>CM070077.1:32452237-34852237 GCA_036250285.1 Pyrocoelia pectoralis
GGGAATGAGAGTACACAAAGCGGATACGATAATGTTTGTGTGTAAAGGAAACTTGTAATATTGCAGTTATTAACGATTATAATTTATAGTACTTAGACTAATGTGTTCTAATGTAGCATTGAAGTCACATCAGTAGTTGTAGTCGCCACAAATGACGCAAATACGATTTCATGCAACAGTTTCAGAAAACAAATTAGTTTATAGTGTCACATTCCTCAATAATAATAATTGACAACAATTTAAAGTGATTGTTTATTTCTTACAGTGAGCCATTTTGACGTAGGTAATTCTTTAATCGTCAAGGTTCTCACATTTTTCCGTCATTTCTCAGAACGATTTTAAATGGTATCTAATTACTTTTCGTGCGTAACCCTATTCCCAAACGCGCCCTCCTTTCAAGAAAAGCAGTGGAAGAAGGACTCCTCCAATAAGAACATAGGATCAAACATTTTTATATTTTCTATCCCCAGCATTTAATTAATTAGTTAATTACCATCGTCCACGACTTGTTAGTTTGTGAAAACTTTTATCTTGAAATTGGGATTAGTAAAGGCTATCCCTAATAGTCTGAAGTAAGTGAACTGATTTAAATGAACTGCTGAAAGATTATTCAAATTAGACGTTTCCTGGTGAAGGTGTTCAGTAGTTTGAACCAGAAATGTAATCTTTAATAAGTAAGCTGTGCAGTTTGATAGCTAAAAATTGCAAACTTTGGAATATTAAGTGATAATCGCGAGGTAACTAAATTATAACAATAATTACAAAAAGTGCCATGAAAGGAGGTTAGCGAAAGGGTAAACATTTTATTTATGTAAAAACTATTGTCACGTCAATTACATAAGTACGACTAAAAAGTAAAAGTCACTAAACGTTTGTGCCGCTTCCGAAAAGTTAAGTAAAAAGGAACTATGGAACATTTAATTTTAGTAATTGAATCAAATTTACTTATCTGCTACACTTAAATTATTTTCAAATATTGCGTATATTATTTCGTATAAAAATTTACTCATTCGGCGGAATGTTATGATAATTCATTTCATTGTATATTTTGAGATGCGCACTAAGTGGTACTTGCGCCACATAATTAAGTATTACAAACGCTTATGTTAAAATCCAAAATACTATCGGTTTATTTGCATATTGTACAGTAATTAAGCAACCATGCGTTGATATGTTGAAATTTAGATTTTAGACATTTCTTAAACTTTTCGAAATGAATTAATCTAATATCTTTGCTTACAAAGAAGGTCACGGCCCACTATATAATGCAATAATATCGTTCATTATTTCAAATTGTATTCCCACTATACATTTAGATGATTTAGATAACTTAAGTTAAGCACTATTGGTCATAGGCATATAAATTAATGAAAATTGAAACGTAATTTTTTTGGGAAAGGAATGCATTTGTTAAAATAAAATTGTACATTTGTTCTTTTTTTGGATTAGATTTATCAAACGGTGTACCGCGCAGACGTAAATTACACTTTCGGTTGTTAACATTATTAAATTATGCCCCACGGGTGAGATATTTATGTTTCAAGTCGTTTAAATGGGGACAATGTGCTAAAATTTAGTGCTAATATTAGTATTTGAAAAAGAATTTCGAGTTATCTCATTCTTAGTGACTGCTTAACCTTTCGGACGGGCGGGCCCATGCATATGTGCCTGAAACACATTTAACTAATTAATTAATTGCCGATTCAAAAATCCTTCACTGCGCATTCAATTTTCGAAATTTAAGGGAGATGTGCAAATTAGAAATTACATTTTTTTTAGATAATAGAAATTGTTGTGGTTTTGAATTTTTTTGGTAATATCAAGTATTCTCTTTTTATCGAGACCAATCTTGACAAATTCAAGCAACCCGTTTCGGAGTTACACGATTTTTTCTAGTAACCCGTAATTTAGTTCCCCCCTTTATTTTGACAGCAATCGTAAAAATTCATTAAACAAATTTTTACATATTGATAATAATAATAATAATAATAATAATGATAATAATAATGATTTATTGTTCAACAGATAAATCCATTTACTGAACAATTTTTACACAATTAACGTGGTATATAGATTGCAATCGTAATTATACTAGTGAAAAAAAAATAAAAAAAAAAAATTTTTTAATCTAAACTAATATCGATTGAGCGAAAAAGAGTTGTATTGTAGTAATACAAAAATGAGTATGTATTTCTTTGCAAAACAAAAGTAAATATAGATATGTATAATATTTATTGTAGAAATAAACTTTTGCTTGCTATGCGAAAATATGTCGCTATCCGAACAAAAATGATTATGATTCTGCACCATAATGTGTATCGGTGACTTGATTAATACATTAGTTTTAGGTGCATGAATATAAAAAGTGGTTTTCGTACGACTTAAGTAACTAGGAACTAAAAGCTTAATGATCACTAGTTTACAACGAATATATTTTTTTAAATAGGTACTTTACTGAGGAAAATTGCCCAAAAAATGGAAATTTCAAATTGAAGTCAGTAAAACGCCCTCTGGCGGCAATGGTAGGAAATCGACAATAATTTCCAGCATTTTCTCTTGGCCACATTTATCATAAGATTTTTTATTTCACTGTTCTATCTCAAATAGTTTCTGAGTTATGGCTGGCCTCCTTTCTTAGTTGTACACCCTGTCTAGGGATTCATGGGCTTGGCTTGAATTTTTAAAGCTTGACATAAAATCAAGTCAAGCCTACAAAAAACCAAGCCAAGCTAAAGTATCATACAAGCCAAGCTTATCTGTGGAAAAGCTTGAGTTATCAAGCTTTTCCAAGTCAAGCTTTCAAGCTTTTTCCAAGCTTTCAAGCTAATATTTCGAAGCATGTTTTTGCTATTCCATGGAACATAATTCTTAGAAGATCCAGCTGATGATTTTGCATTCTACCATAAAATATATTCATTCGGTATAAAAGAAGTACATACCTACGTCTTACGTGTAATTCAGGGTATATTGGAGATAGTCTGTGCACTAATCAAACAAAATTTACCATTAGTAGGTATGTTGATTCGATTTAGTAAGAATAGTATATTAAAGTATAAGTGGATAAACACGCGCGAGTTGAAATAGAGCAAGTGTTTTAAAGACCAGTTATCCACGAATACTTTACGCTATTTTTTTTATTGGTTCACTTTGAAATCTGGTATTAAAATAGAAATAAGAACTAATAATGTGAAATGGTTGAATTGCTAATGTGAAATCAGTATACCTTTCGTTGTCATGGAAATGAGAAAAACGGAAATTAATTTGCAATCTGTCATTTTATTTGACGTAACAAAGTACTCCTGTCAGATCAATAAGCAATAAACGGAAATTAATTTGCAATCTGTCATTTTATTTGACGTAACAAAGTACTCCTGTCAGATCAATAACTAAGAATTCACGTTTTTTAAATTTTATGATGATGCCATGGCAAATTTAAAACACGCGTGTTTTAGAAAGCCCTATTTAAACACGCTCGGGCGTGGTTTAAAAGGCTAAAATAGGACACCAATACAAAAGAAGAATATTTTACTTAAAATCATTGCAAAAAAAATTACCAGTAGATATATAGATATATGTATTTCTCAATATCGCAATGGACGCAACGGTACCTTGTACAAAATCTGTTACTCGTCACGCTGGTAACACTATAAAAAAAAGCAAAAGTCAGCTAAGAGTAAAGTGAAGGATTGTATAGGGGAAATTTGACCTAGGCGTAAGGCGTTGATTGGTTAATACACGAGGCAAGTTCACAAAACTAAATTTGTCTAAAAATGACACAAAAGCGTCATTGCCAATTTTGCAATATTAAATTGTCTAAACTTGTCAATTCTGACCGTGATTTAAATTTGGTGAAATTCAAAATCGACCATTAAAGAAAAATTAAGACACATTTTACATTAATTAGCTAATGAGTCTGAAATGTTGGTTAATTTCTAACCAACAAATTACACGTAACATTTGGCATCGCTGCCATCCTAATGTAGTACAATATTTTTTGTGATTAGGTTATTGTCGTGTAAGACATTTGTATGTTACTGAATAAATTTGAATTGTTTCATGAAAATCAGCAATTTGAGTCGTTAAACAGCCAACTAAATTATTATTTGTTTGTATTGTAAAATTACATCTTGTAAGTATGTAAGTTTATAATTCAATTTCTCATTAATAAATGTAAAAGTGTTTAAATTATTCGCAGGATTTGAAATTTTCGTGGGGTAAATGTAACTTGATTGAAAGCGCCCTCTACTTTACTCTTATTTGATTTATAGTTATAGTTTTTAATTGTAAAATGATAGGGCTGGTGATGTCCTACAACGGTTTTTGATTTGTACGAAGTGAAAAATGATAAAAATTATAAATTAGAAAATGTGAATGTGTAGATATTCTGGAAAATGTACGTTCTACATAATGGCTCTTCAGAATTTTCAGTTAATTTGTTAGAACTCATAGTTTAATAATCGCCCATTAACCAGCAGTTGAGTAATAGTGCGAAAGTCCGACAATGAGCTATATATGTATGACTTAATGCGAAATGTGTTCCAACGTCACTACTGTTAAGGGAGGAGCAAAACTAAGTTTGAAAAAGCTTGGGAAAACTTGGTAACTAAGCCAAGTCTGCATTTGCAAACATCAAACCAAGCAAAGCTTTTCTTCTTAAAAAGCTTGCCTCTCAAGCTCAAGCCCAGCTATTATATTTCAAGTCAAGCTACTTGGCTTGGTGAATCACTGAGTCCATGGACAGGGTCAGTGATTCACCAAGCCCAAGAACTTTTCTTGTACTAAGCGTTAATCCCACTATACTGGAATACAGTCGGAAATTTGCCTAGTGGTCGGGTGATATTGAAGTTCACTTCTTTGGAGTAAATACCTGTACATGTTCCATTCATTGTTTTAAAGGGAACTATCTCCATCTTTATCGAGTTAATGGACAAGGAGTGTTCCTTACACCATTCTTCGGTTACTCTGAGAGCTGATTGCATGGGACTGCACAGGGTAACTTCATATTTACCGGTTATTAGTGTGGATACCATCATTCGCATACCACAGCGTATTATAGTCGTTAAGGAGACAGAGGAGGTTGTTTAGAGTTATGTTCCACAGAAGCTTTTAAAGCTAGCCATAATTTGGTCTTAATTTTTGGACACCTTGTATAAGTTAATACATTTTTCACAAGTGCACCATAAAATAAAAATAATTTGTGCACTGCTACTCACCTATATTTTTTTACAGGAATTATCGCTACTGAACACTATTTCTGCTAGTTTGAGTGTACTCGTCCAATTACTTTATCGGTGTTCTTATGGCAGTAATGCAAGCACAACTATTTCGTCTGGGGGAGTCTAGATTATGTATTTGACAAACAATTTAAAGAAATATTTCGATCACCTCCTTTTCAGTGTAACGACGGTCAACTACCCTACTTCTACTCTTCTACGTAGCTTGAGTTTTTTCATTTAGGAAGACTTCAGCAACTTGTAGGTGTGAAATGTGTAATGCTTATGTTACGAGTACAATGTTTGCTGAAAGACACTTTTGAAAACATTGATTACCTTAATATATTAGCATTTCGGCCATCTGTCACCCACTTCTGTTGATTTGTCTCTTAGTGTTGTGATGCAGTGAAAAAAAAATGTGTGGAATGTTGTGTATTAAATTAATAAAAAAAATTAAATTAATAAAAAAATTAAATTCGTCATCTCTTTAGTATGTTGTAATTATTAAACTCGGCAATTGCTTAATTTTCGTAATAAATTAATGCAAGTCATTTACCAAAGAAGTAAAGTAGTAATACACATGCGAAGAGTTTATTGTGTAGAGTAAAGAGAAAATTAACACTTTTCAAAGATAGTTACTATTACTCTATTCATCCACGCGTTATAATTAAAATTACTATTATAATTTTAATTACCGAGCAGCATTTTAATTACCAAGAATATATTACAAAACTACGTAGGTAGGTATAGTTGAAAAATGAGGGAACATAATGAATAAAAAAATGTGTTTTTTACAAGTAAATGATACATTTACATTCTATTATGTAAATATGATCTTGTAATTGGTGCGGTTGATATACTCACTTATTTGCATTTTGTTCATCATTTCATTATTTTAAATTTTGTTACTTCAGTGAATTATATGTTTAATAAAAATGACCGATACGCGAAATCTCATTAACGTGAGAAGCAATACTTAATTGAAGGTTAACATTTGGATCTATCAGAGATTAGTGGTGGATGAACAGCAATCATCTTTAATTTCCAATGGTACGTTATTACCTACTATAGATAGATCTCCTGCGAACTGGACGAATGCCCACATAACGATAGAAATACAAAACGCCTCACCGTCTTTGCGGACTACTCCACGGATTCTATGGAGCGAATTTTCACCACAATAGAGGAAGAGAGTCCGTGATGAATATCTTCTTAAAGCACATGGCAACGCTGCGTGTGCTTTAGACAAGCAACATCAATTTTAATGAGGGAATATTTAATTGCTGGGAATAAATAATGGAAGATTCTAAAATAAGGTGAAAACGATGTTAAGAAATTTAGTCATGTGTTTATTTTATAATTACAAGCGAACTTTTTTTAACACTGATCTTCAAAATACAAATTTCAGCAACACTTTGATGAAATAAAACACATGGAGAAGATTTTTAGTATTTCCTAAGAAGATAATAGAGCGAGAGCTGGCTGCAAAAAAGCTGGCCAATCGAGTAACAGCATGAAATGATTTTTATACAGACCATCCATAAAATCTTTTGCTGCCTGGGCGCAACTTGTGCAGAAATTCGCCATATCCTCTCTCCTGAATATTTTTTAGATACGAACTGCACCCATCGAGTAACAGATTCAAATTATTCTTAAAATATAGCTTTTATATAGTTAAAAAGAAAACAATGTTCGGCCTTATTGAATCTTCTAATACCTAGGCAGAACACTTTTTTAAATTTTTTTTAGCACGTTGCTGTACCTATCGAGTAACAGCTTCAAACTATAACCAAATTAAAGTTTGAACATAATTCTATAAGAAAAATCATTTCTGCCTCATTTAATTCTGTGCTAATGCCTTGGCAGAAAACATTCTCTTTCTCAAAGTCTTATGATACCACTAATAGAACTATCATAGAAGTACTTAGGGATAATCAAAGAATCGTCCAATGAACAATTATAATGATTTCGACAAAATAATTTTATAATATAAAAGATTTAGTAATAGTATACAGGGTGTTTTTTTGGGAGCTCTAGTTAGACATTTCTGGGAAAGTTTTATAGATAGGTTTTTGAAAATTTGAACATAGGGGTTACTCTGAAAACCGAATCGATGTAAAATATTTTCAAAATGGCAACGCTTGCTGGAAGTAGCTGGAAACTTCGTTATTTTAAATGGGAACTATTGCATTTTTGGATTCTACGTGAAATTTCAGTTCTTTTAATACCCACATGTCAATATCGACAAGTTATGGTTTTTAAGTTATTTTCACTTATTTAAAGAAATGGCGGATGCAGACGGTAATTTAGGAATTCGTTAGGTACTTGAAAACCGTTGTAGCTATGGAGATATGTTGTACCAGTTAGGCTTTTCGGTAAAAAGAACTTATATGTTATTTACTTTTTAAAGTGCCTATAAAGTTATTTTTATAACGAAAAGAAATATTGTCATTTAGTAATGTCATGGTAGCTTCTTACTCTAATCCTAATGCACGGCGGCTTGAAAATATTTTTCACATGGCCTTTAGACGTGCAGAAAAATAATAACACGTTAGTGGGAATTGCCTTTTCTATGGACGATCTCTGTTCTTTGATATCTCTAAAGTTTTTCAAATACAGTATCTTGGTAACTGTCATTCGTTTAAGGATGTTTAGAGACCATCTTACTCACTTGAAAACAATTCATTCACATCGATGATTACAACATTGAAGTAAAATAGTTTATTTTTTGTATTTGCACAAAAGTGAATGTGTAGGACTATAATTATAAATCGTGACAATATACAATAAGCAAGACTATAATTTCCAAATGTAAGTTAATACCCTATGTTCTTGAAATAATTGATGAACACTTTGTAAACATGGTAACCAGGTACTATTTTTAGGATATGAACTAAAATTCATACTTGAGACGTATCAATGACTATCATTGAATAACGATTCATTCAAAGCTTTAATTAAGTTTTTATTAGCATTAGGAATATCCCCTTAGGTACGTTATGCAATTAACAGGATCCGTCAACTGTATTAATTCTAAGCAATAAAAAATTGACGAATAATTGTATACCTACTTTTTGATTACGATTCTTACTTATTGTTACTGGTATTTGACGTAGGTACACATTTGATGTCTTTACACATATGCCATTCTATTGTACACGCGGAAGTACCAAAAAGCACCTTGACGTAAGCAAAAACTTGTTAACCTTAGGGAAGTAATGAAACGTCTTTTAATGTGGCTTAGCCTAAATTTGAGATGTTCCGGTGCATAATAAATCGACACCTACTCGTTTAATTCTTCATAAATGTTTCAAGTGTGCATAATTCTTGCCTTTCTTATTCTCGTTATAACACTAAAATTCAATAATTTTAGAAAACTTTGCGCACCTTTATTACCATTAACGTACCTATACGTTCCTATATAAATTACAATTGTCTAAAAGAAGTTGATGGAATCCATGGGGTGAATCGAATACCTATAGTGAAGAAAGGAATCACCAAACTTCCCCATAATTTTAGTGATTTCTTTCTTCACTATATTGTCTAAAAGAATGCCAGAAATAAGAAACTATAAAATAATAGGACGGAGAATTAATTAAATAATATGGAAAGAGAAAGATATGTACCTATACTCAAAACTATAATCACTGTGATTGGCTGGACTACAAATAATTTCCTGTGGAATAAATATTTAATCATCAATTTCGGAAACAAAGGGCAAATAAACTCGATAAACATTATGTCAAAATTATTCTTGTAATAAATTTTGTAAAGGGATCTTAAAAAGTTTCTGGTAACTTTTTCAAAAGCTGGTACCCTTCAAAATATTTAGGTACGGGCCAGGTTGATAAGATAACTTTCGTTCGTGGATAAGTTTTTAACAACAAACTGACCAGGAGAGCTTGAGCCCAAAATAAGAAGGCGTTGGACTCGGAAACATAGATTGTTCTTATTAAAGCAGCTAAATCCAGTTTCAGAAAATTCTGTCAAATAGTCGTTGGTTGCTTAAACGTAATTATTTTATTATTATAGACACCTTGAATGAAGGTTATGTACAACACTAATTTATGATCTAATAAACTAGGAACCGCCTGAAGGAGGCCACATTTTGGGTGCTAAAGCGATTTACTCACTCCATATGTAAAATCCTTGGTGTCAGTTGATACTTAGTACAGAAACCTTTCGTTTCTTTGAGAAGGCAGTCCTTCTAATATTTTGAATATAGTACCTAATCGGGAAAAGTATTTATTACACAAAAACACAGGCTATTGCTGGAGTACCATCGTTATTATCTGCTTTAGTGATATTTTGTTGAGCCGAGTGTGTCCATCATCTTTACACATTTACGAGTAGTCTTGGAAATCGATAATGGTATCGCTTGAACCAATATAATTTGGGCACAACTCATCATATAAAGCGCTTCTTCTATTACAATACAGCGTTGCAGGAAGCACTAAAGAAGCACGCAAAAGAGACTATATAATATGGGAAAATATGTGAAAATTGTATGTATTAACAAAGAAGCAACGTTAATCTAAGTCAAAGTTTTGTAAAACCTGCTGAAGAACTAAAGCATCTATGGAACTGCAAGGCACGATATTGCTTATCAAACTTACCAAGAAATTAAACCCTAATATATTCAATATGCGATATAGTCATATATCCCAATGGATAACCCGTGGTTATCTGTTGTTAGCTTTTGGTGTGGAACAATATTCAATCAAATTTGATGAGAACAAACAAATACACCAAAGATTTTTAGTCACAAAGGGGCCAACAGCCATTACAGAACATAATTTTTGTTTTCTTTTTCAAAGTGCGGGCAACTTTATCCGTTTATCATATTATCATTATATTATATTATATTATATTATATTATATTATATTATATTATATTATATTATATTATATTATATTATATTATATTATATTATATTATATTATATTATATTATATTATATTATATTATATTATATTATATTATATTATATTATATTATATTATATTATTATATTATATTATCATGTTGGATATTTATGTAAGAATTTCCCATGGAGTACTGCACAAACATTTTCAAATTCTTCATTTTCATTTGGCTCTCCCAATTAGAAATATAAGGCAAAAGTAAGTTTTGACATTTTTCTTTGCATACCAGTCAATGAATTTTTGATAACTGTTACAGTACGGATTCTTAACTTAAGGCCCCTCTAGATAGCTTGACGAAATATAAACCGATCGCAGCGTTCCCGAGTGTAGCTGAGTGAAAGTTTTTGAAACTTTTACCTGAATACATTGCCACAGGCAAGATGAGGGATTAAATCAATATTCTACTACATCCTTTTCTTTAATTACATGTAATCAACATAAAGCAAATAAATTGTATAACAAATTCCTATTATTTTCTAATTAGTTCATTACCCAAATTTAAAGAGATATAGGTAATATAATTAGGTGTAAAAAATGGCTAAATAATGTACAAGGTATCCCATAAATACTTTCAATATTTTGTTAATTTCCGGACATAAAAAAAAGAAATATACAGCCTGTTTCAAAGTAAGCGCCTTATTTTTTTTAAGCCACACTATGGCTACTGCTTTCTAAATATTTGGCACTAATATGTTTCAGGTCATTCTCTACACGATGGTGATACATATCAGATTTTTAATTGAACGATTTATTTCAAAACGGCGACTTTCAATTTTTTTTTAATCGGAATGATATTTTTTTATTATTGGGCTCCTGAAAACATTATTTTTACGATAATATTTCGTTTTTCTTAAATATTCATTTCTTTCCCTATCAAAAAGTAAACTAACATTTGAATCTAGTAGCGCATCAATGTTTTACAGCCGATGTTATTTTTGTCCAAATATCAAGTAGCGGTAGATCCTTCGATCTATTGAAAGTACATAGTACCCATAGTGTAGTATAGTGTAGTATAGTTGTAATCAGAAAACGATTTCTGATTTTCTCCTGAAACAATATACAGGGTATGTCATAAATATTTCTAATATTTAAAATTTTCAACTTCAAACATTCATCCCCCTTCCCCAATGGGAAATAAAGAAATAAATGTAGTGCCAATAGTTAACTACACTATATGTATAACATTTCAAAAAATAAAAAAATGCGTGGAGCAGATTTTGAGATAATTGATTTTTAATTTTTGACCAATTTTGGGCACCAATAAATTGGTCACGTTAAATTTTTGATCTTTATCAATTATATTGTAAGTAAAAGTTCTGGCGTTTTACACCAAGGAAATTAGTTTGGGTTAAACTTTGAATGTTTGCTCCCAAAATAACGCCGCTAGTTTGGGCCCCTTTGGGTTGATATTGATGAAACGCTTGTTTTACCGATGAAGTTTTTTTATAGGCCTTAGTTTTAAATGTCATCAAAATCGGTCTAGTAGTTTAGGCTTCACAGACAAACATTTTTCAAACATGGTTATTTTGGACTCGGGAGGACTCAAAACGTAGAGATTCATCAAAACCTCGGGTTCAATTTTTTCCGATTACATTACTTTCCCTATGTATACAGGATGGTTTGGCTTGGAATGTCCAGACGATATTTCCTAAATTAATAACATTAGGAAAAAACATTTAAATTGAAAGTTATTGAGTATTATCATTGTATTTATTATTGATTATGTAAATAAATTCCATATCAAAATTTGAAATTTATACATTGTTGAATTTAGAAAAATTTTCTCATTTTGAAATTAAAAAAAAAATTGTTGCCGCTATTTAAAAAAAAAATTTTTTGTTCACAAAAAATAACTTTCAATTTAAATGTTTTTTCCTAATGTTATTAGTTTAGGAAATATCGTCTGGACATTGCAAGCCAAACCACCCTGTATAAATGTGTGTATATACACGGGAAAGTAATAATTAGAGAAGAATTTTACTGTAAGTTTTTATTACCGGAATTAGTGGATTCACGCAGATGTAATTTAAATATTCGATCGAACTGTACATATGACTAAATTTTAAATTGTTTTGTTTGTTCACCTCTACAAATTGTTTACAATATTTTAGAAACCTTGTTTTTTTTCTTTGATACAGAAAAAATAATTAAAAATACCTTTTATATCTAAATAAATAAATAAAAAAAAATAGAATAATTAATTGTTTTATTTTAATTTTTTCTGATACAATACAATTACAATTTAATGAGGTGCATACATAAGGTACATACCACTTTCGTTATTTTAATTTAAATAATAATTGGAACGATAATGCGATTACGTTTGTGTTTCAATGGAAATAGGTACCTGGGAATACCTGAACATCATTGTGCCCCGGGTCATTTAATGAGCAGACCATGCTGCTATATTTTGTAACGGAATTTCAACCTTATTGACATCAGATTATTTATCGTTTTTATAATGTTTTAAATAGTAAATTATAAATCTACAATTTTTTCAAAATTTCAACAGTTCGTATTTCGAAAAACCTATGCCTGAATATACGGCTTTTGTTAAAAATATTATTAGTTATAAAAATATTCCAATTTAATCACTACTGGGAAAAAAATTCAATAAAAAATTATAGAAATTAAAATTTAAAAAAAACCCTCTATTCAGACATTTAGGAAGGTTTCGGGACTAATTTGACGTCTTACGCGTTTCTCTAAAGTTTCAGGTAACTTCATAATAATATAAAAAGTTAGAACGTTTTTAACATTGCTCTTATGGGGGTTTGATGTGTTGCCTAACTATCTATCGAGACCCCCCTTAATGAATATAGGATTATTCAAAATTGCGGCAACGGCTGCCCCAATTTCAGGCGAAACTCGGTGCATCTCATCCGGCTCAATTTCGTTACATAATAAGGTCTTCCAAAAATATAATATACGGGGGTAAATCAAATATGAACCGGACTTTTCTGTTAAGCGCCCTCTAGGTAATTCGAGTGGCGTGACGTCCCGATATATGTTAGGTAGGGATGTCAAGAAGAGGGGAGTTCGTCGGTTTGGCGAGGGGCAGTCGATGCGCTGTTAGTAGCATCATGTCTGAGCAAGAGGTGCATACGTCTGTTGCGCAACGTGTTATTATCAAATTTTTGGCGCGGGAGGACGTAAGACCGTCTGAAATTTTGCGTCGACTATCTGCACAGTTCGGCAATGAAACACTTTCAAGGACCCAAGTGTACGACTGACACAAAACGTTTTCAGGTGGCCAAGAGACAGTGGAAAACGAGACTCATGCACGCCGTCCCAGGACAAGCATCAATGAGGCGAATATCCATGCAATTCGTGAGCTGATTGAAGGTGACCGCCATCTTACAGTATTGGCAATTGCTGAACACGTTGGAATATCATACGGGAGTGTTCAATCAACCATTTGAGATGAGTTAGGTTACCGAAAAGTGTGTGCAAGATGGGTTCCTCGCCTTCTGAGGGAAGATCAGACAGCAAACCGTCTTGCCGTATGTGAAAGGCTGTTAGCAAGATATCGAGCAGAGGGGGATGAGTTTTTGGAGACATATTGTCACCTGTGATGAGACATGGGTGCATCATTATACCTCGGAGTCCAAACGTGCAAGCATGGAGTGGCGAAAACCTGGAGAGGCAGCACCGCGGAAAACCAAGACCCGACTATCTGCAGGGAAAATTCTTGCAACAGTTTTTTGGGATTCGAAAGGCGTACTGCTGATCGATTTTCTGCACGAACGCGTACAATTAATGGTGAGTATTACTGCCAACTACTCCAACAAGTGAAACTTGCTTATCGGCAAAAAAGGCGAGGTATGCCTATCCGAAGTGTGATTCTGTTGCATGACAACGCTCGGCCACACACAGCTGCATTGACTCAAGGAAAATTGAACGAAATGCATTGGGAAACCCTTCAACACCCGCCTTACAGTCCTGATTTGTCGCCATGTGACTACCACATGTTTGGGCCACTTAAAGAAGAACTGGGAGGTCACCACAACGTTTGTGCGCAATTGGTTATCAACACGACCAATTTCATTCTTTGAGACAGGGATTAAAAAACTTCCGATTCGATGGGAAAAATGTGTAAATAAGAGACGAGACTATGTAGAAAAATAATATCTATGTATTAAAATTTGTATTGATTGTACCAATAAAATTTTTAAAACAAAAGTCCGGTTAATATTTGATTCACCCTCGTAATAACAAAATTATAATAAAAATTGGTAATAACCATAGAATCCGACTCAATTTCGTTTGAAATGCAAGTTTAATGGCAATTCTATTGATATTTATTTCCGATATTTAAGGGTTACGCTTTACATTATTCTCAGTAGGCAGACCATTCTCAACAAGAGATAATCCTGAATTAGCAAATTTTAAGTGTATTGTGGTGCCCTGAAAGCATTCCAAAAGAGAGTAAGGGCCGAGGCGACCGTTTTGAATTTTTTTGCCTCGGAGAAATTGGATTCCGATACTGAAAATAATAATTAACAGCTAATTTTTCTCACGTTATTGAACTTGATTAGTAAGTTATATTATAATAATAACAACAGGTAATGCCATTAGTAGATTAATGTAATTCTTTTTTAAATATTTTAAGAGAGTAAGTACACCAAGGATTCTCTTATACATAACATAATATAATTTCGCAACCCTTGTTTTTTACCCAATGACACATAGTGTTGAAACGTGTTGGAGTAGGTTAAATAAAGATTTTGACAGTGGAATTATTTGTTAGTGACATTCGTAGAATTGCAAAAAGAAGATTTTGCACTTTGCGCTTATTAACAATTAATTAAAAACCGGAAAATTAATATTCCCAAGAAAACTTTTTGCCGGACATAATTGAAGTTAACTTCAGTAATTAAGTTTTCTCTATAATTATACTTACACTAGTCAAGGATACATGTTCCGTCTCGTAAGTAAATTTTATTCAACTTTAGACCAACTAGTTTAATTACAAGGAGAGTTCTCAGCAACTCAAAAATGTTCCCTGTTCTTGACTATTATATTTACCATTATAAAATGTGACACTTCCAAAGATCTCGACTTAACACTAAATATCAAGGTATTATAAATTAGATTTATGTGGTAATATTGACAGATAATATTACAACATGGCCAACTTTCAACATTTCCCAACTGCATATGAATACAAAGTAAAAATAAGTTTTTTATCTCCATTTATTGATTTTATAAATTTTATTCTATTCCACAATAGAAAATCGGGCGATTAAATTATTAATTTCTCTCTTTCAATATAAATATTGCCAAACAGTTAATTAAAAATGTACATTTTACACAATAAAAATGGAAATAAGTTACGAAATAGTAGATGAATTCAAGCTCTAATTAGTTGTAAGATATAAGCATGACGATTTTTTTTTGCAAAATTACTGTTGGGCTCTTATATAACTATATCAACATGATTAAAAATGTAAGTCAAGGTCGTGTTTTAAGGTTCTTTCACTTTTGACAGTGAAATTGCATCTTGTAATATATTTACATTCTCCTTAACTTGTTTGTCTACGAAATTGAAAGTGTGGCATTGATGTGGAAACTTAAAAAATATGCGACTACATATAATGAATATCAGGTGATTTTTCAATAAAAGGGTATGAGAATTTGGCTTAAAACCCACAGGGGTATAAAGTACGAAATCAGCATTGCTGTCGTCACTTTTTAGATTTAACAAAAAATGAGACTCCTTATTTTTATTGGTCGATGCATAAGATTTTGCTGATTGAACTTCACATTAAAATAATGTAGTGTGTGATGTAATAATGGAAGTTAAGAAAGTAATAAAATGCAGGTGAGCAGCACGTTTTTTCACCAAAAACCTTGATATTAAAGACGTTTAAATAGCAAACGCAGTAGGTGTGAGGACCATTCATAGGATACCTGGTTCTTTTTATGTTCGCATTGGAATTTTTCTAAATGTCATAATTACGGAATAAAATTGTCCTGCGTAATTTGTCTCTTTGAAGCGACATTCAACTATACTACTTATCTTTGTTGTGAAATTAGGATTCCTCGCAGGAAATGAGCTTTTACGTTAAACTATTGATTATATACTTCGTGATAATCAATGGTTAAACTTTCTTATGTAGCAAATTATTTATATACAGGTAATGCACGACATTGCATTCCTGAAAAATTGTTTATTGATATTAAAATTATTAGGTAATGTTTGTTTCTTGCGTACCTACCTATACACTTTGATAAAAACAAGTACCTATAGTTTTATTCTAAGAGTATTGCGAATTTTAATCCACATTAACACATTAACATTAAATAATTTTACAACAATTATGATCAGCGTGGGCGATTCCAAAATCGATATTTGGTAAAATGAAATTTTCTTGTTCTTTTCTTTTTTAATGCAGAATTAAAGTTTATGTTTTAAAGAAAATTAAAAAAAAGGTATACAATTCTCGACCAAAAAATATTCCAAAAGGTTACAAGTACATAATTAATCAAGACCTTCAATTATATCATAACACAATAACATAAATTATTTATCTATTTGTCACCAGTGGATATTTAAAGAGACATTCACACTTACATATTTGTTAACTACGCAATTTAATCAGGAAGACGAAAATTGGCTGAAGGGCTATTCTCATCTAAATCTTATGGTATCCGACTGTTAAAGCAGGATGTTTCACTTGTCAGTGAACATTTCTCGGCACACTGAATGAAATTGCCATAGTTTTTTTTAAAATATACGCACGCCATTATTGCCATCAAGTGTGTTGTGTAAAAGGGAAGTTATATGTACCACATTTATGTAAATATACTGAGTGACACAGATATTGTAACACCAAGAAAGGGTTGGATTTTTTTTGTAGATTTGTTGGGGTGACATTAGGTAAGTGGTAATGTGTGATGTCACATCTGACATATTCTGCTACCTAATTCCTTCAGTCTGCGTTTTTGTACAATTGGTCGATCTTTTTCATTGTTAATTAACATTATTTTGGTTGTTATTCTTTTGTAACGTGTTTTGTTTGTTTGTTTATGCCCAACAAGGATATTATAACCGTCAATTACGCGAATTCGAGAGAAGTAGAATTATTAGTTTTCATTTGGGGAAATTACTGACCTCGTAAATCGAAATCGTCTACTGTAATGCGAGTGTGTCGTACATAGTATGAAGACGGCCATGAATGCCATAAAAGAGGAACGAACGTCGGCGCTTAAAAGAACTAGCATTTATATACCGATTTGCCTCTACCCGGGTAATCGGTGACCAATGGTTTGGTGAAGAAGGTCGCCCTTAGAACAGTTTATCGTCCGTTTCTGTAACTTGTGCTTCCTTTGACTGCGGAACGTTGTCAGCAACTGTTATAATGGTTGAACGAAAAATGTTGAATGGCGTTTAGTGACGAATCTAGATTTTGTTTAGGAATGCACGACGGTCGTAATGAGAGTCAGAAGAAGAACGACGGAATCTTGAATTTACGGTTGAGAGGCACGTACACCACACTGTTGGTGTTATGGTTTGGGGTGCGATTACTTATGGCAGCAGGTTTTCTTTGGTGTTCATTCGAGGCAATATGACCGTTGTCATTGGAACACATCTTCTGCCATACTTACGAGAGCTCGAAGATCCATTATTACAGCAAGATAAGGCACGTCCACATGTAGTAAGGTTTCTCTGCCAGATTCATCTTTTACACACTGGCCTCTAAGATATCCAAATCGTTCTACCATTGAACATTTATGGGAACAAAATTGATAGAAGGTTGCGAAAATATTCCTACCACATCTCATCCGGAAATTCCAACCCCATCTTGGTGTTGCAATTTTTATGTCACTAATTTGTGAAATTTGCTCCAATAATTGATAATTACTTCCCCATTTACAAAGCAGCTGGATTCAATTTGATCTTCACCATTGCTGCGGTTTTCGATACACTGATTCTTCCGAGCCTCGAGAAAGACTAGACCTATCCTAGTCGAAACGTCGGCACAACATCTCCTGGAGAAACTCTTTTGTAATTATATTTCTAATTATTTATCTGATAATGGTTCCATGTGTCCACTGCATGCTATACATATGTTAGTGCTGCTGATAGATATTAATGTTTAACAACCAGTAATAAAAAACGTGTAGTTAAAGTTTAATAACATTTATTTATGAACTCTCGTAACAGTAATTTTGTGCTTCCTTTTATGTACTACACTTTGAAAGGTCCTATGTCTTCAACAAAATATGTCGTATGGTTTGGCCAATTTAATTATAATAAATAAAATAAAATCGTAAATAAAAATCGATCTTTGGTTGAAAACTACCTTCCAATTTCCATGTTATCCAACGTAGCGAAAATAATAGAGAAACTGGTCAAAAAACAACTTGTTGCGTACTTGGAAACAACTAATTTAATAACCCCTAGACAGTTCGGGTTTCGACCAGGACAGGGAACTCATGATGCCTGGACGCTGTCACGTCTGAAATAAATGGTTCCCTAGATCAAGGCACTAAGACAATAGGAATTTTTCTCGACCTGGCGAAGGCATTCGACACTGTGTCTCATGTCTTGTTAGTTAAAAAACTAGAGAATATTGGAGAGGGGAGCGGCTTTAAGTTGGTTTATTAGCTACCTTGCATGTAGGCCACAGCAGGTGAGACTGGGGGATGTTCTTAGTTCTTCCCTGTATGGTACGTGCTATGGAATCCCTCAAGGTACAGTTTTGGAACCTGTTTTATTCCTGGTATTTATTAACGACCTACCAAATCTCGAGAAAGAAATAGACGGTCATACTTACTTATTTGCTGATGATACCGTGCTGCTTTTCTCTACTCCGTCCTGGTATAGCACCTTCAAGGCTGCTTCAGAGGGCCTCGAAAGAGTGAAACGGTGGTTGGATCTCAACAGACTGTCACTGAATACAGAAAAAACAAAATACCTTACCTTTTCAATATATAAGAATTTTCAACCCAGCAGCTCATTAAACATAAAATTAGGAAATAATACTATAGAAAGAGTCCCAATAATCAAATACTTAGGCATTCAGATAGACCAACAGATGAACTGGAAATCACACACAGATTCCTTGACTAAACGTATGAATCAGCTCACTTATGTGTTTTCCTGATTGACGAACATCTTAAATCAAAATACGTTAAGAACCGTGTACTGCGCCTTGGGACAGTCGATCTTAACCTACGGAATACTGTCTTGGCGTGGAGCTTGCCCTACAGTGCTAAGACCCACAATTGTTGCCCAGAACAACTTACTTAGAAGAATCCTAAGGAGGGGAAGACTCGACTCGGCTACGGCGTTGTACGCGGACCTGTCTGTTTTAACTTTACACAACATATATAAACCGACTGTTTTGCTGAGAGTGCATAAGACCAGGGAGGTTTTGGGGGTGTTGGACCATGGGCACGGAACAAGGGGTGAGACGAGAGGCTTACCCAGGGTCCCGAAGAAGTTGACCACACAGGGAATGAGGCACTGGATTTTCAGGGGGCCGGTATGGTATGCGGACCTTCCGGCAAACATATTGAATAACCCTACACAAATCCGTAGGAAAATTACTGACCACTTACTGAGTCTACCCACCTAAAACACTTATCTACTCAATAACTAATCGCAAATGGACATTTGGATTTTTTTCTAATTATGATGAATCTTTTACAGGTGTCTGTTCCTTTTTTAGAACTTTTTCACAATTTAGGGGTAATTTGTCCATAACCACATGACGACGTAACATGAGGGTCACAGAAATATTTACGGGATCGGATTGAAACTAAAATATAAATTCCAAAAATTGATTTATCCTCATATTCGCAACAGATTTTCTTAAGTCGGCATCATCAAATGGCTCACCATTTTCTTGATCTCGTTTACTGAACATAAACCTTGGTTTTTTGGGGTCAACACATTTCTCGAACTCATCTACGAGATTTTATGAACTTACTAATTTTCATTAGATAATTTAAAATTAAAAACGTGTTTTTGTAACATTTCAAAAAAATTCTTGATTTTTTCCTCTGACTGCGCCATGTTTAGGTTTTCATTCGACATTTTCTGCGACACTGTAGATCTTAAACGATTGTTGATAAGTTCAAGTAGAATTTCCTTAAAGTTATTATGATTACAACTATTTTTTAAATAATAGTGATGTTTTAATATATTATACTTAATACATTTTCTTAACATGTTAATTGTAATCAATATGCCATACCAGATAATGATACAAGCTTAGACTTTATAATGAAATTATATAACACGTACAGTGGCCATGAACCTATTTGACGTCCCTTGCGTATGTCTGTGTGCCCAATACATGTTGGACACGTGTGAAGCTTTTGGGGGATTTTCTCACAGTTATACATTTAATTATATATTTGGTGGGTGATTTTTTAGCTACAATAAACTGTCAAACACTAATAGTTCATGATGCGATAATTTTATTGAATGATTTTGAATACGTGAAAAACAATTTAAGATAGTCATAGGGAAACATTAAATTCTATAATTTAATTTTGCATAAAATAATAGAAATTACTCATAATCAATAAGGTTGTTTACAATAAAGGACTTTAAATAATAATATACCTTTGCACACCTTTATAGTTTGGTGAAAAATGATGAAAAACAATGGAATCCATTTGAGTTAAACCATCTAGATATGTGATATACACAGAATTTAAAGATGTAATATTGTACGAATGGTTGCATTTAAAAAGAAAAAGCTTTATTATGTTAAACTGTCGTAATGTAGTACCTAGTAAAGACACGGTTCAGTTGCTAATATTTTGTTGTCTTTAGATAAAATAGTTTTCGACTTGCCGAAAAAATATTTGTGATGATTTAATTGAATTTCCAAAAGTGCATGTAATATGGAGCACACGAAAATGAAATGAAAAGATAATTAGTTTCAACTTTTTTTTTCAATAAATTGCGAAATGAGCTACTACAAATTAAAGGTTACCTAAAACCACAACGAACAGGAAATTTCTTAATTAAGGCCGCATTTTTGAACGTACGTTAAAATCCATGCTGCACTTAAAAATCTATCCTTGGATATTATTGTGGTGTGAATGTTATCAAGATACAGCCATCGTGGATAATAAAAATGATAAAGCTCATTGTAATTGCAGACGAAATACTAAGTTAATGTACCTAATTAATTCCAGGTTGATTAATGAGGTACCTTCTGCGAATTATTCTCCTTAAAAGATTCGCCTCATATCCGGCAAGTAAAGCTTTTGAATATAATATTCAAACAGCCTGTTATTTACTAGTGCAATTTCCATTATAATTGGAGGAATCGTTGTTAATTGGTTAGTATAATTTTATATCAATTTACTTTTCAATGACAAATTTCACAATTTGGACAACTTTTAAAAAATGCCAGTTATGGATAAATAATCTTTGTAAAATTCAAACTACTTGTCTTAGCCCTACCAAAATGCATTCATTTTTACAGTTCTTTTAAAATTCCTATGAATGAAGTGGGGTACTCCCATCATCGTTAACAAGGAATGCCTTTTCCAATCAGGACGCTATGATACCTACATTCAAAGAATCGACTATATCACAGAAGAAATACCTACGGATACAGAAGCGACACTACCCATCTCAGCAGATACCAATTTGCTATGCGAAAATACTCCCTTTTAAGATGGCCGTCGAACTAAAATGAACTAAAAGGAGGTTGCACAGAACGCAAAAACAATTCTACTTTTATATGTTGGATATTTTAATAAACAGTACCGCTCAAATACTTCCTTTTAAGATGGCAGTTTAACGCTTCAAACATCAAAGAAACCGCTGCATCCTAATAGTATACTTAATTTTTATTTTGGAGGTTTGTGTCGATGTACTTATTTTGACCTTTTCGAAGGTCTGTTATACAATTTTCTCTCCCCTCTATCCTTACACAATTTATCATGTGGCAAGGTTACAAACGTAGCAATTATTTGAAGATGAATTTCATTCGTGTAAATTTAAGCAGGTTAAATAAATTTAAATGTGCATGATTACTGATTAGTATAGGTTCATTGCTTCAGGATAATAAATGCAATTAGCTATACGGATAGTTTACCTTAATCGGTTTCCTATTTTACGTAGTTTTATTATTTTTTCCAAGTGCAAAGTCTATACTAAGCGTTGAAATTCTCTCTACAGGGTGTCCCAGGTTGAATGATCAGGACTTTGACATTTTGTAGAAAAACACATTTTAAGGTGGGTTGCTCCTTTACACATAGGTACTAAAACTGCCTTTTTCGGAGATACAGGGTGTAAAAATTTTCTAAAAAATAAACTTTTTATTTATTTATTTCCGAACTATGGAAAATATTCAAACCAAAATTGGCACACAAGATACTGACAGAAGATCATTATTTTTGTACAAAAAATACATTTTTCGTGAAATAAATGACAAAAATCTAGTTTGCGGCCACGGTAACAGAACCGAAAAAAAGTCAAGAGACATTTTTTTGTTCAGAAATGAATGCTCTATAGAAAAAGATATTGAGAATATTTAATTCAGAGCCGTACTCTTTTTATTTGTCAAATTAGTAGAGTAGGTTCAGAATCTCGTGGCACTCGGAATGCGCGGCGGGATTTACAACAATTTCGAAAAATAGGCACGACATTATACGTCCAAAAACATTGGTAGGTAAAATGCCATCCTAAATATGTAGAGTAAATAAATATAAGTGTAATTATTTATAGAACTTCATATTAGTATCGTAGTATCGCGTTTAAATAAATCCCGCCACACATCTCGAGTGCCACGAGATTTTGAAACTACTCTAGAACGGATTACCCATATCTCCACCACTGGTTGGCGGAGATATGGATATGGATTCATATTATTCAATCTTATGATCGTCTGTCCATGTATCTTGTGTGCCAATTTGGTTTGAATATTCTCCACAGTTCGGAAATAAATAAATAAAAACTCTATTTTTAAGACAATTTTAACGCCCTGTATCTCAGAAACAAAGAATTTTAGGGCTTATTTTTATAGGAGCAGCCCACCTTAAAATGTGTTTTTAGGCGACTAATACATAAATAGTTGTTTTACGTATCTTTTGAAAGCCGTAAAATATAACTTTTTTTAACATCTGTCATAAACAACTTTACGGCCGCATTTACTTTACAACCGCTTTTTGTTGTCCAGGTGGCAAAGCACTCTGTAAGTGACATGAATAATCAAATATATGATTGTATTTGTCAGGTAACTGTCACTGTCAAAATTATGAAATTGATTTTTAAATTAAAGTTTATATCTTTTTGTGATATTCGCCTAAAAAATGTTGTGTGCACATCGGTTAAAAGTTCTTTTTTAGCCTCATCTGATTTGTTAGCCTCGGCTTTCGCCTCGGCTGCAATCATCAGATTCGGCCCAAAAAAGATCACTTTTTCAACCTTGATACACAAATAACTATTTTCTACAAAACGTCAAAGTCTTGATTATTAAACCTGGGACACCTTGTACTATATTGTTATTCCCGTTCCTTCCATTTACATTAAAATTAAACTTGAAGATATACACATACAGTGTGGAAAAGCCAAATGGAATAAATTAATTATTCTGGTTACTGTACATATTTATAGAAAATCCCCAAAAATGTCAAACTTAAATTATAAATTGACACTCTTCAACGTGAAAATGTAATCCGTACATTCAACCCTCTTCGAGTGATAGTTTCAACGTTCAACCCCCAATTTTTTAAATTTGTAGCCATATGTCGATTTTAAACATACTGAAAGGAAATAAAATGCATCCCTATAAAGTGATACCAACACAGGATGGAAGACGATTTTGATAGGAGAACTTATTTTTGTGAGGAAATGTTGGATAACAATATTATCCAATTAGAAGACGTCGTGTTTTCAGATGAGTGCACGTTTCACTTAACGGTCATGCTAATCGTCAAAATTGACGCTCCTGGTCAACGGAAAATCCTCACTGGATGAGAGAAGAACATACGAAATACCCTCAAAAGGTTAATGTTTGGGCAGGGATTGTTGGAAACCATATCATTGGTCCCTTTTTCATTGAGGGCAATTTGAATGGCAATAATTATTTAGCATTACTTCAAAATAATGTCGTGCCAACTTTGGCAAATTTATATCCTGATCCAGGAAACCTTGAAGTTCCGGCGAATACGACATGGTTCCAGCAAGATGGAGCACCGCCACATTACCAATGAAATGTACTGTAGTACCTCAACGCAATATTTCCAAATCGGTGTATAGGGAGGCGAGGATTGATAGAATGACCAGCTACTTACTGAAGAGGATGTTTACAGTCAAGTTCTACAGAAGTGGTGAAGCACCTCTCTTTGGGGCCGTTCTTTCAGTCCTGCGGCCCTCAAGGTATTATCACTAACGTTGATATGCGCTGTCCTGAGTTTTATCAGTTTGTAGTCCAATGATGACCTTGGAGACATACTTTCAATATAATTTTGTTTTTGATGACTAGCACCGGTACTGAACTCAACTTAATTTAGGATCCTTATAAGTATTGTATGTTTAAACATTCCAAAAGTCTTGGAGAAGCTAATCAGGAATAAAACTGAATCTTTAATCTGTCAGATGGGCAGTGAATCGACGCACAAAACTGATTGTGGAGTATGATTAGTAAAAAAATGTGTTACATCCATGGTCCGCATGTGTACCTACGTCTATCACTTTACGGTTCGCGTTCAAAGTCAACACTTGCTTAATACTGAACTAACAAGTTATGCATGCAGTGACATGAAAGAAAGTTCTGAGTAAAAATCCTCAAAGCTCAATGTTAATTACGAAGGACTGTCGGTTGTCCGACGCACTCCACCATTTGTGTAAACTTTGTCCAAAAATCATTGGGAACGTAAAATACTCTTATCGTCATAGTTAGTTTTTGTTTCTATAGTACTTGTTTTCTTAGAGTGTGCCTGAATTGCTGTTTGGAGGCCAAACAAGTATGTAATTCTCAATTTATGTAAATTAATAATGATACCATTAGTGTAATTGTACAATCCCGGTAATTTGCGTATTTTTCTGTCTACGACAATCATTAGTTTACTTTCTAATTAAATTTTAAACTCGTATTGGTAATGGTAGAAAAAAATTGTACTGACTTAATAATTGTTCATTAGCAAGTTTGAACTTTGTAGTCTGATTCAGATCATTAATATTCAAAATATTTACGCATCTAGCAAATCAATCCAAGTTCAAGTTTCTCGAGGAATAAAAATTCTTTTGGAATTCTGGAGATTACTGATTCCCGTGTTGAATATTTTGAATTTTCTGTTGACACATTTTACTTGAACAAAAACTTAACTGCCTACATGATATTAATATAACACAACATAATTCCGACATCCTCGGCATCCAAGAGTATTTTTTTTTGTTTGGTACTCGGTATTTTCTTCGACAAAGAAATCCAAGTCAACAAAAGCTAATCCAAGATCATTATTTGTATTACAACTTAAGCAATGTGGTCGTGTCCTTTGTTAGTATTGGCGAAATTGTTTCCGAGTTGGGCAACACCAATTCCCACGATAGGCGATTGAACGGTCTGTTAGCTCTTCCTTACCTTCGAGCGGTAGGATTGTGTGATATGTTGAAGAAATATCCATAAACTCCTTCCAACAGGAATTTTATATTGGCATGTACAAGATATCAGCTTCATTTTTTGGTGACACATGTAAATTGATATCGACTATTTTTTTAAATTATTTGCAATTATACAGGGAGGTTCACAAAATTGTAATAGGTATATGTATCAAAGCTGGGTTTTTTTAAATGCAACCCTCTGCATTTTATTACATTTTTAGATTATACGTTAAAAACTAAGGCAACTTTATTCAACGTTTGCTACTATAACACTAGATATCCTGAGAAACGTTAGATCTTTTGAAAATCGAGTGTGGTTATGCGTAGAAGAAGATGGTCATCATATTGAGCAATTACTATAGGTAGCATTTTTTCCATAAATGTTTACTTCTTGATATTAATTTCATTTTTAATTAAGTTATGATCCATGTATAATTATCAACTACAATAAGAAATTCATTGCCTACTAGAATGCAAACAAAAACCATTTTCATACAAATTTTAGAGAAAAATCTTAACTTTTGATTTTAGACATATGCATTACTTATAGTTTTTGATAGAAAATGAGAAGTTATTCAACACAGAATAAAAATATACAAGGTGGTCTATTTAAGTTAAGTGAGTTTTTGATGTTTGAACAATATAAAATATGAATCCTTTTTCTAAACACCCTGTGCATAGAATCGAAATCCCACGTAGTGCAAATGAAAGCCTTAAAGGTCAAAATAAATCGATATAAATTTGCGTTACTGAAAGTAACTGGTTTCCGTGTTATTAGGCGTTGTTTAAATTGAATATTTTTCTTAAAATCACAATTTTCTCCAAATTGGTAAGCGATAGGTATAGGAAACGTTGAATTAAGTTGCCATCGTTTTTAACGTATAATCTAAAAATGTAATAAAATGCAGAGGGTTGCATTTAAAAAAACCTAACTTTGATATATTACAATTTTGTGAACCACCCTGTATAATTGCAAATAATTTAAAAAAATAGTCGATATCAATTTACATATGTCACCAAAAATTGAAACTGATATCTTGTACCCTTTAGGCATAACAGACCGAGGGAATAGTCGTGAATCACCCTGTATACCTCAGAAGTGTTGAGAATACCCAATTGTCTAAGAAGACTTAAAGGAGCAGTGATTTAAAAAATTTCTTTCGGATAAAGCATCCCTTATCTATTAATTGAATTGAACGTTTTGTAATTTAATGTATATTGGCTGAATACTAATGTAAGATACAAATAACACGTGAAGACTGAAGAGAGATATGCCATATTTCTGGAGCAGGATTGAAGCACAATAATGCAATAAGTAATTTATGCACACAAACATATAAAGATGGTATATATGGGAAGAACATGAATAAAATGAATTTTGTCTCGTAGATCACCGAAATATCTATAGAAAAGAGACGGCTCACGGTAGCAGGCAAGAACATCTGTGTTATGAACAGGGGAAAAAATATGAAAACAACTGGTTAATTCCAAAAGGAGAACCAAATAGTTAAACTAGCTGCAAGCTACAGCGTAAGATTTCAAAGAAGGATTATAGTAGATAATATAGTTGAAAATAAAATTGGTAAATGCTTACAATGAAAACTAAATAAACTGAGTAAAGGTTTGAAATTTCAACCTAAAATGATTAAGAATATTGATTTTATAGACAGGGCGAAAAATGTCAAATTATTACAAAGAAAAGTTCTAGAGGCATTTCCGCGGAAAAGTTGGCAACCACTCTTTTTATATATATTCAAGGGTGCTGAAACCGAATTTGCTGTATGCCAGGCTGAAATTCTCTTCCATAACGCAAAAAAACAAGATGGCCGCCAAAATCGGAACTAAGATTGAAATTATATCCAAGTTAGATCATTGCCGCCACGGCTATCTATTAATTTCTTTTGAAAATGAATATAATTATTTAAGTAATAATTAATTAATTAATTAATTAATACAATTATTATAATTAATATAATATAACATCGAAAGGACCTTGTGTTTTTGGAAATGTGGATTCATTTTATTTAATGAGGAATGCAATGGTTCTAAACAAAACAAAAAATATTTTTTCCGCCGATCGTTAAAAAATTATGACATTTCTGACATAATTTTGAAAGGAAAAGGACAAGATTCCGGTGCATATAGTCGTTGCTAGGCAGCCAACGATTACTGTAAGGAAATATTCATTTCTGTACTGTAAAGAAATGTTCATTTCCTTACAGTAATTAGAACATTCAACAAGGTACTAATGAAAACCCATTTAACAAGTCATATTTAATTATTTCGTTCTATTAATAGTTATTGTTATATTACAATTATTACAAGTTTTAATTATCGATTATTATTGGTATTAAAATTAGTATTGGAATTGCAAATCGCGTCGTCTGATAGCTACTACAATTTTGGTACTTCTCCATGGATACCGACATTCGTTATTTTCAAGGCATCGCTTATTATCTTCTTCATAAAATAATTTTTAGAATTTCAATGTTTTCAGTCTGTTTTTTAACAATCGGCGGAAAAATAGTATGTGTACCTCGTAGGAAAAGCAACATTCCCCGACTCTGTGTTGCTGTTCACATCGTCCGGGAATGTTACGCTTTTCCTACTCGATACACAATGTACTATTACTTTGTTCGTGGGATGATTAGATTTTAAAATACCGTACCACAATTATTTACTTTTATTGTTCCCGAATCTTTCATTTGTCATCTTTACAAAGTCCCACAAATCAGGAATATTAATGAAGCTCGTTCGCTCCTGTTTAAGAAAGGTATTATTCCAGAACATCTTCCCCCCACGAGAGATGCACTCAATTTGCACTTACAGAGAGCGCACTATCAGGTCTTGGTCTGGAGACAAGCACATGTAATGAAGCTCGTTCGCTCCTGTTTAAGAAAGGTATTATTCCAGAACATCTTCCCCCCACGAGAGATGTACTCAATTTGCACTTACAGAGAGCGCACTATCAGGTCTTGGTCTGGAGACAAGCACATGTTAACTACCCAGTTCTACCAAGTCCAGCAACAATGGGATGGGTACTTCAAGGTGAAGATCTGTTTCCTCGTCTGATGGCTCTGCCTCCCGTGCCAGAAAACTGCCTCGACATTACCTTCTGTCACTGCACATCTCGATGCGCGCATAACCGATGTGGTTGCAAGAGGCTAAACTTACCTTGTTTGCCCAACTGCGCATGTCGAAAAGAGCATGACGTCTGCTTTAATGGAAGTCAACAAGAAAACAATGACGCTGATGTTGAGTTTCGAAATTAGGTTCACAGCCATATATAATATAAATTCATTTTTGTGTTTTAAATCTTGTTATTTTTTTAATACTGGATATAATATAGATATACAGTAACAAAGTTCTGATTTCCTATGCCATTGCATTAAGTATGTAATAAATAATGTTATTTCATTTAAATTCTGGTGGTTTTATCGAATTCCTTGATTTAAATAAGTAAAATAATCTATAAATGAACTCGATACAAACCTGAAATTTTTAATGTAAGTTTTGAAAATTTAGTTTAAGAAAATGAAGCGCCATTTTGTTTGTATGTCCTATTAAAAATCACAGAGGACGAATTCAGCCTGGCATACAGCAAAATCGGATTCAGCACCCTTTAATTAGTCTAAAAAGTCAGGTTGCCAACTTTTCCTCGAAAACACCTCTAGAAGTAAAATTTTTTGAACCTTCGCCTTGTCTATTATTATTAAAGATGTGGCTATCCGTTGCGAATTGACTCGGTCAACGTACCTGAGGTTAATTTAATA
This sequence comes from Pyrocoelia pectoralis, assembly GCA_036250285.1. Taxonomy (NCBI): domain Eukaryota; kingdom Metazoa; phylum Arthropoda; class Insecta; order Coleoptera; family Lampyridae; genus Pyrocoelia; species Pyrocoelia pectoralis. The sequence continues at coordinate 32,481,733 of CM070077.1, forward strand.
AAAGCTAAAATTATTAAGACTCTCCAAACTCACAAACATGATTACTCAAGTTACAACAAAAAAATCTAAGAAATCCAATAGGCTTAATTTCATCACATTAGAAAAAATTTTCACCAATCCTCAGTCAAAAATAATGTGCACCAAGGCGGATAAGGGGAACTGTATTGTGATCCTTAACAAAGTTGATTATATTGACAGTCTTTCATTTCATTAATAAACCCGGCTTTTCCAAACTTAACAATAATCCCACTATTACGTTTCATGAATTGGTCCGTAGCACTATGTACAGTCAAAGAGTTAGTTTATCTCCCTTAATATTAATTATAAAACCCTCTTGCAGATGAACCCTGGTTGCTCTCTGTTGTATGGCCTCCCTAAGATTCATAAACGTCAGGTTCCTATTAGACCTGTAGTCAGCTTCACTGTCACTCCCATTTCTAAAATCATCGCTTGGTTCAACTCTTTCTAAAATTGCACATAAAACTTCGTCATAATTTCACTTTGGATAATGCTCGTCAGTTGACCGAGAGGATTGGTTCTACTATACTTCCTACTCCTTTCGCCATGGTCTCTATTGACGTTGAAAACCTGTTTCCTAGTATCCCCCCTCACGAATGCATACAGCTTGTTTCCGAACACCTGACTACCTCCGACCTCTTGGATCACCAAGTTGCCTGCGTGTTATCCCTCCTCAACCTTTGTCTTAAACAAAAATTTAATAATGCTTGTTATACCCAAATAGGGGGGTTAGCTATGGGTTCTAATCTCTCCCCTTTTCTATCGGAGATTTTCATGAACAATTTAGAAGTCAGCTTGATCATGTTATATATTGGGGTCGTTATGTTGACGACGTTGTCTGCATTCATTCTGCCAATGATTTTGAAACTGACCTCTTTCTCCAATATCTTAATAATATTCATCCCTACATTAAATCCACGATGGAAAAGGAAACCAACGGCGAACTTCCCTTCCTAGATTTGATACTTCTCAAAAGTCCTACCAAAATCAATTTCAGTATTTACCGAAAGCCTACCACTACGGACACCCTTATTCCATTAGATTCTGAACATCCCTTTTCCCACAAGTTGGTTGCGCTGAACAATTCATAGACTTTTCAGTATCCCTATGTCCCCCGATTCATTCAATAAAAAACTCAATATTATTAAACAAATTGCTACTAACTGGTTACCCTGTCCAGTTGGTTGAGAAGCTTTCTTTCAAAATTAAAAATTCTCGTAGTTCTTCTCGTCTCACACCCATTTCTTCTCAATTTGATAATTACATTTTTAAATCCCTCACATTTCCTATAAGATTCAGAATATTTTCAAACATCACAATATTTACATTGCTTTCTCAAACAACCATACGTTACGTTCCTCCATAGTTAGTAATAAAGGTAGTTCTGATCCTCGACTCCTCCGGCGTGTACCAACTTAATTGCAATTCGTGCCCATCTTTTTACATAGGCCAAACCGGGAGATCGTTTCGTACTAGGTTTAAAGAACATTTTAACGCGATTAAACACAACAATATTGATCACCCCCTTTTAAGTTTATCAATATTTGTGCGATACTTTATAAGTTTTAACTTTAATGATATTATTGCTGTAACCTTATGATTAGTTCCTTTCGGGTAAACTTGTCATGCGTTTATTTTTACTATAATGTTGTTATTTCAGCTTTACTTATCTTATAATACTTTAATCAATCTATAATCTTTGAATACGGTTTGAAAATGGGATGCTCCTTTTCCCAAAATATGTCACCATGTCATAACCTATAAGTACACTAATTATAGTAATAGTAATGAAATTTTTTGAAAAACGCACTTGAAAACCTGGATAAAACCAGATAAAGATTAATGAAATTACACATGAACAATGACTGTCACACAAAGAATTAACAGGTTATAAAACCTAAGGTGTAAAACTAGATGGCGCTTAAATTTAATAAAAATTACGGAGTAAATCAGAAAAATTTTGAATACTTTACAAACAAAGTGAAAATATGTAGTCCTGACGGAAGTTAATAATTTCGTTAAGTGAATTCGGGTCATTTTTCTGGTTTTATCCAGGTTTTCAAGTATGTTTTTCAAAAATTTTCATTTCCCAATAAGGGATTAACTTACTAATTATTATTTGTTGTTGATATTGTTTTGTTTTTTCCCCCTTCAGGTAAGTCGACAAAGATTGGCACGTTTTATAACCTAAATTATTATTTTTTCAGAACACATTATGTATTTAGACCTACAAAATTTAATGTATTCACTCATCTACCCTTAATTTAATTTTTACTTATGGCGAGTTACCTAGTGTTAAGTATTCGTTACTAATTCATTCTTTTCAGCCCTTTTAACTTTGTAACTGATAGTTGGCTTGATTATGATGCCAGTAAGGCATCGAAACATATTGCCATTACCCTCCATACTTTTATAAACTTTAAATTTTTTGCACTTACCATTATTTTTTGATCGAGACGGCTAGTCACAGTAGGCTATCATTGGATAAGCTAGTGTGTCAGCGTCCATTATTTCAACATTTTAACCCTGACGTTTTGAATATTGGCGTCAGTTTCAGTACTTCGGTACTTATATTTAAAAACATAAAAAATAACCATCGTTCATCGACATCATCTTCACCTCAATATACTGTTTTCAAGGGGAGGTTGTGAGTTTTTTCTGTTATTTATTGAGTAAAATCTATTTAATATATTAAAACATAAAGACGACGTTTCGCCAATCTAATGGCTTTATTATAAATTCGAAAAGTAAAAATAAGTAACATTTTTTTAAATCTTATAATCTCTTCATATTACCAGTATTTTACTTATACATATTACCACTAGAAGTTAATAGCATAAGAAAAATTTTTACTTTTCGAACTTGATAAAGCCATGAGATTGGCGAAACGTCGACGTCGTCTTTCTGTTATAATATATTAAATAGATTGTACTCTATGACATTGAACTTGGCAAATTAATTACACCCTTACGTCTACGGCGATTCCATAACCTTCATTGCCGTCAAATGAACGTTAATATTGCGTTTAATATACGTAATCGATGGAGTCAATCGATCAGTTTAAGTCTAAGGTTCACTTTATGCATCTCTTGCCCCGCTGAGTTCGTTGAATAAAAGTAATGATTATGGAGGATGATGATCACCATCCACAGGTTCACGTAATTTATACCCAATTTTTGAGTGGCGTATCTAGTACTTATTGAATTATTTTTCTTAACGACGACCAGCAATTTTAGGTCGTAGTACTGCAACGCTGCCTTTAAAAAAATCCATTGCAAGTAAACTAGACAATACACCAGAATGATCAGACCGATCATTACGTATGGCTCACTGGTGTGGTGGCATAAAACCTCCACCCAGACGAACATACAGAAACTCAGCAAGGTGCAGCGTAGGGCTTGCCTTGGCATCATGGGGGCAATGATAACCACCCCTACGGCAGCTATGGAGACCCTCTTGAACTTACCGCCGCTAAACCTAGCAATTAGGGCAGAGGCGCTCAGAGGGGCATACCGGCTGAGAGTTAACGGCGAGGAGGGATCGTCAAGGGCGGGGCACTCGCTCATCTTTGACGAAATCTCCAAAGACAAAACCCTTAGTATGAACACTGAGAGGATACCCAAAACAGTTTGTCCTATCAAACTGTTTAAGACAACAATCCCCACTCGGCAAGAATGGGAGAGCAATTCCAGTAAAGCAAAGCTGAATGGAATCGTGTATTACACAGACGGCTCGAAAACTACAAAGGGCACCGGCTCTGGAGTATACGGGAGCAATGGACGGGGCTGCAGAATTTCTGTAAGCCTAGGACAACAAGCGACCGTATTCCAAGCCGAGGTATATGCAATCCTGACGGCGCGGCGGCTGCTCAACTATTAAAAGAGAACCTTATCAAAAGGAAAATCTTTATAGTGACAGACAACAAAGCAGCGATTGCAGCAATAGACTCATATGTGGTAAATTCAGGGCTAGTCCTTGAATGCACACAAATGCTAAACGCACTAGGTAAGTGCAACTCAGTCACACTAGTGTGGGCACCTGGGCATGCGGGAATCGCAGGTAACCAGGTTGCTGACGAGCTTGCGAGAATGGCAAGCGCAAAACCATTCATAGGACCCGAACCGGCTTGTGGGATTACTTATAACACAGTCAAAAAGGAGATTCAAGCAATACTCACGAAAGAGCATTGCAGACATTGGTCGAAAATCCCAGGACAGAGTCATTCCAAGATCTTCCTGGAAACCCCAAACGGGGACCTAGCTACGTCCATCTTAAAGTTAAGCAGGACGAAGATAAAACTTGCGACAGAAATGGTCACGGGCCACTGTCGCATGAACAAACACCTGCACAACATGGGACTGACCGAAAGCCCGACATGCAGGGGTTGTGGTGAGGCAGATGAAACGCCCTATCACGTCATTTGCCAATGTGAGGCATTCATAAAGGCAAGGGAACTCCTACTTGGAAATGAAAAAATTACACAAGAGGAAGTATCGAAGATTCACCCTACTAAAATCCTGGACTTTGTAAAAGAAACAGGTATTCTTGAAGGGTAGACAACACCGGGGAGCACAATAGACCAAAAGGTCGCAGTGCGGGAACCTATTGGGACCACCCCCAGAATAATAATAATAATAATAATAATAAATTAGACAAATCTGAACGACGAACTGTAGGTACTAATATGATACCAGCGATGACAGTGGCCTCTTCCTTCGTTCCTTCTAAAATCATGATCAATTGGTTGCCAGTGCTACACATAAAAGTTTCGATATAGGTGGGAGTAACATACCTACTGCCCTACTTTCTATTGATCTAAAGAAGAACATTATATGATTTCGCAGGCTGAATAATAGAAGAGGAGAAATATCGGATAAATTTTTGAGGTGTGGACATCACCGAAGAGATTGATTTATAATAAAAGTGTGGAACACTCATTTCTGTACCCCTCAATTATGTTGCATCGTGCGATAGGGGGCCTTGAAAGCCATGAAGTAATTTCGGCATCAAATTCCCATTTAGACATCGCTGCTAAGAACTAGTGATTGTTTGTTGTTACAATTGAAAGAAATTTTTTTTTTTACTTTTACTATTTGGTATTTACGTAATAATATTTCGTGAACATCTCGGTTATGTTTACCCAAATACATATAAATTTTAATGATAGTTCAAAACAAAGGTCAAAACCAACTCGATTTCAGTTTAATTAATTTTTGCACAACTTAATAAACCACACGAAACCGACCTCTACTCATTTAATTGGAATGTATTTATTTTAATTAAATCTTAATCCTTTTAATCACACTAGCGGAAATCTTAACACTAACAAGTAATGTATGTAATGAAGATAAGCTGAGATACTTTACAACTGTAAAATCATTTCGTTTTATAGTCCCAGTGCTAATTAGACCAACTTAGCACATATAAAATTATATTCAAATCTCAAGTTTTCCTAGGCATCCGTCCCTTCATGTAATTAAATCTATAAATCTTGGTTAAAACTACTATAAACACATTTCTTTTGGCATTTATGACGATGTAACCTAAATCAGATCACATACATATATGTAAGTATATTTCTCAGTGCTTTACGTTCATAATCCATCCATTAAACAATATACCTTGCTTGATATGCAACACACTTGTCACACGTAACACCACAAAATAACTGCATAATACAACGAATGAGCATGAAATGGAAGGAGCTTTATAGTTCAAAGGGTAAGACCGAAAGTAGGCTTGCTAATATGGTGTAACGTTTCGGTTTTTTTTGGATAAATTAAAAACTAAATTTAAACACTTACAGTAGGTACTAGTTAAGTAAGTACATAAGCGATGTAAATGGTTTATACAATACCTATCGTCAAACGTCACAACGTTATAAATTAGGTTCATCAAAGACCATTTAACCTTGAAAATTTACATATATATTATATTATACGAGGTGCGTAAATTGACTTTTGCAAAAGTTCAGCAGGCCTACGAAGACAGTGTTTTGTTAAGAAGGGCCCAAGTTTTTTCGGTGGTTTAAGGAATTTTCAGAAGGAAGAGAGTCGATTCAAGATGAACTTCGAAGTGGAAGGCCTTCATCTTCAAGACCCGATGAAAATGTTAACAGAATCCCGGATCTTGTGCGTTCAGATTGTCGGTTGACAGTTAGAATGATCGGGGAAGAGTTGAATTTGACTCACACCACCGTTCTTCATATTTTGACCAATGAATTGGGGATGAGAAGATCTGCGCATAAATGGTTCCAAAAAGCCTTTCGCAAGACCAAAAGGACATCAGGAGGGACAGGTATCTTGTCTTTTTGGAATGGATTGAAAATGATCTCTATTTTCTGGAACATTTCTGGTGAACAGTTTTGGGTGTTTGAGTATGACCCGGAAACCAAACGCCAGAGCATGGAGTCGCACACTTCAATCTCTCCAAGGCCAAAAAAAGTAAGAATGGGCAAGTCGAAGGTCAAATTCATGCTGATTTGTTTGTTCGATCGTCCACAAAGAGTTTGTGCATCAAGGCCAAACGATCAATCAACGCTTTTACTGAGAGGTTCTTAAAAAACTTCGAAAAAGGGTCATTCGTGTGAGACCAAATATCAAGGGGGTTTGCATCACTCCTTTTGGGATACTCATTACTTAATTTACACACCTCGTATTCCTTATAGTTCAGGGGATAAAGACATTACACTGCGGAAATATTAGGGGAAAGCTGGATTTTTGCATGAACCTTCTTTTTGTAAATCTAACAACACCTCAAAAGTCGCCAGTTATACATGCACCGCTAAAAATATTACACGGGTTCAAAGGTTAAAAGGGTTAAAAAAAATAAACGTTACGAGTTTTTAAATCGTTTTTTTTTCGAAAACCGTTAGTCTTACGAAGAAAAGTCAAAATATGTTTTTTATAGAAAATTTCCTAAGCTACAAATTTAATAACCACTATTTTTTCGATAAAAGGAACTGTTAACGAGATATTGGCGAAAAACTATTTATCGTGACCTTTGACCCCGTGTAACATTTTTAGCGGCGCATGTATCGATGGGGACTTTCGGGATATTGCTTAGAATCACAAAAAGAAGGTTTTTGCGAAAATCCAGCTTTCCGCGAATTTTTCGGGAGTTTGGTCTTTTTTTTGTCTTTATTCCCTGTACTATTATTCCCCAAGGAAAGTATTCTAAAAACTTCCGGGATTTCAGGTCTTTTCTTCTCTGTTTTTTGTGAGTGATATGTTGCACCCCGTTTCTTTTCCAACAAAATGGCGGTTTTGTTTTGTCAAAATGTCACAAATTAGCAAAGTAATGGCCATTTTAAACTGGGAACTTACTTTTGAATAACCTTATACAGGATGTCTCACGGTGACCGTCGGTTAGAAGTATATTAAGAACTGTAAAAGCTAGAAATTTTTTGAAAATTTTCAAAGGCAACCATGTTTTGTAAAGTATGTAATTATAAATTTAAATAGAAAAATGTAAATAACTCTGTAATCATTGATTTTAGGTATAGGAACATGGTATATCAATTTAAAGGAAATTTATTTCTGCATCGAATGGACTGATAATTAAATAGGCATTCCATTTGAAAAAAGAGACTTTTTAAAGTTTTTCCTCGAGTTTTTCTTAAGTCTGGAAATAACGTCAAATAGATACGTAACCGCCACGGGCAATTTTTTATTATCCATTACAGACAATTGTATCTCAATCTTTTGACATTGAGAACCTAAAATCCCATTTCCCTAACTTTTACCACTTTCGACTTTCAATTTTATTTCCTAAACAAAATTTTGAAATCTTTCAGTGAAAAACATTTTTGTTCTCAACAATCAACAAATAATTTCATTGGATTAAGTTTAGTTGTCATTTATCTACACCAACACTCATTCTAATATGATCACTACAAATTGTCATTATGTTAAATAACGTACAAAATGGGCGATTAAGATAAAGACGACATCCGTGGTAGCACCGTGTGAATGTTGAAAAAGTCAACGTTTCGCCCACTTACGTAAGAGGCTCCATCAGGACAAGAAACAAACACAAATAAAATAAGTAACAACAATAAAAATAAAGTATAGTTTTATTAGTGTTTGTTTCTTGTCCTGATGAAGTCCCTTATGAAAGTGGGCGAAACGTTGACTTTTTCAACACTCACACGGTGCTGCCACGAAAGTCGTCTTTATCTTACTGGCTCTGGCCGTGGAAGTCTCCATTATTTGGATTGAAGCGACATTGTTCGACTTGCAAAAAATGATGCGCTTTTAATTCCAAAAGTTCACAGTATTTCAAAATATTGACTGGTACATCTATTGCCTAAAATACATACTCGTTGAGGAACCGCATCCGTATTATTCTTATCATTTTAACAATCCTCGGACATCCTCTAATAAAGTGTTCCGTAAATTAAATTTATATTGCATCAACATTATACCAATTTGAATAATGACGTTTATTTATGCAATCAATCACCAACAAGATCTATTCGCCTACTGTAAACTGTTACTTAATTGAACGTTTAGATTATATCAGGTACTTAGGATCATAAAAGCATTAAATTCACATTTCCCAAAATAATCTAATTAGTGGTATAACCTTGTCGTTATAAGAATACTTAAAATAAAGCAAAAGGCAGAATTGATTTAATAATCAACACTTGAATAATCGGAAATAGAAATGTGTATAAATTCAGTGAATGGTCTTTGTAAACTCACTTTATTCTTCGCAATATACGTATAGGTATGTTATTATCTGTGTTTAATGTATTAATGGACTTTTTATGCAAAAGGGCGTTGGAGTAAAAACAAAGAAGTTAGTCGACATCCGTTTTGTAACGGTGAATACAGAAAGGAAATTTACAAACAGAAGCTCCTTTTTCTTTTCCTTATTAGCGCATATTTTTAATTGTTTACGCTAAATGCAAGAACAGCGAACATACATTTCGTTATATTTTAATTCAGTTCAATTTCTGGTTTCGGTACGTACAATTATTACCTGGTTGGGCATCGGTGTATGACATATTATCAAACATACGTCATAAGAAATTATATAATGAAAAAATCTGGGCTAACACTGTAAAATGCCAAATTTAACACTTGTAAATTATATCGATCCAATCTGCTTCTTTAGATTTTGTAACTTTTTGCATAACTATAGACCACTCCAGTGTTATTTATTTCTTCGAAAATAAGAATATGAAGTTCTTGGAGACAAGTTTTTTCTTCGGATGGCGATGCCACAAAATACTTAACACGAAGTGACAGGGAAACATTTCCTGTGATAGAATTCCCGTTTTCTGTGCTGCGTACGTATTGTGACATAGTCTTAGAATCTTAGAATCTTTCAAAAATGTGCATTAACACATTGAGTGCCACATTATACAACATTTGTGAATGATGCCAATTTAATAAAGGCAAAAATCATTGAGGAAATATATTTTCAAACCCAAATTATAATATTATGTGCACCAAAGAGGATAAGGGGAATTGCTTGGTGGTCCTAAATTCCATTATAAAAAGAAGGTTTTGGACTTTATAGAAAAACCGGGTTTTAAAAAACTTGACATTCACTCCTTTTTGAAATTTACAAAAACTGCACGTAGGATTGTGTACTCCCATAGAACGACGCTTTCTTCATTGAACCTTAACTACAGATCTCTCCTGGTCATGAACCCGGTTTGCCCATTGTTGTACGGGCTAATATAACTTTTCAACATAACTTTGCTATAAAAAATTCCCACCAACTCACCGAGAGGCTTAGGTCGATCAAATTTCCTGCCACTTTTTCCATGGTTTCTTTTGATGTGGAGAACCTCTTCCCAAGTATACCTTCTCAAGAATGCATCCATCTTGTGTCAGAACATTGAATGAATTCCAACCTTCCTGGCGATCAATTGGCTTGTATTTTATGACTCCTTAACTTTTGCATTAAGGTAGTTCCTCCGCGGAACGATTTGCTACAGAATTTGTTCAAACTTGGCGCATACGTTATTAAATACGTTATCCAAACATCTGTGGAGTTTAAATGAGGTTTACCGTCCCTAAGTCGAGATATTTACACTTAAAATTGGCATAATTGACATATAACCCATATACAAAAAACACCGCCCACGTAGCACATATCTTTTCAACGGCGTCCCAAAGACATTCTAAGGACTTCTATATGTCCACATAAGTCCCCAGGACATCCGAAAGACATTCTGAGAACTTCTGAATGTCCGCATAAGGCCACAGGACATCCCTTGCAGATCTCGTGTTATGTGGGCACTGACACATTATCAATTGTACTGTCAAAACTAAATGTCAGAATTTAATGAAAAACTAAGGAATGCTAGAGAGGGATTATACGAATATTGTGAAAACATTTGAGAATTGTTTACCGTCTACTTTAAAGATATAGCCTTGAGAAACATGACGTTTTTGGTATTATTAGATATGTTTAGGCCATTGAACTGTACGCTATACGCATATAGCGTATAGTTCAATGTGTTTAGGCAAGCGAATGATTGTATACGCAATCTGTTCCATGACAACGCGGACAGTCCGTACAAAAAGTGTACTTCCACTGGCGTGACAAAAATGGTTAATAATAGAAGTTACTATGGTTACATGGGAGGAAACTTTTGGTTGAGATTGTCGCGGAGGAACTACCTTAAACAAAACATCTTTAAATTCAACCACACTTGTTACGCCCAAATGGATGGGTTGGCCATGGGTTTTAACCTCTCCCCCTTATTAGCCGAGGTCTTCATGAACTATTTAGAATGTAAATTTATCTCGAAACATCAATTTTACCTCGACCACATTCTGTTTTGGAGTTGCTATGTGGACGACGTGATCTGTATACACTCAGCCAATGAGTCCGATAGGGACGTATTCCTTCAAGACATCAACATGTTTCAGCAACATATTGAATTCACCATGGAAATCGAACACAACTCCCAACTTCCTTTCCTAGATCTGTTACTCCATAAAAAGCCCTCCACAATAGAATTTAGCATAATACCGGACACCCACCACTACAGACATTTTGATCCCTTTCGATTTCGAGAACTTCTTCTCTCTCAAGATGGCGGGTCTTAATGCTTTACTTTACAAACTGATGAATATACCATTGTCTATTAATTATTTCAATCAGGAACTCAATATTATCAAACAAATGGCTACTGGGTTGGTCTTGTAGAGAAGATCGTGCAAATAATTAAAAATTCAATCAACCACACTCGCCTCACTCCAATCAACTCACAGAATAACAATTTCATCTATAAATCTCTAACTTTCTATCCGAAAATCTCCCACGCCATACGTAACATATTCAAATCACACAATATTTATATCTCATTCTCCAACGACCATACCGATCTGACTCTCTCGATGCTTCTGGTGTTTATCAACTGAATTGTAGTTCCTGCCCCTCTTTCTATATTGGACAAACCGGGAGACCGTTTTCGTCTAGGTTTAAGGAACATTTAACGCTATTAAAAACTATAACTCGGATCATAAATCTGCTATGGTGCAACACATCTTTTCTACGGGTCACTCTTTTAATTGTAAACCAGATTTCAATATACTCCACAAATGTAAAAAAGGGCAGTTACTAAATTCTCTTGAAATGTTTGAGATTATGCGTCATAAATACAACCCTCGTTTGCTTAATGAATGAAGTTGATTTCCAGAACTTTCTTATTTCTTCACTTTGTCCTCATTTAGTTTTACAGTGTTACCCTTATCCGTTTTGGTCAAGTTGGCTTGCTTGCGCATGCATACTTTCTGTCATTCACCGTTCGTCCATCCGATCACTTCATCTGTCCATTTGCGTCATTAAAATTTCCCCATACTTTATCCATTTCATCTCCCATAACCGTGGCTCTTCAAGCAATCTCGGGTTTCTCATTTTGAGAACCCTTTTGTTTTATCATTTTATTGTCATTTCAACTTTTTGTCGGTGTGTGACAAAAGTTTTATATTATCATTTTATGTGATTAGTTTCCCCCTCAGGTAAGCTATTATATTGTTAATATTGTTCGCTAACATAAGTGTTCTAGCTTTAATCTTCATTTATAAGTGGCTTGAAAATGGGATTGGATAATCCCGAAACATTGTCGCCCGTTTTCATAACTCATTAATCATCGTTTAATCAATTATACAGGGTGGCCCAACGAAAAGGTAACAGACGGGTTTCTGGCCAGAGGGAATTTTTTTTTGGGAAACGCAAAAACACGTCAATTTTTATATCAAGGTGGACAACTTTCGCCATGATTTTCAACCTGAAGTGATTTCATCCCGTAGCGCTGTGAGAACAACCCCTAAAATTTAAATAGGGATGATGGGGCAAGTGGTACGTCATTTGAAAGGTCTTTCTTTTCTGATTTCAGTGCACTAGTGTTTTTTTAAGTTTTTTTATTTTTATCCAAAAAAATTGAAATTCTAAAATGGAAAATGAGGAAAGAGATTGAGGCATTTAAAAACTCAAAAAAGCTCGGACAGGTCCATTGTTTTTTCTTAGAGAAGCTAGGTACTTTTACTGATATTTGACAACATTGTTTCACCCCTTGGGTACAGGGTAAACAACCCTTAAATTTTTAAATAAAAACAAGGGTTAATTTTTTCTTGTGCTAATTAATAAAACCAGTTTATGCAAATTCAACCCTTATTTTAATAAATTTTCGAAGTGTCTGTCTTCAGCTTCCATGTAATAATACAGATTTTGATTAACTCATTCCTCCTGATCTCACCCCATTAGATTTTTTTTATGGGGTCATGTAAAGAGTAAAGTTTTTTCCACTGGTCCGGAATCTTTGGAGGAGTTACGTGACTGTATAGTACATGAATGCCGTCTGATCACTTCTCAAATGTTGCAAAATGAACGGGAACGATTTAATGAAAATGTGTACTATTGCATGGAGCTGAAGGCAGGCACTTCGAACATTTATTTCTTTTTAAATTAAAGGACGACTTACGGGTTATATGGCGCAACCCCTCACTTATTATACAAAATTACGAATGTATTTAACAAATGTAAAAAATAAAATACTGCCGCGTTAACGAAAATTTATACCGACCTTTAATTTTGTATCCTCGTTAGTTAGAATTGGTCTAACGTAAACGGAGTAGTACATAATAATATTTTCAAACTTCAAAACTCCAAAACTGAATAATGTGATAAGGTTAGATAAGTAATTTGGCAAATAACAAAACCCCAGAATGCGCTTAAGGTTGTCATAAGTTAAATCCCTTTATCAATTCATTACAGGTGAAGGCCTGGGGTTAAATCTTTAGACCCTTAATTCTAGATAACTGGAAACTAATTTGCAAGTAAGGGTTATAAAGTATTATCAGCATGTGCTTAAGAAACGCGTTGACCAATAAACTAATGGAGGGTTATTCAGTTTTACCCCTCAAGCATAGCCACTTATTTATTGAGAACTTTGGAAAGTATCTGCTATCCATTATGCCTTTAATGTTTAATATCTGCTTTAGCCAGGACACTTCCATTTCTTATTTTAACCACCTCGTAAATGCACTGAAATCGGTACAAACCTATAATTAAATATTGACTGTTAACTATTTACAATTACCCGTAATTTGCTTATGCAAGTACAGGAGTTCTGTTTTCAGTTCTAATTGATATTATACAAGTTTGTGCTGACTTTGTATGTTCATTAAGGGAATGCTTTGCTGATCACCCAATTGTTATGTCTGCTGTAGGAATTTAACGTATTCAGCACACTGACAATTAATTAATAGTTACATAAAAATTGTTCCAATAGACGATTATAATAAATTTATAGGTATAGTATTTTCAACGAGTTCGCCAATGCACGCCATTAACGAAATAAAATGACGTACCAAAAAAATTCTGGCAAGTTGCCACGAGACTTCCCTCGTATTAACACTTTTTTCAAAAAATAACTACATATAGCACAAATATATTGCTGAATTTAGAAAAAAATACTCTTAAACTACATAAAAAAAACTGCAACTTTATCTTATAAAAAAATGAGTGCCGCCATTTTAGATTATACCGGAAGTGACCTCATCAAAGGTAATATTAGCATTTTCGCCCTGGACCCGAATGCAATCGATTGGCGAATACCGCATTTCGATAACTAATAGTTTCTGAGTATAGAGCGTTGCAGTCATTTTTTAACAATTATTTTTTTTAACACTTTTTTCATAAAATAAGTATAGCACAATACATACAGTGTGTTTATTTTAAAACTTACCACCCCTGTAACTTAAAAACCGCAATAACTTTCAACATTCGCGGGGACACGTCGATTTTTATTTTAGGGGGAACGTTTTTGACAGTCAAGTGGTCTTGATATGTTCATCCCTCTAACCCCTAGCAACCCCAATTTTAAAATCTTAAATGCAACTACCCCACTTGTTATACATCATTTGAAAGCCCCATTCAATACCAATACAACAGTGTATTCCATTTCCATTTGAAAATTGGGTGAGATTTGATAAAGTTATGGGTCAAAAAGCAATCATTTGACAAAAACTTATTTATTTATTTTCTTTAATGGTTAATAATGAAAATCCCCATCTATTCCGGGAAGGTAATACGCAATACCCCCAGAACATAAATGTTTGGGCAGGAATTTTAGGAAACGCCATAATAGGTCCCTTATTTATAAATGATTCTCTAACTGGGGAGGTGTACTTAGATATGCTTCGGGATGTTGGACTAATCACTGAATCTTTAGAAAATCAAGTGGATCATCACGGAAATTCTTTACTGCAAGAAGACCTACTACACTTTCAACAAGATGGTGCACCCGCGCACTACGCTAGACCTGTACGTGATTGGTTGAATATCACATTATATGACCCATAACTTAATCAAATCTCACCAACTTTTCAAATGGAATACACTCTTGTATTGGTATTGAAAGGGGCTTTCAAATGATGTATAACAAGTGGGGTAGTTGCATTTAAGATTTTAAAATTGGGGTTGCTAGGGGTTAGAGGGATGAACATATCAAGACCACTTGACTGTCAAAAACGTTCCCCCCTAAAATAAAAATCGACGTGTCCCCGCGAATGTTGAAAGTTATTGCGGTTTTTAAGTTATAGGGGTGGTAAGTTTTAAAATGAACACACTGTATATATTGCTGAATTCAGAAAAAAATACTCTTTTAAACTACACAAAAAGCTGCAACTTTATCTTATAAAAAAAATTAGTGCCGCCATTTTAGCTCATACTGGAAGTGACGTCATCAAAGGTAATATCAGCATTTTCGTCCTTGGCCCGAATGGAATCGATTGGCGAAAACCGCATTTCGATAACTTTAATAGTTTCTGAGTTTAGAGCGTTGCAACACTAGGTCGGATTAAGAAATGTCCCGAATAAAAAGTTAACGGTTTTGAGGGGGGCGTTTTATGCTGTAACAAATTTCACCCCCCAACACCCAAGGGAGTGGATATGGGGGGTGACTTTAAAATATTAAATGGAAACTCCTATTTTTTATTGCACATTCAGAAAGAGTATAAAAAACTATGACGGTTTTATTTGGGAACTTTTTTTATTTGCATCAGGTGGCGCTGCAATCGTTAAAATAAATATTTTATTATTTATTTTGCATTTGGGTGACAGTTTATCTTTCTGTTGCAAATAAAGAATAAGTTTCCAAATAAAACTTTCATACTCACTTCTTTTTGCTCTTTCTGAACATGTAATAAAAAATGGGGGTGTCCATTTAAGTGCCTCCCCTATCCACCCCCTGGGTGTCGGGGGGTGTAATTTGTTACAGAATCGGACGTCGCCCTCCAAACCATCAAACTTTTATTCGGCACCTTTTTTTGTCAGATGTACTCATTTCGAGGAATTCCCCTGGTAAGATTAAAATGGGGCACCCCATTTGTAGTACCACCTGTTGCAAATAAAGAAAAAGGCCCCAAATAAAACCGTCATAGTTTTTTATACTCTTTATGAATGTGCAATAAAAAATAGGGGTTTCCATTTAAGTGACCTTCCCTATCCACCCCCTGGGCGTCGGGGGGTGCAATTTGTTATAGCATCCGATGCCCCCCTCAAAACCGTTAACTTTTTATTGGGAACATTTTTTGATCCGACGCAGTGTTGTAGAATTATCGCAGGTGGCGGATTAAAATGGGACACCCAGTATACGCACAACAATGGTAATAAAATAATATTTATGCACATACTTAATAATTGATGTTTTTGATCATGATCGATACCTGAGCGATATTTCCGACCGTTCGCAGGTTAACGTTGCATTAATGTTAGTTATTTCTTTCTTTTTTGTGCTTTGCAGCATCCTGTGATTGTGATGCAATAACAGTGGTCGGGACTCTTTTCGCCTTTGTTTTAAAATTTCATTTTGATTGTGGACAATAATTACGATTTGCATTAGAATAATTAATGTCCAGTTGTTGAACCTATGACTTGCAATAAACAGTGACTTGTACCTAAAATTACGTGCTAACTTCCTGAAAACCTTAACCTTACCACAGATAAACTGTGACCTTACTTTTATTAAAATGTTCATAGGTTTCTGAACTTTGCTATATTTTAGCTCTAACTTACAATTTTTAATGAAGTATGGCAAATAATGGGACAGGTCATGTAAAACGGAATAATAAGGAAAACAACCGTTTACTATGTCTAATTTTATAGTAGATATAATAGCTACATCAAAGCAATGCGAGCTTTTCGTATTTACTACAAGGTTACTCAACCATGTATGTTTTAAGAATTTCAACAGTTGACTCTGTTTTCGTTCTTTTAACCACAATTTTCAATTTTTCTTATCTTCCCTATCTCCACCCTCTAGTTCTCCACTTTCTACTGCTTCACTATCTCTCTTGCAGGGCGATTTCTTCTTCGTTTATACATATACGTGCAATTTCAACCTCTTTTCACATATAGTTCTGACAACATCTTCTTCTTCTGCCATTCTCACTACTATGCAGTACCTACCTCTTTCCGCATTTCATCTATGCCGCTTATCTTATTTCTAGTGCTCACGTGTTTTCCCATTGGTCATAGGCTTCGAACATATTCAAAGGTCATAGCGCTCTGCATCATACACTACACATATATTTTGTTACTTGTGTGCTTCGTCATGTGGTTGATTTATTTCGTTTTTCTTGACGTTCATATCCAATTCCGCTTTCGTGTATTCCTCTTATATTCTTTGTCCTGTGCTACGACGACTGCAAAGCCTAAGTGCATAAGTAGTCATTTCGTACTAAGACGCCCATACCTTCGCATTTCCTTTTCATTGTTTTTATATCCGCTCTACAAGTTTTTCTCCTGATTTAATAGCTCTTTTGTTATTCTAATATTGTTTTGTTCTTGCTGCTATTGGTGCGATATTATACGAATTTTCATTTTCAAACTGTATTCTTATTTATATTTTTCACATTCAGCGGTTCACGTCTCTTGCTATTTTATATTCTGATCCTCTTTTTCATCCTTTAGTGTTTAGAAAGAGAGCAGAAGGGAGGAAGGGGAAAAGAGGAAAAGGTTCACCCCGACTCGCTTTGATGAAGCCGCCCAGATGTGGAATTAATAAAGGAAGAAAACGAACACTCGATGCAATACGAACGGCAGTAGGTAGAGTGCAATGACTCTTGGCATATGGTACACTAACTTTCGGTTTATTCCCATCTAAATCAATGAAAGGCGGATTTACAGTAGTGCTTGAAATGAAATAGAACTAAATATTGCTGTTTAAAAAAAATTAAGGAATATTCAAAATAAGAGAAAGGATAATAAACGTTATTTGCTAGAAAACTTTAAATAAATGACTGTTATGATGGGGAGAAAATAAATCTACCAAATCTGAGTATGCCTATGCACCAAATCCAACATCGTAGTGTAGGGAGCGGTTGTTTTCAATGAGGGTGCTATCGATCCCTCTGCATCATCCTGACATGATGGAATGATCGGGAGTAACGAGTAAGTATTACGGTCTTCCTCTGACGCATCCCATTTGCTGGCATTCATCCAAAATAAAGCGCTTGATGTAACCCAGGAAAAAACAAAGTCTGCAGTATTAAACAGATTGCAAGTGCCGACCCCACAGGAGGAGTCTTGTAAAGCATTTTTCCTACAGTAAACTATTACACAGGGAATCGACGTATAGTTCTGTGTGATCCACGGCAGGGTTTTAGTGGGTAACAACTTATAACTGCCCAAGTCGTACCAAAGACATAGCCCTTTATAAGTGCCCAACGCAAAGGGGTTATAAGTATTCCATTGTGATTTCAATTTTAAAAACGCAGCGTGTTCATAAAGCACTACACATTGCAGCTTCTGAATGGGTGGGGGTTATCTTGGTCTTCTAGAAGACTGTGAGCTTGATTGGTTAAGAATTGTACTTGGACGCAAATAAGATCAGCGTTCCTTCTGACAATGTTACTATCGAAACTATCCACTTCTTCTTCTAATTCATGTGTCATCTCCTTTATGAAACCACCTCTATTTCTTTGCCATTGTCTCAAATTATTCATGTAAGGAATACGTATTATTCCCATATTTCCTCTGCCTTGCATCTTTCCCAGTTTTGCAGTTTTGTAGTACTGTATACTTCTACCGCCACCATCAGGACAATAATATAAAAATAACAATAAAATTATTGTTGTTTTTATATTTGTTTTGTTCTTATCCTGATGGTGGTTGACGAGACGTTGACTTTTTCAACATTGACACGGTCCAACTCCGGAAGTCGTTGTTATCTCACTGACTCTGGCCGTGGAAACCTCCTCTCTGGGATTGTGCTCTCCTACTTCGGCAGCGAGAAACGAAAATCCCAAGTCGGCTTTATGATGTGCACTCGAGCTACCAGTCGCGTAATGGTCTTTCATCCAATATTGATTCTTCTGTCATTCCTTAACATCAATACCTACATTATCTCTGGTTACGTAACAACTCCGATCCAAGGACGACTTTCAAGGCCATAACATCGACACGGGTAGGTCTTCTAAGGGGGACCGATGAGCGCCGAATGTACTACGTTTCCTGTTTTTTCCCGCACCTAACATTTCTTAATTTGGATCAGCTACTTCTAATATCTCCAAAAACACTAACTAACACTATTAAAACACGCGACACCGTTCGCCGCGTCAGGACTCAGCCATATTGGTCTACCATCAAACCACCTTCCTATTTCGTTCAATATTCAAAGACTTCGTGGCGTCCGGGGAAACAATGTGCAAAGTGGATATCAGAAGTAACCTCAGGACACTGGTGATGAGGGAAAGTAATGTTCCCATCTAAATGCAATGTACCTACTATGAGACTCAAACCTAAATCTGGTGGAAAATCGAAAACAATGGCCAATTATGAGCTGACAAAATTCAAGTAAATCAAAGAAAATTATTACTGAGTAGAAAAGTTAACAAAGAGCGCAATTTCCAGCAAGTCTCCATAAGCTTCATTTTACATTATCACTTTAATAAAAACTTTTTCGTTTCGCTGTGCCACTTTATATTTTATTCACAGATATGATTTTCACATTTCGATGAGCCATAAGGTATAGTGAAACAGTTTCATCAAGAAACTTGATCGCTCATTCAATTCACTCTTAAATGTCGAAAACTGAATAATTAGTTATGGATTCTGTTTTTTCCACTTTGAATAAGTGAGCAGTTGTAGCTAATTTGTAATTAAAATTTTTGCTTTTTTACTACTGAGCTTCTTTACTATCATAATGTAATGAAATAGTAGATTTTAACCTCTGCACTTGGTGTAAAAAATTTTCTTTGAAACGCGATGGAAATTTTTTGTTTAGAGGAATTTTAAGGAAGTAATTGACTTCTTATTTTCCAATTCAGTGCGGGTTGCAATTGCGAACCTAAAATATCTTAGATACATTCTAAGTGGTATATTAGGAAGTGATTATTTGAGTTTAGACCAGATTTTGTGGAGTTAATTTATTTATTATTTTCAATATTTCGCAGGCTAAATGCCTGCTTCGTCAGGAACTAAAATGTATATAATAATAACGTTAATCGTAAGTTAGTAGAATAAGTACTTACAATAAAATATTAACACGTTATATAAATTAAGGTCATATAAGTAACTGCATAAAATGTAACAACTAAAATGATGATATTTAAAAGTAATAAAATTTTAGATGACATAAAAATGTTTGACAGATGTATATAATAATGAAAATCAAGTTATGTAAGATGTGAATGATAAGAGACGAAGATTGATTGCTTAAGTTTAAAAGATGTTAATATTATAGTAGTCATGAATGAATATTATTATAAATTGAGAGCAAATTGGCATAAATAACATGTAAATTTTCTATATCAGACTTAAAATTGACGGTATTGTTAATTTGTTTGTTAATTTCCACCATTTCCATAAGTTTTAGAGTGGAAAGTTTGTTAGAACTATTTAAGATAGAGGTATTATCAAAATCAAATGAGTGGTTGTTATTAATAGCATGTATAGATAGGGCACACCGATTTTTCATTGTTCTAATGTCACTCTTGTGGGTGCTAATTCTGGTTTTTAACCAATTGGTAGTAAGACCTATGTATATGTTAGAACAATTATTACAAGGAACACAATATATAACATTAGATTTCATAAATTTGTTTGTTTTGTCTTTAAGTTTTGTAAAAATTTTTTTAAGTGGTGACATGTTATAGAATGCAAATTTAATTTGTTCATGTTGTAATACTTTAATTAACTTATGAGTTAAGTTAGGAATGTAAGGGATTCTGGTATATTTAAACAAATTATTATTATCATGTGAATTTGGTGTGTTAATTGGTATAGTGTTAGAAAAATTAGATGTGGAGCTTATAATGTTATTAAGTGAATTGTTGTTAATGTTAGAGAAAGTGTTGGAATTAAATAGTATCTTTTTAACTAATGTTTTAGGGAAACCATTGTCAATAAACATGGTAGATAATTTAAGTAGGTTTTTATGAATTAAAGTGTGATGTGAAATTTTCATAATTCTGTTTTTCATTCCTTTTAAGGTGTTGATTTTTTGTATTAAAATATGATTGGAGTTATAATTGATATATCTGCCAGAGTTTGTAGGTTTTGTGTACCAATCAATTATCAATTTATTTTCTTTGTTTCTGATTATTTTAGTATCCAGAAATGGAACCCCTTGATTTTCTTCTAATTCAACTGTAAATTGAAGTTTATTATGTATTGAATTGAATGTTTTAAGTGTGTAGTCAATTTTGTCTTGTGGTAAACCACAAATAATGTCATCAACGTATTTATATAAAAAGGAGAATTGGAAAGGGAGTATTTCTTGCTGAAATAATTATGGACTACATCATCATAAAAGTAAAACAAATACTCCCTTTCCAATTCTCCTTTTTATATAAATACGTTGATGACATTATTTGTGGTTTACCACAAGACAAAATTGACTACACACTTAAAACATTCAATTCAATACATAATAAACTTCAATTTACAGTTGAATTAGAAGAAAATCAAGGGGTTCCATTTCTGGATACTAAAATAATCAGAAACAAAGAAAATAAATTGATAATTGATTGGTACACAAAACCTACAAACTCTGGCAGATATATCAATTATAACTCCAATCATATTTTAATACAAAAAATCAACACCTTAAAAGGAATGAAAAACAGAATTATGAAAATTTCACATCACACTTTAATTCATAAAAACCTACTTAAATTATCTACCATGTTTATTGACAATGGTTTCCCTAAAACATTAGTTAAAAAGATACTATTTAATTCCAACACTTTCTCTAACATTAACAACAATTCACTTAATAACATTATAAGCTCCACATCTAATTTTTCTAACACTATACCAATTAACACACCAAATTCACATGATAATAATAATTTGTTTAAATATACCAGAATCCCTTACATTCCTAACTTAACTCATAAGTTAATTAAAGTATTACAACATGAACAAATTAAATTTGCATTCTATAACATGTCACCACTTAAAAAAATTTTTACAAAACTTAAAGACAAAACAAACAAATTTATGAAATCTAATGTTATATATTGTGTTCCTTGTAATAATTGTTCTAACATATACATAGGTCTTACTACCAATTGGTTAAAAACCAGAATTAGCACCCACAAGAGTGACATTAGAACAATGAAAAATCGGTGTGCCCTATCTATACATGCTATTAATAACAACCACTCATTTGATTTTGATAATACCTCTATCTTAAATAGTTCTAACAAACTTTCCACTCTAAAACTTATGGAAATGGTGGAAATTAACAAACAAATTAACAATACCGTCAATTTTAAGTCTGATATAGAAAATTTACATGTTATTTATGCCAATTTGCTCTCAATTTATAATAATATTCATTCATGACTACTATATATTAACATCTTTTAAACTTAAGCAATCAATCTTCGTCTCTTATCATTCACATCTTACATAACTTGATTTTCATTATTATATACATCTGTCAAACATTTTTATGTCATCTAAAATTTTATTACTTTTAAATATCATCATTTTAGTTGTTACATTTTATGCAGTTACTTATATGACCTTAATTTATATAACGTGTTAATATTTTATTGTAAGTACTTATTCTACTAACTTACGATTAACGTTATTATTATATACATTTTAGTTCCTGACGAAGCAGGCATTTAGCCTGCGAAATATTGAAAATAATAAATAAATTAACTCCACAAAATCTGGTCTAAACTCAAATAATCACTTCCTAATATATTACACAGAAGACCAAAGAACATTTCAAATTAATTCATTCTAAGTGGTATATACGCCACTCCTACTCTATAAGAATTGCTCTTATTGCATAATATTAGTAATAATAATAACCACTCGCAACTTAATTAAATAATTTGTAATAAATATAGGGTTAATTCATGACTTTCGTTGAAGTACATGTTACGTCCATACCAAACCACACCAGGTGATATACATAGCAGTACATATACCATCGAGTAGTAATAATTCTTTAATTAGGTATAAGGAATAAATTATAATTAGAAGGAGAAATATGAATTAAAACACTGACTTTTTCGTTACGTCTTACTCATTGTTTACAAAAACGAAGCAAAATTATAACTAATGGTAAAGATGAGCCTATACAACAATAAAGTGTTGGTGGAGTGGGCATAAAATGTGATTTAGGTATTAAAAGTGTACTCAAAATTCTTCCTTGTATTGTCTTCGCAACCACTTTTTCGTAAAGACTACAAGAATGTCCTGAGGAAGAATAAGGTCAATTGAAAATCTTTTTTGATAATACTTTCGGAGATTTCGTTTCTCCCTTGAGTTCAGAAATATTACTGGTATGAGTATACAAAATGGAATGCTAACATTTTGTATATTACCGTGACTAGTCCCCCACATTTAAAGGGGGGTAAGAGGTAATTCCTGTTTTTGCCACCAACACAGATGCAGAAAATTCACAGCTTTGCTCTCTAGATTTTGCAGCAGTAAATTTGAGGAAGAGCATCCTTACACAGTGGTAATGGATGTCATTTTTACCACAATTTAGTACAACATGAAGAAGATTAAGCGAGGTGATTAATAAAATGTATTTTGATTAATACTTCATGAGAATTTGTATATTTTAGCACAGATGTCTATTTGAATCAATTTACTGTAACTGTAGAAAACTCCATTCAGGTTTCTAGTTTTTCAGTTACAAAACCTATCAAAAGAGTGACGGATTATAATTAAAGTTGTAAAGTTATAGTTATTTATGTATCAAGGGAATTATAAGGGTCTTAATTACCGAGGGTAAAGTTTGCGTCCCGAGGGCCTTGCGCCCGAGGGACAGCAATTACCCGAGGTAATTGAGACCTTTTAGTTCCCGTGATACATAGATCATTTTATTTCTGACCGAGTTTAATAAAATTTGTTCATTTCCGGTATATTTGATTCAGGTATCGTCGATTGCAGTTTTGGTTGTTGCTAGGTTACTGGTTCATAAAAGAGCCGTAGAGGGAATTATAGCGTCTTTATATCCCAAGGGAGTTATGACACTCGTTATTGGTATCGTAACTATGACAATATAAGCTTATAAAGTGAACGCCAAACAAAATCCGTTGCACGTCATATAATGTGAGTGACGTAGATTGGGAGCAATGTTGCCAGATTGTAATTGAAAGAAGGTAACGCAAATAAAACTTCTGAGTTCACTCGTAACTTTAGTTATAATAAATAAAAAACAAAATCAAAACTTCAAAATTGTGACAGTCAAAACATAACCACAACAAAACATTACAAAATTAATGCCTTATGGAATTGGCATTGGCAACGTTGCTGAAAACAATCCATTGTTACCAACGTGGCGATCATAAAATTCTGATGAAATTAATTTTTACAGGTCGAATTTTCACGATTTTTATGCCGTTACATTTACAGCAGGGACGTCAATTATCAACTGATTGCTGACGTCCAACGGATTTTGTTTGGCGTTTACATATCACTGTCAGAAATAAATAAATTAATTAAAGGCTTGAAATGTGGTGATTTTCTTTTTTAAATAGGTATAATTTAGAAGGTGGTCAAAAGAACCCTGATAATAATCACATTAGTTTTTTTATATTCTAAGCATTAAACAGAGTCTATTGCATTAAGGAATAAAATTAGGGATTAGACAACCCAAACAGTGCTATTATTCGAATTTAATTACCAATAGTGGTGGTTGTCCAAGAAAGCGGTGGAAAGTTATAAGCAATATCATAAGAAAAACATTGTCCGTATCAAATACAATTATATGCAATTGGCAACTTTGATAACTGCCGAGGAAAAGTTGGTAATCGATACTTTTAGTAAATGATCTACAATAGATATACTCATTGATGTGTTTTTCTTAACAGTCACTGACAATGAAATAGTAAATGTAATTTGTTGCCTAACGAACGGCAAAGCGGCTGGGAATGATGCTGTAACACCAAAATGTTGTGCCACTAGAATATTATAATGGTCAGTGCAAACCATCAAACACGAGTGTTTCCACATCTCAAGGACGCAATAGTTATTCCCATCGAGTTATATCTTTTATCTACCAAAACTGCTAGAAAAACTTGTAAAAAAGAGGCTGATCTCCTTCCTTGTACTTCTCAAAGTCTCCTAGTAGATTAGTCCCGACTTTTCCTTACTGGTAAACAGCAATTTGTTCAAATTGGTCAAATCTAGTAACAGAAGTACCTGACAGTTACGTGACGTGACGGGGGGCACAGTATTTCTTGCGAAACAGCCTCCTTAAACTTTTTCTATTTTCATTAATGACCTCCTCTCGAGGTTATATGGAGGAATGTAATTGCTTTACTTTTCTTGTAATACCAAAATTACTTCGTCTACTTTTGGGGTAATTTTTCCAGATAATATATTAATTAAATTCAACCCGTTTAAGACTTTTTGCGACGGTAAATTTGATGAATACGTCTCTAAGTTACGAATATTGGAAAAAGGACGTTCATTTATAGCTTTGTTCACTGGTGGGCTCGCAATTTGCGATTCAACAAAGAACAATGTCAATGAGAATTCTTAAAACCTGTACCTACATTATAAAAAATGTACGTATCAGTCGCTTTACGATATTACTGAGCTAATAATCTCTATCTTTGTGGGATAGGAGGGGGGGGGGGGAATGGTCGATCCCCAAAACCTTTATCCATTATCCATATTTGTAGAATATTTCAAGAGTTTAACCAACTACATAATTCCTAACCTTATCATTACGTTTTGTCGTTTCCCAAATTATATGCTTATCGTGATTTTTTGGACTTATAATATAGACCGGGCTCTGGAGGGAAGCGAGTATGCAAAATGAGAGGACATAAATTTTAGTCATAGATGAATAATCTGAACCTTGCCGGTGAATTTTTTGGTCCATTTTTGTTACTCCCCCCCCCTCATATTTCTTAAAAAAATCGATGGAGTACATACAATAAAGTCATTTTAATGATGATTAAGTCATAATTTATAGTTAATCATAATAATAAAGTCATAATTTATAGTTTAATCTAACGATGAAAATGACGATGGGTTGTTATCCCAATGATATAAAACTGTAAATGTTACACAAAAATGGTCCTTAATTTTTTTCCCGTATTATTTAAATTAACAGAATTAGGGAAGTTAGAAGCTAGGGGATGATAGTTACAGCTTCAAATATTTTTTTGTATTTGTTTCAAAAATTATAAACTTTTATTTCAGAGATAATTTTTTTTTAATTGTTTATAACAAAGTTACAACAATTGAAAATTTCAAATTGTTACTTTAAACGACACAACTGAATGAAATTTTTTTTTACTGTTATTGTATTTACTATTTTATAAATTGCTTTGTAGCTTTGGAAATTTTTTTACCTTTCATTTCCAGGCAGGTATAAATTATTTTACCTGGTACAATATTTGTTGTGGTAGCGACTTTGCTTTTACCAAAGACATTATTATATGCTCTTTGCTTTTACTATAGAGCTGCGTACCAACTGCGCATGCCCCGATATACAGAATGGGCCCTTACGTTCTCTTTACGTACATTCAGTTCTATATACAGGGTGTCATAATATGATCCTATGAGGCTCAGTAGTTGATAGCTGGCAAATATATTCTGGAATACAGTAAAAATTCGGATCTGTTTATAATATCTGGACTACTGAGGACTGCAAGACCTATTTTATTTAAAGTGCATCTATTTAGAAGAATACTATCAATGTTTATTGAAAAAAGGGGAGGAGAAAGAGTTGAACTTGGTAAAGTGGAGTGCAAAAAACTAGGAAATGGGGGGGGGGGGGTATAAAGGGGAAGTAGAAGTAAAAGGGGGTGAAAATAAAGGGGCGCGGGGAAAGAAAAAGGAAAAGTAAATTGTTGTTCTGGAATGTGGCGGTGATAAAAGGGAAGGCAAGAGACTTCTGGATCTATATAAAGAAGTTAAAGATCGTAGGGGTAGTGGAAACATGGTTGAAGGAGAAAGGAATGAAAGGAAGGATAAATACTGGAGAGAGGAGGAAGAGGGAAGGTGCACGTTGTGCAGGGAAGTGTATGAACGTTGGTAGCATATGGCGGTGGAGTGTAGAGCTGCGGAGGAATGGGAGAAATAGGAAGAACATACTAGAGGGGAAAGCGGGGAAGGAGAGGATTGGATGAAGAAGGTGTTGGAGAGAAGGAAGGTGGTTGGTGAAATATATGCGGGAAAATAAATTGTATTGTTGTAGAAATGGAATACTTTGTTTACACTTATTGTATGTAAAATGCAAATAAATTGATTGTATTGTGTTTATTGAAAAACAGTAATTAAATATTTTAATAATATTTTATTTTGGAGCACACATTTCAATGCGCGCTTTGCTTTAACGTTATACAAGCCACGTGTTCTCAATATTTATATTCTCAAATATTTTAAAAAAATAAAGAATTACGTGGCCAGTAATTAACGTGGTTAAGTCTCAGATCAAAATTATGAAATTTAGACAAGTATTTAAAAGTTGTTGAGAAATATGTGCAAATAATGTAATGAAAAAACTTGATAAATATTTACTTTGTAATTAATTTTTTAAATGGTACCTACTGAAATCAGCAACTTCTCTGACACTTTTCGAAATTTTTAGAAGAAACCAATTATAATAAAAAAAAATGATTTTTAAACATTTTCACTTATGATTTTTTTCGATTTCGAGATGTGGGTTTTTGACTAATTTTTTTACCTTTGTAATTTAATTAGGTAACATTAAAATATAAAAAATGGTTACAATATGCATGTCGATTGCAGTGTTATTTTTTGAACAAGTACTGAAAACTATTTACCTATCTTTCTTACTTACTTTCTTTGGTTAATTTTTTTCTTTCTTTCACACCTTTTTACTGTACTCCAGAATATATTTGCCATCTATCAACTACCGAGCCTCATAGGATCATATGACACCCTATGTATAGAACTGAATGTACGTAAAGAGCAACACACGTAAGGGCATACATATATTAAAGTCAACTGTAGTGTCAGATTGTGTTGGTTCGCCAACATTCTGAACTCACCCCAAGGTTAACCATCTCTGTACTAACTTAATAACGAACTTATTATTATTATTGTTGTTGTTTCCAAGATAAGAAGAAAGAGTTGAATAAATACAATTTTGAAAGGATACATCTTGGCATTGCTTCCTCATTTTTAGTGATACCAATTAAGTCTCCAGTCACTGCAGAATCTGTTCGGTTCTGAGATAGTACACTGACATTCGGAACAAATTTGGTTTCTGCGCAATAGTTCTTTAGTCTTGAAATGAACTCTACTATAGTGCGCGGCGAGGGGTGGGAAGGAAGGGACCACCACAGCTGCCGGAAAGATTCAGTTTGTCATTGTTTAGGGTCTCAGGTGTAAGAATACGAACATAGTTGCCGGTCCTCACATTTTGCATACTCAACTACTTCCCGCGCCTGCACTAGTACTCACGTTCGCCCAATTGATTGCTTTTTGGTAGAAATTCATCAGTTACAACTTTTCCAAAGTTAAAACATATTTCAAATATATCGTAGCCAAATGCTGAAATGTGAATATTTGATGAATGAGAAATTTATGCATAGATACGTTCGGAAGCCAAATTATAAAATTTTATTGAGTATCAAAAAAGTCTGTCTTAACCGACATTGATAATTAGCTAACACAACTTTCATTATTTATTATTTGCTTTTATTAAAGTAAATATATGTACTCATAAAATTGCCAGTTTCTTACGTCATGTACAACTGAATAATTCCTCAACTCTTGAAGAATACTTATACCTGTCTGTCTACTGATTTCTCCTACCTATTTCGCCTTGCATATTTCCACCAATGCGACATCCTTAATTACGCACGGCGATATAATAATTCATTCGCATTTCTTATACTGACCAAAGCACACTTCACTTAAATAGCAATAAAAGATTTATCTTGTTTTAGTGATTATTGTGCGGAATTTAGGTGATATGTAAGTTGCTATAATTTCGGGGTGAGAGTTTAATTAATTTCATTGCATTCACATTAATTTTTTTTTGCTACGAGTCATTAAACTGATATGCATAATTTAT
Organism: Pyrocoelia pectoralis; assembly: GCA_036250285.1. Lineage (NCBI taxonomy): Eukaryota > Metazoa > Arthropoda > Insecta > Coleoptera > Lampyridae > Pyrocoelia > Pyrocoelia pectoralis. The sequence continues at coordinate 32,510,759 of CM070077.1, forward strand.
ATTATATTTTAATCGAAATACAATACATAAATCTGCTTTAAATTTTAAATGACAGCATTCCGTTTGCTTCCTGTATTCACTAATAAATATTTGTCAAAATCGTAATTCATTCACTTTTACCTCTAAACGATCGGTACTATGCACGTGTTTATTTTTAGGTACTTCATTATAGTAAAGTAAACATTATCACTAGTGTACTTAAACTGTGTAGTGGTTGTCAATAACATAAATATTACCTACTTTCACATACAATTGGAATAGTTTCTTGGTATATTTGCAGTATACTTCAAAACGTTGTAAAAGTACCTACTTTCGACTAATCTTGTGCAATTCCTTTTTGAAATCGCCACAGTCCGGAAATACTTCAATATTTGGATGATGGTGTATATCGGAATGTTTGATTTGTTTAGTACTAATTTATCAATTAACCAGGTTCACGTAATTAGCATCAATAAGAGAAATTGACCGCAAACTTGATAATTTACTTAATAGTGAAAATTTTCATTTTATTTTTTATTGAAATTAATGCAACATATTGCAAACGAAATGCTCCATAAATTTTGTAGAAATTAGATTTGGTTAATCTTATGCATTATATAATTTTCTTGCAAAAGTGTTAATCAGACCTACTTGCAATCACTGTGACATTTTCAGGTATTGTGTGTAAAGAGTTGAAGGATTAGAATAAAGAAGAAAATGAGTATTTACAACAATACGGTTACGAGATACTATGATTTCATATTTAAGGATCTTGCGGGTAAGAAATGTTTATACATATATATACATTCCCTATAATCACGTAATTTAATTAATAAAGTAATTTGTTAAACTATGTAATGTTAAAATCGATTCTTAATGCGTCATTGCGTAACGAGGAACTAATTTATTTTTATTATTATTGTCTCAATTAGTAAGGGATTAACAATTTCATAATAAATTACTTTAGACAATTTTTTATTTGCGGTTTTGTTGTTATTAAAAGTTTTTAGAGATAGAGAGAGATAGTATTTGTCGTATTTCTCTACGTGTTAGGTGGGTCCGAATTTTAATATCTTCTATTTTCGATAGTGAAATGGCCGGCATCGTGATTTATCGAATGGAGAAACATATAATTTTATTGACGTTATATAACTCAATCTCGCCTGATTTTTTCACAAGATCGTGAATAAAGTGTATAGCCTTGTGACCTAGACACATTTACTTTTTATTTGTAATACTTAAGTAAGAGAAAAGAAGAAAATTCGTTCATTTAAAATGATTGGAAATTCCATTTGTTTGCCATTTAATTTTCTTTTGCAACTGAGGAAATATTGCCTAAAATTTTCTCCCCCTTTACTTCGATATTTAATGCCGAAGGCGATGTTAACGAAGAAAATTGTTTAGTGTTGTAAGCCACGAAAAATTTTGAAATTTAACGGTTTCTAATAATAGGTCTACACTTTTTAATATGGCGCGATTTATATTTCCCAACACATTTCAGCTCAGTCTAAAATATTTCGTTTCCGATAAAACTTTCAAATTCGAAATTGTTCAGTTTTTGTTGTAAAATCTATAATCATTTATACGTTATTTCGTCCACCATAGTTACAACTCCATGAACGATTTTTTTTTCATTTAATATAAAACTTTTGGCAAAATTATCGGAATTTTAAGGACGATGCCACAAAGAGAAGCACTATTCATCTTTGTGGATGTCAATCGTTAGGAACTGTATGAAAATCATTTTCATAATGAAGATAAGGGACTTACAAGCCAAATATCATGTTTGATCTTGATTTGAAGAATCGGGAAAAAAACTGTTGTATCACTATCCCTCATCCTTACAGTGGGAGTTCGAAGATTCGTGTTGCCTGTCCTTTAAATATGTCATTAATTATTATACCAGGAGGTAATACGAAAAATATACAAATTTGTTGTCTAAAGTGTAATACGAATGGCTATCCTTTATCGCCTAATCAATACCACAATTACAGTTATTACAATAATATTCTCAAGTATACCTATTTGTTCCAAGGAAGTGCACGTAAATTGCACATTTAATGACTTGTATGTTGTAATTGTCTTTAATTCTACAAATAATTTGCGCGTTATAACCTTATTCTAGAAAAACTATAATTAACGTAAAAATATCTAGTTAATTAAATGGAAAGTAAAGAAACGCAAAACCTTTTTCAAAAAATTACTGGAATATTAGAATTTTTTAAAATTTTCAGAATCATAAACCAGGCAACATATTTTTAATTGACGAACCGTCAGTAAAAATTGCAAAATTGAATAAAGCGCATAATTTCGTTGTTTATATTCTAAAACTCATTAGATATTCATTTTGTAATTCGTTTCGCTGGCTTTTCGTTATTGTAACAAAATTCACTTTGAAGAAATTTAATTACTTAATTTTGAAATTTGCTCCATCAACTGTATTCTAGTTACAATATTATTTTTGCATTCATTCCAGAGTATCAGGGATCTAACTACACTAAAGCACTTTGGCTTACGAATTTATAAAGAATATTTTGCAAATTATATAAGTAATAAATAATTTTTTTATAACAAAAACAAACTTGTTCGTATTGTTTTGTGAAGCGTAATAGAATAACCTACTTCGGTTATTAACATTGTGTGGTGAAAAGTAACATTTACACACGATCCACAATATAATAATTATAAGTGTACGGATAATTGCGTGATTAATACTTGGAAAGAATTACACGGTGGCTTGAATGTAGCAAAACCCACATTTCATTAATAGTCGTAAATAAACATTATAACTTTCGAAATTTGAACGATTTCGAGAAAACAACAAACGCTCTTTTACCTATTACGCTTTTGAAAATTGTGACATTCGTAAAAAAATTTCCCTATTATAGGTCATCGTCCGATAAAGGTTCAGTAAAAAAAAATCAAACAATAACACATCATAAGGAAGGGAAGTTGCTTCAAAACATTGACACGATATGAATTTTAACCGTAACATACATTATTAATAAGCCATTATTTACATTCGTTATATTTTGAGTACAATCAAATGGTACCTATGTCGCTTCCGTGACATTTTTAAATTGTTTATAGGATTCAGATTTTCATTCAATGCAAAATGAATGCATTATGATGTATTTTTAAAAGTTCATCGTTCATTATGTAAAATGTATGGTCAGTCATCCTATGTCGCATAATCTGCAGAATTGTGGCTTCAATTAAATAATCTACAAAATTCTTGTTACCTTTTCAGATCCTCGAACAAACAACTGGCCCCTAATACAAGATCCATTACCAGGGATAGCGATAATAGGATTTTATCTATATTTCGTTTTAAATTTGGGTCCAACTTTTATGAAAAATCGAAAACCCTACGAGTTAAAGAACACCTTAATTGTTTACAATTTCTTACAAGTCTTAGTTAGTGCGTATTTATTTTATGAGGTGAGTACGTTAATAACCTAAATGATGTAATTACTCTGTGTACGTATTAGGGCATGGATGCCGCTTGGTTATTTAAATATAGCTGGACATGTGAACCTGTAGATTGGTCAAGAAGCGCTCACGCTATGAGAGTAAGAAAGAAAAGTTTTGATTTCCTTTCTAAATCGATTTACAGGTGGCAAGAGGTGTTTATACATACTTTATCGTTAAACTAACAGAATTGTTAGATACAGTTTTCTTCGTTCTAAGGAAGAAAGATGCTCAGATTAGCTTTCTTCACCTTTACCACCACACAGTAATGCCTTTAATCAGTTGGGGATGTACCAAGTATTTTCCAGGAGGTCACGGCACATTTATAGGTGTTATAAACTCCTTTGTACACATTATCATGTATTTCTATTACATGATGGCGGCTATGGGACCAAACTATCAAAAATATCTTTGGTGGAAGAAATATATCACCACATTACAACTGGTAAAATTACGAATACTTAAGAAAAATCATTAACGTCATTTTTTTTTAGTCACAATTTTGTATAGCTTTCCTCCATTCCATGCAATTACTGTTCGTCGATTGTGGCTATCCAAGATGGTCAATGTTTTTCACTTTGCCAAATGCAATCTTTTTCTATTATCTGTTCTCGGATTTTTATAACAAAGCATATGCGGGAAACAATACAAAGAATACTGTTAAGAATGGCATTGCCAATGGAACTAAGAATGGTATTACCAATGGAAGTGCTAAAGAAAATGGTCACACTAAGCTATCTTAGTTCACCTCATTCTTCCATATTTAATATTAATGCGATAGCAACATTTTTGTTGTTATATTTATAAAGAGACTACCCACTTACTTTATTAGATATGTAGCTAATTTATATCCACCTTCTTACAGCAATGTTTTATTATATTTTTAAATAGACCTTGTATGTAATAAAGAAAAGTACAGAAACTTGTTTCGGTTCAAGACATGACAGTTCAAAAATGGGCGAAGGACGAGTCGGTGCATCTGCTTAGAAGGAGTCGTGGTGGTGTTGGGTGTTGGTAATCAACAGTTGGCTCGCATTTGAGAATAGTCATGGTTCCAAAAAGATAGTTAAGGAACGAAAAGGATGTGAGACCGGAGATTTTTGAACTTGAAGCAAACACTATGCAGGAGTTGTGTAAGGTTGGAAATTAAATTTCTTACTGAGTCGACATAGGGAACTACTCTGTGGGGAGCAATTGTCTGGTGGCCTAGAACCAGACTCCACAACCATAGCACTTTTTAACCACATACAAGGACTAGCGTGCCTTGTGTGCACGGGCGCAATGCGAACAATCCCCACAGTCATCATGGAAGCCCTCCTGAGCCTGACTCCACTGGATCTCCATGTGCTGACAGCCTTATTGCCTCTGTATACTAAAGGGTAGTTGAATAGCAGAGGTATTGAGGTGAGTCACTCTCGAATTCTGGGCGAGGCAATTAAGCGACTGCCTATCCTACAAGGATGATCTGACTCCCTCATCCCTCAATTTATGCTAGGGAAAAACTACTACATCTACTTTGATGCGGAAGTGGCATCTCCACCAGACATACCCATCATCGCGGATGGATTTAAAACAGTGGAAGAACAGGTACCGGAGTTTACTCCAAAGAATTGAACTTCCATATCAGCCAACCAGGCAGAACTAGTAGGAATAACGCTTAGCACAAAAACAATTTTTATGCACAACATAAAGAATAAAAGTATGAGAATTTCCAGTGACAGCAGAGCCGTTCTGCAGGCACTAGGTCAATGCAACATTACCTCTAGGTTGGTTTCCGAATGTCACCAAGTACTAGAGCAAGTGGCAAACAGCAATACCCTCGAGCTCGTTTGGGTTAAAGGGCATGCCGGAACAATAGGTAATGGAAAAACCGATAAGTTAGCCAGACTGGCCTCAAAACAACCGTTTTATGGTCCAGAGCCGGATCTTCCACTTTCCAGCATCAACTGTAAATCACTGAACAACTCAAGACACCCAAACTCACCACAAGGCTAGGTGGGACTTGATCTTAGACTGTCGTCATACGAGAGAGGCCTTCAGGAGACCATCTCGCAGCCTGGCGCGTTTTTGCACAAGTCTATCAAGGAAGAACATGCCACTACTTGTAGGTATAATTTCTGGACTCTGAAAATTAAGCAGGCACGTGCACCGCACGGGGTTGGTCGAATCACCATCCTGTAGACTGTAGAGGATGCTGCACATACCACGACACGACACACCACATACTCTGTGAGCGTCCCGTACTTGTCCAACTAAGACGATCCATGTTGGAGGAATCCTGGCCGGACATGACTATAATTAGAGCCGCTTTCCCTTCTAGAATCCTCAGATTTATCTCATGGGTGGCATGGTTTGAGTGACGTAGTGGCGTCGGACGACTGTAATAAGGGAAGTAGCAAAAAATACACAAGAAAACGGATGTCTAAGGCAGAATATACCAATTATTAGAAAAGACAAGAGTAAAGAGTAGGACCGTTTATACAACTATACATCAGCTCACAGACAGGCAAACTGAAACCTCCCCTACATGCACTAGATCGGTGTACGCTAGAGTTTCACAAGGGTTGGCGTTGACGTGGTCTTGGTACGTATTATAGGATGCGGTTATCAACATTAAAGTCCCTAAGAGACCAGTATTATTATACTACGCAGATGACTGAGAAATCGTAGATGAAATGCAAGGATATATTACAAATGATCAAATAGTGCAATAATTCTTGTCTGGACGTGGGTGCTTTATGGCATACTTGACCAAAATAAAGAAGCGTGAAAACAGCAACTGTATGGACTCCGAGTTAGTGGATGACGTCGAGTGTACCTATTTTCTGTGGCAGGAAGGGAAGGACGCATCGTGCACAGGGGGAGATAGAACATCACGAAAGATAAATTGGTTACATTGATGTTCCATCAGAGTGCCGCTACGCTACTTACGTGAAAGCGGTTTCTGTGTAGCATGATCCCATGTAAAGACGGGGGAAAGGTTTTATTGGACGAGAGTCCCACACTATATCTACCCCTCAACTGGAGGTGTCCATTTTTTTCCGATTCCCAAACAAAGAAAATCTCAGAGGGAAGAACGATATTTGTACAATTACAACTACTAGTTGTGTTAAGTGGGGAGGAGAAAGAGTTAGTCGAATTAAAATTCTAAGTCAACTTTCCATCTTATGACATTGAGTCTACTATTTCTTCCCAGAGCAGTGTCCTTTGTGCGGAGAAGTAAAAGGCACAGTGCGACGTAGAAGTTCGTTGTAATTGAATGAAGTCGATTATTATATTCAACTGGTTTTGCGGAACCATGAGATGCAGTTGGGCACTTTCTAGCGGGACAGCATTTTTGGGCGGGGTCTTGAATATGAGAAGATTTTCAAGATTGTGTCAATAAGGAACATAAGCATCTTTACAGAGACAGATGTGAGGGGTAAATAAGTTGATTGGTCAGAAGATGATACGAATAACATGTTATTTTTGGAAATAAGATCGACCTACTTCTTTCACAATGCCTTTAGCAATATAACCAAAAATGCTTTAAGAGTTGGGTTTGGAGTGGATTGGTCTTTAAATATCCTATTTAAACAGTGTACCTATGATTAATCTTTAGTTTTGGTGGGAAATTCTGTAATTCATTCTTTTTGACTGCGGTGGAATGTGATGGAGGGGAAGGCGGGATCGGTACTACGGCGAGATGTGATAATGTCGGAGTAGTTGGTGGGCTGAACACACTTCCTTATTTTAATCCTTCCTTTATTTCAAACTTCCTAAAGAAAAATTTCGGTGGTAACACTTTTTTACTACGGTTGCAATGAATTAATATTTTCACTCGTCTAAAAAGTATCAGGAAGACATGGGATGTGCTGAAAATTGTTTTGGTTAGAGGACATCGGAATAGGAAAGCCATGCCAATTATAACGAAAATTGCTGGCGTGTAATTTTCCCGAGTAATCAGAAAAAAACCGAATTGCATGTAAAAATACATCGCGATAATTAGTACCGTACGTAGGAATAAGCAGCTGGGGAAAGGATGCTCTTTCTCCGAACCGCATCATATGTAGGACAGAAAAACGTTAACTTCTTGGCTGACGTACAATGATTTATATTATAGGATATTTATAAGAAACACTTCACTTTGGCGGTCTTTTTAGTGGCACATTGGGAAATGAAGTTTTGTCACTAGAGTTGGTTCCAGTAACCAATATTGTAAGCTGATTGAGTTTTACTTGAGACATCAGAATTTAAGAAATTTCACTCTCTTTTCAAAAACCCAAAAATATATAGGGTGGTCCGTATGAAAAATGTAGCTTAGGGTTGCACACAAAAAACCAAACACCCTGTATAAAAACTGTTTATCGCGATGAATTCTACGCAAAAAAGTGCTCTAAGAAAGATTTTTCCAAAACCATCTATCTTTAAAAATAGAAAGTTATAGAGCATTAAAGAAATCGACCAAATTCGAGAAACGCCCCCTAGCGTCCAAACGATTAAAAATAGCTGAATTCTGTTTGCCCCAGTGATTTTCTCATTAAAATTGAGCTCCAGACACCTTGGTCCATTTTTTCTATCTCTTAAAATAAAGAGTGTTGCCATAAGAAAGTGTTCAATTTGAACCACCCTGTACATATGTGTTCCAGTTGTAGAGAAAACTGTCTGAACAACATTATGTTCCAACAATGGGATGATATCAATTCTCCATTCATTATCAGAAAACACAAACATATTTGTTGCAAGGAAATTTAAGGATGAAAAGAAGTGAAGCGTTCGTTATAAAAAAGGAATGTTGCACGTAGAGCACAATGGCCTTGTCCTTTTGCCTTTTTTACTAGACGCAGTATGGACACCCCCTTTTCTAGTTTGGAATGATAGTTTGGCAGGTATGTCATCAACATTTATCCAATTTCGTGTAGATGTAATGGATCTACCAAAAGATCGCTTCCTAACTATTGATGCATTCTTGCATTGATATTGAGATGATTTAAGTTGCGAAAATTATTTTATTTTTAAGCTTAAAGGGTTAAATGCGGAATTCCTTGTGATTCGCATAATTATTTGGTCACCTGCACTGTCTTCACAATGGCAGAAATTATGTGATCCCACTAACTGAAGTCTCCTACCTGGGTTTGCTGTCATCTAGGTTACACAGGGTGTATCTATTGACAATACTCAACAGTATACGCAATGTAGATCTTTTGAGAAAAATCATATTTTCTCAGCCACTTTTTCTCCTTTAAGTTTTGGTAGGTACATTAATTATCGAGCTTCTTTTGTTTTTCAAGGAAATATCATATTTCCCTTATTTACGTACGAATTTCAAAAAGAAAATTCGTTTTAAGATTATCTTTTAATTATGTAACAATTTTGTTATAACATTATTTTCAAAATGTGTGATAACGAAGTGGCGGCGATATAAAAACTTCATTAGGAAATATTTCAAAAATTGTTCCATGGATTTTGAAAGTCGTTTCTTTATTGTATTCATTAAAGCATTACGGCCAAATTTTGTTTCAAATTTTCTTATTAATTTGGCCCTGCAAGATACTTTTTGGATTATTCGCTTGTCATTATGAAACGAGCAATACACCACTTTCAAAATTTGAATTGATTTTTGTTTTAATAGATGTGCTGAATGGTTTTCTTTCTCAAGTACCTACTGTTTTTGTTGTTTTTAATTCCTCCAAATCAACCACAATCCTGGTTCGCAGTTCTCCTTTGCTTTCAATCGGAGTATCGTATGCAACAGTAACTTCATGGGGTTTAAATATGTCGATTTGGCCCTCCTTCTTCTATTCATTTGCGTGCAGGTGCACCATCGTGCTTATACAGGGTTTTCATCAATGTTTGACTCCCACGTGATTGCAGGTGCTTAGGCAACTAAAGATGCGCGATGGCAAACCTGATTAGTTTTCCTACACAGGTTACTAGGGTGTCTAAAATGACAATTCACCTTAAAAAATATTGCTAACTTACATCACAATTACTTCGTACAGTTTAGAGCTCTGAAATTGGAGTCAGACATTGATGAAAACACTGTAGGTACTATACCTGTTGTCTCATTTAGAGGGTAACATATATCTAAGAAGGTTGCGTCATTTTTCCTGGTAAACCGATGTGGCAGTATGTATGGTTGATTTATACAATGATTCCCAATTAATTTCATACAAGAGTTTATCGAACGTGTCCCGGTAACATTTTATATTTTCTATTTCTGAGGCGGTTTTGATTATTTAACTATCTGAGTTGAAAATAGATCTCTTTGAGATGTGCCCGATTGAAGGTGATAAGATGAAGGTTCGTACTTCTCCACTAAAAACCTTCCAAACCGTCATGTGACCACCTATAAGATTTCTAACCACCGATCTAATACTTGCTGCAGGATCTTCAATACATCGAACAAGGACCATCCCTTCAAAATCAGGATTCCTTATCGCTCTCCATGAATTTCCATTATAGGCTAAGCTAAATGATCAAGTGTTCTTCGAGTTCGTCATTTTGTAAAAAAAAAATGTAACGAATGTTGTAGATAATTAATAGGTACATATTTTCTTTTTGAAATCTGCACATAATAAGGAAAATATGAGATTTTCTTAAAAAAAACATAAAAATAAGCTCGATCAATTAATAAACCAAAGTTCGAATGTGAAAAAGTGACAGAAAAGTATGTTAGTCTTGACAATATCTTACACTACGTATAGAGTTAGGCATTGTGAGAACATACACTCTGTATATCATCCTTTAAACATTAAATCAACTTAAGAATAATTAGATTCCACGCTCTTCTTCTCCATGAAATTTGTCATGAACTTTCGTGATCTTTTGACTTGAACGCTCAACGTTGATTATGACGTACGTATGGCTTAGCTTTAAAAAGAAAACAAGTTAAATAAAATGTTTAATCAAGTTCCATTACTAAAAACCGTTTTACTTCCCGACTACGAAGTAAAAGGGAAGTATTGTATTAGTTTTCCAAAAAAAAAAATTTGACCTATGGAAATTTTTACATATCTTTGCGTTTCCGAATACGTAGATTCAAAATATGCAAAAAAAAATTTTCCGTCTGTCGTCTGTAGTCTGTAGTCTGTAGTCTGTAGTCTGTAGTCTGTAGTCTGTAGTCTGTAGTCTGTACGTACACATTCCTTGCAACGCTCTAAACTCAGAAACTATTAAAGTTATCGAAATGCGGTTTTCGCAAATCGATTACATTCGGGCCAAGGACGAAAATGCTGTTATTACCTTTGATGACGTCACTTCCGGTATAAGCTAAAATGGCGGCACTCATTTTTTTTATAAGATAAAGTTGCAGTTTTTTTTATGTAGTTTAAAAGAGAATTTTTTTTTGAATTCAGCAATATATATTGTGCTATACTTATTTTTTGAAAAAAGTGTTAAAAAAAATAATTATTAAAAAATGACTGCAACGCTCTAAACTCAGAAACTATTAAAGTTATCGAAATGCGGTTTTCGCCAATCGATTACATTTGGGCCAAGGACGAAAATGCTGATATTACATTTGATGACGTCACTTCCAGTGTAAGCTAAAATGGCGGCACTCATTTTTTTATAAGATAAAATTGCAGTTTTTTATGTAGTTTAAGAGTATTTTTTTCTGAATTCAGTAGTATTTATTTTTTGAAAAAAGTGTTAATACGAGGGAAGTCTCGTGGCAACTTGCCAGAATTTTTTTAATTTAATCATGAAAGAACAGAACTAAACTAACAATATTTCATAATACAATTGTTAATTAAAAAGCTTTGTTTGTACAGCGTGTTCTTGATCGAAAAGTCTTCGAATTAATCTACTTTAATACATTTATTATCTTCAGTTACCGATAGTTTTTTTTGTCTGTACGCTTTTCGATAAAAATCTGTGAAAAGGTACAGAAAAATAACCACATGCGTAACGAAGAAGAATGTTAAAGCTTTCGGCATTTTACAATCCATTAAAATAATGGATGCCAGATACACCAGCATAATGCAAAATTGTGTCTGAAAGCAATCGTGAATTGGTAACTTTCGTTGCTGGCATGAGATTACTTACAAGTTGAATCCAGGTAAGGTATTTCTTCCACCACAAATACTTTTGGTACTTCGGACCAAGAGCTGCGACTAAGTAGTAGAAGTACATAACTACGTGTACAGCTGAATTTAAAAAGCCGATGACGACACCTTGTTCACCTATAAATACATTTTTGTAAAAATGGCTCAAAACAAAGTAAAACTTACCAGGTAAAAATTTGAGGTACACCCATGAGAAGAACATTGTGTTCGTATGGTGATAAACGTGCAGAAAGGTGACTTGAGACTGCTTCTTTCTAAGAACGAAGAAAACCGTATCCAAGAGCTCGACCATTTTCGAAAAAAAGTACCACCAAGCTCCCTTGGCGAGCTAAAAGAGATATGTTAACTTCCATCCTTGAACTGAAAGCTTACTTACGGCAACTGTATAAGACGATTTAGGTGAGAAAGTTCCACAGGTTTTAAATATCACTTGAAACGGATTATCTACAAGAAATGGCTGGGTACATAACCACACACTAAAGACGACTTGGTAAGCATTATATACTACTAAAATGTTTGTGATATTAAACGGCTTCCTTTTTTGCATTAACTGTGGCCCTAATTTAAGAACGAAGTATAAATAAGACACTAAAATCGCGACTACTGGTACTGGGGACTGCATAAATAACCATGTATCCACGAGCGGATCTTTCTTCGATTCCAGAACTTCATTGTAGTTTTCAACCACCATATGCATTAACGCAGACATTTCGTCCTGAAAGAATTTTAATTACTGATCCATTTACGCATTTATTAACTCATACTTATTAAAATATTCTTAACCTAAGTTTCGTAACATTATTTAAATAGCGATGCAATTAGCTAAATTTATTAATTGATCTTGGTATTTCCGGTTTTGTCAAGGAAATCTCTTTAATTGTTTAAGTACCTCTTCAAAAATATGAAAGTTCAAATTCAAACATCTACTTTGCATGAAAATTGGCGTTATTTGCTTTAGGAAAAGGACAAGATGTGTCATTTTTCTATACTTATTACTTTCAAATTTGAAGGAGTTGTTAAATGTAAACGATGTAAAATTTTTACAAAACAGAAAACGAATGAGAAATGTCAACTGTGCACATTACTTAATGTCAGCAATGCCATCGGTCGATGTACCCAAAAGTGCTTATTATACTATTGCTTAAGAATGGACTATTTGAAGAAAAAATACCCAAGTCGAATCTCAAAATTGTCACCAGGGTTAATAAAATAAAGTAGTAAACACAATTCTTACCAACCTTATCCTTGTAAACTATATGCACATAAATAAATAAATTAAAAATTGCCGCGGAGTAAATACGACAATACCTTCGTAACAAAGATGTAACACTGACGTTGTGGAAGAACTGCCAACTTTCATTAAAACTCAACTGTACACCTATATTTACCTATTGTATATCGTCTTCCTTCCACAATTTGTCTTTCTTCAATCAAGAGAAGAACATTAATGATTGTCTCGAAGTGTGTCAACTTAAAACAAACTGATAAAAAATCCTTACAGAAAAAAAAACCAAAACGTTTTTAGGTATACCTCACCTTATTAGTAAGTATATGTATTAAAAATAAATTACGTAAAATTTTTCCATATCCGTTCTTATTTAATTGAGCAATTAAAAATATTCTTCGCACTGATTGATCCGTAATGATATTTCAAATCTTTGGAATAAGAAAAATTCATAGGTACATCTGCCACGTTAAAGTTATGGGTGAAAGAAAAGTATACAAATAGCAAGTCACATTGGCACTGTAACCTAGTTTATCATTCAGATTTCCTTTTCCATCTATATATGTACAGTAAATCATTTCCTTTTCATTGTTAACTTAAAAATCGTGCAAATTAATCCATTCTTTCACATTATGAGTAATGGTATGTCTACGAATGTTATTAATAATAATCGTTATTTGTAGTAACAGGATCTAAAGAGTCCCCGATCGAAAGTAATAGGTTCAATTTATTTCCGTACTAAATTTACTGGCAACTATATGAATTATTCCTAACACTAAACTGCTAAAGTTCAAAATATTAGTGGTGTACCACAAGGTAGCATTTTGGGTCCAGTTCTGTATCATATAGTACAACGTAGCCCGTTCTATAAGTACGGCTTTATTGTTAAATTTACTAAATAATAAATATACAAAATGGCAAATAGGTTGGATGAAGCACATTTTCAAATTAGTGGGACACATACAGGGTGTTTCCAAAAAGTATGATGCATAAAACGTATATTTTTTGAAATGGAATGACTACTTAAGCGCAAAAGTGAACATTCCATATGAAATAATTTAATGTTTCGTCACAGTTGAATACTCTGATTCAACCCAAGTCCACCACCGAACTTACGTAAAAACAAAAACAAGATGTTAAAAAAATACAAGCGCGTTATGGAAGGGTTGATATTTAGCAAAAAATATGTATTAATTAATAACTTGGCAACGCCGCGTATTAATAGTTTCAACCAACTTCAAATCTGTAACTAATTATGGCATATACTATACACAATATACAGGGTGAATGAGACCACCCGTATCAGGCTTTTATTTAAAGAACGGTGAGTCGTAGAGAGGTGGGGTAAAAAAATGGATTATAAAAGCGATAATAAAGAATCGAATGGTAATATCATTATTTCTCGGACAAGTCAGGATTCCTCCAGAAGGCCCCCAACTCCAAAATTTTAAATGGCACCATAAGTCCAAAAAGGTATTTTTTGAAAGATTGTTAAAAAAGAAGAAAGTTTTATAGGAAAAATTATTTTATTACTGCCACCCCTTTTAAGTTATATTCGACTAAAGTTGTTAAATTTGAAATTCATTGTTAACAAGAAACATTGAAAAGTCGACGTTTAAAATCTAGTTACCAATGTTACATGTGTTCAAAATATCTTCCATTTACTGCTAAGCACTGTTGAGCTCTTCTAGGTACACTATCAGTGGCTCTAATAAGTATTTATTGAAAGGGAAGAACACATGTAACATTGGTAACTAGATTTTAAAAGTCGACTTTTCAATGTTTCTTGTTAACAATGAATTTCAAATTTAACAACTTTAGTCGAATATAACTTAAAAGGGGTGGCAGTAATAAAATAATTTTTCCTATAAAACTTTCTTCTTTTTTAACAATCTTTCAAAAAATACCTTTTTGGACTTATGGTGCCATTTAAAATTTTGGAGTTGGGGGCCTTCTGGAGGAATGCTGACTTGTCCGAGAAATAATGATATCACCATTCGATTCTTTATTATCGCTTTTATAATCCATTTTTTTACCCCACCTCTCTACGACTCACCGTTCTTTAAATAAAAGACTGATACGGGTGGTCTCATTCACCCTGTATATGTATATAACTACCCCCCTCCCCACCTCAGACACAACCACGCCGGATTCTGCACAAATGAGTCATTGTCTTTCTTTCCACGCTTAAGGGAGATGGGAGTGGAGAGGGTGACGGACAATTTGTAAATCACGAAAAAATGTTAGAGGGAAAAAAAGTAAAAAAAGATCGTTTTTCTGCGGACGTGCAATTTTCCTGCTTTCCACCCCTAAATAAGGGGTTGCAGTTGGGGGTGAAATTTGCAATTTGAGTATCGTTTTTTTATGGAGAATCCAAAAGTAATAAAAAATAGGTGTTCCCATTTAAGTTTTGAAAACTCACCCCCGCTCCACCCCACAGGAAGGGTGAGGGTGATGTTTACTCAATAGGTTTCAACAAATAAAGGAAACGAATTTTTTTCTTTTTGTAATTGGACGTGTCGTTCTCGAGATATTAATGGGTGTATATTTTGACTTTAATGGCGTCCCGACGGCGAACGGGTGATCCGATCAAAAAATTTACCAGCGATTTGGAATCTGTGAAGAATTTCCTATAAGATGACACCACTTCCACCTTTCTAAACTCTGTAACATCGACCAACGCACAGACACACAGACATCCGGACGAATTTAGTAACCAATTTTTTGAAGTTGGTTGATAATGTACGACTAAAAAGTCCACACATGGCCCCTACATTTGCGCTTAAAAATAGTGGGTAATTCCATTTAAAAAATATAAGTTTTATGCACCATACTTTCTGGAGACACCCTGTATGTGTCCCACTAATTTGCAAATGTGTTTCATCCAACCTAATTGCCATCTCGTATATTTATTTTTTACTAATTAACAATATAGCCGTAGTACTTGAAGAACGCGCTGCTAAATGGACACCCTGTATATACGGCTGATCTGCCAACAACAAAAATTACGTTGATGGGTCTATATACGTTTGTGGGTGTAATTTTCAAAACGGGAGTAGAGCGAAAAATTAAGGAATTAAAATTAAATAATCACACAACCTTCTCCATACCAATAAATTTATTGTGGTTAAATTTGAGTTGATATTTTGAATATTTTGAAATTATTTTACGTTTGAATGAAATTGCACTTGACCATGAGTTGACACGTGATGATAAAAATTATTAAAATTTATTAATGATTACTACATGTTTTGACAGAGCTAAGTTGTCATCTTCAGGTATGTTAAAGAAAAATTAAATGGTGTTGAAATTGATAGATGAGATTAATGGACTGCGCGAACGATGATGAAATTTACATTATTTAAAAGTCGTCAAGCCGATTATCAAAATCCTGATTGGGAAAACAACATTATTAAATTTGACAATTTTCAAAACAGACATTTACAACGACTGCCACCTTTACCGATGATACGGTTATTATGCTCTCGCATACAGATACCATCCATGCATCGGAAGACTTAAAAGACAGTTCAAATCCATAAATTGTTAAAAAAAATGACGAACATTTACCTACAGTAATAAGTAATTTTTTGAGGAAGTCATGTCGTTGGCCACGGTCAGTCTAAAATTTACTGAATGTTGCAAAACAGATTTAAAAAAAAAATGTTATAAGGGATACAACATTGTAGATAGATATTTATTTACTGTATTCTTAATTAAAAATATACAATGATCCTTATTCATAATAATAACAAAAATGTCAATTTCCATCCACTCTTCCTGTCCTCTTTCTGTTAGCCAATTAATACCTCCTCCATCCACTTTAACTCCTCTCCACCCTCACTCAAAACCCCTCTCCAACCTCCCTCAAACTCTTTCACCTCCCCACATTCCTCCGCCATATGTTCCATGCTTTCTCTTCCTTCCCCACACAACCTACACAGTACACACCCTCTTATCCTCCTCCACCCAATTTTGTTCTTGTTTTCCTCATTGCCCACTCGCAACCTCGCCACTATTCTTTTCCTTCATATTCCTCCCACCTACAACATTATAACATTGTTTTAATCTAACTAAACTCGAACAGGAAATAGGGTATCTTGATAGCAAATGCAAACTTTAATCAGGATTAAACCTTTTAAATCTTTGGGCTTAGCATACCATTCAATACAAATCTCTATCGTACACTACACGTATGAAGCAAAGAAGTGTCCTGCCTAACATAGAAGGTAAAAGCACACAATATGGTATTGAAAAGTAATAGGTCAAAATTTTCCTTAAAAATCAATCATAGAAGCACAAGAACATCCTCTTTCCTGTAATCGCTTCACTTTCCATTTGTATTAGATCAGGAGAAAGTAACACTTTAAATTATCCGGAAAGATATATTTTTGGAAACCACAGAGTTTTGAAGTTCCATGATGGAGGAACCGAAAGCTACCAGTCTGTCTATGAAATTCGGTTGCATAACGAAATTGAGGCCTACCGAAGTCCCGAAAAACGTCTCTATAATTATAATTGTATTAGGTCTCGAGAGGGCAGGGCTTGATTAGCATAATCGGAAAAAGGTCGTCTGCCGATCGGAATCCTTACTTAGTGGACTGTGCCAAAAACGTCCCTAGTAATTAACCACGAAGTTTTTGTTTTATTTTCTAGCTCAAAGCAATTACTTTTCTCAGATATTGCTAGAAATAGCTAATCGTAATACCAGTGGTGTGCTTTACGAAACTGGTCATATTCGGTCATATCATACGTGGCTCTCTACAATTTTGCAGTATGGTTTTCAGATACATTTTCTTCATGTTAATTCTTCGTCTGATTCTTCATCCTCCAATGACTTCACGTAGTCATTGTTCGCGTCAGATGCATCCATCCCTTTGTCTGTGAGCAAAAACAAAGAGAAAGGTTCATCCGATGTTTAGTAGAAAAGTTGCAGTAGATTCATGAATGTGTGTGTCGGAAATAGCTGTAGCATGTAGAACGTCTAAGAGGCGATTTGGAGCAATATCATTTTCAAACCACACCGGTGAAAAAGTCCATTTTCTTACCTCCATCCATACTTTATTGAATTCATTTGGCAACAATTTTCCTTATCTGTATTCAGCCATAGCAAGATATCAGAATGCACCTCTTAACCTTTTGAATGGTAGATTCTCTGGAAGGTGTAATCAACCGTTCTTCTAATAATAACTTACTTCGTTAACTGAATCCAATTTTTTCATGAGTGTCTAGAGTCTCATCATAGTTGCTTGGGTTTGGAAACTTAACGAACAGTTGTAGAAACAACGGATCTTTCTCCATTACTTTAAAACCCTCAATATTCGCTTTTTTAAAAAGCGTAGCACTGTTGTCACAGACTTTGTAAAGCAGAAAAGCCTTGCAAATATCTGGTTCGACGCATCGCCATGACTCCGAAAACAACACGTCAGTGTCGTTAGTTTGTATGACAACATTACGCTCGTTATCAATTTTTGATAATAGTTATTTATGTATCAAGGACAAAAAACTGTCTTTTTATGGACGAGCCTGCAAGTGCTGGCCGAGGCGAATGCCGCGGCAAGCAAGCAGTCAAGGCCATAAAAAGCAGTTTTTGTACGAGGTGCATATTAAATTTTTCCGTCGACTTCCCCATAAAATGAATTTTTCAGTCGACTGACATTTTAATTAAAATGTCAAACGTGTCAAACATTTGTAGGCGATCGATCAAAGCCAACGGTAGTACTTTCCGTTAATTACACTTCATTGAAAAAAAAAAATCATCTTAATGTCGTAGGAACCACTTGTTGCAGCACGGACGAAGAAGGTTTGCGGACAAAATAATGGCGTCCAAAAACATGACGTTTTTTGTCTGCAAATGAGTCCTTAAAAATTCATTCGACGGAAAATGATTTTTTACGTCTTCAAAAAGACTTGATAGAATATCAGTTTTCTTGCCCAACGTTGTCTTGCAGATATAGAATTGGTCATTGTTGCATTGTGTCTTATCGTTTGAACAATGTTTTTATGGCAAGGCATCTATACGATGTGTTCATTTGAAAAGGACCCACCCTATATCAGAAATGCGCCATGTTAGAAGGAAATGTCGATCAACAGATCAACTTAGGGGGCCACTTTTTGGCACCAGTATCATAAACGTCATATTCACCTGTTCCCTACTGGAGATACCGCTTAAATTTATTCAAATGGCTGTAGCTATGTTATATCCTGTTATTGTGTTGCCATGGTTATGCGAGTTGAGACATATATCAATAACGTATTTTTTCTATTAAGTGTCTATTAATGTTAATATTTTTATGTAGTTAGTTCAATATAATAGATATAATAATTGGCGACGAGGATGGGATTGAATTCCGAAGGGGCAGTCTTTATTCCGAAACTAAGTCTGTTCATCTTGTACGTTCCTTTGTGTGTGGACATTGTTTGAATTTTACTTCCCTCTTCATCGACTTTCAAATGTAGATATGCTTTATATAAGTCTAATTTACAGAAGTATCTGGAATTTCTTAAGCTATTGAGAACATCTTCTATTCGTCTAATCGGAAAGTTGGCTGATTCTAACCTTTCATTCACTCCAGTTTTATAATCAACACAGATTCTAATACCTCCATCATGCTTAGGTATTACAACAAGGGGCGATCCCCAATCACTTGTTGCAACAGGGGTGATGATACCTGATTGCTCAAGTGCATTCAATTCTTTTTCAACTTGTTCTCGTAAAGAGTAAGGAACATTACGTTCTCTGATGAAAATTGGTTTAGCATCCTTCCGTAGGGTAAGTGATACTTGCAAATTTGGAACACAACCTATCTTTTCTTGAAAAATGTCTTCAAATTCCCGGAAAACATCAACTTGAAGCACTGGTGAGACGTCTGAGGAAGAAGCAGGCTGGTATGTACTATGTGGAGACGGTTCATTATCGATTTCTTTTAATTCAAGATCTAGACCTCTTATCCATTCACGTCCAATTAGAGAATCGTGACCCTGTGGCACAATGTACAGGTCAGCGCAGAGCGATTTATTTTTGTATTTTACATTAACTGTAGCTTTGCCTCTGCATGGAACAAGATCTTTTGAAAATGTTCTGAATGTTACATTGGCTGGTTGAATTGCAATTCCGAGGTTGAGCTTGAAAAATTCGTCTTCTGAGAGGATGGAAAATTTCGCTCCTGAGTCAACTTCCATTCTGACTGGTTTATTGTTTATGGAAAGCGTAAGCATGTACTTACTTGAATCAGGATTCACTTCTTGTAAGTCAATGACATTGTCGAACAATGGTTGAATAGTATTGACTCCATATGAATAAACTGGATCATCTTCATTTGAAACTTGATGTATCTGCTTACTGTCAGCTGTTTGTTTTAAGTGCGTTTTAATACAAACTTTAACAACATGACCGTTTTTATTACAGGCTTCGCAATGGAGATTTCTTCGATCGGTGCGGCATTCACTAGACTTATGATTATTTTTCCCACAATTAAAACACAAATTATCAATTCCAAGTGCTCGATAATCTACTTTTGTTCTTCTTGGTTGATTTCGATAATTCTGTGATGATGAACGCGACAAAGAACGACGTGACATTGAATTATTACGATATTGTGATGTTTGATCGTGATAACGGGGACGATTTCTACTTTTTTCACGGCGGGACTGAGAATTGCGAACCTGCGACAGTTTGTTCACTTCACTTCCGCTTTCTGACACAACCGAAGGGTTTGTTTGTTTCATTAGTTCTTTGCTTTGAATGCGCGACCCTTCTAACACGACTGCTTTATCTACAATATCATGAAACTTAGTAATATCCGTTTGAAGTAATTGTTCTCGAATAAAATTGTCTCTGAGACCACGAATAAATTGTGCTCGTAGAAAAATCTCGGCAACCGACACATTTTGCTTACATGAACACTCCACATGAAAATTGCAATCTGATAAATTTCTTTGTAACGTGGCAACATACTCGGACACAGACTCTTTCTCAGTTTGATAGCACGATAAGAAGTAATGTTGAGCCACTGCACTGTTCGTTTTTGGTGTGAGCATTTTTCTAAAACTATTGATAAGGTCTTCGTACTTTACATCTTTAACTTGATTATCGGGGCCCAAGAAAGCTGATAGATTGTTATAGTGAATTGAGCCAATTGACGCACAAAGAAGTTGTGCCTTCTTTGTTGGATCTACAACATTTTTGACAGCAAGGTAAATGTCAAATCTTTCTAGGTAACATGCAAATTTCTCCTTTTTAGGATCGTAATTTTCGAACGGAGCAATATTTAACATCGATTCGGAACCTGTAGTAGATGGTCTATTTAGAAGTTGTTGAACTAGTTGTTGTTGGCTGTTTGTAATTGTTTCAGCAAAAACTCCAAGAATTTGTTTGAGTTGATTGGCATCCATTTTATTTGAATTGTGATTGAAATTGAAAACAGTTGTTACGATAAATTCAACGTACACTTGTATTTTGAATTTTCACCTCGTCGCCAATTGTTCAAGAACAGGAAACATTCGACACTTATATCAATCAAGAAGTCATTTAAAAGGTATGGTAAATCGTTGTTTAAAATGGAATTTCTTAAACTTTTCAAATGGCCCCGTATTATGTTATGACACTTATGACATAAAGAATCTTTAAAGGCAATAAAAATAGTTACAAATAAATTAAAAAGGCAAGACAAAAATAGCCGTTACATAATAATGTACATAATACAGGGGCATCTGAAAAGTTTAATTGAATAGAGATTTACTAGACTTTTTAAATGAGGTATTACACGATGTCTAAAGTAATTTTGAAGAATTCAAGGGACATCTCCAGTAGGAGGGGGGGATGAATCTGATGTTTATGATATTTGCACCAAATAGTGCACCCCCCCCCCCCCTAAAATTCGGCATTTCTTTTAACACGGCGAATTTCTGAAACATTAAGAGTGGGTCGTTCTCAAATAAACACAGGTGGTATCACCATATATCATATAAGATTGGACCAAAACGTCAAAGTCCTGCTTAGCACAGAGCTTACTACCAGAACAGGTTTTGCGCCATGCCCGCTGTGTACCAGATGAACATTCATCGGGAAAACCAGATTTTAAAAACCCATTGAAAATACGTTGGACGAGATGCAAACGTGTGATTCTTGGTACTCCGCATGATGCAAACGGTTGCATCATGGTACGTTGACGCGAAAATAGCATGGTGCAACACTATGATTCATGGTACCGAAGGGGTTAAACGAATTCCTGATTACATTGAATGTAACCAAAATTGGGTATATGAAGAGGATTCGAAAAATTTAATGAAAAGCGCGCCCTTTGCAGTACCATAAGTTAGTGAGATATTTCTCGCTACCAATTTTCTTTCTAATAAGTCCTCTCAAAGATTTGGTCGAATTACTAAAGCCTTTGTAATATCAATGTATAGGTACCACTAGAATCGTAAAGATGTCGGGATTACAAATGATTTTAATCCGTTTTTATATTTGCGGAAATAATTTGAACAAATGTAGATGAAAGTCATTCAAATGTAAATTAAGAAAAACTATTTTATATAGTTTATATTTTTATAGAGTAGTAAATTTCACACAGTTTAAAATACTACCGTGTCTTTTATTTGTTATTAAATTAAATTACATACATGAATGGTACCATTGTGGTGTCAAAGAGGTACAAATTTTGGTACCTCCCAAAAAAATATACAAAACAAAAAAGTAGGTAACATTAGAATTAGTAGCGTTTAAAAAAACTTCTCACCAAATTTGCGCTGCAATGACTAGAATAAAAAATTATGAAACGAAAAAAATACCTTAGTCATTACCGCAGATGTCTTTATAATACATAAGGCGAAAGTAATTGGGGTGCCGTTGAATTTTGTAGGTTTCTAGTACGTCTGCTTATTACTGTTGAATTCTTGTCGTATAACACTTACCGTTGCTCTACCTATTTCAGGCCTATAAATGTTTACTATTAATTTTAATATTCTTCTTTCTTCACACTTGATGGATAATTAACATAATGGTACCGTCAATTGACTGTGGCTGATTTCTCTTATAATGTTTGATTCAGTTATTCTTTTATTATTGTTATTATCTTTAATTGGGCCTCAATGTTGTAATTACGTTTTTAAACGGAAGTTAACGGCGGCAGCTATGTAGATGTAATTAAACTCTATTTCCTAAAATTCCTTTTAAGTTTGTCAAGAAATTTTCAATCTGTCAATAACGTTGATTATATTACATTTCCTTACATCAGATGTTTCTGGAACCAAAGTAGGTAACTTTTTAAGGCTTAATATTGACAAGCAGGACTAATACTTTATATCGAGTTAGGGACAACAATTTTG
The DNA here is from genome assembly GCA_036250285.1 of Pyrocoelia pectoralis. NCBI lineage: Eukaryota > Metazoa > Arthropoda > Insecta > Coleoptera > Lampyridae > Pyrocoelia > Pyrocoelia pectoralis. The sequence continues at coordinate 32,533,811 of CM070077.1, forward strand.
TATTTCAATACGAAACGCTCTCTTTAACTTTTTTCAGATCTGTCAATGTCAGAACGTCAGTCAAGACTTACATTTTTATAATGGGAAAATTCAAGCTTTGGAGATTATTAAAAATTACTACCGAAATTCTGAGTTGCTAATCACAACTTTAAAGAGCGCTTAATCCGATTTTCGGTCGTAATAGTTGTCTCACCAAACAGGCTGTGCGTGCTATAGGCGATTTACATTAACTGAAGCGCCAGTGTCAGTGGCAGTATATGCAACTACTGCAAGTAGTATACCCTCGCTTCGCATTGCCTTCGACAGTTAAATATCACGCTAAAACGTTAATGTAAACGTTAGTTTGTGTTTCTTACATTGACATTTCTTTTATTTTGTAGGTACCTATTATGAGTAGTAATAAGTCTAATGTGAATTTTTGGGTGTATGGATGTCATACAAACAAAGGAAGAGAGCGTCATTTAATAAACACGTTTAATATTAAATGATAGTAATGAACTTGTATTTAACATAAAGACAGACTGTAAAACTAACCGCAAGTCCTACTCTTCATGTGTAATTACATAAACACCATAACTAACTACATAAACACCTCATGGGTATACTACTCTGCGCCGCCACATTGTTGATCACAGTGGCGCCACCAACGGTAATGTAAATCGCCTATAGTGGATAAATTCTAATCAACATATTCACTATTAAATGGTCCTGTGCCGTAAGTGCTTCACAGGAATTGGGAATCTCTCGGTCCACATTGTGGCGAGTTTTGCGTAAAGATCTTAACCTACACCCTTAGGTCATATTAACTCAAGAAACTTCTTGACCATTTGAAGCGTCGAAACATCCCCGAATGGGGTAGAGTTCCGTACTTAGGAACCCGATAAATAAGACAATTATAGTTTCGTTGCATAGATTAGACCAAGACAAGTTCATTGACACCTCACTTATGGCGCGGAAACCTGGGAGTCTAAAGTTATGGGAGTTGAAAGTTGAACGTGGTTATGTTATTCCAAAAATCCTAATTTTGTCAGGAACGCTACCGCTCGTTCCCGCACGCCTAACTAGAACCCGCCCAATTTCCCCCGTCCATAGGTTATTTGGAGGTTTAGTATATTTTTTTTCAATTGATACAAAAACAGGAACATGGCAGTAAACAAAGTTTGTAAGCAAAACAAGATGCTAACCTGAAAAGTAGATTGTTACTAAAGCGCCTAGGTTACTCGCAGGTTTAGTATACTGGGTGTTTTTTAAGCACGTGGCCAAACTTCAAGGGGTTATTCTTTAAGTGATTTTAAACCGAAAAGTTCATATAAACATATGTCCGGTAATGCTTCATTGTCAAGATACAGGGTGTCAATCCTTTTTTATAAAATCGGTTTTTCGTAATAATCTCAATAATCCTTTAGCCGATTTTGAAATTTGATAGTATTATCTATGATGGAAGGTGCTAATTTAGTCCTAACTTGATTCAAAGTATTAAGTCCGGTGGTGTACCGGGGGGTACCTTAACCAACTCTTTGGCTAAAAAAATGTGCGCCACTGACTTTTTTTTAACTTTCACATTTATATATTTTTGTCTCTTGAATTTTTTCGTATCTTGCTTTGAAAAAAATTAATGTAAGAAAAATCAAACAAGAAACACGATTTATTAAAACTATACTTAAACAAATACTATACAATTTTTTTGTGAAAAAACAAACATAAGTACCTAACACAAATAAATTTTGGACACTCACAACTTTTGATCCCTAGGGTTCCGCGTCATAAGTGAGGTATTAATGAACTTGTCCAGGGTCTACTCTACAGTTTTATATCATGATCATTAGTACTATCGGGTTCCTGAGTACGGAACTCGTACCGGGTTCTGTAAAAGTTTGAAAAAATCCTGAATTTAATGGAAAATTTATCTCCGGCGATAAAGCTCATTTTTGGCTTAATGGCTTTGTCAATAAGCATAATTTGCGTTATTGGACAGCAACAAACCCACAATGAACACATTACTCAATGCCCTATGTATGTTCTACAGCACTTTAAAATTCGTCCCTATTTTCCGAACACCCGATATAAAGTCAATTTGCTCATTATGACGTAATAAGGTTTGTTTTAAATAAACTAAATCGTTAAGATGGATTTACGAGGGAATATGTATAGCACCGTTAAATTCGTAATTATATTATAATCAAAGATAATCAATAAAAGATTTTATTTGCATATCTAGTGTTAATGATAAGCTAAGTATACAGGGTGGAGCAAACCTCTGTCGTTGTTCTATAACTCTTATTGTATAATACTTACAGATTTATTTGAAAGGTATCCATTAATGGTGGTCACTAGGAGATATTTTAAAATTATTTTCATATATACAGGGTGGTCCAACACTAAGGTAGACAAGCGACTTACTTTTTTTCAAATGAAATGACCTAACCTTTTGTACATTTTAAGAACCTCTGTAGTCACTGTTATATTGCCCTTAAATATTTTTTTTAATCCTATACTAGTTGCGGAGAAAAACATTGTTTTTTCGACAAATATGGATAAATTATACCCCTCTTTAAGAATTCGCCACCGTTTTTATATTGTACAGGGTGGTCAAATTATAAATTTACATTCACAATTTTTTCAACGACTTTTTTTCGTTTTTTTCAAATGGAACACCCTGTATATTTCTTCACCACTGGATGGCATCCTCTTCAACTTTTGCATTAAGTTTGCTATACCTATCTTTCATCGTTTGCTGGTAAATTTGAAAAAAGATTTTTAAATGCATCCAAAACGATAGACGGCAACGTTTATACTTACCTACTGCAGGATGGGTCCCGAGAAACGTTCGGCTTACAACAGTTTATTTTAAAGTGTCTATTTTAAAATTGAAATTTTATCTAAGAGTGGAGGAGTAAAACAAATAATTAAGGGAAATATAACAGTGACTACAGAGGTTCTTAAAATGTAAAAAAAGTTAGGTCATTTCATTTGAAGAAAACTAAGTCGCTTGTCTACCTTAGTGTTGGACCACCCTGTATATATGAAAATAATTTTAAAGTATTTCCTTTTGACCACCCTTCAAATAAATCTGTATATAAGTATTATACAATAAAAGTTACAGAACTACGACAGAAGTTTGCCCCACCCTGTATGTTAATCCCAAGCGCTTTCATTTATTTATGTTCTTTTGTGGTTATAGAACGACAATAGTCAATTGGAATTCCAAATTTGTTAAAATTTCTACTACTTTCATCGTATTAATGTGCACTTAATGTACGTATACTAATTGGATTTAGAAATTATTAACTTATGAAGGTTATAGGTATATTTTAATTGTTTGTTTAATTGTTTTATTCAAAACAGAAACCAGTCACTTGCCTATAATGTACCAAGCAGTGGAATAAGTGAGTTCTTGGGAGAAAATATAAAATCCTTATACATCTAATAGTATATTAAAAAACAAGTTGGTAGGTTTTAATGGCACGAATCAAAGTTTAGAAACGATGAGTGGCTCAGCCACGAGAGTGCCATAAAAGCCTTATGAATGAGTTTTTCATACTATTTTTTAGAATTTGCGCCTTTTGCAAATACTTTTAAATAAATATTTGACATTATAAAAATCTAGGGAATTTTTTAGAGATCGGAACCACTACTTTTCAAATTGTCAATTCAAAATAATTTATTTAAGGTTAACTACAACAGTATTTGCTATGTTAGAGTTCAATGTTTGCTATGAACATTGAACTGCACGCTATCGTACAGTTCAATGGCTATGAATTAACTCGGTAATACCTACCAACTTAGTAAAATTAAATGACACCAGTTCTATTAAAACACCCAAATTTCTATTAAAGCACGCAAATGACGTCATTTGAGTTTACTGAAATGACGCGAAAGTAATTTAAACAAGATGTGTTAGGCAATTTGATCAAATAAATAATATGATAATTTCTCACTCCAATTCTTTTGTATTGGGGAACCAACCAAAAGGTACCAATACTTTACAAACAAAATGATCTAGAATTTATGTTACCTACATTATAATTATCTAGATGATTTAAACTTAATACTACGTGAATGAAAACTACAAATAAGAAAAATATTAATTAAGTTAAAATCGATTATTTCGAACGGTACCTGTTATAGGTACATACCGTTACGTTCGTAATTAAAAAATTTCTTTTTTGGGAAATTGTAGGTCGCGTACTAAATTAAGATAGAAAGTTGGCAATGAAAAAACAACTTACCCAAAACCAAATATTTAGAAATTCCCACATATTTTTAAATACCAAGATATTTAACATGAAAAATTCATACATTTTTGATAAAGCTTACCCGATCTAATATACAATGACTTGCTAGTTATAAAAATTTGACTATTGTATTCAAAAGTGTTTAAATATAGATTGCCTTCACAGTTTAGTGCTATATTCGATGAAAAACGGTTGAAAAAATGTTGAGTTCGGTTGTTGAATATTATCGTATTGTGACTGAGGACTGGGCTGGTACATGTTTGTCGGTGGTTATGATTAACGTATAGTAAAGTAATTTGTTTTAGATCCAAGAGTGAAAGATCTTTTCTTAATGTCATCCCCGTTTCCAACTATAGCCATAATGTTAATATATTTGTATTTCATTTTTATATTAGGACCAAAACTAATGGAGAAACGAAGCCCATTTAAAATAAACAAAATCTTAGTAATCTACAATATGATTCAAATAATATTGTGCAGTTCTTTCATTTATCAGGTAAAAACAAAAAGAGATATAACAGTTTTGTTTTAAAAACCAAATTTTAGTATGTCACAAACTTTTTGTTCCATTATAATATACTATGCGAACCGATTGATTACTCAAATTCAGAACTTGGACTACGTGCAGTAAATCTCGTGTGGTCGTACTTTATGTTAAAATTAATTGATTTAATTGATACAGTAAGTATTTCTTTAACGTTATTATATTCTAAAGACAGTGATATTTCAGGTATTTTTTGTACTTCGAAAAAAATATAGTCAAATTTCGTTTTTGCACGTGTATCATCACACGGGCATGTGTGTTTTCGGATGGGTGGGTACTAAATACGTAGCAGGAGGACATGGATGTTTTATTGGAATTTTTAATTGTCTTGTACATGTAATTATGTACTTTTACTATTTATTAACAGCGTGGGATAAAAAATATAAAAATAACGTGTGGTGGAAGAAACATTTAACGCAGTTACAGATTGTAAGTAATATAATATTTGAATGATAACGTTTATAAACAAATTTTAGGCACAATTTGTTGCTGTAACAATACATCTTCTACTAATTTTTTTTCAACCGAATTGCGACTATCCCCGGTGGATTGTGTGCGCCTTGTTGCCTCAAAATTTTTTAATGATTGTACTATTTTCAAATTTTTACATAAAGGCTTACTTAACAGAGAAGAAACCAGAAACTAGAAATGTTGTCGATAAGAAAACGAATTGATTTGTAAATGAAGTAATGTAATATGAGTTCAGTGTGTGTGATTTTATTATTTATAATTTCTAAGGGTTGATACTGCTAACGTTCATAAGTTACTTTCGCAAACAAGGAATGAACCTTGCTGAACTCCTTGGCGAAGTATTCCTTTACTGTTCAATCCTTCATCTTTTTACATCCCCTTACCTACAAGATCTTTAAACAATTTTTGTAAATTTAATAATGAATTAAGTAACTGTCAATAGCGGATATCCTAACTTATTGTGATATTATCATATTCTCGAATAAATCTTGTCAAATTAGATTAAATAGTTATTTAACATTTTAGCAAATGATCCATATATTAATATACGATCAAATCCATCGTGCATTCATGCATTGCTTAATAATAGCAATTTTTTTAAGTGTACAGAAATTTATTTTATTGATTTGGAACAGTTTTCGTATCGATATTTCAAGGTAAATAAATTTTCCTGCTTGGTTCACGTGCATTTTTGACCTGATAAAAGTTATTATGCCACAACACAAATTTTGGAATTTTTAAGGATTAGAGTATATACGCACATGATGGTGTCTGTCTGTCTCAAAACGAAGGTTCAAAGGTAGGTATCCTGCTTAAATTACATTTAGATATAAGAAACTGTCACATTATTCGTTTGTTGCATCATGGCAATTATAAAGTATATTCATGACTGACGCAATTATGTAATGCTAAACGTGATAGTTAATTTACCAAATTAAAACTAGTTGAAATCTCCAGATTACAGAACGAACTTCGAATATCGCAGTAAGGAAAGTATAAAAAAAATTAATTATTTGCAAATTGGTGGTAATTTTCGCGGCCCCAAGAATTGTCACTCTAAGCCCAAGAAATATTTTTTTTACCCCAAGAATTATTTTTTCGACCCCATACCTTTTTATTATTTTGGTCCCAAGATTTCTCATCCCAAGAATTGCATATTATATTAGCCCCCAAAATTATTATTTTAACCCACAGAATCATTCTTTTGGCCCCAAGATTTTATTCATTTTACCCCATGATTTTATTCATTCTATTCAATTGAAAAAAATATACTAAACCTACCTCTAACCTAAGCGCCTGAGTGGCAATATACGTTTAGGGTGACATTTGATTTCAATCACTTCTATAAAATAAGTAGATAAATAAAATCTTGGGGTAAAATAAAAAAATCTTGGGGTGGAATGAATAAAACCTTAGGGTAAAATGAATAAAATCTTGGGGCTAAAAGAATAATTATATGGGCTAAATTAATAATTTTGGGGGCTAATATAATAATTCTTGGGAACAAAAATCTTGGGACGAAAATAATTAAAATGGTAAGGTAGTGGGGTAAAAATAATAATTCTTGGGGTGAGAATGACAATTTCTAGCATGACGTACGAAATAATATAATAGGAAACAATTGAAAAAAAAATGCGACTTCAAAAGAGTACATACATATTATGATAATTTCAAAATTTCGACTTTTAAAGTTGAATATCTCGTAAAAATTGAGACCGGATCAGCATAAAATTTCACATAAGATCCATATCTTAACTCGGTTGTAGACAATACGCATCTCTTGCAACGCACGGACGCACGGACGGAATATTGATTTCAGTAACGAACGAAGTTCGTTGATAACAGTAAATGAAGGTCAATACTTTTTCCTTAAAACACATTCATACTTATTCATGTTAATATAAATTCTTGTAATTCTTCTGATTTATTTTCATTTAACGGATGTCCCCTCTTTGTTCGGAAAATCAGTAGTCACTCACTATTTCAACTTTTGCTCCACACCATAATCAACAAATCATTTGGAATTTCTTGAAATTTCTTTAAATAAGGACGGAAGATTTTGACAATAAATCAAAGATAAGGTTGTTGTAGAGTCTCCGTTACACGTGATGGTAATGGTAAATGGTCTGTCATGTATCATACGGTAACATCAAGTTCGTATCCACCCACGAATTTTTTTATTATGGACTAATTTTGCATAATTTTTCTTGAGAGGTTGAGAAAAGGTATAGTAATGTTTCATCCTCAGTATGGTTCACATTTGGTTCCAAGATTAATCCTTTGAGCGCATACCAAACGTTTTAAATGTAAGAGTGACATATGGCTACGTCTTCAATCCAAAGGATTCTTTCAATGTCCAGTCAAAAAACCACTTTAATTTATTTTAATTATTTTGTACTTCTTAAAAAAGTTTGCCAGCACTATTTCTTTTTTGTAATTAAAGTTGAAGTCTCTGTTTCACCATCTATTGTTTAGTATATTGTCTAAGTTTGTCATTTACAGTAGACAAATAGAACGAATATTATAGAAAAAAAACTGTTGAATAACAAAGTTGTAGGGAATCTAGGAAGAAAAAGCCGTGGAAAAAAAAAGCCTGGAAAAAAAGCCGACGGAAAAAAAAACCGATGGAAAAAAAAGCCGCGGAACATTCACAATTTATTGAAAATCTGGGTAAATTCAATACCGGAAATGAATAATGAGTACTTTATCTTAAAATCTTTTATTTTCTTTTTCTGGCTTATTTTTCCTTCTGTATTTCTCCACGTGGCTTTTTTTATCGGCGGCATTTTATAATATAATAATGATGATAATAATAATAACTTCGTTTATTGTGAAATCAAAAGAAACAAAATTGAATACTGTTAGAGTCCATAAACTGTAAGAAGTACATAATGCACAAAACATCGTTTTCGTTCAGACGAGTCCAAAGTGAGATATTGGAAGAGGTTAGATAGTTTATTATTTACAAATTAATAGGTACCTACCTAATAAATTTGTCACGTAATGCTACTGCTGCACTGCTTGACACCTTAACCACAGATCAATACAACTAAACGGTCAGATATGATGACGTCAGTGTGTACTTCTTAGACTTCTCGGACTCTACACAAACGGTTAGTGTCCGAGGCCCAGCGGCGTAACTACATAGTGCAAATCCGTGCAGTGCACGGGGCCCCTTAGATGAATTTAGATGACTATAAACCTCTCCAAATTTCTCAAAAGAAACTGTTTGCATCATAATCATTCTGATTGTAAATTTTTTCAGCTCAGATTTATAGTATTGAATAAACTATGAATTCCATCATAAGAATTAACCTCATGACTTGTACTGTGTAGATATTATGACACAAAGATCTCTTTAATTTTCTAAATCTCTTTTTTGTTACTTACTTTTACACATATGAATTTGTGAGACAATTGTCAAGATCATGGAAAGGAAAATTCTGCAGAGCATGTCTTGTGGATTCACGAATGGATGGTTTTGAGTTCCCACAAAGTTCAAATAACCTTTTTCCTCTCTGGAGTTTTAAACGACAAAATATTTTTCCAAACATTATCCTGGTGTAGGAACAGGGGCCCCATTTTCGACTTGCACGGGGGCGCTTGATGCTCTAGTTACGCTACTGTGTCCGGGTTTAATTGCCGATCTACCACACTTCCCTAAATAATAGCTGAGTAAACTAAAAGCATTCCTTCCCTTTGGTTCTATATGCGGTTCATATTTTGTATTTTTGCCTAACGGGATAGAAACAATATAAATATAAAATTTCATTGAAATCGGTTAATTAATAAGAATAACTGAGCGAGTCATAAAGGCATTCTTTCCTTATGGTCCGATGAGGTTCAAATTTTGTATTTTTTCCTAACGGGATAGGAGTAATATAAATATAAAATTTCATTGAAATTGATTAATTAATAACGGAGTATGTCATAAGGGCCTTCTGCCCTTCCTTGCCGTTATTGGGGCGACTACTTTCAAATTTTGTATTTTTACCTAAGGGGATACAAGTAATGTAAATATGCAATTTCATTGAAATCCGTTAATAAATAACCTAGTGAGAAGGGCCCGTTTGCCCTTTGGGCCGATACGGCCTATTACCTAATGATGTTTTCTCAGTTGACATATAATACGTTTTTTTAATAAATCTTGCTTAATTTACGAAAAATAGCACACTTTGAATTTAGACAATTTCGAAAAACGCCATTATCTAGCTAAGTGAAAATCACTCGGTATATCTGATAGGGGCTAAATAGGTTTTCAGACAAGCACAAATTATTGCAGTAAAAAGTTTTTAAAAAAAATCAATAATAAAAAAAAATCCATTTGGTGCCGACTTTTTGGCGAGCACTGTATAATATGAATTACAGTGACACTAAATAGTTTTGCGAACAATCGTGTAAACATGCAAATGGAAGAGATAGTGACAACATTGTTTTTAGTATTTACCAACCTGCGCTTTTATGCGGCACTCTCTCCTATGATCATTACGAAATTAACAATTACCATATTACATACTACAGTAGGTAGGGTACACAAATGGATGTGGGATGCTGTGAATATCTTATCTTCGTTAGAGCGTCACTGCGCGTATGGTATCTTATTCATCCACTGAGAGTTCTGTTTGAAGTTCTTGTTAGCTCTCATTCTTCGACACCTATAGATTGAGTTACTTCCATTTCTTTGCGATCAGTAGGAAGGGGTTAACTTTCCTTGTTTGATTCCATACTTGCCCTCACTGTAAATTCTTCAGCAGTAAGTAGGAGTTTGCTTGGTGTTATTCTTGAATTTATAAATCATTCTATCGAGTCTGATCACCTTGTAGTCAATGGTCATCCATAACCTAAAAGCGTAAGTGTGTTTATGGTTAACTTTTTGCCTTTTTCGATGAAACCCTGATGCAGTTTTATTTACGGTAAAGGTATGAAATGTTAGCAAAACTATTGCTTTCTCCAGACTTATGGAACTTGAATGACAAATCAACTGTCTGTCGTATGCCATCCCATAGCTTTTCAACCCCTGGGTCCTGTAGTGTAAATGTATTCAATGTAACAAGGATTATAACATTCGAGTCGGTAGCATAGAACCAAACCCGTTCTAATTATCCCGAACGCCTGGATTCCCTGACGAGTTGCAGATGTTTGTGTTGGTTTAGACCACCGAACTACAAGAAGCATTTATTTCTTTTGCGTTGAACAAATGGTATTTTGGCCAGGTTCAATTTTCTTATAGAATTCAATTTACGTGTATCAGCTTCAGCTTTCAGTTGTAATTTTGCAAATTTATGGCATTATTTTGGATTGATTAATATTGAAGTTTATAAATTCCGGATCTATCATATTTGTTGGATGACAACGAATAAAGGTCATGAGAAACAATTTGCGTATCTTCCCGTGTCAAAGGCTTGTTACGAATGAGGTAATTTCCTCTAACTTGATATTATAACATTTTGATTAGTACTTAACGTTTTTGCGTATCTTGTAACAATCTAGCAACATTTTACTTTGTTTAGATTTCGTTGTAACTTTTTTAGATTTATAGGTTACTTTTAACTGTGGACTGTCAATTGCTCGTGGCTCACAAACAGCTGGATGGATATTTCCTGTAACAGTGGTAATTGTTTATAAATCGTCGTGATAACAACCGTTCTTAAGAGTTTTTCACAAAAAATTGTACGACTGTGCGGTGCTCAATGTATCTTTCCATAATAGCAGATAACACATTTTGCTTCATCAGGTCATTTTGCTGCAACTTTTGAGTGAGATACATATTTTAAGTAAATAATTCGAGGTGTTTATGCAATATACTCGTAGAAATGTGCGATTAATTAGTTTCGACTTTCTTTTGAATTTTTAAATCTCTCGACACAACTCGTTGTTACTAAAGCGGAAAGAAACTAAAAGGTGCATTCTTCTAAGTAAACTGTAGGTCCCATGCTATGTTGGCACGTTGTAGGTCCCTTACCGAGGATGTAATTTCATCAGATCACAAAAAAATCTCGTAAAAGTTGTGTTAATAACCAAAGTACGAGGCTAAACTCATATTTAGCCTACCTGGGTATTGAAGAAAGCACGTAAAGCTTTGGAAAAAATTTCTTTTCTTCATTAGAATCTTCCACAGCTAGGTATGCATTTATTCCAATCTTTACAATAAAATTCTTTCGTCAGCGCTGCACAATATTCTTTAACAGCTTTTTCACTTCTTCTTCCTCTGATATTTTTGTTAGATGTTTGAACAGCAGTAAGTAGGACGCGGTCAAGGCAGGGTTGTAAGGGCAAGAAGCTACAGTCAGCACACCGAACGACAAAAATGAAAGTTTTTTTGTCTCACAATGAAAAATATGTGATTGTTTTTTCTCCTGAATTCAAATATGATATCGGTTTTTCTCCATCACACAAGGTTTCCGAGAGACAGGCATTAATAATCTCAAATACTTTAATATTTTCTACATTTTTAACTACACAATTTTCGAATATTCGGACTCACTTAGAAAGTAAGAAATGACGATTTTCTGCTGTATTCAGTCTGTGGAGCATCCTTCTTGATGGTCCAACAATCATCGGCCAGCATATTAGGATTCCATTTACCTTGATATCTCTTTTCTATAACTGAAATCTCCTGATGAAAGTGTTCCCCATCCTCATCGCTCACTGCGCCAAGATTTTCCGGGAAGAAATCTAGATGTGAGTGCAGGAAGTTAACTTTTAAGGATATATATTACAACCCAAATTTTTATAAGACATTATAAGATCATTGACAATATCACGGTAATTTTCCGCCTTTTGATTTCCCAAAAAACTGTGAGTAACTTTTTTGAATGCTTGTCAAGCAGCTTTTTCCAGTGGATTCAACAGTTCTTTAAACCTCTCATCATGCATTAGTGATCGTATTTGTGGACCCATAAATATCCCTTCTTTAATTTTTGCTTCACTAATTTTAGGAAACTTCTGAAGTACATGAAACCAGAAGTATTGCCCATGATTTTAACGAAATTCTTCATTAATCCTAGTTTGATATGTAACGGAGGTAGATACACATTTTTAGGATTACACAATGCGTCATGTTTCACATTTTTCTTTCCAGGAATGAATTATTCGCGTTTAGGCCATTCTTTTCTAATGTAATGGTTTTTTCTGTCCCTACTATCCCAAAGACACAAAAAACGACAGTACTTTGTGTAACCAAGCTGCAGACCAAGAATATGTGCAATAACCTTCAAATCACCACAAATATTCCATTCATACACTGCTTTGCCAATATAAATTTAAAGTTTTCATATGTTTCTTTCATACTAACAGAGTGAGCCACAGGTATTGATGGGAATTTATTGCCATTATGCAGAAGTACTGCTTTGAAATTAACTTTGGAGGAATCAATGAACAAGCGCCATTCTGTTGGGTTGTGTTCAATACCAAATGTCTCCATAAGAGATGAAATGTAACTACAAAACACTAACCCATTTTCTTCAGAAAAATAGTGTTTAAATTGAGAATGACGACTACAATAAGTACATATCTTTGTATTCTTTTGAAGAAGATTCCATCCTTTTCGCCGGGAACCAAAGCAGTTCACACTAGTTTTGGATCACTTTAAATCTCATATGAGATCGTTAAGATCTTCTTGAGTTAATAAATGAGGCTGAGATGAAAAGCTTTCTTCATAAGTTGTATCACTAAAATCTGTTTCTTGTTCTTCCTTACTTCCATCAGAATCTGAGCTCTCTTCATCTAATGTCACATGTTCTGAAGGCTTTGGTATGGGCAATTCTTGCGCAGTGTCGAACTGGTCTCATTGCAGATTGTAAGTCAGGGTACACCACTGTATGTTTTCATTTTTACGTAATCCCTTTAATGTTTCTTAAACAGAAATAACAGTCAGAGGAGTTATCTTTAGGTTCCCTCCAAATCATAGGAATAGAAAATGACATGTGGCGTGTGCCATTCTTCCATGCAGTGAGAAGCCTACTACACGATAAACAACAGATATGTGGCGCCCAGGTGCTTGTTTGGTTCCCCACTTTACACCCAAAATAAAGTTCATAACACTTTTTTACTAATGGAGTAAGGTTTCACTACCACGAATCTCGTTTTTTCTTCATCACAACGTTCTTTAAATTTTTAATGTCATTGTTGTGCCTTTTTGCATATAGACAGAATTCCGTCGGCGTCCCCAAAAAGCATCGCCGTCAATTTTCCCGACTAGAATTGCGTTCCCACCTTTTTCGGTGCAAGAGAGCCCTTATTAACTCATTGCATGAACCTTTACACTACGATCTAGAAACACTATTTCTCACACCTTCTTCACAGTTTTTTATGTTCTTGCTTCTACGGGTCGGTCACACAAAATATTTTTACATTATGGCCTGGGACTAACACCTCATTTGGCAAACAAATATGTAAGTGTCATTGTCATTGACCTTTTTGACGTTCTTTCTCGATTCTTTCATGCCTAGATAGGATACATAAGAATTTGCCCTCATGGTGCGTGTAGAAATGCTTGGAAATCCGCTTGTTTCTGAATCCAGATGTAATAAAGCACGCACTCGATTAAAAAACGAACAGCTGATTTGTACATTTGAAATTTGGGGTTTGGTCAGCCATTTCAATACTGTATTATAATCGATGATGACAAAGACAGAAATTCTGGAAAATTTTGGACATGATAAATAAACTTCTATAGTCTTCTGGACACTTCTACCACTAAGTAAAATATGATTTTAGTAAAATAACATGCAGCTGCAAAAGTTGTACTTCTAGGAGTATTTTCAACAGAATGGCGATGAAGGGGGGATATATGCAGACTACACAACATACACACCTGCACTGAAGTACAAAAGTCTTCAACTTATTTTTCAATGGTGTGCGTGGGCACCATTTTTTCTGTTTTTTGATTCTACAACTGTAAGTAAGCAATGATGTCGTTCGGAAATACTACAACCTGTAGAAAGCAATGGCATTTATGCCACTGGTCCAAAATGGTAAATTCCGGACGAGTTCATACGAAAACGCAGACAAGGTATTATCTTAATGTGAGAAATGTGATTATAAAAGGAAAAAAGGAATTAAACACGCTTCGGGCATTAACACGACCTTCATGTATAATATGTCATTTTATCTTATTGCATTATTATAAATAACCTAACCAGCATTAGAAATCACATTAATAATTGCTCGCCTACTTTAATATTTGATTAATACAACCAGGATGAATTTGGTCAATTCACTAGGAGTAGAAACGTCACGTTTCCCATTTCCTGCTTTAATCTCTATAGAATTATAATGTGATATGCATACATGCAAAATTTTAAGTGAAATTAACAACTCATATAAAAGATCTTTATAATAATAATTTATTTCTTATTGAGTACAATCATAAATAACAATAACTAGTCAAATCGGACGTATAAAGTATTTACAACTAAGGTACTGTGGTTTATTTTGTTTCTCTTCTGGAACGATCTACTGATTTGGGTATTTAATCCACCTTATCTTTAAAGTTAACATAAATGGTTTCAAAAATATGACAATGATCGCGTATTTGAAACCTTCAATCTTTTTAAAATCGCACTTTATAAAAATGCAAGTCTATATTATTATTTAAAAACAATGGTTTATAAAGTAAGTTGAATAACAGCCGAAATTGAGCCTAATATTACGTGTAGGTAGGTAAGTTACATTTTCTTTAACTTTCCATTTTTGGTAATATTATTATTATTATTGGTGATACCGTTTTCGTTATGTTTCTTTTTGATGTAGGTTTTGTTATAGAACGTTCCAAACAGGTACAAGAAGAATAGGGCTTGGGTGCCAAGAAGGAATACTATAACTTTTGGATAATTGCATTGGCGGAACATCATTTGGAAATTATGTAGAAAAATGATACAAAATTGGCCCTAAAACAATTATGTTATTAACAAATTAACTACGTCACTTGATTTACGCATGTAAATTAATTATGATAATTACCAATTGCAGTCGTGTTAGATGTTTTTTCCACCATAAGTATTTTTGATATTGTGGCCCAAGTGAGGCAAGGAGGTAATACGTATACATGACAATATGGATGAATGAGTTAACGAATCCCAATAACGTTCCATGTCCACCTAAATAACAGTTTTAGATAGATATTGATGGGAATACGGTCTTACCAGGTAAAAAACGTGCTCCGATCCAAGCGCATACTGGCATCATAGAGTGGTGGTACAAGTGTAAGAAGGATACTTGGTTCGATTTTTTCCTTAACACAAAGAAAACCGTATCCAATAATTCCGTCAGCTTACAAAAGTAATACCACCATACCGCTCGCGCCATCTGTAACGAATCGTGTTGCTACAACAAGTCTTCGGTATAACCAACGACTTACCCTCATTGCTTGAGGATTTGATGAATAATCGACAGGTTGACAGGTGAAGCTGTATCCGTTAAACCATCCTCCTTCAAGACCCTATTTCAATAAACAGAGCAATTTAAAAAAAATATTGACGTAAATGCAAATTAGTAGGTACAAATAATTATAATATCAAATAACAGGGAACAAAGACGGCCTTGTACCTCATAAACCAGAAATACGCTCATGACGACTTGAATTGCATTGTAGACTAAAATTGCGTTCCGTAAATCGTAAGGTTTTCTATCTTTCATGTATCTCGGTCCGGCAGATATACAAAAATATAGGTAGGTCACTAATATTGTAATCAAAGGACCTGGCGATCCTACCAATATCCATTCAGATGTTCGAGGATCTGCAACAGAGACATTGATATTCAATGAGCAATTAGTTCATTGCCGTCATCCTGCTAACGTACTTAATTATAATTGAAATTATGATTGCACCTTGAATTATCTCCCTGAGAATCTTGGTGAACTTAACACTAATATAATATTATGTATAGGTCATGCAATGGATTATAAGATTTTAGGTTTCAATTGAAGGTAGTATTTTCGCATGCATACGATTTTCAGGGTCCATTTCGCACGAAATATTGTAATTAAGTGCAATTACATTAATAATTACTGAGTATATGTTATAAAAGTCATTTAGAATTATGAAATTGTTTACAGATTACGATATTATGAACCTTCGTAGGTGATGATAATTAATAATGGTGTGTATGGGAGATTACAAAACGGTATTAACCCGCATGAATTAATAGTTCAAGTATACTTAAACAATGTAAAAAAGGTGTAGGAAAGTGTTACGTAGGTTTTAAAAAGTTCAAGCCTATTTCGCGACTTAATTACGTAAACATATTCCAATACACGCATTTAGCATTAGATTATAATTAACACCGATTGCGTTGAGGGAAAATAAATTTCCTTAAAGATATACCAAAAAATGCATTCTTTCGGATTATAATTATTTTTAATAAACAAACTGATGAACTTTGGTATATGTATAAAACACATCTTGCGTACTAAGTCCGCCATAAAAGGCTTGGCCCAAATAACGTTTTAGCAACCGCGGTTAGATATTACCTGAAACGCCTTACTTTCATTTAAAAAAATTCCTATTTCGAAATGAAATTTAGTACAGGTGCAGTTTTATAACAAGGCGTTCAAAAATATAAAAACTGACAAAAGTGTACTGTGGCGGAATCTTTGATAATTAGTTATGGTGACGAAAATGTAAATAATTTTCCAGATTTTTATAAAAACACTAAATTAAATTGGCAATAACCTTAACGAATGAAATTGTAGCAACGAGGAAAAGAAAATGATAAATCGGTCAAATATTGAAAAGGAAAACTTTTCTGACGGTGGAAATCCAATAAGATTACACACAACGTTTGGTATTTTTAATGTAACTATTAATGAGGGTCTGTTAACAGCTAATGTTCGTAATTTCCAATGGCCTAATTTTTCTCCCAAACTTAATACAATATTTATCTTAAACGAGTGATAATCGTTAAAAAATTTCAATCATTATCTTTAGTTTTTATCACCTGAATAGAAGTTGACCTATTAGTTAGAAGAATAAGAATTTACGATACAGTGGATTTCTACAATTGTCCTAGATTTCTGTTTTGTAAAATTCACGAATAAGTGATTTCTCGTCTAATAGATAGTTTATAGTTGTTGCCAAAATTTATTGCTAATACGATATTGTCAAATAGACGATTATACAACACATTTTTTGGCTTTTCTGTTTTGATACAAGTTTAATAAAGTAGGTTATAACGTTATTTAAGGTAATAAGCCGATACATTGAACGCACTAACAGTTTATTATAATGAAAGGAAATTGCTTGAAGTTCATTAACTGTTTTTAATTAACCGATAAGGAATTTCAAGTACCGGATAATAGGAAAGGTCACTGAAAATTTAAAAACCGATGAAGTATTATTCTCATCAAGTATTACACAAAAACACGTTTTGAAAAGGATGTACCTTTGTATTATTGTGAAGAAGAGTAACTTATTCTTTCATATGTCATTTTAGGATCTACAGGGGTACCGAAAAGTACCTATTGTCGTTTTTCTACATTAAATTCAAACAGATTTTATTTTTATTTTTTGTAACAACCCTCGTTATCAACAACCTTTTGCCATCTAGTGTACAACTTTTCAACACCGGATCGATAAAAATCAATTAGTTTTTGTGAAAAATATTTGGAGATAGTATTTTTAACATCATTCAAATTTTCAAATTTTTTACAAAATGTTGTAGTGATCGGAAGAAATGGAAATGCGATGGCGCAAATATACCCCAATTCATTAATTTTTTCCCGGGTCTTGCATTATCCTGTTGCAGAATAACGCCTTTTCTGTAAACAATCGCTTGCCACTTTTGAATTAAAGGACTCACAAGGATTCACAGTTTATTCAGGTTGAAGGACCCCGCGAGTACTCCACCAAACGCACAAAAGCGTATTTTTGGGATGTAAACCTGGCTTGGTTGTACTTCGTGGCGATTCATTCGGAGAGAGCTACTGTTTTTTGCATTTTTGATTAGCCTAGAGGACCCATTTTTCATCTCCCATGATCAAGGGCTCAAAAAATGGTTCTGTTTTGTGTCGCTGAAGCAATAAGTTGCATGTGGTGAATCGGTTAAGCTTTGTTTTCTTCAGACAGATTATGCGGAACCCAAACACCTGCTCTGCTTACTTTGCCAATTTGTGGCAAATGTTCTTGGATGGTCGACCAAGGTTGCGTTAAGACTGTTAAGAGTGTTTGACAGCTCCTCGATTGTCTGACACGGATTTGCTTCTACTCCGCCCTTAACATGTCATCGTCTAAAGTGGTGGGTCTTCCTGATCGATACGACTCGGAAAGATCAAAATTACCGAATCAGAACTTTAGAAAGCCATCTTTGGCATTTACGAACGTCTAATGCATTTGCTTCAAAATTATATAAAAAAAATTATATAAAAAATAACAAGCATCATTTTCATCGTTCATCATCTTCGTTATGCATTAAATTGGTTAATTGGTTAATTGGTTAATTGGTCAATTAAATTGGTTAATTGGGGGAGGTTTTGAGATTGTTTATTGAAAATTATCCTTTCCCCCTTTGAGAGATGGAACCGCTGATTCAATAATGAATTTGGATACACATCGCAAATGTTTTTGGTATCAACTGTTGCGTTACTACCTTTGTGTGGGGATCCTTTCTGGGCACTGTAAACTTAACAGGCACATGCACGGCATGGGCTTGGTCAAATCACCATCCTGTAGAGGATGTTACACAGACGACGAGACAGCGCAACACATACTTTGTGAGTGTCTCGTACTCGTCGAATTAAGACGATCCATGTTGGGGGAATCCCAGCCGGACATGGCTAAGATCAGAGCCGCCTTCCCTCAGGTTTATCTTACGTGTGGGATGGCTTGAGTGACGTTGCGGGGTCCACCGACTCTAATCAGGAAGGTAGCACAAAGGGCCCGAATAGGTGGCATACGTACGCGTGGACTTCTGACCACCCTCCCATCGTAATCCAGAATCCAGATAATCTTGTGAAACTCAAAAAGCATACAATGCCGAATATGTAGAGATGGTCTAATTATGGGCTAGGGTCCAAAAACAGGCTACATGTGTTTCTCAACTGTAGGGTGGTACCGACTATCAGAAACAGTTTGAACTATATCATCTTCCTACAGTAAGGCACAACACGTCGTTTCTCGCCATTGGCCATCTGTGATCTCGTGTTTTTGCGAATCATCATTTGAAAACTTCTTACAAAGGCATGAAGATTTTATTTGTTTTTTTATACTTAGACATGTTTCAGTCTCATTCAAGTTTATTTTGTTGTGTTATACGTTCAGTCGTTCATTGCGCTTTCGTATGAAATATTTACGGTGTTTTCATCCAATTTTAAATAAGCAGTAAATAACTTCAATCCAGGGCTGGACACTAACGTATGTCAAATACAAATTACAAACTACTCCTAGAAATGTATTTGAAATACAAAATACGAGATACCTACTTTTATATTATTTTTAAAAATACAAAATACAAATACAATATTTGAAATACAAAAATACATAAATACCTATACGCATACGGGGTGTTTTTTTGGGAGATTTAGTTAGACGTTTATAGGGAAGTTTTATAGGTAGGTTTTTGAAAATGTGTACTCTGAACCTATCGTTAACATTGCGGTGGGCAAAATACATACATTAATGTATTTCAAATGCAAAATTCAAAATACTCATATGAGAGTATTTGAAATACAAAATACAAAATACTTTAAGGAAAAATCGTCAAATACAAAATACAAATGTATTTCAAATTACTGTATTTTCAATACAAGTATTTTATGACTGCCACCCCTGCTTCAATCTTTCTAGTGCTTTGTGTCGAATATGGACTACTTTGAGTGGTGCAAACATGGGCTCTAAATAGCCGACTACATAGCAACGCAAGCCGATACTCCAAAGATGTACGGCACAATGATATGGGTTACTGAACTTTCGTTGCCGGCTGCTGCAGGTTCATGTGCTGTTTCTTCACTAGTTCTTTCAACTTCATCTGCTGATCCTTCAACTTCAATTGCTGTACCTTCCACTTTATCTGATAGTCTTTTAAGTTCGTGTGTTGATCCTTCAGCTTCATCTTCTGGTCTTGAAACCTCAATTGCTGATCCTTCAACTTCATTTGCTGATCAATCAGATTCATGTGCTGACCCTTCAGCTTCATTTGCTCGTCCTTCAACTTCATTTGTTGGTCCTACAACTTTAGTTGGGTCTGCCATAACAACGGCTACTACAAAAAAACCTCCCTCCCATCCCATGAAATATCTTCAATCTCTATCACTAAAAAGAAAGGAGGACGTCAGTGGAAGTAACAACAGTCAAAAAGTATCATTTTTCAAGTTGTAATTACGCTGAATTCAACTAAATATTTCTACTTTCCCGTGCATATACACACGTGTATACATGGTGGTTCGGCTTGCAATGTCCAGACGATATTTTTTAAACTAATAACATTAGGAAAAAACATTTTAATTGAATGTTATGGAGTATTACGTATTCTATATTAAGTATAGGGCAAAAAAATTTTTATTTTTGAACAAAAAATTTTTTTTATAATTATTTCATAAGAGAACATTTTTCTGAAATCCACAATGTATAAATTTCAAATTTTTACATGGACTTTATTTAAATAAATAATAATTTAATGTCTTAATAGCAATAGAAGACATATTTGATTTCATTAGCAAAGGATGCCATGAAAACAAAACCGCACATCATCTGTCAACAAATTTTTCATGTTTTAAGCAACAAAAACAATAAGTTGATTTATTTTGTCATTATTCGATCACTGTGGTACTGAATTTCACAAATAATGAAAATATTATTAAAATATTAAGCTATTGTTTAATTAAACAAATTCCATATCAAAATTTGAAATTTATACATTGTTGAATTCAGAAAAATTTTCTCTTTTTGAAATTATAAAAAAATTGTCGCTATTTAAAAAAAAATTTTTGTTCATCAAAAATGGCTCAACAACAAAAATTTTTCTGCCCTATAATATAGAATACACAATACTCGATAACTTTTGATTGACATTTTTTTTCTAAAGGTATTAGTTTAGTTAGGAAATGTCGTCTGGATATTGCAAGCGAAACCACCCTGTATACACATAGGGAAGTTATGTAATCTAAAAAAATCGAACTCGAGATGTTGATGAATCTCGACGTTTTGAGGCCCCCTGAGTCCAAAACCACCATCTTTGAAAAAAGTTTGTCTGTGGGTGCGTGGGTTGATGGGTGGGTGCGTAACGTTACGGCTGTGTAGCTTAAACTACTAGACCGATTTTGATGGAATTTAAAACTAAGGCCTATAAAAAAACTTCATCGGTAAAACAAGCTTCTCATCAAAATCGGCCAAAAGGGGCCCAAACTATATAGGGGCGTTATTTTGGGAGCAAGCATTCAAATTTTAACCCATGGTGAAAAGTTAGTAGACATGGTAGCAAGTAAAACGCCGTTTTTCGTTTGCTTCTAAATTCAAGATGGCGGCCAATATACCAATTCACCAAGTTTTTACTTTTTAGGGTGTAGCTCCAGAACCGTTTAACTTAATTAAAATTTGAAAATTGGAAAATATATCCATAGGATGGCCCGATCTTTTACTTATAATTGGTAAAAAATAAACATTTAAGGTGGTCAATTTATTGGTGCCCAAAATTGGTCAAAAATTAAAAATCGATTTTCTCAAAATCTGCTCCAAGCATTTTTTAAAATTTTTTTTTAGATGTTATACATATAGTTCATGAAAAACTATTGGCACTATATTTATGTCTTTATTTCCCATAGGAGAAGGGGGACGAATGTTTGAAGTTGAAAATCTTTAAAATTCATAACTTTTTGCTAACAAAGAGGAAGAAGTAAAATTGTACAGTGAAGTAGAGGACATACGACTCTTTTAATCGTGTATAATAAGTATATCTACCAATTTACTTCCGGCCTAGCCGGAAATTAGCAAAATATTAAAAATATTTATAACGTACCCTGTATATTATTTCAAGAGAAAATCAGAAATCGTTTTCTGATTACAACTCTATTACACACTATATATTTGTTTTTTTATTTTTTTCTTTTATTACGCAAAAACTATTTTATTTTGCCTCATTATCCAAAAAAACTATTTTATTTAATACGCCATTGTAGTAAACACAGTTGTGTGCCAGTTTACTGGGCATTTAATTTTAATTTCACTTTATTATAAAAAATAATATCTATAGATATTATAGCAGGTTTTTAGACCTTTTAGCACATTTTTTACAAAGTGGCGGGTTTAACTGGTTCGGTTAACCACTTTTTAAACTGGGTTGCTGGGTGTTCTATTGATTGCAAAGTTTGATGAAGGAAGAATAGTTTACTACATTTAATGCAATTTTACATACTGATTGGGTCATCGATGAAGAAGAACAAGTGTTTGCATCATACATCATACAAAAATTAGAGTGAAAGTCTTCATTTACCGTCATACAGGTGGAAGATTACAAGCGGTGGAAGATAAATTACACATATTACACACGCGATTTCATTGCGCTGAAATTGGCACTTCGAAAATATGTAACAAAATAGAGATATTATTTCATAAAAATTAATTTTAATGTGAAAATATTTTCATAATTTAAACGATTTTGTGAAAACGATTGATCTTGATTATTTCCCTGCTTAATAAGCTTCTGGTTTATAATAATAGTGAAGCTTGTTTCCTGACATTAGAGGTCAATTCGTTCGTGTACAAAGCGAGAAGGTACGCAGACTACAAAAAAGTATTTTGCAAATGCAAACGAGTATGTCACATTTATCTGAATTATTTGTTCATGATTGCTTATAGCATACATTAGAATTAAAATTACAAAAACAAAAATATGATCAAATGGGACAATTTATTTTTTATTTATACGAAGTCGTATTGCAAATAAGCAAGAGTGTGTTCAGATTACTTTGACTTTTAACGAAACATCGTGAATTACGTAAACTATTTACAATGCTGATACAATCCATCAATAAAATTAAATTTGTTTATGATCGTATTTTTGTAATTCCTTGTTTCCCAAAAAAAATATGAAAACACTATCTACGGATTTGTCTTGTCTACGTCCTTTAGTTCATTAATATTAGAGGAAAAAATTGGTAAATTTCCTAAAATAAATACTATACTTACGAACCCCAATTAATTGTAATAGTAATTTGAGATACAATGGCATGTGTAATAAAATGGTTTATTATTTTGTGAAATAAGTCGTGATATAATTGATAGTTGAAAGTGCACATTAAAAAGTTTAATTAGAAAAATGCCGCTATTGTTATTATGTAACTACACCGGAGGCAAATATTTTAGTCCACTTACCGTGGATATGTTAAAAACATTAAAATCAGTATTAATGAGATTCATACATTATTTATTTTCCTTCGGTTTGTGAAAAAAGCAAACATTTCCGGTGCGACAAATTTTGTAAGTAGCAAAGTTTCCATAAGAAAATCAAGACCGAGAGCGAAAGTTCTCCATAATAATAGTAAAAAAAAAAACGGAATTGAACATCATATGATTGAATAAAGAGGTGTAAAACAAAGGGTTGATTGAACACCAAGAGTAACTCTGAGATAATTAAAGATGATTTGCATTATTTAAAAAGTAGGTAAGTAGATAGCGTGTGTTTATTAATAAAATGAAAGAATACGAAACTAGGTCTAGGATTTTTTAATACATCTTAGAATATGTACTCTAATTTTAAAATCAAGAGTAAGTAAGTAATGAAAAAAAAACCTTTATCCTTGATTTCTGCAAGGTCGTTCGGTAAGTATTTACTAAACGTTTGAACTATGATAATTGCATGACTTTAAAACACAATAAAATTTAATATTTAGTTATATTTGCCAATACTTCATATTGCATAAAATTTTCGGAAGGAAAGTTGAATTTTATAGCACCTTACTCTGTTCGTTAGCAATAGCGAAAGCAATTATTTTTATTAATGCTATAAGGAACATACCTAAATTAAACTCTTGCTAAATAAATAAAAAATATGTATATACTCACCACTCTTTGTTTCCATAAAGTGTCTATAACCATCCAAAAAGTAATCCAACCCAGACATGATTTTGCGGTTCTGAAAAATGGCACTTTTTAAATCACTTGGAACTTTTCAATATTTAAGGAGAGTTGTCCTAATTTCCTTGTGAAACAATATTAAAATTGTCGGAGAAAATTATAACCGTTCTTTCGATTTTTTTTTTAAGTGAAATACCATTGAATACTTTTAAGATGCAATAATGCAACCTACTATAAACAGGTTTGTAAACTAGCACAAATTGTAATTGATTTATATAAATTGCATAAATGGAAACACTCGTACGTATATACCTACACGTTTAAATTGAGGTAACAATTTAAAAAACTCACCTTTATTGATGTTTAACAAATTAAAAAAAAAAAAATGGTCAAGCTACACAAAATGTTATGAATTTTAACACACTACCATTCGTAACAAATTTGTGTTATGGAATACAAAAAAGTGTAGATCGTTGGAAAACCAGCGGCTGAACGGTAGGAAAGACCGCCAGTGTTGAAAGCTACAAGAAAACTACCGTAGAACTTGACAATCAACAGATAACTCGCGCCCGAAGACAATTTTAACATAATGTTATTATTTCACTCTCTATTAACGTTCCTTGTTGTAGCAGCGAAAGTAAAATGTTATTTAAATTTAATTTGTAATTAAATACAAACAGTTTTGTATAAAAATATACCACTCGCCAGTAATTTTCATTAATTAATTATTATTAAGGTAATACATACCTCCAAATGTTGGATGTGCTACACACTAACGGATATTGCAAATGCATTGTAATATATAACCCACGATTCCTATATTTCGGTATAATTTAATTATCTGTGCAAAATGCGTTAAATGCTGAACAAATACGGCTTTTTGAAGTAGACATTCTAATTGAAATTGAACAAAATTTGATTAGAGATACCGTCTTAATTATTTGATATTAGTTTTATACGATGAGATGTGGACTAACAAACGCAAAAATTAGCACCCCTTTACCACTAATTTTATCAGTAAGTACTGAATGATATAGGGTTAATGAATCTTGATTTTTTTGTTTTTTGTTGTTTGTTGTTTCACTTTCTACTATAAATAATTTTTTGCACAAACACATATTTGCATTGCATAGTTAACCGTAACAGTTTGTCTTACAATCGAAAGTTTTATCTTACCGGTCTCATGTTTTGTTAATTGTGTAATATTAATTCCACAACCACAATAAAGGTTATGTTACCTGGGATTAAAGTGTGACATTTAAAAAATGCTAGACATTTACTTTCATCTGAGAATATAAAATTATTTATTTGTGACAACAGACGCTGCATTATGCTCCATTATTATCAGAAAGAATGTTACCAGATCACTTGGCTCACGGGAGTAATTTTTTTTATTTTAACCCATTATTGCTCACTATTTTTTTCACTTTAAATTTTCATTGTAGTGGTCTTTATTAATGTTATTAAATATGTTGAGTACGAAAAAAATATGAAAAAAAAATATTTCTCTTGCGATTCTTGAATTAGAGCATCGTTAACGACCCACTGAGCACAAGAGCAGTAATTACCACGCATAACTTTGTCTAAAGCATCTTTCGTTATACAGGGTGTCTCACGGTGACCGTCGGTTAGAAGTATATCAAGAACTGTAAAAGCTACAAATTTGAAATTTTGCATATGGGACATGGAGTGTTTAATCTATTAAATAAAAATATTTTCCAAATGGCAGCACTTCCGGAAATACCGGAAGTGAGCATCAACTTCTTTATTTTAAATACAAACCAGGCAATTTTTTTTCACATTCTGATGTGTCATAAAATGTTTAGTAAATATGCTTAAAATAATCGGCGTATCAATTTTGATTGTTGAGAAAAAAAATTTTTTTCACTGAAAAATGTCAAAATCTTGTTTAGGAAATAAATTTGAAAGTCGAAAGTGGTAAAAGTTAGGGAAATGGGATTTTAGGTTCTCAATGTCAAAAGATTGAGACACAATTGTCTGTAACGGATAATAAAAAATTGCCCGCGGTTAAATATCTATTTGACGTTATTTCCAGACTTAAAAGAAACTTTAAAAAGTCTCTTTTTTTAAATTTAATTATCGGGCCCATTCGATGCAGAAATAAATTTCCTTTAAATTGATATACCATGTTCCTATACCTAAAATCAATGATTACAGAGTTATTTACATTTTTCTAATTAAATTTATAATTACATGCTTTACAAAACATGGTTGGCTTTGAAAATTTTCAAAAAATTTTTATTCAAATGTTTCTTATGCTTTTATGATTATTTAAAATTCTATGTATGTAACTTCTTTACTATCCAAGGTCTCTTTCCGCCGAGCGAACAGAACTTTCAGGGAAAACATTAAAATATCCCAATACATTGGTTTCTGCAGCGCCATTGGGGACAATTGGCTTTGCCAGATTTCGTGGCGCATTTACTTCGCCCAAATTTAGAAAATTCTTTTCAATCATCCTGATTTTTCGTTCTGTCATTGTAGGTAAATGCGGATATCTTTCGTTAAAGTGTTGAGTGATTCTTTATTCAATGGTTAAAGGTTCTGCAGGTCAGAAAAGTAATACAAGTAGACTCGCCATGAATGTAAAACAAATTTAAAATATCAGCGTTTGTGTATTCCATATTGCCCAATTAAAAACAAATATTTAGCACAAAAGTCAAAATTCAAACAGATAACACTGATAACAAACATAAATGTAGCGTAAACTTTCAAACTGATAGCTAACTGACAAGTGTCATCATAAGAAACAATTGAATAAAATTTTTTTGAAAATTTTCAAAGCCAACCATGTTTTGTAAAGTATGTAATTAT
Source organism: Pyrocoelia pectoralis (assembly GCA_036250285.1). NCBI lineage: Eukaryota > Metazoa > Arthropoda > Insecta > Coleoptera > Lampyridae > Pyrocoelia > Pyrocoelia pectoralis. Next base: position 32,560,902 of record CM070077.1, read on the forward strand.
AAATTTAATTAGAAAAATGTAAATAACTCTGTAATCATTGATTTTAGGTATAGGAACATGGTACATCGATTTAAAGGAAATTTATTTCTGCATCGAATAGGCTGATAATTAAATAGGAATTCCATTTAAAAAAAGAGTCTTTTTAAAGTTTTTCTTAAGTCTGGAAATAACGTCAAATAGATACGTAACCGCGGGCAATTTTTTATTATCCATGACAAACAATAGTGTCTCAATCTTTTGACATTGAGAACCTAAAATCCCATTTCCCTAACTTTTACCACTTTCGACTTTCAATTTTATTTCCTAAACAAGATTTTGACATTTTTCAGTGAAAAAATTTTTTTTCTCAACAATCAAAATTGACACGCCGATTATTTTAAGCATACTTACTAAACATTTTATGATACATCAGAATGTGAAAAAAAATTGCCTGGTTTGTATTTAAAATAAAGAAGTTGATGCTCACTTCCGGTATTTCCGGAAGTGCTGCCATTTGGAAAATATTTTTATTTAATAGATTAAACACTCCATGTCCCATATGCAAAATTTCAAATTTGTAGCTTTTACAGTTCTTGATATACTTCTAACCGACGGTCACCGTGAGACGCCCTGTATAATGGTTGTATTTGATTTTATGTGTTATGAATTTCTAAAAAGAATGTATTGAAAACATACAATAATTATATAAATAAAATAGCTTCAATTATTTTGAATGATAAGTTATAAAACATTTATCGTGCAGTGGCACCTCGCAAGAAGAGCATGCTTTTACAGTTTTGTTTTTGCAGACCGTGCAACGTCTTCGGGGTTGATTCATAATTATTATATGCTACCTTGCATTGATTCTAACTGGAAGTTGAATGCTTTTGGACGGAGCACTTCTCAACGGTGCGGTGGTATGGAATTTCAAAAGAAGTGCTCTTACAACATCTCTTCGGAACGATAGGCGATCTGATGTTTTACCTGCACTTCGGCTCAACCGCCAAGCATTTGTTATGGCTACATCAAAAAGCCAAAGGATAATCGGTATATACCACTTTTTGCCTCGCATACCAATCCTATAGCTTGGAATGTTGTCAGGTTGGTCTACTCCACCTATATACCTAGAGTACCTTTTGGCTTTTTGAAGAGGTTCAACTCCATGTTGATTTGACAACAGCGTTACTACCATCTTATCTATCTTTCCAGCGCACTGCAACGGTATTATTTTCTGCATCTATAGCGCTGTTGTACGATCCGCGATTTTTTTTTGGTGTAGAACTTATCGTCTATAAGACTCCATTTATCAGTTCGATTGATTCTAATAGTTCCAGTAGCACCAATCTTTTGTTCCCCAAGTCGGGCAGATGTAAAAAAGTTATCAAAAAATCAAGAAAATGGAACATCTTCATAATTAGCTTGCATCACATCTGTAAACTGTAATACTACGGACTCTCCTAAGCCATACTCCTTATTTTCAGATTTTTGTCGTCCTTGATAAAGATCAAGCTAAACGCTATATCACAAACGAAGCGCCAAAACCCAAGCTTCGAATCCAAATCTAATTGGCTTTCCACGAATGAATTGTTTACATCCGTGGCGCCCAAAGTTCATCTATCGATAATGCGAATGAATACTCAAGACGAGCATACTTAAAAAACTGTTTATTCAAAGCATTTAGGAGAGGTCGTATTTTTGTCATCCGATCACTTTGATCACACTGCGTGTTGTCTACAACATGTAGCTGAGTAGGGAATGGCCCATTTGGACGCGACCGTTTGAACGCGACCGTTTGAACGCGACCGTTTAAACGCGACCGTTTGAACGCAGGGACGTTTGAACGCAGGGACTGTTGAACGCAGGGACGTTTGAACGCAGAGACGTTTGAATGTAGAGACGTTTGAACGCAGGGACTTTTGAACGCAGGGACGTTTGAACGCAGAGACGTTTGAATGTAGAGACGTTTGAACGCAGGGACTTTTGAACGCAGGGACGTTTGAACGCAGAGACCTTCGAACACAAAATTTAAAATGTTTTTAAACTATTACCGTTTAAGTTTAGTTTGGAACACATTCGTGTGAGGGCGGACCTCTGTGTACATGGGGGCGAAGCATATTGAATCGTTGTTAGGACCTCTTCAGTTTTTTTTTAAACAGGTTCGCTACGCGAACCTGCCACCTAAAAATACTTTTAATATTAAGACGTAGGTCTTTTTTTTGACCTAATAATAATCAATTAATTAGTGGATTTTAAGGGAGGTGGACAAAAGAATTAATGGATTTTGAGGGCGGTGGACGAAAGAATTAGTGGACGTAGCGGCCAGTGGACGAAATGGAATGGACGAAACGTCACACAATCTAAAATAGTAAGATAGCACTTCCTAAATAGAATTTTGTCTTTATCGCGAAAGTTCGACGATTTAACTGTAAGTCTTTAACAAAAACAATCATTTTAGACTACATATTTACAGGTGCTCAGTTTTTGGTAATGTGTTCTAAACTAAACTTAAACGGTAATAATTTAAAAAATAATTTAAATTTTGTGTTCGAAGGTCTCTGCGTTTAAACGTCCCTGCGTTCAAACATCCCTGCGTTCAAATGGCCTGCGTCCAAACGTCTCTGCGTTCAAATGTCCCTGCGTTCAAACGTCCCTGCGTTCAACCGTCTCTGCGTTCAAACGGCGGCGTTCAAACGGTCGCGTTCAAACGGTCGCGTCCAAACGTCCTAGACCCAGCTGAGTATGCACCGGCGCTTTACTGCACATTTATGGGCGGTGTGTTGGTTCGAGAATACACGGACAAGTTTGGCGGTAAAGCCAAGTGCTCAGCGGGTCGTTAACGACCCATTACAATTCAAAGAGGTGCCAGAAAAATAGTTGTAAATATTTTAGGATAATAACCAGTTCTAGGGATTTCTGAGTGCTTTAGGAAGCGTATTTTAGAATAACAATAACGAATTCTAAAAAATTTCCTTTAAAATGTTTACTGCATTTGAACATTGCGAATTTGTTATTTAGGCAAAGAAATGAAGTGTTTAAAAATTATATAAAAAAGGAGACAATAATTTATATTTAGTTAAATAAGTATACAGTAGTATTCGACAAGACAGTAAAAAAGATTATGGGTCGTTAACGACCCGCTGATCCCCGATGTCCCTTATATCAGTGAGATGTGAACGATAAGTATATCATTCGAACGTTCGAATTCAAGAAGGGGTTTGTTGTAGATTAAGAACAAAAAAGTTACAACGTCCCCTTGACAAAATTGTTTATTAAAAGTTATTGAAAGATTGATGACAATTGTTAGTTAGTGGCAACATGTTTGGGGATAGACACATCCCATTCTCAAGCGTAATTACTAGAATTCTAATCTCCTTTTTATATTTTAGACAATTATTTTTTAACGTAATGATATAATTTTCTTATAAAACCTACTAGACTTGCGAATGGGATGTGTCTATCCCCAAACATGTTGCCACTAATCAATGATTGTCATCCATCTTTCAACAAATTTTAATAAACAATTTTTGTCAAGGGGAGGTTGCGAGTTTTTTTGTTCTCGATCTGTGAACAATATGATTTTTTAATTTTTTCAGTAAGAAATAAATGATATTTAATTTCTTTGGTGCTGTCTTTGTATACTTTCTTTTTCAAATATGAGGCTCAATCTCATCGATTACGCGGTGGATCTAGGTCTTGAACTTACGAATCACTGGTGGATTATTGGTGATAATTTTAAATTTCATAAAAGTCCAATATCACTCCACTTACCTAGAAAATTGCTCTAGTTAGTAAATCAATGTCTGCAGTTTTTCTGTACGAGGGACGATCTTCTCTTCCTAGAGGGGTCGCATCGACGTTCTCGAATTGTCGATATCTTGGTTCATTAACTTGACTAAACTTATTACCCATCTACGCGTAGTAATAATTATAGTGAAATTAAAGATAAAGCGCCACGTGACCGTGACTGCTGTGATTCAGACTGGGGGCCGGGGGGCACCTCCCGTCTCTAGTCCTCACTACAAGTGCACAGTCACAGCTGATGTCATCGTTTGTTGTGCCGGATCGTGTTCACTTCTTCTAATGAGGTGCCATAAACTTTTGCTTTTTTGTCTGAAAAGTTATTTCCAGGTGAATCATTCAAAGTGATGACTTACGACTAAATAATATGTTAAAAACCACTAGTATAAACAGTGGTGCACTAAAGCTATTTCATTTAACTACGAAGACGATTTCAAGAAACCCGAAATTCACAATGCGAATTATCCCAAATATTTTATTTTTATTTTTCAACACAACAGTTGCGCTTCGACCAACGATGGTGAACAAACATCATCAAAAGATTTCTCCGCTACACAACAATAAATTTCTCGTCTGATCGGAAAAGAAAAGTTTCAGCTTTGGGAACAGATGAATCAGGCGAATCAGGTGGGGTAGTCATCCAATTTCTCTTAAACAATGCGATTCGTGTGAGATAATGCATTATCGTGAAGGAAAAGCACAATATATGCTGCTTTCAATTTGTCCATTAATAGTAGATTTTAATAAACTAACGCCAAATTATAATTAACCCTACGGCAGGCGCGCTTCAGAAAATCTCATGGGCGGGCGCGCAGCGGCATTCTATGCCGCAAACTAAAACTAACCTTTCTAAAACCCAAATTATGTTTTAAACGATAAAAACACAAAATTAGAAAGTACTTATGTATTAAACATAAACGAAACATAATTCCATAACAGATAATAAATAAAACAGCGTAATTCTCAAAATAATCAGATAAATCGTAACACACATACCAACCCATTTTATGACCAACAAGAACACAAATCAAACAATTTTTGGTGAACATTAACTTTAGTCTTCCTCCACAGCGGGATTCAGGCAATTCCTGCCCCATCTTTGAACCACAGTTCCAAAACGTTCACGGAAAGAACTAACAAAGTGTGTACCAGTCAACTTCACGTCACAACCACATCTGACAGGGTGCTTTCAACGCTGTGATTTTTGTAGTATTTGATGTATAATAAGGTCATTCGAACATATCTAGACAGATAGTGGCGTGCGATAACTAGTTTTTTATTTAAGTACAAATAATATTAAATGCGGCATAAAAGACCGCTGCGCGCCCGCCGGAGGGTTAAACCAGATTACTTATCTTATAATAGTAATAATAGTCCCATTTTTAGAACATTATACTATGATACACGGGTAATTGTGGTAGAGCTAAATATTTGGATTATATGTAGTTAGATCTGCGCTCCTTGGGCACTTATTATTACTCTAGAGAAAATCTCCACGTATTCATGTCATATAAACAGAGTCCACCTCATGGAAGAAATGTAATAAAGTTTCTCTGGCTGGCCCGTGAATGGCACTCTTTCATCGGCGTAATAGTGTAGTAGTAGTAGTACCACAACTGCAAGGGGATCTCTGCATGTTGTCTCTTTAACAACACTGATAGCTTTAGCTTTCCAGATCTGGATAGAGTTGCTGCAACACTTCAATTTATTCTTGCGCAGTATGACACATGTGGCTCTATTTTGATGAACGAAGTTTTATACCTAAACTACTAAGACCACAAAAAGCTCTTTTCATACTGCAGTGACGATTTCATTGACATCAACTGCATTTCCGTCGTAAATTTTCGTAACTAAAACCGCCCCCAGAAAATAGAATAGTAGAATTTTGCATGCATGAAAGTGTGAATGTTTCCTTTAAATTCTCTCCAGAGGAGCTATTGTAACGAATTCGTACTCCAGATGCAACACTTAATCCGGTTTCTTCAAATTATTTAAGTAATGCCATAATTGGTATACTACTTGTTCCTTTAGTTGACTGAAAGTTGCACGCTCTTTGCACTTGCAGCCATGATAATTATTTTGTTGAGGAGAGGGGTTGTGTGCTCTTGAGGTCACTGAATTATGATCATTCTTGTCTGTTAGTGATAACCAGGGCATCTAACCGAAAAAAATAACGGTTCGGTTACGGTTTTCGGTTAGCTGAAAATAACGGTTTCGGTTTTCATTTCGGTTTCGTTCTTTACATTTTTATTGGTTACGGTTTCCGTTCTTGAATACTACTAACCCGCTCTTTTTTCGGTTAGGAAAACCGAAAAAATTTTGACGGCAGACAGGAGGATTGAACATGATGAACGAAATTTAACCGCTATTAAACCAATTAATTGATATTGAAATAGCGGTTACGGTTTCGGTTTTGGGTTATTACAAGAGACCGGTTTCGGTTAAATAACGGTTTTCGGTTTGCATGAAATAGCGGCTTTCTCCGGTTTTCGGCTACGGTTTCGTTCTGATTAGATGCCCTGGTGATAACAATTTATTAATGTATATTCTCTACTATAAATTAATTATTTCTGTTCAACTTGATAATTTATATATCTGGATTGTGTTCAAATGAATTTTGAGATTTTCTTACTTGTCAAATGAATGTCTGTGGGAGTGCTCAAATGTTATTGAATGATCACCAGTTCCTGATTGTAACAAAATGGATGGGTTCAAAGCTCTACTTGACGAGTTCAAAGATAAAATAAAACGAGTTAGATGATTATTCGGAACTTATCAGAAAACAAAATGAATTAATTAATCATCAGCAAGCGGTATTTGAGCAGTGATAATCTGATAATATTTCACTCAATGTTCCATAGTGACTAACCAAGTAGAACTAAATAAAATTGTTTGGTAATATGTGAATTAATTTGCTTTTTGTTGTTTTTAGTTACCAATTCATTTCTGTTCGTGGAATTTTTAGTTATGTTTCAGAGATATTATTTTGTGCAACCTAGGACTTGTCATTCTCACCCCAAGAATTATTATTTTTACCCCAAGAATTGTTTTTTCTATCTTAGCTTTTTAATTATTTTGGTCCCAAGATTTTTATCCCAAGAATTATTATATTAGCCCCCAAAATTATTAATTTCGCCCACATAATTATTCTTTTAGCCCCAAGATTTTATTCATTTTACCCCATGATTTTATTGATTTTACCCCAAGGTTTTATTCATTTCACTCCAAGATTTTTTAAATTTTATCCCAATATTTTATTTATTTACTTATTTTATAGAAGTACTTGCTATATTTTTTCAATTGAATAAATTGAATAAAATCATGGGGTAAAATGAATAAAATCTTGGGGCCAAAAGAAAAATTCTGTAGGTTAAAATAATAATTTTTGGAGCTAATATAATAATTCTTGGGATCAGAAATCTTGGAACCAAAATAATAGAAAAGTTGGGGTCGAAAAAATAATTCTTGGGGTTAAAATAATAATTCTTGGGCTTAAAGTGAGAATTCTTGGGGCCGCGAAAATTACCACCCTATGTTTTATAATTATAGATATTAATCTAAAACCGAGAATTGTTTACTTCAGTTTTGGGAAACAATTTTGATGGTGTGTGTCTTGAGCCATGGTTGTACGATGGAATTTTTGATAGGGATTTGTGTGATACGAGGTACACAGTATACACAGCTGATCGAGGCGAGGTGGTGAAGTGGACAGCAGAAGAGTTGGCGGCACTCTCATTGCATTGCGCTCCAGCATCCGTCTCTCTCTGCTCTTCAATTTCACATTTGATAATTTAGATTATTTAATATGTTCATTTAATTTTAGAGGAGCGAATTTTATTTCAACTTACGTATACTTTGCGCCGAATTGTAGTAATCAGAGGTAGGTATGCAGTCCAGTCAACGAACGGCTGAAATCGACATTTTTAATGACTCCTGCAAACCATATAATATCTAGATTTAGGTAGTACCTCAGGCACTAAATCCAAATTTTCAGGAAAAAAAAAAACCCCGGAAACGTGACAAAATTGATAAAAAACGATAGAAATTCCTGTGTAGTGTAAGGGTGTTTCAGACCACCCGTACCGCCCAAATATCTCGCGAAATACAAAACGCATTGAAAAAAGAAAAAATACGTCAAAATTTTTTTTTTAAACTCTATTGTTTGATAGTAATAGGATGTCCCCACTCCCACCCTCGGGGGGTGGAGAGGGGGGTAACTTCGTAATTTCAAATAGCACCCCCCAGTTTATTATGCAAAGTTGAATTCTGCGTTAACAAATAGGAACTTTTTGTTTGAAACATTTTTTGAAGTTCGTGACCGATGGCGCTATGATCGCCGAAAGATGTTTTTCCGATTATCTATACTAATTTGATGTCAGTTTTGTTAAGTGACAATCAAAAATATTAATGCTTTGTAAAAGGGAAGAGGGGGAGCTTTATTTACCCCCCCCCCTCCCCCATACCGCCACTTCACCCCTAATTTTAGATTTAAACGTATCGTGAATGTCAATGTGTTCTTTACTAGTGAAATCAAAGTATTTCAAATTTTTTTCTCTATTTTCCATCAAAAACAAAAAAAATTTACAAAATTTAACTTTTTCCATCGTGGGATTGAACAGTTGTTTAAATCTAAAATGGTTGCGTTTTTCCATCCTAGGTTATGGGCCGTAGGGGTGAAGTGGCGGTGTGGGGAAGGGGGGGCGTTAATAAAGCTCCCCCTCTTCCCTTTTACAAAGCATTAACATTTTTTATTGTCACTTAACAAAACTGACATCAAATTAGCATAGGTAATCGGAAAAACTTCTTTGGGCGATCATAGCGCCATCTGTCACGAACTTCAAAAAATGTTTCAAACAAAAAGTTCCTATTTGTTAACGCAGAATTCAAATCTGCATAATAAACTGGGGGGTGCTATTTAAAATTACGAAGTTACCCCCTCTCCACCCCCCGGGGGTGGGAGTGGGGACATCCTATTACTATCAAACAATAGAGTCTTTAAAACATTTTTAGACGTATTTTTTCTTTTTTCAATGCGTTTTGTATTTCGCGAGATATTTGGGCGGTACAGGTGGTCTGAAACACCCTGTATATTGCTTCTTTCACTATTACTTAAAAAATTGTAGGTTATATCGAAAAATTTTCAATATAAAAGTTGCAGAGCGGAAGATTCTACGTCGGAATTATATGATAATTTCGGTACGGTATTTCCCAGGTAACAACGAATTTCCCCAACTGTTGCCTTAAAAGCGTACTTCTACCGAGAATTTCAAAGTGGCAACGGCGCTAGCTACTGAACATAATTATATCCTTTTCTATAGGTACGTTGAACGAACTGTTTGCAAAAACGAGAAAAAACCATCGAATCGAAAAGGATAGAATGTTCGGTAAATCGCGCTGTTGCCGCTGTGGAATCGTCGGTCGTAGTACACTTTTAAGATGACAGTCCGGGATATTCATTGTTACTTCGGAAATACCGTACCGAAATTATCATATTATAATGTTTTATTCCGACGTAGAATCTTCCGCTCTACAACTTTTGTATTGAAAATTTTGCGATATAACTTACCGTTTTTCAAATAATAGTGAACGAAGCAAAATACACAGGAGTTTCCATAGTTTTTTATCAATTTTTCACGTTTCCCAGATGGTTTTTTCCCCACAAATTTGGATTTAGTACCTAGGGTATGGCCTAAATCTAAATATCTGGGTGCAGGGGATAATTAAAAATTTTGATTTCAGCCGTTCGTTGACTAGACTAATGTGGAGTTTGAGTTTGATAGTAATTTCGTAAACTGCTTGATTGTGATTATGGTTTTGTATACCGGTTTAATTGATTCTACCTGATATTGAACTTAATGTTCCAAGGATATCTAACATCGGAAATCACAAAAAAATTTGCATTCCATGGGGCAAATCTAATTCTAATCAGCATCTCTATTCTGAAACCTTTAACTGAATAATAAATATGTATTTCAATTATCTAGGTCGTTGCTCTGTGGTCTAATTATATTTTGTATTATAATTTTGTAAAATATTTCATTTAATAAATGAATTTGAATTTGAATATTTACAACATCAGTAAATAACCAAAGGTCGGAAAGGTACTAGACTACCAGGTCAAAAAATTTGAAAAGGGAACATTAGCGGATGGAAAATGATATTATTGCATTTAAATAAATATTGCACTTTAAAAACACATTCTAAAGGTGAAATTTTCATATTGCAAATAAACCTTCACTTTTCACAATACCTTCTCTTTTTTGGCGTGCTGTAGGGGCTAACTATGGGGATAGAACGTGATTGTACTGCTCATGGTCTTTTCAATTATACTTTAAAACGCACTTTAATGAAATGTGTAGGATTACAAATTGCTAATATGTGAATTTGTTAGTATAATTGCACTATGTGTAACTACATGAAGTAATTATATCGTGTATTGTTAATTATATACAGACATTTATTAAAATGATAATAATTTAATAATAAATGGCACCTTCTCAACATATTGAGTTGCATAAAATACAAAGGATACTAAACAAATGAATATCAACGTAAAAATAAAATGTAACAAAAATAATAGAAAATACTATAGATAAACACTACGTAAATATAAATTTACAATAAAATAAACATGTATAATAATCAATTATACTTATTACATTTCTATGAAGAATATTATAAATTAATCGGTTTCAATCAAGGACAAGGGGATTAACAATTCATATTTTATACATAATATTGAATGTAATTTTATAAATCAACAGAAGCACAAAGATTGATTCTATTACGGAAATACCGAACTGAATCTAATAATCACTACTTTGTAAAGATACCGATTCGCGCTATTTATTCTAAACATCTTAATTGTTGTATACTATGAAGGATGAGGTAATCAATAATGCGAAGAATCATACCCCAAAAGTTTATGATCAAATACAGGAAGACTCATCGAAGTACGTTTTAGACCAGACGTAAGATAGCAAAACAAAAATCAGAGGCGGATCTACAATCATTGTGGAAATTTACGCTACTTTAGCAAACTTTAGACTTCAAACACAATTTATAGAAAATCATCGCAGTATCACGTGGGATTTAGTGATTTATAATTAGTATAGTGCATACTGAAGATTTTGATGAGGTGGGGAAATACATAAAGAATATATTACCATAATTAAGATCTGGCCCTGTACAGATATCTGACGACATTAAAACAGGAAGTAATAGGGATAACCTTCTTGCGTTTGTGTAATTTGACTTCATTAAGACATTTGACCTGCGACCATAACCCGTTTTTTGTACTGCATATAAATGGAGCATTATCTGAACCATTGCCACAGGTAAAAGCATCATTGGGGGATTTCTGAAAAGCAATCGAAATAAGTTTAAATAGTTCAAAAATTAAATATCTTGTTTAATCGGCAGTATAGAATTAGAGAGGAACGATCAAATGAAGCTGCTGTATACAGGGTGTCTCACGGTGACCGTCGGTTAGAAGTATATCAAGAACTGTAAAAGCTAGAAATAGGAAATTTTGCACATGCGACATGCCGTGTTTAATCTATTAAATAAAAATATTTTCCAAATGGCAGCACTTCCGCAAATACCGAAAATGAGCATCAACATATTTATTTTAAATACAAACCAGGCAATTTTTTTTTCATATTCTGATGTGTCATAAAATGTTTAGTAAGTATGCTTAAAATAATCGGCGTATCAATTTCGATTGTTGAAAAAAATTCACTGAAAAATTTGAAAATCTTGTTTAGGAAATAAAATTGAATGTCGAAAGTGGTAATAGTTAGGAAATGGGATTTTAGGTTCTCAATGTCAAAAGATTGAGACACATTTGTCTGTAATGGATAATAAAAGATTGTCCGCGTTTAAGTATCAATTTGATGTTTCTTCCAGACTTAAGAAAAACTTTAAAAAGTCGCTTTTTTCAAATAGAATGCCTATCAGTCCATTCGATGAAGAAATAAATTTCCTATAAATTGATATACCATGTTCTTATACCTAAAATCAATGATTGCAGAGTTATTTACATTTTTCTTTTTAAATTTATAATTACCTACAACATACTTTACAAAATATGGTTGGCTTTGAAAATTTTCAAAAAATTGTTATTCAATTGTTTCTTATGCTTATGCTTTCATGATTATTTAAAATTCTATCTATGGAACTTCTTGGGTATCCAAGGTCTCTTTCCGCCGAACGAACAGAACTTTTAGGGAAAACATTAAAATATCCCAATACATTGGTTTCTGCAGCGTCATTGGGGACAATTGGCTTTGCCAAATTTCGTGGCGCATTTACTTCGCCAAAATTTAGAAAATTCTTTTCAATCATCATCATCATCATTATTTATTCATCTAGTAAATTAGTGATATACACATACAACTAGATTTGTCATACAAATTACATAAAAGTCTATAAAAATAATACTTAACAAAAACAACACCTATCTAGATTTAAACACATATACACAAGACAAAACAAATTTGCTCACATATGACGAACATATTGTACAAATTCCTCAACTGTGTAGAATGCATTGACTAGTAAAATTTCTTTTATTCTTGTTTTGAATACAATTGTTGTACAGCAAGTAAACTTATGAGGTAGTGAATTATATATTTGACAACCTGCTATATATGGCGATTTTGTATAAAAAGTATAATTTGGCTTTTTAAAATTAATTTGAAGATGCGATCGTGTGAAATGATGGTGAACGTCTTTATTTATTGTAAGAGTATATTTTTTTGCGTGTATATATCGAAGAAGATTAAACAAATACTGACATGGAACAGTTTGAAGTCTGTACGTCTGAAAGAGTCTACGACATGATTCCGAATAAGATGAATTAAATATTAGTCTTATTATACGTTTCTGCATAACGAAAACCTTTTTCCAGTGAGAAGATTGGCCCCATGCAATAATGTTAAAGTTAATTATGGAATATACATTAGTATAGTAGACACTTACTAATTGTTCCGTACTTAGAACCTTTTTGAGTTTTGAAATCAAAAAATAATCATCCTGATTTTTTGTTCTGTCATTGTAGGTAAATGTGGATATCTTTCGCTAAAGTGTTGAGTGATTCATTATTCAATGGTTAACGGTTCTGCAGGTCCGAAAAGTAATACGAGCGGACTCACCATTAATATAAAACAAACTTAGAATATCAGCATTTGTATATTCCATATTGCCCAATTAAAAACAAATGTCAAGCGTAAATCAAAATTCAAACAGGTAACACTGAAAAATAACGTAAATGTAGCGTAAGATTTCAAACTGATAGCCAACTGACAACTGTCAAATAAAAATGAAAACATAAGAAAGCATAAGAATCATAAGAAACAATTGAATAAACATTTTGTTGAAAATTTTCAAAGCCAACCATGATTCGTAAAGTATGTAATTATAAATTTAAATAGAAAAATGTAAATAACTCTGTAATCATTGATTTTAGGTATAGGAACATGGCATTCCATTTGAAAAAAGCGACTTTTTAAAGTTTTTTTCTTAAGCCTGGAAAAAATCTTTTGACATTGAGAACCTAAAATCCCATTTCTCTAACTTTTACCACTTTCGACTTTCAATTTTACTTTCTAAACAAGATTTTGAAATTTTTTATTGAAAAAATTTTTTTTTCTCAACAATCAAAATTGATACGCCGATTATTTTAAGGATACTTACTAAACATTTTATGACACATCAGAATATGAAAAAAATTGCTTGGTTTGTATTTAAAATAAAGATGTTGATGCTCATTTCCGGTATTTGCGGAAGTGCTACCATTTAGAAAATATTTTTATTTAATAGATTAAACACGGAATGTCGCATGTGCAAAATTTCAAATTTCTAGCTTTTACGGTTCTTGATATACTTCTAAGTTCTAACCGACGCGACGGTCACCGTGAGACACCCTGTATAAAACTGTATTATAAATGCACTATGCTTTACCAAATATGTATTCACCTCTTTAAAATCTTTGATACTGTGTAAGGAATTATAGGTAGTTTTTGGTCATTGCACGAGATTATTCTAATCTGCAATTTCCATAGCAATTATTATTGGATCACAATCTACAGCACTTCACTTCCCTTTGACTCCAGTGTGTCCAAGCGGCCAGATCATTACTGGTTATATTCTGTATGTTTTGTATTATATTCAATTATATACCAATGAACTACTTTTTTTATTCCATTTAGTACATACTAAACACAAGCAGTACTTCTGTTCTGACCATCTAGTATTAAAACTACGGGCTGTTTGACCAATGTACTGTCCAGAGCAACTGGTTTTGTACACCTCCAAGTAAGGAAGGCATATTTGTAGGTTACTCAAAACAATCGAAGGGCTATCGGATATGGATACTTGAAGAAAAGAAAGTACAAATCTTCAGGGACGTAAAGTTCACGGAAGAAAGGCCACAATTAATACTTCCGCCTCAGGGTGGAATTGAATCATGGGTGTAACGAACCGAAATCGAATTGATAATGGAATCACTGAGTAACCGACTTGCAAACGAGAACGAAGAACAGCAACCCGAAGTCACAGTGGTTATGGATTTGAAGCATGAAGATTAAGTATGTTTTTTTTAAAAAGTCCCTTTATGGTATTCGTCAAACAGGTTGTGCTTGGTATAACAGAATAAATGGCGTAGTTAAGTCTATGAAAGCAGTACAAACTTATTCGGACCGTTCAGAGTTCATTTTTCATGTCGCGCACGTCGACAATATACCTACTAGTAGTTGTTCCGTGAAACCGTGAAGTAAGTAATAGCAGTAAGGCGTGTTCTTCATTACTTAAAGGGAACCATCAATTACTGCATATCGTTCAAGAAGAGGTTTTGTGGATTCTGACTGGGGGAACACATTTATTGACCGTCGATAATTCACGGGATATATTTTCGTACTCAGTGGAGGACCCATTTAATGGGATTAAAGAAAACAAAGAACCGTGATCTTGTCGACCACGGAGGCCGAATATATGGCGCTAATAAATGCCGTAAAGGAATGCATACATTTGCGAAAACTAATACAAGAACCAGACATGTCGTCATTTTTAGCGATAGGGCATAGTACTAAAAGTGGCGGAAAATCCAGTTTTCCACAACAGAATCAAGCATATTGATAACAAGGAGTACTTCGCCCGAGATCAAAGAAGGAACAATGACTACTCAACACATTTCCATCGATGAAATCATCGCCAACTCTTCACAAAGGACCTGTGTTCAAGATGTATTCAATGGCGAAATTTAAATGATTCAACTAGAGAGGAGGTGTTGGAAAAACCCACCTAAAATCATACCGAGGCGGTGGCACCCCAACTACTCATATACGTACGCGTACTGCTAAAAGAAAATCCCACTAAACAAAATTTGTTATAGAGGGTGTTTCAACACATTGCAGCGAGTTATGCATAACCGGATATGAAAATAAGTCTAAAATGTTCAGTAACATATGTTTACGATTTCGGCTTAGTTTAGCCGTAATCGACCATTTTGTATTTTGTTGAAAATAATTATTATTTCAAAAACCCTTCAAGATATTTTTATGAAATTTGGCATATACAGTGTGACTCATTTAGAATGGAAACACCCATGTAAAATCTGAAGTTACTTACCGATTTTAATCATTTTTTTTTTTAAATGTCAATTAACGAAACGTCTACCTCGGGACAAAATTTTAAATGTTTATTCCAATTTTCAGGGCATACTACGATAACATTTTCGTGCTCAAAATGGAGAATTCTTATTAGCGATTTGTTTATAAAAAAAATATCTACGCCACTAGATTCAGAATGCTTCCAAATAGCTGTCACCAAAATTTTACAAAAATATATTTTTTAATAACAAAGTTATGACAACTTAAAGTTCGAAAACTTTCTACGCTAACAGTTACAAAACAACACCCTGTATCAATAGATGGCCATTGAAATTATGTTAATAATGCTTAAATTAAACTATTTAAACCATCAGTGGAGAAAAAAATATTTAAAGTAACGTAATATTTAATAAAAATCTATCATAACTGTTAAGTTAAACAGTAACATAATTTCCATGGTAACTAAGATTTAAATGGAAATGTTAGGTCTTTATTTACTCAATCGCGCGATTCCGTTACTTTTATTAAATATTACGTTACTTTCAATATTTTTTTCTCCACTGATGGTTTTAATAGTTTAATTTAAGAATTATTAACATAATTTCAATGGCCATCTATTGATACAGGGTGTTGTTTTGTAACTGTTAGCGTAGAAAGTTTTCGAACTTTAAGTTGTCATAACTTTGTTATTAATAAATATATTTTTGTAAAATTTTGGTGACAGCTATTTGGAAGCATTCTGAATTTAGTGGCGTAGATATTTTTTTTATAAACAAATCGCTAATAAGAATTCTCCATTTTGAGCACGAAAAAGTTATCGTAGTATGCCCTGAAAATTGGAATAAACATTTAAAATTTTGTCCCGAGGTAGACGTTTCGTTAATTGACATTTTAAAAAAAAAAATGGTTAAAATCGGTAAATAACTTCAGATTTTACATGGGTTACAACGGTACATAATTACTTTATCTTTGATCAAAGGGTGTAGTGTGCAGGAGACGTGACGTTGTTTTCATTTTAGACGGATTTTCACGTGTCATTCTAGAATGTCTGTTTAAATAAACGTTACAATATCCAATTCTCACAAACAGTTCTACACTTAAATACATCCATACAAGTAAATTCTGCAATTTGCGTACATACTCGTAAGTTAATCTAACGTAGATAGCATTACTTTCTTTGTTTATTATTTTAATAGTTGAAAATATGGAATTCGAAAGCTGAACTGGGTTGTCTATAATTTCTTCATTCTTATTTCTTACTTATCACCAATGGGAAGATACGACGGTATCTCAAATTTTTCTTCAACTATGCTTGTTTCAGTAATATCTGAAGTTTATGTATTGTAGTTACAGATGTCTAGTATGTAATATAAGTTCTTTTATGAAAACCTAAACATGGCGCAGTCGTGATGTGGAAGAAAATCAAGAATTTTTTTGAAAGAGCACGTAATTGCAGATGGCAATGTAAGGGTATATCTTGATCCAGTAGATTTAAAGAAATTATACAGTGTCTCAGGGACAACAGTCTACCCAAAAATCTTTGTAAATAAATTGTTTAGCCAAAAACGGCTGGAGAGGTCTAATCTGATATTAAAGTGGACATTTTATGACATACGTTGGGTTACTCTCACTTCATCGCCCTACTCTCCAGAGCCACCTCCTACAATTTTTCAAATAGGAAGAAATTTCGAGGTTCATTAAAAGGTAATTTTATTCTCTACATGAGCCTGTTTATGTTTTTCATCTTTATCGATTCGTTCTCCAGAAATAAGGACGAACGTTGAACAATGGCCTCCAAGATCTCCCGAACCTACGCCTTTGAATTATTTTAAATGAGCACACCCGAAAATCAAAGTGTATGCCACAAAACCTTGAAAATTTACAAAATGGGAATTTTACCGAGTGTTTCGTGGAACTAAAGTACACAGACGTTTTGAAGATCAATTGTACTTGTGTATGAAAGTCAACGGAGGTCATTTATAATGTTATATCACATGTTATTTTATCTGTGGTTTTACTTTTTATTTTGTTTATTAAAATTAATCCTATTAATAAAAGTACAGGTTTTCAACATTTAAAAAAATAATCACAGAAGAAAAGTTACATTAATTGTTCGACAACGTTCATCCTTATTTTGGTTGTGCCAAACAGTTTGCGTCAAGAGATAAAGTTGATTCACGAAAGTCACTTAGACTCTCATAACTATGTCAAGGGCCAAATTTTATTGACCTACTATGTCTGGAGATTTATAAAGAATTACATTTAAGAATGCAAGGTCTGTTATCGTGTACCAGGAAGACCATTTTCAACAATGTCGTCTGATATTTATGAATTCGATAAAAAGAACTATTTACCAATTTTTGATTTTTATAGTAAGCGGCTGGAGGTTTTACCAATTAGTGATAAGACAGTAAGTGAACTGACTAAGAAATTCAAGGTATGTTTCTCCATTCGTTGTATACCAAATATATTATGTTAGTTACTGACAATGTTGCTTATTGCTCTTTTGAATTCAAATCTTTACTAAGAACTGTGAAGTGGTAACATCAAGTCCTACTTATCCACTCAGTAATGGACTTGATAGAAACAGCTAAAAATATTAAAAAATTGAAAGCATGAAATGTTAATGAAGTGTCGTTTTAAAACTAAGTTATTTGTGGGTAAAAGTTAAAAATAATCAAGAAATCAGAGGATAAGTAAATTAATAGAAAAAGGAAGGTTAGCTTAGTTGGTCAAAATACAACTATGAGAAAAGATAAGTGTTTGGAACCGGCTAAAGTAATTAATAAAACAGTTAGTTCTAGGTTGTACATTATTAGAGATTCCAAAGATCATGAACATCGTAAAAATAATTTTTATTTAGGACCATCAGACAACGTAACGGAGGCGAGTAAACCACTACAGATAAGTATGCAAAATAAAAATGTAAAGATGATTGTGAAAAACCTTGAATTAAGTAATTATCCTAAAAGACTAGTTATGCATCCGTAAAAATTGCAATATGGATTAGTGTACGGGTTTTTTTATTCTTAGAAAAGATGTTTAGGATGTTACGCCGTTGGATTGCTTCCAATGTGCGACGGTATTCGCATTTGGACAGATCCTATTACTACAAAATCGTCTTATGGTTGATATATGTATCGTTTATTAATTTTGAATGTTATTCAAAATAAGGTCGAATGAAAATTGAGACTGTAGAAACTGTGTTTTGAGAAATTTTACCAAAAAATTGCAGTCCGTACCTCTATCAAATGATGCTGTTTGTAACGCCCTTGCGTTAATCTTCTAATTTCTATTGGAAATATTCCTAATTTCCTTTCTTTACATTAATAGTTAATATTCTTTTAAAATTGCTACATTGTAGAGCATCCGCTCTCATGACGCGTTATCTGAACCCCTATGTAATTTAAATCTGCAATCAGGAGCCTTCTATAACTTTCTTTGTTCGCTACAAAGTATAACTATGTTGCACAGTATACCTATTCATTTCTTTAACCTCATTCCCTTTATGCTTTGTACTAATTTGCTTATTTTGAACTTGCTGATTTACTGCCTTTAGGGTTAAGAGCCCATTTTTCTTCATTTTATTTCTTCAGTTAACTACTCGCTTCTCTTCAATTCACATCGCTTCATTTTCTGTGCTAGAAGATTCGCATTTACTCAAAATCGATTTAATATCGGATCTGTGCTTATCCTTCTAAAAGTTAGTGAACTTTCTTAACTTATGCTTTTAAGACAATCACTAGCCCGACTGGCCTCAAAACAACCGTTTTATGGTCCAGAGCCGGCTCTTCCACTTACAGTATCAACTGTAAACAACCTAATAACTCAAGACACCCAAGCCCAACACAGGGCTAGGTGGAACTTGATGTTAGACTGCCGCCACGCGAGAGAGGCCTTCAGAGGACCATCTCGCAGTCTGGCGCGCTTTTGTACAGGGCTAACCAGAGGTAACCTGCGGCTACTTGTAGGTATACTTTCTGGACACTGCAAACTTAACAAGCACATGCACCGCATGGGCCTGGTAGACTCACCATCCTGTAGGGGATGCTACACAGAAGATGAGACGGCGCAACACATATTGTGTGAATGTCCCGTACTTGTCGAATTAAGACGATCCATGTTGGGAGAATCCTGGCCGGACATGGCTAAGATTAGAGCCGCTTCCCCGTCCAGCATCCTCAGGTTCATCTCACGTGTGGGATGGCTTGAGTGACGTTGCGGGGTCGGACGACTCTAATCAGGGAGGCAGCACAAAGGGCCCGAATAGTTGGCCTAGGTGCGCGTGGGTTCTCCCACCCTCCCATCGAAATTCAGAATCCAGAAGACAATCACTTAAATCTGTATTTTTACGTCTATTTGTACTTTAAAGAAAAGTGTACGTGAGTTTCTTAAATCCGGTGGAATAATTATCTTCAGGTATGTTTTCACCTAATTTCGTCTTTTTATGCACCTGTAAAAGCTAACGCTATATTTTCTACCACTTTACTGCTCCGTTTTGCGAGTTTCTTAATTTTCATCTTCTTTATCTTCAGAACCGTTCTACAGGAGAATGAAGCCATTTCTGCGCAAGATGGCATCAAACATTTCGCTCTTCTACTCCGAAGACCTACCGACCGACCTTCGAGGGAATCCCAGCTCGTTAGTCATTGCCGTCGCTTGACCTCCCGGATTAAACAAAGTCTACTATACCGTCGCTAAAGTGTAAAAACCAACGCTAATTTTCTTTTCTACAATTATTACTCATAATTTATTAATTTTCTACATTTACAACTACGTGAATTTTAACTTTAATTCTACTTACTCAGTAACGCGTTTGTCACTTTAAATTTGCTTTATTTGCTCTTGTTACAACGTAACTTTACCTTCGTATTTCGGCTATAACTTTTTACCTTTCTAAATTAATATAGTTTTAGTTTACATATTTGCTAATTTAATTTCTTTTACTTGTACAAGACTAATTTGTTATCTAATTACCTTGACCCTTTTTGCTTAAATTTAACGTAACTATCTAAATATTAAACTAATCGATATTTGGTATCCGATCCCGTACTACAAGCTAGTGATTTGTTACTTTTGTTCTGTGTTTATAATTTTGTTTAAGGTACTTCTCAACGGAAACTTATGCATAAGGATCCTGTGAAGATAAGTAAGGTAAAACTTTGATTTATTATTGCAATATTTTTGTTTGCTAATTTAATAACGTCTTTCAAATCATTTTACTTGCTATTTTGATTCACTTAAAGGTAATTTAGATACCGTCTTTTGTGCTACAGAATTCAATATTTATTTGTATACTTAAACAATCTTTTTTTTTGTATTTATAAAACCTGTTATTTTGTTTTGTTAGATATTTTATTTGAATTTTTATTCATTATAATCACATGAAATTTATTCATTGTTCTATTTATTGCTCAAACTACCCCGTTCGTTTACAGCTGTCAATACCTTCGTAATTCGGATTAGCAGCCCTATTTTCTCGAAGAATTACGTGGCGTCCTTTGGCTTTACTTAACTTTGCCTATTTTTCTACCCCAATTTTAACATTATTCGCTCATTGTAGCTGACCTACGACCACCTGCCTACTAGCACTAAGCTATTACGGCCATTGCTTCTTTTAAATTTCGTTACGACCCATTTTTGCCGTAACATGTTATCTGTTGAATTGCTGATATATCTGAAGAAGTAAGCGTCAGCTTTTCGGGAAGTCAATAAGGTAACAGATAGCAATAAAGGCACTCATTTAATTATATACGTTCGATTTTATGATGGTGGATGTATGTATTCATGATCCAGAGAGACGCTCTGGCTTCTAAAAAAATGAGTCCTGTTGTGCTAACGACTGTTGTAACTATAGTAAATTATATAACAGTGAGACTACTAAAATGAAGAATCTTTTCTTCACTTTTTAAAAGCATGCACACGATGTACGCGATACACCAGTAGTACTTTATTGCGAAGCAAAATAGATAGCACGTAAAAGATTCTTGCAACGTTCCTGTAAATTGAAGGCTCATTTAGACAGGGATAGTTGCGGGTAGAGTAGAGTAGCAAGTAGAATGCACTCTACCGTTTCAGCTCTGGGACTGGTCACACAAGTACTGATGCTAGCATAGTGTGGTGTTTGTTGAAAAATGAATTCAAGAAAAAGAAAGTTGATTCAAAATTGTTTTGCTACAGTTGCAAATGTACTTGTAACAGAAGTCACTGAAGTCTATCGATGAGGAGTAAAGCCCTTCTGGAAGAATTTTAAATAGTATTTTCTGTTACGGGTAGGTTAAGATACCCATTTCAAAATACTCTCAAAATATTCTCAATTGCTGAAGAAAGTAAACTTTATATACTTCACTGCAGGAGGTAAAACCAAAAGCAATTTAGTAAAAAATAAATTTTTGAACTTTGGGCATGGGTGGACGAGCATTCTGTACACTAGTACCATTTCAACGTCTTATCTTTGTAAAACCGCATTTTCTGCCGCGGCTACTTTGAAGACAACATATAGATCTCAGTGAAATGTGGAAAATGAATTTCAATTGTCAACTTGTAATATTAAATCTCTGCAAGACAGGACCAAGGGTTTGTTGTAAAAAGCAAGGATAGAGTACTTCTATCCTAAACCATGAATACAATAAGGCTCAAAGGCGGATACTTCGATGAATCTCGTTGTTTATCTAGGTTTTATCATTAAAACAAACCTTTTAGTTTAGAATTCGCCGTTAATGTACTAAAATGTTCAGAAATGAATTAGGAAAATGTTGTTTTATTAGAATATTCTCGATCTTTCTTGCCTGTTATAATAATAGCTCACTTCGTGCATTCATGTGAATGCATTTTAGTTTTTCTTTGAAAACCATCGAAGCAATACTGTTAGGTAACTAATACCTTTGTCGTTCACATTAAAATTTAGGTTACATGCGTGTTTACTAAATCTAATTGATGTAAAGCTCAAAGCTTACTTTACATTATTCATAGAGCCAGCAATTTCCAGTCGATCTAGCATGAACTGCTTAATCTTAATCAATTTGTAGACGTCTGTTACTATAAATCAAAATCAGACAAAACGCTATTTTCGGATGTTATATGTTAGTCCATTCGATAAAGTTGTTTTAATTAAGTCTAAATATCATTTCTTTTTCTGAAGTGATCGAAATAGTTCATTAGAAAATTTTTTAAATTATTTGTATTTATTGTTTTTATCAAAAAATTAGTTACTTGATACTATCGTAAGAAATGACGAAAAAATACGTATTTATGAGAAGAATTATACACGCTCCACGTTTTCGATTATAATTATATAAAAACAAGTTCAAATTCGTCAATTAGACGTTGTTTTAAAATTTTGTTGTAACTTTATTGCCATTAATAATACTAATTAAATTTTTACAATAACACTTTAAAGTTATGTAAACATAATTACGGACCAGGTATTTAGTAAAATTTGTAGACTTTCTCGATTTTTATCGCATTTAAAAAGTGTTGTTCATTTAGACAGAGCGATTACTGAACATCCCCATAGGAAAAATTATTTTGCAACTTATTTAGTTTTCGCATGATTAATTGTTTGTATTTGTTATAAAATGCAGTATGTAATGAAACAAAATTTTATGAATAGCAACGAACTTGTACACTTTGTAGGCGTGTGCCTAATGTTAACAGTCGACGTATCCAAGCATGGTGATGCCAAGTAAGATAGGTACCAAGCTTTGTGTACAAATCTCGTAAATGTAATGCTATAAATTAATTCAGATCAACTAGTTTTACATGCAATATATTCGTGTTCCTAGACATCCGTTTATAATGAAAAAAACCACTTATTTTGTAAATTCGGCAATAGGTTACGAATTGGTACTAGATTATGCATATACAATTAACTAAACACATAGGTATCAATTTGCAAATCCTATAATATTAATCACCAGGTTGAAATTAAGCAACTGTCTATAGCCAACTAAATTTCACTTTTAATATGTGATCATTAACAGTTAGGAAATATGTCCCAGCAGGTAATACGAAAGAATATGAAAAAGTTGTGACAGATGTAAGAAAATATTTTTCAAAAAATTTATGAAAGTTTTCCTAGAGAACAAACATTACTTAATCGTACAAGGTCGGCAGATTTAATGTGAAAGTGAAACGAGCACTTAAAGAAATGTAATTTAATTAGTGTAAGTTCGTTTATAAATCTTATTTCAATTTATTTAATGGGCATTAAGGTAAATTAATTAGGTAACAAATAGCACATGTCTAATTTGAAAAACTACCCGAAACACAATTTATGCACAATCAATCAAAATCGGCAAGTTTTCTGAGCCTCGAAATTTGCATAAATTAACACAGAAATTATACAGATATGCATATCATAAACAATTTTAAGTGAAACAATATTATTTTAAAAATGCAAATTGAAGTGTATACCGGTTTAATCTCATTAGAAAATCCTTCCTTGATTCATTCACTCCGCGCTTTTCTCCTTCCACCATAAGGTTAATGATTCTTTCGTCTTTTTCATCCCCTAACATTTAAAATAAAGTTGTTACTTTCCTATAATACATTAATTTTGTAGATCAAGCAGGATACCTTACTGATTGTAGATCGTACAGGAACTGAAATGGAGGTCGAAACGTGAATAATTCATAGTGTTCTAAGATATGAGAGGAATGTTTATGGCTGGTCTCATTATGTTAGAAATTGTAGTAAAGGGATTATTAGTTAGGTAAGCTGTGTACAGTTCTACGGACATCGTTCTAAGACGTGAATTCCATTACATTCCATTAGACACAGTTGTTCCTTGATGATGATAGGTTTGACGTCGAAACACGTTCGCTTTGATTGTGGCTTTTGGTATTTTCAGTGTTGTGTAATGTGTAATTCAACGACCACAAGGGTTCCCGTTCCTCCAATATAAAAATTATTGCCTAGCGACTTTTATTCCAACAAGGATACATAAAAGCAGCGAACATACAGCGAACAAACTTTTTTTTAAAATGAGGTTGGGGAAATCTTTTATAGACTGCCCCCGCTTTTGCTCTATCGCGGGGGTGTGTGAGATTCGGATTAGTTAAACTTAAACTAACTAAATAAACATTATTATGTTATGTTATTATGTACCCACTAAAACCCTTTCCTCGCTTCATAGACGTAAGAGCCCGGCTGGGCCTCACCGTTAGAGTTTCATCCAGCCCAGTGCTGTTCGGGGGCTGTTGTTTGCCCGTTAAATGGTAGCGCAGTAGTTTCGTTTTTCATAAGTGCCGCTCTAAAATGTCCGCACCTCCTTCAGCCAGAGGAGTGATCGTCTTCGTCACAGAGGAGGTAGCGTCTTCCGTTGTGACATTGCTATGCTATATGGTTTTCACCGCCACATCTGTGGCACAGTTTTGTTCGATCCGGTCCTCCTCCGTCTCCTCCTCTGAATGAATTGTTATTTCCTGGATTTCGCTGCGGTTAGGTTTTTAGTACTTCTACCTGTATTCCATTAGCCTTAGGAGTGCCTCAGTTACCTCCTCATTTGTTGTTATCTGGATTCTGGATTTCGATGGGAGGGTAGGAAAGCCCACCCGCACCTAGGCTATCTATTCGGGCCCTTTGTGCTATCTCCATGATTAGAGTCGTTCGACCCCGCAACGTCACTCAAGCCATCCAACACGTGAGATAAATCTGAGGATGCTGGACGGGGAAGCGGCTCTAATCTTAGCCATGTCCGGCCGAGATTCTCCCAACATGGATCGTCTTAATTTGACAAGTACGGGACATTTACACAGTATGTGTTGCGCCATCTCGTCCTCTGTGTAGCATCCTCTACAGGATGGTGAATCTACCAGGTCCATGCGGTGCATGTGATTGTTAAGTTTACAGTGTCTACAAAGTGTACCTACAAGTAGCCGCAGGTTTCCTCTGGATAGCTCTGTACAGAAGCGCGCCAGGCTACGAGATGGTCCTCTGAAGGCCTCTCTCGCGTGGCGGCAGTCTAACATCAAGTTCCACATAGCCCTGTGTTGGGCTTGGGTGTCTTGGGTTATTAAGTTGTTTACAGTTGATACTGTAAGTGGAAGAGCCGAATCTTGACCATAAAACGGTTGTTTTGAGGCCAGTCGGGCTAACTTATCGGCTTTTTCATTGCCTATTATTCCAGCATGCCCTTTACCGCATACAAGCTCAATTTCTGTTAGTTACTTGCTCTAGTACCCCGTGACACTCGGAAACCAGCCTAGAGGTGAATTTGTATTGATCTAGTGCCTGTAGAGCCGCTCTGATGTCACTGGAGATTCTGATGATTTTATTCTTTATGCTGTGCATAAGAATTGTTTTTGCACTTAGCGTTATGCCTGCTAGTTCTGCCTGAAAGACAGTCGAGTTGTTATCGTTTCTGAGTAGTTCTCTCATGTGCAGCACTTCTCTCTTTGCTCTGTTATCTACCGCCGTTAATATGAAATCGCCCTCAATCCTCCTTATGGCCTTCAAGATTTCTTCTCTCTTTTCTGGGTTTTGCGCCATATTAAGGATCATTTCTCCTTATTTTGTTCTTCTCACACCCCTGATGTATTTTTCCGCCTCGCAGTTCTTTATTAGTGCTTTCATTGTTTTCAGGATCCCCTTGTAGTCGCCCCCTCTCGTATGGTGTGTAGAGCCACGTACCTTCTTGTCCTCCACAACTTCCTCCTTTGGGTCTTTTAGTTTTTTCCACAAGTCGTATTCCGTCTCCTTATGATTTTGTTTCTATTCATTGAGCTTTTCGTTTTATTAGTGTTTATGATCTCTAATGTTTCCACGTCTCCATCTAACTTGAGTACGTCTGAATAGTTTAGTGATCCCTGAGCTTATACCCAAGTCTGCCTCTCTCACCAGGACAATTTTGGTGGTATCCTCCGACGTATTCAACGGATTTCCTGCAATGGTTTCGGTATTTTTAAATGCCTCCTCCTTCCAAACATGTTTCACAAGCCCAGTCCAAGCTTGGTAGTCCAGGCCCGTCTGTACCTCAGTCCCCTTGTTTGTGTGCTGCTGTCCACTGAATTTCTACTAGAGGTTTGCCTTTTCCCTTCCTCCGCTATACTTAGCCTGTGTTGCAATACTTCTAATTCTGTGTGCTTTTGTTGGAGTTTTGCTTGCGTCTCCATTTTGCTCATCTTGGCATTTTCCCTTTTTGCCTCTATTATGTCTTTTATTAGTGTATCATCATGGTTCATTCCTATTTGGTATGAACCTTGAAGCTCCTTGTGTGCATCTTGAAGGGTGCTTATATGAAACTCGAAGATGCTAGTGTTTTAGTTCCATTTCCGTTTCTTGACCCCAGCGCGGCTTTTACTCAACCTTCCCTTGGTTTTTAGCCCGCTCAATGATTCATAATTCATTGTCTCTAAATTTACATTATGAAACATGAGTTACCAAGATACATCGTTAAAGATGTCATAAAAAATGCAAGAAAGAAAATGTCAGCAAATGTTTTCAAATAAATTTAGGGCCGAAAGGGAAAGCAACGCTGTTGAATAAAAATTCAGCGTTGGTAAACAAAATATTCAACGTAAATTCCGGAAATCTCCAAACATCTTCAATCCTATAACAAAAACCTCTCCCGTGAGATAAAATATGATGTTCTTAAAATTCGATTGACCTTTAACTTTCACTTCTGATAGGTGAAAGGTTGAAATGACTAGCATAGATCGTACATGCCAGTGACCGAATATGTTCGGATAGGGTCGATATTGAAAGTTTCAGGGGATTCAAATACATGACTTAACCAGAAGCCCTTTGCTTTTTATTGCAGTCTCTAGCTCATCGTAAGGACGATGATATTAGTTGGATTTGTGTGCAAAGTTGTTACCAACTTAAAGTTGTCTGAGAATGCATAAGGTGTTCGGAAGTTAACGTTAAAGTTTAGCACTAAGATAGTCGACTAACTTGGAGACATATGTATACAGGGTGTTTCTACTCAAAGTGGACAACGTAGTAGAGGTTCGGGGCCAGATAATTCATAGAAATGACAATTCATAGAATGCCAATTCGTATACCGACAATTCATAGAATGTTGCGTTCATATACTATATGATCGATAGAATGATTTATTCATAGAATGGGCTACTCATAGAATGTTCAATTCGTAGAATAGCTTATTCATAGAATCACAAATTCTATGAATTTTTTGTGTGCAGTATGTAGTACAATAAATAAAACAACTCACAACCTCCCCTTAATCAATGGATTATCCACAACCTCCTCCCCTTAATCGCTTAATCAATGCATTATTCATTGATTAAGGGGAGGTTGTGAGTTGTTTTATTTATTACAATTTACCCCCTTTGTGATTATATGGCCATCTGTGACGGGGGTTACAATTGTTGATTTTATCTTAGGTTAGGTTAGGTTAGGTTATAAAATAAGCATTACAAATTAACAGCAATCTATGAATTTAGTGTTCTATACTATAAGTTACGCATTCTTTGAATTGTATTATATATGTATTACATATTCTATGAATTATACTTTCTATGAGTTGAATATTATTTGAATTGCATTTTCTACGGGTTTGTCATTCTACGAATTGATGTTCTATGAATTGCCTTTCTATGAACTATCTGCGACCCGTAGAGGTTATCGGACCCGTCAAAACTAATACGTTTTTTTAAATACTTTTTTTCATTTTAGTTTTTGTTTTCGAATTATCTTTTCTTGTTTTTTTTACACATCCCTTCATCTCCATTATTTGTACTTAGTGGGATTTCAAAAATCAAAGTTCTTTGGAATAATATATAATAATAATAATATACAGGGTGATTCACGACTATTCCCTCGGTCTCTTGTGCCTAAACGGTACAAGATATCAGCTTCATTTTTTGGTGACATATGTAATTTCATAACGACTATTTTTTAAAATTATTTTCAATTATACAGGATGCTTCACAAAATTGTAATATATCAAAGTTAGGTTTTTTTAAATGCAACCCCCTGTGTTTTATTACATTTTTAGATTATACGTTAAAAACTAAGGTAACTTTATTAAACGTTCCCTATACTTATCGCTTACCAATTTTGAGAAAATTGCGATTTTAAGGAAAATATTCAATTTAAACAACCCCTAATAACACAAAAACCACTTACTTTCAGCAACACGAATTTATATCGATTTATCTTGACCTTTAAGGCTTTCATTTGCACTACGTAGGATTTCGATTTTTTGTACAGGGTGTTTAGAAAAAGGATTCATATTTTATATTTTTCAAACATCAAAAACTCACTTAACTTAAATGGAACACCCTGTATGTTTTTATTCTATGCTGAATAACTTTTCATTTTCTATCAAAAACTATGAGTAATAGATATGTCTAAAATCAACGATTAAAAAGTTATTAAGATTTTTCTCTAAATTTGTATGAAAATGGTTTTTGTTTGCATTCTAGTAGGCCATAATTTTTTTTATTGTAGTTGATAATTAGATATGTGATCAAAACTTAATTAAAAATGAAATTGAAGCAATGGAAAAAATACTGTAGTAGGTAAATGCCATTTTTTCCTATGCATAACCGCACTCGTTTTCAAGAGATCTTCTAACGTAATGGTGTTATAGTAGCAAACGCATCCTTTATTCCAATCTTCATGTCATCAGCAGTGGTAGGTGGAGTGTTGTAAACTAAATTTTTAATGATAATAATAATAATATCTAAACACTTCATCAAGAAGAGTCGAAAGTGTTGTTCTAAAATCCGTAAAACTTTTACTCCGTTCAAGTTTCCATCAAAAAATCAAAATTCTCCCAAATACATTGAGGCTCCACCGGTTTTGGCGGTCAACAGTGCGATACAGGTGACGATTTAGTATTGAAAGTTATGTCAGTTTACCAAGCCGTTATGTTGTGGAAAGTGGATTTGTCGGTAAACAAAACATATTTAAAGAATTCATCTTCTTCTCCAACTTTTTCGAGACTCCATAAACAAAAATTCAATCTTCGTTGAAAGCCTCGTCCATATAAATTCTGGTGAAGTTGAATGTGATAAGAATGGTGTTTATGTTTTTTT
This sequence comes from Pyrocoelia pectoralis, assembly GCA_036250285.1. Classification (NCBI taxonomy): domain Eukaryota; kingdom Metazoa; phylum Arthropoda; class Insecta; order Coleoptera; family Lampyridae; genus Pyrocoelia; species Pyrocoelia pectoralis. The sequence continues at coordinate 32,590,294 of CM070077.1, forward strand.
CAAAAATATTTAGATAGACAAATCCTCAATAAATGAATTGGAAGGAGGGGTATACAACACTCCACCTACCACTGCTGATGACATAAAGATTACAATAAAGGATGCATTTGCTACTGTCTATAACACCAGATATCCGGAGAAACGTTAGATCTTTTGAAAATCGAGTGCGGTTGTGCATAGAAGAAAATGGTCATCATATTGAGCATTTACTATACCATTTTTTCCATAAATGATTACTTCTTGTTATTAATTTCATTTTTAATTAAGTTATGATCCCATATCTAATTATGAACTACAATAAAAAAAATCATGGCCTACTAAAATGCAAACAAAAACCATTTCCATACAAATTTTAGAGAAAAATCTTAATAACTTTTTAATCGTTGATTTTAGACATATCTATTACTCGTAGTTTTTGATAGAAAATGAAAAGTTATTCAACATAGAATAAAAACATACAGGGTGTTCCATTTAAGTTAAGTGAGTTTTTGATGTTTGAAAAATATAAAATATGAATCCTTTTTCTAAACACCCTGTACAAAAAATCGAAATCCTACGTAGTGCAAATGAAAGCCTTAAAGGTCAAGATAAATCGATATAAATTTGTGTTGCTGATAGTAAGTGGTTTCCGTGTTATTAGCGGTTGTTTAAATTGAATATTTTCCTTAAAATCACAATTTTCTCAAAATTGGTAAGCGATAGGTATAGGGAACGTTTAATAAAGTTACCTTAGTTTTTAACGTATAATCTAAAAATGTAATAAAACACGGGGGGTTGCATTTAAAAAAACCTAACTTTGATATATTACAATTTTGTGAAGCATCCTGTATAATTGAAAATAATTTTAAAAAACAGTCGTTATCAATTTACATATGTCACCAAAAAATGAAGCTGATATCTTGTACCGTTTAGGCACAAGAGACCGAGGGAATAGTCGTGAATCACCCTGTATAAAGAAGTACTCCATTTTCGTCTGTTCATGGCCTTTTCTTTCCAATTTTCTACTGTTCTGCTTTTGAGATTACGTCATCTCTTTATTGGTAGGGCAGGGTCTCTCCTCCTTGGATCGATAAAGCTTCTGCACAGAACTAAATTGGACATTGTGCGTACTGGTAGTCTTTCGTTCTACTAATCTGGTTCGTTGTTCTTTGGTAAAGTAATAATTAAATAATGTTAGGTTTATTGTGATATTAGTTCTTTCTTAGTTGGTTCTCCATTCTCAACCATATCCTGTTTCCTTCCATTGAAGGTGCTTCTCAGACATTCCCTTTCTCATCTTTCCAGTGCTTCCTCTTCCGCCTTGTTCGGTATCCATACTTCATAACCATACTGTAGACTTAACGACAGTATCGTACATTCTTAGTTTGTATTTTCCGGATACAAATTTCGATCTCATTTGACATCTTATAGGTCCTAGTTCCTTGCTTTCTTTTATCATCCTGGTTTCCACATCTTGCTGTTCCTTTCTCTCTTCTATAGTCACTCTACTCTACTCTTTCGAAATTATGCCCCTTCTCGTCAGTTACTGTTATGTCTTTTTCTTTGCTTCTGTTATCCTCATGACCATGTATTTCATTTTTCTGATCACTCTCCTCAGCTCTTTTTTGGTTCTTGTTACTATCGTTAGGTCATCTGCATATGCTACACACTAGAGTTCATTCTTAAAAATTGTTATTAGTCTGTCTTTAAGCCTGCTGTTTCCGATTACCATTTCTGATACTATTTGTAGGTTAGAGAGTGCAGCAGATAGCGAGTCGTCTTGTCCTTAACCTTTTATTATAGCAAATTCTTCTGTCCTTAGACCTTTTCAAGTAATTTCTTTTGCTCTATTGCCTGGAATATCTGTTTCTGTTCACATTGTCATATGTCTGGGAAGTGTAGGATAATGTTTCATATCATGTTGTCTTTCGATCACTTGTGGACCTGTTATTTCCAAAACCTGCCTGACATCTTGCCAGGTGTTTTCAGCCTACTAGTTTAGCCTTTCTTGTAGTATTCTGGCAAGTGTACTTTTACAGCAAGGCGACGCCTATAATTTTAGTATTTTAAATTCCAATATTTGGCCAATTCCTCTTTGTGCTATATGAACTATCATTGTGTATATCCTTTTCTAGGGTTCTTCGCCTTATACCTTGATGCTTTCGGCTTAGATTTAGGTAACTTCCGTGCTTCCTTTTTTTCTGAATGAGTAAAGACGAATAAAATTTCAAGTACAGATAATAACATTTAAAACTCAATTTGAAACTCATGCAGGTATGTTATTTTAATAATTATATATTTCATCTATTATGTACCTAGTATTAATTTTAAAAATTGTAGCTATTACGTAGTTGAAATAAAAAGATGTTATGTCCCAAGACTTTTTATAAAGTCGATTATCCCATTAATAAATATTTTAATTACGAGTGAATATGAAATTCTACTTATGCAACAAGAAAAGTGTGTTAATTTTTTTTTCTTGAGCGGTAAGGAAATCCTTTACGTCTAGGGGGTGATCATTCGTTATAATATAATTGTACGTTATTCCCTCTTCAATAAAATAATTAATATAATTTATGACTTCTTAGCTATGCCAGTGATTGACACGTCAATTTTTCAATGTCAAAAGCGTCATTATTTTGAGCTAGTTGATCAAATTACAGCAATATACTAAATGCGTCCTGAAATCAATCACTCAACGTGTCCATTTATTCGTTTTGTTACAACAAATTTCTTTAGGCGGAAGCACATAACGAAATTTGGCAAAAATATGTAATGGCAAAGTATTACATAAGATAACATAATAAAATGTAAATTGAAATTTTCTACTCCAAAACCTCATGCTAACTAAGCGCAATGTATATAACATACTAAACACTGTATTATTGTTGTAAATTAGAAGCTTAATTAGTATTTCAACACAAAATTGAGAAAGTTGAATTAATCTCGTTTATTTAATTTCAACCTTTTTTTTTCATAACGAACAAATCTTTCAGAAAGTATGTGTCCATCAAGAATTGAAATTACTATAAAATAATTTAATACTGGTATAATTATGTGGGAGCAATTCTTCCAGTATACAATAGCATTGCATTACAATAATTATTAAACAATAAAGTGAAACAAGTGCATTGCTAACTGCAGCAAAGCAAATATTTTAATTTAATGGTTTCCGCTCTGATAGTTTTAAGATTAATTTGTGTAACTAAAAGTTACAGTATTCTGAGTTGTTATAACGCTAAAAGGGTAATTGTAACAATTTTTATGTTAAAATGTAAATAAAAATTTACAAAGTGGAAATGTCACGATGCAGTAATTTTAGAGTAAAGTAATCTTTTGCGTATTTTTACTTAAACCGACATTTTATTGTTTAATAGTCGTTCATTATGTCATAAAAAATGTTACAATATACAGGATATTTCAGTAGGAACGAGATACCGATACCGCAGGTATCTTGTAAGGAACTGGAGAAATAAATAATGATACTTTTATAGCTATTAATATAACGATAATAAATTAATAATAACAAGATAGTATAAATTGCAATTATTCGAGTTATATTCAAAGCTTTATCATATCATTGACGCAATGCCAGACGGACCCATTGCCACATCTCAATAACCAACCTACTGTCATCGCATGAAAGCGCTTCATATACATGCTTAGCCAATTTTAACTCTATCTTGAAAAATATGAAATATTCGAGTAAATATGAAGAGACCTTTTTTGCCTAGAATTAAATTTCCCGCAAAGTAGCTTCTACACATTTATGTCGTGTCTTTCACCGTTCTCGAGATATAGTGAGAAATGTGTGACTATACTTTTTGCAAGTCGAGTAGGTGTAATAATCATTGTTTCTAGATCTCAGAAATTGAGAAAAAGTGCATCGACAACACTATTTACACAATATCTAGAAAACAAAGCGCGATACGAAAACAATTTTCTACAAAAAAGGTCTCATCATATTTACTCAAATATTGCATATTTTTCGGGGTATAGTTAAAATAGGCTACGCATGAATATGAAGCGCTTTCATCCAATGAGAGTAGGTTATTGAGGTCTGAGAATGGGTCCGTGCGCACTAAAACGTCTGCCATTGTCATTTCCTACCACAGTACGTGACCACGAATTAAATAAGACCAAAATGGACCATCTGGCCGTTGGTTAAAGTAGGCCATCTTCCATTTTACTTCAAATGCCCACCATCCCCAAATCCGGCCGGCCAAGGTGCCAGACTTACCTTCGTATCTTCGAGTAGTGTATCGAATGTGAAAAAAAAACAATTCATCATCTGGAAATTACTTGACCAAATTGGTCGTTAGCTCTTAGACTATAACGTCTTATGAGATTTCTATGATATTAAGACCCATATAATTGTACAGAAATATTTCTAATTATAGAGAGATAATAAACGATGATACGATAAAAAATATAACAATCCCAATGCTTTTGGAATAAGCGTCCTTCTAAGCCCTTTGCCAAATTGATAAACTTGGCAAATTAGAGTTTCTCCATGCAAACTAAAGAGCTATTGTGCTACCCTTTGACAAAAATGGGGATGCAACTCAACCGTATTCCACACAGGCTTGCCTTTTGAGGAATGACATGTGATTTAATTTTAAGTCAATTTTCTTTTGTAAATGACTGAATTGCAAACTAATATATTATTATTATCAATTAGAATGTTTCCAGAAAGGGGTGACCTAATCAGGTGAATTTTCTTTGTTTTGACGAGAGCCTTCGATTATCGCAGGAGGTATTAATAAAACGGCTTAAGTTCTAATGTCCGTGAGTAATCTGAAGTTTGTAAAATTTTTTGGAATACATATTAATACAAAATTTGATAACAGTAGGTTGTTGTTATGAATAATCAATACAAAAACAAAGAAGCTGGATGGGTACTAATTTGGTAAAGTTATTAAAAAAATTACTTTAAGGTAAGTCGCTGATGATTCTGTAACGAATCCAATAACAAAATAAATATTAAAAGAACGACCCTCAAACTCTCTCTTTGTCAGTAAAATATGTAGATATAAATAGAAAATTTGGTATAACTATTACTCCAAAAATTCTTTACAAAGTTCACAGTAATGGCGTTAATTAAAAGAGAAAAAGAAAAAGGCTGAACTTAAATCTAATTTTAAGAGTTTATCAGCAGATACTATTATTAATCCACATAAAAGGGTTAAAATAATACCAAACTTCCTGTGAATGCAAACCCTAACTTAATAATATTTTTAATCGATCAGGTCAGTCTTGAAAATCTAGACGTTTGGGAGTTTGCTATTGATAGTAGTAAATATAGCGTCAATGGATTTTTGTTAAATGTAAAAAATTACCAAACAATTTCGTTAAATACAGAAAGTTACTAAAGTTCTACTGTTACGATAAAATAAGGAAATGCGACTTTTTAGGTCTGCCAAGAACCGGTCTGTGAAGACAATGATGTAATATTAGTGATCCAGTAAAATTCAATGTATAAAGAAGGAAAATGAAATTAAATGTGGTAAAAAATTGTGCAAATTCGGCTCAAGCACACAACGTAACAATTTCTAAGCTGCGAGAACATTTTTCTTATGACCTTCGGATTACAGACGTATGAAAACAACGGGGAAAAATATTTGCATGTGCATCTTTTAAGTTAATATTTACATTCTTATCATGTGGCGTTATGAATTCTTCTTAATAGGTATGTTGTACAACATACCGGTTTAAAATGACAAAAAATGCTGCTGTTGAAGTTTGTGTGCACAATTTTAATCTGGTTGTCTGGAACATGTCGTTTTTTAATTATCATCTGACAATTTTATTTAACAAGCATACATCAATTAGAACCTTCTAGATGGGTGAATAACCAGCACCTTGAAGAATGATTATTTGAAATTCTTAATGTACGTGGGAAGGTATTGACCATTTTCATAGGAAATACGTACGACTCGAATAAGCAGTGAACAAGATGAAAATATACTTCCCCCGTTGGGTAATTTTCAAAAAAAGAACTGAAATTGTTAGCTTCGATAAAATTCCTTGATTAAATTAATTTATTGTTATTATTATTATTACATTAAGTAAACTATCACCTCACATTTCGTACAGAATAGTCTTGTTATGGAAGATAATGCTTTTCCAACCTGTTGAAAGATTACTAATATCAATATCATTAAATTAAATTAAATCAATTATAATTTAAAGACCTTCATCCGAGATCACTAGTATTATCAGATGTTCTAGAAAAGATAATTGATCCACAATTAGAAACTTTCCTTTGTCAACACAAATTAACATTTAATAATCAATTAGATTTTTGTTTTGGATAATAGCTTTTCCGCTTCTTAATAGAACACACTATACAAACTGTAGCCATTTTATGATGTGCTTGATTTTAAATATTATTGCAAATTTCAACACAATCTTGATAATTCCTTACATTTAATCCCTGAAGTGTTTGTAAAATAAGCACTTACATTATCACCTAGTTAATAATATAAATCTTGCACGTCACTCCAGGCTCACAGAAGGAACCCTGGAACTTATAATAAAGGGCGAACTATGGGATTTGTTTTTTGAATAAAACACAACATATTGGAAAAATCCGAATTTCGCTGTTATTAGCGTAAAGTACAAACTTGACAATTATGTATGAAATATGATGTCAGCCAAATGCCCTCCACGACACCGTTGACATGATACCATTCTTTTAGTGACGTTTTTCGTAACCGTGTCCAATAAATGTGGTTCGATTTCAGCAATCTGGAGTTATCTTTTAGTTCTGGAATCGTAGCTTTTGTTCAAATAGCTTCAGAGAAAAAACCTAATGGGGTTAGATCGCAAGACCTCGCTGGCCAATTGATGTCTGAGAGACAGCATTATCGGGTAACTTAGTTTGAAGTAAATTTAATGGGCATATGACACTACGCCGAATGCCCACAACACCGACACGCTTTTTTGATGGTCCATATTGCCGACTAGGGACACTACGCCGACAGTGCCCACATCGTCGACAAATGTACAAGGGACACAACGCCGACCATGCCCACATCGCCGACGGACACTACGCCGACAGTGCCCATATCGTCGACAAGTGTACAAGGGACACTTCGCCGAATTTTTCTCTGTTGACACAACGCCGGCAATTTGAATTGCAATTACCTAACGTAATATCATTATTTTTAAACTTATTTGCGTAATTAAATGTTGCACTTGACTATGAAAAAGTATCAATTGAAAAAAATATACTAAACCTGCAAATAACCTAGGCGCTTTAGTGGCAGCATTTTGCATTCTGCAATTAAAATAAAAATTCGGCGAAGTGTCCCTTGTATACTTATCGACGATGTGGGCACTGTCGACGTAGTGTCCGTCGGCGATGTGGGCATGGTCGACGTTGTGTCCCTTGTACATTTGTCGACGATGTGGGCACTGTCGGCGTAGTGTCCCTAGTCGATGATATGGACCATCAAAAAATCGTGTCGGCGTTGTGGGCATTCGGCGTAGTGTCCCGGACCCAATTTAATGTTTCACGTACTGTGTGGCTCCATCCTGCTGAAACCACATTTAAGTTCAAATCGTTGGTTTCATTGAAAAAAAAGTCCCGATAGCGTACACCATTGTGGGTAACAGCGTTATTAGCTTAGTCCTCAAAAAAGTACGGGTCAATGATCCCTCCAGCTGATAATCTACACCAAAGAATGAATTTTTGTGGATGCATTCGTTTTTCTTGAATAGCATGTGGATTTCAGTATCCCAGATGCGACAATTTTGGAGATTAACAAACCCATTGAAAGAAAATGACCTTAATCGCTTCGTAGGATTTTTTTTTAAACAAAAAACAGCATCATCTTCTGTGTTTCCTAAATCCAAGTTTCACGGGCGTTTCAGGTGGTCAATTGCTGTGAACGGTGACGGATTGACGTGCTTGGTTCTTATTCGTAACGTATACAAGCAATATTTTCACCTGAACGACATTTACGTTGAGGGCGAACTCTTGGTGTATCAATAACGATACCAATTGTTTCAAATTTTTGCAGTAGTTCACTTGGAATATTATTCCGTTCAAGAAGTGGTCAAAGTTTTCTTCGAGTATTTTAACTGGTCACCTGCTTTCATAATAAGGTGGCAAAATATTTATGCGTTGCTGCACTGTATACGGCACCATGATGAATATGCAATGTGTTTAGATACCAACAGTAAAAATGGAAATTTCCAATCACTGATCGAAAATGGCGCGAAATTCAAATCCCGTAGTTCAATTTGGATCACCCTTTATTTGTATCAACATAGGTTTGCTGAAATGCTTTGCGAGACTTTAATTTTTTACTTTTTCATTACTTTGATATAGTCTGTGGTTCGAAAGATACCACGAAGTGTACATCACATATCGAGGAAACTAGGTGGTGCTGTGAAATGAATAAACATGAAAATAGTAGACATTATCGCCGTATTACCACATATAATAATTAATTATCAATGAGCGTTTCTTTAAATATAACGTCGCTACATTATGGAACAGTGTCCAGCATGTACATACACCCTTAGATTAACAAAATCGTGGAGCTGTAACTTTTTTAATTGATAAATTAGATATTTCCAGTCCAAAAACAACCAATGTAATCACAAACTATCTACACAAGGAGAAACAACATCATTTTGTTTATAATTACCGTAAATGTAAATAATTCTTATCTTAACATCCTCAAGTGATAAAGGAAATGATGCTGTTACCATTAACAAAAGTGATTATATCAATAAATCCATCAGATTACTTAATGAGAAGCAACACTAAGCACCTCTTCATTAAAAACAAATTAAAACAAGTTGATAATGGTCTTCTAGCATTGCCAGATACCAAAATTATTATAGTGCAAATACCGCGACAGTTATCACTATTATTCAAACACTTTTTTTTATAAATTCCGCCTTAATAAGTTTTAAATGTTACCTATATTCGTTTTCAGCGTTAAAAATCATATAATGAAATATTTTATCATACGTTTATTAATATTTAGCAAACTTTTACACTTTGACCGTCATTTTGACGGTGTTTCATTTTCATTCGGCACTCTTTATCAATAAATGAAAACTATCAGGTTATATCTTAATTAGTCTGTTGTTAGTGATGTTGTTCCACCATCAGTTGCTTAAAACATTCTTAGAGAAAAAATGGGAAACTACACAAAATAATAATTTTAACACTTATTTCACTAACTTATTATTATTATTACTGTACACTTTTGGTGTTTGGGTAAAACGAATATTTTATAAAATCTTTCGAAGGAATAAATTTATTGCAACATGTGAAAAGTTGTCACGTTTTGTTTTTAGAGCTAATTATGAATAAAGCCTAAAGTCAAGGGTGTTGAAAAATCATACGCTTTATAGTACATTTACGAAAATTCAATATCGTCACTAGTGTACCGACTAAACATTTGAAATTTACGTATTATAACAATCATTTTCATGCATTTATAAATAATTTAAATAAATATTCCTTGATTTTTTAAGATACCTATACTTCTCTTTGGTAATGAAAACTTTTCTGTACAATAAAATGTTTACAGCTTTTGAAATAGATGCTTCATCCCTTATCATGTGGCTGTGAGGAATATTTAGGACACTAAAGGGCATTTTAGAGTCGAGAACACAGTGGCGAAAACTTTTATAAGATTTGCATTGCACTTGCGTACTCGAAGGTATGAGTGAAACAGGCTTTAGTTAGTTCTTATTCCGTTCTTTAAAAAATTGTAATGAAATTTTTTTAGAGCTTGAAACCAATATGACAACTCTTATATGATTACGCCACATAGTAATATAATAAATTATTACTTACTTGTATGTAGTAAGTACAAGTAATAAAGTAATTACTAATAGGCACATATTCTGAAGAAAATTGAATGAATTACGATAATTTCATACCCCTTTCAAGGCAAAGGAGTACATTCAACTTTTAAATATTGTAAACTGGCGATTTGTACAAAACAACATATCCATTCCTTTTTATCGTCAATAAGGCAATTTATTTTATTACAACAAGCAAAAAATAACAATGGAACGGAGACGTATCAAATCAATAAATTCCACAAAGGAATTTAAAGCTTGTTAGCGAGAAAACAAGTTAACGTTAGTAAAGTTGGACCAATTACAAAATCAAAAAACAAATGGTACTCGTTTAAATTTCGTTAGTTATTGATGATTTTGATAAAAACGTCTGTTAAAAAAAATGTGCTGGGCCAATTTCACACTGTCCTACTCACAGTGGACTAAACTTATGCAGGACGTGCGAGCTGTTATTTTCTGTTTCTTGGCCAGACAGGCAGGAAAAACGAATTAACATTTAGGAAAAAAAGTAAATAAGAGTAAATCGGAAGCTGTTAAATTAACATCTATTGAGTCCGGCCCTGGTGAGCGAATGATGTGGAACATTATCAAACAAAAAGGTTTCTAGTATTGCATATTTCCCTAAAAAGACACGAACAGTCGAACACGTCAAAGTCCAACATACACGACTTCAAGATTTTGAAAAATCAGGTATCCGAAAACATGGGTTCTTTTTTGAAAATGAAATAGTGATTATTCACCACCAGCTTTCAAACTCACGAGTTTGTCGAGAATTTTGCGAAAGTTGGGATTCAAATATGAGAAGCGAGGCAGAAAAACTATTTTAATTGAAAAACAAGGAATTGTTTTATGGAGACGCGAATACCTACTAAACTTTTATCAAAAAGTATCGTGAAGAGGGAAGAAGGGCAAAGGAAAACATTTGATTGTTGTGCACAGGTTTTGTGGAGGGTGCTTGTCAAAATTTTGAATCTAGAAAGATAGGTAGGTAAACAATAAATTTATAATAAAATAAAATAATTTAATTTAATTAATTAATAATTTAAAGATAAATTCTCACTCAATAATAACATTTTTTGGTTATTTTGTGTAGAATATTAATGAAATTAACTGAAAACCTGAAAATGGTCTCATGTTCATATAAAATATAAAATAAGATACCTAACCAAAAAAGATAGCCGTGTAAACTTGCTCTCAGAGGTCGTGCCACTTTAGTAGTCAATCTGTATTTTTTTGTTCGAAAAATTGCCAAGTGGATTTTTTTTCATATATCATTAGGAGGTCAGGAGAAAAGCTGAACGTCAGATTTGCGAGGTACTGGCCCAATTGAATTTTTGAGTAAGTCAAAAAGTTTTTGAAATGCATTTTTCCCGGAATTACTGCGTTTTAGAGAAAAATTTTATAAACAAAAAATGTAGAGGACATTTCCATCTATAATTAATGTCAATGAGTTGATAACGTACGACTTAAAATTTAAGCAGTAGGTGGCGTTAAAGTACCAGAAAAACTGTTATTTTGCTTTTTTGCCTCGACAAATTTTTTTTTCGCAATACTAAATAGAATGTTCCTCTCAAAAATAGCTACAAAATTCATTAAAACTATTTTTTTCCATTTTATTCCATTATATTGATTTCTTCGATTTTTTAGATGGTTACCTATTATAAAAGGAAAACTAGATATAACATTTAGAGCACAAAAAAGATTGTTAGTAGACATCGTTTATTGCACTTGAGTGTTGTAGTATTTTAAAATTAATTTTATACTATCACTGCTCATTATGGAATTCTTTTATTTTTTTGCTCTCGTCATCTATCAATGAGATACAAAAAAAATCAATTAATACATTAATTATAATAATTAATGTTACGAATTATCTCAGAAATAGCACACAATCTATAATTATACAATATAATTTGAATATCCTGTCCAAACGTGTTGGGCTATTTTAAGTAAGTGGAATAATTTGATATCAAAATAACACGAATTGTTCCTTTTCCATAACAAAATTATTGACGGTGTTCAAATACTAATTGTGACTTAAATAAATGCATTTTGATAATAATTAATAGCCCGAATGTTTTTAAAATGTCAAAAAATATTCACCCTATGCACATTTGCACTCTTTACTTTGATATTTTCATGGTGCATCGAATACTCGGTGATATTCGTTTGTTGCCAGGTGATGTCTGTAATATGCATTAATATCTATGATCGGTTGAAATTTTCTGAGGGAAATAGTCAAACACAATATATCCCTCTTGCATGCTAGCCGGGAACATTTTTACTCATGCACTCGTCAAAATTTTTAATTACTATATAATAACCAAAAGATTTAAATTATTATTCATGTCTGGATTTTCTCGTGTAATATTTTTAAATAACGTTCTACGTTTCGAAAACTGCCTCTGTTTTCTTTTTCAAGATATTGACAAATTGTCACTGGTGAAACATGCCATCTATTGTATTTTCAATTTTGTAACGTATTCATACGTGATCTACCACGTGTCATTGGTCCGTTGGAGGTAGATGCTTGAACATTTTGAACACTTATTGTAGTGGGTTGGTCTTTGGAATTCATATTAGTTATAATTCTTTGTAAAGGTGCATTTTGTTTTTTTATGACAATTTGTCAATATCTTGAAAAAGAAAACAGAGGCAGTTTTCGAAACGTAGAACGTTATTTAAAAATATTACACGAGAAAATCCAGACATGAATAATAATTTAAATAATTCAACTCGTGGAAGCCTAAACAACAATATAACCGAAAGATGTGTATATGTGTGTGTTGCTGTGCACTTTTCCAACATTCGCCGAATCCTGACGAATGCGGATGTGATATTTTAAAACCAAAGCTATTATAAATTCATAACCTACAAATTAATGCTACAATTATAGATACCCCCGCAAACCACGTAAATATCTGCACTAATTTTTTTCAAAGTAAATTTTAAACGTTTTAGTATAAAAGTCCGTCATCTTATTCAAGCGGTATTTGTGTCTAAATATATTTTCTTTATTTAGAAAATACGTTCAAAGTTTCCTTATGGAGATTACGTGTAAAATAGAATTCGCTATTTGTGCTTATTTTTGGGTGAAAATTTTGTGTAAACATGCAAAGTTTGTCTGTCCGAGGTCCTTAACCCATTTCGAACATTAAAACAATGCCAGGAAGTATTTTCGCGAAAATTTTCAAAATGACAAGTATCGGAAACTTTTTCTCGGTAACATGGAAATTTAATTATTTCAAGTTGAAAAGTTATTCAAATGATGAAAAATGATTCTATTATACCTCGCGTTAACATTTTCATCGTTAAAATGATGTAAAAAGTAGTAACAGCATTCATCGTAGACTAATTTATGTGTCCCGATACCTTCTTTCGGTAACTTTCGAAATGTTTGTGTGCTTATTTCGAATTTAGAGATTTTTAACGATGAACGATGTCGTAGGTAACATATATAGTCGTATGTTTTCACCGAGAACAATGTTTTTGTCTACATATTTAACTTAATATCTATTGATGAAGGTAGGTGGCAAGTGTATTGTTACGTTATACTATACCAAAGAGAATACATATACTTTGACTATACTTCTAAATATACAACTTATATTGTAATTAAGAGGAAGTAAAATCCATATTTACTGCTGTACATATACGTGTAAATGATGCCTTTAGTTAGTGAAAAAAACAAAAATTTGAAACTGTTTAAGGTAGAGAAGGTCTTTCTATAAAACAGATGTTATGCAACGTTAAACCAGCTTCTATTTGCACATTTTATTTTTTATGGTATTTTTAGTTTTACTATAGTTAAAGATGAATGTTGAAACGCTCTCCCAACGGCCATTCGTATTCCCAAAAAGCTGCCAGTGTCCAAATTGAGTTCTTGTACATTCAAAATTCATTCTAAACTATCCTTATGAAGTTCACACGGAATTTGTTATATTTTCGTTAATTTTTGGGCAAATACTATGTGCAAAGACGTAATTAACATTGTGAAAGGGGCATTATATATTTTTGGTCTTAAATCTATTACAAAAAGTTTGAATTTTACATTTTTTTAAATAATTGGTAAAAATTTACTATAGGTAGGAACGAATTCCTATATCTTTACCAAATATCAACCCATTTTTGTGATTTTTACGTCAAATGTAAGTAAATGTAATCCTTTATTTTAGTTACTTTAATAACTTGCTAAATTACAGATACCTACAGGGTCAAAAATCTGAAAAGGTACAAAAATGTAAATTTTTTTTGTTTTTTCAAGCAACTAAGCCTGCTCAACAAGGTGTGATATTTTAAAACAAAAGCTATTACAACCTACAATCACAGATACCCCCCCCCCCCCCAAAGCACGCAAAACGCGGGAATCGCGTGTACCCCCGTTTTATTCACTAAAAACCGATGCAAGGCCTCAAGAGAAATCCATTGCCTATTGACAACAATAAAATTAGTTTGCGACTGTACAATTTTTTTTTTATACGTGTTTATTAACTTTAAAGAGCATATACGTTGGTAATGTTTTACTTGCCTCCCTTACGACGTCAATTAATTTTAATTACCAAAGTTACGGTCAAATTCAATTGTTTAGCAATGGAAATATATTTGAATATTAATAAATCGTTTTTCTTCTAGCGAGCAAATTAAGAATATTCGCTGTTGTGTGTAAAACCAGAATTATCTTAGGAGCGGAATACAGGTTGAGCGTAGGTAATTATGTTTATTTATTTAAGAATACCCTCTTTCACGGTTCGCTACATTTAGTTGAAGATTTATTAAATATTAAAACAAATTCACACAAACTCGACTAAAAACGGTGAAGTTATAAAAGATATTTTTACATGGGTAAAGTGCTGGTAAACGGTCAATCATTACGCAATCAAAGTATATTGTCGCAATATAATCTATTTTGTAGTAAAACCACATTATATGTAATTCGTGAATGATGTACCCTACATAGCACTCCTATCCTATGTTAGTCAAAATATATTTGCAAGACAATTTTAAGCTATGAAAAATGGAAGTGAACGTATTCAAAGACAATGCGTGACATTTAAGGTTAAATTTAACTGCAAGAATAGTAATCAATTAATTAGGTTCGTTAAGTCAAACATTTGTTTTGAAAAAGTTAAAAAACTAATACTGCATATTTTTGATTAGTCTTCCAACATTAATCATGATCTAAATCATGAGGGGCGGGAGGGGAGAGGGAGAAGGAGAGGGAGAGGGAGAGGGAGAGAGAAAAGTTTTTTGGTACCTTCAAACGGTGTCGAAATATCGACCAACACCGCATTATTTTTATGCAAAAAAATAAAACGTCTTTATAGTTCGTCACGTGAGGTCAGAACTAACCTAAGTCCAAATTCTTAACTTTTCAGGAGAGCCTATAGAAAGTTTATAGGTTCAAACCACTAATTATCCTAACTCCACTTAATTAAACAAAAAAAATAAAAGATTATTGTGTGCATATGCATATCCTGAATACGACAGCATCCTATGTCACACATAGGATAATTCTGCATTTACTAAAATATTCCTTTGAAACTTAAGCTAATACCGCTTCAACTACATAATTTTCTGTATGACTCACGTGGACTTAGGATGTTTTGTCACAACATAGCAAGCCCTTATATGAATGTACAGGTGACATAAGCTCATTTTTCACCAAAATGGACATAGGCTAGTTCTGACCTCACGTGACGAGTTTATAGTTTTTGATAATAATGTATCAAAGAAATTAAAATACGCGTTAAGATGTTTTATTTTTTTGCATAAAAATTGCGCCCCATACAAAAAAAAGGCAAGAGAGATTTTTTGTCACAAATTGAACGGGGAATTCAAAAATAATTTTCAAATTGAAATATCTCAGTGGCGTACCATTTTTTTCTTTTTAAAAAAACTTTAACACCCCGTATCTCGGAAACTAAACATTTTAAGACATACGTTTATATAGCAAACTGTCATTATTTTTTCATGCAGAATCACCCCTTAATGTTTGTCGCACTTATTTAGAAACACCCTGTATAAAAAAGCATATGTAGGGGTATTTACTTCAATTTTATATACAGGGTGAGTTTTTTTTCATTATTTGTATGGGGATCTCGGAAACCATAAGAGTTACACATTTGCTTAAATGGGGAAAGATTTGCTTCTTTGGAAGACTAATCCAGATACGCTTTTGTTGATTTAAGAAAATGCATGGCTTACTAGATATTGGTAAAAAAGTAAAATTCTCCAAAATCGTTTCAGCCCTTTAATTTTCCATGGCCGGATGTGATTTTTGGTAGACCTAATAATAGGAAAACGTGCATTGTGCCTTTATTTATTAAAATAAGTGATACAACCCTTACATCATTACAATCAGAAAAAAATGCACTATCAAAATACCTTATAGCCAACTATTGTTTCCATTTAAAAAAATTCAACTTTGCTACATAACCTCAAAATGCTAAGCAAAATTAAAAAACTAGTACGGTGACGTTATTCGGCACAAAATTATCTACAAATTGTATTTAAACAATTTTTATCTATCTTTAGAAATAAACGAATTAAAGGGCTGAAACGATTTTGGAGAATTTTACTTTTTTACAAATATCTAGTAAACCATGCATTTTCTTTAATCAACAAAAGCATATCTGGATTAGTCTTCCAAAGAAGCAAATCTTTCTCTATGTAAGCAAATGTGTAACTCTTATGGTTTCCGAGATCCCCATACAAATAATGAAAAAAAACTCACCCTGTATACATATGTTGTATGTATATTTTATATGTGTGTTTGCTGGGATATTAGTAACTCAAATTTATATAATATCTATCTCTTGTTTGTTAATAGGCCTCCAGCCCCCCTAGAGCTTCTATTTTCAGTTTAATTTTTATGTGTATCATCCCTCACAGGTAGATACACTGTAGCCTTGGAATGCAAACTTTAATAGTCTTAAGTCTTACCCCCTACATTTAGTTATACAATTTTGTTCAATGTAAACGTTTACTCTGGCTAATAAAGAAATTTTCATTTCATAAATAGGGAGAAGTATAATCTAAACGGAAATTTGCACAGCACGAGATTTTCCAACAGGTCTTCATTATCGGAGTATCGGGACGAAAATAATGGAAGATCCTTTGGAAAATAAAACTTACATAAGAGCAAAGAAAGAACTAATATATCCAAACAGAAGTTGCAAAAAACAGAGGATTCCTGGTGGTAGGAGTGATTATACGAGGGGAGATTTTTATATTATCTACCTAGTCATGACGAAAACAAATGACGATCGCAAATTTTTGTTGTCAAGCTGTTGTGACCTAGAGGTGACTAAGGTCTCAGAGCGTTGGATTCCGAAATTGCTTAGTGCCGAAGAAAGACTGTGTCGGCAACAAATTTGCGAAGAAAATTTGAGAGCTTTGGCTGAAGACGAAGAGTTGTTTTCGAAAATCATAAGAGGGGATGAAACGTAGGTGCATCATTGGGATCCACCTACAAAACAAGAGTCCATGCAGTGGGTCCACAAGGGATCTCCACGGCGAAAAAGGCAAGAACGCAGAATTCATCCGGAAAGCTGATGGCGACAGTGTTTTGGGATATAGAAGGAATCTTATTGATCGAATATATGCAAAAAGGTTCTACAATAACAGGAGAAGTTTATAAAGAGACAATCAGAAACTTGAAAACTGCCATACAACAAAAAAGGCCCCACAACTGCGATCAAATATTATGCTGCTTCATGACAATTGCAGAGTTCACAAAGCTCGCAAAGTCCGTCAAGTAATATTGACAGATGCGGTTTTGTAGAGATGGAACATCCAGCCTACAGCCCAAACTTGGCACCGTGTGACTACTATCTCTTTCCCAAATTAAAAAAGTACTTGAGGAGACGCTGCGGATGAAGACATTTTGAGGACTTATCAAAAGAATTTTTTTTGGAAGGCACAGCCTTATTGGAAAAACGTTGGCATAAATGTGTGACCGTTAATGGATCATATGTTGAAAAATAAAATATTACTTTTCTCCCAACTCTTTTCTTTCATAGCTAGGTAGATAATAATAAAAATCTCCTCTCGTAGCAACATTTACAATCTACCATTTTCCTTGCCATGAGCTGCGTTTATATGTATAAACCTAAGTATACAGTAGTCAAATGAAGAGCGTGATAAGCTGAGAGACGCAGATTATGAAAAATGCTTATCACTAAAATGCTTATGAGCTTTAGGAAACCAAGAACTACTCGTCATTTCAATGACATTGCTAAACAGAAAAACAATGAAGATTGTTTTAGACTTTGGTTTGCCACACAAAGGAATATTTTAACATCTCTAATACCTTCAATGTATTGTACAAAAGGGGAAGTTAAAAGTGGAATTTACGGGAACAATAATAAATTCTTGTGTTTATGAAAAAGTAAGACCTTGCAATGTAAATTCAAAATCTACTCAGTAAGAAAATTTTTTTTTAGTCAAGGCGGTTTAGAAACAAGAAATAGTTTACGGAAGTTTGACTCTGAAACAAAAATCCTACAAGGTTAATAGACACTTAACAATATTACTTAAGTACGTACGTCTTTCCAGATAACACAAAATATTGAATTATCCATAAAATGAGTCGAAATTTCCAAAACCAAAGCTAAGACATTATTATCCCATTAAATTAATAAGGAACTTAATTATTCGTCTAAACCTGTTAAATTTCATTTTACGACACTTGAACTTTAAAACAATTAAAGTAACGATAAGAGCTATAAGATTATGTAATTATTTAGTATTTGTTGGTGCGAAGACGATAGAAAAATGTACGCCATGAAAAAGAATCGGTAGGTAAATACTTTCAACAGTTGAGTTAAACAATAAACTAATAAATAATTCCTGTTATTCGGAGAACATTCATCTTGGATAATACTATAATAAAGAACTTTATTTTTGCGGAACGAGACTAGTAACGAAGTTTCACATAGGCCAAGGTACGTCAAGTGGTTTAATCATGAATTACCACCAAATTACCACCCATAATATGCAAACTACACTAAGTTGATCGAAGGGGAATTCCAAACGAGACAGTAAATGTGTTTTTGCCCACCTTTAATCACATACCATTAATGCGTTATTTTACAACACAATATAAACTTATCCATCGGTCATTGAATACCAAAAATTTTCTTGTACCAATCAAGCCTTCTTATTAAAATCATGAGCTCATCCAGTTACATTACAAGTATTTTTATGTTTTGTCATGAAATATGGATTCCGAATATTTCAGTGTATAGGCAACGTTTAATACTTCATCGTAATTGTGGAACTCTACATAAGTTAAGCTTTGTAATTTATAACAAAATATAACTAACTAATGCTAGGTCTACACACTGAACCCTATCATACCTCCTTTCAGCTTCTGCTGTTATTATAAATTTAAAAGAAGCTGTTGGGAATTCAAAACAGTAATCAGATAAGAGACTCACCCTTGTCAAAGGAGACAGGTAAAAGGATATTCTCCTATTGCAATGTGGTGGTTACCTATACCTAACAACTACTAATATTATATTCCTTTGTATACAATAGTATACGTATTATTTGTTTGCATTTTTCCCGCATTAATAATAATTTATACCGAGTGAGAAAAGTTCATCGGTCAAAATTGTATTAAAAAATTGATTAAAATGCTAACGACAGGCTGTCATAGGTAGGTAATTATGAATTCCACATGGAATTTTCACAATTTGCCATCCGTGATGTGAAAACATTATCCCTATTCATTCACACTAGTGCGCGCGGTACAAGGAAAATAATAGGAAAAAGTGGCATTTGATGTTACAAGCAAGCGGTTTGGCACACATAGTCTATGTATAAAATAAATACATTTGACTGGAAGTTCTTTCGAATTCATCCCTTAGGGCCCAAGATATATCAATTTCAAGATCACTTCGATACTCACCGATATCTTCCGTCCTAATTATCGTACAGCTATCAAATTGATATCAAAATGTGCAGAATTTTATTCTGAACAAATCATCTAAGAATGAAAATCGCTCTAAACCCAACCAATTTCTGGATATAATCGAAATTATCAAAAAATTCAAGTTTTTTTCTTAGAAATGGACGTTTATTGCAATATTACAAAAACTATAAAATATATCGATTTTTATGTCCCAATATAAAATGTAGAGAATTAATTTCTGTACACAACAACATTAGTGAAAAATATATTAAAGGAGTTGTGACGGTGGACGCAAACCTGACCGTAACGATTTTAATAACTCGGTTATGTGCTCTATCGGGATGCAGTTTTGTAGTCGGAAGTGTGTCTCAAACCAATATTATGTTATGTTGATGATATTATATGACTGAATTGTGATTCTGTTAAATTTTAATAATACATACATATATATTATATTTGTATACCAATCTGTGAAGGTAAGTTTCAATTTATGATAACACCAATCTGTAAACATACGTACAATTTCATGTCTATTTCTGCTATCACCAGGCAGTACTATGTCGAAAAAAAAAGAAAAGCTTGTGTTGCCGGAACTTGACCTACAGAATTTTACAGGTCAGTTGAATTGGGAACTGTGTTGTGTGTGCCAGACAAGTGGAGGACCCTTGACCTGCCCACTTAATAATCCTATAGTATCTAGGAGAACGTTGGGATACGAAGCCTTGGCTACAAATTTGGAGATGTTAAGGGCGTACAATTATGTACTTCCGTGTGGACGTGACGTAAATGTTCTAGATGAGGGGAATGGAATCAAGGAAACTTTAATAGAGAGACGTGCAAAGTAGCACAAGACCTGCTCGCTGAAGTTTCTGTCTCCAAAATTTGAAACCGTCCTAAATGAAGCATCTATCTCTCACTCTAATCCGGGAACTGCTGAGACTGGTGCCGAATCAGCAGCTTGAAATCAGAGGGAAACACGATCAGGGTTCACTTCTCTTAACCTAAAGGAACCCTTGTGCTTCTTGTGGGGAGGACCAGAGACGTGGAAGAAACCTCTCCGGCGGTGTGAAACGCAAGATATTAACGCCAACGTGATGCAATGCGCTCAAGTAATAGGCGGCACAAGGCTGTTGTCGCTGCTAGATACAAATGGAGGCTTGGTTGCACAAGAGGCTAAATACCACTGCAAACTTCAACTGTCTGGCACATTTGTACAACAAGTCGAAGAGGGCAAGTTGCGTCACAGATTCTGCTCGAAATGCTATTTTTTGTGAGGGCATGGCATTTGCAGACTTAATTATCTACATGCAAGGAAAATTGGCGTCTTCCTCCAACTATGTTTTCAACATGGGGAAACTCAAGCGAATTTATAGTTCCCGGCTTATACAGTTGCTTGGTGTGAGTATAGAAAATGTGGCACCAGAGCATACTACTCGCATGCGAGAGAAAATTTTAAGCCATTTTCCGGACATGAAGGCAGAGAAATCTGGTAGGGAATATGTCCTGATGAAATGCAATGCGAATATACTCAACAATGTTTCGAGCGAAGATCAGGATGATGATGCGTTAGCGTTCCATCGTTTTACTGTGAACCTAAGAACTTGCATGTCTAATGCATCTGTGTCCTTCGAAGGTAAATTTACACCGAAACGTGAAGACAGTTGCATACCTCGACCGTTGTTGGCTTTTGTTCACACACTGTTGTACGGATCTTCAGAAGTTGTAGATTGCGCTTCAACTAAACCAGCCATCACCATATGGCAGATAATTATGCTGAACTACCGCCGCAAAACGCCTACAGGGAATCTTGTCAGGCACAGTCATAGTATCGAGCCCCCTCTGCCCATGTACATGGCATTGTCATGCTACGGCAGGAGCCGAGACCGGACCTGGATTGACGAAATGCATCGTAGAGGACTCAGTGTCTCATCTAATAGGGTAATAGAGGTAACGTCCCAACTTTGCAGAATGGTTGTTCAGCGAGCTAGAGACGAGACAATAATGTGTCCTTCCAATTTGAAGAAAGGTCTATCACTGTGATTGATGGCGTGCTAGTTCTGGCGATTTCCTTCTACCACGAGCTCCATGCATGTGGACTTCAAGAGCTCTGGTTGCTGTTTGGGTCCGGCAATAAGCGCAGGTACATCAGCGTTCATGCTATCGCCCAAAGCCTCGGGGAGGATCGTTCAATGGCGTTGAGAGGGTTTCATTCATATTCAGACTGTGACACAGTTTCATTTTTCGGATCAAAGGGCAAGCGGAGAGCCTGGGCAGCTTTGAAGGATGAACATACTGCAGCTTTCAAGAAATTAGGTAGTCTTCTGACTCTGCAGCTTGACGACACTCTACTGCAATCTCTTGAGCCATACACAGTCGGTTTGTATGGTGTGAAAGGCCAAGACATCACCGGTGTCAACGATGCGAGGAAGTACCTGTTTGCTAGTGAAAGCAAACCAGTCAATGCCATTCCTCCAACGCAGGACGCACTTTTACAACATATTAAACGAGGTGCTTATCAGGCCGCTCATGTGTGGGGCACAGCCATCACTCCAGTCCCACTTCCTTCGCCATCTTTGTGGGGGTGGAGATTACGCAATGATTCTTGGGAACCACATTGGACCACCAAGCCAGAAATTTGGACTTCTTGTAGAGCCTTGGATAGGTGTGGTTGTAATTCAGCTTGCGACACCTTTAGATGCTCCTGCCGGAGGTACAAGTTACCTTGTACCATAGCCTGCAAACAATGCAAAGGCGAGTGCAACAACAACAGTTTAGTAGGTACTAAACTGATATGATGGAAACTGTTACTTCCGTATAATACCTATAGCAATTATTAATAATCAAATATTTTCTGTTTCAGCACAACTTTCATCGAAAGTGCAGAAAACTAATAAAAAACAATAGTGTTTAAAATAAGTGTGCTTAAACATAAATGAAATGTTGTTAGAGTATGTGCGGGTTCAGAACCACGGCAACCCCGCATATCGCATAAAATACCATAGTTATTTTTGTATTCTATTCTTCATAGTACTGTAACTTTCAGGAAAAACGTGCCTATCTATTGACTTACAATAAAAATCATTATCTTTTATAGTTTTTGCAATATACAACGACAACGCTCCATTTTTAAAGAAAAAATTTAATTTTTGATAGTTTCAATTATATCCAGAAATTGGTTGGGTTTAGAGCGATTTTTATTCTTAGATGTTTTGTTCAGAATAAAATTCTGCACATTTTGATACCAATTTGATAGCTGTACGATAATTAGGACGGAAGATATCGGTGAGTATCAAAGCGATCTTGAAATCGATATATCTTGGGCCCTAAGGGATGAATTCGAAAGAACTTCGGGCCGAATGTATTTATTTTATGCATAGATCAAGTATGTCAAACCGCTTGCTTGTAACATTAAATGCCACAAAGTTTCGTGTACCACAGGCACTACACTATTTATTGTATTGTATTGTATACTTTTAGTTACCTATAAAAATGTGCGAAGTTATACAAATAAATATTCTCATTATAATAGAAAAATTTTAGTGGAAATAACCGAGCCTACCTAACGAGAAATTGCAGTTTTCTTAAATTTTATTGACGAAGGCGAGGGCGACAAGCAACATTTCATTGTTAGAGAGAGGTCAAGAAAGACACCTATAAAATATACTTAGTAAACATATATCTTGATAATATATTAATTTACATTTTTTAACTAAATGATTAAGATAGCAGCGCAGAGGAAGCGGACTTTCGGCGAAGGAGCGACACCACCATTTGCTTGTATAGACGCCACTCAACTGACAGTGCCACTATTGACATTGAGTTGAATGGTGAGGCCAAGCTCTATCGTAGAACATGATCTTCATTGACGAGAATCAATGAGCCCAGTTGCAGAAGTCAGATTGGTGAGTCCTCCATTTAAATCCCTGCTGCAAAGTCGAGATTGTCTCTTAGCACCAGCGATCTCAGATCGTTATATTTCTGCTGTAACTGAGACGAGAGGAATTGAATCCAGAAATGAGGAGGTGTAGGGTGTTGAACGTCGTTGGGATCTGGCTATAGTGATGACAATGGTTGTGAATTCAGTATGAACTCAATTTGTGAGAGCAAGGTGTTAAATTCTCCAAAGGTCAACAAGTTCAACTGCCCTTGACTCCAGCTTCCCATTCATCCGAAAAAGTGGGGACTACCGTAAGATGGGGTGGATCGAAACATTGAGGTGAATAGGACCAAAACTTTATTAAACCATGTTCCTATAAAAATATTCCTTTAATATCTATCTAAGGAAATTATTCTTTTATGCATCTGGCTAAAAGATGGCGCAAGTTGTGCAACAAAATGTAAAATTGGGTTTTTACTACATAACTTCTAAGTGCAAATGTTAAATTCAAAAGATTTGTCGGTTGAAAAAACTTTAGGTGTAGAACTAAAGCAACGTAAGCAGATATTGCTCATTACGCATTTTTATAATAATAGGGGTGTTCTTAGAAAGCCCTGTTAATGTTATTTCTCATACAACAATAACAAAAAAAAATACTAAACAGTTATTGAATTGTTACACGTAGGAAAATAACATTGGGGGGAATAGGAACGCTGGAAAATGCCGAGAATCTACATCTCTACTACCAAAAAAAGATACGCCCATCATGATCCAGAGATCTTAAGATTTGGTATCCCAAAGACAGTGTTAGCGCGACATAAAAAGGGAAATGTCAAAAAACATGGTGGGCAAACCGCTTTAACAAAAGAAGAGGAAATTCTTTTGATAGAAAACATTAATATATGCGCTGCTTATGGTTACCCTATTGACACCTACGATTTCCAGCTTCTAGTCAAAAACTACCTGGGCAACCTTGGCAAGACCATCCCCCATTTCCGAAATAATTTACCAGGAAAAGAATTTGTTTATGTTTTCCTCAACAGGCATAAAAATCAGATTTCAAATCTTATGTGCCAGAACATTAAACGTTGTCGAGAAAATATTAGTAGAGGCATTGTGGATGAATACTTTAATAACCTTTCTGACACTCTAAACGATATACCACCGACTCATATCATAAACTATGATGAGACAAATTTAATGGACGACGTTGGTAAGCAAAAAGTTATAGTCAGAAGG
This sequence comes from Pyrocoelia pectoralis, assembly GCA_036250285.1. NCBI lineage: Eukaryota > Metazoa > Arthropoda > Insecta > Coleoptera > Lampyridae > Pyrocoelia > Pyrocoelia pectoralis. The sequence goes on from CM070077.1 coordinate 32,615,139, forward strand.
GATTGTAAACATCCTGAACGTGTTATGAATACGAGCAAGTCGGCTACATCCATAATGTTCGCGGCTACAGGAGATGAGGTACTATTACCGCCTTATGTAGTTTATAAATCTCAATTTGTATGATTCGTGGACTGAGAGGGGGCCCTAACAACACCAGATATAATCGAACACCGTCAGGATGGTTTGACATGATTTGCTTTTGAAGATTGGATTATGAGTATAGTGGTGCCTTATTTTAGAAGATTGGAGGGCCGAAAAGTTCTTATAGGGGATAACTTAGCTTCACACATTTCAATGAAAGTGATAAAAGAACTGCAGCAATATAATGTTGACATGGTGTTTTTACCATCTACGAACATAACACAGCTCTTAGATGTTGCCTTCTTCGCTCCCCTTAAGTGAAAATGGAGGCGAATTTTATTAGAATAGAAGAAAGGAGCTGGAAGAAAAGAAGCTGGTACACCAAAGAGTGTATTTCCTAGATTACTGAAAAAATTAATGGGAGAAATTACGCCAAACGTGAAACAAAAAGCCTAAACGAAAGTCAAATAAAAAAATAAAAATAGCCTCAGAAAAGAGCGTTATGTGCGATGATTCAACAAGAAGAAGTGATTTGAGTATGTCCGAGAAAGAACTGCAACGAAACTATATAGACGAAGACTTCGATCTAGTAGATGAAGATTATGGAGAAAAAGAAAATGGAGACAATGCTAATATGCATTCACCTCTTATTAGTTATGCTGAAAATAGAAATAGTAGTGATAAAAATAACCAGATCTCTAACCATAATTTGCCTTCAAGTTCAACTGACAAACAGGAAGAGCAGACTGACTTGTTATTAGATTTCAATGTGGGTAATTGGGTATTAGTAAAGTTTCTGTTGACAGACCTACTGCCCTGATAAAAAGTAGGATCTATATTGTATATTGGTCAAATAACACAGAAAAGTGATACATCGTATTTAGGCACATTTTTAAGAAAAAAGGAGACTATATGAGAAAAAGGACATCTTTATTATTACCCAGCCATAACAGATGAAAGCGAGTTTTCTATCGACCAGGTTATCAAGAAGCTTCCTAATTTTACAGAGAGAAGAGGTCTTTTCAGTTTTAGAAATACCAATACTAAAGATTTTGAAAGTTCCTATGTCGTAACTCGAATTAGGTATTTTTTAATAGTTTTTTTTTAGTTTTGTTAATGGAAATAATGTTTTGTTTATTCACAAATACCTTAGAAATAAAATGTTGATTTAAAAGCTCCGTTTTTTGTTTCGAAAAAAAGTTCCTATTCACCCAACTGATGTTAGAAGGCGAAGAAACCTTTAAAACCACACGTGGTCATATTCACCACAATGGCAGGTGAATAGGAACAAAAGTATTTAAAAAAAAAGTTAGCTTAGAATAATTTTATAAAGTTCACAATTTGGCATTTTAAAGTACTAACCTAGTTCGGACTTTTCCTGCAAAAGAACATCAAAAACAAAAATAGTTTTGTTTCTGACAGATCTTCAAAGATTAAAATGTGTTCCCATTCACCCCATTTTACATAGGAATAAAATAATGTACAACCCCTAGGTTTGTATTGTCAGTGACAGATGCCTGTTAGCTCTTTAAGTTCGGAGTTCAACGAAAATTGAGCCATTGTCGGAGTAAACGTAGGAGGGTTTGTCTTCTCGTGGAACAAACCGTTGAAAAGCTATTATAAAAGCTTCAGTTATCGGACCCATATATAATGTCTTGACATAACGTAGGCGATGCTAATATTAATTGAAAACCTGCGGGAAGCATTGTTAAATGTTCAGGTGAAACAAAAAGTTTTGATAAGTGATGTTTTCCAGATAACTATATGGGATGCCTCTTTTAGAAAATGCATCCGGGGCATTTTGAAGACTACCTCGAATGATCCCATTAGTATCCAAAAATGGATTAAGTTTTAAAATATGGGAAGACTTTTTTCAAGGTTGATTTGGGTGGAGTGTCTTGAGTTCTTCAAGCAAACATTCACTTTGAACGATTTTTTATTGTTAAATCAGCGATGTTTGACAGTGAGTGTTTAAAGAAAGTAATTTGTAAAATAATAGAAATTACTCGTGAAAATGTTCGTTGGATGATTTTTACGATTTTCGTAAAGACATTATTATGCTGTTGTTCCAATTGGTTCCTGCACTGCGACCTTTTGATCTATTGTGCGCGTCTCAATACCAATGCACAAAATCGCTTCGTTCAACTTTTGGTAATAATGACCCATCAGAAAAGCCTGTTAATAATAATTAGTAGTTTGGAGAATTTGATTATAATGCTGCGTCCGCGAATAATGAATCTCGAGAAAGTCAACCAAAATCGGTTGTGATTCCAAAAAACATGGATGCTGTGACAAAAATGATTGCATAGTGAGATACAGGCATTCCTTGGCGTGTCACAGACAGCAACTCTAGGATGAAATAGGTAAGACATGGTAGAAATGATTGAACAAGTGGAAGAAGAAAACAGAGGGACATAGAGAGAGTGATGGACACGGAAACGGAAGACAATGGAAGGGAATTAGTGGTATTTATTGAGTAAATGATCTAGTAATTATAATAATACAATTTATTGCCCAACGGATTCCAATCTCCGCCGAAGTGGAGATATGTCCAAATGACTATAATATACAAAAACGTATGGGTATAAATAAACTATTAAGGTTTAAAAATTAGTACAGATTATAAATAGTTGCAAAGTTGTGGGAGAAGGCAAATACGTGGGAATAACGCTAGACCAAGGGCTAACCTTCAAACGGCACCTAGAGAAGACAGCGAACAAAGCCACAAAGTCCTTGTGGGCTTGCAGGCGAGCGTTCGGAAGCAAGTGGGACCTATCTCCAATGATGACCCACTGGGTATACACCAGAATGATCAGACCGATCATTACGTATGGCTCACTGGTGTGGTGGCATAAAACCTCCATCCAGACGAGCATACAGAAACTTAGCAAGGTGCAGCGTAGGGCTTGCCTTGGAATCACGGGGGCAATGATAACCACCCCTACGGCAGCTATGGAGATCCTCTTGAACTTACCGCCACTAAACCTAGCAATTAGGGCAGAGGCGCTCAGAGGGGCATACCGGCTGAGAGTTAACGGCGAGGAGGGATCGTCAAGGGCGGGGCACTCGCTCATTTTTGACGAAATCTCCAAAGACAAAACCCTTAGTATGAACACTGAGAGGATACCAAAAACAGTTTGTCCCATCAACTTATAACACAGTCAAAAAGGAGATTCAAGCAATACTCACGAAAGAGCATTGCAGACATTGGTCGAAAATCCTAGGACAGAGTCATTCCAAGATCTTCCTGGAAACCCCAAACGGGGACCTAGCTATGTCCATCTTAAAGTTAAGCAGGACGAAGATAAAACTTGCGACAGAAATGGTCACGGGCCACTGTCGCATGAACAAACACCTGCACAACATGGGACTGACTGAAAGCCCGACATGCAGGGGTTGTGGTGAGGCAGATGAAACGCCCTATCACGTCATTTGCCAATGTGAGGCATTCATAAAGGCAAGGGAACTCCTACTTGGAAATGAAAAAATTACACAAGAGGAAGATTCGCCCTACTAAAATCCTGGACTTTGTGAAAGATACAGGTATTCTTGAAGGCTAGACAACACCGGGGAGCACAATAGACCAAAAGTCGCAGTGCGGGAACTTATTGGGACCACCCCCAGAACCAATAATAATAATAAATAGATGCAAAATACTTTTGGAACAACATTAAAGAATCCATATTATCCTGGACAGAAGAGAGCTGTGGAAGTCTAATAGCAATCAAAATAAATATGGAAAAAGAATGATGGTCTCTGAAGGCTTAAGAAGTAATTCGTCAAAGGAAGCTGAGATGGAACAATATTTACAAAGCAACCAGTCCATTATAACGAATGTAGAGGGAAAAATCAGAGATAATGGAAGTGGTAATAATGCCACATATTGCAGCATAACATGAGCAATAACTTCAAAAAAATTGAACACACCAGTCTATCACAAGAAAATAAATAATGGAGGTGGGGAGGGCCCTTGGAGGATGCAGAGGATCAACAAGTTTTTAATGACAAAGAAGTATGGCAAACAAATAAAAAACAGAACAATTTCGTTCAATTAAAGGGTTTTTCATGCTTCAGCCCTCGACCTTATACAGGGGAGGAATAAACAATAGGCCCCGGATCTTAGCCCTTTGGATTTTGCCTGTGGGAATAGTTGAAAGGCGAAGTGTACAAAAAAAAAGTAAACACAAGAGGCGATTTGATCGTTCGGATTATGAACTGTGCAGTGTGCAGCCCTCATAAAAGAACGCCAATACGACCTCAGAAGAGCTACACGTGGTGTCAAAAGTGCGTTGAAGTTCGTGGTGGAATTTTTGAAAATCAACTTTTTGCCTCTTGTTTGTTTGTAACAGCTGTACCTATGTCTGTACTGAATAAACATTGGACACATGTTATATGGAATTTTGTATTACAATTCGTCCTTCTAAAATATTTACTATTCCTCATGAAACACCCTGTATAATAAAATGAATTGTGTAATTAAATACAACATTCATATATTATCGATGCAATAGCTATACTTACTACCTACATAATTTTGTCCTATTATATTGTAAATTTACCAGCAATTTGTTTTCCTTTTATTTTTAATTTTCGCTATGTTTTATAAAAAAATCGATTTTTTTTTGTTACAGTACAGTACAGTAGATTAAGTGGAAGATCAACCTTGGACTGAACTGCTCTTATTGAATAAAGGTATATTATTATTGTTACATGGAGAAAGACGATGTAAGAGATGCATTCAAAGAAGGAATCTCAACAGGGACTTCAGGATTAAATATATGGGTAATGAAATATAATTCGCAAGAAACTTGACGCATTTTGTTATTTAGAAACAGGGAGTCCATATATGAACATGGAATTTAATTAGTAATAGGTATATAAACGGTGCTTATATTCGAACGGTTTTTTGTAAATAATAGGTATTAATACCTAAATAAGAATACAGAGAAATAAAAACGGAATTAACCGACTTTTCCAACAATCTAATCCTTCAAGTTTCACTACATGAAACGTTTCTTAAACAATCCAATTTTAGAAATTTATTACATCTTCTGGATTACATTCGCACTACCTAAATTCGTTCAATGATAATAATACTAACAATTTTTTATTCTGTTATCCTTTGTTGTTATTTTGTTTACATAGGTACATAACAGCAGTTTATGTAAAATTATGTACTTTTATTGAAAAACATGACATTTCAATTACACGTTTGTAGCTAACATAGGATCATAAATGAAGCTCTATTTCATTAAATAAATCACAATCAACTCTATATGAATTTCAGGCTTAATCAAACAAAGTTTCGATCAATCACCCCTATCAAATTAATACAAGGCGTATTCAGTACCAAGATTGATTTGTATTATGTACCACTCTAGATTTCAATATACATAATAATGTAGATGTATAATATTTTAGTTTAATTAAAAACGGTAATGCTTAATAGACTGCGTAATACCGTCAAAAAGGTATTTTAATGTATATTTTTGGTATTAAATTATTTATCATGTACTCCAAGGCTCGCAAACGTTAATTAAAGTATGATTAAAAAGGATTTTGAAGCAAAATTTATTTCTACCTCAAGCGAATTAAATACGTGTCCATAAATGTGAGAATTCGATATTTTTTTAGGTTTTCAATTCAAATTTTTACTGTCGTTTTCCCTTCCGAGATTAAGCTTTCACCAATTTTAGAGATGGCTTCAAAGATTATGCAGTTATATCGTAGTTTTCATTAAATGAAGTTCTTTATGTAAATGATAAAACTAACTGTACTCCGAGGATAATCTATAACTGTTATTGGGAAGCGAATGGTTAGGTAACGGTAGGGATTATTTCAATTACGTTTCGCCTTTTTGTCCTTAATTTTCCTTCACTTATATACGCATGATAAATTACTACAATTGCTACGTCTTGATTTTGTTCATTTATTCTTTAAACATCTCAAATTTTGATTATTGTACATTTGGGACAATCCGTAGTGATATTTTTATGCCTGGGTGAGTTAAATTTTATACGTTTCCTATGGATTATGAAGATATTGAGATAACGCAATACAAATATAGAATATGATTTTATCAAATTTCAATTTTCCATCCTTTGGTAACGTTCTGAAGGAATTGAAATTTCGTATGATGAAACGATGAGTTTACAACGCTATGGTATGCTGTCAGCCGTAATAATTATATCTGTTTTCAAAGTTATTCTTGTATTATGGTCCATTTAGAAGCTGTTTCCAGATTCAGACAATGGTGCAAATACGATTATCGATAGATAATTATCTGCGTAACTTGATGATAGGCCGAAAGGTATAATGATAAACTTTTGTGAGTTCGTAACCCTTGGTATGGAGCAGAGATAAAAGTTGAGCATGCCTAGGAATATATGTAGCTCCTTATATAAACCCCAAAAATATATGAAAAAATGTAGTTTAGGGTCGTACACAAAAAACCAAACACCCTGTATGAAAACTGTCTATCGCGACTGATTGTATATTTGGGTAACGATACATCGATTCGATGGGGGAGAAGGTTACCCCCTTCATCTGATGTCTGAAAACCTAGAAAATCTATTTATACCCAAAACGTACTTTGTTGCTGATTGCCCAATGCTGTTAGTGCGTAGTCAAGTTTTTGGGTTCCATTTGTTCTGATGGCATGCCCTAAATAACTAGAATTTAAAAAATATCTCTTCACATACACTTTAAAAATTTCGGATGGAATAGCGGTCTGATTTTGAGATTAGAACCTTCCTCCTTATGCTTATAATGACAATGATTAACGTGAAAACGGTAAATGTACCTACGTTAGTTGCCCTTATCTATGTGTGTATATAAGTAGTAGTTTGTATAATAGCATCACAGAAGACATAATACAGAAGCGACACTCGTTTGATGTTCGTTTGACAAATCCTGGTGACCTTCGCCATTTTGTTGTTAGTTTCTTTACGTGGGAAATTTAAAAACACTTTAGTTTTCAGCATTAATCTACTTCTCTGGATGGCAACGATATTTCGCAAATGTTAACTTAATTTTTAATACATTTGCGAAATATCGTTGCCATCCAGAGAAGTAGATTAATGCTGAAAACTAAAGTGTTATCTACCCTTCAAGAATACCTGTATCTTTCACAAAGTCCAGGAGTTTAGTAGGGCGAATCTTCGTTACTTCCTCTTGTGTAATTTTCTCATTTCAAAGTAGGAGTTCCCTTGCCTTTATGAATGCCTCACATTGGCAAATGACGTGATAGGGCGTTTCATCTGCCTCACCACAACCCCTGCATGTCGGGCTTTCAGTCAGTCCCATGTTGTGCAGGTGTTTGTTCATGCGACAGTGGCCCGTGACCATTTCTGTCGCAAGTTTTATCTTCGTCCTGCTTTAACTTTAAGATGGACGTAGCTAGGTCCCCGTTTGGGGTTTCCAGGAAGATCTTGGAATGACTCTGTCCTGGAATTTTCGACCAATGTCTGCAATGCTCTTTCGTGAGTATTGCTTGAATCTCCTTTTTGGCTGTGTTATAAGTAATCCCACAAGCCGGTTCGGGTCCTATGAATGGTTTTGCGCTTGCCATTCTCGCAAGCTCGTCTGCAACCTGGTTACCTGCGATTCCCGCATGCCCATGACTGAGTTGCACTTACCTAGTGCGTTTAGCATTTGTGTGCATTCAAGGACTAGCCCTGAATTTACCACATATGAGTCTATTGCTGCAATCGCTGCTTTGCTGTCTGTCACTATAAAGATTTTCCTTTTGATAAGGTTCGCTTTTAATAGTTGAGCAGCCGCCGTCAGGATTGCATATACCTCGGCTTGGTATACGGTCGCTTGTTATCCTAGGCTTACAGTTACAATTCTGCAGCCCCGTCCATTGCTCCCGTATACTCCAGAGCCGGTGCCCTTTTGGTTTTCGAGCCGTCTGTGTAATACACGATTCCATTCAGCTTCGCTTTACTGGAATTGCTCTCCCAGTTTTGCCGAGTGGGAATTGTTGTCTTAAACAGTTTGATAGGACAAACTGTTTTGGGTATCCTCTCAGTGTTCATACTAAGGGTTTTGTCTTTGGAGATTTCGTCAAAGATGAGCGAGTGCCCCGCCCTTGACGATCCCTCCTCGCCGTTAACTCTCAGCCGGTATGCCCCTCTGAGCGCCTTTGCCCTAATTGCTAGGTTTAGTGGTGGTAAGTTCAAGAGGGTCTCCATAGCTGCCGTAGGGGTGGTTATCATTGCCCCCGTGATTCCAAGGCAAGCCCTACACTGCACCTTGCTAAGTTTCTGTATGTTCGTCTGGGTGGAGGTTTTATGCCACCACACCAGTAAACCATACGTAATGATCGGTCTGATCATTCTGGTGTACATCCAGTGGGTCATCATTGGAGATAAGCCCCACTTGCTTCCGAACGCTCCCCTGCAAGCCCACAAGGACTTTGTGGCTTTGTTCGCTGTCCGCTCCCTGCATCACGACCGATACGGTCTCTTCAAATCTGCCACGTACCACAATTGCTATGTCATCGGCATAGCCAACCGTGGTGTAACCTGCCTCGCTTAGTCGCCTCAGCAGTCCGTCTACTACCAAGCACCACAATAGAGGAGAGAGAACTCCCCCCTGTGGACATCCTCGTGCGGCCCTGACCACTACAGAGTCGTTATTAAGCGAGGCTGTAACGTTCCTATGTTTTAGCATGGTATGTATCCACCTGCGCACGGTAGGTTGTACCCCCTTGCTTTCCATAGCAGTTTTAAGTGATTCTAGAGAGGTATTATCAAACGCCCCCTCTATGTAACCGGAAGTGTTACGTAGGCGCCATTATTTTACTTGGGGAGGCCAGACCCGAAAGCCCCATTACCCAAACTTTCAAAATTCAGATCATAGTAGTTTCTGAAATATTCTAATGGGTGGTCACCGTGAGATACCCTGTATATGTATACCTATCTAGGTTGCTAATATTAATTTCAAACTCTGATATACTATAAAAAAGCGTTTTTCAATCAAAATTGTTGAATTTTAGTGTTTTTAGATCTAAATTTCTTATTTTTGTTGGAAGTAAATTGAAAAAAGATTCTGAAATACAGATATACAAAACTCTTGCGCGTTTTCTCTAACTGATAAAAATGTACAGAAACGTCATTGTAATTTCGAATGTTATAATTATGTGTGAGACCTTAGTGTATAATTAGTGGAAACCGACTTGGCATATAGTGAACAAGTTAGAATAAATATGCTCGGAAGGGTTAATATTCTAAATTCACACAATTCGTCGCTGTATTGCGAAGATTCTTGATGAGATCGAGAAATTGACCCAGATAATAATGTTATAATACCACAGCTGCTGGGTTTGTATAAGTGAAAAATAGATTAGTATGGATGTGGATACATTTTCAGCGAGTCGAAGTAAAAGGTTTCCTATTATAATAATTAATTTTGCAAAAGAGTCACAATGTTACAAAGTTTAATTTGCGATCTATTTTTAGGGAGGGAACAAAAACCTCAAAATGTTCGATCTTTTTTCAGTTTTTTGCTTATATCTCGTAAACTGAGCATCTTATTGTGTGTCTGGTCATCGCACCCTACCGTGAATTCCTGTTAACCCATAATCTTGAACTTTATTTACAAAAAAGCATTTGCAATTAACAAAGTGCATCAGGCGTAGTCAACCTTGGAGCGTTCGAAGGCTTTGTTGTCACGCTCCATGAACACGTGTTCTTCATGTACCTTAGATGCAGGAAGTAGGGGGATGTCAGTGGATTTGGTAAGCTTCCATCACCATGCAGGAAGCAACTTCTTATGGCTGCCTTAGCTTCCCATCCACGTCTGGACAAGTACGTCCTGAATGAGTTGTACTTGGCGGCATCTCTGGTTGGTGGCAGTCTGGCAAGTTCATATTTCGGCTTTACCGCCGCTGTGCAACTTTTTCCACAGCTGTGGTACCTCAGGGCTTCGAGGTTATCAAGTTCGATGATCCCTACATACTGTTTCACAAAGAATTTCTGGCCAACGTCAGCAAATTGTCTCGGGGTCTTTAAAAATCACCAAAATCCCTAAAAGGCTACGTATCTTGCTATACATCTGCATTACCTTCTTCTTTCCAATACCAAAGGGTGCTGAGGTGGTGTCACACCCACTTATCGACTGCAGGAAAAGAATATCCTATGGTTCGTACTTCAACGAGTAGGATGAATACAGTACAGTTTGGCTGTTATCATTTCCAATCTTCTGGAAATGGACGCCCTTTTTCGAAGAAATCAAAGCAATGGTAGCACCAAAAGCTCTATGTCTTCCCCTATTATGATGACACTATCATACTTGTCAGAATCTGAGACAGCAGTCTCTACAATCATTACATCGGCGTCTCCTACTGCCTGCTTCACTTGAATCCCCTCACCTTAGACTTCACTTTTCAGCATTGTTATGAAGTTCATCTTGTTGGTATCATTGGAAAGAAATTTCGCTTCCGAACAAACTTTATTGTTGAGAAGTGCAGCAAAGAACTCCGATAACGTTTCGCTGCTTTGGTGCCTCGGTGGCTTATCCCAACAGGATAACGACAAAAAACCACTATGGCATTGCTCTAAAAGTGGCTTCGGACGTAATCCTGAAATGTGGCTCCACTTGACTTGATCAATGCAATAGGAACCCACCATCAATGACATCGGCTGTATCTCGGTTAATAACATTTAACAATCGTTTCACCAACCAAATTTGAGTAAATTTAATGCTCTACAACTTGTATTGCACTATGGTACACACAATATGCTTAGTTTACGAGATATAAGCGAAAAACTGAAAAGAGTCCAAAAATTTTAAGGTTTTTGTTCCCTCGATCCCTCCCCAAGTTAGCACAGGGTCCTCGATGTTGAAAACGTAGGATAGACATCCAAGAGTACCCCTAAACAACTTTGTTAAAATTTCAATAACTTCGGAATACTTTCCAGCTAAAAAGTGGATATCGACTGGACTAATAAATGATAAGTTGTTTTAGTTGTAACTCCGAACTTAAATTTTTTTTTGAAATACTATTATCAGTATCACACTGTGCAATATAATATGCTGAAAGCCGTGGAGGTAAGAAATATCATAATTTTTTGCTTAATTAGTGGAGGCAGGATAATTTTTATAAAATCGTATTTTTCTAGGGTAACTTGGGATATGCCGCGGCGGTAAGTACAAAAGGCAACTTGGATCACGCAGATATGCTGACTATTGAGATGCAACACTTCAACGGGCGTTAGAACAGGTTGCTACTGTTGATATGTCTCTTCTATAAGCCGAAGAAGCATATGTGTGCCTAGGAATTCATTAAGTAGAAAATTTCATGACCAAAATGGTCTCAAACCTGAGAGACCAATGGTTCTGACCCAAGCCGAGGAAAGGACTATAATGACAGCAATAGAAAGGGCTTCTAAATGGGGATATCCACTCACAAAAATGTGGCCTACACAATACAGTGTTTACGCCGCTATAAAGAATGTCCGAAGAGTTTCAAATTTCCCGACGTTGAAGACATTACCAACATTACATTTGAGCAGATTTTCAGCATCCTGAAGCGTCCAGCACCACCAGAGGGCGTCATGTTTTTTCTGCTAATGTTTGTTTATAGTTTCCACTAGCATTTAACAATTTGAATTTATGTTGTTTTTTCATGTAAGAATTCAGTAAATATATTATTTTGAGCTTAATATTAGTTTTTAACAACTTTTGATGTGTTTTTTGATAGGAAGATTATTACTACGACATTATTTATTGTTTTCTGGTGCCCCAAGTTAACGCAGGGAAGTATAACTATCGTTTTAAACCAAATTATACCCAGTGTTCCAAGTTACCCCATTCATCAGGTAACTTGGGACACCCAAAAAACCCCAAAAAATTTGGGTTAGTTATTAAAAAAATATTCGTGCATAAGTAATGCATCGCTTAGGATATCACTAATTCATTGGATATTTTAAATTTATTTTATACTCTACGGAAATTATTGCCAAAACAATTCAAAAAGTGTCCCAAGTAACCCCATGTTACGGTATGTTCTTAAAAGTGGTGAGCCGGGAGCCGGGAGAACAATTATTTTTTGCTAACCTAACCAAAGTACCTTTAATACCTATTACCCAAAATTGCAATGGATAAGCATCCATTATTCACTTCTAAAAATTTAATGCGGTAACAATAACGTGCGTTACGCATTTAGTAAGCGCAGGTGATACCGAACGATATCTTTAATGTTTTATTTTTCAATTTGTTACAAGAAATTCACACATCTTCCTCCGTTCTACAAGCAGATGAAAAATGTTACGAAACTTTCAGCATCAAACTGGTGACTTTACATAACAATACTAAAAATTGTGGTCAATACTCAGCATACGTGACATCGTAAGTAGTCTTCTATGTTTAAACTGTTCGATGAAGCAGAGAGCGATATGAATCAGGAACTGTGGCAAAGTTAGAGGGATTTATAGAAGATACATTTAAACTTAGCTAAAGAAGTTACTTTTTAAAGTCATTGGTATCAGTTTTCCAAATGACACAAACTTTCAAACACAGAATTGCGACGATAGTCGTGACAAAAACGAAATTTATTGTAATGAATGAGGTAATTTTTGTATTTCTATGTATTTTACAAATGAACCGTCGGCGTCGGTGTCAAGTTTAGTGTAGGTACAAGAGCATAGTAGGAAACTTTGATATTTTGTCTTACCTCTATAGTTGCCTTCATAATAATGGAGTAGCAAATTTACGATATAAATTAGTTCCTTGAGTAATTTACTTAGTTCTTGCTTGAACACAAAGGAACCTAAATAGTATCCCGCTTCGCCAAAATATAACCTACAGAATTTTAAAACTGTACAGAAAGCTATTTTCGAACACAAAATTTATCATATTTATTTGAATGAGGTCTTGTAATTAGAATTTGTATTTAAATTTGTTATAATTTGATAATAATATGTAATTCTTAAATGATCGACGTTCTATTGCTAAAATAATAGTATTATTCATGAGTAAATAGTATTTTAATACATACGTTTAAACATGGATGTGCAAATTATTTTTTGAATGCGGAATGGCGCTCTTCTAACTTTAGTTCCTATTTAATTTATTTCCATTTGAGACACACACCAAATTTCTCTCTTTAAATACATAATTTTGTGTATTTACATCCGTCGTTTTTTTATTGGTTTCAAAAGCTTTTTTTAGAGTTTTCTTCGTTAAATCAGAAGTTTTTTACAATGTACTTGGTGTGGCCGTACATGGTGTAGTGGATGTCCGTTGGTATACCAATAAACTATACCTGGCGGTCTCGGGTTCGAATCCCGGCCGGTTGGTGATAAAAATACCTCCGGAAATGGATGTTTGTAAGCGTATAGGGCTAATGACCACAGCTGTTGATGCCCTCAAATCAAAGGTAAGCAAATGAAAATTTTGTGGTGCTAATGGTCGTGCTGTTATATTCATAAACACCATCAGATTCGGCAAACACTATCTGTTGCCATTGTTTTCACTCAGTATTCTGTTGGTTAAAGTCTGATTTAAACGTTCATTAGTCCATTCGACTGAGCATTAACTCAGTGTTCATTCTGCTTATTTATTCTTTAAATTTTATAGGATTATATGCATCATACTGATCCACGAGCAACATTTTTATTGTATTTTCTGTAGCAAAATGGATCAATAAGTTTGATTAAATCATCTGCAACCTGTCTGCTCGATATTAAAATCCAAGGATATCGAGTAAAATAGCCCACTAACAAATACAAATATTTTTAATGGATCGATTGATGGAGATGACATGAAACGGATATTCTACTGGACCCAATTCTCTTCCTGTCCTATTTTTATTTTTTATACAGGTTGTACTGATTTATTAATTTATTCATGTTCTTACAACAGTAAAACGATCTCAACTTTTCAGCTATTTGATCATAAAATGGATGCATACTGTCTATCAAATTAATATATATGGCGGTCATTTTAAGTTTTGGAAATTGAACTAAATTTTTTGTAAAAAAGTTTTGAACAAACGTTGTAGATATTAAACTGTTGGTTCCAAAAAACTTTGATTTTTTTGATATCCGACTACAAAAATAATGGAGATAATAATTCGAAAACAAAAGCCAAAATGAAAAAAATTACCTAAAAAGAGTGTTAGTTATGACGAATTCTACAACGTCTCTATTACGTTGTCCACTTTGAGTAGAAACACCCTGTATAGATATCATATATCATTTCTATGTGATTTTTAACGCTGAAAACAAATAGGTATAACATTTTAAACTTAGTTTGACGTAATTTATAAACAATAGTTATTTTTGTATCTAGTGCGCGAAATGTCACTTTGGTGATCGAGAACTGATTTTTTTAACGAGGCGCAGCCGAGTATTTCGCGCAAAATTTTTCTACAAACGTGAAGAAGTTGACAATTATTTTAACATTAAAATACAAAACTCTCATCTAGTTTGCGTGCAGTGGGTACTTCGCGCATGGCGTCGTCATTTCGGGCACGCTGTCATGGTAACGTAGGTAAGTGAAAAAAAGAGTCACTTCGCGTATTGTTATCGATGCGCAAACCTTGTCATTTTTTGACGTTTGTTGAAAAAAGTTTTTATTAGTCGACACCACTGCGGTCTTTGCACTGCCATTTTGTTAGGTCTGGCAATGCCACAAGAGCATTCCAAACTTGTTTCTTATTATATCTGCTAAAAAAATAACTGAGCTATTCTTATATCGAAATGGGAATACCTTCCATCGCCAGTGACCTTTTCTAGTTATACAGGCTGTTTTCATTCGATCATTCATTCTGTTGGGTAGGTATAGACCAAAAAGCGAAATTGATATCTAATACAGCAAAACAACTGCAAACTCCCAACATTTACAACCAGATAATCTATTTTTGGAAACAACTGGAATTCTGAACCACTATTCGGTTTAACTCCCGGTAATATACGTAAAGGCCCATTCTTCTTCCATCTTCTTTTTTAAATGTAATAAAAGACTCCCATGAACTCACTTGCGAGAGAAGAGCCCTCCAAGATGTCTTTTTTAAAAGCTGAATCAAATCATTTTTTACCAATTTTGAAACTTGAAAATCGATTTCTTCCTGATCTGGAAAATAATGAACATCTGTATAGTTTTTTTGTAACATATTTGTCTTTAACTTTAAGCCTCACCATTTCCAATTGAACCAACACCAAATTCGTTTGTAGCAAACTACAATTCGTACCCATTTAACAAATTAACCTTTATTATTTCAAGTGGTTTAAGTTAATTTCAAATTTTACATTTCTCGTCTTCTTCAGTTAAGTTTATTTTTTGTGTTGTTTGTTCGTGGTTTGAGACTTTTTCAGTTCAGTGTTTCACACAGATGGTGAACAATAACGAACCAAAGTCTGGAAGTGCACTCCAATTTAGTCATTGGTGATATTTACCCTTGTCTATTTGGAGCCCATTTCATATGTAGTTCAAAGCTTGCCAAATTGTTTTATTAACTATATAATAAACGACTTGGAACAATCACAATTTTTTGTTAAGCCTAAAAATGTTGAGCATGTGTAGTTTCTCACTACGAGACCTTTGACAATTAGATGGATAAGACTGTTGATGGTATCGAATGTGCATTTAGTTTCCTTGCAGCTAAACTGTGTATCTAGCGGTCAATAACCTCTCGAGCTTAAGAAAACAGTGTTTTCCATATAGAGCTGCAAGTATTTAATGATTGTTCGTCGTTTTACCAAGGCTGATGCATGCAAACATTTTTGGAATGTTTGTGGAAGGTTCTTTCATAAAATTTAAATTGGTAACATTGAAAACTCATACAAATTAGATTCTTTTTTTTGTGTAGCAATAGTGAAAACTATAGCAACAGATTTTTTCTTTAAAGTAATTTGCGCAATATGTTACCAACTGGTGGGTGCTAATAGAGCTGTCAGCTATTAAAAGTAACATGCGATGTCTGACGTTAAAGTAATAAATCAAATTAGTTGTGGTGCATAATTGAGGTAGAAAGTAGTAAAATTTTAAATTAGACCCACTTCATTTTCTTTAAACGAAAATAGAATCAATAATAAATAACTAACGAAGACTTATTATTATTGATCTATCCGTGATTAATTAACGCAATTGGTTTAGGAATGAAACGAATCCGAAAAATTTAAGGTTTATGGTAATGACGACAAGGAAAAAGTATGATGAAATAAAAACAACGGGAAGGCAACTATTTTAAGCTAATAAAAAGTGGCATCGCTCTTAATGATGTAATTAATTGGATTATTGTGCATTTTTTCGGATTTTTTGAATTTTCCGCTTCGAGAAACAAAGCACTTTTCATTGTTAAGAGCTTACGCCCAAAAATTGTTAGTTTACCTAAATGTAAAAGTTAAATTAGCTATAATGCAAATATGGATGAACTTTTTTATGTTGACGTTTGTAATTTTTTACTGGCGTGTGTTACTGTTTAGTATGTAGTCAGTAACAAGGATGGAGAATTAAATACTAACGACTGGCAATCAAGTTAATCTAATAAACCGCCTTCTATTTATGCATCAATGGATATCATGTTCAGTTGCTCTTGTACTCGGACAATAATATAATCCCTAATTAACTCCGTTGCATTTTGTTTTACATTTTATTCCTCAAAGGATTATCGACATAAACGCTTAACTTTGAATTAAAATCGCATCGTGGAACTTTTGAACCGCCACGTTTTTGTCGTTATAATAAATTTACAAACTTTGGATTAGAATTTATAATTCAAGGTGTCTCGTACTCAAGATTGGAATCAAACTTTGGTGAGTCTCACAATAATTCATTATTAATCGACTCTTTGTCTGTATAGGGACACCAGGGTAGTTCCTTTGCCTGCCAATAGCCTGTATACGCTTTGAGCTTTCAGTACTTCGGAGCTTTCACTGCTCGGTTTTTGCAGCAGGATGGTCGCTAAATTTCTATCATTTAAGCTGTGCACAATTTGAGTTTAAATAGACGTAGGGTCGCAATCCTTCGTCATCGGAACATTGGGATTATGTAAATGGGATTAAAACAAATACAACGGAACGTGTAGGTGTTATTTATATTGAAGAGTAACCACCGACGGACCATCCCTAATATTAAGAAATTCCGCATGCGTTTGCGCCTGAGCACTACAACTCTGTGCAATGCTTTCACCCCTGTTTTTACACACATATTCTATGCCATAGTTTATCGACTGAAAGACAAAGATAGAACTACTTATGAGAAAAGAGATGCTACTTCATTCCAAATACCTTTCTAACCGATTTCTTACACTTACACATGCGCCCTTAAGCGCGTTCGTAAATTAAATTATTTTTTTAATATTTTTTCGTGCTTTTAATTAGAGAACTTTGCGTTTTAATAAAAAGCGGCTCGGACTCAATAAATGGAATGTTTTTCTTTAGAGATAAATTTGAAAAATGAAACTTTTCTTTCCTTCTTTGACAGCATACTATATCTCTAGAATAAGTTCTATGATTATTTATAGTTCCCTAGAGTTTTTACCCCCAGAAGATAACGAACTAAAATAAAAGAATTCACGAAAATTACAAATTCTACCCTTAAAGCTTAAAGCTGAAAGAAAATAAGGGTAAACGTAATAGGATTAGTTCTACCCGAAATTTTAGCTACAAAGCCAAATAATTTTTAAATTTTGCTCGTAATACAGCCAATTTTCTTATCAATGAAGCATCTATTTTGAAGTCTAACGAAGTACGAGGGTGCAATGTAACATAAGGTAAAATTCGCTTTGAATGTAAGATTCAAACTACCCTCAAACGTATGAAAACGAGCCAAGAAATTTAAAATAGGGTGTACGGCACAAGAGAATGTTTAGGGGTGAATGTGCAGTAAGAAGGGATGAACACAAAGTGTGAGTTGTCAGAATACACATACGTCGTTCCCGTTCTTTCGTTTTTTATCGGGTTATATTTGGCGAGAGGATAGATGCCAACCAATCGCCGTTAAACCAGCAGCCGGAGAGAAGTTCCCGGGGCTTCCAAAGCTGCCACTCGGTATCGTATAGTCCCGTTTACAACAATTTTATGAATTGTGCAATAATATTATTTACGATTTTGATCAAGTGCGAACTTATGGTGCTTTAATTTTAGAATTACTAAAATTCGCTAATACCAATTTTCCTGCTTTCGAATTCTTTTGTTCTCGAATTCCCGGCTTTTCTTTACTCCTTTTAAAATTTTTATTTGTTTAGTTTAATTTTTTATTTTTGTGTACTATTTGCGGTTTTATGTGCTTATAAGGGATCGATTTTATGACAAAGTATGATGTGAAAGATTTGTTAAACATAAAAATGACTTAGTTTGTGTCTTACGTAGGAATAAGTATTAATATAGGTGAGTTTATGCACTTTTTATAGGTTGTTTTTATTGCGTGTTGTTTTCCGGCCAGTTTATTACAGTAATAAGTTTTTAAAAACGAATTAAATTGTTAAATTTTATATTTTGAAAACGTCAGTATTCCGTTTAATGTTCCAAACATACCTACGTTAACGACTCAATGCGGAAATTGTGAGTCAAGAATATAAAAATACACAAAGAAAAGCGACGAGCATTTACATACAAAAACTACCATTAATCTAATGTCACTGCATTGTGTGACAAGTCATCAATTAATCCACGAAATATGCGTGAAGGAAGTGAAAATCTTAACAATGACAAATCTTAAAATTCTTTTTGTATTTTTACACTCGATCGAGCGATTTTTCAATTTAAATGTCAATTCCTATCCCTGTTGCATTTAGAAAAGCTACCCCCAGTTAGGAAAATTTAACGAAATGTCATGTACAAGTTTGACTATCCTGAAATATGACTGCATGTATGCAGTAAAATGCAGCAACGATTTTAATGCGGGTTATTATTCACTTACACAAAGAGGTCAATGCGAAATTTAGCATTTTTAATATTATAGCATTATTACTGCACGTATACTCAACAATTAAAAAAGAATTCGTCTATCAATTTCTCCAAATGTACGCAAAACATCTAATTATTTAAATTTCACACAATATTATTTATAAGCTGAATTGCGTACGTCAATTTCCTTAAATTAGTTTTCACTCAATTTAATAAATTAACGTTAAATTCGCTAAGAGCATTTGAAATCCTCTAACAAAAGGAAATGTCGACTTTCTGATGACTTTTAATACAAAATTCCCCGGAATCTGAAATAATATAATTTAATCTTAAAACTCGAAACACGAAAGATAATATTTTTTATTAAAATTAAACTAGAGGTGTAGGTGTAATACCCAGATATGAATCAAAGTAAACAGCCTCATTTTTTTAATGGGGGTATAAAGTTTCCATACAGCCCACTTTTATACAATGAAATTGTAATGAGAATTTAACATGAAAATAAAGACACTTATGTTCAACAGCTTTTTAATTATACTTATAGCATATGTACCCACTACCTTTTGTATTCCCCTATAAATTATTAGCACTAACCTTAATGAAAATGGAAAAAAAATTCTCCTAAATTATTAAATTTTCAAAAATTGTATTGCTTGTGGTTTTTATTCTGTAGTTATCATATAAAAGTTATTGATGGGATAATATAAAGTTTTATAGTTCTATGAGCAGTAGTTGAATTCTTTAAGGTACTTTTGTACATATTGTTATCGTTTCCCGTTCATTATATTACCTTCCCCAAGACCTAAGATTGTAAGAATGTTTCCCTTAGCTTTTCCTTATTTCAACCAGATACCTCTAATTTTTCAACAATTTCGTATTGAAGTACAATGAAAATTTATTCTCTGGTACCAGAAGTCTCATACATACATATACAGGGTTGCTCATTAGTGCGTCAAAGTCCAATATAGGCTTTATTAAATAAAACTGAAAGAATTTAATTTATAAAAAGGGCACAATAGCAAAAGTCGCACATTTTAAAATAATTTGAATTATACAGGGTGAAGCGCTAACGCGGGGCACATTCGAGATCGTTTTTTTTTTTATGAAACACCCTGCATATCCTTTGATTTTTCTAATCTGCTTCAAATTGTCTTTTCAACGATACCTGTTATTAACGGAAATTAAAAAAAAATGTTCGGGACAAGGTTTACCATATTAATTCTATGCGACAGTATTATGATTATCTAAGACAAAATTATTTGGTAACCATATATCCAAGGGATGTGTTGAACCTACAAAACAATCAAACATTAATTTTATTATACAGGGTGTTTGTTACGATGCAGTCAATTCGGTGATGTTCAAAGAACGTTTATTGAATATTTTCAAATAGAACGCCATGTATATTATTAGATTTTTGAAATGACGCATTAATTGCCCATCATTTTTGTTAATAATGTCCTATACCCAAACCCAATAATTTCCGAGTTATTTTTAATTATTCATTACAAACCATTAAATTATTTGGTTTTCGATTCGATCTAGTGTACCACGCTTGATCTTTGACAAGCAAAAACAAATAAATGACAACTATCAAACTGTAATTTCGTTAAAGGTATAATTTACAATAACTTCTCAAAATGACCTCCATTTTGATTATAACGCAATTGTAGGCTTGACAGAAAGGACCTATTTATGTCATGTAACATTTCAATGGAAATTGTTTCAAAAGCATGTATTATGCGTTGCCTATCATCTGCTGTAGTTGAAGGTGTCTGGTGGAGCCGAGTGGAGCTTACAATATACCGGAAGAATTTTTTTCGGTTTTCGGTTGTCAATCAAGTGAATCCCGGAATTCCGGTATTGACTTTTTTTGCTGCTGAAACTATAAAATAAAAATAAAAAACGCATAGCTTAGAAATTAGAAGTTCAAAATTCCAAATTCATAGTATTCAGGTTATTCAAAGATGTAAATATAAAATATAAATTAAATAAATCCACATGAAATTCAAAAATTTCGTATTCAAAATAGAAATTTGAAATAAAAAATTGAAACTCAAAATATTAATGATAATGAATCCTAAATTATAATTTCAAAATTCGAAACGCAAAATATTACTGCTACTTAAAGTTAAAAAGTTTAAATTAAATTTGAAATAATGAACACCTAATGATAATTTTGTAAATTCATAGTTCAAAAATTAAAACGTAATAAAGAAAAATTGGCAGTGCCATTGGAAAATCAAATTTTGTAAATTGACGTAGTAATTTCTCCGAACACAAGAAGATTTCGGATTTGACCGTCCAGTTTACGATAGTACATTTCCTGTTTTTAGTAATATCGCATCGTCACGGCCTTCTAAGCTTTGTGATCCCTGTGATATTAGGCCCACCCTGTATACATACAATATTTTGCACTATAGTTCTAAATATCATTAATCCAAAATATTTTCTACTAAAATAACATTAAATTAATACCGAAATACCGGTATTTACGTATGAATACCGGTTTTAAATACTGCATCAATTTTGTGCGGGATCCTGGTTTTCGAAATCCCGGAATTCCGGTATTGTAAACTCTAGTGTCTGGTATACAATATTTAAATCTGGCGATCTAAGTGGCCAACTAATGTGACCACCGCGGCCGATCCATGTACCTTCAAATTCTTGATTCAAATTTTGTCGGACATCTAGTGCAAAATGTGCTGGAACACCGTCGTGCCGGAGCCACATATTTTCCCTTAGAACTGGAGGAACGTTTTGGAGAAGCTGAGTCAAGCCATATTCCAAAAAATTCAAATATTCTGCACCAAGGTATGCATGGTACACGAAAACAAATAACTTAGTGGTTTATAATGAATGATTATAAATAACTCGGAAATTATTGGGTTTGGGATGATGCGGAATTAACGCATCATTTCAAAAACGTACTAATATTGAAATTTGAAAAAATTCAGTGAACGCTCTTTAAAAATCGCCAATTTGACCGCATCGTAACAAGCACCCTGTATAATAAAATTAATATAGGGTATTTTGTACACTCAACACATCCCTTGGGTATATGGTTACCAAATAATTTTGTCTTAGTGAATCGTGTAATACT
This sequence comes from Pyrocoelia pectoralis, assembly GCA_036250285.1. Lineage (NCBI taxonomy): Eukaryota > Metazoa > Arthropoda > Insecta > Coleoptera > Lampyridae > Pyrocoelia > Pyrocoelia pectoralis. The sequence goes on from CM070077.1 coordinate 32,637,180, forward strand.
GTCGCGTGAAATTAATATGGTAAACCTTGTCCCGACCATTTTCTCAATAACTCAGTAATGCATCATCTGAATCTAAAAACCCAGGGATCGTTGAAAAGATAATTTAAAGCAGATTAGAAAAATCAAAAGATATACAGGGCGTTTCATTTTAAAAAATAATCTCGAATGTGCTCCACTTTAGGGCATCACCCTGTATAATTTAAATTGTTTTTAAAATGTCTTTTACTACTGTACCACTTTTATAAAATAAATTCTTTTAGTTTTATGCAGTTATAAAGCCTATATTGGAGTTTGACTGTATATGCCTATATGGGAACATTCAATTAATAGGGTAAGAAATCTGTGAACTGCATTGGAAAATATAAGATATTTTTTAAACCATGCAGCTTTCACACACACGGTACACGTTTGATCTAATTTTCCAAATATTTGCAAGGAATTCAATGGATGATGTGAACCTTTTTCAAGTCGAATCTTCGTCCCTGGACTGCTTGCAAGTTTATTGACTTTTCTGGTTCTTGGTATTCTGAAGCTTTCGGTAAATTGCATAGAGACAAAGTACTTTAGATCCAAAGGAAACGATTTTTCATAGAATACTCAAACTCCATTGCGATTGTCAAAGTAACCAATTGATTTATTTGTTCCACTGCCAAATTTTCGTGTACAATTTCTCCCAGAATAGAGCTTTTTAATGAGAATTTCGTTTCTTCTTATTATATTTAAAGAATACCCAAGTTTATACAAAAGTGGTAGTCACGTCCTTACCAAAAGTGTTTTTAGTGAGATAATAGGTAGCTAAGTGAGCGATTTAAGTGATACATTGAATAGAACAGAATTACAAAAAACCACATTGTCAATATGACCTTTACAGATCCAAATGATGAGTTATTAATACCGTTTGTTCTAATTGCCTAGTAAAATCTTTATTTTTTTTTAAATTGAGGTTTAGGAAATCTTTTTTAGGACTCCATGCAGTTATCGTCTATACCCCGTTTTCGCCATAGCCAGTCAAAATCTGTGTTAGGTGATAGTCGGTTTCACCATTGTTATATCGTGGGAATGAGTTCCCTTATCCAGGAAGTGCTTCGTTGCCACCTCCTTTGCCATTCTTGGATCATCCTTTCCCTGTCCCACTTTTCTATTCTGGCCATGATCGGTATCTCAAATGGAGGGAGTCCTGCGACCACCATAAAGTCCTCCAGCTGGACCGTGGGTAAGCACTGCGGAACCTGATCGCAGGCATACTAGTTACATGCTCCATTCTTCGCCACTCCCCATCTAATCACTGGACTCCATATTTCGGCACCATGGAGATGACACAACACAATTAATAAATATAAAATATTTGTATCCATGTGCAAGTTGTCTGACAGTAAATGGTCGATTTGCGCACATCAAATCGTCGATTTAATAATGATCTTGCGAGTTATCTGTTAAAGTCGACAGCCTTCTTGGTCATGGATAAATCTTCAATGTTATTTAAAAAAAATTCAGACTGTATACTTGTATACTATTAAAATCGCCATTACAAATTTTGGCTATAGCACTGGTGTCGAAATGGCTATGTGAGGTCTACCATAGTTATACAGCAAAACAATCTGAATTTGAAAAATCTGATGTTAACGATATATGAATGTTTTGCCTTTCAAGACTTTGTTATTTAGTGTGATTCATGATCACCAAAAAACTCTGTGAAATATTGTAGCACATTGCCAGTCTTGGCTTGAACCTCCTCCCAGAGAATGGCAATAATTCAAACAATCCTTCATTGATCAAATTTATAGATATTTCAGACATTTGTTACATGATCATTTTGCTTACTTTGGAATACTTTTGTATAGTGCCCTAAGCGGATAATTGAAAAATTTTACAGTAGCTTAGTGTATGTTTTTTTTTCGCCCAACGAAGGGGGGCTGAGGGCATTAGCCCTATACGCTTACAAACATCCATGTCCGGAGGTATTTTTTATCACCAACCGGTCGGGATTCGAACCCGAGACTGCCAGGTGTAGTTTATTGGTTTACCAACGGTACATCCACTACACCATGTACGGTCACAAAGTGTATGTTAATAAATATCCTCTGTTTACCCTTTTACAATAAAAAGCAGAATGTTTGTGGACGTAGAAAGGAAACACTTTGAGAATTCCATAGGTACATAAAATATGCTCGACTAAATACTTAAAAATCGTGCACATCTGTGAATGGTGAAATATGAAGTATAAATAATGAGAGATTTTCACACAAAGTTAGTGAGATTCGTAGTTTTTACATTATGTACGAACAAATATGAATTAATTTCCTACTTCTATGCGGAGCGTGTGATCCTGCACACAATTTCATTAACTTATTACAAAAGTTAAATAAAGTTTGATTTTTGAGAAGGTGCGTGTTCGTCATAGGCATTTTTCTTAGTTACTATTGTTATTATATTGTTGACAACAATTATTGTAACTATGTAAAATGTCGATGACGTACACGTACCTTCTCGAAAATCAAACTTTAGTAACCATTTTTGTCTAGAATCTTTGTTGACGCACTTTTACTCCACAAACCCCTTGTTTTCCAACACAATTTGCTTGAATAATGACAGGCTATATTGATTGATTTTAGAAGTAGGAAGAAAATACTTTGCACATTTATTCCATAGTTGATGTCGCGTAAAATTAAATACGTAAATGTTCGGCAGAATAACTGTTGAGTTCATGCATGACACGAGTATTGTTATGCTCGGGAACATACTAATCCTTGTAGCTGATGGAACCTTCTTTATTGATAGTGAAAGTTCGTTTTAAACAACGTAACCATCGAACGAGGCTTCGAGAGCGAACAAGACATCACCACCCTGTTTTTAGACATTTCCAAAGCCTTCGATCGCGTGTGGACAGAAGGCTTGAAATACAAAATCACACATCTCCCACTACCCGAGTACATACATCAAGTTCGTTTTATTTTCGTTCCTAACACAAGCTTATCGACTACCAGAACAATACACGCAGGGGTCCCGCAAGGGAGTATATTGGGTCCCATTCTCTTTAACATCTATATGTACGATATTCCGGTTCCCAACGCTGAGCTAGCAATGTTTACCGACGACACGGTAGTGCTAACCAAACATGAACACTTAGAATGAACAATCGCCGAACATCAACGTGCCACCAACATTCTAAGTAGATGGTTTAAGCAATGGAAGCTAACAATAAATAATAATAAGTGCGTCACTCTGAAAAATCCAAACCACATCTCTCATCACTATCAACGACCATGCTATCCAGTAGAACGCCAACGACGAGCCAGTAAAATAACTCGGCGTATACCTTACCTTGACATGCGGTTTACATGGAAATATCATATTCTGAGAAAATTGAACGAGGACCATGCGCGACTTATCCAACTATATCCACCCATCAACAGGAACTTTTCTATGAGAATCGACTGTATGAACGTGCTGTATACATCATTAATACGTCCTTTCGTTCTCTACGGGTGCCCAACACTTCCAAAACCAACTTAAATCGAATTCAAATTCAACAAAATAAAATTCGCCGCATGACTGTCAACGCTCCCCGGTATATCTCAAACCAACATCTCCGCCTAGAACTAGGCGTACCCACAACTAAAGATTACATCACTAACCTGACTAAAACCCTCCACAAAAACCTTATCAACTGCAGTGGTGCCATCTCTTATAATCCAGGCGAAAGACATACCCATACACGCCTAAAACGTAAGTTACCACAAGACATTATCGCAAGTGACAGTGATGACTAAGTGCCAATTAACACCAAACCCAAAACCCAGTGAACGTACAGCAAACTAAAGTGCAAGGGAACCCTAGTTTTAATTCAAGCGGCCATTATTTGCCACTTATTAAACAGGTTTGGAAAAATTTGCGGATATACCATAAACGGTGCAAAAGGGGAACAATTTAATCTTATAGGAGTTCCCAATCCACAAGATTTCATTTGAAGAAAACGCAACTCAGTTGTGAAATATCCGTCTACTACCTCCGATGGCGAGTCATCGTAGAATACTTTTCCCCCATTCCCCGCACGTTATCCTTGGTGAACCCCGAATTCAACATACCGATGCTGAGCAATGAAGTTTGGTAAACTGGTTAGCTGCTGTCCCACCAAACTAGATGCCATTTTTGCTCCCGACCTAATTCAATAGTGACTTGTTGACTTTTTTGAAGATTTTTTTCCACAAAAATCTATCGTGTCTTTCGAAGATACTAAGGGACAATCTGAACCATGTCACCTACTGTATCCTTGAAGATTTCTACGTATTGTTGTCCTTGGCTTTCTGACGGTTCGTATCACACACTGCGTTGGTGAACCAAAACCGTTGGGAACGTCGGTTTAGTTATCACTAAGTAATAACTACAAATTACGAAAATGGTAGATTCAAGAATACCTCCTTTAATGATATTTAGATAACAGCGTGTGCAACCAAAAATTTTTCTTTAAATCCGTGACTGGAGTCAAAACCGTAGTAAAAACCATATATTTTGGATAAAATGGGCCCGAATGATTTCAAGGTGACATAGTTCAGTGATGACACTGTTCCATACACTGAACATTTTCTTCATACGACGATTTTACCAGGGAAATAAAAATACACAGTTAATTGTAAATTTGGCTATATCCTTGGGCGAAATTGGTAAACTTATCAACTACTTTTAAAGTCAAAGTGTAGTACTTATAGTGGATTCGTTGATTTTGTCGGTACAGCTAAGAAGCTTGTGATATTAAACTTAAACCCTGCTTCCCTTCGTGTTGAGATTTATTTAAATTTTAACAGTAAGTTTCACAGCAGCTCTTCAATTTAAAAGTTTCGGAACAAATATTTTACTCTAACAATTTTCATGAGCTGTGGTCGAACTACAAATTTATTTTTTACGTAATTTGGTAATATGATTGCTCCTGACTCGCCTGACGTACGAGTATAATGCTAACAACTTTTTCGATTTGGTAAGATTATAATTATGTAGGTAACTATTTTGCATTCTAATCTCCATAACTACATTCTAGGCCGGATAATATATAGAGAGACTAAGTGAAATACGATAATGATAAAAGCAAGAGCTTTTGGGTGTTTGAACTAGTAAAATCATCAAACGACTCGACTAAACTTTAGTCAATGAAGTGGAAACTTGGCTGTATTGAAATACCGTGCGTTACCATTACATTACAAGTAAGCTTTAGGATTCCTGTTGCTTTCCCTTTCCGTTTTTTGAGTGTCTAAGGTTATGTTTGATGTGTTTCGATTAGTTGTTTGAAGTATTAAAGTCTCTTTTTTATCTCTGATTTACAAGGCGAAAGGGGATACAAGATTTCAACAAATCCGTTATCGAAGCATTTGTACACCCTAATCCCTAAATGTATATACAAGTTTCCTTTATCTATAAAACTTTGATTGTAAATCGTGATAATCCTATTGATTAAGTGCGAATTGGAAAGTCTACTTAGGTACAAAACTTTCATCTAAAACTCTTGTGGTATTTGGAACAGTTTGATACTAACGGATTTTAGTTGTAAATAGGCTTTAAATTTAATGTTGCGTATTAAACTGTAATTATTGTTGTTGTTTGTTCGTTTAGTTGATAAAGACAAATTTTATTGTTATTTCGGGTCACTTGAACAAGCAAATACGACAAAATCAATTTTAATAAATGGTGTGTACCTTTAAAAGTATGTGTTAATTGTAAGTCATTAAGGGTTGTCCTCTTGTAATTAAACGTCAACCAAAAGATTTATTTAACGTTAACATGGCTGGTTAGGTCTCAAATGAGGGACCTATATCCTACTTTAGAGACAAGTATTGCTTGCACCAGGAGCCATTTAGAAAGTTACATTTTCATGTTAAGGGAGGAAGGTAGTTGCCTGACATCACATGCACTTATTTCATTTCATTCACATACTTATATTCATTATAAATACTTAAGTTAAATTTTTGTGTTGCTGGCTACCAATTGGTAGTTTAATTTTTTAGAAGAATTTATACCAGTTATTTAATTATTTTTTGTGTGCTGTGTGTAAAATGCGGAGCCAAGAAAAATAAGTTTTGTTTACTCATTATAAATATACACATGTACCATTTAACAAAAAAAATAACTACCTACATATAAAAATAAAGTCACAGAAAATTCAAAATTAACGAAACTTATACCTATGTTAAGAGAAACAAAAAAACAAACCTTCACATTTTAATATAATTTAATTTTGCGTGCTTTTTTCGCAGCAAAATCGTCTATAAATTGGGAAAAATCTATCCCATTACAAATGCTTTTCAACCAACTTCAAAAAGTTGGTTACTAAATTCGTCCGGATGTCTGTGTGTCTGTGTGTCTGTGTGTCTGTGCGTTGGTCGATGTTACAGGGTTTAGAAAGCTGGAAGTGGTGTCATCTTATAGGAAATTCTTCACTGATTCCAAATCGCTGGTAAATTTTTTGATCGGATCACCCGTTCGCCGTCGGGACGCAATTAAAGTCGAAATATACAGGTCCGTGAAGTTGGAGGTACACCATCATCAAAATCAAAATGCAGTATTGCCATAATTTTGTGCTTATTTTGTGCTAATTTGTGCCGTATAAAACAAATTTTGTGCTCAAGCCCTAACGGAGTTATTCAACATTTTGTATCTGTACCTCCAACTTCACGCTGGAGGTACACCATCACCAAAATGAAAATGCAGCATAGCCATAATTTTGTGCTCATTTTGTGCTAATTTGTGCCGTATAAAACAAATTTTGTGCTCAAGCCCTAACGGAGTTATTCAACATTTTGTATCTGTACCTCCAACTTCACGCTGGAGGTACACCATCATCAAAATGAAAATACAGCATAGCCATAATTTTGTGCTCATGTTGTGCTAATTTGTGCCGTATAATACAAATTTTGTGCTCAAGTCCTAAGGGAGTTATTCAACATTTTATATGTGTACCTCCAACTTCACGCTGGAGGTACACCATCACCAAAATGAAAATACAGCATAGCCATAATTTTGTGCTCATTTTGTGCTAATTTGTGCCGTGTAATACAAATTTTGTGCTCAAGTCCTAACGGAGTTATTCAACATTTTATATGTGTACCTCCAACTTCACGCTGGAGGTACACCATCACCAAAATGAAAATACAGCATAGCCATAATTTTGTGCTCATTTTGTGCTAATTTGTGCCGTATAATACAAATTTTGTGCTCAAGTCCTAAGGGAGTTATTCAACATTTTATATGTGCACCTCCAACTTCACGCTGGAGGTACACCATCACCAAAATGAAAATACAGCATAGCCATAATTTTGTACTCATTTTGTGCTAATTTGTGCCGTATAATACAAATTTTGTGCTCAAGTCCTAAGGGAGTTATTCAAGATTTCATATCTGTACCTCCAACTTCACGCTGGAGGTACACCATCACCAAAATGAATATGCAGCATAGCCATAATTTTGTGCTCATTTTGTGCTAATTTGTGCCGTATAATACAAATTTTGTGCTCAAGTCCTAACGGAGTTATCCAAGGCCACCTAAGGCCTTGAGTTATCCAAAATTTTATATCTGTACCTCCAACTTCAGGCTGGAGGAAGGTAGCTACACCATCACCATAACATAGCATTGATTTAAACATTATTTGGCGATAAATCCTAAGAAAAGTGTTTCTGACTGAGACCGAGAGAAAATAGGATATACTTTTTTTCTTGGGATTGTTCCATATGCATTATAAGAGCAAATTTTATCAACAGCTTTGTTGGCCATTTCTAGATGTTGTAAACTTTAACTAACTAAGTATATTGGAAAAAAACTGAATTTAAATATAAAAAAATACAACATAAAGTAAGTATAATTATTCTGTTTTAACATCAAGCGAGAAAGTCAAATGTATGCATTGAAGTAAGAAACTCATATTAAGTAAATACGTGGATGAAATGGATGGTGTAGGTCATAACATGCAAGATCCTGCAATATGTTTTCAAATGAATAACAATTAAACCTGTTTCGATTGAAAGTTTGTATGAAAATCACTACTTCCACTTTTCATAATTCAAGTAAGGGTTCTCTTCAAAAATTAGGATCTCTGACTGTTTGCCATTCCTTCCTGGCTTTTCTTTTCTTTGCTATTAATTTCCTTGGGTTAGTTGGTACCTTTAAGTCTCTTTGATAGTAGGTTCGGTATAGCTATCCATGCTTTGATTTTTTTCTGTGCTAGTAATAGTTTCAGTGAGTGTCAAGATTACAGGGGAGTGATCTGAGCTCATGACATATTCATCACTCACGTCAATGTAGTTTGACGATATATTCTTGCTAATCAAGAAGTCTAGTGAATCTGGCCTCTTGTTAACATCAGTGGGCCAGTATGTTGGTTTTCCTGTGGTGTGTGCTGAACATCCGAAGTCATATATTGCTCGTCGTAGTTCTCTGCATTTAGTTGTGGTTATGGTGATACCCCATTCGGCGTTCTTTGCATTAAATAAGTCTCCTCCAACAATAAATTTTTCCTGGAAATTTTGATGGAGATTTCCGTAATCTGTTCTTAAATGGTGTCTTGGGGGTATGTAGGATGCTGCCACGGATATCCTTTTTTTGTATTAATTTTTACTGAGATATTCGGCTTCTCGAATTTCAAATTCCTAATACTGTTGGATGTGTTGCTTAATGATAACAGCACTTCCGCCTCTCACTGTGCCGAGGGTGGTCTAGGACAAGTCAGCGCCGCCGACTCATCGCGGCCATCTCATCGCCGAGCCATCTCATCGCCGGCGCCGGCCAACTCATCGCCGAGCCATCTCGTTAAAATTAAAAATTGTTAGTAGTGGAACAACATATCGTAGCATACAAAAAGCCATCAGTATATATATATTTATTCACAGCCATCAATAAGTCATTAACGGTTAACGATTGATTAAAATATAAATGAATGTTAATATCAGGTAAGTATGATTCATTGTTTATTAACGCTATCATTATCGATTTAAAGCTCTGTAAAGCTGATTATCAATTGATTAAGATTTAAGGGAATGTTAATGTCATATGTTAATGTAATATCTTGATGTTCGGTATCGGTATTTATACAAGCAAGTAAAAGGGGATAGGTAAGAATGTGCTGAATTTATCGAAAACAAAATCGGCGATGAGTTGGCCGGCGTTGAGATGGCTCGGCGATAAGATGGCCGCGATGAATCGGCCGCGATGAGTCGGCGACGCTGACTTGTCCCATTCCGGCCGAGAGAATGTGTAGTATGATAGCAGGAGAAGTCTTTTAGTTTTAGAAAATCTTCTTTTGTGCAATGCGTCTCTGATCTTTGTGTGAATAGAGTTGCTTGGAGTTCGTCCAAATGATGTTTCAACCCATTGGCATTCCACGTCATTATGCGCAAGTTAGCCATTTTGAATTTTTGAGTTAGCCCCTTGCCTAATTGGTTTCTCTAAGTTTTCCAGCCTTTGGTTGATAGCTTTGTTTTCCTTTTCTTGGCGATTTAGTTTTTCCAATACTATCTCAGAATTTTGACTCAATGGTGGTGGGATTATCGGTTTTGGTATATTATAATCATCGCGGCGATCTCAGATAGCGGCCCGCCGCTTACCGATTATATGACCCCTCGGTCCCTGCTATAAAAATGTTAAATGTACGTACGTGATAATAATTACACTTATCGTACTTATCACACTCTGCGCTTGCACCGGTGATACACAACTTTACTCAATGAAAGTCAAACCACTTATAATTTACTAATAAGTTTACGATAACCTCTAAAAGTTTCATACACTTTTGTGCAATTAAAACAATTAAGAACAAAATTGGCACCTTCATAAAAGACATGGTTTGGTAAAAAAAAGCATTAATAAGGCAGCAATAAAACACAATGAACAGATTATTTTATCCTTAAAAAATAAAACTAAGACCATATTTCGTATATTCAATGACAATAAAAACAAAACTGTGAGTGACGATAATATCTCAATCAAACATGAAGGAAAATTAGTCACCGATGCAAATTGTCGGTTAAATTTATTTAGCAATCATTTCCGATTAGACATAGTTAACAATCAGAGTAAGGAAGAGTATACAAAAACTACAAGGTGTATTATAGGTAAATCACTTTTTCATTATGACATTATCCCCCCCAAGAAAGTGTCCATTTCAATTCTGATCGCAGATAGCGCAACCGAAAGTGAAACTGTCGTGGTGATCCGGTTGCTAGGTCTGAAAAACTTTCGGTACCTGGACGACGAAAAAGTCAAAATGACATTTGAATTAATAACACAGAAGTTTATTTTTTATTTGGTTAAATTACATCTTCACGTATCGTTTCCATTTCTTTTACTTTGCACCAATTTGCAAAATTTCTCGTAGGTCTAGGTACATTTGCTAGTATAGGTCCTTTGACTTTTTTGGTGTCCTCGGCTCCACTACGCTACGCCTCGCCCATTTACAAACACCTCGCAATGAAAAGTACGCTTTCGTAGCTTGTAATGCAAATAACTATTTCTCAAACCAACAGATTCCTTGGAAATCGTCGATATAATCAGAAACCTAAACAACAAAAACTCGGTGAGCATTGATGAGGTACAATTGCAATTGTTAAGAAGGTTGCTTACCTCATAGCAAATCCTCTTTCGCATATAGTAAATACAATTATTACAAGTGGTGTTTTTCCAGGTAAATCAAAAATAGCTATATAACTATTCCCGTTTTTAAAAAGGGTAATAGAGAACACATCGGAAACTACCGTCAAGTGTCTATATTACCTGCTTTTTCAAAAATTGTAGAAAGGGTTATCTTTAATCAAATCACTGGTCATCTACTAAAAAATACTATTTTAAACGTTAGCCAATATGGCTTCTTAAAAAGCAAGTCGACTGAAATGGTAATCTTCAACTCCTTCTCACCTGTTCTGGGTCAACTAGACCAAAGGAACTATGTTGGAGGTGTATACTTCGACTTAACGAAAGCGTTTGACTAAATAGACCATCAGATACTTTTAGAAAACTTACAACAGTATGGTATACGTGGTATACCCCTCAATCTCATACAGTCTTACCTTACTAATCGGTACCAAGTTGTCTGTTTGAATTCAAAATATAACGGAGTAAATAGAACTATTCCATCAAAAATCCTGACTGGAGTTCCACAGGGGTCCATACTGGAACCTCTAATATTTATACTATACGTAAACGATCTGGCGAACATACAAAAAATGTAAATCAAGTGTGCCAAGTTGGGGATGATACTTCTTGTATAGTCTCGAAAGACAGTAAAGAAAACCTGTACACGAATATTGCGGATACGGTTTTAGTTATGGATGACTGGTGTAATAAAAACTTACTATCTTTAAATAAAAATAAAACCGCTTGCTTATTATTCAAGAACGTTGAAAATTTAAATGTAATTAACCTAAATATATCAGTTAGTAATAGCACGAAATTTGTAGGAGTAATTATTATACAGGAGGACATGGGCTGGAAAGATCATATATCATCAATTATATCTAAATTAAGTCTAGCTTGCTTTGTGATCCGTAATCTAAGAAATCAACTGAACGTTGAATGTCTGAGATTGTTTTATTTCGCCTACGTTGAAAGTGTTTTGACATATGGCATATTGTTCTGGCATTCATCAACGGATAGCAAAAAGGTTGTTCTTATGCAAAAAAGAATTTTAAGAAATATGCTACAGCTACCTTGCCAAGAAACATGTCGACCTCATTTAAAAAAATTACATTTATTAACTGTCATTCATTCTCATTAGTTTTGCACTTGCGGTCATCTTAATTTTCCATATTTTATTTGCCTTTCATCTATTCATCATGACTTTTTTGTAACCAGGGTTCTCTCTTCTAGAGAACCCCTTTAGTTTTATATAAAAATTTTGTGCGATTTTATGTATTATCAGTATTTCGCTATTTTATAACCTTAATTTTACTCCCTTCAGCTTCACTTTAATGTTACACTTCTTTAATTACGATTTTTCGAAAAGGCTTGAGAATGGGAAATGTTTCCCGAAACATGTCGCCAATTTTATAACCGATAATTACGTTTTCACTTAATTATACGGAAAAGTAAGGGGTTGGTTGTGTGGTTTTATTACATTATTCCATTCACCCCTTTGTGATCATTTCGGATTCCTTCAAGATTTATTAACGGTTCCATCTTTATATATATACAAATTAGCAGTTTATGTCAAAACTAATAGTGCCACATTTGACATTCCAAAGGAATTCGGACTGCAATAACCACAAGATGAATCTTCGCGGGAAAAATAATCTAAGTATACCTAAATACAATTTTTCATTCGTCCAGAGAGGCCCAAAATTCAAAGCGATAAAGGTATTTAATGCACTACCGCATAAAATAAAAGAAATAAACAATATAAATAAATTTAAATATAATTTAAAAACATTTTTGTTGGAGAAGTGTTATTATTCCTACAGAGAATTTTGCGATGAATTTATAGTTTAGAAAGTATCGTAAATTTTCCGATATGTACACATTTATATAATTTTTTGTCTTTATGTAATGGCACACTAATTACTATTAGTATGTGTCTTGATTTGACACTGTCTTTGTCTTCTGTTGAAGAATTTACAGCAATAAATTATTATTATTATTATATTATTATTATTAAATGACTTGCTAAATGAATGCTTCCCTTTGAAATAATAATATACATATATGTAGTTTCATTTCTATAAACTGCATATAATTATAAAGTAAAATAAATAATGTTATAGTTAAACAATAATAAATAACGAACAGGATAATACAAAAAACAATAAAATCGCGAAAACTTGAGCTTGTTATACAGTAAGATACCGTACCTATACAAAATTTACAAACTGCCCAGCCAACGCAGTTGCTATTTTCTATCAATACATAACCTAAAACAAACAAGATCACTACTAGGGTGTGACAAGAGTGGTATAAGTCCAGCTCAGGTTCACAAGTCAATATTGAAACAATAGTGAATTAATTGTTAGTCTCACTTATATTTCAAATCGCGCTGTCGATGATCTATTGAAAAGTAAATAATATCTTTTCAATTAGGATTTGTTTAATGATTAAAATGTATCACTCCTGCATTGTTTATGACTTAATGCTTCAAATATGAATGTAACACTATAGTTCCATTTATGATTGAAATGATTTTGAAATTGAATTTATTGTAAGCACGTGTGGACTGTAGTGGACCTCAATTAATGAAGGCCATATTGAGTTTATTTTCCACAAACTTAGACATTATATATTTAATTGTTTTTAATTGTCCACAATATTGTTTTATACTTATTAGTTGTTTAAGTCGTTTACATAACCTTAACTTGTTCCCCATGTGATAATCTTCCTTAGCGCCCATTTCACTACACATTTTAACAATGTATTGACGTCTTTCATTACTTATAAAAAACATTTTGCTTGATAATGGTAATGGTCATTACCGAAACATGTCGCAACCATAACTAATGTTATAATTTATACCTTCGACGAATAATTTTAATTGCACTCACTCAGCAATTAATTTATTTAAATTTTCATATTTCACATTAAGAAAAGGTAAGGGGAGGCTTAGAGTTTCTATTACTATTCCATTTACCCCCTTTGGAGAACCCGAACTATTCCATAGATGTATTTATAATTATATGTAGGTAGTTTACAGAAATGAAACTATATGTATATTATTATTTAAAAGGGAAGCATTCATTTAGCAAGTCATTTAATAAGACATCTTGAAGAATCCATGCCTTTTATGACGGTGCCAATTTTGTTCTTAATTGTTTTAATTGCACAAAAGTGTATGAAACTTTTAGAGGTTATCGTAAACTTATTAGTAAATTATAAGTGGTTTGACTTTCATTGAGTAAAGTTGTGTATCACCGGTGCAAGCGCAGAGTGTGATAAGTGCGATAAGTGTAATTATTATCACGTACGTACATTTAACATTTTTATAGCAGGGACCGAGGGGTCATATAATCGGTAAGCGGCGGGCCGCTATCTGAGATCGCCGCGATGATTATAATATACCAAAACCGATAATCCCACCACCATTGAGTCAAAATTCTGAGATAGTATTGGAAAAACTAAATCGCCAAGAAAAGGAAAACAAAGCTATCAACCAAAGGCTGGAAAACTTAGAGAAACCAATTAGGCAAGGGGCTAACTCAAAAATTCAAAATGGCTAACTTGCGCATAATGACGTGGAATGCCAATGGGTTGAAACATCATTTGGACGAACTCCAAGCAACTCTATTCACACAAAGATCAGAGACGCATTGCACAAAAGAAGATTTTCTAAAACTAAAAGACTTCTCCTGCTATCATACTACACATTCTCTCGGCCGGAATGGGACAAGTCAGCGTCGCCGACTCATCGCGGCCGATTCATCGCGGCCATCTTATCGCCGAGCCATCTCAACGCCGGCCAACTCATCGCCGATTTTGTTTTCGATAAATTCAGCACATTCTTACCTATCCCCTTTTACTTGCTTGTATAAATACCGATACCGAACATCAAGATATTACATTAACATATGACATTAACATTCCCTTAAATCTTAATCAATTGATAATCAGCTTTACAGAGCTTTAAATCGATAATGATAGCGTTAATAAACAATGAATCATACTTACCTGATATTAACATTCATTATATTTTAATCAATCGTTAATGACTTATTGATGGCTGTGAATAAATATATAAAAAGTTTGGAAATAAAAATAATCCTAAACTTTAACGTAGATTGCCATTAAAGCGCCTAGGTTATTTGCAGGTGTAGTATATTTTTTTTAATTGATACAAAATGGCAACATGACCCTAAACAAAGTTTGGAAGTAAAAAAAATGCTAAACTTAAACGTAGATTGCCACTACGCGGTACTTTTGTATCGTATATGATTATTAGTTATAAGTAATTAACGGATACTGATGGCTTTTTGTATGCTATGTTGTTCCATTACTAACAATTTTTAATTTTAACGAGATGGCTCGGCGATGAGTTGGCCGGCGATGAGTTGGCCGGCGATGAGACCTTCCTCCAGCCTGAAGTTGGAGGTACAGATATAAAATGTTGAATAACTCCCTTAGGACTTGAGCACAAAATTTGTATTATACGGCACAAATTAGCACAAAATGAGCACAAAATTATGGTTATGCTGTATTTTCATTTTGGTGATGGTGTACCTCCAGCGTGAAGTTGGAGGTACACATATAAAATGTTGAATAACTCCCTTAGGACTTGAGCACAAAATTTGTATTATACGGCACAAATTAGCACAAAATGAGCACAAAATTATGGCTATGCTGTATTTTCATTTTGGTAATGGTGTACCTCCAGCGTGAAGTTGGAGGTACACATATAAAAAGTTGAATAACTCCCTTAGGACTTGAGCACAAAATTTGTATTATACGGCACAAATTAGCACAAAATGAGCACAAAATTATGGCTATTCTGCATTTTCATTTTGGTAATGGTGTACCTCCAGCGTGAAGTTGGAGGTACACATATAAAATGTTGAATAACTCCGTTAGGGCTTGAGCACAAAATTTGTATTATACGGCACAAATTAGCACAAAATGAGCACAAAATTATGGCTATGCTGTATTTTCATTTTGGTAATGGTGTACCTCCAGCGTGAAGTTGGAGGTACACATATAAAAAGTTGAATAACTCCCTTAGGACTTGAGCACAAAATTTGTATTATACGGCACAAATTAGCACAAAATGAGCACAAAATTATGGCTATTCTGCATTTTCATTTTGGTAATGGTGTACCTCCAGCGTGAAGTTGGAGGTACACATATAAAATGTTGAATAACTCCGTTAGGGCTTGAGCACAAAATTTGTTTTATACGGCACAAATTAGCACAAAATGAGCACAAAATTATGGCTATGCTGTATTTTCATTTTGGTGATGGTGTACCTCCAGCGTGAAGTTGGAGGTACAGATACAAAATGTTGAATAACTCCGTTAGGGCTTGAGCACAAAATTTGTTTTATACGGCACAAATTGGCACAAAATGAGCACAAAATTATGGCTATGCTGTATTTTCATTTTGGTGATGGTGTACCTCCAGCGTGAAGTTGGAGGTACACATATAAAATGTTGAATAACTCCGTTAGGGCTTGAGCACAAAATTTGTTTTATACGGCACAAATTAGCACAAAATGAGCACAAAATTATGGCTATGCTGCATTTTGATTTTGATGATGGTGTACCTCCAACTTCACGGACCTGAAATATACACCCTTTAATATCTCGAGAACGACACGTCCAATTACAAAAAGAAAAAAATACGTTTCCTTTATTTGTTGAAACCTATTGAGTCATGATACGTAAACATCACCCTCACCCCTCCTGTAGGGTGGATCGGGGGTGAGTTTTCAAAACTTAAATGGGAACACCTATTTTTTATTACTTTTGGATTCTCCATAAAAAACGATACTGAAATTGCATATTTCACCCCCAACTGCAACCCCTTTTTTGGGGGTGGAAAGGGGGAAAATTGCACTTCCGCAGAAAAACGATCTTTTTTTACTTTTTTTTCCTCTAACTTTTTTTCGTGATTTACAAATTATCCGTCACCCTCTCCACTTCCATTTCCCTTAAGGGTGGAAAGAAAAACAATGACTCATTTGTGCAGAATCCGGCGTGGTTGTGTCTGAGGTGGGGAGGGGGGGTACTTATATACATATATTGTATATAGTATATGCTATAATTAGTTACAGATTTGAAGTTGGTTGAAATTAAAATTCTATAAGAATTTGCGCCTTTTGATACTTGTTTCAATTGAAATTAACCATAGCCCAACTAGTCTTTGTTGCGATATAATCGAGCGTAGGTAATTTTTAGTAAGTTTTAATTTAGAAAAACTACGCTCTGCAGAAACAACAGCAACTTTTTTCAAATGCTTAGCCTACTTAGGCTACTAATAAATTCTTCCTTCCTTTCTTTTTCAGCCCCGCCAACATATCTTCTTCCTTGGTCTATATCTCTGCTCGTCATTTTCTATAAGTTTTTTAACAAAAACTAATTCTAGACGAAACTATTAGTTAAACAGAAGGGTTCGTGCGCGAATACTCGCCGGCGGTTCTTCGGCGTTTCTCGCCTTGGTATCGGTAAACATTTCGAAGCGCATGCATTAAAGTTGATATACATGTAGTACATGTATATCTACTTTAATATCATGTCTACTTTAATGCATGAGATTAAAGTATATCTACTTTAATGCGAATTTGTTACGGACGGACAGGACACCCGTTCATTCGCAATTATTATACTTATATGATATTACTTACCTACCAAGAGAGATTATTTGTCGCACAAAGTCACGTCGAATTTTATTACTATGGTGGTCCCATGTCAGCAGTACGCGCACAATAAACAGAGATCTGCGCGAACCGCTTGTACTAATAAACCGGAAAATATTAACATACATACCTAAGCACGTGCTACATGTTCTACTACTCAAACCTTAGAATATATTCTATAATCTAAGACTCAAACTGAAAACAAAATGATGACCTCGCCTATTATTTAATTTGAACTCGCCCATGAACGTATTTTAGTTTCTGCGTAGGCACGTGTCTGTAAGGTAATTATTTCCTTATTGTGAACTACATGTCAACTGATGTTTCGATATCAAAATTCAATTACTTATAAATAAAATTATATTGGAAAATACCAAGAATTTACAAAATTAAACACATTAGTAAACTTCTAATTTGGAAAATATGTCAACAACATTGTACAACTATTTGTACAAATTATTACTATGCACATAAACTGTCCTCTAAACAACTACAAATTGTCTGATGAAGCTGACTCGCTTCAGCGAAACGTTAGAATATACTTACCTAATAAAAAATATTTAAATAACTGGTTGCTGAAAATATTGCTACAATATTGACCCATAATTGTATTGAAATGTGTCCCAAAATAGTAAGAAAGGGGCCACACCCAGAACCCTGACTGCTCCGTGAGACTCTTTACCAGTGCGAAGCGCCTCCAGAGCTTCACAGGCACTCTATTTGCTTCGTGTATACTCGGAGGAGATCGGTGATATACACGCAATATTGGTACATTATTGTGTGTACAATATTTGAATTTATATTAAATAGCAATATTTACTAAATATTTCAAATAGGTATTGTTCTTATATTCACCAAATATTGTATTTCCAATATTTGTATAATATTACAGAAACATATTCACCCAATATTAGCTGCAGTTCGACAATCTCTCTGTATGGGGTCAATATTCTGCCAATATGACGACAATAAGTACCCTTTATTGGTACATGGGAAAACTCAAGTGCCTTGGAACGTCAAAGGTCCCTTAGTATGGTAGGTTATAAGGAAAAAGTCTCTATCAAGGGTACAACCTGATAACAATATTACATACAGTTGATGAACCTATACATGCTTAGAAATATGCCGATCCTACCATTTTGCGAAGGATTTGCGAGCTGATGTGTTTGTTTGACTCGAAAAATAGAAATACTGACAGTAACAAACAATATTATCAAACATTAATAACGCACTTGAAACACTAACTTAGTCTATTAATGTTTGAAGAGTTTATTTTTATGTACGGTGCTCAGCTTCTTACACTGAACCGTCGGCGTCGTGGATCGCTGAGTGAAACTTTCAACGCATTGATATCGGCGTATGGCACACTGTAGTGAACATGAAGTTTCCAAACCAATAATAGCCAGGTGGCCTTAAAAAAGCTTCGAAGAAGGTTCCTTCAATGGCTCCCACGCTATGTTAAACATACAACGATATCGACAGGAACTTCCGAAAATTGGAAGCTGTTGATTCTCTTAAGGTTAGGCATGCAGGAGGGAATTCGATTTTTGATGGGAAAATACCCGATCGAGTTGTAAACTTGGGCGCTGCTCATTGATTACAGTGCTTCGTCCAGGATTTGTTGTTGATTCACTTGAGATCTTGGCGTACGACCTATCAAGATTGCTTATGCAACTTGTTCTCGTGAGAGACCATCCTCCTCATGAACAATTCCGTGCAGATAAGGTACCCGTATTTCACAACGGCGTTTAATCGTTTGGCAACTCCTCTTTATAGAGCAAAACCGACGCAGTAAGGGAGGAAAGTAATTTCGGGTTTTACGTTTCAAGAAATAATTCGTCTTGTGGTAGCACTACAATTGCTAAAGAGTATCGCATCGACACAATTCTTTTACCATTGAAATGTCGCGACCACATCTAAAGGTGATCTTCCTTTAACTAGCACCATGTCCTGTTTACCAGATCTCGTTGTTCACCGGATGCCGACAACCAGTTCCATTCCATCTTTTCGGTGATTTGCCGGACGATCGTCCATCCCCGAACTGTTTTATAATTCTTCTATTCTGAGTTTCGCTATCTATCATATTCTGGGCATTTCCTTTAGTATCTTTATTTCTTTCGTTGTTTGTGTTTCAGAATTAGTGTTTCGTTTATATGTGCCATTATGGATTTTACCATATTTATATATTTAGACCTTGCTATTTCTGCTCAAGGATACAACGCTATTCAAGCTTCACTATTTGCTCCCGATTATCAAGTAATATAGGTATCTAGATTGTATCATTACTTTAGTCTTTGTTGATAAAATTTTCATGTTATGTCGTGATGCTGTTATTTTATGTATTTATATGTGTATTATGTAATTGTGTCTGCGAACCATCTTCTGTACTGACTGCCAATACACCATCATCAAAATAACATACTACGCTCAATTTCCCACAACATATCACTTTAGTTGCTTTAGTTCCTGATTTTTATTATATTCATTATTCGACTGAACAGGAGGAGACTCATGGAGTCCCTTGCCTTACGCCTTCATTTATTGATCTTTACATAATGTACGTATTGTGGTCTTTCAATCTGTATGTAACGTTTGTATCATAATATAGTTATTGGATTTGTTCTGTTGGACAATAAACTCATTATTATTATTATTATTATTATCATGTCCATGATGTTGCTTGAGTTTATGTTTTTATGTAGGATATTTACCATACCTTTCATTCTCACTCTATCAATATGTTAGCGTAGAATGAAGATTGAATGCATAGTGCTTGTTTCACCGAAACACTTGCTGTTTTTCTGCTATGTTTATATAAATATTTAAATAAAATCATATAGTCTCCATTAAAGCGTGGTCTTGCTCAATATCAGTATTTATTTTTGAAATTTAAACACCATACTAAACATAATTGACTACTGAATACGTAAGTTACATATTATTACTATTTGCCTTTAATTAACTAAAGTCTAAATATTATACTTACTATAATTATGGCTTTCTTCAAATAGTCCATCTACTATCAGCTTTCCACTAATTTGCGATATTAGGAATATTAACATTGTTATACTTTCCAAAGCGGATGTTTATACGCTGTGAGTCTAATTAAGTTGATATGAACTATTTATCTGAAACAAAAAATTGCAAATCTAGTGTATAACCTATATCCTAAATAAAGAAGTTTTAATAAACCCACTAAAGATTAATGGATAAATTTTGTCACACTTAAAACCTATCAAAGTAGGAATGGATCGATTAAAGAAACCGCTTCCTAAACACTAGATTCTTATATAGGTGATATGTTCACTATACTCTCAGTAACCACCAATATTCGTGTAATACAACATGTTAAGATTTTTGCTATTAGTGATTGCGGTACTCGCAGTTATAGGAGGAATTTATTATATATACGATTGTTTAGTGAGCTCTAGCTTAGTCTTAACTCAACATGAATAATTTTATTTAACTATTATAGATAAAGGTGACTTTTTTACTTGTCTAAAGTTTAGTGGTGATCAATTTTTAGGTTGGGCAGTATCACATCCTAGAAAATGTCTGAATAAATGCCAAGAAATGGATGATGTGGAGGAAGCGTCTATGTGCGAGAATCGGTGTTACGACTAATTTATTTGGCATAAATGGAATAACTGAGTTCCTGTTTTCCAAATTACAGAGCAATAAAGTTATGTAATTACTTGTCTAATTTATTTCTCACCCCATAATCTGTTTCTAATGGTTGCGAATTAAAAACTGTACATAATAACATAATAAGCATAAAACGTAGTCCTCTTTCATAGAACATAATTTATAACACTAACACATAGTTTCTGTCTACACTCTGGAAAACATAATCTGGAGTTACGTTTGCACCTTCTTATTTTATTCTTTCCTCCACATGGCCAATATTTACAATTCTTTTGCTATAAATTACATTCTATAAATAACCACTAGTTATAGGGAAAGAAACCTAACGACGTAAAATCTGGATTTTTGCGCACCATAGGAAATCGCCCATTTAACTTTTCTTTTACACAGTTTGCAAAATGAGAGGATGATACATTCCACTGTAAAGTGAAAAACGTCTTTTACTTTGACAATTTGCAGAAGAAAACTCTACAGGATTTCCAGATAAACATTGGAGTTTATGTTAGTTTCTGCAAAGAAAAGGCTTCCAAAATTCAAGCTGTCTCCAACATATTCCTGCATAACGTACCTTTCATTATCTTTGGTTCTATTTGGCTTTAATTTGACATTGTAAATATGCTTCAATTCACCAATGCCTTTAAATAGTTCAACATCTACTCTTTTCAACAATTGTCATTTTTCAATTGTTGAGAGGCCATCAAAATTAATAACATGAAAACTTACATCTTCCTCGATTCCACCTATTTGATAGTGTATTTCAGTTTCTCCAAGAACAGTTATCATTGTTCCATTATAATTTTTTAATTGTGTTGTAGAATTCACTACTGCTGGATTTACTTGCTCAACTGTCTTTTGATCAAATCAATTGGAAAACAAATTTCCCAAAAGAGAAATCCAAGGAAACATAGTTGGGGAGAAGAAAAATTTACTAAAGTCCTTACAACTCTATGTAGACGGGGATAACGGAAGAAAAAGACGCCATATAAGCACAAGTTCCAAGCAAACACTGCTACGTCTTTTTGAAGACGTCTTTTACAGGTCTCATTTATCGTTAACGTCACTCGACCTATTACTGACGATATAATGACGTCTTAAAGCTTACCATTTTTTAACGTCACTTATGAGATGTCATTATGATGTCTGATATGAGTGAGTAATAGATTTTATTTATATTGATAATTTTCTTTCTCACTAACAGTTGGCAATTACGCATTATAGTTCACTCAATGAACTCTACTGGAGTTCACTGAGTTCACTTCACAGTTTTCATTTTTTAAATTTCGGTTTCTTCCACAGCTTTTTGCGTCAAAACTATCGGTTACGGTTTGTTCTAAAAGTTACTCCATTTTGCTGTGCATCGGTTATTGTATTTAATAAAAGTATGTATAATTATATTACTTAGATATTATATACAGGGTTTTTCAACGAAAAGGAGCCACCCTTTATAACTTCTAACAGAATCAAAATTTGAAAAATCGGCGATACCCGTCTATAATAATATCGAGGGGGACACTTTTTGACATAAGTTTGAGATTTCATACCTTAACCCCCTGGGTCCCACAAACATACCCTTAATTTTTTTAAATGGCAACATGGGTCATGTGATACGTCATTTGAAAGGTCTTTTGATATCTTGCATTACTGCGTTTAAAATTTTAAAATCGTTCAATTCGTTTGTGAGATATTTTAATTTAAAGTTTTAGAGAACTGATATAATTTGTCGTTATAATAATGCAATATAAAAATATTACTGACTTTTTAATTTATTTTAAGTTTTATTTCCATGTAATTAAAAAAAAGTTTAATACAATGAATTTCGTATCAATTTATCTTGACTATAAAAGCAAAAAAAAAAATAAAAAACAACCATTTTGAAGAAAATTATATCAGTTCTCTAAAACTTTAAATTAAAATATCTCACAAACGAATTGAACGATTTTAAAATTTTAAACGCAGTAATGCAAGATATCAAAAGACCTTTCAAATGACGTATCACATGACCCATGTTGCTATTTAAAAAAATTAAGGGTATGTTTGTGGGACCCAGGGGGTTAAGGTATGAAATCTCAAACTTATGTCAAAAAGTGTCCCCCTCGATATTATTATAGACGGGTATCGCCGATTTTTCAAATTTTGATTCTGTTAGAAGTTATAAAGGGTGGCTCCTTTTCGTTGAAAAACCCTGTATTTTAGTCGTACCTAATTATGGAATATTGTAGATATGTACTCTCTTATAGAATTTATAGATGACGATGGCTTATCAATTATGAATTCCCAGTGACTAACACCTCTTTTATGTATTTTT
Source organism: Pyrocoelia pectoralis (assembly GCA_036250285.1). Classification (NCBI taxonomy): domain Eukaryota; kingdom Metazoa; phylum Arthropoda; class Insecta; order Coleoptera; family Lampyridae; genus Pyrocoelia; species Pyrocoelia pectoralis. Next base: position 32,660,427 of record CM070077.1, read on the forward strand.
TTCAAACATAACTTAAACTATTAACGCGAAACAGCGCTAAGTTACGAATTAGAAAATGAGGTATGTACCCTTCGAACATATAACAAAAGGAAGGAAGATGTATATGGCAAAATGAGTAACATTAATGGTTTACCAATATGGCTACCTACTGTGACGTATTCCGTCGAGTCATTGGTGTACTGTTAAGCAGGGTCGTAAATCCAACATTTGTATGTTTACGCGCCTGCTGTAAACAAAATAAAATGCATAATTTTTTTTTTAATTGTATTGCCCTTTAAACATAATTAATTTGGTACGCATATTTCTAATTTTTTGCACATTCTCTATGTTCTTAACCGTATAATGAATTCTACGCTACTGGTAATTTTATACTTTTAAATCGACAAACTGCACGCTACACCCGTTTGACCAATCACAAATGGTTTACTGTTACGTCACTGTGACGTAAAGCCTGCGTAACTTCCGTTACATTGTACCATCTACTAAACTATAGGGATATTCCTTCCTGTTGTTATATGTTCGAAGTATGTACCTATCACATCAGCGCAGCGCGCAGGGGTACAATATCGGACTTCGCAATTTTCAACAAACATCCCCAAAGGTTCGAATCCGAGTAAGGGAAACTTTCAAGCAAGTATACCCTAATAAACGTGTCGGCTTTCAGTTCAGGTAAAAACCGGTTGGTGCAAGAAGTAAGTCAAATAATTAAAAGTAAAAATGTAGCTTTTCCCTTTTTTTGGATGGAACTGCTTAAATCATTTATTGCATTGATAATTACATTATGCATATACTTGGGTGACGACGCATAATGGTGGCAACTGACGTCCTAAACCTCTTAAAGTAACGTAAAAATGATGTCATGTGTATTACGTCTCTATCATGTGACATAATGCCCGCAAAAAGACGAGATATATGACGTCCTACAGACCATTAAGTCACGTCACTTTGTTTACTGGGTTCTTCCTTCCATATTTTTTCTTGGTTTTTACGTTAAATGAAAATTTGCCAATAACAAAAACCTCACCGATTTTTTAAGTTAAGCCCATTAGTAATGATATTAATATTGTTCATAGGCCCGACTCCAATTCTTATATTTCTTTCTTTAGAGATTTCATCCATGACAATAGTGTACAAAAGTTAGTATTCTGCCAAGCATACTTTCCACTCCTCTTTTTTCCAGTACCTTTCATATTTCCTCCCTAGGGGCGCTGTTAAATGCTTGTGTTAGCTCGACAAAAGACATAGACAGTTTCTCATTACTTTTTTAATTCTCTCTGGGAGCTGTCTTACTGTAAATATTGATTTTCACCCAGTGTACTTTCTATTTTTTTGCATCCTTCCTTCCGTTCGTAAATTTGCTAGACTTAATATCGAAATATCACTTCAGTTACGTCGTTTATGACATGCCTTGTGGTTACCTTTTTTAAATACGAGTATGATGGTAGATACTTTCTAGGTGTACAAAATATTTTGTGCTTCAACTGAAAAGTGTCTGAGCACATCTCTGTTTCATCATCACGTCTTTGGTGATATCGCTTCTATAGTAGTCGAATTTACTTTCTTTTTTTATAGTTCATCTTCTGTTCTGTTTCTGTTCCAAAATTCACTCCAAATTTTGATGAAAGTACAACAGATGTTTAGGTGTATGATGAATATGGGAAAACATTATGTAAAACTAAATAGAAACAAGGCAGTAAACATCCGTGGCGTAGATTATCTTATGTCGTAATCATGGCAAAGAATAGCATTGTTTTGCGTGTCCGGGAACAATGCCAGAAGCGAGCTTACTGTAACAATTGTTCAATAGTAGATTCTCAAGAAAAAAATATTACAGATATACACTAAACTTACCGCGTGTAGGTAATATTGATAAAAATGCAATATTCTCAGTTAAATATGTTTAACTTCGTTTACTGTTGTCTGTAAACATTAGAATCGATTCTAATAGCAATAAAGTCAGAATTTAATATTCGCGATATCTTGATCTTGCTGGTAAATGATTATACAAACGTTTAGAAGCAATAAAAGGGGCCGTATTTTATCTTATGAAGGGATATATCTATTATTAAAAGATCATAACTACAGTTTCCCCTTTCAGCTAACATAATATACTTTATTACATCACAAACAGGATCTACTTACAATATTTTAAGGATTCCGAGCAGTACGGAACACAATATTCAAAAGTTAGTACGCTTTACCACTTTTTGAGATGAAGAATAAACGGTAAACGTCAAACACAGTAATGACACTTAAACATAAATTACATAAATCATTATTATGATGTAATAAACCTTTTTAATATACCAAACAGGACAATTGACTTTTCATATCTTTCAACGCAAATATAAACGTAAAATTCGTTTTATGCAGTTTGCTATTTTAAGGACCTTTTGAAGGCGTTTTTTATACCATCATAAATCTAATTAATTATTCGTTTATAACCTTCTGCAACGGTTGACTTTTTTAATACGTATGTATAGTCGAATAAGCATTCTGTAGAACAGACTTTCATTTTGTAATGACGAGATCAAAGTCGTTCGTGCCAAAGCAAATGTCAACTACTGTTGTTTTTGTGTTAAGGGGATATCTATGCTGTAATTATGTGAACTTTAACGATCCAGTAGATCCTTTATTAGTTGTGTCGTCTGCATGTTCCAAGACATGCAGACCGTAAACTCGACTTCAACTTTAATGAAATGCGCGGTTTGGTTGTTGGACTGCAGAAGATCTATAGCTTAGACACGAAACACATTTACTATGTAACTTGCATAGATGTAGATAACTACCTACCCTTTTAGTTTGAATGTGTATTCAAAGGATACCATAAATGCTTCAATACTGTCCGCGCGATCGAGAGGTACACTTAGAATTGGTGTTAGGCACAAAAGGTTAGTCCTGATTGTTAATTAACCCTTAAACCTCAAAATGGTATATTAAAGTAGTTTCTAAAAACAATGCATCAGCATATCATTAATTAGTGAACTCACATGTTATAAGAGAGATATCGTGCTCGATTGAAATTAATAGCGTTGGGGGCACCTAGAGCTTTTCACTAAAATTATAAGCACAATAAATTAGTTTCCTTAAATAGGTTTGCCATATCCTGACGTATCTAGTTTATGACTCACTATAATATAATTAAGTGGAGCGTGTTTCGTTAATTTGCAATAAGCGATCGACTGAGGAATTTTCAAAAAAAACTTTTTGAGTTTCCTTTCAAATGCTACATTTTCATTAACTAGCACTAGATTTGATAACAATTCTCCTATTGACTTACGCTGCTTACACCTAGCATGTCGGTGTATAAATTTAAATTTTGATCGTTCGTGCTGTGCTGTGGCACAATTTCACATGAAACTTGGAAAAACCGCTACTGAAACTTATCATTTAGTGTTGGCAATGAATGTTTGTCGCATGCACGTGTTTTTAAGCGTTTTCAGGATGGTCGAGAAGACGCTCTTCCACGTGGAAAATGGATGACAATATCGAAAAAATCGGTAATCTGATTCGATTTGACCGTCGGTTTTACTATTCGAGCGATTGCTGAATTGATAAAGAATCCGTACCTACGGATAATTTTACATCACAATTTTAAAATGCAAAATGGCGCCCAAAATTCTCACGTTTGAACAATAAGAATCTCGCAAAAATCTTTGTAAGTACTAACACCACAGTATATAAACGAACCAGTACAATAACTCCTACGCATTTCATTCATAAATCGACAGAGCTCTTAGGGACCTTGAACGCACCCCTCCACGATTTATTTTACTTTTCACTATGCATGTCTATGGCCGTCGGATGAGATTCTCATCCGAGCAGCGTTGAAGGTCACAGAAAGTTTAGTGCGTGACGTCACGAGATATCATACTGGTTCGTATGTATACTGTGCTAACACTTTGAATGCCATTCAAAATAGCTACCCAAACTTATGATCGGCCCATCTTCACCGAGATCCAAAAAAGCTCGAATGTGCAAATCAAAATTCAAAGTAGCGATGATGGTTTTTTTCGATTTTCATGGGATTGTGTACCTTCACTGGGTTCCTGAACTCTGTGAAAGAATAAGGAAAAAACGAACCGAATTGTGGAAGGACAAGTCATGGTTTCTAGCCAAGTACAGCATCCAAGTAAGTTAGACCATCCGCCTTATTTGCCGGATCTTGCACCATGCGACTTCTATCTATTTCCTAAGGTGAATTCTGCATTAAAAGGAACAATATTTGAGTTCGTTGAAGCTGTGAAAACGAAAGCGGCACGCGTCCTGAAAGAGGTGACAGAGACCTCTAACACTGTTTCGAACAATGGAAGATTCGCATGGAGCGTTGTAGGGATAGAGTAGGGGTGTATATTGAAGGTGATAATAAGTAAAGTATGAAATCAAAACAAAATGTTTTCAGCGTCAGCAACGAAAATATGCAATGAAGGTGTACTATCTAGAGACGAAGCTCAGCTTTACTGCTCTTCCACTTAACCTCTATAAACTTAAACAAAGTATTGATATGCGTACGTCGATTATACGCTACTTAATACTGAATCTAAGATTTAGAGCTAATACGTCATTAGGGAAACTAAAAATAATGCATTTAATGCTATATACTCGTACTATAGTATAATCTATAGTCTATAAACCTTGTTTGTCGAACAGGAAACGTGATAGTCCGTATAACATATAGCAATAACTAAAGTGGGCCGGGACTAGTGATTCACATAATTTCATGTCGGGATTTAGAAAGTCTTTGTTTTCATAAATCAATCTTACATTAAACATTCCTTCCTTAACACAACCGCTGATGCGTTCTTTCTCAGTTTATGGTCCATTATTAATTATAGATTTCTTTACTGCACATCTCTATCCTCTTCGGTGCATATTGTGTCGTAAAATAATCACCACATAATAACATTATGATGAAGTTAGCCGGGTTGATATTTAAAGAATGAAGCCCAGCAAACGTACAAATGATTTCATGACTTAATTCATTCTACTAGCCACCACAACGTGCTGCTTGGAGGAAAAATATTTAACAATATAATTAAGTGTCATCTCAGTAGGTACATATGCATATTTAAATATACGAGGGTCAGTCAGTAACTAATGCATCCTAATTTTTTTCTTCGTAAATGAGTTAGTTATGTGAAAAATTTGAATTTCGCGCGATTCCTCAAACCTTCTTCTCCAATCCACAGCAGTAACAACTTCCTAAGTCAACAGGTGGCAGCACTACATCAGTTTAGAAAATGCCTGACATTGACGTACGTATTATGCAGCGTTCTGTGATTAAATTCTTGAATGCAGAAGGTGCAACGCCTATTCGTATTCATGAAAAGCTGAAAAATGTGTATGGTGATGCAAAATTGGATGTCACCACTGTTAGACAATGCATTCGTCGCTGTAACGAAATTGAAGGGTAAACAATGTTGGCTGGCAAAAAGCGGAGCGGCCGGCCGGTGACTGCAGTGACCCCACACAATATTCGGTGAGTCGATAAGTTCATTCGTGATGAGCGCCGGATGACAACAGATGTGCCGCTTTATCCCATCAGTAAAGGCAGTGTGATGACGATTATTCAACGACTGCAGTACTCAAAAGATTGTTCACGGTGGGTACCAAGAATGTTAACCGAACCGACCAGAATAAAAAGACAAGAAAAACAATAGCCTCCACATTCTTGCAGCGTTTGCAGCGCTTCAATTAATTGGAAAGAGAAGAATTGAGACTTGGGTTCATTTTTTTGGAATGGCATCACACAACCTCGCCAAAAAAGAAAGATTCAAAACTGTGCGATAGGCAGGGAAAGTTATGGCGACTGTGTTTTGGGATGCAGAGGGTGTGAGGCCGCGAAAACATCCGTACGCCAATGGCTGAGGAACCAAGATAATGAATTTTACCGCACTGCTATGCACGCCCTTGTTAAAAGGTGAATAAAAACTGTGGAAAAGGACGGAGCCTACATTGAGAAGTGAGAAATTAAAGGTTAATGTGGAATTATTCTATGTAAATTGCATTTCATTTTTTTAATAATTAAGAGATAAAAAATAGGAGGCATTAGTTATTGTCTGACCCTCGTAGTAAGTATCTGCTGAAGTGGCAGCTATAAATGAACAACAAAGTGGGTCCCAGAATAGAACCCTGAGGAATTTAGGTATTTAGACATGATGATTAACTGCTTGCTTACGATTTGACACATACTCGTGAAAGAGTCGCACAGATTTAGATGATAACCCATTGTTTTGATTTAGTTTGACATAATGGACTGTATTATGGAATTGTTGTAAATAAAATTTAAACCTTTGATACAAATACGAAGTAACGCTATATCTTTATTCTTCGAAGGTTATACAACAACTCTGATTACTTAATACTTACTACTACGCGTCTTACCGCGTGCGCACTCTAACAACCTCCCCCCTTTGAACATAAGTTCAAATAATGAGGTACAAATATTAAGTAAAGAAACTTACATACACATATAAAATAAAATGTTACGATTATGAACAAGAAACAAAACTTCAACATAAATCATACATATAAACGAAAAATAAACATTAATAAAATTCAAACTGTTGTCCATTATCACACAGATTGATTCACATTATTTGTAGGCAATGGAAGCAAACATAACTGTGTAATAGGGCGTGTAAATGTACCATATGGAGTTTGCACTGTTACCACTCGCACTAATTTGTCTTTGCCAGGATGCAGTTTGAGCACTCTGCCAGTTAACCATTTTGACGGAGGCAAGCCATCTTGTTTTATTAACACCAAAGAATTTACATCTAGTGGGCTCGAAGTTGCTGTTTTCCATTTATTTCTTCCTTGTAATGTGGCGAAATAATCTCTGGCCCATGATTTCCAAAAGTCTTGATTCATATGCTGTAAAAGTTGCATACGAGATAATTTATTAATCCTTATCTCTGATAAATTCGGGTCTGGAACCATGACGAGGGGTTTGCCAATTAGGAAATGAGAAGGAGTGAGTGGCAAAAGATCGTTTGGATCTGGAGACATGGAATACATTGGTCGGGAATTAAGAATTGCCTCTATTTGCGATAATACTGTGCACATTTCTTCATACGTAAAATTCGTGTTACCCATTACTCTTAACAAGTGTCTTTTACAACTTTTCACTGCGGCCTCCCACAGTCCCCCAAAATGGGGTGCGTTTGGAGGAATGAATTTCCACTTAATATTATCATTTGCGCAAATGTTTCCTATCAATTCATGTTCCTTTTTTAAGAATTCATACAACCGTTGCAATTCTTTATTTGCTCCAACAAAATTGGTAGCATTGTCTGAAAATATTACATTTGGTTTACCTCTTCTAGCAGCAAAGCGCCTTAAGACAGAAATAAACGATTCTGTTGTTAAATCTGTCACACATTCAAGGTGAACCGCCTTTATGACAAGACAAACAAATATACATATATAACCTTTATATAATTTACAGCCACGTCCCTTCTTATCTTTCAGTAAAATGGGGCCGGCATAATCTATTCCGGTGTTAAAAAATGGAGATTGAATTTGTACTCTTTCTTTTGGTAAATCTGACATCAAATTAGTCATAGGTTTGGAATTAAATTTACAGCAGTTCATACATTTTTTAATTACTCTCTTAACTGCATTCATTCCGGATATTGGCCAGAATGTTTGCCTAATGGTTGATAAAACCAATTGTGGACCTGCATGCAACAGCTTTATATGCTCATATTCAATTATCAAGATAGTCAATTTATGCTTGCCTTCCAATAAAATTGGATGCTTTGACGAGAAACTTAAATCAGAATATTTTAACCGACCACCTACTCTTAACACACCTTCTTGGTCTACAAATGGTGCAAGAGCTAATAATCTATGATTTTTTGGAAGTTGTCTATTTGAATTGAATAACTTAATTTCATAGGAAAATGTTTCCCTTTGTGCTAATTTAATTATTATTTTTAAGCTTTGTTCGAGTTCCTCAACAGATAAATATCCCAACCTTTTTGCTCTGTTGCTAACTGTAGCCTTTAAATTAAAATAAAATCTCAAACAATAACCAATAACTCGCTTCAATTTACTTAACTTTGAAAATCTATCAAAAATACTAAACTCAATTTTTGTGGAAGTACATAAAACAGTATTTTTTACTCTGCATGGCTCTGTCGGCCAATCTTCTTCGTTTGATCTTAACCATTCTGGTCCATTCCACCATAATGAACAATTCAATAAAAGATCAGGAAACTTACCTCGCGAAGCGAGATCTGCTGGATTACTTTTTGTATTAACATAGGCCCAACTGTAATTTTTAGTTAAATTTTGTATAATAGTAACGCGATTTGATTCAAATCTATTTAATGACATTGGACTAGCCTTTATCCAACTTAGCACTACTTGTGAATCACACCACATACAGCAATCAATATTGGTGAGTGTTAAAGCCTTCAACAATTTGTCTACCAACCGTGACAATAAAACTGCACCCGCTAACTCTAGTTTGGGAATTGTTAACTGTGGCTTTACCGGTGCTACCTTTGTTTTTGAGCAAATCAAAGATACTCTCACACCTCCGTGCCTATCTATACTTTTTAAATAAATTACAGATGCGTATGCTTCATTACTAGCATCACAAAATCCATGTATCTGTAATAGCACAGGGTCATTACATAATATGCAACGTGAAACTTTCAAATTATTCAAACATGACAGACTGTATTTAAATTTCAACCAAGTTTCTTCCAATTCAGTTGGAATGTTTTCATCCCAGTCTAGCTTCATTTTCCACAATTTTTGAATTAATATCTTTACCAATATAATGCACGGACTTATAAGCCCTAACGGATCAAACAATTTGGCAATATCTGAGAGTATCACTCTTTTTGTAACCTTTGCATTCGTTAACTCTTTCACACAAAATGAAATTTCATCAGAATGCTGATTCCAAGACATTCCTAATGTTTTTACCGTTTTATCATTATTAAACAATAACTCCTTCCCTACTTCAACCTGACCCTGGTGGCACAAAATGTCACTATTATTTGAAGACCATTTTCTAAGTTCAAACCCTGCCTCCGCTAAAATTCTCGAAATATCCTGGCATACCGCTATAGCTTTCTTTTTATTATCAAACCCGGTTATTAAATCGTCTACATAGAAATCCCTATCTATTCTAAGAGCTGCCTCGGGAAACTTCTCGCGACTTTCAACCGATAATTGTTTGATACACCGTATTGCCAAGTATGGAGCAGATTTCGTTCCATATGTTACCGTATTTAGATTATACGTGACCATTGGTTCGTTTTGATTAAAACGCCAAACTATACTTTGCAATTCTCTATCATCCTCATGTATTAGAATTTGTCTGTACATCTTTGATATATCAGCGCAAATCACATATTTATACTGCCTAAACCGCAAAAGAATCGAAACAAGGTCATTTTGACACGAAGGGCCTTTATACTGAATATCATTGAGTGATACTCCCGAAGTAGTAGCACAAGAACCATCAAACACCACTCTCAATTTAGTGGTCAAGCTCTCTGGTCTAAAAACGCCATGATGTGGCAAGAAATAAATTATTGAACCTCCGTTATCAACCTTTGCAGGCACCATATGTCCCAATTCACGATATTCCTGCATAAATTTGCAATATTCTAATTTTAACAATGAATCGTTTTTAAATCGTGTCTCTAAATTTAGAAATCTTTTAATAGCCATTTGTTTAGAGTCACCTAAACTGTTTTTGGGAAATTTCAAAGGAATACGAACTTTGAAACGTCCATTCTCCCTTTGCATATTCTTTAAAAAATGGGTCTCACGTATTTCATCTTCATCATTCAATGATGATACAGTAGAATTTACTTCTTCCAAATCCCAAAATTTATTTAGACTTTCATTTAATTCGGAATTAGAAATTTTAACGAAGTTACAAAAGGTTTTTACCATATCATGACTAATTGTCCCGGTAACTATCCAACCAAAAACGGTATTATGCAACAATGGTAAGTCTTTTCGCAGAGTAATACTTTCATTCAACAATAAATCCCAAAAGAGACTCGCTCCCACCAATAAATCAATATTTTTTGAAATGTGAAATTCTGGATCAGCTAATTTTACCTTGGGAATATTCCACTTAGACGTATCTAAAGAAGTGCTGGGCATTTTTTCTGTAATACCAGCGGGTACAACAAAACACGTTATCTCACTTTCAAAATCTGTCACTCTAGACTTGACCGTTATGTCGCAGGTAAATTTCAAATTTGATTCTACTTGGTTAATCCCTACAACAGAGACGTTGGTTTTACCCTTTGGCAACATTAACCGGTTAACAAACTCATTACTAATTAAATTGGACATTGAACCATTATCTAAAATAGCTCTGCAATAATGATATTTACCATTTGCATCTTTTACCAAAATTTTTGCTGTAGCCAGTAACACTGAATTTTTCGATTTACTGCTCGAAATTAAAGATATCTGAGAACCACTCTCATTAGCCGGAGTTGATGTTTCAGGTTCACCTTGTTTCCCCCCAGCACTAGAATCTTTGTGAAGCAACAAATTATGCTTCTGGGAACACTTTGTGCACCCTTTTGATTTACAAAATCTTCCCCAATGTCCTGTGCACAGACAGTTGATACACAAATGTAAATCCTTAACCTTTTTTAGTCTATCAACCACACTTAAGTCTAGGAATTCCTTACATGTATAAATAAAATGATTTTGTTTGCAAAAATTGCACCTTTTTGTGCTGTCTCTTTTAGTACTGACCAAAGTAGTGGATCTCTCCCTCCCAGCTGTACCTTTATTGAAATGATTTAATTCAATCGTTTCCAAAAAATCTGCCTTATCTACCAAGAACTTTTTCAAATCTGCAATTGTAGGATTGTCATTCAAACCCTTTAACTTCTCCCATTCCCTTACTGTCACCTTATCTAATTTTGCAGTTATTATATAAATTAAAATTGAATCCCAAGAATCTACTGCCTGGCCCAAAAACTCGAGTGACCTCAGGTGCTTAAAAATATCATCTACTAAATTTCGAATAGCTTTAGAAGACTCCTTTGACATAGTTTCCAACTCAAATATTGATTTGATATGATTTTGCACTAACAGTCTTTTGTTATTGTACCTTGTACAAATCAAATCCCAAGCTGTTCCATAATTCTCTGATGTGAACTCAATTGCTTGAATAACCTTTAAAGCATCTCCCTTTAGAGAAGCTCTTAAATAATGAAATTTTTGAATATTAATAATGGCATTGTTATTATCGATGAGGGACACAAAAATGTCTCTGTACTCTAACCACGAATTGTAGTTTCCATCAAATTTGGGTAAATCAATAATTGGCAATCTAATATTTTGCATTTGACTAACATTTTGAGCATTTCCCATTTCTAAACTACAAGGACTACTGTCAACTACTGTCGTATTGACTTCATCAACCACTTTATATTTATTTGCCAAAGTTGTAGCTGATGCTAAATATTCTGAATAATTGTCAATGTACCAATCTCGCACTGCGTATTGATCATCTAATTTGTCCTCAGACACCAAACTTTCAATCTCAATTTGAACTTTTTCAAATTCGTCCCATATCTGTTCAAATTTTGATTGCCTAATCAATAATTCATTTACCTTATTTGTAACGTCTAAATTGGCGGCAAGTTCACCTTGAACCTGCGACAAATAATTATTGAAATTGGTAAATTTGTGCTTAATCGCACCCCTTTTACGAATTAAAAGAGAAATTGCATCGGCATTCGCCATTTTCTTTTTCTTTTTTTTTATTATTAAATTCAATAATTGCGCAAACAAACAAATTCGAATTCTAAATTCGTAACAAAACAACTGTCCTTGCTTTAAATAAATACTTACGCGCCTGATTACCACATTTGTTAATCACAATAGGCATACGTTTTAATAAATTCATAAACAATGCAATCATACAGTATTTACGCAAATGAAACAAATAATATAAGTAAATAAATGTAAGAAAGGAAATTGGCTTACGTGACCTCACATTGAACTCGCCTACGCCACCATTTTTTTTAACGCCGCCACCGCCTAGTTTTACAGCCGCATACCACCATGCATAAATCACAAACCATAAATCTTTTTAATTAAATTGTAACAAGTATCGTCTTCTACAATCCGGTACGATGGACCAATGTTTTGATTTAGTTTGACATAATGGACTGTATTATGGAATTGTTGTAAATAAAATTTAAACCTTTGATACAAATACGAAGTAACGCTATATCTTTATTCTTCGAAGGTTATACAACAACTCTGATTACTTAATACTTACTACTACGCGTCTTACCGCGTGCGCACTCTAACACCCATAAAATGAGACGATTGGTAAAAGTGAAGTGTCATTGATAGTGTCAAACGCTCGTGAAAGGTAGATTGTGGCTAACTCGTTGTCATCGGTAACGTGGAGTAGAGTAGTAGCACATGTAAACCCTTTTCCAAACCCTGACAGGTGATTTGTTGGTATTCAAATGCATACGAAGTTGGTTATTCATAATTTGCTTCACTACCTACCTTTGATAATGTTGGTAAGATCGAGATTGGCCTGAGATCTTGGAATTCAATTTGTTTGTTAACTTTGCATGTACAATATGCGAGATCTTTCGATCAAGTGGAAAAATGAAGTGTGCTAAGCAGAAATTCACAACATGGGTAATGATGGGGTAGGAAGTGGGGCAAATATAGTTTTATCATACGTAGAATTACCAACAGATGTCCTCATCTTATGAACGCTTCAATTACATCTAATTCAGTGACCGTTAACAATCAAATAAACTATCTGCTAATGATCTAGATCCGACCTTGGAACTGAACCAACAAAATAATTATTAATCTTCAAGATGTTTAAGGTATTTTACTTTGATTATGATTCATAATAATTCTGTTTTTTAGTCCTCCCCAAAATTACATTCATTTGTTTGTAAAGGGGATTTATAAAAAAAATTCTTTTCTGCATAACGAGCTACCTTCTTTCGCAAAGAGCTGTACTGGGTTTTATTATCAATACATTTATCTTGCTTGGTACAATTCCAAACCTATTTCATTTAGAACGTTATATTGTCATTCAGCCACTGAACAGGGCTTTTTGTTATACGCAATGTCTTAATCGGAGCGAATCAAGAACAAAATCTTCTACACCTGCAAGACCATCCGAAAAAGAACTACTCTTTCTGTTCTTCGCCTTGCTTCTTGATTTTATCGGATTTCTTTTGGGCAATTTTTTTACCTGAATAAGCGACTCAGACCGAAACAAAATAATTGTTTCGATTCTATTCTCATGTAGCCTAAATATTTATAACAGTCTCGGTTCAGTCAAAAGACATATTATACGTAAATGTCCTGTTCTCTACGTACATAGTCGGGTTCGTGACGTATCGTAGAGGCTACAATCTGATGCTGTTGATACGAAAATGTGTTTAAGCAATTTTTTGTACAGATATGAGAATGTTGTAAGGCCATATAGATATTATCAAATATATTGGACAATACGGAAACATTATTTTTATTGTAGGTTTGCATGCTAACCATTTAGTAGATTCTTAAAGACTGAAAAGAACACATACGGGATTCAGTTTTCCCGTTTTCCCAATCCAGATCTCTGGTTAAACAGCAACCAATTGTTTTCCACGTTTCCTAGTTGTTTCAACTTTGAACGGTAACCGTTTTGGGTTTATTATGTTCAACATTTGTCAAGCTGTTTGGTTTTCAACGTCAACTACTTCCATCAATTCAGAATTGTCTAATCTTTTACCTTTGGTACAGCAAATGGCGGTATTGTGGGTGTTATCAGCGCTTCTGTTCGCCTCATATCTTGGATATGCATAATCCGAAAGAATATTGGGATTATAATTTATAATGGTAGACTCTTGTGGATAAAAAAGAGGAGGGTGCATTTGTATGCTTCAACCAAAAGGTGTCTTATAAGATGTGCCCTAATTGATGGATTGCATGCAGGATGCACAAACTGAGCAGGAAGGCTTAAAATAATCTGATTTTCTCCGCCACGTAAACTACAGAACTGAAGTGGAATGTGTGAACGTCCAAAATAAGGATTGCGGTACCTTAAGACAAGCCTTGATTGTAAAGCCAATACATGCAAACTGCTACACAAGGTGGCGTTCCATCGCATTCCCTTTTTTTCACTTAAAGACGCGCATTTGAAAAATAAAGAGACTTTCCGCACTGCGGCAAGTTAAAACTGAAAATAGTTTCTTTTTCATCCCCAAAAATCAATGCTCAGATATTCTTGGAACCGTTCTCGCCCTCGGCTGTTGTCTTCTCTAAAAATGTTCATTTTTAAATTCGAGATGATGCTTGCAAATCCTCACAAGCAAATGTTCACATTATGTTTTTTAAAGGATGCATCGGCAACTTTCCGCATTTCTGAAAAAAAAACTCTGCGAGAGACGAAATTTATATTTTCACTAGTAGAAAGATGATTTTTGGCACATTATCTTTGTTGGGTGCAAAAATAATAATACTTTTTAATTAAAATTTGAAGAGCGAGAAATGTTCAGTAGTGATATCGGTAAACGTATCGTATCTAACCATTGCAGAAATTTGTGAAGAAACTAATAAGCAAACATAAAACGACATCAATATTAATTATAATGTTCAAAGATCAACATAAAATATACCCAAGAGCATTTAATGCGAAATTATCCGAAAGAAACCGAAAGTAAATATAAGGGTGCAGTTTCGCTGACGCTAGGGTAAAGCTTTTGCTACCGTTATCTGTAGGGAAACCTCAAACTTAATTTAAGCTTGTTTAATATTCATAATGATAAATAGATATTTCAAAGGAATAGCCTGCTTTCATTATTAGTTAGGTAATCATTTAATTCACTCATTTCCCATGATGATTAAAAGAAAAATGCACTAACAAATTGATTGAAAGGGAGATTAATACAGTATTGAAGTTTCTGGACATATCCAGTGACAACACGATTTCATCTATGTGTTGAATAAAAGAGGGGACTCGTAGAATGAATGTAATGGAATTAAGGACACTCATAATCTCGTATAGCGGTTTAGGGATATTATTAATTCGTCAATACCATTAAACGAAAACGTAAAAGAAAGGTATTATTTTACAAAATTTATCTAAAGGTAAAATCCGCCAACTTTAAGAGCTCAAAGCAATTCTGAAAAATTATTCAAGTTTACCTATCTGTGTCACCAAATATACAGCAATAAGTTCCCAGTAATATCCTGGGAACGTTCAATATATCCGAAGGTACCAAAAATATAACATGTAGTTAGCATGTTATTCGACGAAAGTAGGTTCATCTGCAAATCTGGATGCACCCTCTCCCCGACATTATTGTCGGAGGTAAATGGAGAAAGCAATGATTGTCATAGATTCGAAACTAGGATTAATGAAAATTACAAGAAATTCCACTGAATGTTGGAATATTTTGAAATAAGTGATTCAGTGGAATTACTTGTAATTAGAACAACTTTTTATGTTCTACAGTTTTACTACGTAAGTTTAGATGATTACCATTGATGAAAATGCTGCCGACAAAATCATACTCGGAACACATACCCAACAGTTATCACAATAATTTCACGATGAGATTGAAAAAAAGAGACTGGAACACTGACGTAAAGAAAATTTAAAATATTACTGCAATTCTTTTCAGTAGAAAAACTATAACTAATGCCTCCATTGCCATAATTCTTATAATCATGGGCCAGACAGTATCAAAAGTAGTTTGCCATTTTTACCTTATGTCTTGGTGCGAAAGTATCCCTAGCGAAAATTCTCGAGTTGGTTCAGACATTTTCCGTAGTATATTGACGTAAGCATCTTGGTGTAAATGGAAAAGTGGCCAGAGGATAGCTTCTACTATCATTTCACACTTATACACTGTGTCCAAGATAAGGAGAGCCACTATGGAGATTTCGGAAACGGTAAGAGATAGAGTTTCGGTTAAATGGGAGAAAGTTGCCCAATTTTGAGTTTAGTAAAATTAAATTTTTAAACTGATGAAATTCCGAACCGTTCCGAAGTTATGCAACAAAAAGCGAATTTTCAGGGTTTCGTTTTTGGCAAATTGTTACTTTGTCGTTGATGTTAACTAAAAAGTAAAAGAAGCATCTACAGGCACTTTTTAACGTACTTTAACATGGCATACAGCAAATTGGAATCCGATGTTTCGTTTTCGAATAACCATCATCAACTTTACTTTTTTAAATACGGTCCTGATTTTTTTATGCATAATATGAGAAGAGCTTTTTATTTTGCATTCAAGCATGTATCACACTTTATCGTTTAATTGCGATTTTATACTTACTTTACGATTAGCGGAAAAAATCTTAAGTACGAACCTGTATCCCCCTCAATAACATTCAAACTGAATTTTATTTATAAATGGACTTATGCTAACTGTGCTTTCCTTATCAAATTAATGAAATGACACAGAATTTTCAATTTTGAACACAAATTTTATAACCAAGTACATAATTACAAACAATCAACAACGACACGTCATAAATGAACAGAAAACATTTGATGAAAGGAAAATTTAAACATGACAGATACCAATAATTAAAAAAAATTATAATAAATGCTCGAAAAGCCCTCCTTCGTTCTCCAATCGTAAATAGCATCTTATCCAAAGCATTCTTTAACATTGCAGGTGTTACAGTTTGGAATGCGTTAAGTATCTACAAACTTTCGGAGATCTTGTAACCGCCGAAAAGGACCAAAACAATCGCTACTAACAACCCAACCAAACTGGTACTTACAACGGTTTCATACTACAATTTAAAACAAATTTATAGACTTTCAAATAGTTGAACTTTTTTCAATGTATAGGGGGATCGGGAGTGCCACCTTGGGTAACAGTCTTCAATAACAAAATATACCAAATAACACAATTATTATCTATTTACAACTTTTCTTCAGAGTTGAAGAAACATATGTACACGTATTTATAATAATGTTCGATTGAAACCAGCTACAAATATATAGGTTTCTTTCAAATTTTAGTTTTCCTATTAAAGCAAAATTTTAACTTAAGATCGGATCCGTCTTCACATGTTATGTGAAACAATTTTCTTATTACTTAATTTATAATATTTATATATTTTTTTTTTTATTTTACTTTACTATCTAAATAACCAACACAATTTCAACACAAAATTTTAATTACTTTACTATCTAAATAACCAACACAATTTCAACACAAACTTTCAATTAGTACCTACTTTACTATCTAAATAACCAACAAAGTGCGAAGGAATGAGTCCTATTTTCTTTATAAATAATTTATAACACTAAATTTTAAATTTCGACAAAGGCAATGTTTATAAGATCTTTGATCTAATTTAATCGACGATTTAAAATTTCCTACCTTGATAATTTCAACCATGTATAACTTGGTGAGTTTTCTCCTTTTAGTTACAATTCCGATTTCAGTGGTAAAGATGACCTTAGGACTCCAAGTTCATTATCAATACCGTGACTAGCCATATGCAAGGCCCAATGACTGATTAGGATTTCAGATACTCCCAAGCCAACAACAAGATATTCAACATGTGGTCCCAATTTCCCAGTATCTAATAGCTGCAAACTATCTCAACCATTTTTATGCTGCTACTGGTTCCAACAAAATATCAACATAAATTCCACATGCTGACGACGATAAATCGACATGAATCCATTTTCCAAAACCCATGAAGAATCATCGGATAATTAAATAATCCGACAAATTTAAATAGTCCAACAACTTAAACTGTAATTAAACAAATCGAAATTAAAATCGATATAACAAATTTACAAGTGCTTACCCTTTTTATTTCAGGTAAAAAGGTTTCACATTAAATTTTACAACGACAATCTTTATCGACGATACCAAAACGAAGAAGAACGTTCAAGGTTCACAATTCAAAACGTACTCGATTTTTACGCGCATTCGCAGGTGCTTTTCCCAAACGAAGCATGTGCGCTCTTACAATTTCTACTTATGGGTTCAACGATAATTTATTTTAGACATAGGCGTTACAATCTTCTATTCCAAGGTATCTTTGTAAACATAATTTCTTATGTACCCCCAAAGAAAAAAATACAGCGGAGTTATTTCGGAAGAACGAGCTGGCCAGGGGTGTTTCAGAATTGGTGCTTAAAACTCTTTCGGCAAACCTATTTGAAAGGTAATCCTTAATCACCCGTGAATTGTGCGCAAATGCACCATCCTGCTGAAACCAACAATTGCGTACTACGGCTTAGAGTAAAATATCAAGAGCATCTTCCAAAGTAGAATCTAGTAAATTTAAGTACAATAGTAAAATAAGTATAAAATCTCAATTAAACCATACAGTGAGATACATGCTTGAATGCAGAATAAAAATCTCTTCTAATATTATGCATCAGGGCCGTATTTAAAAAAATAAAGTTGATGATGGTTACTCGAAAACGAAACATCGGATTCCAATTTGCTGTATGCCATGTTAAAGAACGTTAAAAAGTACCTGTAGAAGCTCCTTTTACTTTTTAGTTAACATCAACGACAAAGTAACAATTTGTCAACGAAATCCTGAAAATTCGCTTTTTGTTGCATAACTTCGGAACGGTTCGGAATTTCGTCAGTTTAAAAATTTCATTTTACTAAACTCAAAATTGCTCAACTTTTCTCCAATTTAACCGAAACTCTATCTCTTACCGTTTCCGAAACCCCCATAGTAGCCCTCCTTATCTTGGACACAGTGTATGTAAGCAATATACCTATTAATGATAAAGTTCCGGATATGTTATTTAAAGAAACTAGTTAGTTCCTTTTAACCGATGCCGTATTCAATACTGTTACGTAACGAGGGTACCTACTCATCATGAACACTTGTAAGATACTGACGCCTCTATAAGAGTGAACAGCGGGCTTGACCCATTCCATGTGACTGCTGTCACGTCTTCCACTTGTCTTAATTCACTGCCAACGGGCTGCACTACTGCAGCAAAAGAGATGGGAGGCTAGGATCGAGACACTTCCGTCAAGCTGAATGCGGGGATTCAGTTTTTGTCCAAAACTGATCGTGTAATGCGAGCTCGAGCGTTGACCTAACGCTTGGAAAACCATCTCGAGCGTCTTCGTCCGCTTTTGTGGTTTTATACCCTTTAAATAGATTAACAAGCACAAGACCCACATCAGACAGTTATGGGATTTCAAGGAAACATTCGTCGCTGCACTCTCACTGCGAATGCTTGTTTCTCACACAAAGAAGAAGCTATGTCTGTTTGAACATTTCTTTATTAGTGCAGTTGGTGGATGACGTCTGACGTGGTGGTTAATTTGTGGGGCCGTTACATTACGTTTGCAAAGCTCACTGCAGAACAGAAGGTACTGCTGTTGCTTAACGATCACTAGAGTCATAAACTTCTCCATATCTTACAGAATGTTGAGCAGTTTAAAAGGTTTCAATTTTTTCTTAGTTTGAAAGAATAATATTGTTGTTGTTGTTATGCCAAACTTTGACTCTGATTGGAGTCATACTGAATAATTGAGAAAAAGTGTGATCATTCACTTCTTCCACTATATTAAGGAGCAGAAACTTCGTCTCTGTAAGGAAGATCCGTGCAGGATACCACAATTTATATATGTATTTTAAGTTTTACAGAGTGTCGCTTTAAAGTTTAATTCTCTATGATTGGTATACCGTATAAAGTGTATATTTTCGGGAAACTTTGAAAACAGCAACAAGAGGTTGTTCATAAGAAAAGTGTTTAAGACAGCTTGCTGCACCACCGAGTGGCTTTCAGATACAGGAAAAAAAGAAATTTTTAATTTGACAAGAAAATCTTATCCAGAACTGAACGTTACTAATAACGGCGTGAGGGTGTTGTATTTAAGGGCTGATAATATCGTACTTTCGTCACTTTGAAAAGCACTGTCACTGTACAAGTTATTATTTTCTCCGCGTTTATGAGTTCAGTTATTATACTCTATACAGCTGATCCATTTTTCCCTTCATTTACTGTTCTAAACAAAATATACAAAAATGGTCATCATTCTGTTCTTCACCACTGAATATTTGCTTTTATTCTTTGTAGTTCCTTTGTTATTTTTCCATTTTTTGTTATTTTCAGCCGTTCACGTTCACGCCGTTCCGGTTCGTCCAAAAAATCTTATTCCGTTACGGTTCGTAAATTTTTTTTTGTTCCGTTCCGGTTCGTACAGAAAGATCTTGTGCCCTAAAGTTGTTTATACTTAAACCAATATTTTAGAATTTTAAGTATCAGAATTAATTAAATTATTGGTTACTTTTACGCGCTGAAATTGTTCAGCTATACATCCAAAAAAGTTTCTCAATCGTGGCTACTAAACGTGCGTTTCGTTTAAAAAATAAAATCGAAAGTGCTCTCGCAAAAAACACCATAAAGCGTTTGTACGAAAAAATTATATCGAGTAGTAATCTTAGTAATCCCAGGCGTCCAAATAAACCAAGACCAATGCGTTTCGATGAAATGTCGTTGCCGTACAGGCCAGTGTTGAAAGGTCTCTGGAAACATCGAGTCGACGTCGATCTGCGCAGTTAAACATCAAAAGATCCACTCCCCGACGCATAATCCATGACGATTTGAATTTATTCCCATATAAAATACAAATGATGAACAAAATCGATTCACAGGACAAACCGCGTCGGGTTGCATACGGACAATTTTGTGTGAACATGGGCGAGAATGATTGTGATTTTTGGCGTTAAACCCTCATAAGCGACGAGGAACATTTCTCACTGAATGAAACGGTAAACAAACAAAACTGCCGCTACTACGCCACTGAAAACCAAATAAATCCACGAAAAGCCTCTCTATGACCATAGAATGACCGTTTGGTGTGGTATTACCGCGAAATGTGTAATTGGGCCTTACTTTTTCGAGGACGAGCGAGCGAATCCACTTACCACCAATGGCGACGGTTATCGAGCCATGATAACCGATTTTTTTATGCCAATTGTGCGTAGAAAGCGAATGGGTAACTTCTGGCTCCAACAGGATAGCGCGCCATGCCATACGGTAACTCCCACGATGGATTTATTGAGGTAATTCTTCCCTGGTCGCTTGATATCCAAAAATGACGATTTTGACTGGCCACCGCTTTCACCTGATTTGACGCCGTCCGACTTTTATTTGTGGGGATTTTTGAAATCCAAAGTGTACGTCAACAAGCCACGGATTTTGCCTCATAAAGCAAACATCGAACGTGAAATAACGACGACACCGAGAGTTACGCTCGTGAAAGTGATGGAAAATGCCGAAAAAGAGCACATTTTGTCATCAGGGAAAAAGGCGAGCACTTGAGCCAAATAATGTTTTAAAGATAATTGATATTATTTATCTCCTTGGATCAAAGTAAATGCCTGCGCAAAAAAATAAAATTGTCCTTTCTTAAATAATTTTATTTAAGAATCACATGGGTCATATGTAGATCGCCCACCCTGTATATGGTGAAATCTGAATCCGAAAAGTTTGCGTTACGGTTCGGGAATAACTCCATTTCGAGCACTGGATTATTAGATGAAGTTAAATCGGAGTAGCGGCGCTATTGTTATTATTAGTTTCAATTTAATATGGATTTCCTCCACATCCACATAATGGATCGTACATGCAAAACTACATTCCTACATTTAACACTAACAGCAAACAAATTCGATAACAAATACTAGGGTCAATTGACGGCTCCTGTTTAATAAATGACTAACGAAGACTATTGTTTCGAGAATAATTCAACCCTATTTATTAATTCAAACTTTAATGCACTGCGATTCTCTGAGTAATTTTTTACAATGACAGATCGAGCTTTGTTTCAATAATAATTGAACATATCAAACAAGTTAATGTGCAAAAATGTAATTGAATGGAAGAATCGCTGGCTATTATCGACATTGTAGTGAAGTAATCAGAAAGGTGCTATCGGATTAAAAGTATTTCGTACCCTTTATTATTTTAACTTCGAACATCAATGCCTGAACCATAACGATGTGTGTAATTTTTTTTTCGCAACCAGGCCTAACGTAATTTTCTATAATGGATATTGTGGGAGGTTGTGTGAGACTACCAAGCTTGAAGCGATTTTGATATTACTCGTAATGCGGTTTACGGTTGGCTTAATGGACGATGTTATATATTGCAATCATTCATCTAAACAGCTCCTAAAACTCTCTTATTTAGTAAACTATTTTTGTTACTGGGAGAATAATGACAATATTGCCTGATAGAAATTCGAAAACTTCCACAATCAGTATTAGTGTCTGGCGAGAAATAAATTTCTTTCTTCAATTCAAGTTAGAAAACCGTAACAAGTTCGCAGGCGAAATTGGGCAACTAAATTTCGGCCCTATTAAGACGCAATGCATATGTTGCGCCTGAAGTTCAATTGCGTAAATCTCTTTTTCTGTAGTGGAACGTGCCACATGTTCCTAAGGATCCCATAAACAAACAAGCTCATTAAACTTCTTCCGCAGTAGTTTTTTTTTTATACCGCAATGACTAAATATATCATAATATATTTTAAAGACAAAGTTGCGTCCCCGATTCATCCACAATCTTGGGTCGGAAAAATGCAATTACCGCAAGACGAAAATTAAAATTTTACACATTGTTAACTAAATTAAATTAGATTAGGAAAGCCGTGAATAAGAAAACTGGACTGGTTAAAAATCTTGGCAGTATATCTAGACAGACGACAAAATAATCTTTTAATTCAGTTAACCGAATGCAAATGTCTTGCGGTGTTGTTAGAACGATTTACAGACATTCATTTTTTGGCAGCTGCCGGTTTTGCCGCAACTGTCGTTTATTATTTTAATTTTGTCTTTGTTTTCATTCTTTTTTCTCCTCTTCACAATAAAAGAAATGAATTCGGATACATAAATATAAAAGTTTATCATCGCTATGATGCTCTGACGACTGAATACTTGAAATATTTTTAAGATCTCATAAATTTTTTATGAGAAGATTTAGAACACATTTTTTTAGCATATACACATAATTACTTAATGCATTACTTTGGCAGGTTCGTTAATTGATTTTACTTATAACGTTTTTCATTAAAGTAAACGTATTAAAATGAAAGCGTTTTTAATTAAAAACACTTACAGAAAAAATCACATTTTTATATTCAGTCGTAATTACACAGTAATTAATGTAGCAGCGCGATTCATAACGCGACGTAAAGTGTGTGACAAAGGCAAAATATTCCAGATGTACCAAAGATTGTTGGACGACCTTAAAACTTTAATACTGTGAGGGTGTTAGAGGTCAATACCGAATTCACTTAATGTAACAACCGGTACAATTACACTAAATAACGTCATAATTGGAAACAATAAATATCAATTTAACCAAAATATAACAACGTGATAGAGATCGTCTGATATTGACACAACGTGTTTTACTTTCCGGTAACTGACGTGCAACTGATATCTGTCAATTAGTGTAATTGAAATGGATGCTGTCAGAAGAGACGTTGCAAATTTATCATGACTTACTTGTCATTTGCAAGGGATGCATTTTATCTCTTCCGTAACGTTATCGGATTAAAACGAAAGATATGTGCCCTTAAAGAGAAAGTTAATGGAAACATATTTATATTGGTTAAGGCAAGGTTTGCTGTTTGATAAACTTGGGTTTAGTTAGGCATAAATAGTCTTACATGCGGTATTATTCTGTAGGTTGCGGTTTTGAAACTTTGGGGACCTACAGTTTAAATCTATTGTTCCAATATTGTAAATGTTTTTCAATTTTAATGGTTATAAGTTTTATAAGTGTATAACGATTCAATATTCTATAAACGTAATTGTTCACAATAATTCGTAGTATTTTTGGTTTTCATATGAAGAGCATGAGTGCCTTGGGAACAAATACTTACGTCTGGAGTACGTCACTGTCATTTTACTCTCAGAGTAATGTGTTATTAAACACGTCCTGGATCGTTTATTTATAAGAACGTCAAATTATCGAAACTGCTACAAACATTTGCGACGTTTATGGGGGTAATGTTATCGGGTAAATTACCACCCAAAACTGTATTTCTCGTTGTGAGGTAAATGATACCCATGTAGCATTTAATATTCGTGTAATATTGGCTTTTCATTGTAAATGTATTGGTAAGATATTGTCCCAATATTGAATTGAGAACAATTTTACATATTGTTAAATATTACTACTTAACCGATATTATTTCAATATTGGGGAAAATATTTATACAATATTGGCCCATTATTTTTTGTGATGTGTCCCAAAATAGTAAGACAGGCAACCACAGAGCCCTAACTGTTTCTAGGGACTATTTCCATGTGCTCCGGTGGCTCCTTCTCCAGGAACTCCATTCACTGCGCGTAGACTCGGAGGAGTTCGGTGATTGCTTCAAGTAGGGCTCGAACCATCGATCGCCCGGTTAGCAGTCACCTATGACACCATTGAGTTACGGAAATTTATATAATTTTGAAATTTAAAGTTGAACACTATAAAATATGTAGGAGGGCCTACGTGTTATATTTTGATTACTTTGATATCTGTAAATCGGCGGAAATATTAACATTCGGCGGATTTTGAGGAAGTATCTTTCATAACGTTATTACTTATGAAAATATTTTTTCATGTTGCCTATAAATATCCAGTAATATTGAAAACACCGTATTGTTATATGTATTATTAATCACTATATAATAACCGAAAGATGTGTATATGTGTGGGTTGCTGTGCACTTTTCCGACAGTCGCCGAATCCTGACGAATGCGGATGTGATATTTTAAAACCAAAGCTATTATAAATTTATAACCTACAAATTAATGCTACAATTATAGATACCCCCGCAAACCACGTAAATATCTGCACTAATTTTTTTCAAAGTAAGTTTTAAACATTTTAGTATAAAAGTCCGTCATCTTATTCAAGCGGTATTTGTGTCTAAATATATTTTCTTTACTTAGAAAATACGTTCAAAGTTTCCTTATGGAGATTACGTGTAAAATAGAATTCGCTATTTGTGCTTATTTTTGGGTGAAAATTTTGTGTAAACATGCAAAGTTTGTCTGTCCGAGGTCCTTAACACATTTCGAACATTAAAACAATGGCAGAAAGTATTTTCGCGAAAATTTTCAAAATGACAAGTATCGGAAACTTTTTCTCGGTAACACGGAAATTTAATTATTTCAAGTTGAAAAGTTATTCAAATGATGAAAAATGATTCTATTATGCCTCGCGTTAACATTTTCATCGTTAAAATGATGTAAAAAGTAGTAACAGCATTCATCGTAGACTAATTTATGTGTTCCGATACCTTCTTTCGGTAACTTTTGAAATGTACATGTTTGTGTGCTTATTTCGAATTTAGAGATTTTGAACGATGGACGATGTCGTAGGTAACATAATTATATAGTCGAATGTTTTCACCGAGAAAAATGTTTTTGTCTACATATTTAACTTAATATCTATTGATGAAAGTAGGTGGTAAGTGTATTGTTACGTTACACTATACCAAAGAGAATACCTATACTTTGACTATACTTCTAAATATACAACTTATATTGTAATTAAGAGGAAGTAAAATCCATATTTACTGCTGTACATATACGTGTAAATGATGCCTTTAGTTAGTGAAATAAACAAAAATTTGAAACTGTTTAAGGTAGAGAAGGTCTTTCTATAAAACAGATGTTATGCAACGTTAGACCAGCTTATATTTGTACATTTTATATTTTATGGTATTTTTAGTTTTACTATAGTTAAAGATGAATCTTTCATAGTGTAGTCCATGACTTACAAAGGGGGTTGTAGATAACTTAATACAAATAAAACACCCAACCTGCCCCTTAATTATTTAATAGTGATGATTGTTGTGAGGCGACATGTTTCGGGAAACACTATTCCCATTTTCAAGCCAATGATGTAAAACGATGAATTAAAAGTTTTGTAGTTGAATTAAATACTTATAAGTTAAAATCAATTAAGCACATGATGTAATTACAATTAATTTAACATTAACATAATCCGAAGATCAGAGGTAAAATTATTAATAAAACTGAAGGGGGTCTCTAAGCGAGGCCCCAAGTTGTGGCTCTGAATGCCAGGATGAGGGATGAAATGGATTAAAATATGGGGTTTTCACACACGACCCATGTAGCATTTAATATTGGTGAAATATTGGCATTTCATTGTAAATACAAATATTGGTAGAATATTAATGTACAATATTGAAATGTGAACAATTTTACATATTAACCAATATTATTTCAATATAGGGGAAAATATTTGTTTAATATTGGCCCATCATTGTTTTGTAATGTGTTCCAAAATAGTAGGAAAGGGGGTGGGTGACCTGCGCCACCCCAATGCCCTAACTGTTTCGAGGGACTATGTGCCACTGCGCAGTGCCTCCTGCAGGGTTCCATGTGCTCCGGTGGTTCCCTCCCCAGTACGTATAGACTCGGTGGAGATCGGTGATACTGAAAAAGGCTTCTTCTTCATGTAGGACTCGAACCGTCGATCACCCGGTTAAGAAGTCAGCCCTGACACAACTGAGCTACGGAAACTTATATAATTTTGGAATTTAAAATTGAACACTATAAAATATTGAAGAGGGCGTTTTGATTAATTTTATATCTCTAAATTCGGCGGATTTCGAGGAAGTATCATAACGTTATTGTTTATGAATATTTTTTTCATGTAGCTTAAATATATCATTTTAAATATCGAGTAATGTTAAAAACACAGTATTGTTATGTTATTGACAAATAAATATTGACTATATTGTATAGCAATATTTACTAAATATTGTAAATATGTATGCTATGTTGCTTAAATATCGATTTTCAATATTTAGTAATATTGTACACGCAATATTGGTACATTGTTGTATGTACAATATTTGAATTTACATTGAATATCAATATTTACTAAATACTACAAATGTGTATGTTATATTGCTTAGATATAGATTTTCAATATTTAGTAATATTGTACACGCATTATTGATACATTATTGTGTGTACAATATTTGAATTTATATTAAATAGCAATATTTACTAAATTTTGCAAATATTGTTCTTATATTCACTAAATATTGCATTTCCAATAATTGTACAATGCTACAAAACTATATTTACCCAATGTTGGCTGCAGTTTGCCAATATTGCCCCAATTAGGCCAATATTCAGCCAAGCTAACGCCAATAAACGGTGCTACATGGGGAATTACACATACCTAACATTTACTAAGTAAGAATAGGCCAAAGTGTGCTCAATATCATCAATATAATCTTACAATAAAACATGTTATTACAGAATGTTGAACCCTTTAACCTTACAGGAACTTCTATGATATAGAGGTAACAATGTAGATGTAGAAGAATATAGATTTAAGAAAACGTACCAACACCCTGTGAATATACTATGCGTAATATAAAAAAAAACTGACGGAACCCTTAGTAAGAGGATTCAATGTTCTAAGCAGTACCGAAAATGCTCTTACTCGGTAGCCATGGGAAACGGAGAAAATAATAATAATTTTATATACTCACCTACGTATGGAGAAACCTTGTAAAATAATCATTTATACTATGTACACAAAGGTAACGGTACTTTGCGCCCATACTCACCTATAACATTAATTTCCCTTAAATTTGTATGCTAAAGCATTAATTGGTACAATGTATAACAAGTACATATTAAATTTCTAACATTTACACTTCCTTTTAAATTATTCAATATAAATGTTTTTAACTTAATTTCTTAATTAAGCATTAAATTAAATATTCATTACATCTTTGTACATTAATTCTAAAACTTATTTTCTCTTTTAGAGGACTCGAGCACCATTACCGTTCCATACTATTCTGAGAGAAAAGAAAGGTGTAATATTTGGTAAGTGTCGATGTTTAGGTTTTTGAATTTTTACTTCAAAATTTTATTATAGAATTTAAGAAAACTTTGTCATTTTATAAGACCATTACCAAAACTGAATTGCTACCACTCTGAAATTGCTTCAGGGCTTTTTATCTAAATTTCAATAAACATAACAGGGCTAAGAGTAAAAAACCTTAATATTTATTATTTCCGATATGATTTTAGCATAAATAACATTTCATCTCACCTTATTTGCATTATCTCAAAACCCCACAGCATTTAAGGAATTGCAAATATAATTTGAACATGAACTGAAGTTAAATTATTACCCACGACTCTAACTTTCTTAGTTTCTAGTGGCCTCTCAATAGTTTGAAGAAGTATCTTCTCTTTATAGAAATGTTGGACAAATTGTGGCCACCTTCTGCGGTATCAAATGCTGTCACATTAATAACAAATGTTTACTGATAAATAAAACATTGCAAAATGCAGAAATTCGTACATGAGTGTATATTGAAAAATATAATTCAAACTGATGGACACGCTTGATGAGTGATGGCACTGAAAATGGGTTAATGAAGGATTCCTTGGAAGGTTGCAATTTGTTGATTAAACCAGGGATCAAACCTGGAGACTATCGCAACGATATGAACTTCACTCACTATGAGAAATAAATATGGGACAAGCTTATTTGCTGGAAATTACCATCAAATTTAATACCTCCAGTCAATAATTCGGAAACCAATCGAATTAAGTTAATAAACTTCACGTCTTAAGAAGAATTCACTTTATCGAGTGGAAGAGACGTCGTAGTTACTATAAAACAAATTAAATGTTGCGGTTAATAAATTATTCATTGTTTTCATTAAAGGAATTCGCGAAATTTCATGATAGATACACAGAGTGTCTCGTATTATATTCTAGGGATCAAACGGTGATGATTCGTTAAAAGGAAGTTAGGATAACTGCTTTTGTGTTATAAGTAATTTATTACTGCCAAATGAACCTTTCTCTTAAAAAAACGTAATAGTTGCTGAGAAAATCAAGTTTCTTTACTTGGTCGGTAATTAGGTCAAGTTGTCATGCCCTGTCAGTTCAATAATTGTTGTTTGTCACAGAAAATAAGGTAGATTATGGCGAAACAAATAATAATAGCCGAAGTGGCAGGTCACGGCAACTCTGATCAATCATTTTTATTTTGCAAACAGCTTCGGTCAAATGCTAATCTAATAAATTAAGATTTTAATAATAAAAGTTCTGTATTTGTTAATTTCTCGTGGCACAAGCCTTTGGAGTTGAAAAATGCATAATTCGGCATGTCTAAAGTGCTATAGAACAGTTAAGCTCTTGAGTCATTTTTAGTTATCTGTATTATAATCTGCGTTATAATGGGAACCATTAGCTTAATACCGGATAACAGTTTGAAAGCATTGTGTAGTGCATGAATAGACATGTAAGTATTAAGAATATTAATGTATTCCATGTTATATTATTGAACAACGTTCATGTGTTATTTTCTATTGAAAATCTTCTTCAATATACCACAGAATTCAAAATTTCAATATAAATGGGTTTTAAAATTTTTGTCCAAAACAGTAACAGAAAAGTTGCTGAATTGCTAAAATTATCATTCAATCCGAAAATACGATATTCAAAAAACACAAGTTTTATTAGATACAAATGAAAATGTATCAATCAAATTATGGAAAGGAGGCACCATCCCCTCCACTTTTCTGACGTCACAAGCCCCGCCCGTTTTTCACCGGCCACGTGGGCGGGGTTATTATTGACCTTGCAAATTTCCTGGATGACGTCCTGACTGACTTTCTGGATGGCTTCCCTGGTTTCTGGATGACGTCCTGGTTGACTTTCTGGATGCCCTTTTGACTTTTCGGGATGGCTTTCTGGATGCCCTTTTGGCTTACCTGGGTGACTTCCTGCATGACGTAATTTAACCTTGGGTTTTTCCTGAAAGATGGTATAAATGCGTGTAATTGAGTGTAGTTAATTTAGTTCCGTTTATTCGTCATGGAAGATTTAACTGCTAATCAAATTTTGAGGTTGTTCTATAATGGTGTGCTAACCAACGTGGGTCTGATAAAGGCATACCAAATGGTT
Organism: Pyrocoelia pectoralis; assembly: GCA_036250285.1. Classification (NCBI taxonomy): domain Eukaryota; kingdom Metazoa; phylum Arthropoda; class Insecta; order Coleoptera; family Lampyridae; genus Pyrocoelia; species Pyrocoelia pectoralis. Next base: position 32,690,403 of record CM070077.1, read on the forward strand.
AATTATAAGATGTTGTATGAAAATAATACCATCGATTCGATGGAACTCTACGAAGAGCTGGAGGAATGTATTTCGGTGTTTTACTTTTAAGTTTTAATTATTTTTTACTTCAGGCAAGAGATCGATAATTGAAGGGGATAGGATGAAGTCACCTTGTTATCAACCCACGTCTGAAGATTATCAAGATTGTACGAGAAATTATTACGGAATCACATTACCAGAAGGAAAGGAGGAACCTGAAGAAGAGCAGCAAGAAGAATCAATTGATAAGACTAGTAAAGATGAAAAATGTTCTTCAAAATAAAAAATGTTATTTAATCTGCTTATTATATGAAAATGTATTTAAGATGTTTCAAATTCTCTCCAGTACTCAGTTCCAATTTAGTGTCGGAAATGGAGAGTCAGTTTCAGAATCCTTTTTCTGCAATCGTTACGGGTCCCTCAGGCTGTGGAAAATCCTATTTCATAGTTAATTTTCTTAAAAAAAGACGTCAAAATTGTGAAAAAGGTTTATTGGTTCTATTATCAGTGGTTTTGGCACCCATTTTGGTTTTTATCGATTATATTTAATGTTGCATCAGCAAAAACAGGAATAAGGAAAATGATGCATTTTTATTTATTTAAAATGACATTAATTTAAATTTTAAATCTTAATTACGACTACAAGTGCCATTATATTTTCTGCTTTTTTGACAAAGTAAAAAAAATCACGTGATGTTAAAACGAACTAACGAAAACATAATATGTATAATTATCTAACAATTACAACAGACACTAGACATGTTTAAACAAAGAACATATATTTACTGTATTGTAAGCTTCTCCTAAAATAGCGATAAATACTTCCTTTATTTTAGAGATTCATTAAGCTAGAATATACGGTCGACCTTCCATATGAAATATCTGGAGATCTAGATGGCTTTAAAAGAAAAAAAATTCTAAGAAATTATTAAATCCCTGCTTTTTGTTTATCAAATTATTTACAGACATCTACTTTGGTTTTCAACTTAAACCAAACGCTGTACCTAATACTTTAATACAAAAATGGAAAAGTGAGTTTCAGTTTGAAAATGTATTTAACTGTATGTTTCAAATTCTCTCGCCTTACTTTAAGGATTCATATTTATTGAATTTCAGAAGGGCAGAATCATTAAACATATAAAATTTACTGTGTAATGTACAACATTTTTGAAATCCATTTCCAGAAAACATTGTTTGTAACAGCTCCCCTAGATTTTTCTTTAAAAGATTATTTTTGCAATTTGTAATTAATACTGTATCTAATACCCATTAGTGTAAATTAGAGAATATCAGCACAGCACAGATATAAAAATAAATAAAAAAGGAATTTTAGCAGATGCATGTTTATTGATTAAATTTCCAAAATTTAAGTAATTGACTTTCAACTATTAGAGGAATTTACCAGGGCGTGTGTATATGATTTCTAATTACGGCCATTATCCTTGAGTTTTGCAAGTCTATTAGAGTGATTTTCGATGAAAGGAATGCAATTTCTATTCGGCATTACAAATTGGAAATTTTCTAAACGGCTATTGGATAAAATCCCAAAGTCATAATGACTCTGATAATGACTTTTGGTGCTATAAATACAGCCTTGTGATTCTTATATCTTACAGTGCTAAACTACTACATTCAGAAAATGGATCATTTCTCAAAAATAATGGACGTCGACGTGGAGTTCCAATTAAACGCTTTAAAGAAAACGCAGGAGCTGGAGGAATTAATAAGAGTGAAGTTGGATCGCGATTATACCAACTTCATCGAAGACTGTGTGTCTCGAGAGAGGACTGAAGCACAGATAAAGTGTCTGGGAAGAAAATCGCCGGACGGGGCCATCGGTGGTGGTATTGGAGGCATCAGCAGCAGCAGCAGATGGATCGGCAGCATCCATAACATTCCGAAGTGGTTGGAGGTAATCGATACCGGAGGCAGCAGCAGCAGCGAACTCAGCAGTATCCATAAGATTCCGAAGCGATCGTTGGGAGTCATCGGTAACGGAAGCAGCAGCCATAAGATACCGAAACGACAGTTAGTGACCAGAAGTGACCAGGGTACTTCTGTCGCCTTCTAGCTGGTTGCGGTAGTAGAGCAGGCGAGAGAGATAACTGCCGCAACGTATTTTTTTACCCGACACCTTCATTTATACTCCGTATCATCGTTTGTATGACCTTGCGTGCAAAAGAAAAAGATAGAGATACCCATTCGTTTGACTTCAGTGTTACTTATGCACGTTTCCTCTCCAAATCAGTGTTTTGTTTTAAAATTGCTTGCTTCAATGATACTATTATATACGATTTATACCATATCGAACGTTGCTAAGCGACAGCAACGATGATACGATAAAACATTGAATGCAACTCGAATATTTGCGATTTATACCATCTCGCACATTGTTAAACCACTAGATTATTATAAATCGCATAGTATTCTCGTTATATGAATAGGTATTACAATACAGCTCCCCCAAGCTCAGAATGTCGCCGTGAACTAAATTTGAATAATTTAAACTGACCAATAAAAAATCTTGAAAAGGACGTGGTACATTCAATTCTAGAATTTTTTCACAGTTTGCATTCCGTGTTTATATTACAAATTTATTTGCATTTGAATGTACTTCGCGAACATGAGTAGCTCCCTCGACCACGCTTTCTCAGGGACATTGTATGCTGGGTATAGCAGGCTGCATCTCTGAGATGTTGGTATTTATAAATATCTTTGATGTATTTTTGATGTGTGGCTTTACGCGTATATTACACCAGAATCGAAACTATAATAAGGGCCAACTCTACTATGAGTATTATCGGCCTTTGGCCGGCTACTCTTTACCTTATAATAATAATAATTCACAACATCTAATATATCTTTATCTTTTAAATGTTGTGTCATGGCATCATTAACGAGAGCTAAATACCAGAAACTGGGTTAGAATTAATTCCATATACCACCACCAAGCTGAAGTTGTGAGCAATAAGGAATAATATATTGATGACCAAATTGGTTGTCCGTGTAGTGCTGTGGGGAGGAGATTTCTACTCAGCGTCACTTTTATACAGGGGACGTAATTTCAACATTTTCATTTGAGGGGGGAGCGGACAGGAAAAATAAAATACGATATATCCTATGCCCACCTACCTACCTGTAGCCCATAGATATACCGTACAGGTTAGGTATAAGGTTCCTTCACTCCAGAGTCGGATTTACCATAAGGCTAGAAAGGCTGTAGCCTAGGGCGGCAAATTTTAGGGGGCGGCAAATGTTGGAGTTCATAAGATTAAATAATAAAATGACATCTAGACAAATTCAAATCATATGAAAAAATGCAATATTTTAGCGAAAACTAGTGTAGATGAGAGGCGGCAAAATATTTCCAGTCTAGGGGCGGCAAATTGGTAAATTCGCCTCTGCTTCACTCTTTCCATCCGTTTCAAACAAATACTTGAGAAAAAGCGAAGAGTAATTGTTGTTATGTCTATAATTTAGTATCAAGTTAGTTGACTAAAAAAAAAATAGAAGTGTTATTATTAATTGAATATTTGTCTGTCAATAAAATCATTGATTAATTATACGGTGTAATTTAAAATATTAAACAACAGGTTATGGGCCATTAAATTATATTGTGTGATTAGTTCAGTGCCGTATTATTCTCCATCTGTTAAAAATATGTCATCCATCCAAAACCAAATCGAAAGGTTACGTGGCCGGGATAACTATGATAATTGGACATTTGCGGTTCAAGCATATCTGGAGGATCAGGAATTATGGGAATATGTAGAAGGAGTTTCAGTAAACAAATATGTAGAGAAGACGGACAAAAAATGTAGGTCCAAAATCATCCTTCTAATAGAACCTTATCTTTTCGTGCATGTAAGGGACACGAAAACTGCAAAAGAAGTTTGGGACAAACTAAAGAATGCCTTTGAAGACTCAGGTTTAACCAGGAAAGTTGGTCTGTTAAGATCATTAACTACAACAAGGTTAGAAGATTGTGATTCTGTTGAAGATTTTGTCGGTGTCATTATAAACACAGCGTCTAAGCTATCAAGTATTGGTTTGACAGTTAGCGACGAATGGACTGGAACAATTATGCTTGCTGGACTTCCGGAAAATTATCAAACAATGATTATGGGAATAGAAAGTTCAGGTATAAAAGTCACTACAGATTCTATAAAAACAAAAATTCTTCAAGATGTCACAATGACAAAGGCAGGTAACAAAGCAATGTTTGGTTATGGTGGTTCAAAAAACTTAAATAATGGTTCTGAACAAAAACCCACAGAAAGTGAAAGTCGTTTTAACAGAAACGGCAATAAACAGTTTAATAAAAAGAAGTTTGGTCCCAGGTGTTAACAATTGTAACGGTTACGGACACTTATCAAAGAACTGTCCTAAAAAATCGAATGGTTCAAACAAAGACGTTAAAAATAACGTGAACAAAAACGATAAGAATGAAAAGGGTGATAAGTGCGCATCTTGTGTTGAAAATAACTGTTTATTTACTGCTTTTTCTGCCCAGAAAAAAGCAAATGTAGAATATTTTCTAGATTCCGGTGCTTCAGTACATCTTACAAATAATGATGAATTATTAACAAATGTAAAACAAACTACACAATTGAGTACCTATTACAACAGCTGAAGGTAATAAGATGTTATCAGAAAAGGTGGGTAACATACAGCTTCTAGTAAGTGTATCTGGCTCAAGTTCAAGTGTATCTGTAAGTAATGTATATTTTATTCCGACTTTAGACATCAATTTGTTGAGTGTTAGTCAAATTGTAAGCAAAGATAATGATGTTTTGTTTACAAAAAAAGGAGCCAAAATTTTTAATAATGAAGGTGACGTGCTAGCAACAGCTACTCACAAAAATAACTTGTTTGTTTTGGACATGCCATTGACAACAGGTATAGCGGCTTCAGTCACTTTATGGCATAAAAGAATGGCTCATATAGGTTTTGACAGTTTAAAAACATTGAAAACAAAAAATTTAGTGCATGAACTTGATAATATGTGTGGCGATTTAGCAATAGAACCATGTCAAATATGTTTACTAGGCAAAAGTCACCGACTTCCATTTCAACTGAGTAATACTAAGTCAACTGATCTGCTTCAATTAGTTCACTCCGACTTAGCTGGACCGATGCAAATCAAATCCATTGCAGGATCAAGATACATTTTAACTTTTCTAGATGATTATAGTCATAAAACTTTTGTATACTTTCTCAAACAAAAGAGCGAAGTGGCTGAAAAATTTGAACATTTTAAAAATCTGGTAGAGAATCAGACCAGAAAGAGCATCAAAACTTTACGTACAGACGGTGGTACAGAGTACTGTAACTCAACTATGGCTCAACTATGCAGTAAAGCTGGTATAGTGCATCAAACTTCATGTCCATATAGTCCTATGCAAAATGGGAAATCAGAGCGCCTTTTTCGCTCAATTTTAGACCGTGCGCGTTGTATTTTAATAGAATCTGAACTTCCAAATCGTTTTTGGGCAGAAGCCGTAAACACTGTGGTGTATTTGCTGAACAGATCTCCTTGTAGAGTGTTAGAAAAAACTCCAGAAGAGATTTGGACGGGAAACAAACCGTCATTAATTCATTTAAAAACATTTGGTTGCAAAGCCTATGCGCATGTGCCTTCTGCAAAAAGACAAAAGTTGGATCCGAGGTCTATTCCATGTATATTTGTAGGTTACTGTACTGAGCAAAAAGCGTACAGACTATTTAATCCTACTAAAAATAACATCATCTTTTCGCGAGATGTCATTTTTTCGGAAGGGGAGAAGGGAAGTGTTTATCTCGAAAACCCTCGTGAGGAAGGCAATTCTCATTTCTATTATTTCTCAGACACTAAGAAAACAACCGAGAATGAGAAGACTGACCCAGAGGTAGCCAGGGAGGATGAGGTACATCCAAATTTGGACACTGGCGATGAACTCAGTGAAGTAAGGAGAAGTACAAGAGTAAAAAATCCACCAAAAGGTATGGAAGATTTTTTGTTATATTTTTTGGGGTCTGATGACAGCTCTGATCCAACAACCGTAAATGAAGCAATGAACAGGGCAGATGCAGACCTATGGAAACATGCGATGGATAAGGAGATACAATCTCAACTAAACAACAGAACATGGGAATTAGTAGATCTTCCTCAGTGTAAGGAACCTCTAAACAGAAAAAAAAGTGCGGGAGTGTGCTAAGAGACAAAGACTTAATACTAAATCATAAGGGAGGATGTTGTTATGTCTATAATTTAGTATCAAGTTAGTTGACTAAAAAAAAAATAGAAGTGTTATTATTAATTGAATATTTGTCTGTCAATAAAATCATTGATTAATTATACGGTGTAATTTAGATTATATTGAGCAAAGTTTTGGTGCATCGCATCGCTCTATGCAATCTATCAATTGATTGGAATTCAATTGTGAACCTGTTCTTTAGATTTATATGAGACTATAGAAATGTTTGCAAAACATGGAAGGATATTCCACAGAATGAATTTAATGACGTCATAATAGGGTGGGTGGGGGGGCATCAAAGTAGAAAAAACGAAATATTACAGTTTACAGTATTAAATGTCGATTTCGATACCATTGGTAATTTTTGTTAGCATTAATTTTCCTTCTTTGCGTCACCAAGTCATATTGTTTCCTGATTTCCACACGTTTTCATTCTCATCAACACTGTTTTGCCGATTAGCAGAACGCTTACTAGAATTTTATATTAAATGGGGAAATTCTACTACCTATTGCAGAAAAACGCCTACCTTGTACGAGAAAACACCATTACTTTCATAGCACCAATACGTTTTTGAAAATAAAAGTAAATTAAATTTGAACAATCTATTGCTACTCGACCATAAACGGTAACAGTACTATCCACTTGTTTTTTCCACCTATTTCATACATCCCCTGAGAAATGATACGTATTGAACATCGTGCACATACCCTTTCCTGTCTAAATCGATCTTACAGCCTATCCGTTATTTTTGTATGTACTTACTTCTTTTTGTAATTCTTAATCAGATGATCGGCATATTAAATATTGCGGTGAACCGGTGATCCATCATTATTTCTTTCAAGATTCTTTGAGCACACGCATTTATTTAGAAGGGTATGGATATGGATATTTCACGACGAAATAATAACGAAATACAAAACTTTCACTTTCGGCATTTCGCCAACTGGAAGCAGGTGATTTATGAAGTGGTAAATAAGAGTTTGAATACGTTGAGGGATATCAAGTGACAAAAAAATAAATACCGACAGTGGAACTTTTTATTTACAGCCACACGTGTCGTCATCAAAGATTAATCATCAATTACAACAAATCCAGAAAGTTCTCTCCCATAGATCACGTCTCCATTGTTGTATTTCAAAGTTCCACTTTAATAATATTAAAGTAAGTACCTACACCTTTCCCTTACAAAACTATAGCGCATTAGGTAAGTAAGAAAATTATTGTTTAAAGAAACATATCGATTGTTCAAAAACATGTGACGTGAACTTAAAAAAAGAGGTCAGTTAGGTCAAAACGTAATTATTACTAATTTAGAAACGAAACCATTATCTAATAAGCAGACTCCATACACCAATCAAACCTTATCGGAATATTAATGAGCAAAAGGATTACGTACGTAGCTATCAAATTATACATGTAATGCACGACAAGAGTTTTATGTTTTCAGAGTTTATCACCAATTTTATTTTATTTCCCATGCAATTCAAGAATTTTAATCGTGTCTATATATAAATTTTTCAACTTAGATTGTCTGTTGTAACTCGCGCCACAGGATATATAAGTTTTCGTTTTTATTACACTTTAAATGCAACAACATAATTGATTTACTTACAAAAATAAACGTATAACTTAAGCGAGTAGAGAAATAATATAAATGAAAGAAATTTATAACCCTCCACGTTCTGATAGAACGCGATTTCGCTAATCTAATTAGTGGCAAATTTGGTCAGAGTTTTCACAGAACGTGGCGAAAATCGTTGCAGGTTATTTCAGAAGTTTTCCTCCTAATATGGTCGAGAAAGTTTTATAAATACACCTACCTACACGTGTAATATGTATACACGGTATTCATGTATATTTACTTTAACACTCGTAAAAATTTGATGGGGGCTCGTAAACGATACGATTTTATTACACATTTTTGAGTTTCGTTTAGAATTAATTAAAAATGTTGAGTGTTCCGTCGAGTATTTTGTACATAAATTCAGTGTAGGATAAGAACAATTACTTGAATACGTTGTAGTCTTTCACTGTGTGACGTTTCATTTAACGTTATTGATTTTGAATTATCTATTATATGTGAAAGATAGCTTTGATTATTGAACGAATATGATTTTCTCACCTAAAATTACTATTGGCTATTCTCAACGTATTCGTTGGTTCCGTTACAGATTTTCTAATCGGCAACCAATGAAAAAGATTTATTCTGGTTTGTTGATAGATTGGCATGACGATTTAAGTTTTAATTTCGTTCGTTCCGTTTTGGAAAAGTATATAAGGGTGGAAAGTCTGATATTCGAGATCTTATTAATCATTCTTTGAAACGCGAAGGTTGTGCGACTCTTATCTGTGAATCTATCGAGTTGTTTCGGTTATAGTGTTCCACAACTTCAATAGTGTGATGGTATTTAACGAGATGCTGTTAATATTCAACACTAACGTGTCTACGAATTTACGGTTTCAAAAAGGATGTGTCTCCATTTCTAACTGCTGATTATTTCAGGTATGATACTTTTTCTTGGTGTTTTCATTAGGTAATTCTCTTGTTTAATTATAGCGACTTCGTACTGATTCTTATAATCCAAATTTGGTACCGAATAGTATACTCAAGATTTGGTACTGATTAAACTAATTCAAACTTCTTGCTGATTGGTATAATCCAAACCTTGCCTCGCTTGCTTGTTCGTGTTACATGTTAATATTGCCTACTGCCGATTGTTCCTGTTATCGCTATCCTGTTTTGATCTCGCCGTAATCTGCGTTGGAAGGATTCAATATCACTACCGTCAACGGGATAATCCATTGTTAACTGTTCTACAAGAATTCAAACCTTTATTGCGTGGAATCGGAAGTGACGTGCTTCGTACATGTGCATGTGCTATCATTGAACCGCAAGTGTTTTATCTAAATTTGAAATTGCTTACTTAATTTGGTCCTTTAACTATCATTATTGCTGTTATCATTTACTTACTTTTGCTTTTGAAAATTCCTTTATTTTTCTAATTGTCAATATTTTAATTGTCAATAATCTTGATGTTATAATTTGCTTGAGAACGAACCATTTCCGTTCATTAACGTAACTTTAAATATTATTCCGACCTCAAATTATTTTAAAACCTTTAGGTATTTTGTTAATGCTTAATAGTGATTGATACAATTGTCATTATCCGGATTGCAATCTTTTGCATCCTTTCTTTTAATTTTATTCCAGCGCGTTGTGGTTCTATGCATAGAATTTCATCGTAAGGAAGGAAAACTTCAGGTGAGTCAATTTAAATATTTATCAATTACTGTAGCATTTCATAACTGTCAATTGTACCTATTGTCAAAATTTAGTATTTAGTTGGGTAATATTTAGAACTGATTTAAAAATTCTTTCTTCAAGCAATTTGTTTGTCATAGTTTATGTTTTGTGATTAAGATATCCATCTTTGTGATTTTACGTTTTTACCATTATTAATTGGTGCATAGCTGTTTTGTTCCAATTGTATTTCATTTTCGAAGTTATTATAATTGTGTTAATCTACTGCCTTTGTCATTCTTATTTGTCATATTTGATTTATTCTTACTAAATCATTGCTTGTTATCACACTGAATCCTCCTTCGTAATTCTAGTTTTCAGTGAGAAATATTATCTTTATCTTGAATTACGTGGCGCCCTTTTATTATTGACCTTTTGTCTTTACTCCTTTCAGAATTTATTTGCTATAATTAACCCACCCCATTCGCCCCGTATAACTGAGCTTACGGCGCATTATTGTAAAAGTTGTGTTACCATTTTTACCGTAACATAATTTTCTTTTTGGCGCCCAACCGTGGGGCCACCATCTCTTTTGATTTTGTTACCTCAACATAATTATTGTCGTTAATTTAATTTTGTGAATCTCATTGTGGTTATATTAGTTTGTTGTTACGAGTTCTAATATTCGTGATTTATTTCTTTTCGATTATTTACAAACTTGTTTAGTAATCATGTTTACCTTTAAAATAAATGTGAATCGTTTACTTAAACCTGAATTGGAATATGAACTTCTTTCTAGAGGAATTGCACTTACTCCTGGGGTTGCGAATTTGCGAAAGTTTGCTCGTAGTGCCATTACCCTTGAACGTGAGAAATCTTTAACTTCTATTCCACATGTTGTTTCTTTTGCTGAAGATGTTGCTGTTATTAATCAATCCTTAGTGGAAATTCAATCATTAATCGATACTGTGGTGAATGATCCCAAATCCAGAAACTTTTTACGATTAAACAGTTTAATCCCTCATATAGAACGTAGATGTGCTAAGATGAATGCTACTGATGATGCTGAAAAGGGTCAACGTAACACATTACTTTTGACCATTACTACGTTAAAAATGAATGTAGTGGAAAAACTTAAGAAAATAAGTCGTGGTACATTTTCTGATCTTCATAAAATCTCTTTTACTTCTAAACCGAGTACTTCTGGCGAAATGAATACTTCTGATCAAGACTCTGATTCTTCTAATCCCTCATCCATTTCTTCTAGTGAAGAGGAACTTGAAGTAATTAAAACCGTACCTATAGAAGCGAATATTTCTGAAACTCCTTCTTTCGAGAAACGTTTTGATATTTCTAAACTTGGATTAACCTTCTCAGGTGAAGGAAAAGTATCTCTTTTAGATTTTCTGACTCGATTAGATGAGTTAGCTACTTCTCGTAACATCTCAAAGCACATGCTATTTTCTCGTGTGCCTGAATTATTGACAGGACGTGCGTTGTTGTTGTACCGTTCTCGCAAATATACGTTACATAAATGGGATGACGTAGTATGTATGCTTAAAACTGAATTTCTACCCATAGATTATGATGAAAGGTTACTAGAAGAAATTAAAAATCGAACCATGGGACCTTCAGAAAACATGAGTTCTTATCTTGCAATTATGTATAATTTATTCCAGAGATTAAGTATTCCTTTGTCGGAAATTAAACAATTATACTATATTCGTCGAAATTTAACTCCTTTCTATCAAAATGCGTTAACTCTAACTCCGATTTCTAGTATATCTCAACTCTCTGCTTTAGGAAAGCAAATTGAACAAAATCAATATTTTGTTGAAACGTTTAAACCACCACCATCACGGAAATCGTCATATTTATTGGAACCTAGTCTTGCTTATTTAAGCCTTGCTTCTTCCTCGGATACTGATACCGTTAATTCTTCTAAACTTTGTGCTGCTGATACGAATATGAATCATAATTCTACGCAACGAAAAACCAAAGTTATTTCGAAACCATTGACTCAATCGAAAAATAAATCCACTTCTTCTAATATTACCTGTTGGAATTGTCGTAAAGTAGGTCACATTTCTCCGAAATGCACCGAACCTCAATCCATTCATTGTTATGGATGTGGTAAACCAGATGTGATCAAATCAAAGTGTCCTAATTGTACTAATACTTCTTTAAACTAAATGCTGAGTTTCCGAACCGAGTCGAAAACTCTCAGCTTTCCCTTATCTCGGAAATTCCTTTTGATACTCTCCCAGAACAACATAAACATTTATTGACTTTTGTGTTAGCTAGTGTTCGCAATGATGAACGCCCATATCTAAATATTTCTATTTTCGGATATCCTTTCAAGAGTTTAGTAGATTCTGGCTCTACCAGAACTATTGTAGGAAATTTAGGTTGGAACCTTCTTAGTTCTGTTGGACTTTCGTTACATAATTATAATTCGTCTTTTAGTTGCGTCGTGGCTAATGGAGGAAATTGTCATGTTTTAGGTACTGTTAATCTTCCTATTACTCTCGAACATAAAACCATTACTTTAGAAGTTTTAGTTATTCCTGAAATTAAACAAACCCTCATATTGGGTATTGATTTTTGGAAAGCTATGAATTTTGTACCCAACTTTCAAAATGGAACTTGGACTTTTGGTTCTTCTAATGAATTATTTTCTATTTCCACCGATCACGTGCTTGCTCGATCTTGTCTCTCTTCTGATGAAGAAAACTCTCTTCGTTCAATACTTGATTCTCCAGTATTAAATAGTACTGTATTAGGATGTACTAAATTGGTAGAACATCATATTAGAACTTCTGCTGAACCAATAAAACAACGATACTATCCTCTTTCTCCTGCTTTACTTAAGATCGCTAACGATGAGTTGGACACAATGATCAAATTGGGAATTGTTGAATCTTCGTCAAGTCCTTGGTCTAGTCCAATTGTACTTGTTAAAAAGAAAGATCAGTCTTATCGTTTCTGTGTTGACTATAGAAAAGTTAATGCTGTCACTGAAAAGGACGCATATCCATTACCTTATATTAGTGTTATTTTAGATCGTCTTCGTGATGCTCAATTTCTTTCTAGTCTTGATATTCGTTCTGCGTATTGGCAAATCCCTTTATCTGAAAATTCTAAACCTATCACTGCTTTCACTATACCCGGTCGAGGTTTATATCAATTTAATCGAATGCCTTTTGGTTTACATAATTCTCCTGCTACTTTTCAAAGATTAATCGATCGAATACTTGGAGCAGATTTAGAGCCGTACTGTTTCGCTTATTTAGATGATATTATCATTGCTACTCCATCGTTTGAGAAACATTTGGAAGTGTTGACTCAAATTTTCTCTCGTTTATCTAATGCTGGACTGACTCTGAATAAATCAAAATGTCATTTCTGTCTACCAGAATTAAAATATCTTGGTTACATTGTAAATAAAAATGGACTATTGGTTGATCCAGACAAAGTCAATGCAATTCTTGCTATCCCTCAACCTTCTTCAGTCTCTGAAATACGTCGTTTACTTGGTATGGCTAGTTGGTATCGTCGTTTCATACCTAATTTCTCTACTGTGTTAGCTCCTTTAACTAATTTAACAAAGAAAAATATTACTTTTAGTTGGTCGCCTGAATGCGAAACAGCCTTTACTTTCCTCAAACAACAACTTGTCTCTGCACCAATACTTTCTTGCCCTAATTTTTCTCTACCTTTTGTTATACAAACTGATGCTTCGAATTATGGATTAGGCGCTGTTCTAAGTCAGGAATCTCCTGATGGAGAAAAAGTTATCGCTTATATTAGTCGCTCGTTAAGTAGACTTGAACTTAATTATTCTACCACAGAAAAAGAGTGTCTAGCTGTTCTGTGGGCTATTGAAAAATTACGTGCATATATTGAAGGTGCTCATTTTACTGTTATTACGGATCATCATTCTCTCATATGGCTTCATAAACTTCAAAATCCTTCTGGACGTTTGGCTCGATGGGCCTTACGATTACAACAGTATGATTTTTCGATTATTCATCGAAAAGGGAAAAACCATTTAGTTCCGGATGCATTATCTCGTTCTGTGCCTGATTCACAAGGTACAAACTTTTCTACTGAACTTTATGATATTAATATTACTAATACTATCCCTGAAATTACTCTTCCTATTACTGATTCTTGGTATCTCAAAATGATTGATAAAATTTCTAATTCTCCACACAAATTTCCTCTTTGGTGTATAGAAAACAATCGTCTGTACAAACATGTGAAATCTTCCGCTTTATCGGATATTTCTTTAGGTGACTGGAAGGTAGTTGTTCCTAAAAATCAAAGAAATCATATAATTCGTCAATACCATGATCCTCCTACTTGTGGTCATGCAGGAGTCACTAAAACTTTATGTCGTATTAATAAATTCTTTTACTGGCCAAAACTCCGTGCTGACATTGCTAGATATATTCGAAATTGTCATACCTGTGCTGCGCACAAGGTAGAACAAAAATTACCACCTGGAATATTTTCTCCAAGAGCAACACCTACTCGTCCTTGGCAAGTGTTAAGTTGCGATATTGTCGGTCCTTTGCCTCGTTCCTCTAAAGGAAATTGTTATATCTTTGTTGTCGCTGACTATTTTACTAAATTCCCTTGTTTCTTCCCATTAAGAACTGCTACTGCTTCGAAAATCTGTAAAATTATGGAAGAACAAATTTTTCTATTATTTGGTACTCCTCAGTATTTAATTGCTGATAATGGTGTACAATTTCGTAGTCGAGAATTTTCCAAATTATGTGCTCAATATCAAACACAGATTCTCTATACTGCTAGATATCATCCTAGAGCTAATCCTACTGAACGAATTAATAGGGTACTTAAAACCATGATTGCGTCATATGTTCAGGATAATCAACGTTTGTGGGATGTTAATTTGTCTAAAGTTGGATGTGCTATTCGTACGTCTAAACACGAAATCATCGATTATACTCCATACTTCGCTTTCTGTGGAAGGGAACATGTACTGTTTGGTAGTATGTTTAAAACTCCTTTGGATAATAAAATTCCATATATTGATGTGAATCCTATAGTTACTACTCGTACTCAAGAATTTTATGAAAATTTGCGTACTGATATTATGGCTAAAATGAAACATTCCACTGAACGTACACAGAACCGTTACAGATTACGTCAACGAACTGTCTCGTACAGAAAAGGTGATTCTGTTTGGAAACGAAATTTTGTTCTCTCTGATGCTAGTAAATTTCTTAATGCAAAATTAGCTCCAAAGTTCGTGGGTCCGTTTAAAATAAAAACTGTTATCTCTCCGTGGACATATGAACTAATGAATTCCTTGGGAAATTCGATAGGTACATTTCACGCTAAAGATTTGAAACCTGCTTACTCTGATAATTTGAATTCGACTAAAGATTCTTCCTCATCTGATACAGATGTTAACTCTACAATAGCTTCTGACAACATTTCTCTCAAACGTCACTATTTGAGAAAACGACGGAAACGTCATAAATCTTAAACTTTCTATTCCTTTCTTTTACTAATTTTCTTTCAACGTCAATTTGGGTGGTTGGTTGGGATTGTTTGGGAGGTTATTTGGGCTGATACTTCATTCTTTTCTTTTCGAGGTATTTAGTCCGCTCTTTACATCCGAGCCCTACATCATTCTTTTCTTCATGTACATTACTATTCATCTTCTCATTTTCATTATCTTCTTTCTCTCTTCTTCGTTCTTTTTCCTTCTCTTACTTTACGTTTTTGATTTATTGCTATTATTTAAACTCATTTTTTTTTTTTAGTTGGATTGAACTTACTGCTAGAAATACATTTCGTGCATGGAATATTATTTTTTTTAGATTTTCTTAACATTTGGTTTCGCTACTCAGCGTTCTCTTTTCGTTTCGCTTCCTAGCTCAACTTTTGTTGGGGGGGTGTGTGACGTTTCATTTAACGTTATTGATTTTGAATTATCTATTATATGTGAAAGATAGCTTTGATTATTGAACGAATATGATTTTCTCACCTAAAATTACTATTGGCTATTCTCAACGTATTCGTTGGTTCCGTTACAGATTTTCTAATCGGCAACCAATGAAAAAGATTTATTCTGGTTTGTTGATAGATTGGCATGACGATTTAAGTTTTAATTTCGTTCGTTCCGTTTTGGAAAAGTATATAAGGGTGGAAAGTCTGATATTCGAGATCTTATTAATCATTCTTTGAAACGCGAAGGTTGTGCGACTCTTATCTGTGAATCTATCGAGTTGTTTCGGTTATAGTGTTCCACAACTTCAATAGTGTGATGGTATTTAACGAGATGCTGTTAATATTCAACACTAACGTGTCTACGAATTTACGGTTTCAAAAAGGATGTGTCTCCATTTCTAACTGCTGATTATTTCAGGTATGATACTTTTTCTTGGTGTTTTCATTAGGTAATTCTCTTGTTTAATTATAGCGACTTCGTACTGATTCTTATAATCCAAATTTGGTACCGAATAGTATACTCAAGATTTGGTACTGATTAAACTAATTCAAACTTCTTGCTGATTGGTATAATCCAAACCTTGCCTCGCTTGCTTGTTCGTGTTACATGTTAATATTGCCTACTGCCGATTGTTCCTGTTATCGCTATCCTGTTTTGATCTCGCCGTAATCTGCGTTGGAAGGATTCAATATCACTACCGTCAACGGGATAATCCATTGTTAACTGTTCTACAAGAATTCAAACCTTTATTGCGTGGAATCGGAAGTGACGTGCTTCGTACATGTGCATGTGCTATCATTGAACCGCAAGTGTTTTATCTAAATTTGAAATTGCTTACTTAATTTGGTCCTTTAACTATCATTATTGCTGTTATCATTTACTTACTTTTGCTTTTGAAAATTCCTTTATTTTTCTAATTGTCAATATTTTAATTGTCAATAATCTTGATGTTATAATTTGCTTGAGAACGAACCATTTCCGTTCATTAACGTAACTTTAAATATTATTCCGACCTCAAATTATTTTAAAACCTTTAGGTATTTTGTTAATGCTTAATAGTGATTGATACAATTGTCATTATCCGGATTGCAATCTTTTGCATCCTTTCTTTTAATTTTATTCCAGCGCGTTGTGGTTCTATGCATAGAATTTCATCGTAAGGAAGGAAAACTTCAGGTGAGTCAATTTAAATATTTATCAATTACTGTAGCATTTCATAACTGTCAATTGTACCTATTGTCAAAATTTAGTATTTAGTTGGGTAATATTTAGAACTGATTTAAAAATTCTTTCTTCAAGCAATTTGTTTGTCATAGTTTATGTTTTGTGATTAAGATATCCATCTTTGTGATTTTACGTTTTTACCATTATTAATTGGTGCATAGCTGTTTTGTTCCAATTGTATTTCATTTTCGAAGTTATTATAATTGTGTTAATCTACTGCCTTTGTCATTCTTATTTGTCATATTTGATTTATTCTTACTAAATCATTGCTTGTTATCACACTGAATCCTCCTTCGTAATTCTAGTTTTCAGTGAGAAATATTATCTTTATCTTGAATTACGTGGCGCCCTTTTATTATTGACCTTTTGTCTTTACTCCTTTCAGAATTTATTTGCTATAATTAACCCACCCCATTCGCCCCGTATAACTGAGCTTACGGCGCATTATTGTAAAAGTTGTGTTACCATTTTTACCGTAACAACATTAATTATAAAAAAAAATTGAAACTCCACATCATTCGTCTCATTAGTTTCCATAACGTTTATTTGAAATTAATTAGCGAATGACAAATACGTAAGTAATTGGCATTGAGTGTCATATATTCCCCTCTTCAATTATTTCATTTAAACCAATTTTGTATCTTGTGTTGGCATTAATCACAATTTCATTCAAGTACTTTGTGGGTTACCATAGACGAATCAAATACAGGGTGCTCCATTTTTTAATATTCCTTGTCTCATTACTCCTATCACATTTATGAAATTGAGTTTCCAATTGGATTAATTCTGTAAATTGTTATGATAAATTATTATATGAACTTATTTCGGTTAGATATGTGCCTTCTTTAACTTTGGAAAAATTGTTGCTTAGAAATATCACGCAGACAACCACGCTGTATATATGATTTAATATCACCCTAAATATCCCAATTGATGATTTTGTACTTTGAAATGCTTTAAAAATGTGCAGTGGATGATCCTTCTTGACATTATGTGTATAGTGATTGATAACGTGCAAGATCTTGTGCAGTTATTTACGTAGAGTTGTCCAGTAATTCGGTAAACACGTTTTTTTTTCTCAAAAATATTACACATCAAAATAAAAAGCATGACATAGACCAGATGACAGCTAACAGTGCAGTGACATAAGTTTTTGTGTGTTGGTATATCAAATGTCATCTGTTATTTCAGTGCAAACGGCGATAAACCAAAAGTAACCAAAACGTTTTGTTATGGGGTTGTTCATTTAAAGACACCCACCAGTTGCCTATGTAACTGGAAAAACGTTTTTGAAGAAATAGATGGGGGAATGAGACACAGTCTCGTATACAACCCACACAAATCTTTCCTTGAATCCAGTTGTGTAGGATGAGCAAAACTAGCCAAAAGATAATGTTTTCTGCGTAATTACACACGGTATGTAACTTTTGGCGCCACATCTTTCTCGATGCAGAAATGGCATCCCATGCTGACCAAAGAACTAACTATCCATATCATCTAAACAATAGTGTTAGTTCAAGGAAAGTTGTTATAGATAGCACAAAGAATAAAATAATGAAAATTTATACTAACAGCAGAGCTGCCTAGACACTCGGCCACTGCAAAATTACCTTTAGACTGGTTTCGGAATGGCACTACGCACTAGAGTAGGTAGCAAATACTCTGGAGCTCATCTGAATTAAAGAGCATGCTGAAACAATAATGTCAATGAAAAAGCCGATGTGTTAGTCCGAGTAGCCTCAAAAAAAAGGTATGAACTCCACAGCTGACTCTTCCACTTACAGTACTGACTGTAAACATCTTAATAACTCAAGACATCGAAGCCCAGGCTAGGTGGAACTCGATGTGGAACTCCATGCGATAGAAGAAAGGCTTTGAAAGAACTATCACCCAGTTTAGTGCCTTTCTGCGCAGGGTATAAACTGCGTTTACTTGTGGACGCGCTTTCTGAACATTCACCGTACGAACTTGATGGAATCTTCGTCTTGTAGAGAGTACTATACAGACGAAGAGACATTCTTTGTCAGTGTACTGCACTTATCCAACTAATCTACCTCTCATAAGCTGGCAGGACCAAATCGGCAGAATCAAGTCGGACGTATTTAATTATTTAGTACTTATTTTGTACCACTAATAAAAATTTTGTACTCCTTGCCATTTTGGAAAATAGCTTCATATTAAGCTAGCAGGACCACAAGAAAAAAAGACAAAACAGGAAAGATCGAGGCAGAAACACAAAGATCTGAATTTGTACTAATTTGTACCACTAATAAAAATTTTGTACTCCTTGCCGTTTTGGAAAAAAACAGTGGCGCTGCTAGCCTTATTCAATTCGATTCAACTACTTGGCCTGAGAGGAACAATTCACGCATGGATTGCATCTTACTTGACGGGGCGTTCCCAAGTTGTAGATATTGGTGGCTTTCTATCGGATCCTCTAAAAATAGATTGTGGTGTTCCACAAGGCTCTGTTCTGGGGCCTCTGCTATTTATACTCTACATAAATGATATAATGTCAAACAAACAAAAAAACATGATTTTATTTGCAGATGACACAAGTTACTTGTGCTATCAAGATAATGTTGTCGACACTATAAAAACTGCCCAAAATATTCTTAACGAATTTACTCATTGGTTCTGTGTAAACAAGTTGTACCTAAATATTGAAAAAACTACTTTTATACATTTCAAAACAAAGCTACCACAATATTCAGAAAATTGTCTAATAAGAATAAATGGTAAATCAGTAATACAAGTGAGTAGCACAAATTTTTTAGGTATACTAATTGATGAACAATTAAAATGGGATGTTCATATAAATAATTTGTGTAAAATATTATCATCAGTTTGTTACGTTGTGCATAGATTGCGAATAATCACAAACAGGCATATTACTGTGTCCTATTACTATGCTAATTTCTATTCAAGAATTATATACAGCATAATATTTTGGGGATCATCTAGTCATGCTGTCAGAGTCTTCAAAATTCAAAAAAAAGCTCTTAGATATATGGCTGGTGTAATTCCCGGAACTTCTTGTAAGACTCTGTTTAAAACATATAAAATGTTAACAGTACCTTCAATATACATAAAAGAAATATTACTCTTTGTTCATAGCAATAAAAGTTTGTTCATGAGAAATAGCGATTTTCACGATTATGATACCAGAAACAAAATTAATTATTCAATACCCGTACATTATACTAGTGTTTACGAAGGGAATCCCACATATGTAGGGACAAAATTGTATAACAAATTGCCAGAAAAATTAAAAGATCTAAGCCGATCACATTTTAGTAAAACTATTCACAAGTACCTTATTGAATGTAGCTTTTACAGTTTACATGAATTTTTAAATTCGAATATTTCTATTTGAGGTAATTTTGTCTCCCCGTTTCCTTCTCAAATGCTTTGTATTTTGTATATACATTATTCTATTAGTATTTAGTATTGTTAGTTTTACGGGGACTTGTTCTACACCAACTGATATGGTATTTTGAACAATAAAGTTTATTATTATTATTATTATTATTATATTAAGCTAGCAGGACCAAAAGACAAAAATAAATAAAAGAAACCAAAAAAAGGCAGATACGCAAAGATCTGAATTTGTACTAATTTGTACCATCAAAATAAATTGAACATGTTCAAACATTTCCCGTACGACAACGCCCAAATGATATGAATCCTATTAGGGTCAAGAGTAAACTACCCTTTGCCATAAGCAGAATGAGTTGAGTATCGTACAATCGAAGCAGGATAATTTGTACCTCTAAAGTATGAAGTTTCGAATTTCGTACCCTCCTCCTTCATTTGGAATCTACTCCCAATCACTTCGTGCAATACATAATATTGTCACAACATCTTAGGATAAGTTTAATCTTTTAAAAATGATGCAAAGGTGTCTAAACAGTTTCGTAATTTCTTTTTTGAAATTACATATTAGGTACCTACTAAAATCAGTCAAATATTTACCTTTTGATTCTTATTGTTTTTGATTAAAATTCATTCCCCCATTTCTCTTGGTGTACTTATTAAAAATGTTTACAAGCGTTTTCTACTAATTATTTTGTTATAAAAGTACATACGTGAAATAACCTTCTGAACTACAATATTTATACAGGGTAATCTTTCAATAATATTTAACCCCTTCAAGCCCAGGTCGATTTTCTAAGGTTGTAGTGCAATCCCAGATTTTGTAAAAAAACGATGTTTTTTAAAATTCTTTTTTTCTACTTATTATTAATTTATAGGTATAAGACCATGTTTTCTGCACTAAAAGTGGTTTGAAAAATCTTATATTTATCCACAAATCTACTTGACAAAATCGAAATTACTACTGCAAGGGAATGAAACACACTTGCTGTCGGTAAAATCGTTCGACCCTGAACCAGCCAATCTCATGTTAGTAAATAAATATGAGCCATCCCAGGGCATATCTACGTAAATGCAATATTATTCCAACTTAGTTATTCTATTTCAAATTTGTTGCCACAAGTGACAATCTGGGATGGCACTTCGATATTCATTTGTTGCCACCTTTGGCAACATGGGCTTGAAGGGGTTAAATGGTGCAAGCGGCCCTGGAAATTGAATAAAATGATTATTATATCAATGTTAACATATTTAGTACTTTACTCTTGAGCCAATAAGTGGTCGGAGGTAGTTTCCAAAGGGTAAGGACGGGGGTACGAAATTCGTAACTTCATATTTTAGAAGTACAAGTTATCCTGCTTCGATCGTAAGAGTATCAACTGATTCTGCTTGTGGCAAAGGGTACTTTACTGTTGAGCCGAAAAGTGATCGGGGGTAGATTCCAAAAGAAGGAGGAGAGTACGAAATTTGAAACTTCATATTTGAGAGGTACAAATTATCCTGCTTCGATGGTACGAGTATCAACTGATTCTGCTCGTTGCAAAAGGTACTTTACTCTTGAGCCGAAAAGTGAAGGGGGTAAATTCCAAAGGAAGGAGGAATGTGCGAAATTTGAAACTTCATATTTGAGAGGTAAAAATTATCCTGCTTCGATGATATGAGTATCAACCGATTCTGATCGTGGCAAAGAGTACTTCACTCTTGAGCTGAAAAGTGATAGGGGGTAAATTCCAAAGGAAGGACGCGGGTACGAAATCCGAGACTTCAAATTTTAGAGGTACAAATTATCCTGCTTCGATGGTACGAGTATCAACTGATTCTGCTCGTGGCAAAGGGTACTTCACTCTTGAGTCGAAAAGTGAGAGGGGGTAGATTCCAAAGGAAGGAGGAGGGTACGAAATTCGAAACTTCATACTTTAGAGGCAC
The DNA here is from genome assembly GCA_036250285.1 of Pyrocoelia pectoralis. Taxonomy (NCBI): domain Eukaryota; kingdom Metazoa; phylum Arthropoda; class Insecta; order Coleoptera; family Lampyridae; genus Pyrocoelia; species Pyrocoelia pectoralis. Next base: position 32,712,416 of record CM070077.1, read on the forward strand.
AAATTATCCTGTTTAGATCGTACGAGCATCAACTGCTTATGGCAAAGGGTAGTTTACTCTTGACCCCAATAGGCTTTATATCATTTGGGTGTTGCCTTAGGGAAAATTTTTGAACATGTTCAATTTATTTTGATGGTACAAATTAGTACAAATTCAGATCTTTGCGTATCTGCCATTTTTTGTTTGTTTTATTTATTTTTGTCTTTTGGTCCTGGTAGCTTAATATGAGGCTAGCAGCGCCACTGTTTTTTTCAAAACGGCAAGGAGTACAAAATTTTTATTAGTGGTACAAAATAAGTACTAAATAATTAAATACGTCCGACTTGATTCTGCCGATTTGGTCCTGCCAGCTTATGAGAGGTAACTAATCTACGTTAATGAATCTTCACCGAACATACCTACGATTATAGCGACTATCCCTTCCATTCTCAAGTTTGTCTTATGTGTGGAGTGGCTTGAGTGATGTTGTGGAGTTGGGCGACTCTAATAATAAGTAGCACGAAGGGCCGCAATGAGGTATGTATAGCCCCCTCCCCTCCCCTATTTTGATCCAGTATCTACAGATTCTAAATCCAATTCGTCAATATTTGAGCCAGCATTGAGTCATAGCTTCCATTCAATCAATTGTTCGCATGTATAAACTTAATTACCCCAAGATTATCAGTCGTCAAGGACCTTGGTGCTTTGTCGGATTTCCTTCCTTCAAGATACGATAACTATAATGCTCTAGTACAGGGGTTCCCAAACGGTGGTAGGCGTACCACCGTTCCTTAATGTTATTGAAAACTAATGGAAAAGTGGATGAATAATTAAATATAAAGTTTTATCTCTTATTTAATAAAAAATAAAATAAATAATGGACATGTTTCTGATAGAAAATGTGTTTCTAAATAAAATTTAGGATCAGGGGGGTTTTCTTCCAATCTACTCCCCCCCCCCCCCCGACTCCCTGATGATGGCGGTACTCCAAAATCTTCAAAAACCTTTAGGTGGTACGCAGTTGCTAGAACGTTGGGAACCGCTGCTCTAGTATAATGGTGCCATTGGAGCAACGAAGTAAAAGATCGAATCTTTCATTTCCAACAACTTACTATTAACGCATCTCATCGATTGAATGAACTTCCAAAACCTTCGGCTAGACTATCGTGGTAATAATTTTATCTGCCAAGATTAATTTATTTAATATTGTGCATCATATATTATTTAGAAATATGATATTAGGTACTCAATAAAACATTTAATCCTCCTCTACGTTGGGTAGACCACATTGTTATGTTATTAACAATACATAGAGAAAGGAGGAAGGAAGACAGTGATGCATTCTTTTTCTTCTATTCCTTTGCTCTTTATTTTTCATGTATACGTCATATCTAATTGTCCAGCATCCTCAGGTTTATCTCACGTTTGGGATGGCTTCAGTGATGCTGCATGGTCGAACGACTCTATCAGGGGGGCAGCACAAAGGGCCCGAATAGGTGGCCTAAGTGCGCGCGGACTTCTGACCATCCTTCCATCGTAATCCAGAATCCAGAATCCATATCTAATAGTCTGGATTTCTTTTACTATTTTTTTTTTAAGTACGTCAACTGCCAGTGTTATTAGCACATACTCTGTATTAATTATATTATGCTGTATTCGTTTCTTTACGTGATGGAGTTGTATGTCCACGAAATTTATGTAATTATATGGTGCAAATAAAAACATTGGGAACATAGGAAGATGACATCCAGAATGAAATAAATAACAGAACGTCTGATGGCACGAAAATGAATCCCGCATTGAATACATTTTACAAATCATCCAAATGAACGACAGACAAATCTATTTATACACTTTAAATACAGCATTTGCGTTGGCAAACCAACGAAAAAGCAAGGCAATGACAAAATGCATCAACTTGCCCACAATAACAGAAATTGTAAGCAGTGCCATTTGTGAACGGTACAATTAACAGGGGATAATTTTTCACATTAAATCATTCATAATGTTTCCACGCGTTCCGCAGTTAATAGCATATTGATGGGTTTTTGGTGAAAAATAGTAAGTGACACAACACACAGGGAACTGAATGGAGAATGAAAGGACCTTTCAAATGAGCCATCATAATACCCCATTTCAAGTTTAAAAATTTAGAGGTTGCGACTCGACACTCGAGGGGGGTTGAAATTATGGATGAAACTTGTACAATACAGGACTTAATTTCAAAATCTAAAATTGATTTGTCCGTGATTTTTTTATGCTGAATTTTGCTGAATTCTATGATACCATTTTTATATTTTAGTACAAAAGATCCGTTTTTGCTTGTTATGAAATAAACTCTTAGGTAAGTACTCGTGGCCACACAAAAACTATAAAAAAGGAACATTAAACATTATAAGATGTATATGTAGAATCGTACGATACACGTCCGTTAAGTGATTACTAAACACTTGTTTGTATATTCGGCTCTTGCATCCTTCTCACCCATAATATTCTAAACTCACGCTTTAATAAACCACTTCCCGTATCGGTAATAACAATGGTTACTATTGTGCAACATTTATCATTTCTTAAACATTTCTTTACGAAAGATTTAAGATTTTCCTGTTTTTTCATTATTTCTACGTCTGGTTGAGCTACTCATTATAAAAATATAAGTAAACTGCAAAGACTCTGGAAACGTAGCATACTGGAGTCAAGAAACTCAATACTATATGGCACACTACCTGTCTTAGCAGCATCATTTGTAACTAATTATTTACTGTTATTGTAATTATTATTTTGGAAATAGTAGATAGTTGTTAAATCTTCCGTCCTGGAGGATTGTGGTCCGAATTGTACGTCAATTAAATGACAGTGACCTTAAGGTTTTTAGTGGTTGCCCCTTATGAGTCACGACAAGAGATGAACACTAGCCACGTTGCTAACGTACTGTCTTCTCATACCATAGAGAAAAAATTTTCTCTATGAGACAGACGCATAGTAAGTGAGAAAGGTTAGACTGTGTCCTTGAAATACGGTTTTTGATTAGGATGCTAAATGACTAACAACACCTAAAAGCAAGGTTGCCTTCATCTTCACTTTCGTCGCGTTCATTGACCATTTCCAGGCGAGATTTTTGATCTACTAATACCTTTCCATTTTCGGATTTGCACCTTCCACCCTGGCCCACCACCACTTCTGTAACTCTGAATAAAGGGGAGAACCAATTTTTTTGTTCAAAATTTCTAATTTCCTGGCACAGATATGAAATAGGTTGTAGCGTATTTGAACTGTTCTAAAAATTTCATCCCCGAAACTAAAGCTATAATTGCAACCAATTGTGTATTTTTTCCAAAATTTCGTACTTCATAAAACTTTCCACTATGACCGAAATGGATTTTCCGTTTTTGTTACAAAAGTGAAAATCTGTTGACGACTATCTTATTATTCGAATTATTGTGAAGAGTTGCGGTTTGCTTTAGGTAGTCAGGTACAGTCACATGTCACACAGTCAGTCCACAATTAGTTAAAAATATTTGAATTGTTGATATTAAATAATAGTAGACTGCATCCTTTTTCTGCACTTTTTGTGAGTTGTGCGGTTTTCACAAATGTTCCCTACGTAGGGGTCAGAGTGAGAAATTTGCTCCAAAATTTCACAAAAATTGTCGTTAGCCACTTTTACACTTTGTTTACAGTTTAATCTGAAATCTTCTATTTTCTCTTTCGCGCTGTTCTTTACGTGGTCAGAAGCATACCAGTAACTCCGCGGATGCCCACAAAAAATTGATCCCCCCCCCCCCCCACTCTTGATGACCCTGCTGTCCAAAGTTAAAAAAAGGTACCAAAACACTAGGCCAGAACATTTAGAAAATGGCAAATTAATTGAATAAATTAATGGAAAGTTCTAATTGTTAAATTGCTTAATCAAAATAAGTAAGTACTTTATGACCTTGTCAGAGCGGAGTCAGTAAGATGAAGACGACTTCCGAGGTAGGACCGTGTCATAGTAGAGAAAGTCAACGTTCTGTCCACTGTCGTAAGGGGATTCATCAGGACAAGAAAATAAAGAAAATAAACAACAAAACGTTGACTTTCTCAACTTTGAGACGGTTATAACCCGGAAGTCGTCTACAAAAAATAATCAAAAAAGCATCCAAAAGGCAAAAAAGGGACAAAAAAGGCACGGAAAAGCAAAAATTGTCGAGAAAAAAAGCCTTAAAAGCAACATATACATTTTAAAGCTTTGTATGGAAAAATAAATATTTAAGTATTTAAATACAGTTGATAGATGGGAATCCAACTTTATCCACTGGTTATACTTAGTACTTGCTGGTATTCTTTTTCACTAAAGTTTTCTGGATAATTTAAAAATACGCCGGCACAATGTTTAAGGGACTATATCACAAAACACACACTGTGGACTCTATGTAGGTGCAGACTGCAGGTAGAAATAATACAATGGGAAATATTGCAAAGTAAGGAAAATGACCCATCGGAGTTATTATTATAAGAGGCTTTTAAATATTAAAGAGAAAGTTTGTTTTCAGTTTGTAGACCAAATTCCTTTCCCTTTCAACTAATATGCTTTCTTAGAAATTTCCCAGAAAAATTTATATAAATTTCAAAAAATTAGAAATACTTAGGTATATTACAAAAAACTAAAAACAAATGGATAGAAAAGGTACTAAATAGGCAAAAATAACAAAAAATTGGGTAAAAAAAGCAAAAAAAACTAAAAAAACCAAAAAAGGCAAAATAAAGTTTGCATTTTTCGAAAGTTCGAAACGGATTTTAATTAGGGTCTGCCTTACGATTCTCCATTTATAAGAAAAGGCATTTTGCCTAACTATCCTAGCTTTAATAATAAGATTGTAATTTAAATGCTGTGTATTTGCTTTATTTTTATTTTCAAGGATAATAGTAACACAAAATCATGAAAGGTGCACAAAGTGCATTTTCTGGTAATATTAAACAAAGCATTATGGGAAAAACAGTTTATTCCTTTCGGGCAATATACTATTTTGAAGAAATTTGTGCCAGAGTGGTTCAAAAGAACTTTTCCGATAATCAAACTTTAGACCTGTTGGTCACGTGTCACACGCCATACAGTTCCAATGCTTCGAACGATTTGTGACTGAAGTGACATGCAAGTAAACTGCCAGTAAAGCAAACAAAAACAATTTGAGGGTAACAGGGTACTTTATATCCGGGAATTTACACCCCTACATTTACATACCTAACTCTTCTTTCATCTGTGTATTTAGGAAGGTGTTCGTGTGGTACTCTCTGGTCAATGAGTTTACGGGAAATGTTTGAATTATTGTTGTTTCTCTTGGCACTTCTCGATTAAGAGAATCGTTTTTATTCAGCAGGCTCTCACGAGTTTCAATGGTAATAGATTTGTCAGGGTTCCAATCATGTCTCTATGATAAGTTTGAAAGGATTCAAAGTTTTTCTGTCCGCAGGAAAATAATGTCGGACGTATTTTGGAACAAATGTGGCGTCACTTTTGAAGATTACCTTATCTTGACTACCGATTGTAGCCTGTTGAAAGATGTCCCCAAACAAAAAAAAAAGAAATGCTGTAGACTTTTATCAGAAGATGTTTTCTTTCCAACATGGTAACATGCCACATTATAATGCTACCAAACTCAAGAAACAATTGAGTGATTGCTAAAATAAGCCTTGTAGTAATAGTAATTCGACAGGTAAAATCATTACTTGAAAAGCGCCATAATTCTCTCAAATGAAGAATTAGATCTGTCCTAATGTTGGGGCAAACCAAAGAGCGTTGCACGTCATGAGTATTAACGCGATTTACAGTACCGTTGGTGGCGCCACTGTGGTCAACAATGTGGCGGCGCAGAGTAGTATACCCATGAGGTGTTTATGTAGTTAGTTATGGTGTTTATGTAATTACACATGAAGAGTAGGACTTGCGGTTAGTTTTACAGTCTGTCTTTATGTTAAATACAAGTTCATTACTATCATTTATTATTAAACGTGTTTATTAAATGACGCTCTCTTCCTTTGTTTGTATGACATCCATACACCCAAAAATTCACATTAGACTTATTACTACTCATAATAGGTACAAAATAAAAGAAATGTCAAAGTAAGAAACACAAACTAACGTTTACATTAACGTTTTAGCGTGATATTTAACTGTCGAAGGCAATGCGAAGCGAGGGTATACTACTTACAGTAGTTGCATATGATGCCACTGACTGGCGCTTCATTTAATGTAAATCGCCTATACATGTCAATAGTGTTGTCATATGGATTAAAACGAAATAGAATAAAATACGAAATGGAAGACAATAAATGACAGATATCTTTGGTTGCAACTATGTAATTTTATTTATGATGCTGCCAACTTGTAGAATTATTTTACCCTAGAATATTACCTTTGATGACAATCCGAAAAATTAGTATTACCAAAGAGTATTTTAGATACTCTTTGGTATTACATTGGTACTGTTTTTACGTCATATGTCACGTGCAACGCTTTTAGGATTGCCGTGACTATATATTTTTCTTATATCACTTCTTGCTAGTATCACATTATCTATAAACAAAAAAATTTCAGTATTGCTGCTATTCAGGCGATATATTTACAGCAAATTAACGAAAAATATTGTTCGTTACACCGAACCCTATCGATAAATTCAACGTCTTGCACACATCCCTAATCCTCAAGTAACGAGACACCCTAATACATGGAAAGGAATGTATAAATAGGTAAAGAAGAAGCATGGGAACTAAGGCGGTAGCTTTTATTAGTCAAAGATATGGAATTGTTTCAAATAGCTTTCTATTTAAGGAGCGTCGTTTTCGTTAATTACGTAAGTATAATAATCACGCTACGATTATAATTAACTAATTTATTACAGATTCAATAAAAATGTTTACGCGTAGATACATTTTACAATCAAACGCCCTATTAACTTTTTAAGTATTCATATAATTACGAATACAAACACACCTTTCCCATTTAAATATCGTCGCCTTGCTTAACATATTAAATCATAGATATAATACTTAAGAGAGCTAATCGAGAATAAAAAATGTTAAAATTACATTTCTGTTCTGTATTTAAATTTATTAAAATCAGAGGTCTTGATTATTCACCCCTAAGTATCTGAAATAAGCTGACAAGTGCCTCCTCATTTGAATTATTAAAGAATTTCGTAATCCTTACACAAAATCCAAAGATTGAAAATTAATTATAAAGTAACAATTTTTAAAACTTGTAGGTGGTTGCAATCATGGTAGTTAATTTCGTTTTAGCTATATTATGTTTAAATAGATTTAATGGGCACACCACATTATCGTTTTAGCTAATGATACACTCATTCAATTAAAATCGTTATCCACCACTTGGTTTTACTGCTTTGTACAATGTCACAAGTACCAAGTTCTTTAGGTAAACAATATGCCTTACTAAGGACAATATTGCAAATATTTAAACGCTTAAATTTGGTAATGGTCTTTTTAACATACTTTATGTCTTATCTTGTTAAAGGGATAAAGTTAAACCGTTGCCCCTATTACATTTAAAAGAATGGAAAAAATTAAAATTTCTAAATACAATCTAACAAGATAAACGTCGCGTCGTTTACACAACCCCATTATGAAAGTTAAAAGTTCGAAAATTTCTGCTTGTTTTTTTTTTGAGCATCTTTACGTTAATATAAATGATAAATTATAGATTTCTTTGAAATTAACTTATAAAGTTTTAGCGAATCTAATCAAAAATATTTCTAGCAACGTTGTTGAAGATAAAAATGTCAAATGATTTATAACAGTAATCCGCACAGTTTCCCGTATTATCTAATTCTCTGTGGTTGAAGTAGAGACCAGATTTATCACTAATTAGATTAGTAGGCGCACCCTTTTACGAAGGGAAGGGAATAAATAAATATTCCGAAATTTCATTGGTTTTGTTTTGTTACCATGAAGTGTAAATTTATTGTTATTGATTAATGTACCATACTTCAAATAAAAAGCGAAAGGGTGTGTTTAAAGCTGTAAAAAAAGTAATTAAAATTTAACGGATTGGATCATAAAACATTCAAAATTATACTAAAGTAATTCGTTTGGTATATTAGAGTTATCTATTTGTAAATGTACTGTTAACCCAAATGAAGTAGGGGTGATTGTGAAACATTTATTAATGTGGTTTCGAAGCCTCTGCTTATATACATTGAACACTGGTTACTCTAAGCAAAAAACTTACCGAATTTTCCCAGTAACAAAATTATAAAGCTATTCAACAATTTATGGTGGTTTGTATGCTCTACACTTATTAAATATACTTAGTTTAGGCAGATTAGGATTCCAAAGATGATACAAAATAATTGTAAAGTGCTGGCATCTGATTGGTCAAGATACCACTTCTAGTCACAACCGCACTTAAGAGTTAATAATCAGAATCATAATCAAATCTTTGGTGTTCAATTACTATGCATCTTTATACTAGACAAAATAATGTTCCCACTCTTTTAATCCTATCATTTTTTTTTTATTTATACCAGGTGTCAATTTGAAAACTTGCCAGACCTCATGTCTTCGAAACTATAACAGATAAGTGAAATTTCTCTAAACCTTTTCTAGAGCATAGAGCAAGAACCACTATAACCCGTAGGGCAATCTTCTGCAACCTCCTCACCCCTATTTCTTAAATTGGACTCTCCCATGTGTGACAGCTATTCATCAGTAGCTTCTAAACAAAATGTTAATTAATCGATGATATTGCTGAAATGGGCAAAAAAAAAGTTTCAGTAACTTTAGTTGTATGTTTTCGTATTTATCGCTACTAATATTAAATCAAATCACTTGTTACGGTAACAAATGGTTGGTAACGCAACCTATAATGCAATGACTCGGACAGCTCAGTTATAAGGGGCAATCTAATGGGAGTAGTAGTAGTAGCAAGCAAAAGAGAGTAGTCAAAGCTAAAGATAATTTATATCAAGTTAATGAATATAGTTAAGTAAATTTAGGGCGCTGGTTTTGCAATGGACTGTATTACTTTTTCTACTTTTACAATTAGCCTAAATCCACTTACCCCTACTTGATGTTGCAGGTTTTCTGGTAGGCCAGTTGGGAAAAGGAAAATGGGGAACGGAGGATTGATTCTACCTCTGTAATTTTCTATACTGATTGCACAAATCACCCCTTTTCGCACATATATTTCTTAACAATACCAAAATTGAGGACCATAAAGTGTCGCGTTGACAATAGTTGGCGATTAACTGCCGCTATCAAATCAAATTATATGCCTGATCTAACAAAAATACAATATTTTAAATAAATTAACAGGCGCCACGATCGTTCTTTAGAAAGTTAAAGCTGGTAAACAGAACTACGAAGATCTTAGCAGCTTGTAGTAACAGTGAAATGATTTTTGAAAGAAAATGTGGGCATTCGGTAAAGAAATACACTGGTATAACGGTAGTGGTGGTTATAATGAACCAAAATATAACAGTTAACACTGGTAACAATGAACACTTAAATATATATTAACATAACTGTTTCAAAACATTGAATGTAATAATAAGGGGGTTTAACTTTTTACCTTCGAACGATTGAACTTCACATATAACAATTATAATGCAAAATAGGTAACACAAAAATATAAATATATCAGCAACCGACTTGGTAACTGTGTAAAAGTCAGTAAATGTAATTAAACATCTCTTACCTCTTACTTCCCAGTAGTGTTTGTTGCGCAACCACAGTACTGTTGAATTATCTAAACAACAAAAGTTAATTAACAGAAAAAATTAGGGCTGCGACAAGCAGACCGACTGAAATATAACAGTTACGAACTTTAGTCAGTATCGAGTGTTGACGTTTAACTAAATAGCACTTGGCTTTTGAGCTTTAACTTTCAACAAATTAAATCCTTCAAGGTAAAAGGTAACACGAATAACAAAAATAATTTTCAAAGTAACAAAACAAAGTTAATGAAAAATTAATTAAGAACGTAACAAAATGAATTAAATAAGTTATTTAATTGAATCAAAATATGAGTTTGTGGCGACTACATGATCCCGGTACACAGTCGCTTACGTACTGAAAAGCAACGATTGAGTGGCCGACCAATGGCAACGCGTCGATACCGGCCAGAATCCTTTATAAGCGAACGCTGTTAACCACAGAAACCAGTCAGAAGTCATAGCCGAAAACGAAAACAGCCAACACCGACCCGTCAGCCTGCATTCCAGAACCAGTCTACCCTACGGCGACTGACCTCCATTATTAACGGCTTTCCGCGCTGTTAAACTTGTACATAATTTGTAAATAGAAATGTTAGTTTTCACAACTTCCAAAACTTTATTGTTTATTTGGCACGATAACCAAATAGCTGGTGATCCGATTCAACCACCAAAGTGTTGATCAAGTGATTAAGTGTAAAACAATTTAGGTAGTCAACAATAATCAAATTCAAATAATAATAAGTAAAAAGTAACAAATAATCTGAAGTACTGTCAGGAATTCAAAGAGTAACGTGATATTTAATACAAAATAATTAGGTACATACCTCGAGGATTAATATTTTCCTGGAGCGTAGCAAAACTTTTAACGTAAACGAAATTAATGCACGAATCCGTAAAATATACGATTTAAGGATACTTAGATTCTAAATAGACACTAATATTGATCGAAACTTTCCACATTAAAGACGATAAATATCGATTGTAAGAAACTTGTGAAAATTCGGTAGCACTAGTAACGTGTAGTTAGTTCAGCGACACAAAGTACAAAGATACGCAGTTAGAAATCGATGTACTATTTATGTAAACTCGGAGATCTGATTTTCAATCTGAAACGGAACAAACGAAAGTGGATGGTCAGCCAATCAGAGACTAAATGACGTACACTGATAGCCAATTAGAATATTATACATCTCCGCCAAGTGGAAAATCTGTAACGGAACCAACGCAAACGCCAGGTACAGAACCGACGCTTCGCTTAAGAAAAAAACAAAAGAGATGAAAAAAGTATCGGGAGCGAACTCTCTTAACAAAGTATAGAATTAGGAAATTCGTAACCCTGGAATTCTTTACAATTGACTATTGCGAATTAGGCAAATAGTCAAGCAACGTAACAACTCTACTTTTCTCTTTTCTACCAAGCACCCACTTACAAACGTAAGTTGGTACTGGCACGTACACGCTCGTTTTCGAGCAACCATCATCAACTTTGTTTTTTTAAATACGGTCCTGATTTTTTTATGCATAATATTAGAAGAGCTTTTTATTCTGCATTCAAGCATGTATCACACTTTATGGTTTAATTGCGATTTTATACTTATTTTACTATTGTACTTAAATTTACTAGATTCTACTTTGGAAGATGCTCTTGATATTTTACCCCAGGGCCGTAGAACGCAATTGTTGGAGTAGGTATAGCCTCACTTGGCCGCTACCCCCCTCTTTTTTTTTAACCACGCTTTCCCACCACTACCACTGTTTAAGCCCCTCCCTTTGGTTCCTATTGGCTGCCACGCCTCCCACCACCACTGTTTCCTATTGGTAACCACGTCCCAGGCTCCTTTGTTCCTCTGCCACGCCTGTTTACCCGTTTAGCTGTTTAGCTGTTTAGATGTTTAACTCTTTAGCCGTTTAGCTGTTTACCTGTTTAGCCGTTTAGATGTTTAGCTGTTTAGCCGTTTACCTGTTTAGTTGTTTACCTGTTTAGCTGCTTACCTGTTTAGCCGTTTAGATGTTTAGCTGTTTCAATCACCCCCAAAAAGTAGGTCAAAGGTTCAATGACCACAAAGTCGACGACCCCAAACGGCTAAACAAGTAAACGGCTAAACAGCTAAATATCTAAACAGCTAAAAGGGTAAACAGGTAAACAGCTAAACAGCTAAACGGCTAAACAGGCGTGGCAGAGGAACAAAGGAGCCTGGGACGTGGTTACCAATAGGAAACAGTGGTGGTGGGAGGCGTGGCAGCCAATAGGAACCAAAGGGAGGGGCTTAAACAGTGGTAGTGGTGGGAGGGCGTGGTTAAAAAAAAAGAGGGGGGTTAGCGGCCAAGTGAGGCTATACCTACTTGTTGGTTTCAGCAGGATGGTGCACTTGTGCACAATTCACGGGTGGTTAAGGATTACCTTTCAAATAGGTTTGCCGAAAGAGTTTTAAGCACCAATTCTGAAACACCCTGGCCAGCTCGTTCTTCCGAAATAACCCCGCTGGATTTTTTTTTTTTGGGGTAAATACGAAATTATGTTTGCAAAGATACCTTTGGAATAGAAGAACTCCGAAAGTTTGTACTTAACACATTCCAAACTGTAACACCTGCAATGTTAAAGAATGCTTTGGATACTACAGTTAGAAGATGCTATTGACGACTGGAGAACGAAAGAGGGCCTTGCGAGCATTTATTATAATTTTTTTCTAATTATTGATATGTGTCATGTTTAAATTTTCGTTTCATGAAATGTTTTCTGTTCATTTATGATGTGTTGTTGATTGCTTCTAATTATGTACTTGGTTAGAAAATTTGTGTTCAAAATTGAAAATTCTGTGTCATTTCATTAATTTGATGAGGAAAGCACAGTTAGCAAAAGTCCATTTATAAATAAAATTCAGTTTGAATGTTATTGAGGGGGGATACAGGTTCGTACTTAGGATTTTTTCCGCTAATCGTAAAGTAAGTATGAAATCGCAATTAAATCATAAAGTGTGATACATGCTTGAATGCAGAATAAAAAGCTCTTCTGATATTGTGCATAAAAAAATCAGGACCGTATTTAAAAAAATAAAGTTGATGATGGTTACTCGAAAACGAAACGTCGGATTCCAATTTGCTGTATGTTGCGAATGTTAAAGAACGTTAAAAAGTACCTGTAGAAGGTTCTTTTACTTTTTAGTTAACATTAACGACAAAGTAACAATTTGTCAAAAACGAAATCCTGAAAATTCGCTTTTTGTCGCATAACTTCGGAACGGTTCGAAATTTCGTCAGTTTAAAAATTTCATTGTACTAAACTTTTCTCCTATTTAACCGAAACTCTATCTCTTACCGTTTCCGAAATCCCCATAGTGACTCTCCTTATCTTGGAGACAGTGTATAGTCTATTCCATCTTAGATGTCCTCTATCGGATTAAACGCTCCTAAAGTTGAGACAAGGTAAAACGTATATGGTAACCTTTTCTTTCTTATTACGCATACCTACCATTCAACGTGGAATGAACGAATGGTAGGTATGCCTAATAAGGAAGAAACAGGTTACCATTTATACGTTTTACCTTGTTTACCAATAGAGGACATTTAAGATGGAATAGACAATAAGCGTGTTTGCTGCTCAGTAACTTGTCGTTGTTTGAAAAAAGTCAATTATTCCCTGTACAGTATTATTTGTCTTTCCTGCATACCTTTGTACGTACAAACTGTAAAATTCCTGTCTAATATTCGTGATTGTAGATGATGCTATGCTTCAGTCGACACTTGTAATTGTCCACTCACTAATTAATATCTTCGTAAATTACGACGATACGTAATGAAGTCAAGACAAATTTGCGACAACAATTGAGAAAAAGTCAACCATTTTATAATTATTATTTGGAAGAATGGAAATTCTTTTTTCGAGATATCGCATTTACTATAATAAAAAGGTTATTCATTTTGATACGGATTATTTTAAGGATTCTCTTTTCAAGTGTCTATTCAGGTTTCCCAATATCTATAAGGTAACTTATTTTTCCAAGTTCCAACTTATACACGGGTAAATTTAGAAATGATGTTCTCAAGGACGGTAACCTATTTGAACCCTTGTCACTATGAGATAGATAAGGGTTTTCAATAAAATAAATAATAACTTAACAGAATAACTTTATTGAATTGAATACCTCGATAAACAATAAAGTAAGTAAGTAAATTATTAATGACTTAAAGCAGAACGACACACTGTTTTAATTGAAAAACGGATGTAACAGTGTATCAATGGTAAAATGTGGAAAATCGAAAATTTGATTTGTACGCGGACTGCAAACACTAAGTTAAATTGTAACATGATACAAAGAAAATTACGTTAGTGTTAGTAATCAGTTAATGTAAACATAAAACATAATTGCATTGTAGTAACAAGCATCCCCTCGGTAGAATACATGAATCTGTTATCGTTATAGATAAAGGGTTCACAAATTTCTTGCGGTTTGACGCAAAAAATGAAAATAAAATTTTAATAGACTATTAAATTACGATGTAATTGTGTTCGCGATGGCGTAAGAGGAACATGTAGAGAAAAAATTTCTACATAACGCTAGGGATGAAATTATTTAACGGAAGTGTGGGTTGCAATTTAAAAATGTTTCGGAAATATAATAGAAGTAAACGGTCTGTGGTTGGCGATACCAATTTTTGGTTTTATTTCGAAATGGCTTCGTACAAACACACAAATTAAAATAATCTCACTAGTTAGATTGTAAAGATGCGTTCATATCTGCTTTTTTTCATTATAAGAGACCGCGAATGGGCCACAATTATACGTGTTTTCCACTTCTCGCAGTTATATTTTTATACCTATGTGAGAAGTGGAAAATTATCAGATTTTTTAAATATAAATGCTATAATTTACAATAAACAGATGTCGTTAACTATAGACATAGATTTCAATAGTACGTGAAATTTGGTCTTTCATTCCTTTGTATACATTGCGGTATAATTTTTTTTCTTGTTTCCTTCCGAAACTTTCGCCGTTAATGTCAAACTTTGAGGTTTGCAGTAAGTTTTTGGCAGAAGACTAATGGCGACATTTTACAAAATAACTAAATAAGGAAAAACCTTGAAAATTTCAAATGTACGTTCTCCTTTAATGTAAAATGAAACAAGAGTGTGTTTTCGTAGATATTGTAATTAAAGGTTTGCTTGCTCTGCAAACTTGGCCAGATTAAATGATTGTTGGTTTTTGTAGCTAAAAGCTACCAGTTACAGCAGGACCGTATATAATTTTCTTTATCTTAATGGTTTTATAGTTAAGCTATTTGTGTTTCGACTTTATGACGACCTTCGAAGTTTATGGTTTTTTAAGGAGCAATATATTGCCCTTAACATACGATTAATAAAAGTTGTGTTATAGATATTTTAGTTTCCATAAATTTCCTTGAAAAAGTTACAACTTAGTTTTTCAATTACATAAGGGGTGAAAACCCGAGAGATTTTTCTTCCAATACCGGCTGCCATATATTATTAACAAATTCACGTTTTAAATTGTAACATTCCAATATATGCCATCAAAAAGCATTATGGATGTAAATTTCAGAACCTATAAAATGTCTCTATTGCTTAAAAAAAAAATCAATAAATTAAACCATTAACCCTCCATCGGTCGCGCCGTTAGAAAAAATCTAACAACATTTTACTTGCTGAAGACTTTTTCTTTAAAATTTGATAAATTTTCCCCAAAGTCTAGGAATGCCTCATAGATCTGGCAACGCATCATTACTGACTATTTAGGGGTAGTGGGAGAATCAGAAGCGTCTTAAATTTATTATTGTTAGTTTAAATCTAACACGCGACCGATTACGTCTGCGCATATTTCTTGCAGTGGTAGAAAAGTTCTAACGGTGCGACCTTTCGCGTTTGTGATTTTTTTTTAAAATAAATCCGTGTTAGAAAAAAACTATACGCGCGACCGTGCGTTAGAAAAAATCTATGCACGCGACCAATGGCGAGATAAAATGACACGCGACCGATGGAGGGTTAACTACCTATACACTATACAGTGCTTCTCAAAAGTAACGGATATTCGATAAATAATGATTATTGACAATTTCTCAGTAAAAACCTCTGACACGTCGATTTAATTATGTAATTCCCCCCCCCCCCCCACTTCAACTCCTAAGCGGTAGCATCCCCTACTTAAAAATTTTAAATAGCAATATACCCCTTGTGATACCTCAACTAATAGCATTTTTCATGCAGAAATAAAATTTTAAAAAAATTCCTATTAATTATTATACTGTCACGCTTGTTTTCCATTCTTTACGAATCTGTCGAAGCGAAATAGTTTTTTGAAACAAGGCCGTTCTTTGGGATCTCATCGGGATCGGAGTTTTTTTCTATTCTTTAATTCTTTTAATGTCTTGGGTACTTATTCTTGTTTTATATTTTCCTCGCTTGGTGTTTTTTCCAGGTTTATTGTTTTCGTACTGCCACCTTCCTCTCTTTTTCCTGTCTAAATAATGTAAAGGACTATTAGACACCTTTTTCTTTTAAAAGCGTTTCTGAGGATCGTCGCGTAATAGTAGTTTTTTTTTTTAATGGGCCAGAAAGTAGTACTTTCCGGTTTATTTTTAGGTCAGAAAATCTCATTTTGTCGGACCGAGCCAGAAAGTTATTGTGATGGTCTGGTAAAAGGGTTACCGGACTCGTTTTTACTTTCCGGCCTAGAACGGTCAATTGTTCTGCCCGTTTAAAAAAATATATTGTACGTAATACGTCCCAAAAGTGCTTCGTAACAAGCCCCGAAAGTGATCTTTTACTGGACAAGTAGGCAAATTACAGGGCGAGCCGCAGGCGAGTCCTGCAAGCCTGCGAGTCCAGTAAAAGCACTTTTGGGACGTATTACGTACAATATTTTTTTAAAAACTGGCAGAACAATTGACCGTTCTAGGCCGGAAAGTAAAAATGAGTCCGGTAAACCTTTTACCGGACTATCACAATAACTTTCTGGCTCGGTCCGACAAAATGAGATTTTCTGACCTAAAAATAAACCGGAAAGTACTACTTTCTGACCGATTTTAAAAAAATGATTTTACTGTGTTTTACTGGACTGCTCCAACAACCTCAACCCTGAGCATTGGTATCCTCTTCCTCGTTTCGTCGATTTGGATCGACATACTTTGCTAATGTAGCCTTCTTGCCACACTTAAAATATTCGGAGTTCAGGAACCCGCACTGACTACGAGAGTGAGCCAGTGTTGCGAGACAAAGACCAAGACCAAGATAGCAAAGCCATTAGCAAGACCAAGACCAAGACCCAAGGATGTAAGACTAGCTCTGCAAGACATCGACAAGAACAAGACTACGAGGTATGACCAATAAGTAATGAGACTGGTTTTTTAGGCGCGCGTGTGGTAACACTGCGAACCTGACACGTCTGTCAATTAATCTCACATCCCCCCTCTATCGATACAGGTATTCGCGACTTTCGTACGTTCGTTAGTTCTCCAACTGTGTTGTGTTTTCGACAACGTGTTTGTAAGGCGTGTCACGAATATGGAACAACGTAATATTGAACAGCGGTACGCGATTAAATTTTGCGTTAAACTCGGCGATTCTGTTAAGGAAACGCACGGTAAATTGGTCAAAGTGTTCGGTGATGAAACCCTATGTCGTGTTCAGGTGTTTCAATGGCATAAAGATTTTAAAAACGGTCGTGAGCGTTGGGGATGAATCGCGAAGTGGGAGGCCGGTTGAAGCTCGAACTGACAACAAAGTTCATCGTGCATCAAGATCGGCGGCTAACCATTCGAATGTTGGCTGATGAACTTCATTTGAAACGAGAAACCGCCAGAAAATTTTTAACTGATGATTTGTCCATGAAAATGCTGTGTGCAAAGATGGTACGGAAGAACCTTTCGGCGAAGCAAAAACACGAGCGAATGTCCATTTCACAGGATTGTCTGGATCCAACTCTTCTCGATCGTGTAATTACTGGTGAGGAAAGTTGGTATTTTCAGTACGATCCCGAAACAAAACGACAAAGTCAACAGTGGCTGGGTCCTGGTGCAGCCAGACCGAAGAAGGCGAGAATGAGCAAATCAAAAGTGAAAACGATGATGATTTGCTTCTTTGGCAGCAAAGGAATCGTGCACAGACCGTCAACCGACATTTCTACGTGAAATTATTCGATCGGCTGCGAAAACGAGTCATTAGAGTCCGCCCAGAGATTGCCAAAACATGAATCCTTCATCATGACAATGCTCGATGCCATCGTGCCTTCAGTGTGTCACAGTTTTTGACCTCTAAAAACATCGTAGTGTTGCCGCCAGCGCCCTATTCGCCAGATATGTCACCATGTGACTTCTTCTTATTCCCCCAAACAAAATTGGTCGTGAAAGGAACACATTTTGAGTCAATAACTGACATCCAGACCGCAGGGATGAGGGTACTCCACTCTAGTCAAAGCTTTCCAGAAATGTTACGAAAGCTGGAAGAAACTTGGAACCAGTGTGCAGTTGTGGGAGGGGAGTACTTTGAAGGGGATCACATTAATGTACCTTAATTTTTAAATACATTACATATTTTATGGACTTAGTTTCATTACTTATTGGTCAGACCTCGTATCTCCCAAGACTCTTGCAGTTTTTTTCTTATTACGAACGATTATTTATTTTTTTTATTTATACCGCACACAAAAAACATTTGTTTTCCCAAAAAAATTATTGTAGGTGAAAGTAAAAATTTTTTTGAAAAATGGTTGTTTTGACTTTAGTAAAATAATGTTTGTTTGAAAAATAAAATTAATAAGTAACCATACAGTGTGTCCACGGATTGACTTCACTATAGGTGTAAATGACCAAAAATTTTGGAATTTCAAAACGATTTTTTCAGATTCTGCCCTGCTTCATTGGAAATGAATTTTCATCATATTTTTAATTTTTTTAATTCAAAGCCGCCTTGAACGTGGAACAAAAACTATTTTCTTTGCAGGTTTTATGTATCATAGAGCAAAATTTTATTAAGAAAAACAATCAGTGCAAAATTTGAAAATAATCGGCACAATTTCATGAAACCGTTATTTTTATTTATTAAGACGACTATCATCGATTAAATCGGAATCTATGCATACAACATTTCAAACATTACATTCTCATTTGTTTAAAAACAATACCGATTGTCATTTTATGGTCAGTTTTTCAATTCTGAACAGCTTTTCTTAATAAAATTTTGCTCTATGATACACAAAAAAGGTACTTTACCTGGAAAGAAAATAGTTTTTGCTCCAACACCAAGGCGGCTTTGAATTTAAAAAATTAAAAATGTTATCAAAATTCATTTCCAATGAAGTAGGGCAGAATCTGAAAAAATTGTTTGAAATTCCAAAATTTTTGGTCATTTACACCTATAGTGAAGTCAATCCGTGGACACACTGTATAATCATCTTAATAATTGAAATACATATTTACCTACGCCAAATCGAACTATTTGATTAGTTTTCAGAAGAAGCAAGTTTACAGTAAATTTTCATTTAAACAAAACGATATTCTTAATTTTAAATAGAAATAGGTACCAATAAAATAATTATTCTCATCGATTCCTAAAGTGTTGAAAGACGCTGTTACGAATTTTAGCAACATATTAGCATATTTTAATATATTGAATATTTTTCCACATTGATTTTTAATAATAAAAATTATAATCAATACATGTCTCCACTTTTTTAATACTTAAGACATCTACAGATGCAGTTGTAGATGGCTTAAGTATTAAAAAAGCCGAAACATGTCGTGTCTATTATAATTTATGTGAGTTAGACAGAATTTTTCATCGCAATACTGAAACATAAGTTAGTAAAAAAGTATTCTTGATTAAAAAATTAATTGGTATTTATAATTTTAAAATAATTTAAGTTATAATTTATTTTGATCATTAAACCCAATACCAATTAATCATCCACTACTTACATACCTATGTAGCCAAATTATTATTCTCTGCAATAATCTAACTCGACACAAAATTTCGATTAATTTGATATCATTCATAGTACGGTGTAAAAATGCAAGACTGCAAGAGTCTTGCGTGCAAGACCAAAACTCCATATTCAAGACAAAGAGCAAAACCGAGATTAAGGAAATCAATGCAAGACGAAGCCCAAGAGCAAGACCTGTGTGGTCTTGTCTTGGTCTTGCGTTTAGCCACAACTATGACGCAGATTTAAGATGAAACTGGCAATTACTTCTTCTGTATTCTGCATGATGCTCCGATATTGATGCTCTCAGCGAGTGACGTGGAAATCAGTTGTCAGTTTCCGGGTCCTCAGGGCTCACGAGGGTCTTCAAGGCGTCGCTCGTTGAGTTCAACGTCCATGTAGACACGTACGTATTGTGCGTGTTGGTCTTCAGGAACTTGACTCAGGTTAAGCGCTCAGGTGAACCGTGTGAAATAGTCGGCTATTGTTGCCCCGTCGGCCGCGGCAGCGCGATATGCTTGCATGGCAAACGGTGGTGCTTGTTCTGTTCTAGTACTTTGCCGAGAGCGTCGGTGATCATTCCAGAAAGATGTTTAAGTAACGCGGGTGTTACTTCTGCCATCGTGATGAAGGATTTAGAACAGTTTCACTAACCAGTGTGGCGATGAATATAATTCAATGCGCCTGGATGCGTTGAGATTAAGATGCTGCACTTGATCACACTTCACTTCACATAAGTACGACATTACTTATGGTATCTCATTTCTGACACTGTTATATCGTTGGGTATTTATGTAAATAATGAATATACTAATTCACAAATAACATTTATGTAAGAAATATTGTATCTTAATATATTGACAGTGTAGAATTGTAGATACTAATTTAATTTTTCTACTGCTTTTATTGCCAACAGTATATTTATTTTCCTTTGAATAAAGTAGATGCCATCTTATACATTCGTTTATGTCATCGAATATTAAAATGGGTTGTTCGTGTTTAACTATATAAGTATTTAGCAAAGGCTACGATGTAATTTATTTTAAATTACCTCCAAATGAGAATTTTGATTAATTGAGCAATTACATTAGATTTCTTTTACCACAATATAGCCTGCATTTCTATAAAGGTTAGTGCCACGCAATAACATTGACATCGTTGAAATATATTGAAACAAGTTTCTTTAGCAAATACCACTTCTTGACTCTTGAAGTGGTAAAGAAAATAGAACGAAAACGAAATAAAGCTTACCCTAAAGATAAAAGAAGAAACTCGTATATAAACATTTCTGCTTACGTAGAAAATGTAATTTCTCCTGGCCGAATTTGATATAGGTATTATTTGCAAAATTATTAAAGTTAAACTAACCAACATTCCATTTCTTTCATTGGTGGTATTTGCTATAAGGTATTATTTTATAATAAAATCACGAATAACGTGCTTCGTAATTAATCTCTCATATATTCTATAAAATAATTTCCTACTTTAGTTGTCGAAATTGTTGGAAAATCCTAAATTTAGCCATTCCATATTTTCATACCTCTATAACTAAAATTTTACAATACTGGAGAACAATGAGAAATTCACATCATGCTACAAGCAAATTTTATTGTAAATCGATGTCAAAACAATCCAATAATATAGAAACTTTTTCCAATATTTGTACATGCATGTAAATAAAAATCGTCCTCTTGTAGATTTATAAAGCAGTACCTAACAAGCGATCGCTACGTTTGAAATGAAAATATCTACGTAATAATATCTATGCATGTATGTGAACATTTGTATAAATCATTATTTTTTATTTTAAGGCGGACAAACTATGAATTTATTCCATTACTATTTAAATTTTTAAATTACAAACCCAGCAGGTTACAAGATAATTATTTTCACATAAATTGAGAAAGATGGAACTATAGTAGCTAGTAACAAACTTTCTGCGGTAATGGATGGAATTTGAAAAATAGACTGACATTTATTAGTACCTGAGGTGTATTAAAGTCAAATTTGGAATAGATCCAAATTTTCAAATATACATTATCATATTATCAGAGTTGTTAATTGTTATCAATACATTGTGATTATAAGATAAGGAAACGATTTATGGGCAGGATCAACTTTTTTACATTAACGAGACATCCAATTTTGAGATTACCTACGTAAATATTTTGTATTTTTACTTACGTCTCAATAATATACTATTTTTTACATAGCCCGATACGCGCGTATCTTTCTTTTATTACGTTATTGATTTTTCTATTCTTTAGTGTGCTGTTTTAAAATTCTGTTTGAACACAAATAGTCTCTATAGGGATTGTACTTTTTCCGAGTTGAAATCTATACAAAGCCGAGTTGTTGCGTTCGCAAAATATTTTATTTCTCAAGTTGGCTTTGAAAAGTCGACATGTTGTCGTAGTTGTTGAAACTGGCGCGGTTCGAAAAGAGCAACAAAAAGGATTATAATAATTTTAAGTACACCGAAATAAATTATTTGATCTCGTTCTGTACGATGTTATTTAAAGAATGCGGACATTTTATTGTTTTCATGTGTGAAAAGTTATTTGTGACAGTAAATTAAATTGCCTCATTACAATATTTATAAAGCGCCATAAACTTTCAGAACGAATAAAGACAACTTGACAGAATCGCATAAATTGCATTCTAAGTATTTTTGGATTAAATTTAACAAAAAGAAATGGTAGGTTGCCTAATTTTATTATTATTAGTCAAAGATATTTGAAATTTAAATTTTGCCAAACTAACTGCAATGCTGCATTTCAACTATTTAATTTTGAATGAGTGCTTCTTTGCGGTTTCCGAAAGTTTCGCTTCAATTGATTGAAAATTGCTTTTAGAATTCTTTCTGCATTCGCTAATAAATAATGCATAATCAAGTTCTTATATATAAAGCTACGAACTACGGAAGCTACATATATAACGTAGGGTACCTAATTAATTTGCATGCGACAGTATTAGTTATAAATATAAATACTATATGCTAAGGGATGAAATTCGTGTTTACTTTAGTATACTACGAGCAGTTGAGTAATTTTAGAAGATTTAACTTAAAAATAAGAGAAAATAACAATGTATGTTATACATTTACATATTTTCGCACAATCCTGCATATTGCTGTATTTACCTTACTTAATCGCATTTTAGTTTTCAGCAATGAATCCTTTTTTCTTGAAAGTGCTTTGTTATTAAATTAAACACAAAGCCGACGCCATAATTTTAAAGGGCCAAATGAATGTTAGTGTACCTTTTCCTCTATTTATACTGCAGTAATCTTTACCTTTTATTTTGTGCCAAAAATTACATTATTATATTACACAATGACACATTTATAATGGATAGGTACTCTAATAACAATCCCCTTTTGTAACAACACTGAAGCAGATAATATGGTGAACTAGGCTATTGGGTGGATTATTAAACGTCCAGAATTTGGAATTTGGATCATATTCTACCGGACACCATTATAAGACACCGATTCCGATTTTAAAAGTCGTGGATTGGGTAAAAGTGTCTAATTTAGTCTAATTTAAAATACACTACCACAAATTGTTTGTAGAATAAAAGTTTAATTGGTTAAAAAAATTGTCAGTTATACCTTTCAAGTAGGTAATTTGACGGATTAGTTAAACACTTACGCGATCACTACCTTGAATATAGAGAAAATGTTGACAAAATTTGAATTTCGTAATATAGAGGGTTCGTCAGTGAAGCGGGAAAATATAAAACAAACATATTGACGGATATAGTCGGTTTATTTTTAAATTACTACGGACAAGAAACGCCTTCAAATTGCTGTAGCCAATGGTAAATTGTGTCTCACTTGTTTACCTGGATGTTTATTCAATTCCTAAACCCAAACCGAATAAAGCAGAAGTTCTACATTTTTTTCGTATTTCAAGACATAATACGTTTATGGAATAACGTTAATTTAAAAAAATGTTATAGAACTTCTGCTTTATTCTGTCAGGGTTTAGGAATACAATATAATTGTGGGTAATCAGGGAGTGTCGCTTCTTTTATTTGCAAGTGAAACCCATTTTATCATTGGCTACAGCAATTTTAAGGAGTTCCCTATCCATAGTAGGTAATTTAAGAATAAACCGACTATACCTTTAAGGATTGTCTGCTACAGAAAATACAGAGTACTCCCTCTGAAAAGCCACTACTCCCCTCAACAGACCCATATGTTTGCTACCCCTGCTTTCCAAACTTTTCGAACGTCCTAAAACGACCGACTCTCCCCCATTCTTGCTGAACAAAAGCTCATTCTTGAACACCAGTTTGGTTTCGGGAATGTTCATTCCACAATAGAACAGATCCACAGAGTAGTATATTACCATTAATGGTGCCTTTGAAGACAGGAAATACTGCACTGCAGTCTTCCTTGACGTCAGCCAGACCTTTAACAAGGTCTGGCATAAAAGTCTCCTGTTCGAGTTCAAGCGGTTCTCCCACACCCTTTCTACAGCATTATTAAATCCTACCTGGAAGAACGACACTTCCGAAGCGCTCTCGGGCACCTTCCTAATCAAGTCTGGCGTTCCTCAGCGAAGCGTATTGGGACCACCCACAGTGCAAAAAAACGTTTCTGAAATGTTTTAGAAACGTATCTTTGAAACGTGAAACATCTCCGAAACAGCGACAGAAACGTATCATACACATAACATAGATGTTTAATGTCCGCCTTCAGAAACCTAGATTTGAAACAACACAGAAACGTTACATCGAAACATTTTATATATATTTCAAGAAAAATATCGAAGAGTAATTTATTGATATGTAGGAGAAATGTGTCCTTATAAATGTTTCATACGTGAATATTTGAAATGTCTCATATATGTTTCATTTGAAACATACCTGAGTATAAAAAAATTGAGATGTGGTAGAAACTATGGTATCGAGAGCCCCAACTGCTCTGAGGGGCTCTTTTCCCAGTGCGCAGGCCCTGCAGGACCCAATGTACTCCGGTG
The DNA here is from genome assembly GCA_036250285.1 of Pyrocoelia pectoralis. Lineage (NCBI taxonomy): Eukaryota > Metazoa > Arthropoda > Insecta > Coleoptera > Lampyridae > Pyrocoelia > Pyrocoelia pectoralis. Next base: position 32,737,021 of record CM070077.1, read on the forward strand.
GCTTGTTCTCCAGGGCCCCCAAAATTCTCTTAGTGTAGACTCGAAGGAGATCGGTGATGCTGAAAAATCGTTTTGCTTCAAGTGGGATTCGAACATCGGTCGCTTGTTTAGGAATTCAGAAAACAGCTACGCAAACTACCTGAGCTACAGACTCGCTGGCAAATAAGCCATTTAGATGTGCAATATTACCCATCTACTTATGATGAATAAATCTATTGTAATTTGAATTGTAATTTTGGATAAATATGTAAAACACTCACATTGAAACGTGTATTGTTAGTTTCTTTGATATGTTTCAAGTGATTAGGTTTCTAGTACGCTACTAAATACAAGTACCTAACATTAACTTTGAAAGATGACTTCAAACGAAACATCACATTTCTAATCAAGTTTCTAAAATGTTATACGTTATCACTAAAGTTGGGATAGTTAGACAAAACGAAAGTTTCAAAAAGGCAGGAAAAAGGCATAAAAAATAATTTAAAAAAAGCATCTAAAAAGACAAAAAAGGAGAAAAATGACACGGAAAAGCGAAAACTGTCGAGATAAAATCAACACATACATATTCAATTTAAGTATAGACAAACAAATATTTATTTGCTGGTATTCTTTTTCAATAAAGTTTTCTGGCTAATTAAAATACGCTTAACTCGGCATAATGACTAAGGGATGCAATTTCAACAAAGACTGTATGTAGGTGCAGCTTGCAGGTAGAAATAATACAATGGGAAATATTTCAAAGTAAGGAAAATGACTCATCCGAGTTATTATTGTAAGAGGCTTAAATATTATAGACAAAGTTTGTATTCAGTTTGTATACCAAATTCCTTTCCCTTTCAAACAATTTGCTTTCTTAGAAATTACCCAGAAAAATATACCTATATAAAATCTAAAAATTAAAAAATACTTACATTTCAAAAAACTAAAAAAAAATTACAGAAAAGGTACTAAATACTTACGCGAAAATATCAAAAAAAAAAAAGGTAAAAAACGCAATAAAACTAACAGAAACCAAAAAAGGCAGAATAAAGTTTGCATCTAAAACGGATTTTAAATAGGGTCTGCCTTATGTTTGTCCATTTATAAAAAAAGGCATCCTAGCTTTAGTTATCACATTCCAAAAAATATATCACAGAGATATATTTTTGGATACATATCTAAAACGTTCACACCGAAAAGTGTATGATGTGTTTCTTACGATATGTTTCAACTGATAAGGTTTCTGGTACAACACTACTAAACACAACTCCGTAACGTTAACTTTGAGATATGACTATTTTGTTTCAAACGAAACATCACATTTGTAACGTTTCTAAAATGTTATACGTTATCACATTCCAAAAAATACATCACAAAGATGTATTTTTGGATACATATCTAAAACGTTCGTGTTGTAATGTGTATGTTTTGTATTTTATGTAACATATCAATTGAAACGTTTATTAGACATTACCATTTATTCGATTTCGACAGGAATGTACCAGTAATGTGTCTTAGATGTTTCTTAGGAATGTTTCATTTGTAACCCTTATGCAACATTTAGAAACGTTTCATGGATGTACTGTGTTCAGTGGGCAGTTCTATAAACTTTATACACTGCAGACATTCCCACCAGTCCCAGTACAACCATTGCAACATACGATGATGATACAGCCATCCTCACCACTCATTCGGATCCAAATTTAGCCGCTCGAACATTACAGCAGACCCCTTAACACTGTCTCCGATTGGTTCACAAAATGGTGATTCAAAGTAAACAGGCAAAAGTCGGTGCAAATCACCTTCATTAAACGTAGAGGCCATGTCCCTGAGGTTACAAAAAATAATGAAGCCCTACCGGAATCCCACTGTGTGAAATACTTAGACACCTTGACAAGTCACTCACAACTCACCCATATTTGGACGAAGAGAAAACAGCTCAACCTAAAACTCAAGTCCTACTATTGGCTACTAGGGCGTAACTCAAAGCTATCACTCTCCAATAAACTTTTGGTCAATAAAACCATTATTAAACCAATATGGAGTTATGGAATCCAGCTCTGGGGTACTACGTCAAATTGAAGTATTGAGATACTAGAACGGTTTCAGTCGAAGACACTTCGTACCATCTGTGATGCCCCTTACTACATCCCAAATAAAGAAATCTGAGAAGACCTTAACATAAAATCAGTCAAAGAAGAAGTAGTGCAGTGTAGTGCAAAATACCTACAGCCAATCCCCTCGCATTGACTCTGCTTGATAACAATGGCCAAGTGCCTACATGATTTAAGCGTTTTAAGCCATTGGATCTGCCTTACCACTTTTAATTATACCATATGTTCCATATACGTTTGTAAATTAGTTAATCAGGAGGAATGCCATTGGGCGTTTGCTCCACATGTATATGCCACAGTAACGTACACTCCTGTTAATTCAATTTGCCTATTATTATAATTAACAGATTGCAAATAAACGTTAAAAAAAATTCCGTTAATGTTTGTGGTCGCTCAACGTACATCTTACTCTTGCGCCAACTCCAAAGAAGAAAGTCGCATGTGGATCAATCAGGCGCTCTAGCTGACCAATGTCTCCACTTTTGGATATATGATATGGTTCCGAAAGAGTTCCCTTAAAGCAGCAAAATAGACATATGAGCAGTATGACTGATGTGGCACCGTCCTACTGGAACCACGTAATCTCTGTAAATCGAACCAGTTCTTACCTCAAAAATGTTGGGACCACGTTTGTGTAATGAACTGCAGTGGTACTTCCTCAATCATCTATTCTCTTTATTTACATAGCGATTAAGATGAAAATGGGCTTCATTTGACATAAACATATGATGCAGGACGTTTTGGAATAAACGTTGTAAATTTGAATTGATAATCTCGTTAGCCGTGCTGACCTCTCCTGGATCAAATGGTAAGTATAATTGCGTATCATTCGAATAAAAATGACACTTACATGAATTTATAACATTCATAAAGTCTGCGGTATACATTAAATACAAACCGGTTCTAAAATTGATCCTTAAGCGACCCCATTTAATAGCTATCTGCCAACAAGACAACTAGCTATAAGTGTGGTGGCGTCATCACTGAAACCTAAATAATGTAATTTGGTCAGCTTTGGAATAATCGAGAAGCACAAGTATAGTTACTATTAATCGGATGAATTCCTCCATGTTTTAGTTTTAATGTTATTTAAATAAAGTTATGTAAACTAAAATGCTTTTTATTTTATTTTATTTCTCTTGGCGGCCCAGGCAAAATCCAGGGCCGCCAAGAGAAATAAAATAAAATAAAAAGCATTTTAGTTTACATAACTTTATTTAAATATAGTTACTATATTTGAATCCATTGCCATTGAATCCATAATTAGTTCTCTATCCGGATTGCACTTCTGGTAAAATCATATTACAATCTAAGTAATCTCGGATTTGTCTCTCCAGAATTCTTTCCAATAATTTAGAAATGACAGGGACACTACTGGTACACAGAACCTTAGGAAGCGGTAATACCTATGCAATTTCCGAGTTTTTTTTAGTCTTATGAATGTAGTATAATCAGGACATAGATTTAAAAAAAATATATAAATTAATTATTAACTTATAATCAGCACCTACAAAGGGTTCGTCAAAAACTGAAAACAAGAAATAATATATTAATGAAACTTGCGGGCTCTCAGTGGGGTGCCAATGCACATACATTGAGAATATCGGCACTGGCTCTAGTGTATTCTGCGGCGGAGTACTGCAGTCCAGTTTGGATGAACAGTGCACATACATCTACTCCCATACCATGGCTATCTGTTCTTTCAAATATACCTCCAGCACATTTACGTAGAAAACAAGAAGTTAAGAAATTATGGAATAAATATCAATCACTTAAAGAAATTTTTCCAATTTGGAACGATATACAAAATTACAGCAATAGGCTTTCTTCTAGAAAACCCTTTTGGAAAACAATTATAGAAATAGAAAATTTTTCATTAGAAAATGAGTGGAAACCATTTTGGACAAACGAAAAGGTGTTTAACGTAGCTTTTTATGGACCCTACTAAATCCCTTCCTGGATTCCATCATTCTAGGATGATTGGACTAAATTAAATCGTATACGTACTGGTCATGGGCGATGTAATTTTATGTTATTTAAATAGGGTATAGTGCAAAATCCATTATGTGTGATAATGACTATGAGGAAACTATAGAACACATTGTTGACCATTGTCCAGTGACTAAATTTCAGGGAGGTTTTACTATATTAAATGAACTAACACCGGAAGCTATCGATTGGTTACGCTCTATTAAAAATTTGTAGTTTATCTTTTACAACAAAATATTTTTATATTTCCGAGTTAATAATGTGCAATAGAAAAGTTATCAAATGTAGACAGCGGACAGCACAACTGACCATATTAATACTAATCTCATCTGAGCTAATACTATTCGATTGTATAGAATCTATTGCGCAACTTAAATCCTTTTCCGACGCCAAAGTAAAAGTGTATATCTTCTTGTGCGCTGTTCATCCCCAAGGGATAGTCGCAGACAGTGCATGCGATACTCTTCTTATGTATGTTGTCAAACCTTTCCACCACTATTATTTACTTTTCATTAATATGGAAGGGTAGGTCTCACCATTTGTTATTTTAAAGTTTTTTTTTTATATCAATTTCTTTAAATTAGTTCTTTTAATACCGACAAATGAAAATACAATCGCCTTGTACACCATTATCCCTCTTTCAGCGGATTCTATTGGTTTACTATTGCAGATTAACTGTTGATATGAAGACCTTTTTCACATTCTGAATTCTGGATTACGATGGGAGGGTGGTCAGAGGCCCACGCGCACATAGGCCACCTTTGTGCTGCTTCGACTCCGCAACATCACTCAAGCCATCCCACACGTGAGATAAACTTAAGAATGCTGGACGGGGAAGCGGCTGTAATCTTAGCCATGTCCGGCCAGGTGTCCACCAACATGGATCGTCTCAATTCGACAAGTACAGGACCCTCGCAAAGTATGTGTTGCGCCATCTTATCTTCTGTGTAGCATCCTCTACAGGATGGTGATTCGAACAAGCCCAAGCGGTGTATGTATACCCACAAGTAACCGCAGGTTTCCTCTGGATAGCCCTGCACAGAAACGCGCCTCTGAAGGGCTCTCTCGCATGGCGGCAGTCTAACATCAAGTTCCACCTAGCCCTGTGCTTGGGATTGGGTGTCTTGGGTTACTAAGTTGTTTACAGATAATACCGTAAGTGGAAGAGCCGGCTCTGGACCATAAAACGGTTGTTTTGGGGCCATTCGGGCTTTTTCATTGCCTTTGTTACTTGCTCTAGTGCCTGGTGACACTCGGAAACCAGCCTAGAGGTGATTTTGTATTGACCTAGTGCCTGCAGAGAGGCTCTGCTGTCACTGGAAATTCTGATACTTTTATTCTTTATACTGTGCATAAGAATTATTCTTCCACTAAGCGTTATTCCTGCTAGTTCTGCCTGAAAGACAGTCGAAATTTTGCCTAGTGGTTGGCTGATATGGAAGTTCAATTCTTTGGAATTCCGGTGCCTGCTCCGTCCATTGTTTTAGATCCGTCCGTGAAGATGGATATGTCTGATTGGGATGCCACTTCCGCATCAAAGAAGATGCGATAGCTTTCCCTACACATTTCCCTTCACATTGTTAAATATTATTTAATAGATTACCTTGAAATCACGTAATGAATGCGTTCTCAAAGAGTGATTACGTTGGTACAATGTATCTGCACAGAAAATGACTTTGAGGTCAGAGTATAACTGGGGAACTTCCAAACTAGAGTTAAAGGACGTAATGTTATGGATTATTTTAATTCGAAGCTCAAAAACAGAAAAAATTGTACCGATATTGTAACCTTAGCTGGTATTAATTACGTTTCTACACGAAAAGCCGCCATTAGTAACTTTAAACCACTACAATTTTATCATACTGTAGAAGAACGAACTCCAATCCTTGTACCTAAATGATTTTCCCCAAGTAAATATAAAAGCTCAACGCTTATTTATTTAGAAAGAATTAGGTAACTTTGTGGGTTGGATAGTTTTAGTTTATATTTGAAATTTTGTCCACCAAATCCCTAAACCGTAGATCATTAAGCTACGTTAACATTTAAAGCGGTTACTGCATAATTAAAGACTGTTCAAATACAACATTAGTTAAAGTGCTGTTGTTTGTTTTAAGACATTATATTAAATTATGTAAGCTGCAAGTAATATCCCTACAGAATAGCATTATCAACATTTTCCTTAACTATTAATTATTATTCTCATTAGAAACTTAGTACGAACGAATATTATAACGTTAAAATCAAAATGGAATTTATATAACTGCCACTTTAACTTGAATTTTCGTATATCTATGCATGTATAAATTCAAAGGTTACAAAATATTTGAGCAGCACTTAGAGGGTCGCATATGCAAACAAATTATAAGAATCGGTTGGCAAACATGTTTCACTTTTAAAATCGACCATTCCCAACAAAAAATATTTCCATATCGATACAGATAGTATAATATTTATCTAAATTAGAAATTCGTAGTTGTATTAAATCAATATTGGTTAGATTACGGAGGGTTGTTATGTCATTCCATATCTGAATGTTAAATATTGCTTGAGATATGATAACACAGTGGTTTGTATTATAAACACAGCTTTCCTTTAGAATGATTTATTTCCGAAACATTTTTCGAAATAAATTTGAAAGCGAACGAAGGAGCACAGTTGTTTCGTACTTCGAATTCATTTCTCTAAAAGAAAAGTTCGTATTTCTTCAAAAAAATTGGTAGAATTGAAGGACTTTGTCTACTTAAATATTTATGAACAAATAAAAGTATGCAGTGTAAGAGATACATTATAAGCTTTGTAGGGGTACTATTACGAAATTCGTTACACTTATATTACCCTCGGTTATTTTTATTACTAGAGAATTGATTAATAAAACAGTTACAACTCTAAATAATTTCACTAATTAAATTCTCATCGAATTTCTTGGCGCGTAGAACACAGAATAGTACGCCTACTTTTCCGTGACCATTTTACATTTTTATACATAATGTAAGCAGCAAATCAAACTCAATACAAATACGTCAACATTTTCTTTGTCGGAAATTGATTTAAATTTATTATACAAAACTACAGCCGAGTGTTACATAATATTATCATGAATAACGCATGTAATTACATTGAATCTAATACGATTTTAGTGACATTAACTTCACCCTAATGAGCTCGCACCATAATTGTTTTTCATTTTAACAGAATATAAAAATTAAAGATTCATGTCAATTTTTCGGTCGTTAATTTACCTAAAAGCTCAAATAACATTGCAATGCCACGGTTTCATATATAAAATAATAAGAACAATTTTTAAAAAGAAAATCGTGTTGTCGAAACGATGCTCTTTCAGTAATAATTGAATATAATAATTATAAAAACAAGCGATGTTAGCTAATAACGATTAAATAATAATATTTATCGTGCGCCAGAATTGTCGATTAACGATTTTTAGATAAATTGCGAGATCGTGACGAATACATAGTACATTCAAGCCATAAATCTTAAATTTAGATATTTGTGTTACAAAATTGCCTCAAAAATTCACTCCCATGGAAGTCACAGATGTTCACGTATGTTTTATCCGATGATTTATAGCAATTCCTAAATGTATTGCGTTGCTAAGGTTACATAGAAATTTGCATGACGCAAGGTTGTTATTATCTTATGTAAGGTTTTATTAACTTTATTTAGATAAAATGGGGGGATGGGGTAATTAATAAAACTTTCCTTGTTTTATTACTGTGTCATGTGTATGGACCATCGATGGTATGGACCACTTACTGTAAAATCCACATAATTTCATATGCGTGCCAAACAAAATGGAAAACTGCATTGCTCAATAGTGCGTAAAATGAAAAGGAAACTTCTACTATCACTACATCTCGGGCAATACAGGCTGATACTACATCTTACAACTATCTTTGTTTTATTATTATAATATGTAAATTGAAATCTATCTTTGTTGTAAGGGTTTTTCAAAATGGGGATGAATTATGAATCCAATGAAAGAGTTGTCACAAAACCTTCCCCAATGCGCACACTTTATTCAGTAGTTGATCCAATTAATGAATACGATATAGATAAAGTTTCTAGATTAAGACATGTTTTGACACTAATTAGAATGTCATCATCAGGTAAAATTAAAAATTGTAGGGAGATGGTTGGATTAAATGAACGTTAAAGCAAGAATTTGAAAAGTGAAAAAGAATATAAATTAAACCAAAAGCAAGGGTTCAAATATCGTAGAGAGTCACGCTGATGATCACTGGGGGCAAACAGGGCAAACCAAGAATCGTCAAGAAGCGATTGGTAAGGGTAAATTAATTAAACAACAAACACGCCATGAGGAAAAATTCAGTAATTAACACAAAAATAAGTTATGAGACATAAAATTTAACGAGGCCCACATTGTAGAAGGCAAAAAAACCGCGCTATTAAGTCAGCAAAGTTACAAATGGGATCACCCTATGAAACAGAAGTACCATCTTTACAAGATACAGGTCATTCAAAAACTATTCGACCAAGATAAGCAATTAAATTTTTGCAATACAATGTTGAAAATTTTAAACAATGAACCCGACGTTTTGAATAAATTATTAATGAGCGATGATGCACATTTTCAATTGTCGTGGTGTATTAATAAGCAGAATTGGTCGACAGGAAATCCGAAAGAAATGCATACGAAGTAATCGCATTCCCCAAAAGTTACCGCCTGGTCTGAAAGTTTTAGGATCATATTTTTTCGAAGTAATTTTAATACTGAACGTTACACGGTAATGGTGCGTAATTTTGTTCCACAAGAACTGCAACGCTTGTAACCTTTATTTCCATCAAGACGGAGCTATGGCACGCATTGTAAGGCAAAGTATGGAAGCAGTACGTAATCTTTCTTCAATTTAAGAGAGCCTGGGTACCGGAGTCTTCCCTAGTTGCATGAAGTAATCGATCGTGCGTCCATTATAAAGAAAAAAGATCCCAAAGAAACCCATTTCATTATTTTCTGTATATCTAAAATTATTGAAAAAGTAGTAAAAACACAGTTTTTGTCATCTCAAATCTAAAATATCCTCTCTGTAAGGCAATTTGGTTTTAGAAAGGGTTTGGGCACGCACGATGTGATAAACGTTGTCACCTCTGAGATCTACGACCAGGCGAGGTAAAAACCTGTCTCACTTTTCCTGGACCTCGCAAAGGCCTTCGATACACATTCGTTGTTTCGATAAGTTTGCACAGGGGGACCAGCGCTGGCCTGTTTTAAATCTTACCTTGGGAACAGAACCCAAAGAGTCAAGCTTAATAACACCTTAAGTTCTGCAGTGTCAAGTCCTGCGTATGGTGTTCCCCAGGGTACCTACTGCTTCAAAAACGACCTATTCTCCCTTGATAGGATTATTGATGGAAAGATCTGCATGTTCGCTGATGACACTGGTCTTCTATTTCATTCTGACTCTTGGACTGAGTCCCATAAGTGAGCGGCTCGGGGTCTTAAGGTCGTAAAGCCCTGGCTGAACAAAAACCTCTTAACAATAAACATTGAAAAACCAAGTGTATTACGAAAGGAGGAGCCTTCCTAGCGATTTCAAATGAAGCTACATAATTGCTCCTGCACTGACATCAGCAGTCTGGGCAAGTGTACTTGCTCTTGAGAGGGTGAGTAACATATGGTATTTGGGCATTCAGTTCGATCGGTATGTAAATTTATTGGAAACGTCATATAAATTTATTGACAAGGCGTCGCACTCAGGTTTCATATAATTTTGACCGCTTAAGAAATATTGTTAATAGTAATCTCATATACTTCGCTCTTGTTCAGGAAGAGCCCACATACGGCATTGTGGCCTGGGGTGGCCTCGTATTGCTAGGTCCCGCTTCCGTCGCCCAGAATAACGTCCTGCGCTTCATGCTTGGAAGGAGGCATCACGACTCTGCTAGGGCCATGTATCGTCAACCTTCTCTACTTACAATAAGAAATCTGTTCATATTAAATATATAAAAAACCCTAAATAAACCTATTCACTTATTTAAGCCGGTCTCTCATGGTCTTTGATTGTACCATTGAAGAACACCTCCCAGGAAATGAGATACTGGTCAGTCCTGGGTCCTCGCCTTTAGAACCTTCTCCTTTCTCACCTGAAGTTAGGCACCATTCGTTCTAAGCGAATAAGGCACTCCTACTAAGCCAGGACGATATACAGGGTGATTAATGAAGAAACGGAAAAACTTCAGGAGGTGAAACTATAGATATCAAAAAATAAGAAAAAAGTTCATATCAACATAGGTCCGGAATTCCTTTGCTAGCGAGTTACAGCTAGTGAAAAATTTCGCCCGGATTTCAGATCCCCCGTTGCAATGAAGCTATAAGGAAATTTTTTGGGCGTTAATTATGGTGTGAAATTTAATGTATTTCAACTTTTGTTTACAGTTCTGTTTTATTTCGATATAATAAAAAACATTTTTACAAGTTTGTACTCGTTTGTTATTGATCTATTTTACATCATTCTCTTCAAAATTAAATTCTTTACGTTTACGTGTTTATTAACCATTTAACAAAGTTAATGTTAAAAAAAATACACCCGTATTATTATACCGGGTGCTGATCCGGCCGCTCGGTAATAGCATTTTACATGTAAAATCTTGTCTATGCAATTTCCTGCTCCCCTAATTGTTTTAGGGCCAAAACATAAGAGTACAAAAGTTTTCAAAACTAAAAATACTACCTGAATGGTATATTCTTTCCGACCAAAATTGTACTGTAAGAAAGAAAATGAAAAATTAAATGTTGAATTTGAGTTTGCAAAAATCACATTGCCATGCTTTTAAAAATAATTGCGTTATGAACAAGTGTAGAATCTTGACGTTTTCATTAGTACTGGAAGTTGCCATGACCACCGTCATGGCAATGCGATTTTTGCACATTCTTATTCAACATTTAATTCTTCATTTTCTTTCTTACAGTAGAATTTTGATCGGAAAGAATATACCATTCAGGTAGTATTTTTAGTTTTGAAAACTTTTGTACTCTTATGTTTTCGCCCTAAAACATTTAGGGGAGCAGGAAATTGCATAGACAAGATTTTACATGTAAAATGCTATTACCGACCGGCCGGATCAGCACCCGGTATACATAATTGTAATGGATAACCATCAATTTAGATGTTGTTAATATTGGCAAATTCGTGCTTGTAATACAGGGTGTTATTTAATGGTATGTACTTATTTTAAGGGGACATTCCTGAACCAATTTTAAGTCGAAAAGTTCATATAAACGTATGTCCTAAAATGCTTGATTTTCGATATACAGGGTGCTAAAGTTTTTATTTGTTTTTTCGTTTTTTCTTAAAAAAAAGACGGTTTAAGGTATTAAACTTAATTTTGGCACAGATTATTCTGGTATAGTTATAGACACACTTTTTGATTTAAAATTATTTTTATTTTTAGCTATGGCTAAACCCCGGTACAATTTTAACGAAAAAAACTGATTAAAAGAAAAAAAAAGGTTTATTCTTAATTACCAATCACTCATAAACAAAAAAGGTCTCTTTCATTTTTGTCGTACAACTTACCGTTTGGAAGAAAGCATTTTAGGACATACGTTTATATGAAGTTTTCGACTTAAAATTGGTTCAGGAATGCCCCCTTAAAATAAGTACATACCATTAAGTAACACCCTGTATAATAACGCAATTTTTTTACAAAAATTCGTTTCAAGCACCTAAACTAGTAAATTGGGAAAAATTACATGTTGGCGTTGAATGAACTTTAATCAGTGATATTGGGCAAGTGAGTATTGGAAAAAAGCGTAAAATATATTTCACGTTTTTACTAAATTTGCATACAAGCAAGAAACTTTACTGTAAACAGTATCAAAAGGTTATTTTCTAATAATTTTTTCAAATTCAAGACTAAGCCCATGTAGCATTTAATATTGGTGTAAAATTGACATTTCATTGTAAATATATTGGTAGAATATTAATGTACAATATTGTCACAACATTGAAATGTGAACAATTTAACATATTGGCTAAATATTACTAACCAATATTACTTCAATATTGAGGAAAATATTTATACAATATTGGCTCATTATTGTTTTCTAATGTGTCCCAAAATAGTAGTAAAGGGGGTGACCTGCGTCACCCTAGAGCCCTAACTCTTCCGAGAGATTATTTCCATATGGGAACTCTGCTATTTCCCAGTGTGCAGCGCCTGCAGGGCTCCATGTACTCCGGTGGTTCCTTTCGCAGGACGTGTAGACTCGGAGGAGATCGGTGATGCTGAAAAAGGCTTCTGCTTCATGTAGGACTCAAACCATCGATTACTCGGTTACGAAAGTCAGTCCTCACACAACTGCACTACGGAAACCTATACAATTTTGGAATTTCAAGTTGAATACTATAAAATATTGAGAGGGGCGTGTATATTATATTTTGATTATTTTGTTATCTCTAAATTGGCGAAAGTTAACATTCGGCGGATTTTGCGAAAGTATCATAACGTTATTATTTATGAATATTTTTTCCATGTAGCCTAAATATATCATTTTAAATATCCGGTAATATTGAAAACACAGTGTTGTTATGTTATTGATAAATAAATATTGACTTTATATTGTATAGAAACATTTACTAAATATTGTAAATATGTATACTATATTGCTTAAATATCGATTTTCAATATTTAGTAATATTGTACACGCAATATTGGCACATTGTTGTGCGTACAATATTTGAATTTACATTGAATTTCAATATTTACTTAATATTACGAATATATATGTTATATTGGTTAAATATCGATTTTCAATACTTAGTAATATTGTACACATAATATTGGTACATTGTTGTATGTACAATATTTGAATTTTCATTGAATATCAATATTTACTTAATATTACAAATATATATGTTATATTGCTTAAATATAGATTTTCAATATTTAGTAATATTGTACGCGCAATATTGATACATTATTGTGTATACAATATTTGAATATACATTAAATAGCAATATTTACTAAATATTACAAATATTGTTCTTATATTCACTAAATATTGTATTTCCAATATTTGTTTAATATTACAAAAATATATTATATATAATAATAGGACTTTATTGCTGAATATATGTGATAAACAAAGGTAATGGGAAAACAACGAGAAAAAAAAAACAATATAATATCAACATATTCGCAAAAGGCGAAGTTCAGTTCCAAATTGAACTGTTTTTCAACTTAACCTAAATTTAAATGTAAACTAGATGATTAGCGAATGCGACATGGAGCGATTGGGAAATGGAAACTTAAAATTATACACATACGTAGGTAAACTTTGATATTCACCCAATATTGACTGCAGTTCGACAATATTGTCCCAATGTCTCCATATTGCGCTAATATTCCGCCAAGCTAACGCCAATAAACGGTGCTACATGGGAGTTAGGTTATGATACAGTTAATTACATTGTATGCGTTTGAAAAAATTAAACGGGTTTTTTAATTTAATTTTCTAAAGAATACAACAAACCCGTCTAATTCCAACGCATTCCTGAACAAGTCCAGGAACACTTAGGTTTAGACGCAGATAGATTGCAGATTTGGAGCATTTATAGTTGTATTTCTAATTGTTTTGATTCGATATTCCTTTGGAGCAAGTAACATCACTTCGCCTATTGCTATAACACTAATTTACGAAACTTAAGTTTTCCTTGTGAGTATCAATTATAAGCAAACTTCGGTTCACTAAAACAATTGGTCGTAAGGTCTTTATGAAAACTTCGATCGTTGCACACTGTAGAAGGGTGACATTGTCAAAGCACAACTCTCGTAAGCAAGAAAAGCAAAATGACTGCTATAATCTAAATAAGTGAGCATAGGTTGCCACGAATTTAATAATAAATCAGTTGCAGGAGTCTCCCGTAGTACATGTTAAAATGGGATACCACAATTTACATTTTTTTAGTTATTACCAGATAGAAAATCCTCCATATCGCCCCCTGAATTATTGATGAGGAGTTCTAGTTGCACATGGAAATGTTCGTTATTTAAATTTTAAAGTACCTTTTAAAACACATTGGTTACAAACATTATGCATTCACCGCAAAGTTTTCTTAAACTCTTTTCTCGTGATATCGACGAGTTAAATTAAGGTTAAATGTATAAATTTAATGTTTATTATGCACGTTATCTTAAACTTGTGTCGTATTTAGTCATTACGTGATTACTTTATTTACCCACGACTATGACCTGTCGACTTTTAAACCTGTCATTTAATTTCAACTGGGTCATGTGTAATAATTTTCTCCCTAATCAATTTTTCTGTTACAGAATTGGGCGCAACGAACACTAGACCTTAATACCATGTAAGTACATATTTTTAAGTCGTGATATCAATCAACTTACGTGAATGAAGATTACGAAAGATTTGCAATAAGGAAAGAAACATAAAAGGGACTACCACTCGAAAAATTTTATACTGAACTGAACCTGAACAGCGAAATAATTCTTCATTATACGCTTAAATTTCTAAAGCTATTCCAACATTCTTAACCTTCTTTTCTTTATTACTCTTAAGTACTTTATGTATATTGTCTCCGGTATTATTGCTCACAGACTCGTAATAATCGTGAATCTTTTTTTTTAAATCCTATTAGTATTATGGGATTCTTTATATTAATAACGAACCATTCTGGGAATATTCTCGCGGTTTAAGTTCCTTAGCTACTGATTGTACTACGGCGATCAATTTAGCCTACACTGAATTACTCACCCCACCCTCTCCTTGCTTATCTATGTAACCTTTCATAGGCTAGTAGTGTAGCTTTAGTGCGCTTAATCCAACAGAATGGTTCTGCAAAGAAGGACTATCTATCACCATCTTCCAGCGTTTGCGTTACGATTTATGTACAGGGTGTACAACTAAGAAAGGAGGCCGGCCATAACTCAGAAACTATTTGAGATAGAACAATGAAATAAAAAATCTTATGATAAATGTGGCCAAGAGAAAATGCTGGAAATTATTTTCACTTTCCTACAATTGCCGCTAGAGGGCGTTTCACTGATTTCAATTTGAAATTCCCATTTTTTGGGCAATTTTCCTCAGTAATGCATTTAAAAAAATATATTCATTGTGAACTAGTGATCAATATGTAAAACTTTGCTTAATGAATTTTTACGATTGGTGTCAAAATAAAGGGAGGGGGAACTAAATTACGTGTTACTAGAAAAAATCGTGTAACTTCGAAACGGGTTGCTTGAATTTGTCAAGATTAGTCTCGATGAAAAGACAATACTTGATATTACCAAAAAAATTCAAAACCACAACAATTTCTTATCTCCGTCTACCAATAGAGGGCGCAACTTGTTGAAGGAACAAAACGGTCGACTTTTCTAAAAAAATTCAAATGGTACCAAATATTTTATTCACTGCTATTGGAAGGAAAATTAAAAAAATAAATAAAGTAGGCTATGAGAACTTTAATTTCTTTCAAAATTTCAGTAGTCGTGCAACAGTTGCATTTTGCATGCATTCAAAATATACTGCAATGCTTCTCCATTGGAAATTTGCATTTTTGCTTGTAATACAACAACCGAAATACACTTAATGTCATTTTCTTATCAGGTTTACAGCTTTGACATAAAGTTTTCATTTTAAGCGTTTTCATTTGTTTATACCTCAAATTGTCTCTTATATTACCACATTTTTTACTATAACTTTGGTACTATGAGAGATATTGACATCATTTTTTTTAAATTATTCCCTTATTAATGTTCCTTCCAATAGCAGTGAAAAAAATATTTGGTACCATTTGAATTTTTTTAGAAAAGTCGACCGTTTTGTCCCTTCAACAAGTTGCGCCCTCTATTGGTAGACGGAGATAAGAAATTGTTGTGGTTTTGAATTTTTTGGTAATATCAAGTATTGTCTTTTCATCGAGACCAATCTTGACAAATTCATGCAACCCGTTTCGAAATTACACGATTTTTTCTAGTAACACGTAATTTAGTTCCCCCTCCCTTTATTTTGACAGCAATCGTAAAAATTCATTAAACAAAGTTTTACGTATTGATATGAATATATTTTTTTAAATACTTTACTGAGGAAAATTGCCCAAAAAATGGGAATTTCAAATTGAAATCAGTGAAACGTCCTCTGGCGGCAATGGTAGGAAAGTGAAAATAATTTCCAGCATTTTCCCTTGGCCACATTTATTATAAGATTTTTTATTTCACTGTTCTATCTCAAATAGTTTCCGAGTTATGGCCGGCCTCCTTTCTTAGTTGTACACCCTGTACATACAATGGATTAGTGAAGTAGTTCAATAAATATTTTGAAAACCAAGTATTGCTTGCATATAGTGATGTCAAAGAGGAGTGTGATGATACATTTGTTATAAAAAATGATCACCAGACAAACTCCGAATTAAGTAGGTATAGTAGTTTCGTCAGATAAAAAACTTTTACTGTTATCAGTATCACGATGTTCGATTTAGAAGTAGCCCCGAAATTAAATTCGAAACGAAAAATAATGGAAAATGTGAAATTGAGTCACAAAAAAAACTTAGACGGAATGTTTACGCAAGGAATGACTTTCAAGCTTTTTGTGTCTAGAAGTCGAATGTAAAAACATAATATAGTTTCGCAATTACTTGGTTTTCCAGAATCAGCTCTATTAGAAAATTCGGTAGATCCGCACTCTATATTTGAAAACTTTTGACCCTATTAAACGCCTATTAACATAATATATATAGGTGCAAAGTATTCACGATTCGAATGCGAAAATATGCACAAAGATGCTACTTCCAATTGTCCTGGGTATTTATATACATAGTTGTGATCAAGAACTGTAAAGTTAAAAAGTGTCTAAATTTATAAAAAGAAGCCCAAAAAATAATAATTATTATTATCAAGCGATTGGTGAATGTATTTTTTGAAGTTGGGCGGATCAAATGCGGATATTGCATAAAAAGTGTGCCTTGCCTGACAGAACAATTACCGGGACAGGGACGATTGCTTTCATTGTAAAAAATGAACGTTTGCACTCGCACTATAAAAAGCAAGTCGTAGAAAAAGTATAGTATTCTACCCGCATAGATGAACTACAACACTCGCCTTCGTCTCGTGTGGCAGACTTCATCTTCGATATCATTACATGCTCGTTGAATAATATTAATGTGTTATGTAAACTGTAACATCATAAAATTTCAAAACTGTAAACAAGGACGTTAGCGTTTCTAACATCAAATTGACACGTTTCTACTTAAAGATTAGGCTACTTCCGTTCTATTCGTTTACGCCATTATTGTAAATAAGAGGTTGTTCACATAAATTTTACATGCCAACTCATCGTCTGAAATAATCATCGCGTGTACTCTAAAATTGGAAGAAAACCTCCGGGAATTTCGTCAACGCTCGGTGAGTAAATGCAAAATTTTCACGGATCACTTTCAGAAAACTATTACATCCTTATCGTCTCCAATTAATTTAATGATGAATATGCTAAAACATAATATGGTGACATGTGAATACCAGTTTGTGCTGGTATTCCTTCTGACTACTTTGATATAGGTATTTAATTTTTCATAGTTCGTTTACATCTAATATCAGGTGCACCGTAAGTAACCTAAAAGAATAGTAAATTTAAATCATTCTGTTTGTAAGAATTTTCATTTAAGGTTCAACAGCGCGGGTGGTGTTGCGGATCAGCTTCCCTTCGCTAAATCTACCTTCATATGCGCATATAGTGTGTCTTTCCTATCCAAATGTTTTAGTTGCAGCTCGTTTCTACTTTCCACATGTATACATAGTATAATTTGAATGGATTTGAACGGGGATTTTCTCTAAATCACATTTACATAGTTAATATTCTTTGTATAAATTATAATATGATTAAACTGACCTGAAGAAGCAAATGTAATCGAAACGATGTACCTTTTAGAGGAAACGGAATGTTCAATAAATTAACTTTACTGAGCTAAAAGCTTTGGTTAGAATTTTGTATCTATTTAGAGTGCCGAAGTCCTCACACTTAAATTCGAAACGATATTTGATTAGGAGTCCTATTGAAAACGATCGGTTCCATACGAAAATGTCTATGAAACGATTTAGTCTTTGCTTCAGATTTCATAAAGTAAATACTCACCAAGACCTACAGACAGCATATCTTCCATACATAAGCAATGATTTGATGGCTGCTTCTATAGATGAGTGCGACTTCCATTTAAAAGACTCGAAGTGGAAGATCCGTACCGTATTTCACAATATCATTGATTACCCAATCAGTTCTTATGGCATGTGGCACTATGTTTATTAACAAAAATGCTTCGGTTAAACGATATATTTACATCCGCTACTTCCTTAAGTATAATATTTTAGCAGTAAAAACGGATTTGTCCCATTTCGGTATAATTAAAATGGAGATTACTATCCCATAATTCAAATTCTGAATTTCTATTATTATATGTAAATGGTGATCCAGTACTATTCCGTCCTGATTACAATAGTAATATAACTATTTTCATCACTTCATAGCACACCAATTTCGTTTGTTTCGTAATAATGAGTGTGAGCTATACTTACTCCTTACGTAATCATATATCAATATTAAAAGCAATTTTTGTGTATCGAATTACTCACACTACGATGAGAGCCAACATGTTTATGTAGGTAAATTGATTTTTATCGGTATCCATCTTTAAAGTTAACGTGTAGGTGTAATACTCACATATCTATTTGTTAAATATTGCCAATTAATAATAAAATACATACAAGTTCATTATTTAATTACTTACACAAAAATACGGTGGTAATTTCATTATAAATCATCGTTAATTTTATTGGAACTTCAACAACAAAAGCAATTTTACTAATTATTATTACATAAATCAGCAATTTATTACTAAATAATTATTTACGACAGAATAATAAATCGAACTAGTAAAACTACATTATACTATTGCTTGAAATAACGACAGACTATAATATACTTGGTTGGAAGTAGGATTATTTTTATTTTATTGATGCCAAGGATTTTTGGATTTACGGAAAATTGTTCGAAAACAATTCTTCGAATGAACAATTCATCGAAACAACAATTTTACGAAAAGCAAATTTTCCGGACACGGGATTTTTGAGTACATATTTCGTATATTTTCTACTCTTCTTTCATTAAAATAATAACAATTATAAGAGGTTGACGTTTCGCCAAATCGGGTTGGCTTCTTCAAATTAAATTGTATTGAATAATAAAAACCTCACATTAAATAGCATGGTTTTTAGTATTCTACCAAAATTTAAAGTTAAAATTTATTTCTTAATCAGTTATTCAATACAATTTAATTTGAAGAAGCCAACTCGATTTGACGAAACGTCATTATCTTATAATTGTTATTATTTTAATGAAAGAAGAGTAGAAATTATACGAAATAGGCATCGATAAAATAACCCTACTTCATACTATTTTACTATAATATACGTTAAGTTTATACAAGGCGATTCACGACTATTCTCTCGGTCTCTTGTGCCTATAAAGGGTACAAGATATCAGCTTCATTTTTTGATGACATATGTAAATTGATAACGACTATATTTTAAAATTATTTTCAATTATACAGGATGCTTCACAAAATTGTAATATATCAAAGTTAGGTTTTTTAAATGCAACCCTGTTATGATATGTGTGTACTCTATGGTTTAGTACTATTTATGATCGATACTACCGACCCTACTTGGTTGTCCACTAGGTGGCGCAACACTTCACTTTCTAATATAAATTCTCAATTTTCTAATTGGTTGAAATATTTCGTAGCCTCGTAACAGTAGCCTCGAACCCCTGTCCGGCGTGCTACTCATCTCTCTCCTTTTAACGTCATTCACTCTCTACTATCTCTTTTTTAATTCTTAAGCCTGTTAGTTCTTTTTACTGGTAAAAGAGACTTCCTTTCGAGTTCTAAAACGGTGTAGGACGCTCCATTTTTGTGCTTAGAAATCTTCACAAATTTCTTTAATTTAACGTTATATAAAACGGTTATAAGTGAAATTTCTTTAACTAATTGGTTGTGGAGAAACCACCTGCTTATTTCTACCACCTCCAAACGTATACAATTACGGGTTTAATACAATTTAATGGTGTCGCATCGGAGAATTCGTTTTCGAGTGTTCTTAACGTCAGTGATTAAACTCATTGGGTATGTACTTATTCTCGTTACTATCTTCAAAATTGCGTTCAACGAATAGCCTAGTGTTCAACGCATTCGCTTCCCGTTACCGTTTATCGCATGGTCGATCCTGTCAACTACCATCTTTGGGCCGATAACATCGATTTCTACATTTAAAACTCGCTGCCGTATTCTCAAGTTCGCCGGAGACGACAAACTTCATTTACCTTTCCTGCTTCCTTATAAATTACTTTACCTTCATTTTTCTTTAAACTCATTAACTTTAAATAATTTAATTTGTGGATACCTCACCTTACCGAAATTATTTGTTTTAGTAAGTTGCTTACAGTTAACTTAAATATTTTTGTGACGTCATACCTTTTTGTAAATAGGTACCTCATTCTAACTAAATTTGCTCTTCAGTTAATATTTTTATTACTTCAATTTAAATTTTATTTTGTTTGCGTTAATGTACTTGTACGTAAAATTGTATTACTTACTCCCTTTTACCTTAACTTTTAATTGCTCATAAATTCAAATTCTCCTGCTAAATATATGCTCAGTATCCGATCCTTCAAGTGAATCGTGAGTAATTAAGTATTCTCGTAGTTTGGGACCGAACCATTATTTTTGGTCCGATTTGTACTAATTCTCTTTATTTAGATTACATCGCTTCGGCAGACTCTTTGCAAAGGGATCTCCACCGGAGTTTACAGGTACCTTATTATTATTTTTTTTTACTTACTTACTTGGCTTGCTACGATTGTATCGTATGCTGGAAATATTGCATCAAAAACTCATTTAAATTAAATGGACCACCCTGTATATTTTTATTCTGTGTTGAATAAATTTTCATTTTCTATCAAAAACTATGAGTAATGCATATGTCTAAAATCAACGATTAAAAAGTTATTAAGATTTTTCTCTAAAATTGGTATGGAAATGGTTTTTGTGTGCATTCTAGTAGGCCATACTTTTTTTTATTGTAGTTGATAATTAAGTATGTGATCAAAAGTTGATTAAAAATGAAATTAAAGATAATGGAAAAAATGCTATAGTAAATACTCAATATGATGACATGGAAGAACGCCTAACAAAATGGTGTTTTTATTTTTTCAGAATCCCAAAAATTAGCAGAGGAATAGCCATTTCAAACTGAGAACTTACTTTTGAATAACCTTACAAGTACCTATATCACGATCCAATGCCATTTTAGTGTCGGCTGGTTTCTTATACAGTAATTGTAATTCACTTTTCATACAGTACAAAATAATTGTGAAATTGTAATAAAATTATTGTATTAAATACACCACGTTGCGTACTCAAGCATACATAATAATAAAATGAAACATTGAACAAACATTAATTAGTTTATTGATTTCATGGTTATTTATTAATGTCTATGTATACAATACATGCGAAAGTAAAATTTGTGACATATTTGTATTTGTAATACTTGTAATTCAAATATACCGTGTTCAGTTTATCACAAATGTGTAACTACATTTAGGGTTAAAACGACACAGAATTGACACTTGTTAGATATTTATGATATCATAGTTAATCACATGACTCTTTCGAAGCAAAACACCTAAGGACAAAGAGTCACCAACAATTTTTTATATTTTACTATTATCCTCCATTTGTCGGTAAAATTAATTAAAGTTAATTAGCAAAATGGTAAATCAAATTTTACTCGAAACCTTTTGCTGGAATGTACCTACTACAATACGTAAATCCCTACGGCTACTGATAAAACATGAGGTATGAGTATAATAATGAAATCCTCGACGTAGGTCATTAATTGGACACAATCCGATACTAAGACACCACTGTGAACTACACTAATATAAGTGATCAGTAATATTTAATAAATTAGTAAATGGTATTAGATATCCCGGTTATTTTCAAAAGTAAGGGATTATACTCATTGATGTCAATTAAGTATTAACTGTCTTTGCCATCTTACTTCCAATATAGGTCGTGTTTCATATGGACTTTTCTTTTTTTTGTGAAACTCACTCAAAATTACGTTTGAAGTACCGCATTTCTATTGACATCATAGGGTGAGGATAAACAATACTTTGATCCACAATAATTCCCATTCCTTCAGTGCTCAAATAATTTGTACAATCTCGTCAGGCAGATTGATAGCTAATTTGAGGTTTTCGGTTTCGGGGTTCCTCAAACTGATGTTAAGATAACTAGTTTTCGGCTAATACTGCGTCATTATGTTTGCTCCACACCCTGCGTTGAAGGGCTTGGCTTGCCTTTTTCCTTGTGAGCCAAAACAAGGATTTTTGGATTATATCCTCTTAGTCTAGGTTTGCCAAGCCTGACTGCTGAATGTGAAACCAAAAGTTCTGAAGTTTCGCAAGACATTGCAGCTTGCATCTTCAGAGGGAGAGCAGTAAAGGCTTTGGTTACCATCCGGAATTTATATGGTTCTTTTTCGTTAATCTCGTTGACCGTCTCAATCCTAATTGAACACCCTAAAAGTGGGCGGCAGCTGCGGTCACTCTGTGTACAGGAAAGCACACATACCACTACACGCATGACTATCATCATCGCCCAGTTCTAAAGGTTACCGTGTTAAGAACTTTCGCCACAAATACAGGCCGTATTTCAGACACTACATTTACTTCTTAACTTCTTAAGATGAGACGTACAAGTCATTACAACGAAACGGCTGTCGAAAGAGATACATTTTGAAAGCCATTCAATGAGCCGCGGAGGAAAGAAGAAGAAAACGCTGAACGTCCCAAGGACATAATATTCCTTCCTTATAGTCATGGACTAACGTAAAATTGGCAAAGTTTTGATAAAGCATAATATCAAAACCGTCTTAGTGAACACCATTGGGCAATGATTCCGATCGGTAAAAGATGTCACACCATTAACAAAAACGCCAGGTATTTATCAAATACCATGCTCTTTTGGAATTAGTTACATAGGACGAACAACCCGTTCCATAGAACAAAAGGTTAAAGAACATAAGAGAGACTGTAAGAACATACGTGGTATAAAGTTAAGTGTCGCGGCGCACGCATCGGGAGAAGACGAGCATAGGCTTACGTTTGAGAATACTGGCACGAGTTCCGAACTACCTCCCTCGAATAATTAGAGAGGCGATAGAGGTCGAGAATCATCCACTAAACATGAACAGGGAGGACGGGTTCAGCCTTGAACGCCAGTGATTCATAAACAAGTCACAAGTGACAACCAATCAGGTTTGAGACGGTCACCGAGATTAACGAAAAAGAATCATATAAATTCCGGAATGTAACCAAAGCTATGACTCTGAAGATGCAAGTCGCAATATCTTGCGAAACGTCAGAACTTTTGGTTTCACATTCAGCAGCCAGGCCATAAATTAAATCCTGGTCATTTTTAACATAAAGGTAGGTATAATCATTGAATAAGACTTCACTCAACGATATAATCAAACATAATTTAAACTCGCGAAACAGCGCAAAGTTAAGAAGAACGAAATAAAAAAAAGGAATGTTTCAGATTAGCGCAGTGGTACAATGTCTAACACAAAGAAAACACATGTCGGATTTCAGAATTTGGCACGCCCACCCGCAACGGTTCGAATCCGGTTATGGGAAACTTTTCAAGCAAGTATATAATATCATAATAAACTAGCGGCTTTCAGTTCAGGTAAAAACGGGTTCGTGCAAGAATTAAGTTAATTAAAAGTACAGTTGCACGTAAAAATGTAGTTTTTCCATTTTTTTGTATGAAACTACTTAAATAATTTTTTACATTGGTAATAATTACATTATGCTCGAGTAGCTGCCATTTGGTCATCGCAACGCTTATACAACTAATATTTTTTATGTGATTATTACATAAAATATACATAAAACGTATATAAATTCATGTACTACAGATATAAAGAATTTACATCTAATAGACATATATATTATTTTGAAAATTGCTGACATCCTGACATTAAATATCTCTTATTTTTCTTCCAGTTTTATATAAATCTAAAAAGCTCTTATATAATTTATATGTATTTTATATATAAATGTGTTTGCTGGGGACTTAACAGCTCACCACCATCGGGAGCTAAGAGGATGGATAATCATCCCAAAAATTCTTGTTTTGGCTCACAAGTTGTGGAACAACCGTAACGATGCGGTATAAGCCGAAAACTAGTTATTTTGACAGATTGATAGCTGTTGCAAGGAGTTAACCTAAAGAAAGTTTTGAATTTTATGTTTGCTTAATCATAATGTATCCCTCACATTGGTGTACGTGAGAAATGACTATAATGGATTTAAAAACGGGTATAGTGCAAATATATTTTTTTCAATTTAGAAGGAAAAGTTGTAGGGTTTTACAAAATACCAAGTAAAAGGTACTCTTGCATTAAACTTTAAGCTTCTGAATTGTAGTACATACAACAGTGTGTCAGCAACGATTATTTAGCTAAACTAAAGTGCACCGTCTAGTTTCCATACGTAAACGACACAATTTTGTATGAATTTGCCTCATATTATAAAATACATTGTAAACTATATCGTTATTGGCTCACCTGACATGCATCAACTTTATAGTCTATTAATAGAGCTGTGTACGTACATTATAGTGATTCCGTCAGAAACATTGTGGATATCACCCTAT
Organism: Pyrocoelia pectoralis; assembly: GCA_036250285.1. Classification (NCBI taxonomy): domain Eukaryota; kingdom Metazoa; phylum Arthropoda; class Insecta; order Coleoptera; family Lampyridae; genus Pyrocoelia; species Pyrocoelia pectoralis. The sequence goes on from CM070077.1 coordinate 32,761,877, forward strand.
ATTAAGGCATAAACCACAAAAGGGCATTTCCATTGACGTCATCAGAAAGTTATTACACACAGAGTTTGACAGCTGATGTGTATGTAAACAAATATTACCTAATTACTTACTACTTGCGCACGGGTTATTTACATGGGCGAAAATGGCGTAATTACAATGATTTAAATCATGTAAATGCTAAAAGAGCTGCTCTATCACGACCTTACACTTTTTCAAGCAAAGCATTGCATACTCGCTCTTGAAACTATTTAAAGCTGAAAATATTTGTACAACACGAAAAACGAAACTGATTATTGCCGATCGTATTTCAAAAGGGTCGCTACTATTTATGAAAACGGTCGAATATTTCATGAACGGTCTGAGATATAAAATTGTAATTTTGTACACAAATATTAGAATTTTTTTGGAGCTTTTATGATTAAATTTACATTTTTATTTTTATACACTAAAGACGAATTTGATTTTTTTTAATAGCGGGAGCGCTTTAACGACTCTTTGGAATGAGAGTTTTATTTTTCATTCAACAATGTATGTAAAATATATGGTTTCATTTTAATAAATACGAAAACATATTTAAAGCTTTTCTTAACTCAATTAATAAGCGAATTTTCATTGAAAATTTTTTTGAAAATGTTCGACAACGTTTGGAACAAGTAAATAGAGGGAAGTTATGCTAGCATTCGTAAAGCTCATCCTATAATAAAATACACAATCGCTGGCTCAAAAGGTGGAACATGAAAACCAAAAACTAACGAACAATGTTCTACAAATGTTTTAAATGTAGTTGTAGATACTTGCATTAATAATCCACCGTGCGCACGTTCAGATGATTTTCATTTTGACTACCGATTTGATTTGTTTTGTGAAATTGCGACGCAAAGATAACAATTTGAGTGAAATATATTTTCCGGGTCCACCTTTTATTGAAAAGTGTAAGGAAGATAGGAGTATAAGATAACTCAGCACTTTGAGTACTTACCTACATTTTTCGGACCAATGGGAATTACCTTAAAAAATATATTGTTACGGTAACAAATGCTTGGTAACGCAATCTATAATGCAATGGCTCGGAAAGCTCAGTTATAAGGGGCAATCTAATGTGGGTAGGTTACATATGAGTAAGTATAGAACTTAAACTCAGGAAGCAAAAGAGGGTAGTCAAAGTTAAAGTTAGATTATGTCAAGTTAACGAATATAGTTAATTAAATTTAGGGCGCCACGATAGTTCTTTCGAAAGTTAAAGCTGGTAAACAGAACTACGAAGATCTTGGCAGCTTGTAGTAACAGTTTCACAACATTGACTGTAACAATAAGGGGGTTTAACTTTTTACCTTGGAACGATTAACAATAATTATAATGCAAAACAGGTAACACAACAAATATCAATATATCAGCAACCGACTTGGTAACTGTGCAAAAGTCAGTAAATGTAATTAAACAACTCTTACCTCTTACTTCCCAGTAATGCTGTTGCGCAACCACAGTACTGTTGAATTATCTAAACAAAATGGTTAATTAAGAGAAAAATTAGGGCTGCGACAAGCAGACCGACTGAAATATAACAGTTACGAACTTTAGTCAGTATCGAGTGTTGACATTTAACTAAATAGCACTTGGCTTTTGAGTTTTAACTTTCAACATATTAAATTCTTCAAGGTAAAAGGTTTTCTTCCAAAATCGCTAATTACAACGTTTGCAGCGAAACAAAATATGCAAATTACATGAATAGTCTTGGTTATTATCGAAAGTTATACTTAATTGATTCATTTCATAATAAAATAGTAATGCAAAAAAGGAATCGGATTATTAAAGCAAGAAATTTTGAATTTAAATCAAGAATTCGTATAGTTGTTACTGCTCTCAAAGCATTATTTTGCAATGTTTCGTGTACATCAATATAAAGGTTTTCGACAATTAAGTAAATTTTGAAAAAGATTGCTCTTCAAGAGACGGCTCTCTTTGTAGAATTTAAAGTACATATCTTATTATAATAATGGTAACCGATGTATTCCCATACTTCAAAAATGTACAGGACACGGCAAAACCGACTAAGTAGTTTTGATCGATGACAGTTAAAAGTTTAATTACTAGATATTTTATTACAAAGTGATGTTGCACAATTTTTTTGTGTTAAATAAATCCACACAAATAGCTATTGTTTAAGATTTTGTTACGGTTTTCACATTAGTTCTAATAATATTGAAGTAAAACGAAAGTATCTCACACTCTACTGATCTATTTATACAAACATTGCTTCATTCTATTTTACAACGTTATGTTTGTTAATTTTCTCAAAATATACCTGCCTTTGTCGGTAGCAATAGGATACCAATTTCATTACGCGACGACAACGCCAGATTATTATCATGAACAAACACTAATAAATTAATAATAATTACTAAGTAAAATACACACAAACTTTGCTGTTTGGTGGATAAGTATAAGAGTAACTGCAGTGCAATAATAAATCTCTGTGTTGGAAATTGCGCATGCTCGACTTTACCGGAGCGAGGGATGGTGAATATTACCCCAACCCCATCGAGGTCTAGTTAGTACACAAATCAGTGGTTTGTGAGTTAGTACATTGAACGGTCGCACTAGCGACACCAAATTATTAAACAATAAATCAAATATTTCATATGCAATTGGCCCTTCGACGAGGGGAATTTAATGCTAACAACAAAACACTCTGAATACACACACTCATGTCATGTGGTTACTGTGAAAGAAATAACTATTATGCGTGGTGGTTTGAAGGTTATTTTATCCGAATCTGAAAACATTTAGAAGAGGAAAACAAGTTTATAAGGTTTCTATGTGCCCACTCAGATCCTTTCCACATCCGACCAAGAAGATTCCGATTACGCTTGACTAAAACCACTATGAATGTTGCGTAAACATGAAGCTCAATGGTCCATTTCTGATCGTCGTTCAACGGTCTGGAAATATACAATAGACCATTCATACACAACATTTTTAAAATGGAGTGGTCTGTAACTCGTCATCTTCTACTTTGTCAGTTTGGAGAACTAAAAAACTCTGTAGCAAGTTACTAAGGGGTTGTTGAATAGCAGAGGTATTGAGATGGGCCACTCTCGAATGCTGGGCAAGACAGTTAAGCAACTGCTTATCCCTCAATTTATATTAGGGGAAAATACTACCACATCTTCTTAGATGCGGAATTGGCATCCCAACCTGACATATTCATCTTCACGGATGGATCTAAAATAATGAAAGGAACATGTACTCCAAAGAACTGAACTTCCATATCACCCAACCACTGGGCAAATTTCCGACTGTATTCCAGTCAGAATTGTTAGGGTTAACGCTTAGTGCAAGAAAAGTCTTTATGCATAACATAAAGAACAATACTATTAGAATTTCCAGTGGCAGCAGGGTTGTCTGGTAGGCACTTGGTCGCTATAAAATTACCTCTAGGTTGGTTTGCGAATGTTACCACGCAAGTAGATAAAGTCACTGTAGCAAGTAGCAAGCAGCAGCGCCCTCAAGCTCGTATGAGTTAAAGGTCATTCTGGAACGAAAGCCGACGAGTTAGCTCGACTGGTCTCAAATCAAACGTTTTATGGTCCAGAGCCGGCTCTACCCCTTCCACTATCAACTGTAAACAACTTAATAGCTCAAGACACCCAAGGTCCGGCACAAGGCTATGTGGAACTTGGTGTTAGATTGCCGTCATGCGAGAGAGGCCTTCAGAGGACCATCTCATAGTCTGGTGCGTTTTTGTACAGGGTACAAGAAGAACCTGCGGCTACTTGTGAGCAAACTTTCTGTGCACTGTAAACTAAACAAGCACATCCACCGCATGGGGTTCGTAGAATCACCATCGTGTAGAGGATGTTACATTGACGACGAGACGGCACACCACATACTTTGTGAGCGTCTCGCACTTGTCCAACTGAGACGATCCTGGCCAGACGATTAAAGACGCTTCCCCTTCCAACATCATCAGGTTAATCTCACGTGTGGAATGGCTTGCGGTGTCGGACAACTCTAGACAGGGAGGTAGTACAAAGGGGCTGAATTCGTGTCCACTCCCCTATCGTAATCCAGAGTCCAGTTACGATACACGTTGTGGTTGATGATTTTTACAAAGGAACACAGTTCTTGTACCATGTCTAGATTTTATTACCCAATATTCAGAAATTATGCCATTTTACATTTACATCACTGTTATAATATAACGTGGAATTCTACTTCATCATCAATCATTGTCGTTTGGACCCTGATTACACTCAAAGCATAATTCTTATAATTATAAGGGTGTACTTTCAACGCATGAGGTTATATTATACAGTTGACATCGAAAAATGTACATGTTGAATATGGTATAAAATGAAACCACCCCAGGGCTGTTTGATTCTGTGCACATCTTCTTCTAATCTTCTTATTGTTTTTTCTTTTTGCATACTGTGAGTGTTTCGGAATTGTCTGTAATGGGTGTTCCAATTTGAGGTTAATTTTATAAATTTGCGGCCATTTGTATTTTTTGTAGGTACTAGAATGTCATACGTTATTTGACAAATGGCAAGTATTCCGGTTATTAAAAATTGAGAGATATGCGATTGAACGCGGGTTTATTATTAAAAATTGTTTTATATTAAAGTAAAAGTTATGTAGAAGTTGGAAGAAAATTGCGTAAAGAATATGGAAGAGAAAATTGTCCATCAAATCGAAGAATTCTTTAAAAATTCGTGGGAACTAGTTCAGTAAAAGGTGAAAAAAGTAGAACATATTGTAGTGGACTTTCAAAAAATATATTGCAAGTGTTAGTTTTTGTGTTGCTGAGCAACCAAAAACATCAATTCGTCATTGTTCACAGCAGTTAAATATTCCAAAAACCACTTTATTCAGAATTTTTCACAAAGATCTTCTTTTAAAGGCTTACAAGATTCAGGTCACTGAAGAAATGAAGCCATCAGACTTTCGTTTACGTCGTCAGTTCAGTAAAACGTAACCTTAAAATGTGAAGCTTTACAACAAAATCATCTTCAGCGATGAAGCACATTTTGAATTGGGTAGATTTGTTATCAAGCAAAATTGGCGAATCTGGAGCGAAGAAAATCCACGAGAAATAATGGAAAAACCAACTCATCCACTGAAAGTAACTGTTTAATATGGTTCTTGGAATGGTGGAGTGATTGGTCCATACTTTTTTGAAGACGATGATGGAAATGCTGTTAAGTACTGTGAATGATGCTCGATATCAAACGCTGATTAGTGATTAATAACTTTTTATGGAATAAATTGGAGCATATTGATATGCAGAATATGTGGTTGCAGCAGGACGGTGCAACATGTCATGTAGCAAAGGAAACAATCGATCTTTTGAAACAGAAATTTGGTAACCGAATAATAATGGCTCGAAGAGGAAACATTAAGTGGTCCCCTAGATCTTGCGATCAAACACCTCTAGATTTTTTCCTATGGTGCTATTTGAAAAAAAAGGTCTATCCCAACGATCCTAAATGAATTGATAATCTAAAAGAAAATATTGTCGACTGCATTCAAGCAATTGAAGTGCAGTTATGCCAGAATATTATCGAAAATGTCGGCAAAGGAATAGAAGCTTGCCGCACACCAGCGCAGCAAGTGGTCAGTTACGGGGCCGGGACACTACGCCGAATGCGCACAACGCCGAAACGATTTTTTGATGGCCCATATCGTCGACTAAGGACACTACGCCGACGGACACTAAGCCGAACGTGACCACAACGCCGACTATGAGAAAAAAAATTAATAGGGACACTACGCCGACAGTACCCACATCGTCGACAAGTGTACAAGGGACACAACGCCGACTATGCCCACATCGCCGACGGACACTACCCACATCGTCGACAAGTATACAAGGGACACTTCGCCGAATTTTTATTTTAATTGCAGAGTCGATTTCGAGTAGCATGATAAAGAATAATTAACTATCAAATTAGGACACGAATGCTTGTGATTTGATAAGTTTAGAAATTCGTAAATTTCGTTTTTCTTTTTAGATTTTTTTTACTTCCCGAGTACGAAGTAAAAGGGAAGTATTGTATTAGTTTTCCAAAAAAAAAAATTTGACCTATGCAAATTTTTACATATCTTTGCGTATCTGAACACGTAGATTCAAAATATGAAAAAAAAAATTTCCGTCTGTCGTCTGTAGTCTGTACGTACACATTCCTTGCAACGCTCTAAACTCAGAAACTATTAAAGTTATCGAAATGCGGTTTTCGCCAATCGATTACATTTGGGCCAAGGACGAAAATGCTGATATTACCTTTGATGACGTCACTTCCGGTATGAGCTAAAATGGCGGCACCCGTTTGTTTTATAAGATAAAGTTGCAGTTTTTTTAATGCAGTTTAAAAGAGTGTTTTTTTCTGAATTCAGCAATATACACCGTGTCCAAGATAAGAATGCACAGCATGGGGATCTTGAAAACGGTAGAAGATACAGGGTGGCTTAAATTAGAAAAAAGTTGCGCTATTTAGAGTATGTTCACATGCTGGCCGCAAAAGTTCATTATTGTTTATCGTTTTCAAAATTCTCAAAAAAATGTGATTTTTTGGATTTTCGTTTCTTTTCATTTTTTTATTTATTTTAACTGATATTAAAAAACTACCGGCACTTTCTCATTGACACTTTCTAAGCTCTACATAATGGCGTGTTCAAACAGGGCCTCCTCCACCGATCCATTTATTAGGGTACAGTAAATCCAATTCTGGCGCGTACCTCTAACGAGAAGTGCGCTGATGTTTTGTTTTAATTATTTAGAAATTAAGATAGTCACAGGTCTTGAGTTTTGTTTGTTTGCGTTGATACCAACTACTTAAACTGTATTTTGTAATAAAAACTAAAATTACTTTTAACAAATTTTTTTTACGTGAAATTTTAAAAATCGTAAATATTAACAAAAGTACAAAAAATAATACCAGGAAATAATACACCGTTGAATAGGGTTTTTTGTCGAGAATCTGATGGTAAATAAAAATACAGGGTGTTCCATTTAAAATATTCGTATAAATTCTACTTAAAGTTCACAAATTTTGAATTCTCATTTTAAACACTTGGTATAAATTTAATCACTTAGTTTTTTTTTGTAGAGTAACTCGACATTAGGGTAATATTATCCATTAAATAAATTTTTCCTTTTTTGAAGAATAACTTAGTTATGAATATTATAGTCCGACCTTGAATTGTACAAAATTTTGACAAAATAATTAATAACTTGGCAACCGCACATCCAACATCAAAAAAAATTTCAGGCGTGATATAAATAGGGTTGGTCGATACATGAAGGGAAAAAAATACAGGGTGTCCCATTTAAAAAAAAGTGACATTTTCCTGCCAGGTGAAAATGCAACATACTGTAGATGTAAGAATATTTTTAAAAGATGCGCAATTCAAATCAAAGCAACTTTTATTTGAAACTTTTTTCTGTATCTTCAACCCACATTGAATTATCGACCGATTACGGAGCAGTGGGACACCCTGTATATTGTGCATGTGCTATACTTATTGTTTGAAAAAAGTGTTAAAAAAATAGTTATTAAAAAATGACTGCAACGCTCGATACTCAGAAACTATTGAAGTTATCGAAATGCGGTTTTCGCTAATGAATTACATTCGGGCCAAGGACGAAAATGCTGATATTACCTTTGATGACGTCACTTCCGGTATAAGCTACAATGGCGGCACTCGTTTTTTTTATAAAATAAAGTTTGCAGTTTTTTATGTAGTTTAAATGAGTGTTTTTTCTGAATTCAGCAATATATATTGTGCTATACTTATTGTTTGAAAAAAGTGTTAAAAAAATAATTATTAAAAAATGACTGCAACGCTCGATACTCAGAAACTATTAAAGTAATCGAAATGCGGTTTTCGCTAATGAATTACATTCGGGCCAAGGACGAAAATGCTGATATTACATTTGATTACGTCACCTCCGGTATAATCTAAAATTGCGGCACTCATTTTTTGTATAAGATAAAGTTGCAGTTTTTTTTCTGTAGTTTAAAAGAGTGTTTTTTTCTAAATTCAGCAATATATATTGTGCTATACTTATTTTTTGAAAAAGTGTTAAAAAAATAATTATTAAAAAATGACTGCAACGCTCTATACTCAGCAACTATTACAGTTATCCAAATGCGGTTTTCGCCAATCGATTGCATTCGGGTCAAGAACGAAAATGCTGACATTACCTTTGATTACGTCAATTCCTGTGTAAGCTAAAATGGCGGCACTCATTTTTTATAAGATAAAATTGCAATTTTTTTATGTAGTTTAAGAGTATTTTTTTCTGAATTCAGTAGTATTTATTTTTTGGATAAAGTGTTAATACGAGGGAAGTCTCGTGGCAACTTGCCAGAATTTTTTTAAATTGAAATAAAATGGTTGGATATGGTTTGAACGTTAAAACATTACCTACGTAATATCATGATTTTTAAACTAAATTACTTTATATAGCGGGGTTAGGTAAAAAAACCCCGGAAAAAAGACCCCCAGAAGAAAAACCCCCGAAAAATAATTTATAGATGGCTGTGAATAAATATATAAAATACAAAGTTTGGAAATAAAAGTAATGCAAAACTTAAACGTAGATTGCCACTAAAGCGCCTAAGTTATTTGCAGGTTTAGTATATTTTTTTTCAATTGATACTTTTTCATAGTCATGTGCAACATTTAATTACGCAAATAAGTTTAAAAATAATAATATTACGTTAGGTAGTGTTTTAACGTTCAAACCATATCCAACCTTTTTAATTCAAAATTTGAAAGATCTATAAATTGAAAATAGGGGTGCTGCGGGTTAAATCGTTTATTTTGATCTAATTAATAAGCGTACCTAATTTCACACTTCCCGCACAATTTGACAGACATTTAGATGTACCGCTACGACTATGTGGGCGTAGTGTCCCTATTAATTTTTTTTCTAATAGTCGGCGTTGTGGTCACGTTCGGCTTAGTGTCCCTTGTACCGTTGTCGGCGATTTGGCACTGTCGGCGTAGTGTCCGTCGGCGTAGTGTCCCTAGTCGGCGATATGGACCATCAAAAAAGCGTATCGGCGTTATGGGCATTCGGGGTAGTGTCATATGCCCTCAGTTACAAGATATTGTTTTTCATTACTAATTTGTACAATTATTTGAAATAACGGTCCCTTACAAGACAACACAACCCTTTTCTCTTTTCTATCGTTATTACACTACAAGGTAGGTATGCACTTTATTTCGCCATGCAACACGGCAATTATATGACAACAATACATAATAGAAAATATCTTTTTGAGTTACTGATTAAAGTATAATATTGCTTTCAATCCATTACGCATAATACTATTTTACAATAACTTCATGAAAAATCACCATTAATTCTCAGATTCTCTCTTTGATAATCAAAGTTAAAAGGACTACAGTCAAATTGCTTTTACCTGCAGTAAACAAGTTATATACATTTGTCTGTAGATTAAATAACAAAGCACTCATGGATATCATATATTGCCTATATCATGCTGTGCTTTCCACTAATTCAACGAATTATATTTATTAAATGCTAATGTTACAAGTAAAAGGTTCCGTAATTTGATTGCATGAAAATGTAAAATAATTACAAAAATCTTATTACATTGCTCATTGTATACATATGGATAATAAAAACAACTTTTGTAACTAGTTATAAAAAATTTTCATTCTAATTTACCATCAATTTAAAGAGAAAATTGGGTTACATTTTTCATCTCCAGTTTCTATACTTCTTTAGATTTCATTTTTATTTATTTATGTAGATATATATAGATGTTCAACCCCAAGTTCGTGAATAATAAATACAACACGTATACATAGACGATACCTCAATAAATTGAACTTACTTAACTTGGTCTCTATACGCAATATATGCAATTATTAACAGAAATTTTCTATTGTTCATCTTTCTTATGGACATATTCATCTTCGAGAATTTCCAAATTGTTTCCCCTTCCTTACGAACGTTTTCTGAAGGAAAATGTGATTAAATACCAAGATTTTAATTCATCCGAAATATTTATACGAAAAATGAAAAACTTTACGAAGCGTTTCCCAATAACACAGTAAATCATATTTCAATTTCAACATTCAGAGAAATAAAGCCGCTTAAAGGGCGAATATGTTATCGTAATAATTTCACTTTAAATTCGAGAAAGTAAAACCATACGATCATTAAAATTATAACGAAACGTATTACCCTCTTAACGACAAATTAAATTCTTAACGTTTCGGTTTTAATAATTCAACATCTGATTTAACTTACCAAAAGCATAATAAAGTATTAAACTTTATTATACACCGTTAATGGCCCAAAATTCTTTAATACTTAATTTAAGATCCTTATTTATTTTTTTTTTATACGAGGAAGTTTCGCATCCGCCCTTATCGAGTATGATAACTTTGAAAGGTATGTTTTATGCTGATAGAAACAAACGGAATTCGATCAAAAGAGGGAGTGTTATAAGTTTAATATTTGATATGATGGTAGGCATTGCAGTGTTAAATGCGGAAACCGGTGAAGCTGTAAAGTGTAAATTAACCAACAACTACATTGCCTCATCCACCTTAACGTGTAAGCTTTTACTTTTATTCTAAATTAAAAATTTATTTCTTTCGTCTTGGAAGAATAGTCCTTCTATTCGGTCGGTCGGTCTCTAAAGCCATTAAGGGATTAATCGTAAATCGCTAATTGCTCTATTCGGTTGGTCTCCTGTTTAATTGCTGGGTATTGTTAATTTTGTCCCTAATTATCTGCTGATAACTTTGGATTTAGGGCGTTATTAAAACCGTTAATGAAACTAGAAAAATAACTGCCTATAAAATACGTTTAAATCCCGAAGATTTTCGTGATTCCAATTTAATTTATTCCTTAACAGCTTGTTTAAGGCTATTCGAGATTTGCTTTATAATTTATAATAATTCTTTAAAGCGATTTCAATTTGGGGAGGGGTTTCACATTGTTAATATTACCTTATTATTAGTACAGTCAATTTAAACACAAAAATATACAAACATTGCAAAAAATCCTATGTTACGTTTGCTTTTTTCATGGTGTTAGGTTCGGTCCCAGTAGTAAATACTCAATTTTGCAACTTCGAAAAACTTGTGGAAACTGGGGGGGGCACCAAAAACCGCGATTTTTTCGGACTTTTTTCAGTTTTAGCCTCGTAGATCAAAAACTATGAGTTGTAGTGCAAAGAATATGATTATCTTTTTTAAACTGGACTAAATTTTCTACCATTTGAGCCTAACCGGAAGTCTGTAAGTATAATAGTTTCCGAGATACAGCTCTTCAAAAATAGGCATTTTCCCTAAATCTGTTTTTAGCGTATCATCCATGATTCGAGCCAGATATTGCCACAACGACGTGCCCTACGATCTTTGTCATGGAGGAAAAAATTGTAGGACATTTTATCACCTTTTATTTAAGCATAGATGCATTCCTGTAGGCCTAACAGTTCTCGAGAAAAAGACGGAAAACCGGAAAACAGTGAAATCGCTACGACTCCACATATATGTAATAGCATTAATATGATTAGAAGACATTTTCTGATTATTCTTATTTAGCCTAGCGAACTAACGCTCAAAAAGGGCTTGTAGACAGACTTTTGATCCTAAAGATTTTATTTCTGGGATGTGTTTGGTGATGATTATACGAAAAGTAGCGTAACAAAATGTGCAGATTTGTTTGGTTTTCCGTTTACATCTCTTGAACAGGCCATCGTAGTGGGAAATGGCCAATTATTAAAAAAAGCTGATTAAATTTTCTACAAGTTTGCTTCTATGCGTTTTTGCTCTATCTCTATCCGTTGAAGAGATATTCGCTGTCAAGAATTGACATTCTTTTTGAAAATCGCTTTTACACGACGTTTTTCGGCAAATATTGTGTCCTAGCTCCTAAAGTATTGGGTTTATAGCAAAAACTGCCGAAATAAAAGTTGTAGACCATAAAATTTCCTATAAAATACATATACCGTTTAATATTTTATCTTAAATAGATTAGATGTTATAGTTATTTAAAAAAAACGTTGAGTTCAAGATGGAATAGAGGGCACTAGAGAACAAGTAATTTTGTGGAAGGTTTGGAGCTAAATCTGATACGTGAGTATTAAATACAGATTACCTGCATCCTTAGCCAAACAATTTCAGTCTTATGCGCCACCATGTTTAATGGTCTCATACTCTTTTCTTAATACATTTATGATAAGGTTAATGTTTGACGAAAAGAACAAAAGTATTTTCTCGAGGCAGCTTTTATTTTATAATTGGCCATTTCCCACTACGATCGCCTATTCAAGAGATACAAAGGGAAAACTTAACAAATACGCAAATTTTGTTACGCTACGGAGTTAGCTCATACGGTAGGGCTGGGGACTTTTCGTATAATTATCACCAAACACCTCCAAACACATCTTAGAAATCAAATCATTAGCATCAAAAAGTCTGTCTACAAGCCCTTTTTGAGCGTTCGTTCGCTAGGCTAAATAAGAATAATCAGAAAATGTCTTCTAATCATACTAATGCCATTACATCTATGTGGAGGATTTCACTGTTTTCCGGTTTTCCGTCTTTTTCTCGAGAACTGTTAGGCCCACAGGAATTCATCTATGCTTAAATAAAAGGTGATAAAATGTCCTACAATTTTTTTCTCCGTGACAAGAGTCGTAGGGCACGTCGTTATGGCAATATCTGGCTCGAAACATGGATGATACGTTGAAAAAAGATTTTGGGAAAAATTGCCTATTTTTGAAGAGCTGTATCTCGGAAACTATTATACTTACAGACTTCCGGTTAGGCTCAAATTGTAGCAAATTTAGTCTACTTTAAAAAAGATAATCGTATTCTTTGCACTATAATTCGTAGTTTTTGAGCTACGAGGCTAAAACTGAAAAAAGTCCGAAAAAATCGCGGTTTTTGGCGCCCCCCCCCCCCAGTTTCCACAAGTTTTTCGAAGTTGCAAAATTGAGTATTTACTACTGGGACTGAACCTAACAACATAAAAAAGTCAAACCTAATATAGGATTTTTTGCAATGTTCATGTTTAAAATGACTGGACTATATTATGTAGGTGATTTTTCAGTTTACGTAAGGATTACTATATTCTTTTTTTTTTCGTTTTGTATCCTGCTCTGTCTTGGACATTTAGCTGTTTCCTTATCTGACAACCTTCTGCATCTCTCTATATTCTATTCAAATAAATGATCCGTCAGCTGACCTAATTGGGCAAATCTTGACATTTATTAAAATAATGTGGGAATAAAAGGGAAGTGTCAACCATACCATAATTATATTTCCACTTTCCATTTTTCCACCTACAGTTTACATTAAATTTCCTCTCCATTTAAACTTTAATGAGGTGGTGCGTCATACTGAAAATAACATCCGCCCTTTTGTACTTACCTACGCCCAATATCGATTACGACTTTGCATTTCCAAAAGTAGTGGCCGTATTCTCCTTTTTTCTTGGGAATTGGGAAAATCCATTATGGACAGCACCACCCGCTTAGATCTATTGCAGGGGTAGTGTGGGACTCCCGCCCACTAAAAACCCTTCTCTCTGTACCCTGATTGGGCTCGCCTCTCGCGGGATCCGTTGTTAGACATTACTTCGCGAAGGGAGGGTACTTTTCTTGTTTCGTCGTTTATTTGTCATCTTTTGTTTTAATTATGGTGATTATCATTTTGGTCACCGCCATCCAGTCCTCTTCGGTTCTGAGCAGGAGTCTTGCCACGTTCTCCTCGGAAACCGGTTCCCTGCATGCCTTCCTGGCCTCCTCCCTTTCTGCGCCCCATCTGTTGCAAGCGAAGAGGGTGTGTTTGGGGGTATCTGTCGCTCCACAATGTATACATTTGTCTTCCTCTCTCTTTTTGTACTTCGGCAGGTATGTTCCGAAGTTTCCGTGTCCGGATAGTGCCTGTGTCACCTCGTAACCCACCTCGCCCCATTTTCTATCGGCTCACTTCCCTACGTTTTTTTATAAAAATTGACGTCCAGCTGTGTGCCGTTTCTTCCCACTCCCTCTGCCAATCGTTTAGTATCACCTCCCGTGCCTCTGTTTTGCTCGTTTTTCTCGATTGCCGGAGCTCTTGTACTTTTATTGCGAGCTTGATCGGCGGCATACCCGCTATGGCCAGTGCTGCCTTTGTGGAGATGGTTCTGTACCCTGATATAACCCTGAGGGCCATCTTCCGATTTGTCCTCTCCATGAGAGTCTCGTAATGTTTGTACTTTAGCGCTCCCGCCCATATGGGTGCCCCGTATATTAGCGTAGACAAGACCATGCTTGCCAGCATCTTCATTTTTTGCGGTCGTGGGCCTTTCACGTTCGGAGTAATTCTGGTTAGGATTGCTAATCTCTTGTTCGCACTTTCGCAAGCCTTGGTAATATGAGTAGTCATTCTGAGGTTCCGATCGGGGTGTATTCCCATGTACTTTATAGCTTGCGCACTCCGTATGCTTGTACCACCGATATCTATCTCGATATCTTTGTGCTTCCTTCCGCCGTATAGTAGCGGTCTTTTGGGTGGCCACTTTGAGCCCCATATATCTAATTTCTTGTAGTATTCGCCCAGTGGCATATCGCGCGGTTTCAACTGGTACCTTTACTACCAGCTCAAGTACCTATATCGTGAAATTCCAAAACTATCCTAGTGGTAACACTGAAGTGGCCTAGTGCTTGCTACAAACATGTTGTCCTCTATGTTATCCACAAAAACTTTTTGTGCACTAAGCGGTAATCGTACCAGTTGTGCCTTGGCTACAGTCTGAAATTTACTTAGTCAATGAGTGACATAATGGAACTTCAGTTCTTTCCAAGATGGATATGTCAGCTAATACAAAATGGGAATGACGGAGTTATTCAACAGCTCCTTCGCGTTCAGGCACAAAGTTGAAATCATGGCCTCCTCTCGCACATGGAGATACAGTAAGGGTAGGTACAGAAGGACTCCCATTACAGTTTTGGGGTTGTTCGCATTACGCCCGTTCACGCAAGATACGTTAGGCTTAGCACATGTGTGCTATGCTTGTGGAGAGTCTGGTTCTGAACCAAAGCTCCATAGCAAAACAGCAGTGTACAACCACAGGAAAGCCTTTGGGAAAATTTTCCGAACCTGTTTGTTTTTTCCGCTTTAAGCTGTACATGTTTTGTTATCAAGCGTCATATTCTAGGTATTTTACTGACTCTGGAAGTATTTTTGGAAGAGTCGCTCGAAGGCCCTCTACCCTTCTCTGCCTTGTGAAGAGAACTATCTCTGTCTTTGCCGCACCAAAGAAAATTCTTAATAGATTATTTACAATATTTTGCATGGTTCTATATTCATGTATTTGATGTTGTAATTGTTATCTTTTCTTTTTGTTTATTTGGAACATTGTGCCTTATATTATTATGTAATGATTATCAACATTATTATGTAAGTAAATAAATAATAACGTTATAAATAGTGCTAACTTTAATTTAAAATATTTCATGTATGATAATATGGTCCGGTCTGTTCTTACAGAGTTTCGAGTTTCCACGATAATTACGATGCTTTTTGAACTAAGAAGACTATTAATTAAGGATCTTTTTATGAATAAAATACTATTGTGGTTCATAGGCTGACTACCTTCTTCGTCGTCGAAAGGTCACAAGGTATATCCGGCAAAGGAACGAATATGCGTTGATGTGAAATAGTTTTAAACTTCTTCCTTTTCTTAAGGACTCAAAAACGTTCCCATTATCCCTTGATAGATCAGTAGGTTTCTTTGTTGTCTTCCGAAATTACGGCTATAAAGGAGCCCATGATGAAAATTAGTACAAGGGCAATATTAATTCTTAACTCTGGAAATCAAAGTTAAGTAAGTTAGAAATAAACCTTTTCCATTTCTTGTTTGAAAGGGCAGAGTGACTTTGGGAATCCAAAAGCAGTGACAAGGAACACCCCAAGTAACACATCGAGCTGTAATTTGGTTATTACAACGTCATGGCAGCTACACTGCACAGCACAGCCAAGTTGTCTAGTGCAGTAACTGTGACAGCGCTTTAGCAGCGATCTAAAAACGTCCTTGTTGCTAAAATGGCGAGTCATAATCAAGTTGCTAGGACGTCATTGCAGCCATTTAGCTGTGTCGATTGCAGCCAAAATGTATAACTGCAGAGACAAATAGCTGTAAAAACGTTGCGATGGCCAAATGGCAGCCAAACGTCGCCACGATTCATATGAACTCGTTATAGTCAAAAGTATGATTGTGCATAATAAAAAATAGTTTCATACAAAAAAAGGGAAAAGCTACATTTTTACGTGCAAACTGTACTTTTAAATATTTACTAAACTTAATTCTTGCACCAACCCGTTTTTACCTGGAACTGTGATTGTGAAAGGCGACACTTTATTATGGTACCTATTCTTGCTTGGAAACTTTCACTTAACCGGATTCGAACCTTTGGGCGGTAGGTGTTGAAAATTCGGAAATCCTACATTACCGCTGCGCTAATCTGAAACATTTCTATTACTCATTTCGTACTTCATAACTTTGCGCTATTTCCCGTTATTAGTTTAAATTTTGTTTGATTATACCTGCCTTTATATTAAAAAATGTACAAAAAAAATTTTGATTTTATTTATTTTCTATATAGAAATTAGACGCATTTTATTCGATACGGTACCTAAGTGAATTATAATTTTTGGCGTTATAAGTTATGCCTATATATATTTTGATTCTTTCCCCCCTTTTTTTTTTGAGGTGAAATATATTAAGCAAATTATGGGGTTAGCTAACGATCAGCTGTTTTTTTGGTGTTTAACACCTTACAGCTCAATGGCTCTTATATGGTCATATTCGTAGTAGTCGTGGACGATGCGCCATTCAGGCTTGAACTTCGGTGTATAAAAACCTTGAAATAATTAAGAACAATTAAAGCTCATTATTGATTATACAGTAAAAATTCACCAAAATTTTAAAATTTTGTTTATTTCGAATTCGGGATGACATTAATTGACAATTTTACTTTTTTATATTGGATAATAAATTGATTTTATTATTTTATGATCCAATTAACGCCATTTTATGACCTTCATAAAGGAATTTATAATTTCTTTGTTCATCTAATGTAATTTTCCCATGATTATATTATACATACTCACACATTCCTTTATAATATGACTATTGTGATAAAAAAATAATCATATATGATATTTAACCCCTAAGTGAGAACCGAAGGAGTACCTCTTTTTTCCTCATTTGTAGTGGGTATTTTGGCTAATTCGGTTATTTACAGTCGAACCGGCGTGTTTTGCACAGCAAACATAGTCGAATTTTGCAATTCTTGAACCGTGCTTGAACGGTAGCTGTAATATTGTATATTATTTCATGTATTAATTACGTTGTGAAAATAGAAGTATAAAAAAATTTAACAAATAAACATAATTATAGTTAACAAGAGGTAACATACCATTGACTGTTATAGCTTGTTAAGAGATAAAGAGGAAACACCAAAATAGCCGTAACCACAAAACCAACTGTTCTGATTGTGTTCGTATAAACAACACAGTTATCATTAGTTAGTGATGAATGATTGAATCCTTAAATGGGAAGTTCTTGGCCGTCGAAACCTTAGGGTTGTTAAAGGTGAGGTCGTCTACTCTGATGTTGTTGCACTAAAAGTTGTTGAATACGAGGTATTTGATTGTAATGTTATCGAACTTACGAGAACGTAATCGATAACCTACTCTGGTTCAGGAACCTCAGAGCTATAATGCTCAGGTAACTCATGATAGAAGTTTAGTGTTAAGAATTTGTCCCTTAAATCTGGTCTAAAACGATGAAACGTATTTTAAACCCCTCATTCTGTAGAGTTGTTGTTGAGTGATGTCGAGAATCTAAAGCTTGAAATATGGCATAATCTGCATCATCCCTTGTGAGAAAAGGTCATTTTTTGTAACTATATTCAACTTTGATGTCGCTTAACTTTGCTTTTGTTGTTCCTTTCTTTCCTCCTCCTTTATTTTCGACTGCACATCTTCATGAACTCGTAGCGAATATAGTGTTGATCATCGGTTTTCCATTCTCTGATCTAATGCATTTCGAGCAAAAAAATTTGGTGAACCATTTTGACAGGTGTTCTTTACTTCAGAACTTGGATACATAGACAGCGTTAGTTGTAGTCAATAACTTTGGTTGGGTAACAGTTTCATCAGATCACTCGCTAAGGTTCGGCGCCATTTTTCCCCCCCCCCCCCAAAAGCAACCTCTGCCTTTTTTACTAATTCCTCTACTAAATGGGTTATTGCAAGTCACCAAACCACCCCGCACCCTGACTGTTGCCAGCTAACGATTAGGCCTCGATTGCATTGCATAAGCTCTTATACGTCACCAACTTGTTCTCAACGGTTTACCTCAGAACTTTGGTACTTTTCTTTGTATATGGCCAGATATATGACCTCCCCAATGCTTTTCGCTCGACGCAGGAGAAAATTCTTAACTAATACGATAAAATTACTTTTCGTTTATCTAAATGGCTTCTAAAAGTTTTGGTATCGTCCTTTAAACAGATTAGAACTTTAAGATTGTAGTCTAAACTGATGTATGTGCTGTCATTTCTTTGAATTTGTACTGATATGTGAGTGGTTATAAAAACAAAAGTTACTCGCAATCTGAATAGAAAATAAAAGATCAAATGGTGAGTGTTTGCTCAGAGGTGCAAATGTATTCCAGTTTCTTCAATATTATGAAATTCAAGCTTGTACTGTAATTTTACAGCGTAAAATGTATTAATCTTCATCATCCTAAATTTCATGTGACAGTGCATTCTTAAATGACAGTAAATTTCTTGTTAACTAACACGTTGCCAGAACAATGAGTAAACGGGCGTTATTTCAATAATGGAGGAAACAGAAATTTTACATTTATCAATTAAAAGAAAATGAAATTTTTTATGACCGAAATTGTACGAAAAAGGATATTACATATTCGGGTCACAGTATTTACGTCTCAGTACGGTTAAAAATTTCGTGAGTAAAAATAATAACACGATTTCTGATTAAAACAACCCTGTAAACCGCTAGGTTTAGAAGATATTGCAGCGGGCATACAAAAAAGTTTAATATACGTTTTTCAAAGCTCATCCTTTTTATGACAAGTTTCTCAATTTTCCATACTTTAACACAAAAATCATTAAGTTTTTGTTTTCTCTAAAAGTTTTCGGGTTAGATTTTTCATCGTTGAGTTGTTTGCTTGTTTATTATATTACACTAGGTATATTAAAGTCAAAGTAGTGTCCAAGTTTGAAACGCTGATGACTACAAAGCGGCGGCTTCTCTTTTACTACGTTTAATATGTTCATAATTATATACATGTTAATATAATTTTCCGGATCACACCTTTGTAGACTTTGATATATAAGGTTTGATGTTAATTAACCATATTTTATTTATTTTGCCTTAAATTTTGGGTTTAATCAAAATAAATGTGCGCGTAAGTCGTTAGTGCTAAAAGGAGTTAATTACCAGCAACATTTGTTTAAATTTAATGTAATTAACATTATTTTACTTTGTGCGTAAGTATTTTTTGTGGGAATACAAAAAATAAAGGTTTAGTTGTGTAAATGGAGCTTTTCTTTTTTGCTATTTCATTTTCTTGTGTATGTGAGTATATTATATCCAACCTCTTCCCTACTCACCATTATTTGTGAACTTATCTCTTCTTTCTAGAATAATCCACTCTTTTGCGGGCTGTTTGTATTTTCTAAATATCGCAAAATGTTGTTTTCGTTTCAATTTTTTGACGTTTCTCGTGGTTGTATTTATGACTGTCGAGAAAAGGAAGTTTGATAATCGTACCTGCCGAATAGAAGCGATGACGTGACCTATTCAGCATTATTCAATTTAAATCAAGGACATCGAACTTGGCATTTATGTTCTAGGAAAATGAAATCATATAATCATTAAATTAAAAATAAAATATATTGAACAACCTACTTGTAGTCATTCTGTTCTAGTGCTACTTGTAGCCGCCTCTAGACACCTATGGTCAAATGTACAGTACAGTAAGTCGTATCAAATAGAGTGATCACATCTCACCCACAAAATCGTGTTATGGGATTAATTGTGTGCAAATTCATAAATTGTAGAAGGTAGAACACACAAAATAAGCTCTGGAGTAAAATTATTTAGAAATTATAAGAAGTTTACCTACCCCTGCCTTTCCAATAGAGAATTGTAGTATTGAAAATGCCATCTCGCACAGAAATAGCTTTATTTTACTGTAGAACGGTTCTGTCAAAATATTGTTACTGTCACAAACGTAATCTACATTATTAAACATAGTTTAATCTTGATTTAGTCATTTGGCCAATTAATATAATAAATGACCTCACTAGACTCTTTTTCTACATTGTCAATAGTCGTTCACTATAGTTTCTAAAATTTTCCTTGAACCCTCCTCGTCCTCTCAGTTTTTGGTAGAATTCACGTCAGGAGCTTAATTACTCCAAATATCACTATATAATAACCTAAAGATGTGTATATGTGTGTGTTGCTGTGCACTTTTCCGACAGTCGCCGAATCCTGACGAATGCGGATGTGATATTTTAAAACCAAAGCTATTATAAATTTATAACCTACAAATGAATGCTACAATTATAGATACCCCCGCCAACCACGTAAATATCTGCACTAATTTTTTCAAAGTAAGTTTTAAACATTTTAGTATAAAAGTCCGTCATCTTATTCAAGCGGTATTTGTGTCTGAATATATTTTCTTTACTTAGAAAATACGTTCAAAGTTTCCTTATGGAGATTACGTGTAAAACAGAATTCGCTATTTGTGCTTATTTTTGGGTGAAAATTTTGTGTAAACATGCAAAGTTTGTCTGTCCGAGGTCCTTAACCCATTTCGAACATTAAAACAATGCCAGAAAGTATTTTCGCGAAAATTTTCAAAATGACAAGTAGGTATCGGAAACTTTTTCTCGGTAACATGGAAATTTAATTATTTCAAGTTGAAAAGTTATTCAAATGATGGAAAATGATTCTATTATGCCTCGCGTTAACATTTTCATGGTTAAAATGATGTAAAAAGTAGTAACAACATTCATCGTAGACTAATTTATGTGTCCCGATACCTTCTTTCGGTAACTTTCGAAATGTACATGTTTGTGTGCTTATTTCGCATTTAGAGATTTTGAACGATGGGCGATGTTGTCGGTAACATATATAGTCGTATGTTTTCACGGAGAAAAATGTGTTTGTCTACATATTTAACTTAATATCTATTGATGAAAGTAGGTGGCAAGTGTATTGTTACGTTACACTATACCAAAGAGAATACATATACTTTGACTATACTTCTAAATATACAACTTATATTGTAATTAAGAGGAAGTAAAATCCATATTTACTGCTGTACATATACGTGTAAATGGTGGCCTTTAGTTAGTGAAATAAACAAAAATTTGAAACTGTTTAAGGTAAAGAAGGTCTTTCTATAAAACAGATGTTATGCAATGTTAGACCAGCTTCTATTTGTACATTTTATGTTTTATGGTATTTTTAGTTTTACTATAGTTAAAGATGAATGTTAAAACGTTCTCCCTAAGGCCATTCGTATTCCCAAAAAGCTGCCAGTGTCCAAATTGTGTTCTTTTACATTCAAAATTCATTCTAAACTATCCTTATGAAGTTCACACGGAATTTGTTATAATTTCCTTAATTTTTGGGCAAAGACTATGTGCAAAGACGTAATTAACATTGTGAAAGGGCCATTATGTATTTTTGGTCTCAAATCTATTCCAAAAAGTTTGCATTTTACATTTTTTTTAATAATTGGTAAAAATTTACTATAGGTAGTAACGAATTCGTATATCTTTACCAAATATCAACCCATTTTTGTGATTTTTACGTCAAATGTAAGTAAATGTAATCCTTTATTTTAGTTACTTTAATAACTTGCTAAATTAGAGATACCTACAGGGTCAAAAATCTGAAAAGGTACAAAAATGTAAATTTTTTTTCTTTTTTCAAGCAACTAAGCCAGCTCAACAAGGTGTGATATATTAAAACAAAAGCTATTACAACCTACAATCACGATACCCCCCCCCCCCCCCCCCAAAGCACGCAAAACGCGAGAATCGCTTGTACCCCGTTTATTAAGAAATAAGAACGCAAATATGAATTCACAGTATGTGGTGACGGTGCAGCTAAAAAGTACTTTTGAGGATATCAGATTCGATCCTGATACAATTGTATTTCGGAAAAAATAGACCCTAGGCTTCCACAATTGTTAACAAGCGCGACGTTGTTGCACTACAGCTCTATTTTTGTACACAGTGCAAGCTTTTCCTTGGGTCTGTTCTTTTTGCTCGCCTTGTTTGTTGTTGTTGTTGCTAATCATGTGGTAAGGCGTTCCTTTTATTATTATTTATCGTACTTAATCGTACTTAAACTTTATCGTACTTAATAGTTGAAATACGGACGCGGTTTGTTCAATGTTTCTGGTTTCAACGAATAAGCAAATCTGATCTGGAAGTCTCAACAAAAGGGGAAAAGTCTTGCATCTGCTTTTATGGCTGCGTCACATTAAATTTCTTATGGGCGCCTCTTTGCCTAAACTCATCCGCGACCTAATATACTGCAATCACCACGCGGAATGAGCATATTTAATGCTAATATGTACTAGAGGGAACAATAAAAGCTGATGTAATTTGAAACCACAATGACACAAAAACTGATAATGGTAAAACACAATAATTTTTGTTTCATTACGAAGCGCATGGTATGACGTACAGTTCCGTTTTCATGCACCAAGTGTTTCCAAATAACCTCATAAAGGATTTAATTTAATTCACCAAACTCTTTACTATGATCTACGCTATATGAGCTGAGCATGCCATAAACCACATCACAGATTGGTCATTGGTAGGTTCAAGAGTTTCCCTTCACTCTTCTGTTGATTATTTTCACATTAAAGAACAAAGCCACTTGATTAAAAATGTGTTTTATCTATAAAAGGCGAGGAGGGTCAGTTTTGACGAAATCTCACGAGGATAGTCCTAATACTGTCCCAATAAACTGTTTAAGAGAACAATCCCGGGGCTGTAGGATCTCCGTAATCTTAGGAGAAAAAGAGACCGTATTCTAAGGTGAGATATATGCGATACTGGCAGCGATTGCCCAACCAATCAAAGAGAACCTTCCTAAAAGGAACATCTTTACAGTTACAAACGCCATTGCAGCAGTACGCCCTTATGGGATAAATTCAGGGTAGTCTTTGACTGTACACAAATCTTAAACGCACTAAGCAAGAGTAATACAATCATAGTACTGTGGGAATCTGAGTATACAGGAATCGAAGACAACCAGGTTGCCGACGAACCTGCGAGAGCTTCAAGCGAAAAACCACTCATAGGATCCGAATCAGCCTGTGGGATTACATATAACACAGTCAAAAAGGAGATTCGCGCAGTACTCACAAAGGAGTACCTACTGCGGACATTGGCCGAACCATTTTATGATCTATGAATTAGGACGAACATAAAACTTACGACAGAGATAGCCACAGGCGACTGCCATTGGAGTAAATACCTGATTCGGTATGCAGGGGTTGTGGCGAGGAAGATAAAACACATGTCAATGTGGAGCCTACTTGGAAATGAGACGATTACACAAGAGGGAGCTTCACCCCACTAAAATTCTAGACTTTGTTAAAGATACAGAAATTTTGGAAGGGTAGATAATGGCAAAGGGGAGTCGCAGTCCAAAAACCACTCGAGACCACGCCTAAGTAGAATAGTAATAATAATAATAAATAATTTCCACGAGTATTTTAATCGATTCTAAAGAGTTGTAGAATACTCGCTGTATATCGGAAAATGAGATAGTCATTTCTACGATCTCCATTTGCATGTAGAAGGCTAGTCAAGTTACTATCAGGATTTTCCATAAGCACATTGATTTGTGCCCATGAGCTAACTCAGTCATTCGTGATATAACGTCAAACGAATTTTTATAGTAACGTGAACAAAGACGATGTCAGATTAATAGGTTTAAATAGTTTTTGGTACGAATACTACCAAGATTATTGTATGAAGCATGTACTGTAACAAAAAAACTTATAAAGGATTATTAAGTATACTACGGGATAATATATTAGGGACATATTCAAGGCTATTATTAATCTGTGTCAGATCATACAGAAAGAGAAAACCCTTTACACAAGCAAACCTTATCCACAACATGTCGAGTAACACTGAAGAATCGAATTGAGATGCTGTTAAAGAGTAGGAGATGCGGTGATTGCAATGGACAATGGCCATTACTGAAGAAATTAAGCACCGACATGTAGAAAAGTTAGATCAAATAAGAAGCAATAAAATAATCTTCGAATGGAATTAGTTTTAAGCATAATGGAAAATTGTTCGACTTAAACATCAACATATACTTACCGGCTATTGATGAACATTTATTGATTAGATCTCCATTATCCGATTTCTGTGAGCATGGAGTAAAAGTCAGTGTAACCTGTTCTGCTGCTGAAGAAAAGTAATTCATATCCAAGTTGCGCAACGCGTTATAATCAAATTTGTGGCAAAAGATGTGAACCCAACTAAAATCTTGAGGAGATTTTCTGGGGCGGTTTGGATAAAACATTCTTTTTCCTTTTTCCTGGTGTAAACAACTTCGCGAAGGGCGAGAACGTGTAGAAAATTTAACACACACTTCCATAAAGTTTGTACAAGATGGGTGCAGAAACCCCACATCTACGGTCAAAAGCAAAGGCAAATTGGGAAGTCAATTAAGCTCCCTCTCCGTTATGCGCGTGAAGAAGAAGGATTCGTAATGGGTTCACCATTTGTTTTGTTCCATGTTCGAAAAACAAAAACGTTCCTTCAGCAGGCAAAATTATAGCTATCGTATTTTGGGGCGTTCAAGGTTTTGTTTTCAACTTAAATCAGCGTTTCGATCAATACTCTGCAGCATACGCTTCTGTTAGAAACCACTTGCTCATCCCCCACATAGTCTTGACCTTTCTCTTTAAGAGTTTCATTTGTTTGAACCACTAACGGGTATAAGATGACTATGAGGTACAAATATTTGTGTAAAACACGTGACTAAAAAGACGGCATCTTGAAGTTACCAAGAAGATTGCAGAAATGAATGTTATCGTTATCGTAGTATTTCCGTTAAATTTAAACCTTCCTCAAAAGGATCTTGAAACGCGAAGGTTCATGATAAACATGTTACCAAATTATTGAAGAACTGGCTAGGAAATCCAAGTTCCCAAACCAACGAGGAGCTTTAAAACAACTTCAAATCATTGACCGAAGGCTATTTGAATAGGTGGTCGGAAAACTTGTTCGCCGATATGACAAACGCTTGTACTTTCACAGCGATTATGTGTTTGTACACAAATCTTGGTAAGTAATTAATTGGTTGAAAAATGAACGACCCTCGTACAATTACCGCATTGGTAATTAATATTGCGTATGTGCCCTAGTTTCAACGAAACTTGGTATTTCCAACTCTCATCTGAGTTGAAGCAAAGACAGTGGAGATATGAGTAAACGCCAAGATACTTTAGACCAGCGGTTCCCAACGTTCTAGCAATTGCGTACCACCTGAAAGGTTTTGAAGATTTTGGCGTACGACATCACTAGGGGGTCTGGGGGGCGGTATAGCCCCCCTGATCCTAATTTTCCATTAGTTTTCTATAACATTAAGGCAGGTGGCGCGTACCACCGGTTGGGAACCCCTGCTGTAGACTATCAATAGGCTTGACAATTTGTCAGTTTCGATCGCTCCGAAAAGTAACCGTTAAATTAGATTCTTTGTCAGTCCACTCAGGTAAATAAATTGGAAACAAGATCAACGCAAATTATATTGCAGAAATTATCGTTCTACCCTCGTACATTTAATCCCTTATTAACAAAAACCAGAAGTGATTTAAATTTTTGATTTCCAATTTTTGATTATCCGAATTAAAAATTCCCTATCGCGGTAGAATAATAATTAATAAGCGTGGCACTTAAAATTGATTTTCATTTTAAATAATGATTTAGGAGACACGGAATGTAATTATAATTCTAAAAATACAACTGTTTAATTAAGTATGCGATTTCAAATTTCAATTATTACGTTTGCACGAATACATATACACCGCAACCTACGAATTTAATTTATTTAGTAATCCTACTTTGAACGACGTCGATAACTTTTCATTTAGTTAATTTGATCACCGTGTCAGAAAAGGGGATTCGCTAGAACGATAATAATAATTAGTGGTAATTTATTTTGAAAAGAAAGAAATCTATACCAATCAAAGTTTTTACGGCGAAAATAGTTTATATATTTCAAAAAGTAACGGTAATAAAAACAGAAGTTCTTCATATAAGCTGTAAAGAATATAAAATTTTGTATATAGCTGAGGGACTAAGGGATTTCCATATTTTATGTAAAATGTAATAAATAAAAGGATAAGAAATAAAGTAGCTCTTTGTTTAATTACAGAATGCAGAAAATCTACCAAGAACTGTTGTAATAAATTCTGAGGTAAATTCGAGGTGAGACAGTAAAAACTTTTCCTCAAACTATATTAAATGTTATCAAACATTCAAACTCCTTCATAAATTTGTAAGTTGGAGGTCCTTAAACAATGGAAAATCAATTACTACGCCTTCTTATATAAAGAACATATAATATATAGGAGTGGAATTAAATTTTATTGAAAAAAAAGTTACTCTAAAGATTGAGAGGTGAGCGATAAATCTTGGATTATAAATGTAGATTACAGGCCTCTAGTAGGAGTCGTTTTAAACTCCATAATCCTTTTAAGGTGAAATAAATTTTCGGGAAACAAACGCCTTTTTAAACACATCCTTTTTACTTTTGACCAACGTTGAGCGTATTTTATCCTTGTGGCTTTTTGCGCTTGGACGTAATAAGATAAATATAAAAAGAGATGTTATAGGCATTTTACGGACTTTAGTTTCCCGAATTTATTTTTCTGAACGCAAAAAATATCGTGAGCTTTTCAAGAAGCTAAAAAAACGGAATGTCTGCGGTCTCGAAGGACCAAAGCTTAGAGCTACGAGTCCCGTGTCATTTCTTTCTAACTTGATTAAAACAAAGAGGGGGAACGTTTTTGCCTTCTGTTGCTTTCGCATTGTTTTCGCGCAAAGTTTGAGGTACTTCACCAGTTCGGGGATCATTAAAATGCGAATGTTGTTCATTTTTCATTTTTTACGAGATTTAAAAAGTTGCACGCAATCGCTAGATGTTTTATATTTTCGGTTAGGTGTAGAGACAAAAAACATCTTTTCTTGCGCCTCTCTACATTTTTTTTCTATTATTTATCCTGTTTACTTTATTTATTTATTCTTACATTTTTATGAAGGCGAAAATCTCTCCGATACCGTCCTTCAAAGACGGATGCGCATCCGACATTCCACAAATCAAATATTTTCTCGAGAGAAAGTCTGGAAAATGGGAAATTAATTACTGACATTATGAGTAAATACCTAAGAACATTCTAATGTTTCGCTGATCGTAAATGAGTCAAATTACAGCTGTGGTTGCGTGTTTACGTTCCATGGCGAACTGCAATGTGCTAGCGTTATTAGCAGTTGCAATTACACTATACCTGATAGGAAACTAACCAGCTATTTATTTATGATGTATTTTATTACTCGCCATGTATAATTTTACCTAATATATTATATTATTTAATGAACGCGCTAAACAGCTTTGTTAAATTTGTTACGTTAGAAAGAAAATTGTGCAACGATTTTCCACACAGGTGATATTCTGTAACATTTATAATAAAAAATTCTTTTCTAAAATGAATTTCCATCACTTTTATCAATCCTTCAGTCCACCTTTTTTAAATTTACTTTCACATTTACTTTAATGGAAGCTGTGGTATTTCCACCCCTACATTCAGATAAGTAAATTATTATCTTTTTATTGTTAAACGAAGATCTTTACATTTTTCGCTCTGCATTGCTATCAAACTGGGTGTTTTCAACTGATGCAGGTTGTTTTTGCCTCTTTGGAAGCTGAAGAAGCTTTCGCAGAAGGGTTATATTAATGCAACGACCTCTTGCGAAACAGAAGCAAAATACAAGCGTGTGAGATGCGTTACTTACGTGTAGCAGTTGGATTAACTAGACGTGATCGCATCAGAAATGAACTAACTCGTGAACAGTGCCAAGGTCAAGCCAACATTAGAAAGGCTTGAAGGGATGCGGCCAAGGTTGTTTGGGCATATGGTGAGGATGAAGGACAATAGGTAAGAAAAGGGTGTTTGTAAAATGGGAATGATGGAAAACGAAATAGAGGAAGACCAGCCAAGACCTGGAACGATGAAATTGGGGGATTATTGGCATCGAAAAATATGAAGTGGAAACATGCTGGATGGATGGCTCAGGATCGCAAGGAATGGAAACGGCTAGTGATTTTCGTCCACCACGACACCGTAAGGTAGAAGAGGAAGGATTATGTATGTATGTAGGTAGGTATAGAATTTCTGATATCGTAGTGTCTCCATATATCTGAGAAGATGGTGAATCTTCTTCAGCTACTAATTGCAGACAGTGAAAAATAATGAAAATGTATTAACAGAACAAAATGGCAATCAAAAATCGTTTCAAAAGCCTTTGTCAGAGTCAATGATGATGTCTTAATGAATAAGTTTCAACATGGGATTCATGGCAGATGGCGGTCGAACTCGGACGGTGAAGTTGAAATCCATAGTTTCTACTAGGTTTTCAGTTACATCAGGAGTGCCACATGGGTACCATCTGGGACCCTATTTGTTCAAAATATTTATTAATGACATCTGGAGATGCTTCCTATTATTTCCTGACGATTTAAAAATGTATTTTATTGTGTCCTGTCAGGAACAAGCGTTGGTGCTTCAACGGTGCCTAGAAAATTTTGAAGAGTGCTGCAGACTTAATGTCATTGATTGATTGATGTCCAGTCATCAAAGTGCTACACCATCTCTTTCCACCGTAAACAACATGCTCTGAGTTTCCACTACCCATTATTTGAACAAATTCTTGCTTGGAAAGACACTGTGAAAGATAGTGGAATTACTATGGATCTTACGTTAGACTTTAGGCGCCGCATAGAAAATATTGCTAAGAAAGCCAACTCAATTCTGGTGTTTATATCAAGAAATACCAAACAGTTTAAGTCAACTACTCTATTTAGACCAATTCTGGAATATGCGAGTACAGTGTGGTCTCCCCACTACCAGTCACACAGAAAAACAGGCGAGCACGGTGAAGTACCCTATGAAGACCTACTGGCATCTCTCACACTAAAAGCATTGGAAGCTAGGCGGTGGCTGCTAGATCTTATTTTTCTTTACAAAATAGTCCACTTTCAAAGTCCAATTCAAAGTTTGTGCAGACAGTGGTCGGTGGATAATACCTGACTCACCATACTTCTGATGTATATTGCTTAATAGCTAATTGTCGTTTGAAGGATAGTGGACGATTTTTTTCAGTCAGATATTGTTGACACTTCTTTATAAAATTCTGTACAGTACAACCGAAAAAACTTTGCGGGATTCCAAAACAGTGGACTGTTCCTTACTTTCTGATTCAGTCTAAAAAAAATTTTGGAACAAACTGTTTCATTACTAGGTTTTATACACTTGTTCATGCGTTCAAATAAATTCTCGAAGCATTTTTTCCACTCTGAAGTCAGTATCTCAAAAACATTGTGTCAAAGGCTACTTGAGGTAATGAGAATCACTGACCACGATTTTTTTGTTTGGCATTGGCATGAAAGGAGTCGTTTGGCGATATATCTGGTGAATGTGGCCAATGAGATATTCAATCGATGTTTTTCTCCTTCAAATAATCAATTGTTCTGTATGTGTTATTTGTAGAACCTGGTATTGTCATGATGCGACGTGTTTGGTTGTTTTTTCCTAATCTCATCGACGGCTTCTGGGAAACAAATTGCTGTACACCATTCATCATTAACTGTTCTTCGATACCCTAAAGGAATGATTGCAATATGCCCAATACAACCGAAGAAAGAAGTGATCGTGAACTGTGGGATTTTTAGGTTCACCTTGGAACGACTATATACAGTGGGTTGTTGTGTAGTTTCCGGTTCATACGAAGATTATGAGGAAGTCTCGTCACCTTAACGGTATTGTAGACAGATTTTGCAATTCCTGGGTCTAATTTTAAGCATTTTCTTACACCTGTTTTTGAGCTTCAGTCAAATTATTCGGAATCCATCGGGAACAGATACTTACTGATGCAAAATCGAATGCATAGTTTGTGATATGCAAAGGGATACCTTCTTTCTCGCGGTTCGTTAATACCGATCTTCTACAATCGTGCATCGATTTTTTGGAACCACAACCGATTTTGGTTGACTTTCAGGAGATTCATCACTGACGGACGTAGGACCACAACGAAATTCTGAAAACCAATTATAAACAGCCTTTTCTGATTATCAAAAGTTAAACAGAGCGATTCTGTGCATTCTTGTCGAGTTAGGCCTTTATCAAAATCGAAAAAATATCCAACGAAAACCTTCACGAGTAATTTCTACTTGTTCACAAAATTACTTTCTTCACTGAATTAACAATAAAAAAGTTGAAATTTTACGAGTTTATGGTACATTTCAATAGTGGTCGTTTGTAACAATATAAAAGTCACTCTTCGTAACATTAAAGAAGTCAAAGGCTATGCAATAGAAAATTGCATTCATGTTAAAACTAAATGTAACGAAAGGGATCAAGTATCACAAGACAATTAAGACTTAATGTTAGTTACAGGTTTTCAAATACAAGAACTTACTTACATGCGATACTTTGAAAGTAAAATTTAGTACTACAATTATAACTAATTTTAATTGCATTTCATGCCCATTTAACTTTTAAGGTTTCGCAAACGAAGTGATTATTTCAATTATGAGTGTCATAAAATGTGTTTTTATCGCGACAAATTATAAAAGTTAGCGAGTTTTCACCGATATCAATAATGAAAATTACTCAGAGTAGGGAAAATATCTAGTAAATTGCACCCTCCTTCCTCGTTCCTCCCTCCAAGCAAAAATAATAAAATTAAAGATATCTTAAACTGTCAGATCACATTTCAATCGGATTTCATGTCGCAAAGCAGGCGGCACCTGCATTTGACAACATCATCTTTTACTTCTTAAATCGAACGAAGCTAGTCGAAACCAAAAGCCCGCCACATGTTACGTTGCAGAGCCAAAGCTAGTTCTAGCTCATCTACGAAGCTTTCAAAGGTCTACTCACTCCATTTATATCCTTACACCCTCAATCCGGTGTTGTAATAAAGAACACAGCGTTAACAAACTGGTAGAAACTTAGTGCGTTTCATGAACTTTTGGATTATTAGTTAATTTCTAAATTTACTCTGACGCTTTTAAGCTTTTAAGGCTTACACCAGTGTTAAAAAAGAATTCCTTAAAGGTGTTTTACCTGTAACTAATTCTTCCAAGTTTTCCTTATTCCTTTTTTTTCTCCTTTATAAGACTCTAAGGAATTACAACGGTTGCTTGTGAATAAATAAAAGATTCCCCTTTGTCAATTTTTAGCACTTTTACCACTCAAATGGAATTAGAGAAATTTAAATTTACTAATTAATTAAATTCAAACATTCAATTTTTTTTATATTTATTTCCTCCTTTTGTAGTTGAATACAATTTATGTTTCGAATATAAAATAGTCTAGGAAAAACCTCACGTTCGTTGTATCATCCCATAAAAATGCTTTTTATTTCTCTTTGCGTTTGTTTTAGAGTAGGCATTGTATTACAAAATTCAATTTCGTTATCATAGACTGAAGAAGCTTTTCATAAAATATCGCCGCCCTGAAATTATAGTTTTAAATTTAATCCTTTTTATGTCTATTTATTAACAAATCGATAACAACTCATTTTTATAGACGAAAGGATAATTACATTTCCTAAAATGTTTGATTGTAAACACGGTCGAGCTTTTTCTTAGTCAAATTTAATCGATTTACTTGTCTTACTTAATGCATCATCGTTTCTTAAACAACAGTTTAAGATTGTCTTTCAACACAACAAGCAATAAATCATAAAGCTACCTCGGTTGTCTAAGGATAACGTGTTTACCTTTCGCCCGAATGACGCGGGTTCGAAACCGGACGAAATATTAGTTTTTCAACAGTGAAGAAATATTGAAACCGCCTTCTTATCGAATGGGTAGTGAACAAATAGATGCCGTATCGAACACTCCCAGTTATGGTAAAAATTTAGTGAAGGTGGAGCAGTTGATGTGCATAGAGATGAAATAGATCTCGATTCACAATAGTCCAGTAACCTTATACTTCAGACCTTGCGTCAAATCCGGTAGTTCTGATTTTTTTGCTGACTTATTTATGATGTTGGCCCAATGAATAATCCAAGTTTGAGACCTCGAGCGCAGAACGCAACCTTGTCATAAATCCAAAAAACCGCAACATTTTCGACTTTATTTCAGTTTTTGGCGATTTTAAGCCTAAAGGACTAGTTTTTCGATAATACCTACGCAGTAAGTTTTAAAAGTAGACTAAATTGTCTACAATATGAGATGAAAACTGTCTCTGTAGGCCCAATAGCTTCCGAGATAAAGCTTTTCAAAGTTTATCATTTTTGTCGAACTTCGCAATTTTTAGCAATAATTTGTTATTCTGAACGAATTTTGACCCTATTTCTTCGGGCTTCGGGATTATATTGTAGTGTATTCTAAAGAGGTTTGAGGAGTACGCAGACTCCCCCTTCCACATCTTTTACATTTTTCATATTTTTGAAATATACCCCTGTTATATTATCGAAGCTCTGTACGTTTTATGGTGGGATGTTAAAATTAAGTTAATTTTGCCTTCTTGGAAGGGCCCGGTTGAGGTTCGTCCGTATGTGGATCATCGTATCGTGATGGCATATCCCTATCAGGGGATCGCGATGTATCGTCGATGTCTTGTGCCCATAAGACATCCTCCATGTCGACATCGGACAGATCGCCGCCTTCTGGGGAATCGAAGTCTATTTCTACTGCAATATCCGGTACGTTGTCAAGGAGGCCCCGCTGCAGTGCCTGCAGAGTGATGAGAATGGGGGAAGTTAGGTGAACAGATCTGGGGGAAGGGGGGGGGGGGGTCAAGCCCCACAGATAATATGAGAAGAAGTATGTATATGTGTATAACGTCTACAGTTTTTTAAGATGCCATGGTTAGCTAGTGGGGCTAAACTGAAGTTTGGAAGGGCTTAGCCCCCCACTCCCCCCACTTTGTCCATGCTGATAAGCTTGTCATCCCTGTCTTCCTGCAGCTGCACGCGTTCCTACAACCCCTCTTGCAACCGCAAGAAATCATCCACAAGAGGTGTTGTGGGGCTGCGCCTCTGGACATCATTTTGGGGCAGAGGTCTTGTGACTTCGATATCCACCCCCAGGCAGAGGGTACAGTGTGACTCCCAACCACGCCTGTACCCAGGAACCTCTGATAGAGCCTGCCTGTGTTGCTTGAGTGGCGTCTAAAGTATTGCTAAAAATTGCGAAGTTCGACAAAAATGATAAAACTTTGAAAAGCTTTATCTCGGAAACTATTGGGTCTACAGAGACAGTTTTCATCTCATATTGTAGACAATTTAGTCTACTTTAAAAACTTACTGCGTAGGTATTATCAAAAAACTAGTGCTTTAGGCTTAAAATCGCCAAAAACTGAAATAAAGTCGAAAATGTTGCGGTTTTTTCGATTTATGACAAGGTTGCGTTCGGCGCTCGAGGTCTCAAACTTGGATTATTCATTCGGGTAACATCATAAATAAGTCAGCAAAAAATCAGAACTACCGGATTTGACGCAAGGTACCACCCCTTTCAGGCGACAAGGTTACTGGACTACAATACAAATCGGTATAACCTATAACGGAACAAAAACTCCTGGCATAAAGCATTAATGTGCTCAAATTTGGAAATAATTACATCAAATCTTAGAATTCCATACATTTTTTGTGATATTTGTGTCAAACTTACTTAAAATAATAGGTAAAGTCATGCTTTTTTCCGTCACTCCACTGAATACAAATAAAAACGACTAAAACATGGTTTGAATATGTTTCAACTAACCCTAAAATTTTTCAAAACGTCTAACGAATGATGTAATCTTGCGTGGCTTCTTCCAAAAATATACTTACGACGAAATTTTATCAAAATTAGTATTATCACGAAGAAACAAATTCGAACCCTTTTCAACTGATGAAGCCTTCATTTGATATGCCTTTCACACTATGAATCTACTCTATAAATGTGAATTGTAAATTTCTCCCATACAGGGCTGCAATATAAATTCAGAACTGATAAATTTAAGAAACTGTCAGTGCATTTTCCGCTAGCGAAGATCGTGCATAATTATTAAAGTTCATCGCAAGAAAATTTATGAATGAATGAAAAGTACAATTAAACGTTGCAATTTAGTTGCGCTCCGTAATCAACATTTTCAATAGAAAATGACGAACACCATTTTCTAAGCGTTAATTTTTGCTTTCATACTTATACCCAACTACAACAGTGATCCCTAAACCAAGTAAATTTAGAATAATTAAAACAATCGGTCGTGTCGCACTTGGAAACGTTCTAATTTAGAATAAGTTATTTACTTAAAACAACTTTGTAGATAGTTTGTGATCCTTTAAATCTGTTTAAATTCTTTAATACTGTGAACATGGAGTAAAGATAATCATGATAATGTATTGTAAAAGTATTCAAATACTGCTTTAGCTAGACGTTTTATTCAGTAATTTAAGCGAAAGAAAACGTTATATTGCGGTTACATTTTTTTTAAAGAGTACAATCAGATACCAATTACGGCGAATAATTTTGATTTGTTTTTTATTAAACCCTACTTTCATCCCTTTGTTTCTGTAGAATTCATTAAAAATGGTTTAAGAATTCTCTCGTCCTTTTCATAATAATACTAATTTAAATCAAACTCGAAGCGACGCCTAAATTGAATAATAATTGTGAAAACGATTAAGTTATAATTAGCGTATGATAATATTCTTCTAAAAAATGCTTCAAATAAAATATTAACCACTTTAATAAGCCAATAATCCAACCTTTTCACAAACCCTAGTCAAAACCCAGCATTATCGACCGTTACCCTGAAAGTTGAGGGTAGGGGGTTTTCCCCATAACCCCAGGCCTGACACCTCGAAGGAGTCACGCAGAGACGAAACAAAACACTCCCTACAAGGATTAGAGATTGTCACTTGTTTTCAGATGAGTAGATCTGGTGAACAATAAAGTGCCTCTAGACAGCTCTGTAGAGAATTTACAAACTTTGCCATTTTGAGTTCAATTCTTTACCCCATTCTATGACACGTTCTTAATTATCTAAATCCTTTATGGATGTTGTACTTCAAGAAGTATCAATTGTTACCGTTTTCTCTGTACTTTCAAGCGAAACGAAATGTTTTACGTTAGTGGGTGCACTTTAAGCACAGATGGTGTCACTCATTTACAAGTCACCAAACTAACGCTTTTAATCACAATTTATTTTCAAGCAAAAAAAAACTTTCCCCGATATATTTCACCCGCTATCTTTTTAAAACTTAAATCGATTTCACGTGGGTTTCTTGCATTTAAAAACTTTTTATTGCCAATATTAAATACGCATACAAATCACTATAAATTTTATAGGTACGGTTTTTTACATACACAATTCCTCTTGATTTATTATAAACTACGTTAGGTTTCTATTACATCTTAAAGGAATTTATACACGTATTCACTGTAACTGTCTTCAAGAAAATCAAAATTTACGTTAAAATAACAAAGTCATGTCTTAATATACATATTTACGGAATATATTTACCTTGTTAATTACGATTCTAACAGTTTCCTCGTGAATTTTAAAACGGCTGTTTAATTACACCACCCCGATGTTTCGTATTTACTTGACGTTACCTTACAAGTATGCAAGAAAATTTGTACATTTCTGCACATGAACTCCCTAGCGTACGAGGATAATAGTTGCATAATAATTTTATAATTTGAAATAATGAAATTCTGCAAATGAAATTAATTAATTTTGGTTGGATACACTGTAATACTCAATTTTCGTGATGTTAAATTAAAAGTACCTTGCATATAAGTACAAGGTGTCAGTGATTACGACTTAAAAAATTTAATGACCCTTTCATACAAAATCATACCCTTGATAGTCGAGCACTTCATACCGTATTGCTAGGTATGACCTTTATGCATCCAACGTTCATAGGCAGGATTTTAGAAAACTCCCCAGAGGATGGTTGTAGGACAATTCACACCAAGGACAATTCTCACCCTACGGTCGTCCGTAGATATATCTTTAGTTTAGTATAATTCAGGTTAAATAAAACTAATAAAAAGTGGTTACCCCAATCGTTGCTCTCCCTAATATACTAAAAATAACCTGAGAAACTGTTCAACATTTCTTAAGGGCTCCTATTTATAATGTAATTTTGAAAAAAGAGGGTCATCATTATTCTAATATACTACGACTGGAAACTGTCACTCTAAAGGAATCAGATTATGCTGCAAATTATAGTTGTAAAATTATGGTTTCAAAAAAGGTAAAATTGGTAATCATGCATCCATTCTAGAAATTGTAGGGGGGGGGGGGGTCAGTATAGCTATGATCTTATAGTTGTAACACCCTATTATAAACAATCAGAAAATTACCAAATACATCCCATGTAGAATTTAAAATGGGTTCAATATTGGCGTTTCATTGTAAATATATTGGTCGAATATGAATGTACAATATTGTCCTAACATTGAAATGTGAGCAATTTAACATACTGGCTAAATATTACTCACCGATATTATTTCAATATTGGGGAAAATTTTTATGCAATATTGCCCCATTATTGTTTTGTAATTTTTCCCAAAATAGTAAGAAAGGGAGTGACCTGGACCTATATTTGTATAATACTTATTACAAAAATATATTCACGCAATATTGGCTGCAGTTCGACAATATTGCCCCAATCGTCTATACTGAGTGTTCATTAAATCAGCAAAGTATATTTTAGTTAATATTTTTATCGGCAGATGTCCCCACCTAAATTTCCATAAAATGTCAAAAAATGTGGAAAATTATTGAATGTTTTTTTATTTTAAACTAGAAAAATTATGCATTTTATCCACTTATATTCTAGATAGAGTCAAAACTGTTTTTGTAAAAAGGAAAAGAAGATATGGTTTCAAAGAATGACAGGGGTGACAGATGCTACTCTTAACCACGACACACACTAATATGAATAGTACAGCAGATTTATACCCAACTTTATTTGAGTTAAACTATATATAAAAATGATAAATGTTTTTTGTACAACTGTCATTAAAAGTGACATTTTTAACGGCTGTCAAGAGTGTTAAAAGATGACGTTTACAGAGTAGCATGTTAAAAATACTTTTTTTTAATTGATGTCCTATTTTAGCCTAGCCTTTTAAACCACGCCCCAGCGTGTTTAAATCGCTCTTTTTAAAACGCGCGTGTTTTAAAGTTGCCATGCCAACATCAACAAATTTGAAAAACATGAAATTCTATTGGTTATTGATCTGGCAGTAGTACTTTGTTACGTCAAATAAAATGACAGATTGCAAATTAATTTCCGTTTATTGGTTATTGATCTGACAGGAGTACTTTGTTACGTCAAATAAAGTGACAGATTGCAAGTTAATTTCCGTTTTTCTCATTTCCATGACAACGAAAGGTATACTGATTTCACATTACGAATTCAACCATTTCACATTATTAGTTCTTATTTCCATTTTAATACCAGATTTTAAAGTGAACCAATAAAAAAAATAGTATATTAAAGTATAAGTGGATAAACAGGTCTTTAAAACACTTGCTTTATTTCATGCACTCCGGCTGCGCCGTCGTGCTTGAAAACTCGCGCGTGTTTTAAAGACCTGTTTATCCAATACTTTATTATACTATTAACACTAGTGTTATAGTAATTAAGGTATGTAGGGCGTTATGAACTAAATAAAGCCTAAGGTCGACATTGTTGGCCCGAGGGATATACGTCGACCGTAGGCTTTATTTCATGCACTCCGGCTGCGCCGTCGTGCTTGAAAACTCGCGCGTGTTTTAAAGACCTGTTTATCCAATACTTTATTATACTATTAACACTAGTGTTATAGTAATTAAGGTATGTAGGGCGTTATGAACTAAATAAAGCCTAAGGTCGACATTGTTGGCCCGAGGGATATACGTCGACCGTAGGCGTTATGTTCACAACGCCCGTGGTGCCATCTTTACTTTATGTCATACTTGCAAGAAGTTGATTAAGATGATTAAAACAGATGATAACAATAAAATCAGTATAGACTCACATGTAACATCCTTGACCGTATCTATAGTGATGAGGTATAATTTTAAATTTGCTGGCGTTATAAAAAATAACGCCCGTTGCTATCTAAAATCCGGTTGTCATGTAAAGAGGCGTTATTTAGTCATTAATGTTTCTTGTTTCAGAGTTGTAATGGTGAAATAATAAGGTAGTTATGACATAATAGATATTTATGTATCAAGTACGCAAAATGATGTTTTAGTGGATGAGTCGAGTTTGTCGGACGAGGCAAAGCCGAGTCCGAAAACTTAGACGAATCCACTAAAACGTTTTGTGTACGTGATGCATACAACATTTTTTTGCATGAATTCTCTAAATTATCAAATTAATTTCATAAAAATTTAATTTGGTACGTACAGAACAGTTGTAAACGTCATATTTAGCATTGACATAGTTGTTATAGCAACAACAAGTAAATTCGTAAAAAGTCAAAATAAAGATATCGTAAATACGTCAAAACGAATGAAAATCCAGCATTAAGGTTGTCATAGCGACATTAGCGTACTTGTCCTTTAAAGATGTATTTTGCGGATTGTATTCAGTCCGCAAAATGGTTACTTTGGAGACAGAATACAAAAAAAAATATTTTTAACACTGGCCAATAATAAAGCTTGTTTGTTGGTAACTACGGTAATACGACGTCACCTAACACGCCCACTTCACAGCAAATGCGGTAATAATTGTTGAAACGTCAAAAAATAATCAACTCACAAGAGACGCCAAAATGTCATTTTATAGAAATATGTATTAAATTTTTCTATTTCAATATCAAAATAGAACAGTTATACAAAACACTTTGTATAAGATTTGTGTTAAAAGTAACTTTTATCTTGTTCGGTGAAATTTTTTTTCCATCCATGTTTCCCACCACCGTTGGTCTTTTAGTTTTGAGGCAAACCAGTCATCAAACCATTTTCGTAAGAAGTGATGATGAAGCACTGCTCAACAAGTGCGTGTCTCATTGATGCAAATACAAAAGTAATCAGACGGAGCCAAGTAAGCCGCATGCGAAAGTATTTCCCAACTAAAAGCCTCAATCGTTTCCTTGACCAGTTTCCCTGAGTGTGATGGTGCATTATCATGAAGAAAAATCAGTTTGTGTTGCCTTTTTTGATATTCTGGTCGTTTTTCACGCAAAGCTTGATTCAAATCGATCATTTGTTGTCGATAGTGTTCAGTATTAACGGTTTCCCCGGTTACCCATGATCTTTTACGCTTAGGATTTTCATTTTTTTTTCATTTTCATCGCCAGTCACAGTACTATGGAGAAATAGCTTTCTTTTGTACCTGGCGAGCAGCACTTCGCAAGTGGTTTTTCGGTTTTCCTGCTGTCTTTCATTAAGTTCATGTGGAACCGATTTCCCCATCTTCTTCATCTGTCCCAAGGCTTTCAAACGTACGTGTCACATTTACTTGATCCGCGAGTTGTTGCGTTTGAGTGTCATCCTCATCCAACAAAGTTCGCAATCTTCAAACTTTTCTTGGTGATCTTCCGCGTTCTTCGTTTCTCACGTCAAAAGCGCCAATTTGAATTTTTAAACTACTCAAAACACTGTGATTTACCAAGAGCATGCTCACCGTAAGCTTCGACAAGTATTCGATGCGATTCTGCAACAGTTTTCTTCAAATGGTAACAGAAAATCAATCCTGTCCGCAAATCGTATTTTTCAGGCACAAAAATCGACATGTTCTACGAAATTACAATCAATGCTGTTGTATGAAACTTGCATTGTTGTGAGTTAAACATTTTTTGTCAGATGTCAACAAGATCATAGAAAAAGAAACAAGATTAAAATCTACATTAGAGATATACATTGACGACTAGGGCCATCTATGGGCAAATACCGGTTTCATATTTATATAGGTACCTGTAAATAACATCGTGGTTCATATGTTTACATTATATTATTTTACTTTGAATTTCATCGACGAGATATGGTCTAATATAGTTATTTTTGTATCTAGTGCGCGAAATGCCACTTTGGTGATCGAGAAAATAGTCGAGATCACCAAAAGTATTTCGCGCACGAGTTGCAAACAAAATTTTTTCTACAAACGCAACGAAACGTAAAGAATTTGACAATTATTTTAACGTTAAAATACAATACTCTCATCTAGTTTGCGTGTAGTGCGTACTTCGCGCCTGGCGTCGTCATTTCGGGCACGCTGTCATGGTAACGTAGGTAAGTGAAAAAAAGGGTCACTTCGCGTATTGTTATCGATGCGCAAACCTTGTCCTTTTTTGACGTTTGTAGAAAAAAGTACTTTTTCTCGTAGAAATATCCCAAAGAAAATAACCACAGACAGACTTAATATACTATACGAATTACGCATTCAAGAAAAATTGTTCGGAAAACTTCCATCTCAGTTCTCTGGTCTGAGGTTAATGTAGAGGCTACGTACCTTTTACAGTCACAACTCGACTATAATGATCATAAAGCAAAGGTTCCCACACAACACCACGTCCAAAGTGCACAAATAATTAAGTTTCCAAGTGAGCACAATTTGCTATTCGAGAATCAGCACGAAACCGTAAAGTAATTTTATTTTCAGAATTAGGCGAAAAAACAAAATAATTCAAACTAAGGTTATGTCGGAAACTATTACCTTTACACATAGGACATATTTAACAAAAATCAAAGCAAACTTAAAAAGCAGTTCATTCATGAAAAATATACAGAGTGTCCCATTTAAAATAGTCGACTTTTGGCAATTTTCTGTGGTCGTTAGAAAAGATTCAGTACGGCCCTTTTGCAACAAGTTTCGTTCAAAATCGGCGTATCGAGAAATAAAACAGTCTTTTGTTTATCATAATCTCCAATTTTGTTGCTCTACTGCCAATGATTGAACAGTTATGATTTTTTGACTGATTGTTGATTTCGGCGACAATTTTAAAAAAACAATTATTTTCTCCTAAATGAGTTGACTTAAGTAGGTGAAAGGCCAAACAAACTTGGTCTAGAATCGAATATGGATTTCAAAAATATAAAAATCTATAGGGTGTTCCATTTAAAATAATCGAGTACGATGCTGTACAGACGAAACCGAAAGCAATGCGTTATGCGGGCCTCAAAATATTTTTAGGTTGTAAACAAGGAACATCTGAATAAGAAATGTCTCTTAACCTTTTGTCCTAAAATTAATATTAAAGGCACTATCGAAAAACGGAGGGCGAATGGGCCCCCTGTATACATTATTTTATATCTCACGAGTAACGAAATTGACACCCTTAAAATGATATATCTTCACAGTAAACTGTATATGCCTGTATAAACGTCAATTTGTGACTTTTGTATTGTTTACAGCATTCCTGATTGGTTGCTTATTTATGGGTTAAATATTACGTTTTATTTTGGTTTGTGTCAAATTTTCACCTATTAACGACCTTGAAAAGTAGTAATTCTATGTACGGTGCTGAAACTATACCTATACAAGGTGACTAGCACGTTTGGTCGTGTTACTTGCCGTCTTATCAAAGCGTAAAAATTAAACATAAGAAGAATAAATAATTCATCTCACAAATCACTTTCCTTACAATGGCTTCCCATCCATTTGTACGCACTTCGGTTACCGGTATCAGGTGTGCCACAAGGCAATTTTTATTGTTATTAAATATCGATTTAGAGAAATTTTTTATTTCTCTCTGCTCTGTATTTAAAAGCCCTTAAGCCGCTATTACTTACACCTTTCGTAAGGATGTACTTTGTTAAGGAAATGTCAAAGCGAATTCCCAACAAGGCCAAAAAGCTTAAATAACGACGTAAATTGTGGCAATAAACAATAATTATTTATTTGTCGTGGGCTCGAAAAGCTCGACATTAAAATTGATAAAATCAATAAAATTTCGTCCGAACTTCCTTTTAATTCTGCTAAAGTGATTTAAATTGGTAAATAAAAAGCTAAAGGTAATTGTATTAAGATGCAAATGCAAGTTTTAAGTAGAAACTTGTGTATTAAGACAACGCAACGTCGCGTATAAATAATGTAACACTTGGATTATTTTATTTTCCAAAGTCAGTTAAAGTGACAGGCTCTCTGTAATATTGTTAAGAAGGTACATTTTCTCTCATAAAGCAAATCTTAAACTGTAGCTTTACAAGACGTAATAGTACTTAACGTAAAGTTCGCTAAAACTTTGTAAATGCTTCAAAATATCTAAAACTATCAAAGTAATGACACGAAAAGGAGGCGCGTTGTTGTCAATGTCATCAATTCGACTAAACCGTTTTACTCAAGCGCCGTGGAATTAATTCAAACACTAAAGATTTTACATTTAGTAAATTAAATGGGGATTTTGTTCAAATATTGTATCATCCGCAAGACCTTCTTGTGTAAACAGTTCTAGCAAAAATGTTAATTTTCTTGAGTAGAAAACCAGCGACTTCTGCCATATTGATTTTCAATTTAGTTGCATTAATATTTCGCTCCGAGAGTTAAGTGAAGTGTGTATTTAAGGGAAGTTGGAGTCATTATTATTGATGGGGTTGGCACCCTTGTAGTAGCGCTACCACCCTTGAAAAAGTCATTGGTTATTTATTTGCACCAGAATACATTGAAGCAGTAATTTTCTAAAGTAAACATAAAAAGATAAAAACCTAAAAAATTCTAAGGGTTTTCTGCTATACATAAAAAAAAATACATAATTTTAAAGTTTCACAAGCAGACTGAAATACGAGTTGCAACCTACTTTAAAAACCATTCATGCATCATCCCCCTGCCAATGCGGTCCCTTATTGATATAATAAAACTATTAATTTCTTACGATATGCTCCCTGAACCGTTCGATATAATTAGGAGCACTTCTTCTTTGTTATAGGACATAAAATGTCAGAAACAGTTTGATTTCTAAAGGGATCGATTATTACAAAATATGTTTAAAATTTTACATGTGAGTTAACAATTTTTAAATGCTTGGTTAAATTTGTTTTGTTGTCTGTCGTCGTTGCTTGTGAATGTTCTATTTCGTTGACGCCCTTTTGTTGCCTTTAGCGCGCTAACTCAAAATAACAAAAACGGCGTAGAATATACATTTGCGAATACATATGGAAAGTGAATACGAGACTAGAATTTACATACGTGAAATTCAATGCAATACCAAGTTACAGTCACATTTATAAATCCCATTCTTTATACCACAATAGAATTTTGAGTAATTCACCTGATATAAATCAGTATTGTTAATAGTGACAATGAAAATTTGCTTCTCCACCCTTTTCGCTGTGGTTTGTATTTATGTAATTGTAGTGGTTCCTTTCTTTCACCGTAAAATTTGATACAAATCGTTTAATTTTTAGATTATTGTTTAACCTTAATCCTAATCGCATTGTATAACAATTTGTGTTACACACATAATTTATGTTTTAGGTAATTTTCTCTTTTTTCTCTAATAAAAAATTGCTGCTTTTTGTCTCGCTTAATCGGTTACATCATAATAACGTTTCTTTCTCTTACATCCTTTCCCTTTTCATTTTTTCTATTCAAAGAGTCTTTTATATGGCGCAATATGCAGCCCACTGACATACTAAATGCTTGGGCTTTCCGTCCGCAACCCCTACAGTATTGATGTTCCAGACGTTTTACGTTCTTATAAATTTTTTTGATATAACAAAATTGTAACGTAAATTATTATAATGTCGATAACTTTATCGGTATAATATCTGTTTGCAGTTGAATCTCCTTTACCCCTTCGTATGTATTAACTGGAGAAGTTCTACCTTAAAAATACATAATACTGTATTATATCGTTAGAATATGTTAGACACCTGCTTCAATGCAGCGGCAGTTGTGAATATGAACAGCTTTGCTGCTACCCACCGTCGGTTGGGGCTGTGATCACCCCCCTTTTTTTTCTTAGGCGGAGTTCGACCTCTACCTCTTTTTGCTTTTATCCGGCCGCTTGTCCACCTGACCAGAGTTGGCTCTAGGAGCCTGCATCTGGATCGATGTTGAGTCACGGGAGGTAACTGGATTAGAGGATGAAGTAGGGACAGTTTGGCTAGTTTGGAGACAGTTTCCTTCTCCTCTTTTGTTCAGTGCCAGAAATCCGCTTATGCGTGATTGAGGCACGGCGACCTGCAAGTTAGATTGAGGCGTATCCTGGGACGCTCCCTTTCAATGAGTATTAGTGGTGTTCTTATTCATGTTGGATGTATGTAATTTCGCCGTTTTAGCTCTCCACCTATCA
Source organism: Pyrocoelia pectoralis (assembly GCA_036250285.1). NCBI lineage: Eukaryota > Metazoa > Arthropoda > Insecta > Coleoptera > Lampyridae > Pyrocoelia > Pyrocoelia pectoralis. The sequence continues at coordinate 32,806,463 of CM070077.1, forward strand.
TGGAGCTCATCAAGGGGACGTATATTCAGACGCCAGGGCTACTAGAAGGGTAGCAGAAAACAGACCTGGTTTCGCCTCCGAGTAAGTCATTCCGCTAGTCAGGCTGCCACAAAAGTATCTTCGAGTCCTCAGGCCTCTCCAAGGGGTATTGAAGGTACTCTCTGTTGAAAGAACTGACAGTATTCAAAATTAAATATCACACACGTCATCTTCATCTACATCTTTGCTCGTGTTCAATTTTAAGCAATAAAACATCGACGAAGGCACAGAATTTTCAGAAGAAGCTGCACGTACGTTATCCTAACACTGCAACTAATATATCTAACACATGGCAAGTTTAAAAAAGTTTTCAACAATGCATTAATCTATACCGGGTGATTTTTGAAAACTATCCGCCTGAGATACTTCAGAAACCAAAATGAAGTTGAAAATTTCCGAAAACAGGGCCGCTTATTTGTCAAGGGGGAAACCGTTTGACCTATGATTCACACTTTTGACGTTTGCCCCTGCAACCCCACGAATACCTACACAAAAATTTTTAGTGGAATGACTCATCGCGTGCTATCTCACATGAAAGCTTATCTTATAAGGATTATGGTGATGTGTCACTTGCCCACGTTTTTTAATTTCTCATGCATTTTATGAGAAAGTTTATAATTGCTACTTCAGGAGATACCACGCGATGTGTCATTCCATTTAAAATTTTTTTGGAGGTATTTGGAGCCCAGGGGTAAACGTCAAAAGTGTGAATTATAGGTCAAACCGTTTCCCCCTTGACACATAAGTGGACCTATTTTCGGAAATTTTTAATTTCCTTTTGGTTTCTGAAATATCTCAGGCGGATCGTTTTCAAAAAATCACTCCATGTGCCGCGACGTTAAAAGCTTCTTACATTTTTTTTATGATGTGCCTTACTCTTTTGCTGGACCAAATCGACCTGATTTGGTTTTGACTTGCAAGACCTTGAGCTATTTGTAACCACCTGCGATTTAATCATAGGTAAATTCTTGTCGAAGTCGTTTCTTTTTTAAGCTTAGGTTTCAGGAACATAATTCCATGTCAAGAAGAATGAGGCACCAGCTACATCGATTTGCCGTTGTTATTCAAATAACGTAAACTGCCTTATGGTATTTTAAACCAGCTTATACTGCTACTGAAAGCCCATTTTGTCCTAGGCATGACATTTTCTAAGAATCGCTTATGTCATCCCAGAGCCCAAAGGTCCTCTCTATCAATATATTCTATTAAAAATTTTGAACTCATTACGCTTTCATAGGCGAGGTAAAAAACTTTAACACTTACTCCGTAAAAGTCTACTCTCAGTTTCGTCAATTGGGACTTTTTCACGACCACTTTATTTTCAAAGCACATGACTTTCAAGGAAGCCTGATTGGCATGGGTTTTCGGCTACACTCACTTGAAGCCGACTTCTAAACGACGGTGCTTCCTTATCTTGTGCTCCCTACGGCAACTGCAACAAAAGGTTTTAAGACGTCGGTTGGTTGGATGAAGGTATACCTGTACAGAATCGGTCTTGGTCTTGGTGGCACATGCTTTGGTTTATAATCCTGTAATTTTGTTCACAACCTGACTTCCTAGGGTATTTCTGTCAGAGTGTGATTGACTCACCTTATGTGTTTTGGAGCATCGAGCTACCTAAAAGGTAACCTTGCTTATGTGACAGGACATCATCATTAAGCTGTATATTATAAAGGTCATCTTATGCGCTTCTTCCATCGCTTACTGTTCGGTTAGTTAAGAAGAAATGGGTTATTTCTAGACGAATCACTTTATTGGATAACCCTACCCTTGCTTCCCTTTCTACTCTCTAATATTTAAGGAATTATAATCTCTTTTTCATTTTCGGACTAGTTAACCCCTATACCTACACCCTGTTATTCATTTCGTAATTACCTTCCAACAAGTGTGCTCAAATGCACCACATTAAACAACTTTTGTGCCATTACCGGTTGTTGCCGCTTATTATATTTGGAGCCAACCAAGTCAAAGGCGCCGCCCCGATAATGCATTTTGATAAAAGTTATAATGGTAAATACATTGGATAAATTTCTCCATTTTGTATAGGTAGCTTGATAATGAATAAATAAAAAGACGTCGAGTTATCGCAATAGTTATTTTGTATCTAGTGCGCGAAATGCCACTTTAGTGATCGCGAACTGATTTTTTAACGAGGCGCAGCCGAGTTAAAAAAATAGTCGAGATCACCAAAAGTATTTGGCGCACGAAACAAAATTTTTTCTACAAACGTGAAGAAGTTTACAATTATTTTAACGTTAAAATACAAAACTGTCATCTAGCTTGCGTGCAGTGCGTACTTCGCGCATGGCGTCGTCATTTCGGGCACGCTGTCATGGTAACGTAGGTAAGTGAAAAAAAGGGTCACTTCGCGTATTGTTATCGATGCGCAAACCTTGTCATTTTTTGACGTTTGTAGAAAAACTATATTTCACATTATTATTTTTTTACGGCTATCGATTTCGGTTATAAGCTGACCATCATCAGGCCCTGCTGCAGGATAGTGAGATGAATTATTGTAAATTATTTGGTGAGTTTTATCTTCAAGTGAACATAGAATAAGACATACAGTCCAATGAATAAAAATATGAGGTTATGTATGTAATACAGATGCCTCGTGGATGGTGTATATAATGATATATAGCAATCTGTAAAAGAGAATGAGCTGTATCATATTAAAATAAAATAAGTCAGTAAACTTATGGTAATATGTAAAGGTGGAGGGAAATGGAGGTGTTGGAAAGAGTACAGGAAAGATATTGGAGATTGGTGTTGCGGTTGGAAAGGGAGAGGCCAGACTACATAGTGGAAGAGGAAGTTAAATCGGAAAACATAAGGATACAGGTAGCGAAGCTGGGAAGGAATGGAGACGAAGAATAGAATACGGGCAGTAGGACAGGAAGAAATACTATGAAAGAGGAGAGTATGCAAGGGAAGAGGTGCAGAGGAGAAGGGAAGGAGAATGGGGGGTGAGCACAAAAGAGGACATTGTAGAAAGGGATATGGGTGTGCAAAGGCAAGAGAGTGGAGTAGGATCAGGGAAGGGAGGTACAATCAGAGGTATGGAGAGATAATTGGGGAAGAAGTGCCGGAATACCTAAGGGGAGGATTGAATATGAAGAGAAAGGAGATGGTAGCAAGATATAGGTGCGACAACGAGGAAAGGGAAAATAAGTATTGGTCCGAGGATTATAAGAGAAGGTGTAGGTGGTGTGGAATGGAACGGAAGAATATAACACACAAGGGCGTATGCAGCTTTTTGGCTAAGGGGGGGGGGGGGCAAAAAATAAAATTGTTTGGAAACGTGTTACCCCACAATTCTTTTCAATACATTTAAGCATCATACAATTTCCCTTGGGTACAAATACTATTTATTTAAAAGAAGAGAGAGGGCGGAAGGAATAGGATGGATGGAGATTGGAGAAGGTGGAAGAAAGAAGGAAGTGGAAGGTTAGGTTAGGCGAATGCGCATTATAAGGATTAGGAAAATGTGGGTGTTATTGTATTACGAGGGATAGAATGTCAAATTTCAATTTTTAAGGTTTTGTTTTGTGTTCTATATATTTGTACGGATTAAGGGATAAGAATCCATTTGTAAGGGATTATTCTTTAAACAAATAAAGTGATCTAAATACCTGTGAGCAATTAAAGAGCACGTGCACCTGCAATGTACTCACCAAATCATTTACAATAATTCATCTCACTATCTTGCAGCGTGGCCTGATGATGGTCAGCTTATGACCGAAATCGATAGCCGTACAAAAATAATAATTTGAAATATAGTTTGCGATACCTCGACGTCCTTTTATTTATTTTATTGTATTGTAAACTGCAACAAGTGGCCAAGTAAACGTTTTCAAAAAGTTCGCTTTCTCCAATTTTTATAATACCGGATTTGTCTATTGCACATTGCGGTATGCGTTGAAGTGTGACATAAACAAGTTAGTCTGGCGGAATAGGGAAAGCATTGTGCACTTCGAGGTAAAAGCGATTTTATTGCTGAACTTTGTTCAGGGGTCCATAAGGAATGTTTTCAGCTATGGAGGCACTCGGTGCGACCCCTGGTTATTTTTTTACAGAGCCCCAAAGTACCCCCTACGGGGAAAAAATACATTCATTTTTTGATGGCCGAAATTAAGAAAATGGGTGTCATTTCCGATGTTTTTAAACATGTAGAAACTATTTTTGGGGTTATTTTTGATGTAGGGGTAGGGGAGGCGGCGCTATAAGGGGGTGGAGGGCAATAAAGCACCAATATTTTGAAAGCCAAAATTAATGAAATAAATATCATTACCCATTATGTAGAATTCATTTTTGAGATTATTTTTGGATGTAGGGGCCATGGGCGTTGGAGGGGGGCGCTCTGAGGGAATGAGGGGGAAAAATTGAAGTTGAGGTGTTGCATGTCATTTCCATGGTTTTTAGGGGCGCAGAATTCATATTTAGGGTGAATTTTGTAGTAGAAGGTAACCTTGAGTGTCGAAGGTCATATCCGTGGGGCGCGGGTACAATTAGAGCCCATTGTTGCTTACAACGGTACGTATTTTGTAATTCTTTTTTACGGCGTTGAATTAATTTTCTAGGGAGGTTTTGGCTGGTATAATAAAGGATTAATAAAATGAGCGTAAATACGACGATAATCAATAAGAAACGGCAGCAATAATTAAAAGAAACTAACAAAAAACGTAGTTTTACAGAACTGCCATCTGCAGTTTTCGATGCGGTATGTTTAATTGTGCGTTTAGGTCGAAATACTAATTCTCCGTAAAAGAAGACCGTAGCCTATTTTCTAACCTGTACATTGGGTGTCAGAGGCGTCAAGGAAATTTAGATGTCTTCGTCAGCCACGAGAATCACTTTTATCCTCCGTCAATTTCCGAAAACGGCGCACTTCGGTTTGGGAAGAAAGTAGATCTCCTTCCGTGTTTGAACCCTGAAGAGACTTCACAGCCACAGAGCCTGGATTTTGAAATGGTGGTAATCGATGGAGCGGCCGCCGTCAACTATCTTGCTCCAGATCCTGGAAGTACTTTCGATGACTACGGGAAAAAGTTCGTCAACTATTTAAACAATCCTATGTACGCGAGGGCGCGACGGCTGGATGTGGTATTCGACGTATACGTTAGTTCATCATTGAAGTCTTCTTTAAGAGTAAAAAGAGGAAAGGGCGTTCGACGAAAAATGGAGCCGACAAAAAAAGTCCCGAAAAACTGGTCAGAATTTTTGAGAAACGACTCAAACAAGCAAGAGTTGTTTGAGTTTCCCGTTACTTTCGTGAGTACATCGACATGCCCCCGAAAAGTTCTTGTCACTCTACACCAAAACGTCGTTTGCAACGTCGAGTCTATTTAACAGGATTGATGCCTTGCTCGCAAGAAGAAGCTGACGGCGGAATATTATTCCACGCAGCAGACGGCGCAAGACAGGGCTGTAGCAGAATCTTCATCCGAACAGTAGATACCGACGTTGTCGTGTTGGCTACCGCTTTATCCCTGGATGTGAACAACTATGAGTTGAGAGTTTTCGACATCAACGCAATTGCAAACCGCATCGGACCGGAAAAGTGCGCTGGGTTGATGGGATTCCATGCCTTTACGGGCTGTGATACCACATCTTCCTTTAAAGGCAAAGGAAAACGATCCGTGCACTTCCCTGTGCAAATGTGGTGGCTGTGAAACCTGGTACTTACTACCTAAAATTATGTTTTCAGAATGTCAACGCTCCTGTAAATTTGTACATAAACTTATCTAATCTAATCTAATTTTTATTCTCATTGTTCGAACGCTCCCGTAAATATGCCCTTTGGCACTCAAGGTATCCCGCTACTACAAAAATCACCCCAAATATGAATTCTGCGCCCCCAAAAACTATGGAAATGACATGTAACACCTCAACTTTAATTTTTCCCCCTCATCCCCTCAGAGCGCCAACCACCTGCCCCAGGCCCCTACATCCAAAATAGTCTCAAAAATGAATTCTACATAATAAATAGCCTGGGTGATGATAGTTATTTCATTCATTTTGGTTTTCAAAATATTGGTGCTTTAACCTTGATTTTATTGCCCTCAACCCCCTTATTGCGCCGCCCCCCCTCTCCCTACATCAAAAATAACCCCAAAAATGATTTCTACATGTTAAAAAACATTGGAAATGACACCCATTTCTTTAATTTCGCCCATCATAAAATGAATGTATTTTTTTCCCGTAGGGGGTACTTTGGGGCCAGCGGTGGATGGGCCCAGGGGGAAAAAGGGAATTTTCCCCCTGGGCTGGTAAAATTTTTAAAAATTGGGCCGGCAGAATTTAAAACCACAGTCACAGACTATGCCACAGTCCTATTTTAAAATAGAATTAATATTTTACAAGACAGAAAAATTGGTTGATTATGTGAAATGTAATGCAACTGCAACCCTAATGCAGTTTGGTCTATTTCCTTAGTTCTTGCTGTACATGCAGTAAATGTAAATTTATAATGAATAGAAAATGTAACGTTGCGACGATTCAACAAAACCTAATCTTGACGTAAGGCTGAAGTGACTGAATCCATGAAACGACGCTTTCAAAAAACACAAGTTTGTGCATGAACCTCTCTTTTTTGGATCCTAATAACTTTGAAAATGTAAAACAGAATAAGATCCCAAATAATGTTCTGAAAGAACTTTCGCAAAAAATTATTCCGTTCAATAATTTAGCAACACACGAGCAATTATAAGAAGAGATATTTACTTTCGCCAACAACTGTGAAACATTAAAATTGACCTTAGAGGAATCTTATGCCTCTTGGACGATTCTGAGGAAAAAAAATATTTTGTGCATAAATTATCCAAATTGTGCGACCTGTTGCTACAAAATTATTTTAAAATATAATTTATATCAATTATACCAATTTCTTCTGGCTTTACCAATTTCACAAGTCTTTGTTGAAATTTATAAAAAACAGACTGCGAAATAGATTGTCCAATGATCATTTACAACCCTTTATGATGTTGAGAGCACAGAAAAAGCGAATTTGAGTACAATTGATAACGAAAATGTTATTAATGATTTCGATGAGACATCTCCACTATGAAAAAGTTGTTGGTTTTAGATTTTTATTTTTATTACTAATTTTTTGGGTTTGTTTGTGTAAGGTTTAGTTAATTTTTGTAGTTTATTTCTTCATTTAATAATAATAATAGTAATCATAATAATAACTAATTTATTGTGCAAAAAAGAATTAAAAAAACTTTCGGAATTTTATATCTACTAATTTTCATCATGCATGTCCTTGCCTAAATAAAATGAAACTCTTTTTCTATTTCGATATTTTTACCGATATAACAATATTTTTAACTATTACTGATGGAAAACACTTATTATTATCAACATTATTACTACCTATTAGCCTAAAAATTTTCGGCCTGCATCAATATTTGCTTTAGGCCGCTTCCTCTATTTCCCAGGCCGGTTTAGGTTACCCCATCCACCGCTGTTTGGGGCTCTGTAAAAAAATAATCAGGGGTCGCACCGAGTGCCTCCATAGCTGAAAACGTTCCTTATGGACCCCTGAACAAAGTTCAACAATAAAATCGCTTTTACCTTGAAGTGCACAATTGGTTTCATATTTGGCTCTAAGCGGCCGGACTAAGTTGCTTTAGTTACCTTAAATACTTTTTCAGATACAAATTTTCAAGTAGATCGATTATTTAAAATTGGCGTAAGAGATGCGCAAAAAATATGCAAAGCCAATTGTTTTTTTTTGGCTTTTTTACAGTTATATTTAAGTCTCTCTTCTAAACACTCCTTTATTGTCTTTATCATTTCATTCATTTCCGGTCCTCTTCTTGCAATTAGCATATACTAAATCCCATACTTTAACCCCCCTCCCCCCCTCTCTATCACAACCATTCCTTCTATTAAGTTCCTCTTTATGTCTTTGCTTCTCAGCGTTTCCCATAATTTCCTTCTGTTCACATTGCCGAAGGCTGCTTTGATGTCTAAAAATAGTGCACATAGTTTTTCCCTCTTCTTTTCCAGTGTTTTATCACGTATATGTTGTCTATAGCTCTTTTCCCCCCCCCCCCCAACCTTCTGACCCTGCTTGCCAATCTCTTATTAAGGATAAATAATGGCATAAGCTGCTCCGAATTTCTTTTGGTTTTTTGTTATCTTATTTTTTTGCATTTGCATTGCTGTACGAACGGAAACAAACTTTCAATTTTTGCATGCCTTGGAAAAACAACTGCTATTGCACAATAAAAAGCTTCCTAAATATAAACTTCAGAAGTAATTTCAAAGAAAAACACTTAATGAATAAGCAATATAATATGAGGGTAAATTAATTTGTCACTTACATACTAAATTATATAAAAGTTATGTTTCATTAACAATTATTACAAAAGAAATAGTAAATAAAAATAGCATTCTTCTCTCAATAGAGTTACACCTACAAACATGTTCAACACTACATTATTAACTTGCCAAGAATAGAAAATCCCGAAATGTCTTTTAACGTGGACATTCATAGAAGAAAACAAGTATAGAATGTTAAAAAATTGATACAAGCGTGAATAGTGTTTGGGGTCAGAGTAAATATTTGAATAGCGATTTTGAAGTTTGAATCACGATACATTTTATAGGGACAAAGGCTTTTAAAACTGTTATCCTTTCGAGAAAATGGTAATCTATAAACGTAAAGGAAAATTTGATTCAAATTTACCCTAAATCTATTGACGTTAGATTTTGTTTAGAGGGAGAATTTTGTCTAACGCAACATATTCTTTTTGTTACAGTTTAATTTACTCGATCTTCCTGCAAGGAAAAAGCGTTAAAGTTTGGTTCACTGGCTCGTATTGGGGTAGTCATAAAATATGAAAAATTGAACGCAAGATGAATTGCCACAGAAGGCATTGTTGTATTAGGTAAGTGCTAAATCATCAACTTGTTACGTTTTGTTGATATTAAGCTACAAGCAAGCAAATAATATTTATTGGCTATTTACTTTTACATTCCACCTTGTTGAAATTACAAGAAAATCAAGGAGAATATAGATAGAATCGTACGCAGAATACAATTATTATAGTGCAAACCTCCTTTTGTGGCGGAATGAGTGTTTCCATCTATACATTTAAACCTCAATGTTTAAACTTTAATATTCATGTCCCTACTAAGGGACACCACATTGATGCAAAAACTGGGACACTTTAGCTTGGTTGAGATTTGCAATTCAGTTCTCCCAATTCGAGGCGACCTTTTTATATTAGTTTAGTACACCCTTTCTCAATGAAAGTCAAGGATAACACCTATCTTCCTTCTAATCTCCTGCCTATTTCGGTTATTGATATACCTATATATTTCAGGAATCTACCTTCGCAATAAAAGCGATCTTGTTCCTTTTCCTCCTACTCCCATCGATCTACGTCATTATTTCTTATCTTTCACATCTTTCTTATACGGAAACCGTTAATTTTTATTAATTTGTTGCACTGCACCTTTTCGCTTTTTAAAAGCGCTTCGGCAGAGTACGTTTTCTGTATTAAATTAGTAAAAAAATTATTCAAATTTATACTTTAGCTAATCAATACTCTTTGTGTGTAACATAAAATGTTCAAATGAAAAGAAAATGAATTCGCTTTGAATCCACCTGAGCATTGAAAATAAAAGCATCTACAAATTACGGGAAGAGTAAAGCCAGATGTTTCACGATTTTAATAATAAGGATAATGTTTACGCATTGTAAAGGTAAAATAAATTTAAGCATCCTTTACATTTTCTTTACAAACATAAATATTGAAATTAAAATTATCGATTTACATTCATTTGATGAAAATAGAACTTATTACAAAGTAAAAATTTATTATATTTTCACTGATGTTTATTTTCGTTTTGGCGTCTTCAATCTTCTAACCGTAGCAAAAACTCATTTCAATTTCATTGTTGTGATTTAATAGGTAAATGAATAGAAGCAGTGAAAATGGAAAAAAAATTTCTTTCACCAATACTCACAAATAATTCTGATACTTATAACCTCAATAATTCCATCACGTATACCTCAAAGTAATTTCCTGTACACTTTCATCAGCTGATGAAAATAAAGCGTTCATGTTCCAAAAAAAAATTAACACGCGTTTTCTTGTCAAGAATTTCATTATTAGAACTATTTCTTTTCACTTGGCTCGGTTTTAAATAGGTATAAAGTGTTATAATTAACTTTTCTTTTAAAAATAGTGGAATTTAGAGTAAATAGTCACAAATTTTATTTTAGTTAAAATGTCCGATACAATAAAATTGGTTTTATGACAGCAATTTGTCTACTTAAATTTGGTATGTGTGGTGCCAGTATCTTGCCAAAAGATATAAACTGTAGGCGCCGTACGGATTGAAAAAAAATTATTAGCCGAAGCTTATATTAGTTCTCTTGGATACGTAGAATGGCTAAGATTAAATAACATATTTTTGTAGATTTTTTAATAATCTTATTTTCGAACATTCGTTCAGCATATATAGCAGAGTAAACAGACGATAAATATTAATTTATCAGAATTTTTATAGTTAAAAGTAAAGATACCCTATTAATTATTTTTGTGATTTGTTAACATCAGTTTTGCCAAATCTGTTCTGATTAAAAGATATTGTTGAAAATGATGAGCTGAGTTGTTCTGAATGAGCCTAAAAAGTATGAAAGGTACAAAGTAAATAACGAAACCTTATTCTATGACTTTTGCTGCCACAAGGCTTGATTTCGTGATCAACGATCCTTGGATTTGCGACCGAAAAGTTCAGTCTCTAGCCAAACTTCTTTCGAAGTGATTAATCTCTTTTATTTACGCTAAATAATCGTTGGGAAAGCTGATGAAATTATTATAGAAGATGATTCAGTATACTTTTACAAACTTTGGAAACATTACTTACATCAAAACAAGAAAAAAGTTCATATAAACGTATGTGCGATAATCCTTAGTTTACGTTAAACGGCTTCGAGATAAAACCCAACTGCTCTATTTATCTGTGCACTCAAAAAAGGTTTTAGAGTAGGTTCAAAATCTCGTGGCACTCGAGACGTGTGGCGGGATTTATTTAAACGCGATACTACGATACTAATATGAAGTTCTATAAATAATTACACCTATATTTATTTACTCTACATATTTAGGATGGCATTTTACCTACCAATGTTTTTGGACGTATAATGTCGTGCCTATTTTTCGAAATTGTTGTAAATCCCGCCGCGCATTCCGAGTGCCACGAGATTCTGAACCTACTCTACTGATTGTATCCTAGCAGTCGGATCGCAGTATGCTTTTTGGTGGAATTAATTGGAACAAGAGTGATCACTTTTCTTTCTGTCATGTGAAAGCACGTAAATAAAAATATAAGAAAAGTTTCTAACCATCTATCGGAGTTTTATTATCTTTGCTCATTTTGTAGGGATCTATAAAAATGTTCATAAACATTCTTCAATTTACTCAACCTTATTAATTATAATTTATGTGTTATGTGCCTCTTCTGGAAAACAATTTTTTTGAGGTTTTTTGTAAACTACATTAAAACTATTTGGAATAATGCCCAATTATTTCGATTACACTGGTCATTTACCCATCAGTTGTATATCATTTAAAAGATTTAAAGGGGTCTATGTTTTACGTAAAACCATATTGTCATAGGTCTTTCTTCAATGTTTCAGTTAAATGAAAGTTTCCAGACCGAAGACAGTTTCGGTATCCAACAGTTGCTGCTATTTTTGGTCGAGTTTCTCAGACAGTAGACTATTGATCGAGGAGGACCAAGAGTTGCTCATACGTTATGACCGGAAGGAACACATGTCGAAAAAAATCCAGGTAGCAGCAAGAAATTGATCTTGGCATGTGGTATACCTTATCGTTCACCATAGAAGATATTTCACGAGTAGCTCATGTTTCCGTACCACCTTGAAGGTGTGCAGGACCTTTCGCCTGCTAATCAGCCACTATGAGAGAACATTTCCGATAGTTTATTGCATAAACTGCCAATCCGTTGTTTATTCCCAGTTTTATTTGCAAACGAGGTAACGTTTAAAAGAGATGTAATTTCCTCAACCAGCACATATGGCCTCATCAAAATCCTCGTGCAAGAGGCTAGAGATCAGTGTGTGACTTGTTCCAGGGTTCCAGCATGTTTTGGTCTCATGGTTAATAATGCACAGTATTTGAAAGAGTGCGACAGTCCATGGAACACTTTCAAGCTGATGATATTGCGACATGCGTAACTGATGTGTTGCATATAAGGTTTGATTAATAACTGGAAAACTAAGAACTTTTGGATATAGGTTTATATGAAATTTTTCTCTTGCTTTGATATAACCTATATCCATAGTTTGTAAACGCATTTCATCACCCTTTACATATAATGTTAAATAAATTAATATAAAGTTCGTCCACCCTTGTTTTAGCCTAAGTGACCTAACCGTATGTAGGGTGAAGGGAAGACTAACGAACCAAATACTTTTTCGTTAATGAAGGGAAATTCTAAAAAAAGTACGTAATTTAGTTTACCATTATGAAAAACCGTGTCCATAAGATAATAAGGAATAAAGGTACCTATCGTTTTTTACGATTTCTTCTTTGATTCAGTTTTGATATGGGTTGCAGCTCTCGTTGTACAACTAGCGATGGCACACAATACACTACATCCAATCATCTTTTTTACTTTGTAAGTCGCTAATTTTCATTAAAGCCAACACACCCGTTCGCGTAGTCGCTAAAATATTGATCAACATTGAAAGAATCATCTCTAAGCATATATGGTCTGATTTTCTACTGTAAGATTTAAGCTTGGGTGCTTTCCGCTCTTGAATGTTTTCTGGCGTAGCTTTCTTCATAGCAGAGAGTCTATCAAGCGCTTAGATAAAATTTTGAAGTGCTTTCCTTGGGATAACCTTTTAAGTTCTTTCAAGTCTCTTGCCTCCACTGAATTTCAGATAGACCTCAAATTATAAAATTGAACCCACAGTGCAGAAAAACGTTTCTGAAATGTTTTAGAAAGGTATCTCTGAAACATGAAACATCTCAGGACAGCGACAGAAACGTATCATACACATAACATAGATGTTTAATGTCCGCCTTCAGAAACCTAGATTTGAAACAACACAAAAACGTTACATCGAAACATTTTATATATGTTTCTTGAAACATATCAGAGAGTAATTTATTGTAGGAGAAATGTGTCATAAATGTTTCATACGTCAATATTTGAAATGTCTCATATATGTTTCACTTGAAACATACCTGAGTATAAAAAATTGAGATGTGATAGAAACTACGCACCGAGAGCCCCAACTGCTCTGAGGGGCTCTCTTTTCCCAGTGCGCAGATCCTACAGGGCCCCATGTGTTTCTGGTACAACGCTACTAAATACAATTCTGTAACATTAAGTTTGAAAGTGGACTATTTTGTTTCAAACGAAACATCACATTTTTAATGTTTCTAAAATGTTATACGTTATCACTAAAGCTAGGATAGTTAGGCAAAATGAAAGTTCAAAAAAGGTAGGCCGGATGGATGTACTGTGTTCAGTGGGAAGTATATTTCTGACATAGATAAAATCCATTCTGTTGAAACCCTGTTAGATCACTTTTGTTTCCGGTTTTTTTCTCCTTTAAAAATATCATAGGGAGGCAAAAAGGTCCCTTCCGTTTTACAGCATACCAACACGATTATGGTTTCACCTTTTTTAGCAGGGATAAGGTTAGGAACACTTTTTGACACTGTCCGGCAAGAACTTGTCCGGTCCTGGTGTTGGCCTGAAGGTCCGATTCGTGTACGTGATACATATATTTGTAGGCATATTACCCAAGCCATTTTCTGTATGAATTGATTGATATTCTAAAAAAAAATTGTTTTCAATTTTCAACATTCCTAAGGCTCAGCCAGGTAAGCTCTGAAGTAGAATATCGCATATTTTGCTTAGCAAAGACTAAACTGACATGAAAGAAGAAACTTTATAGGTATAAGTGCTCACATAATTGTTCAATGAAGTCTTTTTATTGAATCCTCGTATTAACAATTCCGAGTCGGGTAGCTGAATTATGGTGTGCGGTCAATTCGCCCCGGCACTTCGCCCTCGGACACTTCGCCCCTGACATTTCGCCCTCGAACATGTCGCCCCCAAGACATTTCGCCCCCTGATATATCGCCCCCAAGATATTTCGCCTAAAAACATTTCGCCCCCGAAACATATCGCCCCCAAGACATTTCGCCTCCGAAACATATCGCCTCCAAGACATTTCGCCATTATATATTTTGCCCCCGAAACATCGCCCCAATATTCCATTATCCATTGTCTATTAGCTTATACAGTGGTCCAAATTTCGACGCTCACCATCGGTATCTCGGTTATTAGAAGAGGTAGAGCAGCGGTTAAATAGGGAATGTTTTTTTAGAATTCAATTCTCGCGATAAATCTCATTTCTAATTCTCTTCAATGTCTTTAGATTTTCAAATAATTTAAAAAAAAACAAAATTTCCTGATTCCAATTTTCTTCAATAACTCCACAGCCAGCAGTGGTTTTCATACGGCAGATGTTATAGAATTTTTATTAGTTAATTGCCTTTGAAAAGAGATTTTCAAAAATGCATAACATGCCTGAAAAATATTTATTTATGGGAGAGATATTAACAAAAACATGTATTTTTTTTAAATCGGCCAGAAAGTAGTACTTTCCAGTTTATTTTTAGGTCAGAAAATCTCATTTTGTCGGACCGAGCCAGAAAGTTATTGTGATAGTCCGGTAAAAGGTTTTACCGGACTCATTTTTACTTTCCGGCCTAGAACGGTCAATTGTTCTGCCCGTTTAAAAAAAAATATTGTACGTAATACGTCCCAAAAGTGCTTTTACTGGACTCGCAGGCTTGCAGGACTCGCCTGCGGCTCGCCCTGTAATTTGCCTACTTGTCCAGTAAAAGATCACTTTCGGGACTTGTTACGTAAACTACTATTATCTTTAATAGCATATGAGAAATGTAAGCTTAAAGGTATGCAAGTGCTAAGTAACACTGTGAAATACAGAAACCAGAACTGTGTTTTTGAAATTCTTCGAAAATTATGGAGAATTTGAATGTCACGGGTATTAAACCCTCAAAAACATTACCTAAGTATTTAACCGCTGCTCTACTTCTTCTAATAGCTCTACAAATGGTGAGCATCGAAATGTGGACACACTGTATATGTATAACGGATGAAGGCGATGTGAGGGGGATATGTTTTGGGGGCGAAATTGTCGGGGGCGATATGTCCTGGGAGGCGAAGTGTATGGGGGCGATATATCGTGGAGGCGAAGTGTCAGGTGGCGAAATGTCCGGGGGCGAACTGTCTGGGGAGCGAAATGTCCGAGGGCGAACGGTCCGTGGGGCGAAGTGACGGGGCGAAAAGTCCGGGGGCGATGTGTCATGGGGCGATTTGCCCTACAACCCTGAATTATATGCCATTATATGGGGCATGTCAAGTTGACGCGAAGCTGTATTTCTGAATATTCGTAATATGCATTAGCATACGTGCTCAAAATGAAATTAATTGATTTTTTGTTCTTTGTCCTTTAACTCCGTTAAGAGAATATCAAATGTTTTATTAGCTGCTTCATTTACATCCATTTCATATGATATAATTACGTTTGCTGTATAATTTAGATTTTCATTATACAGCAATAACACAAGTTTGTTCAAAACCTAGTCATAAGCATATAAATAGATATACCACGCCTGCGATAATGTCCCTAAAAAGCATACCTACTCATTGTTACATGAGAAACTGGCAGTGGAGGTCCTTGTAATCCCTTTGCCCTAATTTCTCTCATCATCTTTCTGTATAATATTTCGTAAACCCGAAAACAAGTTGGTCATCTCAAGAAGAGACATATGACCTAAAGAGGCCTATTGTGAATTTTGATTTTTGTTACATGTTCGCATCTACATAATACAGTTACAGATCTTTCCCCTCTTTTCCATATTTTTTTATTAGTTTCGTGAAATTTTTAAGAAGAATAAAATTTTTAATAAAATACAGAATAAATACAAATATGAAAATAAAATACAAAATTACATCTTTTTGTTTGAATATGTTCTGTTATAAACAATTTACAACAGAAGAGACTTTAATTAATTTATCATTTTCTCATTTAGAACTACTATTGACATCATTTTGCTGCTTTGAGATAGCTTATTACGTGGTATGATAAAATCTAATTAATCGTGTATTACTAGTGGCCTTAGGTTTGTTAAGGATTACCCTCGATCAGATCTATTAAATATGATTTCGATATCTAGTAAGATTATTTTCATTGTTATGTTGTTCAGAATTAACGAGACGGTTACAAATTTAATTTTAATTAGTTACAATTTTCTCGTTTAAAGTGTCTCTTCATGAACTTTATTATTAATTTTTTTTTAATTTAGTTAAATACGCAACACGCTCTTAAACTTTTTTCAGATCTGTGATCTGTCAATGTCAAAACGTCAGTCAAGACTTACATTTTTATGATGCTAAATTTCACGAACGAGCAAGGTGTGGAAGGTATATTAGTCGTTAATCGTAACTTTAAGAGCGCTTAATTCAATTATCGGTCGTAATAGACAGGCTGTGCGTTCTATAGTGGATAAGTTCGAGTCAACATATTCACTATTGATTGTTCCTATGCCAGTAAGGCAAGTCGAAGTACCGAACATATCGCAGCCGTAAGTGCTTTAGTTTGATCCACTCCATTCACAGGAAGTGGGAATCTCTCAGTCCACATTGTGGCGAATTTTGCGTACACCCTTACAAGATCAAACTAACTCAACAACTGAAGCCTCTTGATCATTTGAAGCGTTGAAATTTCTCCGATTGGGCTGTTCAAAAGTTTGAAGAAAATCCCAAATTCCATCGCAAAATTCTCTTCAGCGATTAAGCTCATTTTTAGCTTAATGGATTTATCAATAAACATAATATGTGTTATTGGACAGCAACAAACCATCAGTGAAATGTCGCCACATGGCACACGGGCGGCTTGTCAAACAATTGATCTATTGAAGGGAAAGTTCCGTAATTGTGTAATCTCGAGAAATGGTCCGATCGAATGGCCTCCTCACTCGTGCGATTTAACGCCATTCGATTTTTTGTGGGGTCAGGTTATTATTATTATTATTATTGTTACTGGGGTGGTCCCAATGGGTTCCCGCACTGCGACCTTTTGGTCTATCCCCGCTGTTGTCTATCCTTCAAAAATACCTGTATCTTTCACAAATTCCAGGATTTTAGTAGGGCGAATCTTCGTTACTTCCTCTTGTGTAATCTTTTCATTTCCAAGTACCTACGTGTTCACTTTCCTTTGTAAATGCCTCACATTGGCAAGTAACGTGATTGGGCGTTTCCTCTGCCTCGCCACAACCCCTGCATGTCAGACTATCGATCAGTCCCATGTGGTGAAGGTGTTTGTTTTGTCGCAAGTTTTATCTTCGTCCTGCTTAACTTTAAGATGGACGTAGCTGGGTCCCCGTTTGGCGGTTTCCAGGAAGATCTTGGAATGACTCTGTCCTGGGATTTTCGATCAATGCCAGCAATGCTCTTTCGTGAGTATTGCCTGAATCTCCTTTTTGGCTGCGTTATAGGTAATCCCACAAGCCACACTGGTTTTTTGAAAAGTTGTTAATAGATTGTAAAACTGATTTGGAGGGTTTATTTTCATTAATCCAGTGTAGTGCTTTGTTTAGCATACGCTTCAGCTAGGGTTGCCATCTCTAAAATCTGGTAATTAACCAGGACAAGAAGCGTGAAAACCCCGGACATGCAAACAGGATTTTTTCTAAGTTACTCAGTAAAATAAAAAGTGGTTTTAATTGTTAAGTATAAATAACTATTTAAGTATTTTCATTCAATTTTAAACTAAATTTTCTTTCTCTTCTAAGACAGAACACAGAATCTTTTTAAAGTTTTGAGAAACTGTTAGCAGTTTTACATTTTTTATTTCTTAAAATGAATAAATAATTATTCTCTGTTATCTAAACAAAATCTTAAGATTTGACAGCCTCAAATTTTTTATTTTTTATATGAAACAAAAATTATACAAAAAAACTCTTTTTGGTCTCACATTTTTAATTCCTGTAAATAAAAAAAAATACACAAAAAGATAAAATCTTGAAGTTATAAAAAACTATTCTAATCCCACATTTTTAATTTCTTTAAATAAAAAAAAACACTCTTAACAAAACTTTTTAAACCCGGACTACAAATGGATCCCCCGCCTGGCGCTCCCAGACGCCCTCAGAACTAGGACAAATCCGGGGAAACCCGGACGGATGGCAACGGTATAATATATGGAGCAAAACCTAGTTAGTTTGTAGGTATAAAATATGTCGCTGCCATGAACACAAAAGGCAGCTCCCGTTCCGTTATTATTTTTCACCCGTCCGTATATATTTTGATGTACTCCCGGTATTTACTTAATATTTCCGTAAATATTGTTTTATCTATATGTACATGTACAGGGTGGTTCAAATTGAGCACTTTCTTATGGCAACACTCTTTATTTTAAGAGATAGAAAAAAATGCACCTCAATTTTAATGAGAAAATCACTGGCGCAAACAGAATTCAGCTATCTTCAATCGTTTGGACGCTAGGGGGCGTTTCTCGAATTTGGTCGATTTCTTCAATGCTCCATAACTTTCTTATTATTAAAGATAATTGATTTTGGCAAAATCTTTCTAAGAGCACTTTTTTACGTAGAATCCATTGCGATAGATAATTTTTATACAGGGTGTTTGGTTTTTTGTGTACGACTCTAAACTACATTTTTTCATACGGGGTTTTTGAAAAAAAAATTAAATTTCCTAAATTTTGCTGTATCACTTGTTGTATTTGTGTTGAATATTATTTGCAATATTGCATCTTATACATTGTTATTTCAAATTTAAAATATTTGGAGTTACTTAATAAAAATTTTCAGATAACTAAGACATTATCGTTTTAAATCATACTGCCGTCTTTTGTTAACAATGGAAACCAAGATGTCTACAAACAAAATATTTTAATGTAGGTATAAAAATAATATTTAACAGAAAAATAACATCCAAATTTAGGAAATTTCAAAAACCCAAAAATATATAGGGTGGTCCGTATGAAAAAATGTAGTTTAGGGTTGCACATAAAAAACCAAACACCCTGTATAAAAACTGTTTATCGCGATGGATTCTACGCAAAAAAGTGCTCTAAGAAAGATTTTCCAAAATCACCTATCTTTAAAAATATGAAAGTTATGGAGCATTAAAGAAATCGACCAAATTCGAGAAACGCCCCCTATCGTCCAAGCGATTAAAGATAGCTGAATTCTATTTGCGCCAGTGATTTTCTCATTAAAATTGAACTCCAGGCACCTTGGTCCATTTTTTCTATCTCTTAAAATAAAGGGTGTTGCCATAAGAAAGTGTCCAATTTGAACCACCCTGTACATTATTCGTATATCTAGGAGTTATGACATTTGATTTAGTTAACTTAGTTGGATCCCACAGAAAATAAGGATGTATTTTGAAATTCTGCTTAAGATGATATTGGCGATTATCTTCATAGGCATCTACCAAGGGGGGATTGTTTTTGATACGCCAATATTTATTTGTTAGACATTCTACGACTAATTGATGGAATTTATTGATATACAAGAATGCTTCGCGTGCGGATGCGCGCCCGGCGGTTATTCGGCGTTTCGCGCTTTGGTATTAGTAAACATCTGCTGCTGTAATTACTGAGCTGTCTTTACCCTACACAATTTCGAAGCGCATGCATTAAAGTAGATATACGTGTAGTACACGTATATCTACTTCAATCTCATGTCTACTTTAATGCATGAGATTAAAGTATATCTACTTTAATGCGAATTTGTTACGGACAGACAGGACACCCGTTCATTCGCAATTATTATATATGATGGTTTATTACAAGCCGTTCATTTAATAATTGCTTTACGCGCCAGATACCGTCGTCTAAGAGATAGCGATGGTTCTTGGGTTTCTGCTAGTTGGTATTTCATTCGTTTAGTACAAACCCATGATTAATCATTCACTGTTTTAAAACATGTACCTACGTTGTTTTCAAGATTGTTTACGCATTCGTCATATGAACTACGGATGATATACAGATAACTGCCACGGTGGCAGCCTTGCGTCTGAAAAATAAAGGGTTGTTGAACAGCAGAGGTACTGAGGTGGGACACTCTCGAATTCTGGGTGAGGCAGTCAAGCGACTGCCTATACTAGAAGGACGATCTGACTCACTCATCCCTCGATTTATACTAGGGAAAAACTACCGCATCTTTTTTGATGCGGAAGTGGCATCCCAACCAGACATATCCATCTTCACGGACGGATCTAAAACAATGGAAGGAACAGGCACCGGAATTTATTCCAAAGAACTGAACCTCCATATCAGCCAACCACTAGGCAAAATTTCGACTGTCCTTCAGGCAGAACTAGCAGGAATAACGCTTAGTGCAAGAATAATTCTTATGCACAGCATAAAGAATAAAAGCGTTAGAATTTCCAGTGACAGCAGAGCCGCTCTGCAGGCACTAGGTCAACACAAAATTACCTCCAGGCTGGTTTCCGAGTGTCACCAAATACTGGAGCAACTGACAAACAGCAATACCCTTGAACTGGTATGGGTTAAAGGGCATGCTGGAACAACAGGCAATGAAAAAGCCGATAAGTTAGCCCGACTGGCCTCAAAACAACTGTTTTATGGTCCAGAGCCGGCTCTTCCACTTACAGTATCAACTGTAAACAACTTAATAACTCAAGACACCCAAGCCCAGCATAGGGTTAGGTGGAACTTGATGTCAGAATGCCGTCACGCGAGAGAGGCCTTCAGAGGACCATCTCGTAGCCTGGCGCGTTTTTGCACAGGGCTATCCAGAAAGAACCTGCGGCTACTTGTGGGCATACTTTCTGGGCACTGTAAACTTAACAAGCACATGCACCGCATGGGCTTGGTTGAATCACCATCCTGTAGAGGATGCTACACAGAAGATGAGACGGCGCAACACATACTTTGTGAGTGTCCCGTACTTGTCGAATTAAGACGATCCATGTTGGGGGACTACTGGCCGGACATGGCTAAGATTAGAGCCGCTTCCCCGTCCAGCATCCTCAGGTTTATCTCACGTGTGGGATGGCTTGAGTGATGCTGCGGGGTCGAACGACTCTAATCAGGGAGGCAGCACAAAGGGCCCGAATAGGTGGCCTAAGTGCGCGTGGACTTTTGACCACCCTCCCATCGTAATCCAGAATCCAGAATCCAGATAACTGCGTATTGAATGCATTTAACCGTATCACTCCATAACTCGTGCAGACCAGCAGTGTAAATGTTAAATAATAGTGGACTTAATACTGAACCCTGAGGTATTCCGTTGCATGCGTATCTTGGTCCGTGAAGCAAATTATTATGAAAAATTTTACGGTTACTATACAAATTTACCACATTGGACGATGCCTTTTCCGATAAACCAAAGTCCTCAAAATACTTAAGTCGACGGCGTCCTATGCTCCTGACAAATCTAAAAAGAGGCAGGTCAAGTACTTATTAGCCGATAGAGCTATCTATGTAACTAAATGGACGATAGCATCCCCCATAACTTTACGGAAGCCTAATTGATTCGACGGTAGCAGTGAGTTGTGTTCGCAGTGCTATTCCAATCGATTTCTAATAATTCTTTCAAAAGTTTTCTTTATACATGAGATGGGTCTCTATAATGATGTCGTAGCATTGGCAGACTTTAGGGGCTTCAAAAAGAACACCATCACGACATCTTTTAATTGGGGTGCATAAAAGATATGTATCCACCAATCATTTAAAATGCCCTGCAAGGTAGACATTGCTTTTCCAGGCATATTAAGTATCATTGAATATGTATAACTATCCATGCCCGGAGCGGTATTGTTAGCCTGTTTGATAGCGCTTTGTAGTTCCTCGCTTGTGAATGGTCAATCCAGAACTGATTGGCGGTTTCGTGACGTGGAGAAGGAAGGAATATTACTGACCAAAGGGGGTAGGGGGGGTATATTTACCGAAAAGATCTTTTATTATGTTTTTATCGAGGATAGTTTTTTAAAATTGTGTAGTGGAACAAAGGTGGGTTGTAAGGTAAGAATTGACCACCTTGAAGATTAACGTTCATATGAAAATGCTGTAATCAAAATCATGAATTATAGTGTAGTTTCAACAAACAAAAGAGTAATTATCGTTGAATATTTCTAGAAACCTACTAAAGCACCTTGATCATTTGTAAATTACGTAACCCACCAGTAATTCTGGTAATAATTTATCAACCTGCAATTTTTCCATTTTTGTATTATTTAATTGCGCTATTGTACCTACTAACAAAAGTTTGAGTTTTAATGTGACATATTTTCAACTGTATGATTGTCATCGGTGTAATGAACAAAGAAATTAAATATGAAACTTCACGCAACTGTACTGTAATTATCGACAATATTGGACATTTTGAATTGGTGCATTATACAGACATAATGAACATAACGTTCATTAAATTTTTATTCTGTTATTATCAGACGAAATATTACGCTTCCATCATACTATATAGCAAGGAAAATATTGAATTTCGATTTGAGCAATTCGTGTTTATTTATTTAGGTCAAATTGTAAATTAGTTTTAAAATTACAATATAATTTTGTGGTACATAATCGAATTGGTTTTCTGTATTTTATGTTTTTTGTATGACAGAATTTGAGGATTGGGTTTTCGTAAAACCTTCAAGGATTATGATGACAGTTAACAAGCCTAGCGTCGATCGGATCTCTTGATATCATCCGACTGTTAATTAAAACTGTGGTATCATCTAATTGCACTTTCATTTATCAGCAGTGTATATTTCACTTAGTTGTCAAAGTTTTCCCCTTTCGATTTTAATCAAGCTGCGAGAAAAGAATTTAATTTAGTTCCGCATTTACTATATATAATATATCTTATAAAGGAACATACAGTTAACAAATTTACATCAACATCTTTCGGAATGGCGAAATTTTTTTTTTTTCAAATTACTTATAGTCAATAATTCCATACGCCTGTGTAGTCACCATAGTTTATTAAATTACACGAGCAACTAATTTTAATTTCAGTTTGTACGACTTTTAACCAAATCCCTTTCAAATATATTTCATAAATCTAAATTATTCGTTAAAAGTTTTAATGAATTTTCAGAAAAGTGGGTAGTGGCCTTTAACATTAATTTAATTCTTTTATTCTACTTTCGTTCATTAAATTATGCTTTACAACAAATTGCATGTTCAACCTTCTATTAATGGTGTTTTTCGTTTTCAATCAATGTTAGTAATGCATTTGCAGTTTAATTACAATGTAGTATTAGTTCCTTAAAATGAATGGATTAGC
Source organism: Pyrocoelia pectoralis (assembly GCA_036250285.1). Taxonomy (NCBI): domain Eukaryota; kingdom Metazoa; phylum Arthropoda; class Insecta; order Coleoptera; family Lampyridae; genus Pyrocoelia; species Pyrocoelia pectoralis. Next base: position 32,829,880 of record CM070077.1, read on the forward strand.
GAATAGTATTTTACCTATACGCTCATTGGTTCTAATTATTATGGCAAATTTACCTTTTAATTGACCTTTTAATTATGCTATATTATGCATATTATTCACTATCGATGAGTTCGCATAAAATGTTTCATGTTAATGTCTTTTATGAGATTTTAGATAATTACGTTTAAATTAACATTGTTAGAAAATTATTTGCATTTACAGGCATTCAGTATTACCACAACTGATAATAATTATAATGTGGCTGTTTTACTACGTGTTCTCTATCTACCTATTGCAAAATGAACGCACTTTTGTGTAAATTAGGTCATGTAGCTTAATTCCATTCTCCTTTTATATTGAAAATTCGATCTGAAAATTAATACCAAAATATCGATCCGGGTCTTTGTGTTTTCAGGACGACAAATTTGTGTGTCAGTATAGTAGCTGTAGCTTCATAACTCTTGCCAGCTTCTACCATTATTTGTTCAAATGGCAGGGAGTATAAATATATTTTGTCTTTTTATAATAACTTTTTTATATTACTTTCGGACTCGGGACTTCGGAGATTTGAAAATCTCCGATAATCCGACTTTTTTTTTTAAAATGAAATGAAAATTAGTAATTAAAAACTCATTTGTCTCAAAAATATGTTTATTACAAGAGTGGGGTAATTGTAAACTAAAATTTGAATAGTGTAAATTCAAACTTAAAAAAACTTAAATAAAATTAAAAATACAAAAAAAATCAATACGTTTCTTGATCATTCATCTATGAATACTGTTGATAAAAATGGCTACGTTATATTCTAGGTCCAAATTTTTTTTTATTATAGTTATTTCTCTGCTTATTGATGATCAAATTTTTGTTTCCCTGTACACAAAGGGAGTGGATTCGAATGATTAGTAATTTGCTATGTTTTTGCGCTACACTAACCCTTCTTAGCCTTGAAAAGGACTAGCCCTGCGTAGTCCAAACGTCGGCGAGATAGAAGTACGACTCGTTGTATCTCTAACAATCCCATCCACATTAATGGTAGTTACCTCATTTGAGCCACTTGGCTGTTGAATTTGTTCATTGCCATTGGTAATATTTTTAGTTCCGTTATTCTGGGCATCCCATCTTTCCAAGGCACTAGCGTCAAACTCGTTTCCAGGTACGACATGGTCCTAAAATGGCACTATGCCAGCTGTATTTCTCCAAATTTCCGCAATAAATTGAAGAAAGATGTATTTTTGGTAATTTTCGTCCCACATTGTGCCTCTGCCATTTCACTAGTTTTTGATCCCAGGTGGCTTGTACTGATCTGAAAACAGCGAGGTCCAAAGGCTGTAAAAGATGTGTGGTGTGGGCAGGTAACTTCAAAATTGTTATGTTATGCTCTCTGGCGACCTCTACTACCGTTGTGGTTATGTGTGTTTTATGGCCGTCATATATTATTAGAACTGGCCTTTTTGGACCTAATGCTGGGATTACCGTATTTTTAAAGTAGTTTAGAAAAATATTATCGAATCCATCCACCCTTTTTTGCATGCTGCGTAGGATGTTCCCGGGAAAATTTCATCTGAACATTGCCACTGATCCCATATGTTGGCGCCTTTAAAGATTATGGAAGGTGGGCCTCTTCTCCCCAGAAGCACTTGTCAAAAGACAAACCGTAGTATTCTCTCGGCCAGGGCTGCTGGTAATACGTGAACATGGTTTTCCTCGTTTTCCCACAACCTTCGTTTTGCTTGGATCAATAGAAAAACTGCTCTCATCCAGCTTGTGAAAGCTGATTTATAATCTGCAACTCATTTAATGTTTCCTTCAACAAATCGAAGTAGCCGTAAATAAGAAAAGGATCGGTGACTTTTTTCCTGACATCTGGAATCCTGGAGTCTTAATGCTTAAAGCGTGTCTATTTTTAAATAAAAGAAACCAATCAGTACCCGGGATACCATCCTTAAAAGGTGTTTCAATTTTATGTTCCTTCACAAAATCACCAACCAGTTACAAAACCTCCTTAGAAAGACCAAACCCCCACTTCTCTAAAATAGAAATTCCTGCTGCCAAACTCTTTTCCTGCTTCGGAGTTAACACTGTCGAACGTCCTTTTGTGCCCTTTTTTATGCCACGTGTACCTTTTATATGGCTGTAAATCGTAGCGTAAGGAATATTGTACGTTTTCCAACTGACTATATGTCGTCACCCTAGCTGTTACTGCTTGTACAGCCACTTTCACATCATCTTTATTATAAGATAGATCAGAACTCTTTTTCTTATATGAACGCATCATTCTCTAAAAAAGGGGGCAAATGTAATACGATATGGGGTAAATGTTAAATAGGGTGTGACACATTAGCCCCAACACTAACTTTTCTGCGGGGTAAATGTATCACATGCCATTAAAAAAATCAAATTTAAATTGACTTCACTTACTATTGGCGCATCAGAAATATAGCCCTTTTTTTATTCTAGCACCACAATTTGAAAACTTGTCAGACTCAAATCTTCGAAACTGTTAACAGAGAAGCAAAATTTCTCGAAAACGTATCTAGAACATTGAGGGTGAACCAGTATGACTCATACACAAATCTTCTGTAACTCACCCCTTAATAGGTTCCCGACACGCCACCCTCATTTTTTTAAATTGCACTACCCCATGTGGAATACATTATTGGAAGCTCTTTCTGTTCTAAAGCATCAAATCCTTTTTCAAATGATATTTTGTAAGAAACTTTATCATCACAGCCATCTGAGTCATCGTCTTTTTTAATTTTTCTCGGCGATTTCGTCGTCATTTAACAGGTGTTCTTCATCGTCTTTTAAAATCCATTCTTCGACGCCTTCACGGAAAACAGTTCGACTTGTCCTTGACTTTCCTCGTTTTGGAATTTTCTGAGAAGTTTATTCCCTGATTTTCTTAGTGTAAACTAACTCCAAAGCTTCCACGACACAATAGATGGTGATTTTAACGTCAATTTTTCAATGCTCTCGTCCTCGTGATGGAGCAAAATTTCCTGAGGCAACTCTTTTCGATAAAGGCATTTAAATGACTCAATCAGTCCCTGATCCATTGAATGGATTAAACTAGTCATATTAGGTGATTAAAATTTCACATCGAAACCATTTCTTTTCAATGTTTCTGGACTTGGATGGGTGTATTATTACGAATAATTTTGGATTTAAATTTAGTGATGTTAAAAAGGTCCGAACCCATCCAGGCACTTTTTTGATGTTTGTAAAAAACTGACAGAGCAGTGGGATTGATATTTTTAATGGTCGTGGTTTTTCCGACTTACATATCACCATCAAAGGCCGGCGCGGTGATTGCCAAAGGCGTTGGCACAAACGATTACAGTTACTCCCTCTTTGTTTTTTTATCGGCTACATTATCGTTTCGTTTGCTGGCCAACGCTTTGACGATAATATTTGAAATCTAGGCCTGTTCCAAATTCTGCAACGAAAGAATTTACTTCTTCGCAGAAATTTTCGACAGCTTGTTGATCGCTCTCCTGAAATGTTTATCTATCGAATACCGTGTCTGGTTTTCCTTACCGCCATAACCAACTTTCACTCCCTTGACATTTTTCAGTTTCTGTGGGAAATTTTTTAGCTAAGATCATAGCTTCTTCTTTAATAAAATCGGACCAGAAATACTCATTCCATTGTTCCTCTGTTGAACAAAGCACAAGAAGACAGCTTCATTCGTCAAAGGGCACCCCTTCAATCGGCTAGTGTTGAACACGACTGTATAGCGAATGTTTCCTGTTTGACACGGTTTCGACGCCAATAGCTCACAGTCGTCTCTGAAACACGGTAAAATTCCGCGATATTCTTTAAACTCTCCCCTTTATCGGCTCGTTTAATTTCCGAAATTTTTTGGTCCCGATAGTTATCAAAACCCGATTTCGTTTAGGTTCGGGTCCGGGTACCGTCTATAAACACTGTAATAAAATACATTAGTCATCTGCAGGTGTGTTCCATCGAATAATTAAATCTAGAAGTTACTAGCATTTAATTTTACATGTTAATGGCCAAAGTTAATCAAATTACGTAAATACATATTTACAAACTTTTGCGTATATTTCAAGCGAATATTATATTTGAAAAAGCAATCTAATTTAATTACTGAAACTAATTCAGTTTAATTATATCCTGATGAGTATTTATATTTAAAATTTGAATACTAAACAACTATAATAATGGAAAACAATGGCCCGTTTTTCGCCGCTAGGTGAATTAATTTAGTTTCAAATTAAATTTAATTAGTTACGATACACTCTCTAAAAGATTCTTTTAACTTTGTATTAATTGAATATGCAGCATACAGTTAAAGTTATTTTCTATTGTCTGTAATAAATTAATAGTAGTAACGTCTTGTTACGCTCCTATAACGTTTGTATCAACCATATTAGCGAATGAGGAAACAAAACAACCGCTTCTAAAACATTCCATACACTAAATGCCCTATTGTGTCTGTTGATAAAGTTTAACAATTTTGTTCTGAAACTTTACATGTATTTGTTTTCAGCGCAATCGATAATGCAAACTGCTCGAAATAGCAAAACTGAACGAAGTTCTAGTAATTACTATTCTGTTAAATTTCAACTGATAATCATTTCACTAATCCCATACTATAAACATTCATTTTAATTTGTTTAATGTTTTCATCCATTAGTCGTCGACAATAAAATAAAAAACAACGCTAATTGTGTAATTTTGTGTACTACCCTTAGGTAAACGGTTAATGAGATGAAATTGAGGCAATATCTTTTTCATGTAAATATAAAGCACGTCTTTAATGGAACTTATTAACACATAATACTTAATTAACTATATTATAGTTTCGCAAACTTCATTGTGGTTGTAATACAATCTTCCCGAAGTTAATTTAACTACATACATTTCACCCTATATTAAATTGACAAAAAGTTTGTTAACTATTTTTTTTTTAATATCAATCGATTTATCCTATGATGACTATGATTGTTCGTAAACCATTTTTAAAATTCATTAAATAACAATTGTGCATCTTTTTTTTAATTCTGAGACACTGAAGGTTATGCCATACCAAAAAAATCAAGTGGTACGTGATTTGGGATGATCTGACCAGAATTTTTCCAACATTACAAATTTAGCTGAGTTATAACAAAAAACCAACTTCCTATGCGAAATCCCAAAGCTAACATCGTTAGCTTAACTAACTGGGTTAATGAAGACTTCATCTACTGGGAATGTAACGATTACTGTTGAGACCAACTTGGCCGTCATCATGTCCTAATGTAAGGACGACGACCGAGAATACTTGCCCATCAGGCCATCACCCAATAGTTCAGTTGGGAAATAATTTTATATCCAAACGATTCTCCTGATATTTTCCTATCAAATTCTCATCTTTTCTTCAGTTTCACATCGTTGGGTTTTTTCACGCGAGGAATCGAGAAATTGACAGAATATTGGAAATCGATAGCAGGAGAATATTTAATTTATTAATTTATGTGCGTTTTTTACCTATTTAAAGTAAAATAATTTTAAACGCTACCAACTTACACACATAATCGTGAATCGAACTGTAAGTTTTGGCAGCTTTAAAATGCGTTGCATTTTTTTTCTAATAATAAAAAATTATTTTCTAAACCAAACATTGCATAATAGCTAAGGTAAATACTTACAAAGTACTGATTCCCTATTAGAACTGCAATGTCTGCGCTCGCAGTGGAAAGGAAGTATATATTATATTTTATAGTAGAAATGGCACAAAACTGTTATAAGAAAATTGCGAACTTGTAAATGAGTTTTTGCATACGAATAAGTAGAGTTGTCATATCATAAACTCTTATTAACGAATAGGTTCATTTGTATTACATGGACGGTGTGTTATCATAATTACTAGGTACGTAGGTACACAACAGTGTAGCAAGGTCTCCTGTTGAGCGAAGTAATAAATATTTAGTGTACTAAACCATGTGATTAAGTTTAAATTACTAGGTAGTTATTATATGTAACTAGGAAAAAAATGTGATACATAAGACTCGATAAGGGTATATTTAAATTTTAATTATAACTATTCTCCATTAACACACAATTTCATACGCATAAACCACTATTTGAAGCATTCACACACCTAAGTCTTTTGGGAACATCTTCCATATGGGACACAAAAGTTTTCAAGCATCTTCCACGATCGAAACAATTTCGATTTTAGGGAAAAGGAGGAAATTGCTAAGATGCGACTCTGAGATTACCCTACTGCACTCTTTGAAAAATCTTTGACGAGAATGGCTATGTGAGAAGATGCGCTGACGTTGTGCCAGAAAATTTCATTCGATATTTTGAGCGATCAAATGAGAATTAAAGCTTCACTGCGCCTCGCCGGTTGAAATTGACCATTTTTCGTTATTCTAAAGAAACCATTAGACGCTTGTAAAAAATGTAATTTTTTCCAACACTTCGCCTACCTACGTTACCTTCCGTAGAGCTTCATTAAAGTACTGGAATAATCTTCAAAAAGTAAAAAATAATTTTTTCCTACTAATGGTCCTCATTTTCCTATTGTATTTATCCATGTGCATCAAAGCACAAGGTCATGCTGACGTTTGTGTTATTGGGGCTGGAATGTTTGAGAGTGTACTTTAGGTACCTACACGAAATTGAAATTTTCATTTAAAAAAAAAGCCTTAAATTACTTGGTGGTGGATCCTGACAGTTCTACGTATGAAGCATACTTATTACGTATGGCTTCTATACTAGTATCAAAAGCTTTCTCCTTATTAAAGAATACTGTGAGCTTTTGTGAAAACCACCTTTATGAGATTATTCATATATAGGTGCGCTACTAAGTTGCGGATTTTACACATAGGTGGGACTAACTACTTAGATGTTTGTTACAATAGTGGCCTCTACTGCCGTGAACGCCTAACTTGAGGATCTTTTATTAATGGGAATCCCCCCCAAACCCAACAAGTACATTACCTAGCGACATCTATGCAATGTCAAAAGTTGTATTTTGTTTACGAGTATTAAGTTTGACATCTGTCAACAGTAATCAGTCACAATACAAAAGTATTTTTCCAACAACGAAGATGAGTTTTTTGCCAAATAAACAGCATTTACGGGAAGCGTTGCTCTTCTGCTTTAATTTGAAAAAAATGCAGCACTTCGCTAGGTTTGTCGAGGCCTACCGCAAACATGTACCATCGAAAATTAGCGAATCTTAAGTTATACAGGGTGTTACTTAATGGTATGTACTTATTTTAAGGGAGCATTTCTGAACCAATTTTAAGTCGAAAAGTTCATATAAACGTATGTCCTAAAATGCTTGGTTTTCGATATGCAGGGTTCTAAGGTTTTTATTTTATATATTATATGTATATAAAGGGGAAGTAGAAGTAAAAGGGGGGGGGGTAAGGGGCATGGTGAAAGAAAAAGGAAAAGTAAATTGTTGTTCTGGAATGTGGCGGGGATAAAAGGGAAGGGATTTCTGGAACTATATAAAGAAGTTTAAGATGGTAGGGGTAGTAGAAACATGGTTGGAGGAGAAGGATTTGGAGGAATGGAAGGAAAAGCTCCAAGGGCAGTTTGATTGGGGAGCCCAATTCGCAGTAACGAAAGAGAAAAGGGGAAGGGCAAGAGGGGGAATAGTAACGGGAGTGAAAAAGTAGTGGGAAAAGGAAGAAGGGGAAGAGAAAGAAATACAATTAAGGGGTGCTAACAAGATATATAAACACAGAACAAGGGGAAAAGTATGTAGTGATGACGATATATGGAAAAGAGATGGAGGAAACAAGGAAAAGTATAGAGGAAGTGCTAGGGGAGAACGACGAAAGAAAGATAATTATAGGGGTGATTTCAACGCAAGGATAGGGGAACAAGGAGGGATAGTGATAAATGGGGAGAGGTGAGATCCATGGATAAAAAGACAAACGGATAAGGAAGAAGGTTAATAGAAATGTGTGAGGAAAGCGGATGGATGATCTTAAACGGAAATAGGAGGAAGGATGAAGAGGAGAGTATACGTATATTAGTGGGAAAGGAGCGTCTGTAATTGACTATATATGGTGGTAAATGAAGAGATCCTGGGGAGTATCTATAGAAAAAATGTGAATAGGGGAGGAAGAAGAATCGTACCATCTACCTATAGAGGTGTCCCTTAAGGAGGAGGTGGTGGAACAGGAAGAAGAGGGAAGAGAGGAATGGAAAAAGAGAAACATATGGACAGAAGAAAGTATAGAGAGGTATAAAAGGAAGTTTGACCGTGAGAAAGAAAGCGAGAAAGAGGTGGGAGGGGAAGTAGAAAGAATAGAGTGGAAAGGAGAAGGTACAGAAAAAGTGATAAAGAGAAGGGGCTGGTTGAACGGGAAATGTGGAAAGGCAAAAAGAGAGGTTAGAAAAGGGCGGAAGAAATGGAGAAAAGGATGCATCATGAGCTTAGAGGAGTACACAGAATTGAGAAGAAATTACAAAGGATCAAAGGAGAGTGGTGGGAAGGAGTTAGGAGACAAAAAATAAAATTTGGGCAGGAAGAAGGGAGATTGTATTATGAAAGAGGAGGGTACTCAAGAGAGGAAGTTGAGAGGAAAAGGGAAGAAGGGAGAAACATAGTGGGCGACACAGTAAGAAGGGATAAGGATACCCAAGCACAGGGGAGAAGAGCAAGAATAGGGGAAGGAAGGTATAATGAGGGATATAGAGAGTTGGTGAAAAAATGCTGGAATACTTAAGGGGAGGGAAAAGTTTAGAAGTGAAAAGAATGATAGCACAGTTTAGATGTGGGAATGAGGAAAATGGGAATAAGTACTGGAGCGAGGAGGAAGAAAGAAGTTGCAGGGAAGGGTATGAAGGTTGGCAGCATATGGCGGTGGAGGGTGAAGAGCTGCGGAGGAACGGGAGAAAAAGGAAGCACATACTAGGGAAAGAGGGGAAGGGGAGGATTGGATGAAGGAGGTGTTGGAAAGAAGGAAGGTGGTTGGTGAAATATATGGGGGAAAATAAATTGTGTTGTTGTAGAAATCGAATATTTTGTTTATGCTTATTGTATAAAACAAGTAAATTGATTGTATGGTATTTATTGAAAAAAGGTAATTATTTTAGTAATATTTTCTTTTGTTATTTTGGAGCACAAATTTCAATGCGCGCTTTGCTTTGAGGTTATACAAACCACGTAAATGTAAATGTAAAATAAAATACAAACCACGTGTTTTCAATATTTATATTCTCAAATATTTTTTAAAAATAAAGAATTACGATTTGCGGCCTCGTAATTAACATCGTTAAGTCAGATCATAATTATGAAATTTAGGCAAGTATTTAAAAGTTAAAGTCGTAGAATGGTTCATGCTCACAAAGGGACAAAGATCACAGGAAAAGTCAATAAACTTCTAATTTTCTAATTCTAGGTTAAGTTAGGTTAAGGGGAGGTTCTGAGAATTTTATTTACTTTTCCGGTATTTAAAAGTTGTTGAAAAATATTATGTGCAAATAGGTAATGTAATGAAAAAACTTGATAAATATTTACTTTGTAATTAATTTTTTAAATGATACTGAAATCAGCATGGCCTCCGACAATTTTCGAAATTCTTAGAAGAATCCAATTATAATAGATTTTAAAAATTTTCACTTATGATTTTTTTCGATTTCGAGATGCGGGTTTTTTTTATTAAATTTTTTACCATCGTAATTTAATTATTATAAAAATATAAAAAATAGTTATATGCATGTCGATTGCAGTGTTATTTTTTGAACGAGTACTGAAAACTATCTATCTATCTTTCTTACTTTCTTTGATTAATTTTTTTCATTCTCTCTCACATTTTTACTGTACTCTAGAATTTATTTGCCATCTATCAACTACTGCGCCTCATAGGATCATATGACACCCTATACATAGAACTGAATGTACGTAAAGAGCAACACACGTAAGGGCCCATTCAGTATATCGCCGCATACGCAGTTGGTACGCAGCTCTATAGTAAAAGCAAAGTCGCCGCCACAAAAAATATTGTACCAGGTAAAGTATGCCTGGAAATGAATGGTAAAAAAAATTTCCAAAGCTACAAAGAAATTTATAAAATAGTAAATACAATAACAGCAAAAAAAAATTTTTTTATTGAGTTGCGTCGTTTAAAATAGCAATTTGAAGGTTTAAATTGTTATAACTTAGTTATAAAAAATAAAAAAAGGATTTATCTCTGAAATAAAAATTCACAATTTTTGAAACAAATACTTACCAAAAAAAATTTTTAGAATATCTTCATTTTTTAGCGAGTTATGATGTTGTGAAGCTGTAACTATCATCCCCTAGCTTCTAACGTCCCTAATTCTGTTAATTTTAATAATACGGAAAAAATGAAGGGCCATTTTTGTGTAAAATTTACAGTTCTACAACTTTGATGAATAATTTGTTTGTCTAGCTCTTACCGTTTTTTTCAAAACTTAGAAAAAAAAACCTTTGTTTAATTTTTTTCGACCCTCCCCGGGGGGGTTGAAAAAATAAATTTCTTCACTATCATTTTTTAAATACTTCAGAGTGACGTATATCAAAAGTTCCTGAACTTATCTCAAAATTCGCATTTAAAGCTCTATTTTCTTGGATTAATATAGGTAGCTGTAGGAAGAATATAAGTTTGGTCTCAAGTTAATTTTCAACGAACTTCGTTCGTTACTGGAATCAATATTCCGTCCGTGCGTCCGTGCGTTGCAAGAGATGCGTATTGTCTACAACAAAGTTAAGATATGGATCTTATGTGAAATTTTATGCTGATTCAAGATCAGGTCCCAATTTTTCAATATCTCAAATACTTTTCGAAATATTCGACTTTAAAGTCGAAATTTCAAAATTATCAAATTTTGTCGTTTTGATAAGGCCAGATTTTTTTATACTTTCGTTACTGCTGTATTCGAAGTTCGTTTTGTAATCCACGGATTTCAACTAGTTTATTCTAAAAGCAAATTAGGTTAAATTTGTTTATACTTGTACATTTGCAGTCCCAGTTTTCCTCTTTCATCTGATTTCTGAAACTGAAAACAAGGTTTTGTTTTCATTTTAAACTGTTTATGTGCGTAACGTGTAAATAATACTTCAAAATTTATTATGCTGAAAAATTTATAAAATACTTTGAAAATTACATTACATTAAATTACTTCAAGATACACAGAATCCAAAGACGGTTTATATTTTTACTTCAAGAGCTTACAGGGGAATATGGAGCTTCCCATAATTTTCGGCATATTCAATTTCCTTTTATGAAATTCACTTTTCAAATTTAATCGTGCTTAAAAAAACTCATCGTCAAGATAATCATCTTAATGTAAATCTAGACTTGTAGGTAATCAAACGGTATAGCGACTTTATGACATTCATTTAATTACGCTATACATTACAAGGTTGGAAAATGATTAAAAGGATTTTTATCCCTAATCTTGACAGGTGTTCATTATAAAAACGATAAGATGTCCGAAGAGAATTATAAAACCGCATTCTTCTAAAAAAAAAACCGTTATTATACCCAAGTTTGGGTGGTTGGATTAAATAGACAATGTCAGCATTTTTTTTTTTTTTTTATAAATAAGGTCCTTATAATTTCTAATAGCATAAAATTGCTTCATCACGCTCGATCGTTTCATAAATTTATAATGGGTAGAATTCATGCTGCTTTTATGCGTTTGATAATAATGTGAATTATTGTCAGTACATGAAAAGCTTATTAATTTATTTTGCCACGCTTACGCTTTTATCTACCGCCACCTCCAAAAACTTAATTTGGGTTAATGCAGGTAAATTTTATTCATTCAAAGCCATATTTACAAGTTTAGTTTAATAAAGCATACAATCATAATACAATTTAGCGCGAAATATTAACGCCACAGTTTGTTTTGTTTTTCGACCAAGAAGATTAAGGGAAAAATTTTCGTATTGGGAAAGGAAAACTAGTTAGAAACTGTAATTATGTAAAAATGGACGACTATCGTGTCCCAGTTTGTATAATGGCAGTGCGCGGTGGGGGATGAAAACTGTAGTATGTTTAATTCAAATGGTTCCAATTTCAGTTTTATGGTGGAAAAATAATTAGAAAGTCCTACTTGTATAAATACATAAATTAAATTATTGTATTAACGTCGTACGAAATTTTAGTACACGTGACGCTTTTGATATTTTGCCAAGGTCTACCGTTTGTATACGAATGGTCATTTACTAACAATTCAACCCTTCGTTGTTTAACAAGACAAAGCAATATTCCTAGTTAGTCCGGATTTGGATGGAAACTATCGAGATACTTGATCATTCGATACAATAGCAGTTTATTAATTATTAAACGAGTAGTTTATTATTTATCCCTTAATTTCGAAACCCTTAAAACGCTTCTAAAGTTTTAAAGCTGATGCAGTAAAAATGTAGATTATGTATGCGACCTCATTAGTGGGATATGTATTTCCCGAATAGAAAAGTTGGCGATGAGCTTTATCTTTTCGTATTATAAAAACGTTGTTGGCACTTTTTTTTTTAATGGGGAACTTTTCCGTCCTATTAATTACGTTCCATTTTAAACGATAGAAAAGACCACCATTTAATAAACCAAACCATGAATATGTATAGAATAGTTGAGGTCGGTCAGTATATTGTTTGTAGAAGCCAAGTAAATTGATTTTCTTGTTCGTGTTCTAAAAGCGTATATGATCATAAATTCGTCACGTGAGGTCAGAACTAACCTAAGTCCAAATTCTTAACTTTTCAGGAGAGCCTATAGAAAGTTTATAGGTTCAAACCACTAATTATCCTAACTCCACTTAATTAAACAAAAAAAATAAAAGATTATTGTGTGCATATGCATATCCTGAATACTAAGTATCCTATGTCACACATAGGATAATTCTGCATTTACTAAAATATTCCTTTGAAACTTAAGCTAATACCGCTTCAACTACATAATTTTCTGTATGACTCACGTGGACTTAGGATGTTTTGTCACAACATAGTCGAGGAAATAAAGCACTGAACTTACCAAATTTTTGTAGTAAGACGGATTGAGATGGGGTTTTTTGCATTCGCTTCCTAAATTTAATAGGAAACTTTGTACCTACTTTTCATCATGTTTTTTTTCGAAATTGCATTTGTGCAGTCGAAAATGCATTCTGAATAATGCATTTTCATAGAAAAAATTCATAACTTCGTTATAAACTTCTAGAATCGACTCAATTCGAGTACAAGGGGGTTTTCGAGGTCGCTGATCCCAAATATGACCTCCAAATTGCCTCACCGCCCACCTGGAGCTCAGGATGGCTGAGCAACGTCATCTCCGAAGCTTTTTCTGAAATTCACTCTCAAATGATTCTAGACATCTCATCCGAGGGTTTTTAAGGTTGCTGATTCCAAATCAGGCATTGGAAACCGTCCCCCGCGTACCTGGTGCCCCACATCCGAGCGTCAACGTCATCCTCTTGAGTTTCACTGAAGTTTCAAGCCTATAGGGAACCGAAAATTGTTTCCGGGTTTTTTTGGGTCGCTCAGATCGAATCTGGTCCCGGATACTTTCTAACGGATACCTGGTGCACCACACCGCGGCGGCATCACCGTCATCCTCTGGAGTTTCGCTTGAAATTTTCGCTCAAATGCTTTCATTCTAATACTTGTTTGATCATATCAGGAAATCATGAGGTAAAACTTATAATGGAACATTTGAATAGATGTGGACATTTTCATTTTGTGAAATAAAATTGAGATATTATATAAAAAAATTTAAGTTTTGTTTAATAACATTATCATCCAAATGTAAGTTAATATTATAAATATTTAGTTTCAATTTAATTTAATTTAATTTGTTCCTTTTATTAGCAATTACAAATTATTTTCGGTTTACTAGGCTTGAAATTTTAGTGAAACTCCAGAGGATGACGTTGATGTCGCCGCTGTGTGATGCACCAGGTGTCCGTTAGCAAGTATCTGGTGCCACATTCGACCTAAGCTATCCAAAAAACCCCGGAAACAATTTTCGGTTCCCTATAGTCTTGAAACTTCAGTGAAACTTCAGAGGATGACGTTGACGCCCGGATGTGGGGCAACAGATACGCGGGGTACGGTTGCCGATGCCTGATTTGGAATCAGAAACCCAAACAAACTTCGTATGAGATGTCTAGAATCATTTGAGAGTGAATTTCAGAAAAAGCTTCGGAGATGACGTTGCTCAGCCATCCTGAGCTCCAGGTGGGCGGTGAGGCAATTTGGAGGTCATATTCGGGATCAGCGACCTCGAAAACCCCCTTGTACTCGAATTGAGTCGATTCTTGAAGCTTATAACGAAGTTATTAATTTTTTCTATGTAAATGCATTTTTCAGGATGCATTTTCGACTGCACAAATGCAATTTCGAAAAAAAACATGATGAAAAGTAGGTACAAAGTTTCCTATTAAATTTAGGAAGCGAATGCAAAAAACCCCATCTCAATCCGTCTTACTACAAAAATTTGGTAGGTTTGGCTTATTTTAGTGCTTTATTTCCTCGACTAACATAGCAAGCCCTTATATGAATGTACAGGTGACATAAGCTCATTTTTCACCAAAATGGACATAGGCTAGTTCTGACCTCACGTGACGAATTAACAGAGTAAATTCGCTTTACTTGCATGTTGAAGTAACGACCGCCACTAAATCCTTCTTCGTCAATTGTTTGCTTTAAAGTCAAATGTTTGCACGAATAGTACTTTCTCTGGCGTTTACTAATCACTACGTTAATTGATAACTCACTCTATGCCGAGTCTTATTAAGAGTGCAAAAAGCATTCTACTACCCCACATACGTTGTTTTGAGAGAAATGTGACCCAAAGAAACATTAAACAAAGATATAAATTAAAGTTGATGTGTGTTCCTTCCTAGTTGTCCTAAAATGTAATTTCGGATGATGGTATACGAAATTCATTGGTGTGTGGATAAAACCTGCGCCATAAATCATAATTAGATTAATTTTCCAAATTCCCGAAAGCAATTTTGGTTTTACTACTACAGGTAACACCTTCGCTTCGTTGAATTGGCTAAAAATAGAAGGCGAATTTTAAAACGCGTTACTTCAACGTCAATACTAACCCTAACACATTTGAACGAATTAGAATATAATCGAAATGGCTAAGGGCAGGCATAAAATTATAAGGGGATGGATGAGAGATAGTCAAGGAGAATCGGGACCGGAAGGCACCCAAAGTGGTATTCCATGTTAGCCCGGGGTACGGGAAGTTCACAATTCCGGGGTGTTTTGTTTGCATCTGATGTGAAGGGATATTTCGATCCTCGGGCATCAAAGTTACGTGATAATGCGTTAATAATGTTAATTTTGTAGACAGGTAGGAAATGAGGTAATGATACGCTAAAGGGTCATAAGAAAATCAGATACCCTTGAAAGGGGTAAAGAAATATTAATAAGGATAAAAGGGAGAATTTCTGTATGCGAGTGCGAGAACGAGGTGTTTTGAAGATTTATACATTCGAAACTATCCCTTCGTATTGTTTTTCAAATGTGGTATTGCTTCGATGTGTATATAAATAATTGTGTCTTTCAGTAGTTTCTTTTGTTCTCTATTTCTTTAAGATTATACTAAAGTGGTCTTGTAGAAGTTAAATTTATCTTAGTCCGTTATTGTATTGGTTTGAAGAGGACAGCTTTTAGAAAAGTAGCCTGTGAATTGATAGCCAACGTTTGCTTAGAAAAAAGAAATTGCCGAAGAAAAGTATTTTATTTGTAAGAGAATGTTACAACAGAATATAACTTATATGAAATATAAAAGATATATAATCGAGACAAAAGAAAGAATTTATCCCTTAAGAAATACATCATTGGACACCAATCAATGGCGGTTGATTTTCTAATTAAATACCTTATTCATGACGTACGATCAAATAAAAGTTATGTATATATGGATTATTTTATGGGTGCTGGTTTAAATTTGAATAAGAAATCACATATACAGTTTCATGTAAAATCCAAAAGGCCCGCTCACGCGATATTTGATTTCGCGTAGCTTACTGCGAAATTATAGTCGTTGAAATTTATTGAATTGAGTAAAAAGCATTGGAAATGTAGAAGATATTCGCTTATAGTAATAACACAAAAAGACATTTTTACGATGACAAAGATCGATTATGAAATAAAGTTGAAAGCGTTAAGTTTGCAATTTTTATTGGAAATAAAGAAAATTTTCCGATGAATCATAATATAATGAAATGTCGACAAATTTTCTTTTCGTGAAAAAAAAAAGAAGATCGACTCTCCACCTACATTTCAAGTGATAACTATAATAATAATTCGGGAGTGTAATGAGAAGCTTGGGTTTCCAAACTTCAGGAAACTGTTGGTTTGTGGGAGATAGTAGGGTCTATTCCCATTGGGACAATGAAGTATTGTCCTCGATAAATAGACGTATCAGTTTAGTTCTTAAACACAAAAACTGGGTTTTTGAAGTGAGTAATTTCTATTATAAGATAAAAATTAAACGCGTTTTCCCTATCGGCAAATGGAAATAATTTAATGGCATATTATTGAAAATATTCGATATCGGAATTTCTCAGTTAAGCTCCGGAATTAATAAGCTATTTACACAATCAATACAAATGCTACGGCTTGAAAATAACGTTCGATTCGCACAAATATAATTAAAAAGTCTAAAACCTTGTTCGATATACGTCATAAAATTTTTCAGGATCAGTAATAACTATAACTACATAATAATTGTATGTGCATTTCGTCTTCCCTTTTCATACTTAAATTATACTGCAATTTTCCTTGGTAAGGCAAAGGAAAATTATGCTGAAGGTGAAGGTTCAATTAATTATCTACATATTAGATAGTGATCTAACCACTATTTTGCAAACTTCAAAATATCACGCGAAAAATTAGATACAATAGGAGTTGGGAATAATACCAATCCGAAAATAGGCCATCTATTATTATAAGAATACAGGGTGTTAATACTAAGTTGTAACACCCGAAAACATCAGTTTGAAACAAATGACTTTTCTTAGCTAAAATTTTTGATTAGGAGCGCCAGTTCATTTTTTGTTTGCCGCAAAATCGTCATGACAAAAGGTCATAACAAGATATTTTGAAAATCACTCCATCGATTTTTGAAAATAAAACATTTATAAAATCCTTATACCGAGTAAACACACATATAAAATATACATACAACATATATAAGATTGAAGTAAATACCCCTACATATGCTTTTTTATATATCAAGTATATAAGTGTTCCTTAATAAAGTTATATAAACCGTATGTCACAGATTTACGTATATTTTACATTTACATAATAGTATAGAAACTTACGGATACTCTGTATACAGAAACTCATTTATACATATAGATAATTACATATTACTCATGAAATTTATGTGCTGTCATATTTATATTAGATTTATGTACGTTATATGTAAAATCTTATATGTAAGAAGTATTACATATTTTTTATGTATGCCTTCTGTAAATATAATTATAAATTATCATTACATATATTATATTGAGGAAAATAAAAGTCCGTTTCTATTTACGCCGCATAATTAATCGCACGCGCGGGTTTTCTATAACGCCAAAAATTGTAGTTCACGTACCTTTAATATTAGATCCGTATCGACTAAAATGCGTCTAATTTATATAGAAAATAAATAATATAAAATAAATTAAATCCTGGTCATTTTTAACATAAAGGTAGGTTGAATAAGACTTCACTCAACGATATAATCAAACATAATTTAAACTCGCGATACAGCGCAAAGTTAGGAAGAACGAAATAAAAAAAAGGAATGTTTCAGATTAGCGCAGTAGTACAATGTCGGATACAAAGAAAACACATGTCTGATTTCGGAATTTGCAACGCCCTCCCGCAACGGTCCGAATCCGGTTAAGGGAAACTTTTCAAGCAAGTATAAAAAATATCATAATAAACTGTCGGCTTTCAGTTTAGGTTAAAACGGGCTCGTGCAAGAATTAAGTTAATTAAAAGTACAGTTGCACGTAAAAATGTAGTTTTTCCATTTTTTTGTATGAAACTGCTTAAATAATTTTTTACATTGGTAATAATTACATTATGCTCGAGTAGCTGCCATTTGGTCATCGCAACGCTTTTACAACTAATATTTTTTATGTGAATATTACATAAAATATACATAAAACGTATATAGATTCATGTAGAAGAATTTACATCTAATAGACATATATATTATTTTGAAAATTGGTGACATCCTGACATTAAATATCTCTTATTTTTCTTCTAGTTTTATATAAATCTAAAAATCTCTTATATAATTTATATGTATTTTATATATAAATGTGTTTGCTGGGTACTATCTACTACAAGATTTGTCTGAAACATTTTTTTCGATCTGTCATTTAAAACAAAGTCTGTCGTTAAACAAGAAAAACAAGAAACAAACAAACAAAGAAACAAGAAAAATAAAACAATGAACAATAAAATAACAAGGAAGGGACCAAATTTGACTTTCAAAATGGCACAGCAACGCAAATCCGGCAGCGTGTTTTAATATTAGAAGAGACACTTGCAAGAATTGCCTGCTTGTCTTTTATATCTCTACTGCAGCTACTAGTCTAGCTACCACTCGATGTTTACTGGTATCTTATATACAGAGGTCTTCATCTGACCCCAGAAAAAGAAATGTAGGGGAGTTAGGTCGGAGCTGGCCACCCAACAGGATCTCCTCTTCCAATCCACTTATTCGGATTTTCCCTATTTAGTATAGTGCTATAACCCCTCGGGTTTTGTGAGCCGGTGCTCCGTCATGTTGAAATCAAAGTCTTCGTGTGACGTGCAACGGTAAGTCATCAAGAAACACTGGTAGAACGTTATTGTCACTATTCCATCGGTTTGGGAGAATCTAGGGTCCAATAACGTGTTCCCCTACTATTCCAGCCCATGTATTTACCGAAAAACGTCGTTGATGCACACCAATAAAATGTTGTGTGCGGATTTTCATCGCACCACAGGTTACTACTGCGAGTATTAAATACACAGTGCCTTGTGAAACAAGCTTCGTCTGTAAATAAAATGAACTGCTCAAAACGCGAATTTCCAAGCACCTCTACTCTACGCGCATCAACTGTTTTGGTTATTATACCACACTACACGAATTTCAGCCTCAACCAGGGATCTTTATCGTGCCGAACATCGCATCGACACGGGACCTACGATTTTACTTCTTATCCGAGAAGAAGGCGTGTTTCAGTTTTTCACAGCTTTAGAAAGCGGTTACCTTGATCGTATTTATTATTCGCGGCTTTTGTTTCATTATTTAATGGGAGCTAGTCAACTTTGTTTTAAATGATTGTTGCAGTTTGTTAAAATAGATCTTGTAATTCAATTTGACTAAAAACTTTTTTTGGACAGATGGAAAAAAATGTTTCAAACAAATGTAGTAAGTAACTACAAATGTTTTAGAGAACCGAAAGCAAATGTTGAAAGTTTTTGTATTTTTTAAATATTCCTTAAAATAAGAAAGTAATGACGATTTTTCGAATTACAATCTTAAGCCATTTTATGATGCAATCCCTACCCAACTGAGCATTATTTTAGAGTAAATCTAAAATGCGGTAATTTATTCAGAAGATTAATCGGAAGCTGTATTGGCTTCTGATATTAAACTACTGTGGAGCGTAATGAACAGCTTCCTCTTCCAAAATGTAGGTAACTGTTATATTGTGGGAGATGGTGGGTTCAATTTTTAGTCTTGCGAACAAAAATGTCGAATTTTTTTAAAAAGATGTTTGAGACATACAGATTAGCCAAACTGTAAACCCTAGCTGTTAAGGTTTAAAAGAAACTATTAAAATGGAGATTACTTACCTAAACGGGTGACCCAGGGCTGTGTGATTGGTCCATAACTTTTTTGCTATTCAAAATATCGACATGCGGTTTTTAGTGCCAAGTAAGCACTCTTATACTGCACATTATAAAAATATTTTGATTATATAAAGAATATTCCTATACAGGGGGGTAAACAAAAGTTATGTTTTTTTAAATGAGACACCCTGTATATTTCTACATTATTAGATTACACAGAGTGTTCCATTTATAAAAAGAGTTATTCGACTTTTTGCGTTTCAGCACACCCTGTATAGTGTGTGCATACATGGACCAAAACTCGACTATTTATTAAAATTCCAAGTTATTCTAAAATTTTCTGTGGCAAGTTTGTCGAAAAACATCCATGGCCTACTGGGCAGTGATTCATCAAATATGAGCCTTTTTTCGAACAAAACGTTGAATAACTCCGAAACGGGGAGAGGTAGACCCATAGTGACCTATACAAAGTCCCATTATTTTTCATGTAAAATCTAATAATGTAGAAATATACAGGGTGTCCCATTAAAAAAAAACATAACTTTGGTTTACCCCCCTCTATAGGAACATTATTTATATAATCAAAATATTTTTATAATGTGCATTATAAGTATGCTTACTTGGCGGTAAAAACCGCATGTTGACATCTTGAATAGCAAAAAAGTTATGGACCAATCACACAGCCCTGGGTCACCCTGTATATGAAAGCACATTCGCCTTAAATTGTCGGTAAATAGTGATATCGTACTGTTCAAACATTTAAGTCAATGAGCGGCAGTGGCCACTTTTATAAATCAGTTTTTGATTGTTTATGGAAAAGATAAAGAAATAGGTCAAAAGTAGGTGTTCCCTTGTCTTTGTGTATACCTCACATCGGTAGATGACGTGGTATAATGTTTATCCCCCCGGTTTATCCGCAAGGGCGCTTATTGACGCGGGCGCCCAGGGGCCCGGGCTCCAGAGGGGCCCGGACCTCATGGTAATTAAAAAATAATGATAAAAAATATAAATTAAGAAATAATCTTATACGGTATACACGGTTATATCGTGGGTATACAGGTCCGGCCCGGAGTACGCTCTAGTTTTTTTACAGGGTGATTCAATATTCACTCCCCAGCCCTCGGATATGTATTCTACAACTAAAAATAAGATAAAAATAAAGAATAGTAAAATCCCGAAAGCCTAACCATTTTCTAGTAAAATTGAAATAAAATTTTGAATTGTTTTATTCTTTATTTCAATTTTACCAGAAAACGGTTAGGCTTTCGGGATTTTACTATTCTTTATTTTTATCTTATTTTTAGTTGTGCAATACATAACCGAGAGCTGGGGAGTGAATATTGAATTACCCTGTGTATTATTATTATTATTATTATTATTATTATATTTTATTTTTAGTTGTAGAATATATATCCGAGGGCTGGGGAGTGAATATTGAATCACCCTGTATATTGTTATCGCAAGGTAATTAACAGCAGAGCAGAGATGAATCAATTGAGTAGTAGGTATTGTTATCTCGACGAGTCGACGTCAGTCTGATTATTTGCTGATTACACTGCATTTTTGTGTAAATTTTTTAATTGTCAAATTGTTAATCACTAGTTGTTTTTCTTAGTCGTCATCAATATGTTTTATTTTTATCAAAATTTTTAAATAATTTTTACAATAAACGTTAATAATTAAAGCATGTGTTTACTTGTTATAAAAAATGACAACGAATAGCAATGAAGGGGGCCCCTAAATCTCCAGCGCCCAGGGTCCGAAGTTAGGTTAAACCGGCGCTGACGAGCATGTAATACACTTACAATTCTAGTTTTTCTAAAGCGTAAATTGTAAAAGCGTTGCGATGACCAAATGGCAGCAATTTTTGCAACCAAAGTTATCAGCTGTCGCAACGTCACCATAGCCAATTCGCCGCGATTCATACATGTCCTCGATACAGTGCATAAATGTAATTATCAATGTTAAAAATTATTTAAGCAGTTCCATACAAAAAAATGGACAAACTACATTTTTACGTGCAACTGTAGGTACTACCAAAGAGAATATAAAGGGAAGAGGAACAACCCAATGGGTAAACGCGTAGGAGGTAATGTGTGTTGCCTATGGGTCAATATCCTTATTTTATCTTTGCCCTTCTATTGTAAAAAGAGCAAAGTGAATTTTTACTTAATGAAAGAAAAAGATGTAAGACAACCATTATTGCAGCGTAAATGACACTACCTGCTCTTCAACAGGCTTCGTTTACCAATGATGCCAAATATAGTACCTGAACTCTAAAGGTTCACTAAGCAGGTAGACGCTATTCAAAGCTGCAGAAATCTCGTCATAAATTAATATCACCAACTGTTGAAAACCCATTTTATCTACTGATTATCGTCATCGGTATTTTATATACGATAATAATTTAGATTAAGTGGTATCTTAATGAAATAGAAATTTAATTTTTTCTTAGTTCCCCTGCCTTAATTATCGCGTACGAGTTTGAAACATTATTTAATTGTACTTTTATTCAAGTTTAAAGTTGTCATTGTTAACATTTGATTATTTTTGCAAGATTACTATATCATTCTTATTTTGATCTATCGTTTTCATCGCCGAATTAGACAGTTATTTAATCAAACGAAGCACCGCGTCGTGACCAAACGTTAAATTACCAGGATGTAATTAATGTAATTAAAAATTTTGTAGTACCTAATGGTAATGCCAATTGTTATCGGGATGGTTACCGCTTTGCGCGGACACTGTAGATTAGAATTAAAACACACACCGAGGGGGGGGGGGGGGGGAAGCCCTTTGTTAAATAATCAACAAAGTTACAAAACAACTAAAATAAATAAAATAAATATATCTAGCGCTAAGAATAGGTATGCAAAGATCTCAATTAAAATATAGGTATACACAAAGAATAAACAAAGTTCGTAATTTAAGGAAATGCACATAAACACGGATACCGCGGTATGTCCAACCACTACACAGGTAGCTGTGTCCCCGCCTGTGTGGTGATGAAAAGGAAGGTTTACAGAAGTTCAAACGGAAATCCGCGATAATGAAAAATTATATTCAGGTATACAGGGTGATTCATGAAGAAACAGAGAAACTTCGGGACGTGAATCTACATCTAAAAATAAGAAAAAAAGGTTCATATCCGGAATTGCTTCATTAGCGAGTTACAGCCGTTACAGGTAGCGAAAGGTTTTGCCCGAATGAGCTGAAAAATTGAATAAAACAGGTTCCAGACCTGTAGCTACAGTAATTTTTAAGAAGGGTATCTAGCGAAATAACTTACGCAAAACTTAGTCTCGAAAATCATGTTTCGTTTACGTTTGAAGTAGATTAACTTTGTTAAATGGGCAATAAACACGTAACGTAAAGAATTTAATTCTGAAGGGAATAATGTAAAATAGACCAATAACAAACAAACTTATAAAAAACGTTTTTATTACATCGAAATAAAATAGAACTGTGAACAAAAATTTCAAATGCACCAAATTTTACACCCTCATTAACGCCCAACAAATTTCGGTATAGCTTCGGGGGAACTGAAATGTGCCGAACTCTTTATACAGTTCACCGATAACAGTAAATTCAAAAAGATATCTGTCTGTCTCTATCATACACAAGATAACAAAATTGCGGCTAAATGTCTCCGTGTGAAGAAATTTTCAAAATTGGCTCTTCACCAATTCCCCATGCAAAGGATTGCCGACCGCTGTGCTAGGGCGGCACTTAGGTACGTCTGACGTGGTGCATGGTGCTTAACGTGCTCTAATGCACTAAAATGCAGATTTTACTACAAATTAACCTGTTAATCTTTTAACGTCATCATTGAATAACTCTGGCAGCGGTTTCTTTTGGTACAACAAATAACGCACTGTTGTAGCCACACTTGTATTACTCATTTCGTGTTCAATGCTTCAATGCATTGTTAGTTATCTCTTAAATCTGTCTTTTATGACAAAGGTTACAGTAAACACAATTAGGTAGGTATATTCTTTTGGATGTAATCCTGTTTGTAAGTTCTTTGAAATTCTAGGCTCAGTCGAAATTGAAAATATGACATTTTCGTACCTGTACCTAACAATAATTAATAGTACCTACATAACATCATGACAAGCACAAAGTATGTACTAATACTAGTACATTAGTATATTGTATTGATTTTTAAACGTTATCAAAAAATTCAGGACGATATTGTTTTATTTGAGTCTCCTAAAGAATTCGATAAATTAGATTATAATTTATTGTAGTCTTTCTAAATAAAATACGATGTACACAAGCATAACAAATGATATTTATTTGTTAAAAAATATTATTCCATATTTCCATATAGATATAATATGGAAGTTGGAACGTTGAAACAAAAAAAACCTCATTTAATTCTTTATTTTACAACTTCTGTCAATCACTTTTAGCATAGTAATGTTCGCGCTAGATCTGACAACAGTGTTTGCCCTGCACGTGATGGAAGCATCTAAAAAAGGTTATATTCTACACTAAGTTACTTTGTTACTCCTCTACCAGAGGGCCTATAGTAGCGCACTAATGCGGCCAGGTAACTTTGACTTCCACGCTTGTTTTCATGTACATTAACTCTCTTCCCTTTATATACTCTTTGGTACTACTTTTAATTTATTTAATTTAATTCTTGCACCAACCCGTTTTTACCTGAACTGAAAGCGGACACTTTATTGTGATATAGGTACTTGTTTGAAAAGTTTCCCTTAACCGGTTTCGAACCTTTGGCGGTGGGTGTTAAAAATTCCGAAATCCGACATGTGTTTATTATTTGTATCATGGAAATCCGAGATTGTAATCTGAAAGATCCCTTCTTTTTATTTCGTACTTCGTAACTTTGCGCTGTTTCGCGTTATTAGTTTAAATTTTGTTTGATTATACCGTTGAGTGCAGTCTTTATTCAATGATTATTTATCTTAAAAATGACCAGGATTTAATTTATTTTATATTATTTATTTTCTATATAAATTTTGACACATTTTAGTCTATAATACGGATTTGGCGTTACAGTCTCGGTGATGCAGGTCTCGGTCATGCAGATCTCGGTGAATATGCAGGTCTCGGTGAAGATGCAGGTGCCGGTGAATATGCATGTCCCGGTGAAGATGCAGGTGCCGGTGAATATGCAGGTCCCGGTGAATATGCAGATCCCGGTGAATATGCAGGTCTCGGTGAAGATGCAGGTGCCGGTGAATATGCATGTCCCGGTGAAGATGCAGGTGCCGGTGAATATGCATGTCCCGGGGAATATGCAGATCCCGGTGAATATGCAGGTCCCGGTGAAGATGCAGGTGCCGGTGAATATGCATGTCCCGGTGAAGATGCAGGTGCCGGTGAATATGCATGTCCCGGTGAAGATGCATGTCCCGGTGAAGATGCAGTTGCCGGTGAATATGCAGGTCCCGGTGAATATGCAGGTCTCGGTGAAGATGCAGGTGCCGGTGAATATGCATGTCCCGGTGAAGATGCAGGTGCCGGTGAATATGCAGGTCCCGGTGAATATGCAGATCTCGGCGAATATGCAGGTCTCGGTGAAGATGCAGGTGCCGGTGAATATGCAGGTCCCGGTGAATATGCAGGTCCGGGTGAATATGCAGGTGCTGGTGATGAAGCCCTTCTTGATGTTATATCTGCAGCACTGCACAATGCAACAATTACAGATGCAATGGCAACGAATAAACTTGCAGGTCTCATTTTAAAAAATAATATATTAACCAACAAATCGCAAGATCTTTTATACCCAAACACATCTTATCAATCGATTTATATCAGACCGTTATTATATTTCATTTTCCACTGCGTGCCTATCTATTACGTCAACCATTTTTATATTTTCAACGTGAATATTCTTATAAAAGAATTTTGATAATGAAAATGTCTGTTATAAAACCTTAAACCAGCATGTTTGTCTTTCATAGTTCTAGCTAGAGTACCGTTAAAATAAATCGTGTCTTTTTACATTTACTAGATGGATGTAACTTTTCAAAGCATATTTTGACAACTTCCACAGTCAAATGTAAGGGGAGATTATCTCCAATTAATATTCTTTTGTTTGTTTGCTTCCTCAAGTAAGGAATTACGATTGAAAGGACTTAATAGAAAATCTCGGACCGCTTCGATTATTGTATATAACATGTTTACGTTTTTTCTCAATCCACGAAATAAAATTATGTGGAATGTATAAGCCTCGGTTTGACCGTGGTCCTCTTCTTCTTTAGGTTCACATTAGTTTAGTTCGGATAATTTGGGGAGGCATGTTCTAAAATTTTACTTTCATAAAGTTCATATATAACCTAGTGCGCCAAAAAAATGATGCAACAATATTGCGCAAAACATTTTTTTATCGAACTTGAAGGACTTTGTTTTCTGTACTGAAATCTTCATTCTTCCATTTTTATCATTTTCCTTTTTATAAATTTAGTAACTTATTAAGTACTTTGTTATTAAAAATATGTCGCTGCGACCTACAATATCTCTTGGTCCAATCTTGTCTACTGTGATAGCATCAATTTGAATATACAATCGTCACGGAGTAGATATAGATATGATTGACTAGGTACTGGTATTTTTCAAGATATCGCGATTCTTAAAAATCCTTAGGACAATTATACAGTGTGACTCATTTAGAATGGAAACACACATGTAAAATCTGAAGTTATTTACCGATTTTAACCAATTTTTTTTAAAAATGTTAAATAATCAAAAATCTACTTTGGGACAAAATTTTAAATGTTTATTCCAATTTTCAGGGCATACTACGATAACTTTTTCGTACTCGGAATGGAGAATTATTATTAGCGATTTGTTTATAAAAAAATATCTACGCCACTGTATTCAGAATGCTTCCAAATAGCTATCACCAAAATTTTACAAAAATATATTTATTAATAACAAAGTTATAACAACTTAAAGTTCTAAGCTAACAGTTACAAAACAACACCCTGTATCAATAGATTGCCATGGAAAATATGTTAATAAGTCTTAAATTATACTATCAGTGAAGAAAAAAATATTTAAAGTAACGTAATATTTAATAAAAGTGACGGAATCGCACAATTGAGTAAATACATAATAAGACCTAACATTTCCATTTAAATCTTAGTTACCATGGAAATTATGTTACTGTTTAACAGTTATAATAGATTTTTATTAAATATTACGTTACTTTAAATATTTTTTTCTCTACTGATGGTTTAAATAGTTTAATTTAAGAATTATTAACATAATTTCCATGGCCATCTATTGATACAGGGTGTTGTTTTGTAACTGTTAGCTTTGAAACTTTTCGAACTTTAAGTTGTTATAACTTTGTTAATAATAAATATATTTTTGTAAAATTTTGGTGATAGCTATTTGGAAGCATTCTGAATCCAGTGGCGTAGATATTTTTTTTATAAACAAATCGCTAATAATAATTCTCCATTCCGAGTACGAAAAAGTTATCGTAGTATGCCCTGAAAATTGGAATAAACATTTAAAATTTTGTCCCAAAGTAGATTTTTGATTATTTGACATTTTAAAAAAAAATTGGTTAAAATCGGTAAATAACTTCAGATTTTACATGTTTCCATTCTAAATGAGTCACACTGTAGTAATAAATAATTTTTATAAAATTTATTCTTTATTTTACCCTACCTTGTCTCTTTGTATACTATGTACTTATCGTAATGTTTTAAGATTAAATTTAAAATTGAAAGATTGCCATATTTTACTTATCCCAGTAAAATGGGAAAATTTGGATGAAAAAATGGTTATAGCTTTGAAAATTTGGGAACAGGCTTGTTTTGTGCTCCCTTTGAAGTGTGTTTCTTCCTCCATCGCCTTATAAAGATTACCAATATGATATTTCGTGTATACATATATAGATTCAAAATTTAATTCTCTACAACTTTCGTTATATGCACTAAGTACGTAGAATCAATAGCTATCCACTTATTATTGATTTTATTATGCAAAACGAGCAGCGATTGTGTCTTAGAAAAAGGTTTAAATGATTATATCTCCGTCAATATTAACCGTATGGAAATGTTAAAAAGAAAATTGATCGTAATTAATATCTCTACAACTTTTATTTGAAGTATTTTGCGATAGGCATGGCCATTCTCGAGATATAAGCGATACACGCGCGATGCGCGCACGTGTTAGGTACCGTTTCGTCGCAAAACGATCAACATTTTAAAAAATCTATCTCGGCTCCTATTGATCGTAGAGACAAAAATAAAACATGAAAATGTGCGGAATTTTGTCAGCTACAACTTTCTTAACGTTTTTGTTTTTGATAAAATTGATACTTTTTCAGTTATTTACGAAAACCTGTTTTTTCGCCCCCCCATTTCTCTCGGAGGGGGGATACGGGATGGGGACTTTTGAACACTTCAAAGAGAGCACAAAACAAGCCTATTCCCAAATTTTCAAAGCTGTAACCATTATTTCATCCAAATCGTTAAATTTCTTCCCATTTTACTTGGCTAACTGCGCAGTTTAAAATGTTGTGCAACATTGTGAACTTCAAGTGCATTGTTTGCGATACATTTATCATTTAATTTTTAAATATTACATATCAAAAGTGTTTTATTTTTACTTCCTTTCAATTGATATCTGCCCAAGGACACTTTATTAGGTTTTTATGGAAACCCAAATTCTGTTCATTCTGGTGGAAAGAGGTACAGCCCAGCAAACACATTTATATATTATACAGTGCGGTCCAAAGGTATGGAATAAATTCATTTTTAGCGTTATTATGTACTTTTGGGAAAAAACCTGAAACACGTCGATTTCTATTTATAATTTACCATTTTCTCGTATGAAAGTCTTACCACCCTCTTGCACCCCCTCGGAGGTATGGGCAACCCTTAAAAAAATTTAAATACGAAAGGGTGGCTTGTGGCACCTTGTTTGAAAGGGATTTTAAATCTCTATTCAGCAATATAAAAATTTTTAAATTTGGTATGCTCGTAACTCAGAAATTGAATTTTGAAAAAGAAATAGTGTATTTTTAGATTAAGTAGTGTTCAAAGTGACCACCAGTCACTTCTTGAAAAATAACTAAAGGCGATCATCATAAAATTATCTGTTGAATTTGAAATAATAGTCAGGTATTTTTTTATTTGTTCTGATTCTGTTGAGGAAAAAAGCGTTTAACAAAAAATAACAAAAAATCTAACTACATAGTAGACTACTTCATATTTGGAGTTATTTTTGACAGACGCTTGTGTATTGCCAAATTTTGTTTGTGTGTGCATTTCAGTAAATAAATCATGGCTCAGTTAACAGAAACACAGAGAATAGACATTTTAATTATGATTGGATGTGGTAATAGAACCAGAACTCAAACGGAGGTTTGTGAACTATTTCTTTTCAAAATTCAATTTCTGAGTTACGAGTGTACCAAATTTAAAAATTTTTATATTTCTGAATAGAGAGTTAAAATGCCTTTCAAACAAGGTGCCACAAGCCACCCGTTCGTATTTAAATTTGTTTAAGGGTTGCTCATACCTCCGAGGGGGTGCAAGAGGGTGGTAAGACTTTCATACGAGAAAATGGTAAATTATAAATAGAAATCGACGTGTTTCAGGTTTTTTCCCAAAATTACATAATAACGCTAAAAATGAATTTATTCCATACCTTTGGACCGCACTGTATATTGTATAAAATACATATGTACATATAAATTATCTAAGAGATTATTAGATTTATATAAAACTGGAAGAAAAATAAGGAATAATTTATATCAAGATGTCAGTAATTTTGAATATAAATATATACAGGGTGTCCATTTAGTAGCCTGTTCTTCAAGTACGGCTTTATTGTTAAATTTACTAAAAAATAAATATACGAGATTGCAATTAGGTTGGATGAAGCACATGTGCAAATTAGTTAGACACATACAGGGTGTCTCCAAAAAGTATGGTACATAAAACGTATATTTTTTTAAATGGGATGACCCACTTTTTTTAAGCGCAAATGTAGGGGCCTTGGGTGGACTTTTTAGCCGTACATTATTTTTGTATTAATGTGCGGCGTTACCAAGTTATTAATTAATACATATTTTTTTGCTAAATATCAATCTTCCATTATACGCTTGTATTTTTTTAACGTTTTGTTTTTGTTTTTACGTAAGTTCGGTGGTGGACTTGGGTTGAATCAGAGTATTCAACAGTGACGATACATTAAATTATTTCAAACAAGATGTTCACATTTTCTTGCTCCAAACATCGACATTTTCAAACTAGTTTTTCTTCATTTTTTTAAATAGCACACCCTATTTATTGTTGCATATTTGGAATACCCGGTAAATTTTAGTGCAACTTTATTAAGATTACCCTATACCTAAGTGCGATAGTTTTTTCGCAAATTGAGATTTTCTATTCCTTACGGCAGTAGATAGTGGTACGTGGACGAGGCAACGCATAGGGCGGACACTCGAATCGAGGATGCCGTTCAAAATGTTTGCCGTCTTGTACTAAGCATGGGTCTACTCTTTTGGTGAAAAATGTCCTCACTTCATTCAATATAATTCAATAACTTAAAAAGAGGTTTATTCATGAAAAAATATACAGGGTGTTCCATTTAAAATAGCCGACTTTTCGTATTTCTTCTGTGGTCGTCAGAAAAAATTCAGTACGGCCATTTTGCAACAAATTTCGTTCAAAATCAGCATATCGAGAAATAAAACGCTCTTTTGTTTATGATAATCTCCAATTTTGTTGCTCTGCTGCCAATGATTGAATAGTTATGATTTTTTTACTGAACGTTGATTTCGGCGACAATTTTTAAAAAACATTTATTTTTTCCTAAATGAGTTAACTTAAGTAGGTGAAAGGCCAAACACACTTGGTTTAGAATCGAATATGAATTTCAAAAATATAAAAATCTATAGGGTGTTCCATTTAAAATAATCGAGTACGATCCTGTACAGACGAAACAGAGAGCAGTGCGGACCTCAAAAATATTTTAGGTTGTAACAAGGAACGTCTGAATAAGAGATATCTCTTGATCATTTGACCTAAAATTAATATTAAAGGTACTACCGAAGAACGAAGGGCAAGTGGGCAACTCTGTATAACTGATTCTGTTACCTACATTAAAATACGTAGACATATTAATTATACGAAGACTGTCAAATAATATTTAATTCTATATATTTATATCTATAGGTATAGTGAATAAAGTAATGAATACGCTACTAGTTTCAACGATAGTCATCTTCAGGCTTATAAGTGTAGATGATGACTTGATGATGATGAAATGAAAATTACATGCTAAAATTAAAATGAACACATTGTAGGGGAAAACTACATTATCACAGATTATATTTTTAAGTTAAGAATACTATTCCCACAGCTTATTCCTTCAGATGCGGCACTTTGAGTGAGAAACTAATTAGACAAAGACACAAATGCTACATCAATTTAAAAGACCTATTTTACGTTTCTTATTGGTTCCCTGGCTTTTCCCTGTTTGGATAATTTCAAAAATGCCGCGATGCATTATCCAATGAATGCCGTGATTGAGTGATGGCGTTTGTATTGTTTTATTTGTGGTGCTAGGCATACGTTATCGTTGCTGTTGTTGTAAAGAACGTGGATTTTGATAGAATAAAGTAATAACTACCTTGGTAATAAACAAGTCATTAAAGTATTATTATCTTGACTACATGAAATTTTAATTTAATGTTAAACTTAATAAAACCATGCAGTTTGTAGTGTTACATTATTATTAGGCAATATAGGGTGTTTCAGAATAAGATGCTGATCCTTAAGGGTGTGAATCCTTATGTGATCTTAGGAAGAAAAGTTCAAATAAACCTATGTCCTAAACCTCTTAACTTTTGAGCTACAAGGTGTTAAAGTTTTAAGAAAAAAATCGTTTTTTTATCGTATCTTTAATAATTTCCTAGATATTTTTATCAAATTTGGCACACGCCCTCTAAGCATTAATTATTTTGTCATTGCAATTATTTCCTTGACAACAAAGTTTCTAGCCTCCTTTTCAGAAATCATAAGCACATAGCGGCATGCGCATTAAATGCTTTTATTTTTTTGTCGGAAACCGTTCGTCGGACGAAAAAAAGTCAAAAAATCAAATTTACCCTAAAATGAATGGGAATTTTAAAAATCATTTTTATTTTAAGAAGAAGCAGTGGCGTGCATAATATTTTTCCAAAAATATCTAGTTCACATCCTGTACAGACGCCACTGGTTAAAAAATTAAAAAATCTTTTTGATCAAAAAATGGCTGTTGGTGCTTAGAGAGCGTGTGTCAAATTTGATAAAAATATCTAGGAAATTATTAAAGATACGATAAAAAAACGATTTTTTTCTTAAAACTTTAACACCTTGTAGTTCAAAAGTTAAGAAGTTTAGGACATATGTTTATTTGAACTTTTCTTCACATAAGGATTCACACCCAAGGATCAGCATCTTATTCTGAAACACCCTGTATAAGCCTTTATTTTCAATTTATCCGTTAATTATAAATTCTAATATTTAATATGCTTTTTTTGCTCAGTTAAGTTTTCTACCCATTCAAAATGCGCGCCGATACTCCCACCATTTCTACACCAATTTAAAAGGCCTCTTAGCTCAGGGTCACCAAAACTGTTCGTGAAAGATCAAAGGTTCCGACTAAGTGTGGCATCTGAAGGAATATAATCTGTGCCAATATTCCACTACGGTACTTCACCCCCTATTGAGACGGTATCATTTCGGCCTTTGAGAACACTAAACAGGTATTGTTAGAGGCACTGTCAGGGAAAAGAAAGAGTTCCTAAGCAAAATGTTCCAATCCATAATAACTGAAAAATTGTAACAGTATTAGTTGTCTCATTTTACACTACACCCACTATGTGTTGTCCTCGACTTCTGTAACTAAAACATTGAGGGTTTCTTTCTTATATTATTTTGAACGATTCACTTCAACACGACTTTTTCAAACAAATTAACTTTACGTATTACAAAGTATTTATAAAGACGCGTAAAAGGCACGCGAAAAATTTAATTTTTGGCAGTCTCCTCGCTCTACTTACAACACAAAATACATACAAAGTAAAAAAAGGTAATTAACAAAAAAATAATGGAGAATTTGAATAGAACTTCCATTAGTTACTTCACAATACTGCTATATTATAAATATGATATAAAGCGACATTGTTTATTTGTTACCTAAATAAGCGGGTTGCGTGCTTGATATCAATAATGATCGGTACTGCCAACAACGTATATACAAAAATAATAATTGTTAGTAAAATTAATCATATTTTCAGTAATGTATTTTGTAATATGAGGAGTTAGTATGATAATGGGGTTAGTTTGCACATTAATCAACACTGGAGACAAAGAAAAAGAATTATAGTAAATTTGTTTGCTTATCAATATAATTTATCATCACATTTTATCATAATGATCCAAATAAATATATAAACCTTAAATAGAGGCGTTTATAAATACTTTAAGAAGTTTTCGGATTTTACATTATACGACGACGGGGAATAAAACGTTGGAGGATTGGAGGAACTTCCCTTCCTGCTTTTTATGGTAACTGTCATAACCACAAAATTACTTCCTTGTGTACATACTGAGTGTACATACAGTGACTGTTGAACAAAATTAATAATGAGCAATAAGAGTTAATTAACTTGCTTACTTTTATTTGGAGCACAATGCAATCATTAAATGAAAAATTAAAGGTTAGTGACTGCTTGCGATTGCTGTCGCATAATTTTTATTACAGCAATGAAGTATTCTCTAATTACTGTTAAAAATTACGACAAAATTGATTGAAATATAATATGTAGGTAAAACACAAAACACAATAAATGCTTCATTTTGAATAATATTAATATTAAACAGACATGAGTTCGTTTGTAAGAGTACAGAACATAATAGAGTTGCCCAACATCTAAGTTATGACTTCCGTATATGGGTTTTGATGTCACAAGGTGAAAGCCCTTCTATTGAAAACCTTAAAACCATCCAAAATCGTTACGGGTATAAAATACTAAGCAAAACCCAAAATTAACCTTAGTAGTATATATTTTTTGAATATTTTAATAGGCAAAATGCTTATTTTGCGGTTACCATTGATTTTAAAGGGCTTACTAATTCTGAACTGACCAGGTTCCCTCTTTGCTTTATCCAAACTTATGTTAAGTTCTGCATATGGTTTGACTGATTTCAATGTTAATTTTACTACCTATAATTGCTTCGTTTTGGTTGTACTGAGGCCACAGCAAGATGAGGTTTTTGGTCTGTACAATTTGCATCAATTTTATTTCCCCCTTTTTCAACTTGCGTTTCTACTTGGCGCAAGTGATTCAGATTCCTCTCCCTGCTCTTTTTTATTCCTCTCCTTTTGTAGTTTAAATCTCTTCTGCTAAAGCTCTGCCAGTTGGAGTTGGAGTAAACTCAAGTTAGTTTGTGGGTCAAACCTCTCGTTTGAAAAACTTTTAATAATGCTATTTTTACAGAAAAGCTTATCATAACCAATTTTGGTTAGATGTGAAAAAATCTTTCGCAGACATTCTTTTTCTAGGATTCGATAGACTCCAGTTGTTGCAGTAAGTCTTAAATAGTGAATACACACAAATTCTTAGTAGGTGTAGGCGGTGGGCGATATGAACAACAAAATTAATGTATTTTTTTTAAATAATATTTAATATTTCGCATGGCAAGCTTTTTACATATTATTATGCGCACGTATTAGGTTTGTAAGAATAGTCTCGATATCCGACTACTATCGGAGTAAAAATGCAAGGCCTCTGACTTTAGAAGCTTGTATCTCAGTAATTAGCAATCATAATGTAATGAAATATTTAAAAGATCATTTATTCCTACATAAAGGTGTATCTACAGTTTTAGATTTTTGCAACACATCGTTAATTTTCTGTATTAATTTATGTGCGAAAAAGCGCTAATTATGACTCAAATCGCACAAGCGCTCGACTTTAAAAATTAATTACGGCTATATTATTGAAACTGAGTGGTAGATACTTATATATTTGACAAGTGTATACTTTTTTGTCGGTGTGAGATGCTTTTGAGGCCAATTGGTTTATTAGTCTTAAAACTATAATGAAAAAAACGACATCTTGTGTAACTCAGTACCTGAACGTTCGATATTAATAATATTGACAGTAACATAACAAGGTTAAAGCAATGATATTGTGGTCTAACACGATTCACAAAGATAATTCCATGTATACATGTATTATTTAAAAGAAATTTGGAAAAAAGGATGGATGCTTGCGTTCGCGCGGCGAGGTGCGGTACGGGGTGTAAGATGGTGCCGTACACTATTGCTATGAAGCGCATGTTTTTGTACAATGTTAAAGAATAATTACATTGTTGTGGTTTGCCGCTCACGATTTACGATGTGGTAGATTACCTCTCGCGGGAATATGTGCGTCTTTCTTTCGCGATAATTATAACATTTACTTTGAATTACAAGAAAACAAATTTTGTTTTCAATAAAGCAATAGTGCAGCTCGATTTGAGTAATACAAATTTATCATTTAAAACAGGAATTTTTTCTTCAGTTACCGTATATTGCAATATAGCACATTTTCGGTTAGGGCTTATAAAACCAGTTAATTATATGAATAATCAATATTTATTGGCTGTCGACTTTTCAGAAGTATGTGTGCTACAACATTTGTAAATTTGGTAACAATTTATGAAACAATAACAATTTTATGATAATTTAAAACTAACCGTCAGCCAGGAAAATACTAAATACAACGTTTTTATTGCTGTTAATTAAAATAGAAGTTAAACAACTGATTCTACCAATTTGATTTTTACACATGTTAAACATATATAAATGACTAATGTACTGCCCAAAAATGAAGAAATTTCACCCCCCAGTTTCTTCGTTATGACCACTTAAAGTCAGAGGCCTTGCATTTTACTCCGATAGTAGTTGAATTTTCAATATTTTATTTTCTATTAAGAGGCAATGTTATTTATTTTTTGATGCTCCACCGTAGTCAGTCCTATGACACGCTCGTAAATTTACTCTGGATCTGAGCCTCAGTCTTCTGTCATCGAAGCACATACTGTTACAAAACGATGATATCACTTTAAAATTTTTTCGCCGATCCATGGGAACGTACTTCACTGAACCGCCACCATAACAACCTTAGGAGCTCTTTTTAGCAGCGAAATTGATCTTCAACGAAGTAAATCTGAATATATCAGGAGAGGTAGCGTTTGGAGGAATCATATTCATGAAAGAGTGTTTCCATTAAGTTCATTGATGTGCACCATAATGCATAATTGAAAATTTATGGAAATCAAGCATTAATGTAATCTGCAAGTAAAGGTACCTATGCCAATAATTGGAGTTAAAAGAAAAGAACCTGCAATGTGCATGTTATGCAAATTTCATCTTTCCCTCGTTTTATTGAATTTAATTAATTGGAATAAGGGTATGTATCCTTGAATCCCTGTTTACCCACTCGCTGCACTAGCTTATAAAATTACGTTTAAAGTCGCAGCCGCACTTTAAAATCCCTTGCCATTTAACCACAAGCCCTTCGACCTTCTCTATGGCCACCGCAAGATAAAGTTAACACTTTTGCCCATCGTGACCACTAGAATGTGGATTTCTCATTTCTCATTTCTTGTGGGGCCGTTTCTTCATTAACTGGAATGTCTGATCGTGTTAGTTGCTACGAGTATTGTTTTTGTTTTGAGGCCAACCACACTGCTCATCCATCTGTTTCGTTTTTGGGCCAGGAATTTCCACTTCTCCAGTTATAGCTCTAGTTGGTATCGAATTAAATGCATTTCTCACATCTAACGGCAACAATCGGCGCTGTTGTTCATAATATCCGTAAAATCACCCCTTCTACTGTTGTTGTTATACTCCTTATAGTAGAAGAGCAAGCGAACTATTTGACTAACCCGTTTCCCACGAAGCTAGAAACTTTTTAAATGATGTTTTATTACCAGTCAATGAAGAAACTACCGTTCTGGCAGGTATATCGCGGTTGCATCATCATCCCTTAAATTTTTAAAAATGTCAAAAAAATTGTTTTTTAATCTACTCGCACACGGCTACAATTTTAATATGTTTTAATGTACATATGTTTAAGTGTAAAAAAAATTGTCAACCAATTTTGAGGGTTCCAAGTATGTGCCAGACTATAGCAAAATTGTCATCGGGTAGTAGGTAATTTATAACCTGCTCCCACAAGGCTCAAATTTTGAGGGAACATTCTTTCAATTGTCTAAAAAGTATATGTAAACAGCCAGAATATTCTAGCGGTTGCAGGTATCTGCCAGACATACAGTATGTTCCAGGATTGAGTTCACAAGAGGTGAGACGGACCAAAAATTTTCGAATTGGAATTTGATATTTTGGGATTCCACCCTGCTAGGTCTGAAACTTATTTTTAGTTTACTTTCGATTTTTTAAAGTCAAGTAGGCCTTTACGGTTGAGCAAAAACTATTTTAGTTCAGGTAAACTACTTTTTCCCTTAACAGTATGCCAAAGTGTTACTAAGAAAAGTTGTTCAGGGTGAAAAGTTATGGCGCTATGCAATTTTTCAGAATGATTGTATAAACTTTGATCAAATCCAGTATTGTCAGCATTGCAATTGAAACACCAATAATAACATGAGGTAGCTTAATAATTATTACAAAAACAAAAAGCATCGATTAGGTACATATCAAGTGTTTATTGTAGTATGACATGTGTCGTTATCTTTCATATCGTTAAAGTAATATCACAAAACTGATTTCATTGCGAAGTAATGGCAATATTTTTACAATAAAATGCTAACGTTAGAACAGAAAATAATACTTAAATATGCTAGACAATTTCTTCGATGACGCTTTAGCTAAGTTGCCTCTCAATTATCGGCTGTCAATGTATTTCCAACACGATGGTTGTCCGGTGCTTTATTCACAAATTGTTGTGAATTGGTTAAATCGTAAATTTGCTCACCGTTGGATGGGTAGGAATAGTCCAATTTTATGGCTCCCAAGGAGTGCAGATTTTACTGACCAATACTGGATTTTATATCATTCTGAAAATTTACACAACGCCATAACTTTTCATTCTGAACATCTTTTCTTAGTAACACTTTGGCATACTGTTAAGGGAAAAGAAAGTTTACCTAGAACTAAAATAGTTTTTGCTTAACTGTAAAGGCGTACCTTGACTTTAAAAAATCGAAAGTAAACTAAAAATAAGTTTCAGACCAAGCAGGGCGGAATCACAAAATATGAAATTCCAATTCGAAAATTTTTGGTCCATCTCACCTATTATTGTTAACTCAATCCCGGAACATACTGTATACTCGTCTGGCAGATACCTGCAACCGCTAGAATATTCTGGCTGTTTACATGTACTTTTTAAACAATTGAAAGAATGTTTCCTCAAAATTTGAGCCTTGTGGGAGCAGGTTATGATTTATCTACTACCCCTATGACAACTTTGCTATGGTCTGGCACATACTTGCAACCCTCAAAATAGGTTGGCAATTTTTTTTACACTTAAACATTATGTACATGATAACATATTAAAATTGTAGCCTTGTGCGAGCAGATTAAAAAATATTTTTTTGACATTTTCAAAAATTTAAGAGATGGTGACGTAACCGCGAGATGCCTGCCAGAACGGCATTTCCTTCATTGACTTATAATAAAACATAATTTAAAAAGTTTCTAGCTTTGTGGGAAACGGGTTAGTCAGATGGTCTGCTAGCTCTTAGACTTAAGACTATTATAGTACGACAATAAATGCTTATGGGCCTTAACGCGCATTTGTTTGTAGCTGTAATAATTAGAAAAGCAAATCTGAATCAGAATGCTAAATGACTAATGGCCTATCACACAATCGCTGTTTGAAAGGAACACAACAGTGCGTAATAAAGTGAAAGAACCTAAGAGATGATGACGTAACCGCGAGCTACACAACAAAAATTATAAGAAAGTAGTGGACCACCTCAATCCTTCCAAGTATCCTTTTATACTTGGCAGGTTTGAGTTGGCGCACTACAATACACATAAAAGCGTATAGTTTGAACACGAATGAATGAACACTGATATTCTAGTTTGAAAAAGAATAAGAATGAAATTCACATATAAACCCTTCAGTAAAAGCCGACTGATACTTTCGCAGGAGTTGCAACGGTAGATTCGTCAAGGGGCTAAAACACCAAAGCAGGTAGTTACTAAATTTAAAATTGCCTGCGACTCATTTTTATTCACATAAAAAGTAATAACGGCTACAATGTGAAAGTGAATATCATGCGTGTCACGGTATCTAGTGTAAAAATAATTTTTCTATAGGTACGATGAGCCAAAAATCACACAAGAGCAGAACTGGCTTTGACTTCACCAATACTGCAATAGTCATCTCTTTTAACTCCAAACGGCCTTTCCAACTAATGAGATGAAGCGACACAGTTACACCCCCGCGTTCCCCTTTCTCTCTGACAATTTCATGCGGTAGTAGAGGTAAGCGTTACTGTTTTTTCTTAGAATATACTTCAGTGTTATTTGATATCTCCATATTCTTCAATCATAAACGACTGTCGACCTTTCATTCGGATGTCAGACATGATCTGCTGAAGGGATGGAATGACATATTCATGTAGGTAAGAAGTCATAACTTCTGTTCCTCGAAAGTTGCCTTGGGCCCTCTAGCTGTTAGTTCAAACAATCGCAAATGGATCCTTTTGTACCGGACCGGACTCTGTGGTAAACTGAACTGCAGATACTTAGATTTCCGAACTTCTTCTTCAGCTCATCTCCTTTGTCTGCGTCAAGCCAGAACCGTCTCTTTAAGATCAAAGAACACTAGTTCTATTATCTCTTCTCTCAGTGATGGTCTTATGATATTTATTCTTTTTTCCCACCTTGTCGTTACAATGGCATGCGTTCACGTTTGTTCAGTTCGTTGAGAGGTCAGTTTTTCTGAAAACTATGAAAACACTGCCATTTGCTTTCACCAACGATCTCTTGGATAATTAGATATCAAAAGCTATAATATAAGCCATACTACTAAACTTTTAGGTAAAAGTTTATGTATTTAAGCAGATAAATTATTCCATCTCTTTAAAATTGATAAAAAAACAGAAACAACGTTATGTCTGAGTACCGCACGACATATGCTTGTTTTTTAATATGTTAAGTAATCTGTGGAAAACCATCCATCCTATAATATAGTTCTTCCATTAAAGTACTAATATAAATTAATGTGGTTGTAAAAATAGGCGATACAGTCAATAAAGTGACAGATAACATAAAAAACATTTTCTAAAAGGAAAACAATAATTAGAATGTTTGCTTTCAAACTAATTAAACCACGAAAATAAAGAAAGAAGTGAAAATGTTTCAGTTTAAATAAGATTAATTAACATGTATATCACTCAAGTTGTATTATAAAACTGAAGATGCGTCTGAAGATATTGTATATCAACAAAGACGCTCATTTAATTAAATTTGTAAAGCTGCAGTATTATACAGACGTAACTCAAACTTCATCTATTTGTCTTATTAAAGTCAGCTTATGTTAGCTTACTCAGTTTATATACAAAGTACATTTTGAAATTTGCACATTCTTAGATGCAAAATCGTTTTTCAAACATTTTAATAAGCTTAAAAGTTTAGAATGTTTGTTTGTAAGATTGTTGTTGAGTACAGTACTCAGTGTCTACTCATACTTCATTTATTCTTAATGATAAAAGGTATCCATCAAAATTTGATACTTAACTTTTCGTATTACATTGTGAGATGTTTCAAATTTTTGACACCGTAAATATGTATTTTCGCAACATTTAGATTGATTGATACATGTTAAGTTTGCGCTGATATCGTATTTCCATTTACAGATCCATCGCATTCTATTTTTCTTGTAAGTCATTTCTCGCAATACCGAAACGTTATTTACTTTTCATATTACGTTTCATTTTTTTCTTCACTGATTGATATTTTTCGTACCTATCTTAACCTATAACTTCAAAACTGTGCTCATTTTCTAATCTTTGTTCGTGTAAATTAAATTTTATTTCTCAACCATCTGAGGTAACCTTAGAATATAAATGAACGTTTGTTTACATTGGTTTGTGAACCCAGGACAAGGATATCCTAGTTCAGTCTTATTTATTGTACTTTCCAATGCAATGTTGTCCAATTATCAACATCACAACTAAAATAGTAATTAAAATCTATAAATATCTATAAGGTGTTATTGAAAATGATAAACTGAAACATTAAGCGACTGTTAAATGTGTACAACCTTTATTAATTTACGTTCTTAAATAAAATCTTCCATAGCTACAAAATGAATCAATTTGGTAACACAGCGGTAATTGTGCGTGCTGTCAATTATTATAAATTGGTTGTTTAAATACAAGGATTAGTTTGTTCTACATTTAAT
This sequence comes from Pyrocoelia pectoralis, assembly GCA_036250285.1. Lineage (NCBI taxonomy): Eukaryota > Metazoa > Arthropoda > Insecta > Coleoptera > Lampyridae > Pyrocoelia > Pyrocoelia pectoralis. The sequence continues at coordinate 32,871,081 of CM070077.1, forward strand.
TATTAAAACGGAAAAGACAATAATGCCGCGATGGTGCTTTATGTGCAAAAGAGGCCTTTTACGGACGTTCAAGGGCATGTAGAAAATATAACCTCACATCACTGAACTCAATAATTTACATCGGTAGTAACGTTCATAGACGTAGAAAGAAATTTTAATGGGGGAAGTGATTATTTACTTAAAATTTGAAGGAGAAGCGTAGATTATTTTTTATTTTAAGGAGAGAAGTGTGTATCTGAAGATACACATATATCTACCTTGTATGTTCCGTATTCATACTATACAGTATTTGTGCAATGTTTATGGTATAATAATGTATTTAATATTGTCATAATTTATATGACCCTTAAATGCAGTACGTCACTGAACATGTAGTCTTGTTTTTTCTTCTCTCTTCTTTTCCTGCGCACTCTCTCGTCAGTGTTGGTTCCATATTTTAATAACATTCGTATATGGAAAGGTATATCTGTACTTTTCTATAATCTAAGGTGGTAACATACCAATTATATTAGATAACAGTAAAAAAGTTATTAATAATTCGTACATATAGTACATAAAGGGGTCGCATTTATATGGATTGAGCAAAACTTTTCTAAAATTGTACAAGTGTAGAGTAGAGGATCGGGTTATAACTAACAATAAATCAAGGCTATAACCCTTATTCTTGTGCTCACAGCTAATATAAACGTACAAACATTGAAATTGCGAAAGTCTATCTTAAACAGTACAGAAAGTAAGGGTAGATGATGTCGAAAAAGCGAGAGACAAATGCATAAGCAACCTCTCCACTCCACAAAAGTTACTGTGTGGTGCGCTAATCATCAACATTAATTATAGGGCCCTACTTTTTCGAAGATGATCTTCGCAGTGACTTCATACGCAGACGTGTTAGAAAATTTTTTTACTCCACAACTTCCACAGTATGGAGTAAACGAGGAGACATTTTTTCAACAAAACGTAGCACCTTCCCACACGTCAAGAGTAAGCATGAATGTTGTTAATGCTTTATTTCCAAATTACGTGTTCTCACGGAAATGGGAATATAGCATGGCCTCCGCCTCCCCGTTCACCGGACAAAACAACATGCGACTTTCTTGTGGGGTTACCTGAAGAGTAAAGTGTATCAGTAAAACCCACCACACACACTTGAAGCACTGACATAACGGATCCGAATGTGTACGTCTGAATGTATATTATCTCACTGGTGTTATTTTTAAAACTTAGGTAACATATACTTAATTTTCGTTAATGCTTTTATATGTAATCCAAGATGGTAAAAATACAATATGAAAAAATTGATTGTATTTTTTTTCACGGCCTTTTTAAAATAATTACATGTAGAAAGTTTAGAACGTTACTGGGATTGGAGGCTTGTGGTAGGTCAGTTGGAACAGCACTACTCTAGCGAGGTTAAAGGTCCTGGGTTCGAATCCCTTACACAGGCCAAATTTTTCTGTATTTACACTTTTAGAATTGAGAAATACATATTAACCGTAATGGATAAAAGCACTCTTCTATTATTGCTTGTATTATCCTCGGTAATGCTTTACGTAAAGCGTCGCTGTATTGAAATTGGCAAATTGTAATTCGACAGCAAGGAGTTCGGGAATTAGGACGGTTGATTTCGTGATAATCTATTCAAAATAGAACTTAGTGACAAACGTGGCAGCATAAAGCTATGCTTAATGAACACTACTCCTATACACATTAAATAGCAGCATCAACGGACGTTTATCGATATCTTGTATCATCGCAGTTGAAGCATAACTGGATATATGGTGTCACTCATACTTTAGGTTTATGTTAACTTCGCCAGAGAGTGCTTTTGAAACCCCCTTCGATTACTGGATATCATCGAAGTGGAATATTTAGTTGTGACATCGTAAATATGGTCGATTATAATCTTATCACGTGGTATTTCCTCGAACATTTTAACATTGCACACTGTAAACAAGAGATTCTAATTTGTACGAATTTTTGTATTTACCCAATATACACAGTCTTAATACAGACTATTGAAATAGTTATTTACATAAAAGTCAGGAAAATCTCACATTACTGACGAAGAGCTAAATTGAAATACGAGCCACCTTGTGCCGAGTACCTTAAACCTCCGAGTTAAGTAAGAGATTATACTGACATTGCGTTGTATTAAATTTTTCCGGAAATCGCAAAAAAGACGAAATTTTAGAAATAGTTATTTACATAAAAGTCAGAGAAATCTTACATTACTGAAGAGGAGCTAAATTGAAATACGAGGCACTTTGTGCCAAGTATTTTAAACTTCCGAGTCAACTAAAAGAATATACTGAGGTTTTTTGTATTAAATTTTCCCGGAAATCGCAAAAAAAGACGAAATTTTAGAAATAGTTATTTACACAAAAGTCAGGAAAATCTCACATTACTGAAGAGGAGCTAAATTGAAATACGAGGCACCTTGTGCCGAGTATCTTAAAGCTCCGAGTCAAGTAAGAGATTATACTGACGTGCGTTGTATTAAACTTTTCCGGAAATCGCAAAAAAAGACGAAATTTTAGAAATAGTTATTTACATAAAAGTCAGAAAAAGCTCACATTACTGAAGAGGAGCTAAATTGTAATACGAGGGACTTTGTGGTGGCAAGTATTTTAAAGCTCCGAGTCAAGTAAGAGATTATACTGACGTGCGTTGTATTGAACTTTTCCGGAAATCGGAAAATAAGACGAAATTTTAAAAATAGTTATTTATACATAAAAGTCAGAAAAATCTCATATTACTAAAGAAGAGCTAAACTGAAATACGAGCGAGTATTTTAAATCTCCGAGTCAAGTAAGAGATTTTACTGACGTTTTTTGTATTAAATTTTCCCGGAAATCGCAAGAAAGATGAAATTTACTAATTTTAGACAAATCGTTTACAAATTCCATAAAAATCAAGTTTGTCAATTTTGTTGGTAACTATAGTTAGAATAGTTATTTTTCTATCTAGTGCGCGAAATGCCACTTTGGTGATCGAGAACTGATTTTTTTAGTCGAGATCACCAAGAGTATTTCGCGCACGAGTTGCAAACAAAATTTTTTCTACAAACGTGAAGAAGTTGACAATTATTTTAACGTTAAAATACAAAACTCTCATCTAGTTTGCGTGTAATGCGTACTTCGCGCACGGCGTCGTCATTTCGGGCACGCTGTCATGGTAACGTAGGTGAGTGAAAAAAAGGGTCACTTCGCGTATTGTTATCGATGCGCAAACCTTGTCATTTTTTGACGTTTGTAGAAAATCTATATTTTGCGTCTTGTAAAGTCTTTACTATACTAGTCCGGAAAACTCAATTTTCCTGCGCGTAAATAAGCAGGAAATAGTTATTTACATATGAGTACGGTAAATCAAGGTTTACGTTAACGAGTGAGAAGTTTACTGCCGAAGCGTAGCTGATTTAACGTATAAATAATGTAAAACATTTTATTTCATACTGGCCATACATTCATTTCTTAAAGTTTTTCTATTAACTTTATATAAAATTTGATGTTTTCAAAGTCATGTCACTTTATGTTGCTAGGGCAACCTTTGTATTTGGGTACAAAATTTCTAGTACGGTAAATACAATTTATAGTACGGTAAAGTTTCATTTTCCGGACTGAAATGAGTCCGGAAAATCAAAGAATGTGACACAGGATGAAATAAATGTTTCCAAGACGATTTCTGGGAATAGTTATTTACATAAAAGTCAGGAAAATCTCACATTATTAAAGAAAAGCTAAATTGAAATCTTGCGCCAAGTATTTTAAAGAGCCGAGTCAAAAGAAATTTTCTAAAAGCAGTTAATCGAAACTAAAAAAGACTTTTACAATGAAATGATAAAAAAATCCGAAAATTCAATCAGAACTTATTGGAATATTATCAATTCCAATAGAGCATGTAAAAGAGCAACTAACCCGGTCTTTATTGAGCATAATCAGTTAAATAACCTTTTCATAAAAGTTCCGCTGAATATAAGTAACCAGTCCAAACTCCAACAATAACACCACACACTACAAAAGTAACTTTGAAGTTATTCCAAATTCTTCTACTCCTACTCCTACTCCTAACACCTAACTTCCATTTAGTTTTGAACAAATCACCTTCAGCAAAATTAGGGAATTCGTCGATAACTCAAGGAATAAAAGAAGCGAGATCACCATGGACTTCCCGTGTTTTTAATTAAAAACAGATACTAAACATAATCATTTACCCGTTAACTAATTTAATCAATATAAGCATAAACGAAGGGTTTTTTCACGATGTACTAAAAATTTCGAAAGTGATCCCAATCTATAAAGGAGGACCTATGGAACTGAACAACAACTTTAGGCCTATGTCACTGGTTCCTGTAATCTCTAAAATATTTGAAACGGCGCTAAAATTACAAATTCATCAACATTTTGAATTAAACAACCTATTTTATTATCGGCAATTTGGCTTTCGAAATAAGAAATTACCTAACGATGCAATTGTGCATCTTCTAAATCTAATAATTGTGGGAAACGAAAAAGGAGAATATGTATAGGTTCACTGTTTTGTGACCTCCAGAAGGCGTTTAATTGTGTGTCTTACCCAGTGTTAATAAAAAAACTAGCAGGTATTTTTACTTCAACTCAAGGAGTTGCAATCTAATCTCTTCGTAAGTAACCAGCAGGAAGCAGTATACTTTGGCTAATGATACGTGTTCTACTTTAGAAAACGTAAAAATAGGTGTACCCCAAGGATCAATACTAGGCCCTATGCTCTTCCTAATACTCACTAACGACTTAATTTCCACACAAATCCAGTTTGTCAATTTTGTTGATAACTATAGTTACAAACTATATTTTGCGTCTTATGTAAAATCTTTACAGTGCTAATCCGGAAAATTCAAGTTTCCTGCGCGTAAATAAACAGGAAAATGTTGTTTCTAAGACGATTTCCGGAAAAAATATTTACAAATTCCACCAAAATCAAGTTTGTCAATTTTGTTGGTAACTATATAGTTACAAAGTATATTTTGCGTCTTGTAAAGTCTTTACAGTAATAGTCCGGAACATTCAATTCTCCTGTACGTAAATAAGCAGAAAAATGTGGTTTCCAAGACGATTTCCGGAAAAGAAATTTGTAGTTTGTTATAGTTTGATTCAAATAAAGTTGATTATGGCTCATCGATGTAAAACTCAATTACATATTTTCATCCCCCTCTCTCATTTACATTGTATAGGAGAAGGATGGCTATAAAAACATAAATCTGTTGTACTATTCATAATAGCGCAATAAACGTGTGTCGTGCTTAAGACACTCCTGTCATTCCTCGACATCATTGTCTATGCGTTTTTATAAAAACAGTTTTGACTCTATCAATAAAATAAGTTGATAGAATGCATAATTTTTCTAGTTTAAAATATATAAAACAAGCAATAATTTTCCACTTTCCTTGACATTTTATGGAAATTTATGTGGAGACATCTGCCGATAAAAATATTAACTAAAAGATACTTTGCTGATTTAATAAAGACTTACGTCGCCTAAATCTTAGTAACTTTATTTGAATCAAACTATAGGCAAGGTGATTATTTGCATTTCGTGTAGATATATGTATAGATACATAAGCAGTTGACTAATATCTAGTGTTGTAATTAAGGGTGTAAAAGAAGGTTTTTTTAAAGACATAAACGTCTCTGCTCGTATTTGAAATGGTGATAAAATTAAAGTTTACAACTTATTTAATGTGCATATAAAATCCTTTGATGTCATAATACAATTTAAAAAACTTTCACAAATACTGGTTTACTAAATTTACACGAAATAATATTATTTCAAAGCTTCTTTTGTAATTATACGCGACTGTTTTGAATAAAGCAAACAGTGTTACAGAAATCGACAAAAAAAACCAAATTAAAAAGGAAGTACAATTTAAATGTGTGCTATAAAAGAACAAATTACTTGCTGCTTGGCAGGATATCTACAAACTCTCAGCTAAACAAACTTAATAAAATATGCTCTCTAGTAATTTCCTTTATTAAAGCAATTTTTTGCTTGTTTTAGGAGCAAAACGCTACAATGTAACCTCAAGCAATACTAAATCCAGAATGGATGTTCGATGGAGCTTTTTATGCAATTTTGTTCTGTTCATCATTTGCCTCTTTCACAATACCGCAACATTTAAACAGGAAGGTAAGTACAAATTAAATGATCGATTTAATCTTATTTCAAAGACGACAAAAAAAACGCTTGTTAAAGAGAAGCGACGACTTGCTCCCTTATTTTAAAAACAGAATAACACTTTTACAAATGGGACTGTTTTTGTGATGTAACGGTTTTTTCCTATTTCCTTTTTAACGAGAAAACGAGAAATTACCTTTTCATCTTGTGCTGTAATTGCATTTGTCTGAAAAAAAAAACGAAAAAATTGTAAAAGACCAATCAGATACAATTCAATATCGAATCCACTCCTGGATAATGTAATAACCTCAATCCTTTTACGATGACCCTTCCAAATTCTTTGTATTTGCATTTTTACTGATTTCCCCAAATATACATAACCCTATCTTTATCTTACAGAATGCTAACAGTAGCAAAACCACAATAGATATGATCTACATAATATGCGTCAATCTGATGATACGTGCGACTTGAATGGATTTTAAAAGTCTTTTTCGCTTATACGCTCGTCGCGGAGAGAAGAAAAGCGTACCTAATTAGATATTTTCCCGTTGTATTTCGATATATCTAATGGAAATCTAATGACGTAATTAAATTAAAAGTCGACGAAACAAAATGAAATACAAACGGGGTTTTGATTTATTAGTGGTTTTGTTAAATTTAGTACAGCAAAAATTTGAAATAACACTTTACCAGTTAGGTACGTTTGTATTTTATGTAGGGACTTGGCGATATCAATCATTTTGATTCAACAGCAGCCATACAAAGAAAATTTGTTTGTCCCGTTTATTTACACAACGAAATCGGGGAAGCGTTTCGGCAAATATTCGATTTGTATTTTTTTTTAATTAGCATCTGCTTACATCACCGTTATTTCCATGAATTATTATGAAAATTGCTTAACCTGCAAAAGTAGGTATTCAATCCTTTCCTTCAATTCCCTCTATATTCACTAATAACGTTTAAATATAAATCTGCTTACGAACTTCCATTTCTGTCTACTTTTCAGGGGTTTGCTTTTTCCCGGAACGATGGGAAGGAACGTGGTTTCAATCGGGGGTTCGACAGCCAATAATAATTGAAGGGCCAAGACTTAGCAGTAAAGGAAGATGTATTGCGTCGGAGGGAGATAAATTTTTAGTAGTTGACGAGTATGTAAATCCTTTGTTATTACCTACTACATTATAATGACTTTGCGTTTCTTTTTACAGAAAAAGCTGTTATCGCTGCGTTGTTATTCATGAAAAGCACGAAAATGTACTACAATACAAAGAAAGTAAGTTAATGTGTTTACTATCTTGTACGAAAGTTGGTCACAAATTTTAATTGAAATAGTATTGTTAAATCCAATCAAAAAATGTCATGTTGCAAACAAGACTGATAAAATGACTGAATTTCTATTGTAACCATGAGAATGGGCTATCGACCCTCTAATACTGAAGTGATGAACACGTATTCTCTGATATAATAAATATGTTAAGCAAACTTTTGAAATGTGGTAGAATGAAGTAGATAATGGAATTTTTAGGCTCCATCAAATATAGATTCTATTCGATATTAATTTCCCTAACGATACATTCAGGCATCGAATCTGCATTATGACTATTTTGATATTAATCCTTTTATAAAATATATAAATTAAATTACAAAAATTGGATTTGTTCGGTAAATTGATAACGCAATAAAGTGTATGCGTGAGTCGTTTAAGTCATTATTCATAATTTGAGTTTTTAAGCAGAATGAGGTTCCGACAACTCCCGCTTCTTACTTTTTTATCAAATAACTGAAATGGCATTCAGTCTACTTAAAATTCTTTTTGAGCTCGATTTCGTTTGAAAATGACGATGTACCCATAAACGCTGCGCTGGTTTAAGTCTGCGATTTTTTTGCTTTTCATGGCGTTGGCCATTTCTGAAAAGTGCTTGTTAAGATTTTCATAATACTGCATTTTCAAAGAACAAAAAGTTTTAAACTAAAGCGTTCTGAATTTAGCTGTTGTACGGGCTCCCCAAAATTCACAAATAAGATGTCCCCAGATGTATCCAGGATCACAGCTTGTGAATTAACATAATATTTCAACATAACTTTGCTATCAACAATTCCCACCAACTCATCGAGAGCTTAGGTCGATCACATTTCCTGCGACTTTTTCCATGGTTTCTTTTGATGTGGAGAACCTCTTCCCAAGCATACCTTCTCAAGAATGCATCCATCTTGTGTCAGAACACTTAATGAATTCCAACCTTCCGGACGATCAATTAGCTTGTATTTTATCACTTCTTAACCTTTGCATTAAACAAAACTTCTTTAAAGTCAACCACACTTGTTACGCCTAAATAGATGGGTTGCCCATGGGTTCTAACTAGTGCTGGCAAAAATTTCGAACGAATCGATTAATCGATTCGTTCGAACACGATTAATGAACGATTTCCATAGACACAGAAATCGATTAATCGCGATTTTCGATTAATCGCGATTTTCGATTAATCTCGATTTTCGATTAATCGCGATTTTCGATTAATCGCGATTTTCAATTAATCGCGATTTTCGATTAATCGCGATTTTCGATTAATCGAGATTTTCAATTTCGATTAAATAATTAAATATATTCAAGTGGAAATTTTAGAATGTTTTATACGGCCGTAGGGTGTAGATCCAATAAAGATTCAATAGTTCAAAGAGTTTTAAAGGCGGCGTCGGCGCTATGTAGTGACGAAGTACTGGCAAAAATTTCGAACGAATCGATTAATCGATTCGTTCGAACACGATTAATGAACGATTTCCATAGACACAGAAATCGATTAATCGCGATTTTCGATTAATCGCGATTTTCGATTAATCTCGATTTTCGATTAATCGCGATTTTCGATTAATCGCGATTTTCAATTAATCGCGATTTTCGATTAATCGCGATTTTCGATTAATCGAGATTTTCAATTTCGATTAAATAATTAAATATATTCAAGTGGAAATTTTAGAATGTTTTATACGGCCGTAGGGTGTAGATCCAATAAAGATTCAATAGTTCAAAGAGTTTTAAAGGCGGCGTCGGCGCTATGTAGTGACGAAGTACTGGCAAAAATGTCGAACGAATCGATTAATCGATTCGTTCGAACACGATTAGTGAACGATTTCCATAGACACAGAAATCGATTAATCGCGATTTTCGATTAATCGCGATTTTGGACTAATCTGCGATTAATCGATTTTTTCGATTTTCGATTTTTCCAGAAATCGATTAATCGATTTTCGATTTTCACAATTTTTGCCAGCACTAGTTCTAACCTTATTAGTCGATTCATGAACTATTTAGAATGTAACTTTATCTCGAAACATCAATGTTACCTCGATCACGTACTGTTTGGGGTCGCTATGTGGACGATGTGATCTGTATACACTCAGCCAATGACTCCGATAGGGACCTATTCCTTCAAGGCATCAAACTGTTCAACCAAATTCACCATGGAAATTGAACACAACTCCCAACTACCTTTCCTAGATCTGTTACTCCATAAAAAGCCGGGAGACCGTTTTCGTCTAGGTTTAAGGAACATTTTAACGCTATTAAAAACAATAACTCGGATCATAAATCTGCTATGGCTGAACACATCCTTTCTACGGAAACAACCCTTTAAAAAATATTGTACGCCACTGATTTTTTACAAATCTAATAATTCTTCCAACACAAAATTCGTTCAATTCATTAGTATGGCGCACCGTTATCAAGATTTTTAAGGTTTTATCGGGTGTTACCTTGAAACATTAAAACTCCTTTTTGCTTTTCCAACCACTAATATCCTGATACGGCTTTTTTCATAGATTTTGCGATGGAAATGTGGTATAAGCAACTCTTGAGTACCGTAGACGATTTCTTAACAGATGAGTACCACGTTATAATGTTTTTTTTTAAATGTGCACAATCAATTTGTTATGCGAGAGTTGAATATAAATTAATACCATAAGAAGAATGCGTGAATTTAACAGAAATTCAAGGACAACTCAATGAAAAATGTGACCAATCCCAAGAATTGCTAAAAGCGCCATTTTAATTATAATTATAATTATAATAATTTTCATTTACAACATGGTTTACATCCAACAAGGAAGGAACACAGGGTGGCATTTTGTAGATGGCTTTCAAACACTGATAAGGACTACTTAAAAGAGATTTTATGTACCTATATTATTTACTCGACGAGAAGTAATGAATTTTTACAGTCAACGTACCTAGGCACATTTTGAATATTTTCTGTAGTTCCCATATTACCTATAGGTACTGAAAATCCCACTATGTGAGAAGATATTAAGACCAGCTCCAACTAGATGAGTATCCTGCTCATTTTGGCTTAAATGTTCGTAATTGTCTGATACAAATTTTGAAGGTTGATAGATTGGTTGTGGACGTCCAGTTGCATGGCCTTCGCAATCTCCAGACTTAAACCCTATGGATTTTTACCAATGGGTCATCTGAAAGAATGAAAGATATCGATTCCCTCTGAAGAGGAACTAATCCGCACAATTTGGAATTCGTGTGCTGAAATTTTTCCCAACATATTACGTCATTTAAACCATGGAATTACAACACGTTGCCACAAATGTATTCACCAAATTCGTTTTTATTTTTACCAATTAAGGCGAATTGAATTGGCTTTTCCGTGATTCTTATGCATAACGACATTACCTGACAAAACCTCAAAAATCTTGATAACGGTGCACAGAAGTGACAGAATATTTTTTTTTATTAAAAAATGACAATGAAAAATATTATTAGATTGGCAAAAAATCAGTGAAGTACAATATTTATTAAAAGAAGGTGATTTTCGTAATTTGTCACCATATACCATAAATCACGAAGGATCCTTACCAATCACTCCATGCATCCGTTTTAACACATCATACTTTTTTCGCAAATGGTCAATATCCTGTAATACAGAACAATTGCTTTTCTGTTGTTCGCCAATGACAGCTTCGTCATTGAAAAGCGATCGATTTAATATGTTCGTATTGCGGTTTTTGGTGTTTTCAGTGTTGTGTAGTTCAACGGTCACAAGAGTCTCTGGTTCGTCCAGTTATGCAACAGGATTAAGTCTTATAAGATATTTTATAAACAATAATCTTTAAAATGTGCCACTATTCCTCTCGAAACGCTATGGACCTTGAGCTACATGATACTATTGTCTTTCTCTCGGGTCGAAACTGGTAGAAAACGCATTCTAATGAGTGTGGAGTGTGGAGTGAAACAAATGCCATTTTTTGACATATTGATAAGGAAAGGAATCAAGTCGAAGTAAAAATTAATCTAAATAGATGTAGATCTGACGTTTGATATTTTTGACAGTTTGACGTTTTATTTAGTGACCTCCATTGAATAAAGAATAGAGAGGAAGGAGAGTATCGTATCATTGCTGCATAAAAATTGGTGACGGAAGTTCAGCCATTTGTACACCACTGTTGAGTCATCTTTGTTTACATTTTGGTCGTGTTGACAGTTGATCATAACCTGCAAAATTTGAAATATTTATTTGTTGATTGTTACAGTCACTGAGCTCCAATTAGAGTTATAAATATGGCAATTGTTTCTGTCAATTTCAATGTAACAGGAAACATGTTAGTAGCCATTTTGCCACCACTTTGATTTCAAGGTCGAGGGCATATACTCCTTCCTCTCTATTCTTTATTCAATGGTCACCTCATTTTAAATGTTTAGTTAAAAATTTGAATGAATTTTTGTACTAAGTGCGTGAAGGAGGCGATTTTGGTTGGCGGCGTAATCATGTGCGAGGCCCTAAGGGCCGAGGGATTATAAGACGCCAAAGGGAGAAAATTGTCGTTAATGCCCGAAATACAAACAAGATTTTTTATAAAATCGTTCAAATCCACCTTGAAGCTTTGAAGTTAAATTTTTGAGAAAACTATGCCCGAAAACGGGAAAACAAGAAGAAATAGCTATTTTAACCGAAGAAGGGAAAGCTGTAACACTTGAGTTATTGCCACAAAAATCTAGACAAACATTTTGCACCATAAGCCATAAATAACGAGAGATCCGAATTCCACGCTGCGAAACAAATTTCAAATTTCCCCATTTTTTAAATGTGGCACTATTCCTCTCGCAACGCTATGGACCTTGAATTCCCTCTGGCTGAAACTGCTAAGTAAATGGGCGTTCCTGTAACAGTACTCGTCAGCATTATACCAATACCTACTACCATTACGAAATTGTATGGAATGAAACAAATGCCATTTTGACAGATTGATAAGAAAGGGAATGAATTCGAACTAAAAAACAATCTAAGGATATTTATATTGCTGTGATGTGATAGCGACAATCTAAGAACCATACGTTGCCATGGTATTCAATGAGTAGACAGGACCACAAACCACTAAAAATAGACTGTCCACTTCTATAGAAAAATAGTTGGTAGAGAAATGCGGGACGGCGACTTCACAAGAGGAAAAGGGTAGGTTGAGTGACGCCCACAGCACCTTATTGGTTAATGCTTTATTGGGGGAAAATTTGAATTGAAATAAAGTAAGGTTATTGTTTTAATAAAATCATATTTATGGTTATGTTTATCATTTATGTATCTATTGAAAATGAAATAAGAATTTAAGTTACAATTTACATGATATATAACAGTGAAAACAGTACCTATTCTACAAAGTAATACATCTGCCGGTGAATTTGTTGAAATTGTACAATGCAATGTTGGCATAACAACACTTTTGGAACGTTCAGCAACAGTTTTTTCTTCATAATCCTGAAATAAATGTGGATATGAAGACTATTACTCATAAATATAATCAATTAAAAAAATAATATTGTATCAAGCTTACTTTATATATTGGAAATGCATCATTATTACGTAATAAAATTGTGCTGAAGTTTTTAATAATGTCACTTTATAAAGGGAAACCCATGCCCAATTTTTAAATTCTCCATTAATAAATTCAACCCATTTGTTAAAAATGGACTTTAAACATAAATGTTTTGGGTTTGGAAACCTAAATCTACGGACTTTTCTATTCCTATTCTTCATATTACACATGCGGGGATCATGTTATGTTCTAAGTCTAACAAATAGCGAAAGTAAATATAGGTATAGGTACGCAAGTTTAAAAACTTACCAGAAAACTATAAACTTTAATACACAATAAGTCAATAAGTAATAAACAACAAAATATAAACGCAAAACCCAATAATGAACGATTATGTGACGCTGATGTACCTATTTCACATATTTTAAACGAAAAACACCGCCATAAAATCAAACGCTTATCGCTTCGTTTGAATCAGCTAAATGTCAATTTAATTTTATAATTCTCAGTACCAACTAATTTTGTGAACAGGTTAACCAACCTACAAATCCCCTTTCCTCTTGTGAAGTCAACACCCGCATTTCTCTACCAACTATTTTCCTATAGCAGTGGACAGTCTATTTTTAGTGGTTTGTGGACAGGACTCAGTAGATTTCTCAACGTCACGTAAGATGACGCCTTTAGAAAAAAACTCTCATTCAAATACTTAAAGGTTGAAATAATTTAACGCACCAATGCCAATCCATCTTAATTGCTCTAAGCCACGCAACACCATTTAAGTGTGGTGAAACTAGAATTCTTTGTGTATACTTGGTGCTGTAGCATCCACCACATTGTGTGTTTACTTTTCACAATGTCAAATATTATTGTTTCATTCTTATGCAACAAAAAATTGATAACTACTGTGCAGACTGGACATGTGGCAAATGCATTTTAGTTCACACGACTTTCTGAAAGTGCTTTTCTACACTGCAAATTGTAACGCTCATAAACGAAAACGTTCTTTGGAATGAACTATACAAAGTTGTTATAGAAATGATGGGAATTCGACATTTCTGACATGTGGTAAAAGCTTTGATCGTTCTTTGAAAGCATGAAGGGATTGCATAGAATGCAAAATCATCAGCTGGATCTTCTAAGAATTATGTTCCATGGAATAGCAAAAAAAATGCTTAGAAATATAAACTTGAAAGCTTGGGAAAAGCTTGAAAGCTTGGGAAAAGCTTGAAAGCTTGACTTGGAAAAGCTTGATAACTCAAGCTTTTTAGACAGATAAGCTTGGCTTGTATAATACTTAAGCTTGGCTTGGTTTTTTTGTAGACTTGACTTGATTTTATGTCAAGCTTTAAAAATTCAAGCCAAGACCGTGAATCCTTAGTTTTGTGAAATATAAACGATTCAAGTATAAAGTTAATAGATTGAAAGCAGTTTCAAAAATCATCGCTAATTAATTAGAATTTGAGAATTTCGGCGAAGAAGAAGAGGTCGTTCGTCACCTGACGGAAATCAAAGGGGACTTTAGGAATAAGTTTGCGATAAACGATTTTAGTCAAACGAAGATCGTTGGTGGTTTTACCTATAAATACCATGGAAGAATCCCGTCAAAATATTGCAACAATCTTAGGTAGAATGCAGCAATTATTGATAGTTGCTAATCATCGTGAACGTAACGTACGTGAAACTCAATAGCGGATACATCGCACAACTAATTTTTATGTTTAATAAAACGTTAGTATTCAATAAGATATAGATACATTTACTACTTCGTTTGGTAAAATGGTGTCTAAAAGTATAACTAGGTCAGACAGTGATTTGCTTAAAAACAAGTTTTAATTTAAACAAATTTTCGAGAATGTTCTATATATTTGAGAAGCACAGCTACTTGTCCTAATTAAATCTATTCAACGATGCCAGACTCCATGCTAAATACATAATTGAGTTCGCTCGATTACATAACCGTTCACTTTTCGATTTTTACTTTTTAAATTTGTGCTTTTGATTTGAACGTAATCTTAAGGGCAATTTGCATGCACATGATTTCCTCGGTAGGATAATATGGAACGCGATCCTATTGGTGGAATTTGTTCAGTTGAACTAATCCCACCACCAGATAGTGTTTTATAACCTCTGATGATAGAAATCAGTGCGTGTAAGTTCTACTTTAGATAAATTAAACTCCAAGTATTGTGTTTAATAATAGTTTTATATGATATCAAAAACAAGAGTGGAAAACCTGTTGCCTATAGAAAAATTTGTGGCCAACTCTTAGCAATGTAAACGATTTAAGAAAAATGTATAAAATAATTTTTCAGCTTACTGCTATGGAAAGGAATCACTTCTAACACTTTGTAGTTCGATCACGGGCGATGCTCTATTATATTCAATGTTTCGTGAAAATGCAGCTCCTATTTCCTGCCCTTTTCGTGGACCGTTTACATTTACATACAACAGGGGAGATGGAGAATGCAGATCGCCCGTTTCCAGTATTGACACATGTACAGAGGACAGCCGACTATTACTAAGCTATCAAGCGTGTCCCGATATTCATTCATCTGAAAGTACCGGTACGTACATTTACTTTATTCACATTTCTTGATATACTTACCTACTTCATACAAAAACGAAATTGAAAAGAGGAATTTATATTTCATTTCTTTTCTAAAAATATAGATCACCTATTTTACGGAAACGACTTATGATTCAGAACTAAATTTAGAAAGAAAAAAAAACACTTTGTCAGTTAAGATCTCACGCATAAAACGCTACTAAGCACTACATTAACGCTATTTTTGCTATGTGTTTCGAGCCACATCCTTCTCTATTCTTCTGTTAAATGTATGAGGCTTTTCAGTTTCAGGAAACTTTACGGCACATATTTAACGTCGCGTTTTTGATTTGAGCATTTACATTATGGCTTCTTTGAGGGATTTGCGACAACTTTATTCCTTTTATTCGTTATTGCTTTTGTGATAAGGTTTTTAAAGATGCGTCGACATATTTAAGTACTCTCTTGTGTATTTTTTATGTAAAATGTTGAATTTAAAAAATGTAACCACCCTTGCCCGAATTTTAAAGTGTGGGTACTGCTTTTGATTAAAAAATTCGATGGTTTATTGCTGCAACGCCCATTTTACTACTAAATATGTGATAAAAGAGAGTTTTTAATTAGTTCCATTCATTAGCGACAGTAAATGTTTATGACTTTTGACTAAAAAATTCGCTTTTGTATTCCTTTTTATCTAACATAGCGATTAGCTAATTACCCATGTAAATGACAATAACGGTTTTTAATGAAACAATATAGCTAATACTGTTCCATTATTATTGCCGTGTCGTTTATATTTCGACGTTCAGGGGAATATTTATGCTTGTTACACTCAGTCAGGTTTATCCACAAATCCAAACACAGACGTCAAACGAACTCTTGTTTGTATACGAACATTGATGTCGGTGATGATATTTGAGATGAAGGCACGCATTTCAATGATAGAATCTTGTCTACCGTACCTATACGTCATTTGTGTACACTAGGGCTGTTTTTTTTTCAACCTCCGATTGCCTATAAAGAAAAGACGAGTGAATATTTAAAAAAAATGATTTTATTAGGTACCAAAAGTAGTGCACAATCGTCACATTACATAATAACCTTGATGATTGAGGCATTTGTCATATCTGTGAACAAGCTATGCAATATCCTCTTCATAAAATGTTACCGCCAATGATTTGAAGTGAGTTTCCTTGAACTCCTCGTCAGTTTGGAAACGCTGCCCCCAAAGCCACTACTTCAATTCGGGTAAAAGATGGAAGTCACTCGGCGCTAAGTCAAGACTATATGGGTGTGCGAAAATGTTCCATTTAAATTGCTCAAGGAGCCGTTTGGTTATACGAGCACTGTGAGGACGGGCATTGTTATGGATCAGAACAATTCCTAGCCTCTTCTTGTATTTTGAATAGCTCTCCGTAAGCGCCTCAAAGTTTCACAATAAGAATCTGCAGTAATTGTTGTTCCCGGCTGCATAAACTCCACAAGCAACTCACCTTTTTGATCCCAAACAACAGTTGCCATAACCTTACGGTTGTTTGTTGTTTCTTGGAGAATTTGTGTGCATCCATTGTTGTGGCTCTCGTTTCGTTTCGGGCGTGTCATATTGAACCTAGTCACGATGGATTTCAAAAAACATTCGCCATCAGTATTGTAACAGTCAAGAAACGCCAAAGCTGCAGCCATTCGGTTCGTTTTGTGGTTGTCAGCTAACATCTATGGGATCTAGTGAGCATAAAGTTTTCTGTAGCGCAACTTCAGTAACAATAAAGTGTAGGGGAGATTTTGAAACTTCGAAAAATTTCATCGGCAACTCACTTATGGTGAACTTACGGTTTTCCTACACCACTTGGTCAACTGGTCGAACAAGGTCGTCTGTAGTGACAGACTTGCGTCCTTGACCCCCATCAACATGCACATCAGTCAAACGGCCATATTCAAATTTTCGGCACCATTCACGAACCAAACACCCGATTCATTTTTGCTGCACTATTCCCTTCTGCCTGCAAGAAACGAATAACACTTAGCAATTCACATTTGGCGGGAGAATCAATAGACATAGCCATGTTTACGTTACTGCATCTCACCAACAATGAGCATGTTGGACTCGGCAGTGTCAGAGCGTGTGAGGGGGACATGCGCAGTCGCTTGGTGCGCACAACGCCTTCATATTGTGCGATCGAACGTTAAAAAAACAACCCTCGTATAATATTTTAATTTTAGTAATTCATTTAGGCATAGAAATGTTAGAGGAGGTATAAACAGATAATTAGGCAAAATCGTTCGATACGCATAGATAGCATACGATGTGTGCTCAAAAAGCATATCCCACCGCGAAGGACCAAATGTTCTTTCCTACACGCGAGATTTAGACCAAATACAAGAGGGTTGTCTTTTTATATTTTGCCATATAGCAGCACTGGCATAGACGAAGCTGATGTTCCTGGGTGCGATTTGACGATTGATATTTTGGACAGTTTCGCATTTTGTTTAGTTGTTCAATCACCTCACCTTAAATGTTTATTTAAAAATAGCCATTTTTGTATTAACACGCCAAAGGGACAAAATCGTCGTTCACGACCGAAATGCAAACAAGATTGTTTGTAAAATCGTTCAAATTCACCTTGAAGTTTAGAGAAAATAATTGGTACGATTCGTTCTCAAAAATCAAGTTGTTGGTTACTGATGTGATGCAAATGAACAAAAAAAAAACATTGAAAAATTATTGACGCGTTTCACCAAGAAGTTAAATTTGTGATAAAAATATGTCCGAAAACGAAAAACAAAGAAGAAATAGCTATTTTAGCAGAAGAAGAGAAAGCTGTAACATTGAGTTATTTTCACGAAAATCAAGAGAAACCTATGAGAAAATTTTTGCTATGGTGCATCCAGAAAAACTTTGAAAAACGAAACTAACGCAATCCCAGTCTTAAACAAGACGATTTTTTATTAAGACAATTGAAACGCAAGTGAAAACGAACGAAATACGAGATCGCAAGGGTGACAATAAAGAAGTAATGCGTTGCTCTGACTTATCAATCACTTTTGTCACATAATGTACATACTAAACGTCATTGGACGATGTTTTGTCGCCACGATATTTTAAAGTTAGTTGGCATATATTATGTTTGTTTAGGAGCACTTGTATAAGAATCTTTAATGATTAAAGTAAGTAGACTAGATAACATGTTTTATTACCGCAAAATTTAAAAAAAATTATGTTATGTAAATTGTTTAATTGATGGGGCTCCGAGGAGTTTGTCGATGCGAAGAGTTAAGCAATTTGACGTTGGAGAATATAGAGGATGTCGGATCTGCCTTACTTGTAAGTGTTAAACAACACTAAAACAAAGTTCGACAGAACTTTTGCAAGTGTCAACAATGACGAAGAGTCCTTGGATTCCCTGGATATGTATAGAAGATATATAAGTGTGTGAGTCTTCATTTAAAAAGACTAAACTGGCAATGACTAGCGACCAAGTATTCACTCCATTCAACAAAGATTTGCCTATAGTAGTGGCAACGGATGCAAGTCCCTGGGGAATTTCGGGAATTCTATCCCACACCATGCCAGATAGAATTTTAAATAATCATAAAAGCATAAGCATAAGAAACAATTGAATACAATTCTTTTGAAAATTTTCAAAGCCAACCATGTTTTGTAAAGTATGTAATTACAATTATAAATGTAAATAGAAAAATGTAAATAACTCTGTAATCATTGATTTTAGGTATAGGAACATGGTATATCAATTTAAAGGAAATTTATTTCTCCATCGAATGGACTGATAATTAAATAGGCATTCCATTTAAAAAAAGAGACTTTTTAAAGTTTTTCTTAAGTGTGGAAATAACGTCAAATAGATACGTAACCGCGGGCAATTTTTTATAATCCATGACAGACAATTGTCTCAATCTTTTGACATTGAGAACCTGAAATCCCATTTCCCTAACTTTTACCACTTTTGACTTTCAATTTTATTTCCTAAAGAAGATTTTGAAATTTTTCAGTGAAAAAAATGTTTTTTCTCAACAATCAAAATTGATACGGCGATTATTTTAAGCATACTTACTAAACATTTTATGACACATCAGAATGTGAAAAAAAATTGCCTGGTTTGTTTTTAAAATAAAGATGCTGATGCTCACCTCCGGTATTTCCGGAAGTGCTGCCATTTGGAAAATATTTTTATTTAATAGATTAAACACGGCATCTCACATGTGCAAAATTTCAAATTTCTAGCTTTTACAGATCTTGATAACTTCTAACCGACGCGACGGTCACAGTGAGACACTCTGTATACGATTCGCTATAGAAAGTCGTCTGAACACATAAATGCTGATTATCTATCACGCTTTCCATTGCAAGAAACTGAATTTCCCGACAATGTTACAGACTCCCATTAAAAATACAATGAATCTCAAGTTCAGTTGATTACTACAGCTACAATTACGGCAAGTAAAGTTGAAGAAGAAACGATAAAAGATTATGAACTTGGATTACTAGTAAAAGACTTAAAATCAGGTCGAGCAGCTAACACGGCCGAGTTTTCACTACATAATGATATACAGGGTGGGCCATTCAAAAGGTAACACGCCTGTTTTGGGACACTTACACAAGTTTCTTAAAAAAACGCTCGGACACGTCGATTTTCTATTTTTGAGGGACAACTTTTGATGTCAAATTTGACTTTGTCAGGTCAACCCCCTAGCCCCAGCAACCCCTAACTCAACAATTTAAATAGGGAAAAGGAGTCGAGCGACCCCTCATTTGAAACGTCTTTTAATTCTTTATTCGACAGTATGAATTAAAATTAGTTTTATTCAATTTTTTTTCGCCCCATGAAAAGCACCCTCTAGATTAACTAAGGTGGGGGTGTTGTTTAGGAAAAATCCTGAAACACGCCTCTTTTGACTTTTTTAACGGCACATTTTGACGTCAAATTTGACTTTGTCAGGTCAACCCCCTAGCCCCAGCAACCCCTAACTCAAGAATTTAAATAGGGAAAAGGAGTCGAGCGACCCCTCATTTGAAACGTCTTTTAATTCTCTATTCGGCAGTACCAATGAAAATTAGTTTTATTCAATTTTTTTTCACCCCCATGAAAAGCACCCTCAAGATTAACTAAGGTGGAGGTGCTGTTTAGGAAAAATCCTGAAACACGCCACCTTTGACCTTTTGAACGGCACATTTTAAGATTTTTCCTAAACAACACCCTCACCTTAGTCAATCTAGAGGGTGCTTTTCATGGGGTGGAAAAAAATTGAATAAAACTCATTTCGGTCATATTGTCGAATAGAGAATTAAAAGACGCTTCAAATGAGGGGTCGCTCGACACCCTTTCCCTAAGTATTTAAATTCTTGAGTTAGGGGTTGCTGAGGCTAGGGGGTTGACCTGACAAAGTCAAATTTGACATCAAAAGTTGTCCCCCAAAAATAGAAAATCGACGTGTCCGAGCGTTTTTTTAAGAAACTGGTCTAAGTGTCCCAAAACAGGCGTGTTACCTTTACACCCTGTATAGTAATGAGAGGCATAAGAGTTGTCATTCCTAGGAGCCTTCAATCGTTGGTACTAGCAGAGTTGCACCATACACATGTTGGAATCACAAAAATGAATGAAATACTGCTGGTGGAAAGGAATTGATAAAGATATCGAAAATGAAGTAAAATCTTGCGGAGAAGTAAGAAATGTACCAGGAAAGGGAAAGACCAAGTAAACCATGGGTACAGGGGACGCCTACAGTAAGTGGCTTGAAGTTTTCTATACGAAAACAACCACCCACATATCAAGCACTTACACAATTAATTGCTTACGAGAAGTTTTTGCAAGATTTGCAAAATTGTTTTCTTTAAAATTAACGCTCGGAGAATTGTGGTATCTAAGACTGATTGATTTGATAAGGGTTCTGTTTTTATGTTGATAAATATAATATAAAATGACATTAAACGAATGTGTCTCGCTTTACTTTCCTAATTATAAAAAGTGTGTGGTAAGATGCATGATCAGATCATGCACGATCACCGATTTGTCAGCAATCTGCTGAACCGTTCTGTCCAATGAAACATTTACTACAACCTGATAAAAAACTATTCGTAATTACCCTTTGTACAGATCCAGGTCGTTTGTTGCCATTGTTTCCGTTCATTTCTTGAATTGTTCCTCTACAGTTATGAAAACTGGTACGGTTTTCTGGAGTAAAAAATTCTGCCCAACAAACATTGTCTTAAATCCTGTTTATCTATGTTTTTTATCGAGTATAAATATTCTGCTCGTTTAGCCCATCAAGGTGAGTCTGTTCTCCAATTTATTTTCTATAGGCAAAATTCATTTCTTTAATCTACGTTTTTGAATGTAATATCTACTAAAATCCCCCCACAAAGCCTTCATACATTTTTATTCTAAAATAATTTAAGGAGCCAATAATCGCATATTAGATTCATGTCAGTATCTATTTTTACCGGATTTTAAGTTATACGTATAGAGTAAATTCGCTTCACTACCGAACTTCAATGGTTGACTTTCGAAAGGGGGAAAATAAACCGACTTTCGCATTGATCAAAAGAAAAAAATCAATACTTTTTAATAGTACAAGTAATGTTCAATGATGTCTAGTTAGGTGCGCCCCAAGAAACAGCTGGATCAAATACTTGCCAAGGAGCAAATAAAAGACGCCCTATAGTTCGGGGTTTTGACCTTAGGAAATTGTTAATTTTGAAAAAGTCCATATAGCGAACGTAAGGAAGAGGTCACAGAGGGAAGAGTAATATATTTATGTACATTGCACAATGATGTATCCCGTCTAAAAACAGAATCCTTTAATCTGATTTTGGTACCTCTTGTAAAATTCAATAATGTAGATTTCATAAACCAACGTCGGTTTCAGTTCCGCAGCTTACCCTCGCTAAATGTTGTTTTAGGATAAATTAATCTCTAGATTTGATATGCTTACCGTACCATTGAATTCATAGTAACTGCAGAAAGATTTAAAATCTCGCATTATATTAATGTAAAGGTAGTAAAAGTGAATTTGAAAAGCCAGGCACCGTGAAAGTTTTTATTACAATGAAGTGAAATTATACGAAATTTCGTCTACCCCCAAGTAATCAAAGAAAATCCCAATACCATACTTATCACTCCCTTCGGGGTTATATGGCGTAGTATTTAACTTACAGCTGACGTTAACAACATATAAGGATAAGAATAAAACTACAAGTTTATTAAGTGATTTAATAACTTTCAGAACGTTTCTTGTTACAAATTCTGGTCACAAGCCAACCACTAAAGATCAGTAATCACGTAAAGCTAATCATTCTAAGTCAACACTTTTTTTTTTCTTTTTTTCTTAATTTGTTATTTATATAACAAAGGTAGTTGGTGGATTTGTTCGTATTGCGTGTATAGGTAGAATTTGTGAAAGAAATTTTTAAAAAGCAATTTTCGCCAAGAACCAAAAATTGCATTCACCCGAAACTAAAGAACTTAATACGCTGACTGAGCTAAATTTATGGAGAATCTGTAGAGACGTCTTTGTCTTGTAAAATCTAAATTAGGTATTACTTGAAATGCTATACGAAAAGTGCAACTCTCGTCGTCTCTTAATTTGTTTTGTTGTTAAAAAAATTAGCTACTTCGGGAAATCCATTATACAATTTACAACGCTAACGAACTCGGTTGTAAGGCTACAATGCGATCAATTAAAAATAAAGTTGTTGATCTCCGCTTTTTTTTCCAGTGATCCGCCGTACAAAAGTTTGTGTAAATAAAAGGTGTCGCTGAAACTCAACGTTCTATACGGAAATGTTTTTGTTTCATTTTTTTTTTCTTTTCCAACTACCAACTTTAATCGGCTTATGCGGCGATCAGAGTGGGCTTTAAAAATTACCTACATAGTCTACAAAATGTAGATACATTCAATTTCAGGAAGTGCACAACTCATTAAAAATCCTTCTGAGTATTTGTTTTATTACTGATGTAACAGTGGGTAAGTTTTTGGAAATTTGAAACTATATTTTATATGTTAGGCTAGCAAAGTTTGTGAAAATGCAATTCCGAAAAGCTTATTGTAGAAAGAAAAATTAGCAATTTAAACATATGATGATGGCGAGTCTAGGAAAAAAATTCTCGGAAAAAAATCTTGGAAAAAAAATCCTCGTAAGAAAAATCCTATGGAAATCAATCCGCGCTGTGTTAGGAGACCAGCGCTACTTCTTCTATTGTCCAATTTTGACAAACATATTGGGGAAATGAACGTTTGGAATTTTGTTGCCTCTTTCATAAAATAGATATCTTAATGTTTGTGTAATGTTTAATATTTGAAATAATATGGTTCTGCTAACACATAAAGTTAAACAATGTCGGAATTTGAATTATAATATAAATACTGTTCATACAATCAATAAATACTATGTCAAAAGTTAACTTAAATTTGATATTACGTTACAATATTTATTATAAACGGGGGTACACGCGATTCTCGCGTTTTGCGTGCTTTGGGGGGGGGGGGGGGGTATCTGTGATTGTAGGTTGTAATAGCTTTTGTTTTAAAATATCACACCTTGTTGAGCTGGCTTAGTTGCTTGAAAAAAGAAAAAAAATTTACGTTTTTGTACCTTTTCAGATTTTTGACCCTGTAGGTATCTGTAATTTAGCAAGTTATTAAAGTAACTAAAATAAAGGATTACATTTACTTACATTTGACGTAAAAATCACAAAAATGGGTTGATATTTGGTAAAGATATACGAATTCGTTCCTACCTACTTAAAGTAAATTTTTACCAATTATTATTAAAAAAAATGTAAAATGCAAACTTTTTGGAATAGATTTGAGACCAAAAATACATAATGGCCCTTTCACAATGTTAATTACGTCTTTGCACATAGTCTTTGCCCAAAAATTAACGAAAATATAACAAATTCCGTGTGAACTTCATAAGGATAGTTTAGAATGAATTTTGAATGTAAAAGAACTCAATTTGGACACTGGCAACTTTTTGGGAATACGAATGGCCTTAGGGAGAACGTTTTAACATTCATCTTTAACTATAGTAAAACTAAAAATACCATAAAACATAAAATGTACAAATAGAAGCTGGTCTAACGTTGCATAACATCTGTTTTATAGAAAGACCTTCTCTACCTTAAACAGTTTCAAATTTTTGTTTATTTCACTAACTAAAGGCCACCATTTACACGTATATGTACAGCATTAAATATGGATTTTACTTCCTCTTAATTACAATATAAGTTGTATATTTAGAAGTGTAGTGTAACGTAACCATACACTTGCCACCTACTTTCATCAATATTAATTAAGTTAAATATGTAGACAAAAACATTTTTCTCGGTGAAAACATTCGACTATATATGTTACCTACGACATCGTCCATCGTTCAAAATCTCTAAATTCGAAATAAGCACACAAACATGTACATTTCGAAAGTTACCGAAAGAAGGTATCGGGACACATAAATTAGTCTACGATGAATGCTGTTGCTGCTTTTTACATCATTTTAACGATGAAAATGTAAACGCGAGGCATAATAGAATCATTTTTCATCATTTGGATAACTTTTCAACTTGAAATAATTAAATTTCTATGTTACCGAGAAAAAGTTTCCGATACTTGTCATTTTGAAAATTTTCACGAAAATACTTTCTGGCATTGTTTTAATGTTCGAAATGGGTTAAGGACCTCGGACAGACAAACTTTGCATGTTTACACAAAATTTTTACCGAAAAATAAGCACAAATAGCGAATTCTATTTTACACGTAATCTCCATAAGGAAACTTTGATCGTATTTTCTAAGTAAAGAAAATATATTTAGACACAAATACCGCTTGAATAAGATGACAGACTTTTATACTAAATGTTTAAAACTTACTTCGAAAAAAATATTTAGGTAAAGGTTTGGGGGGCATCTGTAATTCTTAGGTTAAGTAATTGTAGCATTAATTTGTAGGTTATAAATTTATAATAGCTTTGGTTTTAAAATATCACATCCGCATTCGTCAGGATTCGGCGACTGTCGGAAAAGTGTACAGCAACACAAACATATACACACGTCTCGGTTATTATATGTGATTATATTTACTTATTTATATTGAATAAACTATGAATATCATAGAAAGATAACTATAATAGTTGCTATAAAAAATTTTATTTTTCACTTGTCAATTATTTGATGTTTATACCTGTCAAAGTAGGTATATTAAGTAGTCCATGACGCCCGAGAACAAAATATGCGGGCATAATGTGTTTATGCCCACAACAACAGATGGCGCGTCATGGACTGCCATTCATTATGTGCAATTAATTTTTTTTTGTTTTTTCTAATTTTTTGAATTTTCATTTTTATTCAAGTGAAAAATAAAACGTATCCACCATGTGCATTAAGTCGCCCTCGGCGGGCATAAACATCTACATAATGCCCTTGGCATATAAATAACTATTAGAATTAAATTTATGTTATGTCAATAACAAAGAAATTATATGTATATTCGAGATTATATTATAATGTATCAGGGTGATAAAAACTTGGAAGAAACTACGTTCGCCAGTGCAAATATTGGTATACCTACGTAGTTTTTAGTTTAATCAATTTCGATTTTTAAGGGGCGTACTGGCCTCTAAAAGGAGTCCCCTAAATATGGTTTTATTATAGTAAAAGAGCACACTTGTGTTGACATTTTATGTGGCAGGATTTTTTTCCACGAGATTTTTTTTCCGAGGTTTTTTTTCCACAGGATTTTTTTTCTGAGGATTTTTTTCCATAGGATTTTATTTCTACAGGATTTTTTTCGGGGGTTTTTCCCAGGGTTTTTTTTTCCGAGGATTTTTTTTCCTAGAATTTTTTTCCGCCTACGGATGATGGCATGTGTAGGTCATGTGGAGGAGGTAGTGCAATGGTTATAAAGGGATAGACTAAGACGCCAATTTGCCAGGTTCGATCACCAGCCCCACCAGAAATGCTTTGCCACCTTTCCTTCTCGAGGTTGACTCAGCGTCCATAAAATGAGTACATGTGGGGCAATAATAAGCAGCTGAGGAGGGCAGTACTAGTCACACTGTTCGCGTATATTGTTTATTCCAGATATGGCCGGGATAAATTATATATTTCTAACACCATAAAGTGCTCTAAAAGAAGAATTATTACTATTATGCTACGTAGATGTCATGGATGGGTACGTCATCGGACAACAGCAGAGGAATCGTAGAAATTCATTCCGAAAGGCGACTTGTTCATTTCCACTCGTAGCTTTTTCGGACATTGTTCGCTCATTACTTGCAATGGAACAGCTACAACAATTTAAAGGGCTTTCAAATAAATAAGGGAGAGTGGTTACAATCTGTTATTCTAAACGTAGTACATATTTTCCCAGTTTAGTGATAGGCAACACTGCACCATCTCTCATAGAGGGAGAGCAAGTTGTTGTGATGTTTTTGGATCCGAAAATCCATGAAAATATTTCTTATTTGCTCTTGTTTGGGTTCTTCTTTTAATAAAAGTAAAGTTTGGTGTTAAGTAACTT
The DNA here is from genome assembly GCA_036250285.1 of Pyrocoelia pectoralis. Lineage (NCBI taxonomy): Eukaryota > Metazoa > Arthropoda > Insecta > Coleoptera > Lampyridae > Pyrocoelia > Pyrocoelia pectoralis. The sequence goes on from CM070077.1 coordinate 32,898,118, forward strand.
GTTATCGTTATGTTGGTAAACCTACTTTCGATCTCACGGTTCCAACAGCAATGCATCCCTCCACAAGAGAACGGTTGTACATAACTTGTTGGTGCGTCCTGCGGCATTTACCATCACATGATAACTACGGTTAATTGTTAAGTGGAGTAAGCCGGTACACTGCTAGTATGATTAATATTGTATGGACACCGCTGTTATCAATAAATTATTATTAGTAGGTACATGTGTCGCAAGGAAAATTTGCCGAATTCCGTATGGATATTGTATGGAAATTGGTTTTAAAGGCCATTTAATCCCTCGTCCTATTTATATCCCATAAGGGTTAAAGCTGAAAAATTGATTTTTGAATTGAATTAGGCCTCTTAGACCTAAGCACACAAAACTTGGAAAAAAAGCAAATAATGGTGTTTGGCGTATAATAATGACAGATTGGCTTTTCTATGTTTATTGCAAAAACTGCTACAAATTTGTTCATTCAGATGTCCAGTATTCTAAATTCTTTCTGAAGGGTTCTCTTATTCATTTGTTAATTGGTTTAGTAAAGTGGCAAAGGGGGATAACCATAATAAACCTCCAAGTGCTTCCAATGAATTGAAAAATGTCTTAGTTTTTCTAAAATAGAATGTGAATGGCATTCGTCGTCGAAAAAATTAGTTCCACTTTTTGCAGAATCGAATATATTTAATATATCAAATCCTTTATTGACAACAAGAGTAAAGAAGCACGCACACACACGCTTGTGCGTGGAGGCTCTTACCTTTATAAATTTATGGACTTCTTAAATTTCAATTTTCTCCGCCCCTCTAGCGGCCAAACAGTAACTTGACCTGACAAAAAATGATCAGCTCATCAAGATTTATCGGATAGGCCTAAACTCTGTTCCAAATATCCAATTTTTAACTTGGTGAGCTTTGACTCTAGTGAAGCCGGATGTGACCTGGATCAGGTCATTGGCCAGAAATCAGCCCACATATCTTCCTGAAGAATATTAGACTTCTGGCTCTTACAGTTTTTTCAGGCATATCCATCCATTAGACAGACTGACAGAGAGACAGATCGACATGTGCGGACGGAACTTTTAGTACCCAAGGATCATCCAAGCACGGATTCACTTAAAATCTGTTAAAACTAAATATAGTTCCTGTAAAGTATTCTATAGGATATTAACGTTTAAACTAGCACAGTTAAGCAGCGCCTTACTGAATATTTTCTCTAAAACAACCACCGGAGCAACACAAACTAGCACAAGGAAGGCCAGCATCATGTTGGATTTACTGGCATCTGCTGGCTATTATTTTCCCACGTCTCAGATTTATCAACCAGGGACTTTGGACCGGATATTCTCTGCTAACCGAAATCTGCTACTTTCATAAAACAAAACCCTTATGGTCTTTTGACCCAAATATGCACACACGGGAATACTAAGGGTAGTGCCTAATGTATACACCGTTTGGGACAGATCTGCATTGTCCTACAGTTCTCCTCGTAATCTTCCTTCGCCGTTCACTGTGTATATAAGCCCTTCCTTAATTGTCATTGGTATAAATAGTCATCCTCTGTTCTAAGTGTAAAATTGCTCTTACAACTTTCTCGATGGATTTCCTCATGTTGAGACTTGCGCCTCAAAAACACAGATCAGCGAAGAATAGATATTGAAGGTTGTAACAAGTATCCAAATCTCGAGTAAAGTAAACGAAAACATGAACTATAAAAAAAGTACCAAAATAGTTATTTATGTATCAAGTACGCAAAATGATGTTTTAGTGGATGAGTCGAGTTTGTCGGACGAGGCGAAGCCGAGTCCGAAAACTTAGACGAATCCACTAAAACGTTTTGCGTACGTGATGCATACAACATTTTTTTGCATAAATTATCAAATTAATTTCATAAAAATTTAATTTGGTACGTACAGAACAGTTGTAAACGTCATATTTAGCTTTGATATAGTTGTTATAGCAACAACAAGTAAATTCGTAAAAAGTCAAAATAAAGATATCGTAAATACGTCAAAACGAATGAAAATCCAGCATTAAGGTTGTCATAGCGACTTTAGCGTACTTGTCCTTTAAAGATGTATTTTGCGGATTGTTTTCAGTCCGTAAAATGGTTACTTTGGAGTGTGTGGATTAAAAAAAAGATACTGCCATTCCATTCCGCGTAACGTCAGCCCAACTATCGACGTAGAAGTCTTCACGAAACTAGTGATGGCCAAACGCAAGACCAAGACAAGACCACAAAGGTCTTGGTCTTGTCTTGCACCAGTTGGTCTTGCTCTTGGTCTTGCATTGATATCCTTAATCTTGGTCTTGGTCTTGGTCTTGCACCAATTGGTCTTGTTCTTGGTCTTGCACGCAAGACTTTTGCAGTCTTGCATTTTTACACTGTACTTATGAAAGATATCAAATTAATCGACATTTTGTGTCACTAAATGCTACTAAATTAGATTATTGCAGAGAATAAGAATTGGTATTGGGTATTGGGTTTAATGATCAAAGTAAATTATAATAACTTAATTTATTTTAAAATTAAATACCAATTAATTATTTAATTCACGATCAAGAATACTTTTTTACTAACATATATTTCAGTATTGCGATGACAATTAAAAAAATATATTTATGTTGAAACTTCACATTGAAAGTCAATGTCAAAAATAAAAAATTCTGTCTAACACACATAAATTATAATAGACGCGGCATGTTTCGGCTTTTTTAATACTTAAGTCATCTACAACTGCATCTGTAGATGGCGATAATTCACAAATATTAAAGAATATGCACTAGATATTGCATTTGCAAACAAATGTTTTTTTGTGTGTGGTACTTATAAAAAAATCATCGTTCGTAATAAGAAAAAAACTGCAAGAGTCTTGCGAAATAGTCTTGTTCTTGCCGATGTCTTGCAGAGCTGGTCTTGCATCCAGTCTTGGTCTTGCAACTTTGAGTCTTGGTCTTGGTCTTGCTATTGGTGTTGCAGTCTTGGTCTTGGTCTTGGTCTCGCAAGTCTTGCGAGACCAAGACAAGACTGCAAGACCAAGACCGATTTTGGCCATGACTACACGAAACGCTTCTAAATAGATTTAAAACGTTTTCCAGTAGCATTCGCCGGTTTTTGTTTTGCCCCTCAACAAATTACGGCCCATAATCTTCCGGCAGATAAAATAGAGTTTTGGTACGGATTCGAGGGCCTCCACCCACCGCCACATGAATCCATGTCTCATCCAATCGATGTATAAGTCGAATTTAAGATATTATTTAGGTATTATTTTTAGATTTGCTTTTGGCCCTTATGTGCGATACCCATCCTGCAGAAAACCGTCTCACGTTTAATTTTTAACATGGTTCTGACGTCCCTGTGACCTTGATTGTATCGTGTACTTTTAATGGTCCAATATTCTAATGTGCATGGTTTCAAAGTGTTCATCATTGGTATAAGTAGCAGTTTTTTGCCCTTCTTCGCATGGATCATTTACAAGAAAATTTAGCAAACAATTTTTTTGCTGTTAAATGTGAAAAAGTAGACTCCTTTATAACTTTTTCCAGCTTTGGACAAATTTCTGTTGTCTGGTGATAAATCGTCCAAAACGAAGAATTTTGCGACAGCAGAATGTATGTTATTTTATCTAATTTAATCTCACCTAATTTGTCATTTTCCTTGTCTACGTTTTAATACCATTTTTCTGAAACTGATTAGCGTGCGAAATCAGTTCTTATCAGACGCACTTAATGTTCTTCGGCCCTTATTCCTTTTCTTCAGGAAGCATAATCCCGTAATGTATACCAAGCGGAAGTTAGACACTTCTAAACAGTATCAGATCAAGGAGATAGTTTTCTTCGTTTGAGTGTTGTTGAAGAAGTGCATATAACTAGTTTTAAACTAGTATTAATTACAATTGATATACATAACATTGCATATGTATTAGACGCTGCTGAAAAAGTACAAACTCATCATGTTGGAAATTCTTCAGCATCCATCATAGTCTTGAGATAAAGCGTAATCGCACGGTCTTTACAGGATAAGGTTCTAGGAAATTATGGAAATCCACTTCACGAAATTCTTTCTAATAAAAAAGTTCTTTCTTTATAAAGAAAAATATGGACAAGATTGCCGGAAAACAGTTGCATAAACAAAGGGCAGTAAGTTATTGATTAATGAACACAAACTTACGCAATCACCGGATAATTTCATCGAAGTTCAATTACCGTGCGCGAGTTAATGTATTGAAACGAAAGAATCGCACGCTCTAAATAGAGAAAAGTGTATCAATTTATAGTACATATTAACATTATTAACATAATGTGCTTTGAATATTCATTTAAGTAGTAGCCATTATTTTTGTACAATACTGCGAATCCCGCAATTTCCATTTGATTTTACGTATAATGTTACATTCGACTGTTATGTATTATTAGTTGATTTATGATTTTGTTTAACCATATTATATCGAACTTTTTACGAAATTATTCATTGTTTATATTCGCTGTCTTGCTTTTATGGCTTTTTAGGTCTTCTTAATTAGACAACATTAATTCTAACATCCATTTTCTAAACATGCCATTGTTATCGGTTCGTGTATTGTTTATGTGCCCTCACTTCTGATCAATAATGTAAACTGTTTCCAACTCGACCATTACCAAATTCAGTACTCGCTGCATTGTCAGTTTTTGACGAATAGTTTTATCTCAATTGATGTGTAAAAGCTTAGCGGTGTGTACCAAGGTGAACGTAACTAAAGAAAATTCACCCCTTTGGCAGTATGTGCCATTAAAATTAATCAGTTAATTTAAAGAAGGGAAGGGTTAAAGATGGAATTTATAATACAACCCTTTCTAACCGAAGCTTAGAATTTTGGTTTAAAATTACACTAACATTGTTCTTATCGAGTTGTGCCAAAACTTAAATGTAATAAAGGAGAAGAGAGCAAAGTTGTAATATTTTATGTTCTTATTTTCAGTGGAAGAACTACAATGTTTGGCTGTATGGAAAGAAGGTAGTTCGCGATATTTGGTTGGTAAAGTACACCATAGCCATGCAACGTCGAATGAGGACCGATTCAGATGCTTTGTGTATGAAAAGGCATCTGTGGCGTCGGAAGCATTAGATGGTATTGAATTCAGAGTCGCACAAAGCGGGGACGCAACGTGTAATGGACTCTTCAGCGCCACAGAGGGTAGCAGAACGATGACTCTCAAAAGAGGTACCTTGAATACGAATTGCTATTTGAAATTTAACTTTAAAGTGTATGCAACTTTACCTCCTATAAAGGTCAAAACACAATACTAAATACGAGCTGCTCTAGCTACTAATCGGAAAATTATCTATAAATACCAATCCATGCGAAATACTTAAATTATCAATTTTTGCAAGTAAATCGAATTTTTATTGGACATTTATTCGATTTTAGCTCTTTTATGATTCTTTTTTTTTTATTATTCGGGAAAACTTACTTATAGATTTTCAGAATATTTGTAAATTCAATGCTGGAAAGCAATTTCGGATACGATTCTACGAGTATATGACTGGATTTCTTATATTATCGTCTATGTTGCCTTTTTTTATTATTTTACATTTATTATGTATACCAAACCAAACAGCTCATTACGGCTACGATCATAACGCTCTTTTATACGAGCACAACAACATAGCTAAGATTCTTTTTTATTTAGTTTCTGTTTGAAAACAAAACAAATATTCTAATTTTTGACACAATAATGTGGTAAAAGCGATTATCCGCCCTAAATCGCTCATGTGTTTATCAAGTATTATTCGACTTTTACTTTTATAATTGGGTTTTCTCCTGCTTTCAATTTCGTATAGAGTTGAATAAAACACTAAACTTCAACAAAAAATCGCCGCGTTTTGGCAACAGTTGCTACTGCATTAAAGCAGCCACGGTTGTTATTAGGGCAGAATAATTGTTCGAGATAAATCAATAATATTAATGTGTAATCTGATCTCGAATAAATTCTATAAAAAGAACATCATTACTAAGGTTAAAGTTTTAGCTTCAATAAAATGTCTACACATAGTCAAAAATAACTACGAATGAGATAAGTGCTCAAATTTCATATTTTATTATATTTTGTACGCTAAACATATAAACAGGTAAATTCAGAAAAAACTCGAAGCCTCCCTTTATATTGTTTAATCTCCAAAATTAAGTTACGTAGTAAAAAAGTGTGACGTAACTTAATTTTGGAGATTAAACAATATAAAGGGAGGCTTCGAGTTTTTTCTGAATTTACCTGTTCTTGCTCCCTTATTTTGAGTCCCGAACTACTACTTCATGATGTCTGACGCTAAACATATGTTTAGAAGTTATGCAAAATAATCATGTACTTACATTAAAAGGCTATGAAGAGTGTAAAAATGCTTTTTATTTGCGATTTCTTCATCAACTGCGTAGAAATTAAATTCATAATAATTCTGACTTGGTGCTATTGTCAGTCACTGTCTTTCTATACAGGGTTGCTCCTTAGTATGTCTACCGGTTTATTATTACGGAAACGTAAAAGTTTAAATAAAAAAAGCACCAAGATAAGCTATAGGTACATTAAAATTATTTTTATACCTACAGCGCTATTCATAAGGCCAAAGAAACACCCAAAACATTATACTGGGTATGGCCACTTGTATATCATAAATTGGGACCCAACGCTCTGTATCTAGTTAAGCAAGTTTTTAGGAACGCTTTTCCTCGATTTCATTTTCGTGTTCACCACGAATTCCTGCCATATGTTAGTCCAGTCGATAACACTATCACTGAAAGCATGCGTCGCCTGCAAAAGCAATCCTAGCATTGTGGAAAACACTTGCTACCACAATAATTTAAGGTTACGCACGTACAAAGACTGGCGTGCGTTGCGCGCACGGGCGCAATGATAGCCACCCCAATATCCTGTCGTGAAGGCCCTTCTGGCCTTGCCTCCACTGTATCTCCACGTACAAGAGCACGCCACGCTGACAGCTTTGCGTCTAGAAGCGAAGGACTAGGACACCCCAGAACTCTAGGAGAGGCCTATCAAGCGGTTGCTCTTCTGAAGGGGAATTGAACCCATTTCTCAATTTATATCAAGAGAGAACCACCACATCTTTCATGATCACGAGGTGATATCCCAATCTGAAGTATCTATCTTCATGGATGGATATGTAATAATGGACACTGCGGTATTTGACCTTTAAAATAAAAAAAAACCTTCCCCTTTAGTGACCTTGAAAAGCAGACGATTTTAATCAGGGAGGTAGCTGAAAACTCCCACCCACCTATCGTAATAAGAGTTAGAATCCAAAATCTGTTACCGTACAATAGTACGCCCGCTCACACCTAATGCTGTTTCGCAGGGCCGGCGTGACCTTTTGCCAGGGTTACTGGCGTCGTTAACATAATTTGTAATGTGATTAATAAAATTGAACATGCTTCCATCCATAATTCGCTTTCAAGGGGCAAAAAATTCAATGAAAGTACAAAGTGTTTCTGCTTGCTACTTGCGTGGTAACATTCGAAAACCAACCTAGAGGTAATTTTATAGTGACCAAGTGCCTGCAGGGCCGCCCTGCTATCACTGGAGGTTCTAATAGTTTTGTTATGCACAAGAACTTTTCTTGCGCTAAGCGTTAATCCTACCAATTCTAACTGGGACACAATCGAAAATTTGCCTAGTGGTTGGGTGATATGGAAGTTCAGTCCTTTGGAGTAGGTAAATGCTAGTACCTGTTCCTTCCATTGTTTTAGATCCATCCGTGAAGATCATTTAAGAAGATGAGGTAGTTTTTCCATAATATAAATTGAGGGATGAGTGAGTTAGATCGCCCCTGTAGGATAGGCAGTGGCTTAATTGCCTCGCCCAGAATTCGAGAATGGCCCACCTCAATACCTCTGGTGTTCAACAACCCCTTAGTTTTCAGACTCAAGGCTGCCAGCATGGCCTGCTCTCTCACGTGTAGATCTAGTGGAGGCACACCTACAAGGGCTTCCATGACGGCTGTGGGGGTTGTTCGCGTTTGTTGGGATGGGCTCCAAAGTCTCCCAATTGCGCGGCGACATTGCTTTTTCGGCTTTGAGCTGGACATACATAGTTACTCCAATTCAGTTTATTGTCAAGTGTGATGCCTAGATACTTCACTGACTCTGAAAATTCGGGATGTTTTTGAAAGAGCAGAGGAGCTCGAAGAACCCCTACCCGTTTTTTCTTGTGAAGAGAACTACCTTCGTTTTTGTCGGGTTAGTGGACAAGTAGTGTTCCTACACAATTCCTCGGTTACTCTGAGTAGCCTCTCTAATAATATTCACGTACATGTATGACGTATGACTTTTGCAAAAAACTATTGTTGTAGTTTAATTTCTCTAAAAAATACATTTCTCTGAAAGCGTCTGGATGATTTTATATAAAGTAGTTTCCGGATTTACACTGAACTTTGATGATTTTTGTTGCCCCTTTAAACTGAATCATCACTACTACAAAAATGTCCCGCATCTGTAAAAAGTTAATCAAAATCTGTATTTTTTAATTGGGTAAGTTTCGTAGACCGCGGGGCCTCTCAAAACGGGGGGCCGGGTTCCGGCGAACGCGCTGAACCTGCCTTGCGCCGGCCTTGCTATTTCGTGAAGTTTAGCCAAAAACATCACCACTATAATGTATCGGCCAGCATTTATCTTTGGATCTCTTTCTGTTCCCAAAGCTGAAAAAGTAATAAAGGGCGAAGTTTTGCGAACATTAAAAAAATTTTGTCAGAAGGAACTGAACCCCAAACCGAAAAAAGAATTACAGAGGTGCCTCGTAGATGAAGAACAGCACTGACGGAGGTGTGTTGTACAGGTTCGTTGAAAAGTATTGACAGTAAAAATGAAAGAATGTGAATTCCTCCAATAATTTTATATCAGCTCTGTAATGATTTTCCGGAAACTCTGCGAAATACTATTCCACGGCTGCAAATAGCTTCTTCATTTAACGAAAACGCTTTCGGCTCAACTTTTCTTTAGCTGGTATAACCGATTTGGACAGTTCATAACTATATCGACTGGAAATCATCTCCTGATGACGAAAAAATAGTTCATTTTGAAAGGCAACGTCCCGTTTAAAATTTATAAGATTTTTAAATTATAATGCTATTTCTATGGGAAAATTTAATTTTCCTAGTCTACGATAGATGTCGCTTTTACGAAACGCAGATTGTCACGAAAGCGCCTAGGTTATTTGCAGGTTTAGTATTTTTTTTTTCAATTGAAACAAAAACGGGAACGTACACCACGTTTGAAGCTAAAAAAATGTTAACCTAAGCGTAGATTGTCACGAAAGTGCCTAGGATTTCTGCAATTTTAGTATATTTTTTTGCAATTGAAACAAAAACGGGATTATGACTCTAAACGACGGTTGAAACTGAAAAAAAAATAGCTGCGATTGTCACGAAAGCGCCTAGAATATTTGTAGGTTTAGTCTATTTTTTTTCCATTGAAACAAAAGCGGAAGTATCATAATTTTCTAATAATGGCGTGCAAAGACACGGAAAATGAAATTTTCCCATAGCAAAAGCATTAAAAATAAAAACCTCTATAACCTTTGAACGGAACCTTGCCTTTCAAAATGACTTATATTTTCGTAATCAGGAGACGATTTCCAGTCGATATAGGTATGAACCGTCCATATCTTCCATACCAGCTAAGGTAAAGTCCTACCATATTCAGAGTTAATTGTTTTACTGATGCCATAACCTCTTTTTGTCTATCGTTCTGACTTTGGAGCTAAACAACCAGGTTCAGTCGACTGTAAACATTCTTGTTTCAGTTTAGGATCATTGTCTCATCCGTAGTTTATAAAATATCTTTTTATTCTGGTTAAAACGTTCCAAATTTGCTGGAAAGTTTGTTTTCGATTAGGTTTTGGTTGAATTGTTAACAAAAATGTGGATCAGTAATCAAGTGATCAATAATAAATACCTATACAGGGTCCTGCACCTCACCTCCCGTCTTCTGTAGCTCAGTTATTAATTAAGTTAGGTTTTTGATATTTTGCAGACGTTTTATGTACCTCAAAGTATATTTCAGGAAAATATTTTTGATTATACAGGGTGTCCCAACAAAGTATGACGCCATGATGTTATATTTTTTTAAATTACATGCTTTACTTTTTTTTACTCATTTGGTCGTCTTTTATGCTTGCCTACATATTCCTAAAATTCTATTGAAATCGGTTCGATGAAACCAGCAAATCAAAGTAAAAACGAAAAAAACCCTCAATGAAATTTTACGACACACTCATTAAATAAAGTCTAGTAGTCTCGTTTACCAAGTTTTATTGATCCAAATCATACAGGGTGATCAAAATCTAGTGTCAAACTTCTAAAACTTTAAAGCACTTTATCTGTCTTATTTTAAATTGCAACCCCTACATATTTCGATGTGATTCGATGCGGAATTGAAAAACAAAATTTTTTTCTAATACAACTCTATGCCAATTCCTAATATTGTAAAACTGGCAACATCATTTCATACTCGTCTCCGTTTTTGCCTTGAAGGAAACGAAGAGGTATCGAACACCAATTATTCTAGTAGGTAACCTTAAGACTAGAGATAATTGTGATCACAAAACATGTTATGTTAATAAATTCTTTTTCAAAGGCGCCTTCGATGGCATGTAATTTAAAAAAATATATCATGGCATCACACTTTGTTGGGACACCCTGTATAATCCAAAATATTTTCCTGAAATATACTCTGTCTGAGGTACAGGAAACGTCTGCAAAATATCAAAAACCTGACTTAGTAAATAACTGAGCTGCAGAAGATGGGAGGTGAGGTGCAGGACCCTATATATCCTAGCAACTCTCAAACTACATTTACATACCGAGTCTGAATGCGGCACTTCAAATGGCTTGTAAACAAAGAATGAATTGCCAGATAGAAATAAAATTTCTTGTGTGTTCAAATGAAAGATGAGATATTAAAATGGCGTTAATAGGTGTCGCTTTCAATATTTTTCAACTGTATTTTCAAGCAACCGTTTTTTGGGGAGGATCTGAAACTAAATCTCTCTAACTATGGAGTTACCGAAATATATGTGTTCGACTAAAAATTATGCAAGGAATCTCATGCCACCAACTTGTAGAACACCCTGTATAATTCAACGCTATAAGTTTACTTAGTTTGAATAAAAATAGTATTCTAAAACGTAATGCAAGTGACCAAAAACCTATTGTCTTCATATTTTTGCGGTGCTATTCTTAATTTTGCACCTCGTTTTCTTGTTGTTGCAGTTTTCACTTGTTTTTGTAATGGGTCCTTCCTTTTTCAGAAAAGAAAACCTAATAGTTATTTCATTTAGAGACTGTGTTTCTGGCGGAATGGCACTTGGCAGGTTTGTCGTGGCTCAGATAGTTTAATCAGTGATATCGACTCATGTAACTGCGCCGTTAGAAATACGCAGCTTATTCCAAATCTTCACACTTTTAATGACGGTGTTCTTCCACTGCATCGTAACAAATGGAAAAGCTCCTGAATCGTGTGTGTTCAGTGCCTTAAACGTCGGTGTGATTGTAGACGTGTGCTCTTGTGTGGAAGACTTGATCTACCATTTTTGTGACTAAATGTTCGGACTTTGACATACCATAATGAAGAATGCACTACGAGTAAAATGCACCACAACAGCACATGCTCAATATGAACTCCATGTTGATTATTAACCTGTTTCAAGCGAAAGCTGATGTTAACGATTACTGTACGGCACGTGTGTTCTGAGCTTAGATCTTCCAGTCGTTTGAAAGTTTCTTCAAAAAGTTCCCAATATGTCTATGAGTGATATAATTTTCCTTGGCGTACCTGTAGATACTTAGTAGCCCAAAGCACGCCTTCCATTTGTTAAGCACATAGTTCATACGAAATTGCATCTTATCAGAAAACCCAATAGTGTTGGTTTGTTGCTTCAAGGTCACTTTAAGAACGCAGTATGATGTTCCTAGTTAAACTACTGCCTATCTAGTGGATTGTATAGGGCTTTATTGTGACCCTTACTAATTAAAGCTTTATTAGACCCATCATGAACGAATGCTTAAAGCGATTCTGAGTGAAAAAAATTTGTTGTGTCATGAAAATTGGTCGAACTCTTCTTAGTAAATCTGCCCTTATTAAACGGTGAATCATGTGCGTCACCCTGCACAACACTTGCACTAAAAAGTCATGTTATATCCTCATTTCTAAACTTACTACGGAAAAATCTTCGTTGCGCTCCTCCAAATATAATCGCGTCAGCACCACCCCCTAGTACCACTACTGTTTCTAACATATCAATTTAAAGTTAGAATTAGTGACGTCCGCGGTCAGAACGTTGGGGGACTCATTTAAGAGTAGGCGTGGGGTTTAATAGGTGTGGGTTGGAAAAAGTAATCATTTAGGATAACACGACGGAAATGAATTCGTTATCAAACTACAATTTGCTTTTTAAATGCAACGTTTTATGCATACGAAGGCAAAACTACCCTTTTATTTCCACCTTAGTGTATCTAGCAGAAACAGCTTTTAACTCCCGTCTACTGTCTTAGTTATTTTTGTCATTATAAATATAGTCTTGAATAAACACGACGTTTTATACCACTGTTAGGGCAGTGCAAGGTTTAGCTCAATCTTAATTCAAGAAGTAGAATTCTAGTTGGTAGTTGGTTCTTCTAACCAGCAAGTGGCCGTTGCAGTTGTTTGCAACAACAACAACATCTTGACATGCAGAAATATAACTATAACATTAATTCTGAATACATATAATTATGCAAGGGATGTCCTAGAATATTGTCAAGAAGATCGATAGAGCAAACTTTTATCATTCTCCTAGCGCTATAGAGACAAGGAAAAATCTCTGTTCACCCAAATGTCTTATCAGAAACGCATACCACACCCGAAAAACAGTGACGAATTTAATGCCACAAGCTCCATAGAACTTTCTAAGTTCAACAACTTGTTCCTTCTATTAGTTTAAAAGGTTTAAACTAGTATTAAGTGGTTGAATTGCAATTCTCAACAAAATATGTAACTGTGGGAGTTTCAGCATTTCAACATTTAAGTTTACAGGCAATGTCGTGATCAAAGTTTAAAGCTCGCTCAATGCTTAAACGCATACCACCGTGCCGGTTTTAACTTGAAAGTTTACTTTAATAAACTTCTATAAATATTTGAAGTCAATTCGGCACTTTACCAAATAGAAACGAAAACAGTTTAAGCGAGTTGTACTTGTTTGAATTAAGAAATTAATCACACCCATGTACATCTTTGCCTTGTCACTCAAAGTCAAAATGTTGAGATCTTGCGTGAGGTCTGTCTGAATATAATTAATTCTCTGTTAAGTTTAGGTAATATTTGAAATGGTTGTATATTAGACATTCATGACTGGTGTTTGCTAAAGGAATCTCAAATATTTACAACCAAGCAAACTATACGTCATTCAACTGTGAAGTGTTTATTTTTATGAACAGACTACCGTATTCTTCTTCCTTAATTTTAATTGATTCGAGAGAACCGCAATTAAAAGTAAATCAAACTGCATTTACGACTGAAAACACTTCTGTAAGTAACTATAAAATTTCATTAAAACTATGATGTCTCGAAATCGATATGAGATAGACTGAATGAATTCATTTGCATGATTAAGTTCAGCTGAAAGGCAGAAAATTACTTATGCATTGCAGGAATTTTTGGAGAAACAGATTAAATAAATCTTTTCACAAAAGAATTAACACATTTACATATTTTAAAAGTTTTATGTGGAAAGGCATTTTTTTTGTTCGGTTTACTTTTTAAATTACAAGATGTCGTGCAATAATTTTGAGTGCGCTACTTGCAAATTACTGAAATGAAATTGTGGTTGGCGCTATATTCGCATGTTTGTTAAAATATACTTTTTTTACCTAATTATAGAAGTTTTGATTGAAGGTTTTAGATTTTGTCGAATTTTAAATTGCCGCCTGCAGACAAGTTATTCTGTAGACTTTATAGTTATCCAATTTCCTCTGTCTAATAAATTAAAAAGAATATTTTTATTATAGAGATATTATTTTGTGCATCCTAGGAATTGTCATTCTCACTCCAAGAATTATTATTTTTACCCCAAGAATTATTTTTTCTACCTTAGCTTTTTAATTATTTTCGTCCCAAGATTTTTGTTCCCAAGAATTATTATATTAGCCCGTATAATTATTCTTTTGGCCCCAAGATTTTATTCATTTTACCCCATGATTTATTCATTTTACCCCAAGGTTTTATTCATTTCACCCTAAGCTTTTCTTTATTTTACCCCAAGATTTTATTTATTTACTTATTTTATAGAAGTATTTGAAACTAAAAAAAAATGCCACCCTAAACGTATATTGCAACTCAGGCGCTTAGGTTAGAGGTAGGTTTAGTATATATATTTTTTTTCAAGTGATTCAAAAACGGGAATGTGATACTAAACAGTATTTGAAACTAAAAAAAAACGCCAACCTAAACCGTATATTGCCACTTAGGCGCTTAGGTTAGAGGTAGGTTTAGTATATTTTTTTCAATTGAATAAAATCATGAGGTAAAATGAATAAAATCTTGGGACCAAAAGAATGATTCTGTGGGTTAAAATATTAATTTTGGGGGCTAAGTAATATAATAATTCTTGGGATCAGAAATCTTGGGACCAAAATAATAAAAGAGCTGGGGTCGAAAAAATAAATCTTGGGGTAAAAATAATAATTCTTGGGCTTAGAGTGACAATTCTTGGGGCCGCGAAAATCACCACCCTTTTTTATAGTTTGTAGGTACTATAAAAATATTTATGTAGCTTTGTTGAGATGCAAATAAATACTTATATTTATTCATAACTTAGTATCACCTAAAATTGGCAACTGTTAAGTTTGGCAGTAATAACATTGCGCTTCTGTTAACAATGTTTACTGATAAAATCAAAACTCTATAACATGGTAATTTTGAAAGACAGAGGAGCGAAGTCCTAAAATCCTAGGATTTCGATTAATGGCTTTAAACCTTCCTGAACTACTATGCAACATTGTATGTCAATCGACCGACCAACCGACCACGTTACTAACGCACCACAATTGATTTTTATACCGGGTATCCAAAAAGTGTAGAAACGCTCGAATATCTCGAGAACGACACATCCGATTACAAAAAGAAAAAGCACGTCTTCCTTTATTTCTTGAAACCTATTCAGTCATGATGTAAACATCAGGCCAAACCCCGTGGGGGGTGCATCAAGGGAGGGTGAGTTTTGAAAACTTAAATGGAAAACCCTATTTTTTGTATTGAATTTCGAGATTGATTATTGAATATTTACCCTATTTTTTATTGCACTTTTGCATTCTCCATAAAAAACTATTCTCAAATTGCAAATTTCACTGCCGACCTCTTTATTGAAGAACGAAAATTGCATATGTCCGCAGAAAAACGATCTTTCTTCCTTTTATTTCCTCCAAAATTTTTGTTGTGATTTACGAATTGTCCGTCACCACCACCCTAAAGGGCGGAAAGAAAAGCAAAGCTCAACGTGTAGAATCCGGTGTAGGTACTAAATTTAGGTGAGTCTTGGGGATGAGGATGGCGGACAATTTGTAAATCACAAAAAAAATGTTGGAGGAAAAAATGTAAAAAACGATCGTTTTTCTACTGATATGTGCAATTTTCCCACTACCAAAAAAGGGCTCAGGGATGGAAGGTGAAATTTGTAATTTGAGAACAGTTTTTTATGGGAATGGCAAAAGTGCAATAAAAAATAGGTGTTCCCATTTAAGTTTTGAAGACCCACCCCCGGAGTGATGTTTAGGTACATACCATGACTGTATAGGTTTCAAAAAATAAAGAGACACGTGTTTTCTCTTTTTGTATTCGGACGTGTCGCCATCGAAATATTCAAGCGTTTCCACACTATATAAGACTACGCGATTTCATACTACGGTGTTTCTAAAAATCTCCCCCTGAACTACGATAGTGAAAACACTGAAGACGTTACACCAAAATTGCAAACACAGAAAGTAATAAGAAATTTCATTTCTATAAAATTCTGTGTTTAGTAATTAACACTTTGCACTTTTCATTTTCAAAACGTAACGTTAAATGCAAACTTCACCCAGCAAGGAATCGATCAAATGGTAAAACAATTTATTATGCCAGATTAAGTACCTATATACCCGGTGTCAATTTGAAAACTTGCCAGGCCTCATATCTTCGAAACTATAACAGATACCTAAGTAAAATTTCTCGAAACGGTTTCTATAACATGGAGAGGGAACTACTATGACCCGCAGGGCAATCTTCTGCAACCCCCTAGGTTCTAGCCATGTCACCTCTATTTTTTAATTTGTACTACACCATTTGTGTGATATATCATTGGAAAACCCTTTAAAAATGCTATTTATCAGTACATACTAAAAAAATGTTAATTAACCGATTATTTTGTTGAAAAAGGCAAAAAAAGGTTTCAGTAACTTGTACTTGTATGTTTTCGTATTTATCGCTACTAATATCAAATTAAATCAAGAATGTATGGGTTATTGTTGAGTTTTTCTGCTAATTTTCACTACTTATTTGTATAGATAAGCTGTTTTTTTGAAAATAGTACATAATTGGACATTTAAAAGAATAAACTTGAATTAGTTGATTTAGATAGGTACTGCAGTACCGCGCACTTGTTTCTTAACTCAAAAAAAACGAAATTATCACCGCAACAGATTTATTTTATTTTAACGGCTGCCACCATAAGAGGCCCAAGATGTACCCCAGGAGGCCATTAAAAACGAATTAATGTAAAATAAACTTTTTTACATTTTTGAATCACAAGTAGGTACAAGAAATAATGGTAAAATAAACTTTTTTCCGAACTAAAACAAACAATCACCGGTGATGCCCATGGCACACGAAAGAAATTTTATTAAGTAGGTACCATAAACCATAGTATCACCGGTGATACCAAATGAAAACATAAGTTAGTGCAATTTCGTAAAGCACAAAATATTTTTCGCATCTCTTGCACACAATTGAAACTAGCTTCGTGAGTTTTTTAGCTTCCACCTTCCACTGATCCATGGTTTTTCTTGTTATTAGCATAACAAGCATGACATCTATTGGGTTTTTTTTCTGTTAAACTTTTAAAAACGTTTAAAAACTTTTTGTAGGGCCTCTTAATATGTTCTTCTCTGTCCAAAAAATATTACAGAAACGTCAAAACGAGTTCAATAACAAAATACCGCAGAAGTCTGTATATAAATGGCATCATTTTTACCAGGTTACGCGCAAATCACGAACAGAAATTCGAGATAGGCAACACGTAATTCTTATGTGTAATTATGCTGCCTTTAGTTACCACCAAACCACGTACCAAGTATGAAAGCAGCCCTACAAAGCCACGAAAATATATTTACGTGTTACTGTAATGCTGCTCGGGATCACGGTGATGCCCGTGGCCTAGTTTGAATAAAATGATGGGTTCACCGGTGATACCCATGACAGCCAACATAACAAACTACAAGTGTGCGCATTAGGGGTGGACGGTCTTTACGCAACGTCTAGCTAGGGAACATTTGCCCCACGTTTTCAGTAGAAGTGTGATGAGATGTCCCGTATCCTTCCCCAGTCCGTTCGACCTCCCTTTTCATTAAACCCCAGATGATCTCGATTGGGTTAAGGTCGGGTGACGCCGCAGGCCAAGGTAATGTCTCCAGGCCTTGTTCATGCAACCATGCTGTGTTAATCGTGACGTATGCGCCCTCGCATTGATCTGCATTAACCTGTAGCCGTCGGGGTACAAAATGCTTGCAGTGTCCAACAAATGACCGTTCTAGAGCAATAGGTCTCGGAGTTGACACTACCTGCGACGATACAGTGTTGTTGCGCCTATTGCTCAAACCAGACCATAACTCTTTGAGTGAACTTGCACACTTCAACGTTGATCCAACCTTTACTGAGCACTTTTAACTAACGTGTTTCCGTTCAAGTAACACATGGCCTTATCTGTAAAAAAGACGTCGTCCAATGCGTCGCGTCGGCTTGAAATGCTTGGCAGAATTCAACACTTCGTTCCTTTTGCAAAGGTGTCATCGTGGGGTACGCAAACGGTAGCATCGTCGATGTAATGCGCGTAGGACAGTATGCCTCGATATGGATCTGTCGTTAAGCCCATTAAAACGATCCGCAATCTACTGAAATCCCAGTTTTGGGTTATGCCTGCCAATAGCACTCAAGGAGCGCAAGTCATGGTCCTACACTAATTGTTTTCTATCTCCAGTTCACTTTACTAGCATTCACCAATTTCGGCAGTTCTTTTGGATCATGCACATTATTTTGCCATAAAGTTAGTAAAATTCGTCTTTTTCAGCTTTTGACATTTTGTTCTACTTTCGCATGGTATTCTGTGGATTTTTTTACGCCACGTAGCAACTGAGGGCATATGATTGGCCTGTTTTACGAAGCATTGACAACTTTGTTATTAAAGAATAGGGGTGTTTCGACTCAACAAGCAAATGCGCATTTTCGAGAAATTTTACTTACCTGTTACAGTTTGGCAGACCTGAGGTCTGACAAGTTTTCAAATAGACACCTAATATGTAGATTGTAGGTACCTACTGTAAAGTGTGATTTGTGAACAATTCATACACGCTTATAGTATCTAAATTCGACGAGTGGTAGGACTTATCATGTAAAAAAAATTTCTGGCTCAATCTTGGGAACTCGAAAGATTTGACCTCTAACTTATTTTGTACTCCAACCATTACAAATATGAATTATAAAGTCATCCTTTTTTCAGCTGTGAAATTGTTCTCCTTTTTGTTTAATTTATGCTATGAGTAAATTCCTTGTGTTAAGCATTTATCTGAAGGTTCTGTAATTTATCTTTGACCAAGCCCCTCCTTCTTTCGGTGAGCGTTTATACGAATTAAAACAAGAATGTAAGTGAAAATGCTAAAATATGTCAAGGTAACTTACACAAAATTATGACGACAATCAGTACTAACCGTAAGTAGGTAATATAACTCAGTCTACTCTAAATCGCCAACACAATTTACAGTTGTTTGTTTGGATTTCACCTCAATTCACAATTCCGACGGATTTTGGGTTTTTTCCATCCACAAGCACAGAAATTTCATTTTGCTGTCATTCGTTATTAAAAACTTATTTCTTACGGAAGCGGAAGATGAACGCTATTATTGGTACAAAATATAGCAGTATCTGACCGTACAGTCGTTTAACAATTCCTTTCTAATCAACCACCACGACCCGTTAATTACACAGCTTATCGCCAGTGAGCTTCACCGCCAATTACCCTCTTACTTACTGACTGTATGACTATTTCTGGCTGCAATATATTAAAGTATATATCACACTAAACCTGGGAAATGGCAATTCCTTAACTCTCCAAATCACTGAAAATCATTCCGTTTTTTGTTATAAAATTGGCAAAAGCAATCCCAAAGTCAATTTGACTTAGATATTTTGAAATTTTCACACGTTGTGATATGCTGTTAACGTAAAAAACATGTGTAATAAGAAATAGACACCACCTTTTCCTCGAGCACGATGACACGTAGCAGCTTTCTAGAAAAAGGTACCCAAATTTATCGTCTTTGATAATAATGGCACAAGAAGGAAAGTTTGGGTTCCATCTACTGAAAACTTGACCCAATCTTACTGGTGACGAAGAGCTTTTGTATTCCAAATGTGCCTAATATAATAGTATTGTCTCCGGTTATACTGTATGCAACCATGATAATAGGACATCCCCTTTATAATCGAAATGCTTTAGATTTAAAATAATTAAAATTAAATAATCCCTTCAAACAAAAGATACATGCTATTTGTTTTAATGTAATTGACGTTATTTTATTATGTAACGACAATTGAAAGGCAAACGTGTATTTTGTTGTCTGATGTCAAATTCACATAATACATGACTCGATAACATAAATGGGCGTATTTCCGTTTGTAATTTAAACGCAAAGGTCACAAAATAATAATTACTATACATGTTCTTGTGAATTGCTAAATAGCTTGAACACTGCCAATCCAAAATCAACCTAATATAAAAAAGACGAAAAGTGTATTGGCCACTAATACATAAGTTTAATTCGTTTTTTTTTTTAATTTAAAATTGCTTTAAATAGCCAAATTACATAACATTAATCAATAATATAAGTTACGTTGTGGAACTCCATAATAATAATAATTAAGGGGTAGGTCCGTGCAATTTATTTAGTTACTTTAAGTAACCCAACGCGTTTCGGCGCTATGTGTCATTATGAATATGTATTACTCATGGTAATGACACAGTGTCGAAACGTGTTGGGTTGTCTTTAAAATAAATAATTTGGGTCTAATTACTTGTTGTTATGAAAATTAACAAGTAATACATTCTCCTGTATTGCTTAAATGAAACAGTTTTAAGCCGATTTTGCAATGAAGGAGATTATTGGAAGTAAAGAGAACAGAATATAATCTGATGGGGGCAATATCCAGTGGTGGATTACCCACTAGGCTGACTAGGCTGTAGCCTAGGTGCGTAAATGGGCGCTATCGTTTGTAATCAGTTTAGTATAATCAAGCCGTTTATGCAAATTTGTAACATCAGCGGGAGGACAAAATGTCCGTTATAGTAAAAAAAAAGAATATTAATAGCGCTTTCAATCAATTGTATCGTCACCTTTCAGACTTTCCGGTGCCATTTTTAAACGAAAAGCGTGACATTCCTTGGAATAATGTCATAAGTTGATTTTCACCATCCAAATCGTTCCACAAAGACTTGAAAATTCTGGGGAATATGGTGGCAGCTGGGCAATGTTCAACTGCAGTCCTCAAACGTTGAACGACATGCAGGATAGGATTGTCGTGGTGGAAATAGTGCTTTTGCTATTTGTCAAAGCCTAGATGTTTTTCTCTCGAGTACTTATCAATTGTAACTTTGTCGCTTGATCGGAGTACCTCGAAGTGAATAGTTCCTTTGCAATCCCATAAATCACGTAGCTAAGGAAATAACTTCCAACATGGGATCGTTTTGTCAAAAAAAAAATAGCCAGCAATGCCAAAAATCTAGGGCATTACTTCACACCTCGCCCACAATCAATTACCGTCTTCTCGCCATTGTTAGGAAAGACACCAGCAGTATCTCACTCTGCGTTTCTCCAGTTTTAAAGATCTTTATTTAAATACTGCACTACGTCTACCTTGTGGCGCAGGCAAGATAATGAGCAATGTTTCAGTAACTTTGAGTTCATTTTAGCAACCGACGCAATGGTTCTCGGAGAATCAACGTAAGGCGAAAGTATCGAAAATAAATTCTGTAGGCACGAGAATCTTAGTCGGGTGCTGTATTTGAGGGTACGAGAGAATAACGAACTTGAATATTTTTCGTTATAACTTTATTTCACAAAATAATAGTAGGTAACGCAATTATTTTGCAGTAAAATACTCATTGGCTTCGAAGTGGCCACCCTCAGTGTCAATGTGAAACCCCAAACGTTTCTTGAAATGTTTGGTTATCAATTCCACACACGGTGACCCATACCCTTGCGGGGCTCAGCACACGCCTTGACTCCATATCAACGACACATATAGAGATCCGACGAGTAGGGCGGTCGTTGGAAGGTGTAATAAAATCTGAAAAACACTTCACATACTATTTCACAATTACTTTAGCCCTGTGGGCCGGATTAGAGTGCTGTTGATGAAGTGGTACTGGGTTCATGGAAGGAATACAGATTCGAGAATACCGCGGCGGTAAATGTCGTGGTTGATTTTGACTCGTTGATTCACAAAAACGAGGAGTACCTTTCCACTAGAGCAATTCCATACTATGGCGGACTTAGGTTTCCGTCAGTGGTCGATGGTTGCGAGGAAGCTTGTTCTGCGGTGAACAACTTCTTGTCCGTGAAAAGAATTCGTTGCCATGACTGATTTATCGTATCTAAAGTTGGCGGTATCTTTGAAATCGTAAGCGCTTGTTATCGTCCGCCGAGTAGCTATGCTTTTAGGCATTTCAAACGTTTGGGCTACAGCTAATCTTTAGCAAGGTTTAGCACTGACCAAAAACAATTATGCATCTCGCGAATGGCTCCTCGCACGGGGATCGTCGGATTTCGATGGGCACGCCTCCGAATGGTCAACCTGCAGTGGCGTATTTAAGGTCCAGGGCCTCGTCGTGCAAAAGTAGGGAGGGCCACATTATATAGGTGGTAAAAAAAGGTCTAGTTATTATATTATGGAAAAAATAATTTATTATCATTAATTTTATTTTTTGGGGGGCCTGAGGGCCTCGTTTTGCGAGGGCCTAGTCGTGCGCCGCACGACTCGCACGCCCGTTAAATACGCCACTGCAACCTGGTCCTGGCTGTATTGTCAGTGAGTTTTCTTCCTCGGCCCAACGGTCGGCTTCATAGTCAAGTTTTTCGAATTTGTTATTAGTTTGGGCACATTAATCTGACGAACAATTTTACGTTTGCATTTCCATTACATACCGAAAGCTCTCTAAAACAGCAACACGTTTGTTAAAATACAAAACAAGCAATACTAAACTGTAATAACAAACGCTATCCAGATCGAAAATGTGCGAAGAATTCAATAAAACAAAAATTATTTTCTGCGTTCAAACACTTCTGCAGTAAACTCCGTTATTTGTAAAATTTAAAAATATTTTGAGAACGTTGAAATACAAATAATAGCTTGGAATTTAATTTTATCATTTTCACGACAAGCTTGAAATGTCAAAAATTTAACTTCTGAAATACAATTAAAAATCATTCAACGTACTAAATATATTGTTGCAAACCAAAAGCATATGGTAAGATTTAAAGCTTTGGATAATCCCTTGCATTAGAATTACATGCTTGGCGTAAGAAGCTTATCTCAAATGACAAATTGACAAATGGCTGCTACACTTCAAATTAATTTTGTTGTAACTTAAATAATCGTAGGGCAATGTAATTGTTGCAGAGATTATTCATACGTCAGTTGAAGTTTGATGAAGGTGTAATCATAAATTATTCTCACAATTAAGTGTTTTTACTTAGTAATAATTAATTTACGAAACCCTTTATAATTGTATAATTTTTCATCAGTTTTAAAGTTATGACTACATTTTAGGAGTACAATAAAACAGTCATTCGCCATCATTAATTACTTTCTACAAAAAAAAGGAAAAATCTTGTATAAGTTAAGAAAAATGATACGATTTTTTTCTTCCATCAATTTTTTTCTAAAACCCTCAATTTAAATTTTTTTGTCGTGATCTTGCCCTAAAATACGTTATATCGATTACTATGTAATCCCTCTACTTGATTAGATGTTGAAACTGGAAGCTTGTTTTATCATGAAATTACTTCGCGAACTCGCTTTTTATTATACCTATTTTAACCGCACCTTTAGCGAATATCATCAACATTTTGTTTACATACCTACCGTGTTTTTTTTTTCAGCGTCATCTTTAAATAAGTGCCGTTTTCCATTATGGTTAGCAAATTACAATCATTGGCATACACTCGACTATTCAGTTACATACAGTTTCCACCACAGAAATTCAACATTGAGAATAACAAATTCATCCGGATTGGAGATGAAGGTGGTGTGTGCTCAAACCAGACATTCAACCCGAGATGAAACTTCAGTAATGCTTCTGACACATTATACAATGGGGTGGTATGTCTTTAGCACAACTACTGCTGTTTCAGTATAAATAAACTAATTTTCATTAATTTGTTCCAGTCAAAGTGGATTTACGTGTATGGTGTTTTATCGGAGGGACAATAACGTTATGGAAGTACAGGCAGGTGCACAAACTAAAAGATTGGAGGATGCTTGTTCAACTCCCTACTTTAATAGAGCAACGGTTCCATACATCACTTTAGTCAGTAAGCATGTGTATTTATTTTTAAAATGGTAAAAATTACCACATTTATTTTTCACTAAAGTATTTCTAACGCAGTTTATTTTTAATTCGTGCATCGTAGACCACCTAGAAATAGTCATTAAAATTATTAATGATAGTTGATGTGGCGCACGTTAACAATTCAGTACGCCCTTACATTTAATTATAGCCACACTTGGTGAAAAATAGCTTAAATCGTTACTTTTCAGCGGCAACGCCGGAATCGAGGGAGTGTCCATACGTTGGAAAATTTGCGGTACGTAGTTTAATCAAAGGTGGACGACGAACAAGATCGTCGACCCACAATCGTCAAGTTGAGATGTATCATTTTCGACAAAACTACCACGTTGACAGACATTCCAAGACCTTTTATGGAGAAGTTGACCATATAATAAGAACGAAAAGAGTTGATCGATTTTCAGACTGTGATAACGAAGGCTTTTCTAATCTTATTGTCGGTTGTAGCTCTGCTGATATTATGGAATTTCGTTCAGAATGTCCTACTTCAGATTTTATTACTTGTAAGTTTTCAAGTATCCTATTAATCATTATTCCTTTCAGTTTTATTAAAAGATTTAAATCCGTTTTCATTAAGTTTACGTTTTTTTTTTCATCGAAAACGTTTCAGCTATTAATTTCTATCCCTTGAAGTACTTCGATATTAGTAAAGCTGAACATATATATCATAGTGGATCTTTTAGGAAGTGTTGCCGGACTTGTGCGTTTTATATATTTTTTTTTCTTTATTTTCATTCGCAGTAAAATTGGTTTCATTTATTATAAGATTAGATGTAGACATGATGAAGTTGAGAGCTCTATTTGTAAATTGAAATAAGACCACTTACGAAGTAGATTTATAGTTTTCTATTTGTAAAATGAGAAGAGATACAACTTTTTTACTCTCTTAAGTCACATAATTAAGAAACATCTCGTTAACATGACAGAACATCTTGCAAGATGTTATATTTTCTCTTTTAAAGCAAATGCCTTTTCTTAAATTAACTTGAATAGAACAGTGAGCTTTTAGATCAAGCATGTTTTAGTACCATAACAATAATACGTCGTATACAACAAAATTCATGCCACGATTTGCCCAAAATCCTTTTTATGATTACGAGAATAAATTTACAAAATCTGCTTTCAGCAAACTTCAAAATAAATCTACTTTGATTTTCAGATGAGAAATAGAAAATGTTTTATTATAAAATTGACATTACACTTTCTGTATATGAAATGGGTAAAACAGAGAGAACAATCCGAAATATAAAGCTTTATTAAAGCCCCAACAAACTTTAAGCACTAGTTTAAAGGGCGGTTTTAGTTTTTTCGTCGAGGCAATGCAATTAGCACGGTTATGAGCTTTGGAGCGCGCTGTACAAGCAGTTTCCAATTACTATTTTCCTCACGATTTGTTGGAAAAATTATCGATACATTTATGCAGAAATGTTGGAATCATCAGCTAATTTCAATATCGGATCTTTACTTCTCCGAAACAATTGGACTATTTTTGAAACATGATGTCAAACATCGAAAAGCTCCTTAAGGAATGAGATCAACGCGTTTGTGTCCTTTTTTGAGCTTTCCGCATACTCCTTACCAGCCAAAGTTTTGTCCAATTCTCATCTATCAAATCTTCACCATACGTTCTCCGAGGATGTGCCCGGTATTCGGACGATTTTTGCATTATGCTCCGTTCGTTGTTTAGGCAACCAAAATGTAGGGTCGGTTAAACGGTGGTATAATTAAGCAGTTCTTGAAAATCAAATCCCATCTGCTCTACTCGACAGGGCGATTTTATTTAGAGCGACAGCTATTAAAAAAACATCCATCGAAAACAGGTGGTGGAACGCCGTTCCCAAGCGTTCCATGACACAAAGAGCACTACTCTCATACATCTTTATCGTGCGAAAATGAGCAGTCATGGCAGTATTTAAATAGATAGAGGTAAAACAAATGAAGAGCTAATCGGAACCAAATTGCAGCTTAGTTTGACTTCTCTCTTGAAAGCGGCCGAAAAGTACAATAGACTTTCGTACTTTTATTATTAGCGATTAGGAATCGCCGCGCCGGTGACTGGCCTCCATTTTTGGCAACAAAAGGATCTTACGCGCCAAGAAGAGTTATACGTAATAAAAGTTCTTCGTATCGTTTTCTTTTTGGAAATTAACGTAAGTATGTAAAATTTCATTTAATCATATGTTTGGTTAAAAATTTTCTCAATAGAAGCTCAATTCGAAAATCTAGCTGGGAATACCTTCGAGTCGCCTGTTTTTGGCTAATAGGCCACTTCACCTATTCTTTGTTAATGTACAAGACAATGTTGAACGTACATTGGTCTTTTCTAGGATAATGCTTTTTTCTAAATGAATCAGAAAATTGAAACATATTCTGTAGGTGAAATGAAAGTGTCCTTGCTATTGACAAATTTGACATGATCACTTATGTATTTCGGAACATTGTGTTGTTTCCAATACAGAGTTTGCGACTTTCAACAAATCGACATCAAAATGACAATTCTACCAATCCTACAATGTCGTTTCGGTTTTGGTTTGACCCGCGAAGATAAATATCGCTAGCATGTCAAAAATTCGTACTACTTTTCTGGAAAACACACAATTTGTTTTTTCGTTGTTTCTTATGGCAATTCAAAAAGCTCGATGTAGTAGTATTGACTGAAACATTTTTGAATTAGATACAGGGTTAGAGATGCGTAAATGCTTATAGAACTTTAAAACAATTAAGAGCGAGGAAAGAATGCACAATTCAGAACTTAAAGACAAAGAAGAGAATGTGATCACTAAAGAAGATAAGATCCTGGATTGATAAAAACAGCACTTCCAAGAACTGACCAGGACAGAAGAAATACCTAAAGAAGAAAAAGAATCTGTAAATACATAAGTATTAATAACGGAAGAAGAAATAACAGAAGCAATGGCTAAATTAAACTTGGGTAAAACCCCTAAAAACATCTGGGAGAAAAGGAACCGAAATTACGAATATGGTAATAAGACGTAAAATTATCCCCCAAGATTGGGAAACTGGAATGATCCTGCCATTTTATAAAAACGGAAACAAAAAGCAATGGAATAGTCACCTAATGGTAAAATATAAATTACGAATAGGAGGGTGGCCTTAGTCCACGCGTACGTGGGTCTTTCAATCGGGCCCTTTGTACTACCTCCTTGCCGGATACACCGAGGCACGGAATGAACGGGTCACCAATCCAAGTACTGACCAGAGAGTTGCTTAATAACACTATTTAGTATACGAGGTAAAATATTAGAAACAACAATACAGAAAAGGTTGAGAGATAAATTAGATCAAAACTTTGAAGAAACCCAATATTAATTCAAAGAAGAAAGAAGCACTTAAGATCAAATATTTATATTAGCGCAAAAATTATAAAGAAAAAGTGCACGTTTGCATTTGACAAAATGCTACGAGAAGGTATTTGGAAAACCTTACAGCAAATAGGTACAGATAAGAAAACTGTAGAAGTGATAACAGAAATGTATAGAAATAATATAAATTAGGTCAGAACTAATAACGAAGAATCAAGGGTTGCAAAACTGAAAAGGAAGTTAAACAAGGATTCGTCCTTAGTTGATCGTTGCTCGTAACAGTAATAGATAGTGATATAAAAAACACTAGCAAACTCATAAATCCTTGTGAACGTAGCTCAATATCTTCAGAACAGTTTTCTTTGCCCAGATTTTCACAAAATTTAGAGAAACTCAATCCCATACTAGCATTGAACGCAGAACACTTTCGCAGGTTCTCATAGTTATCCTTTATTGAATGGTGTTGCTAACTAACTAACAATTACATTTATTAACATATTATTGGAAAAATGAAATAGGTAAGCCAATATTTTGGTCCCCATATTAATGGAATCTGAAGAATCTAATAATTTTTGAAAGTGATGCAAGCTTTGTGTTGATATTTTGTGTAATTTTGGGCGTACAAATTTGCAATAGCAGTGAGAAATACGAAGTTACATTGTACCTACATCAAATTAAAATGTCACCAATCGTATAACAATTATAATTTTCTATCTCTCAGGCACGAATAATAAATTGTTGTAAGAAAAAAAAAATTTAAATGAAAATAGAAATCACAACGTTAATTTCTGAAGAAAATGTTATAATGTCACATTTGGATGACATTGATATGATTATAGACTCTTACAATTATTTGAATAAAAACAATACCCTAACTACACACGCAAAATGTTGGGACATGTACATAATTTGTCACAACATGCTTGTAAACTGTCATAATATGATCGATCTTATGTATAAGCTCACGCAAATCAACGAAATCGCGTGTCAGTTGTAATTTGGATGGTTGTGTACAGGCGTACAGAACGTGGCCCTTTAATAAAACGTAGAAAAATTTGTCAATTAGGAGCTAGACTTTGGATACAATGAGTTACGGCGTTCATAATAATATTACCGTTACAAGCAATTAAATAAAATTAGAAGTGGAGAAGGTTGAGAAAAATTGAACAAATGAACTTTATATGTTTCTGATGGGGCGCTCAAAATTTCGAAAAGCGTTAAAAACATTCTCATTTTTACAGCAAAATGCACTTTTTTGAGTAAGGGTGAAGCGAAAAACTTTCCGCTCGAAATTACATTTGTCTTTCAATCATTCATTATACTTCATCATAAATTCTCAATAGCTCTCTGTGTTGTAGGTGCGAGAGTCAACAATACCATGCTAGGAATTGTCCATTCTCCCGAAATTTTTGATCACAATATTCCTTTAGATTACATTTCCCCACCCCCATCCGCATCTACATGACGACAATGTGCAAAATGTACCATTGAAAATCAGTTAAGGAGACTTCTACAGGGTGATTTCTAACCTCCTGACCAAACTGAAAGGACAACTCGGAGAGATCAAAATAAAGTTATTTTTTTAATAAAATTTTGATCAAATTGCAATAATACGAAAATTACAAGTGTTTAAAGTTCGTAAATACGTCTTGCGTTTCCTTTCCTTCAGCAACTCCATACGCCATAATCATGTCTACGTATTCTTCATTACTGTAATTCACAATTTCAGACGAATTATTGATTTGACAAATAATTAACCTACTTAAATTCTGACATTTATGTAATATTGAGCTACATGATTAAATTAAATAAATCAGCGGCTTTCAATAAATGAACACCCATAACTGTGTTTTTTAAAGAACAATTTAAATAGCCATAACTTTAATTTTATAAATATTTTAGTAAAATTTTAACTGAACTTTGTTTATTTAACTTTCAAGTATTTCAAATGTGAATTAAAAATGTCAATTATTACCAGAACTAGAACCTTAAACACTTTGTAACTTTCTTATTATTCTACAATTTGATCAAAATTTTATTAAAAAAATAACTTTATTTTGATCTCCCCCAGTTGCCCTTTCAATTTGGTCAGGAGGTAGAAATCACCCTGTATATTTTGTTGATCAAAAGCTAATTTTTTCATTTGTCCGATAGAGTGGGTTATATAAATAAAGTGAACAAAATGATCAAGGAAGAACGTGTTGTGATAAATGTGAACATTATGAACATAAACCAGAAGTGGAAGTTGTGAACGAACACAAAATCACCGTTATGAACACGTCTAACACCGAGTGTTCCTCACTGTTTATTCTTGGTTCAATGTTTAATCATATATCTATATTATACAGTACTCGCCAAAAAGTCGGCACCAAATGGATTTTTTTTTTATTTTTTACGGAACTAACTTGTGCTTGTCTGAAAACCTATGTAGATATACCGAGTGGTTTTCACTTAGCTAGAAAATGGCGTTTTTCGAAATTGTCTATATTCAAAAGTGCTATTCTTCGTAAATTAAGCAAGATTTCAATGAAATTTGTTCATCGTCTGTCAGTTTTAGCTTACCGAACAAACTCAAGACCAGAAAACATTTTTCTTCTGTAACTTTCTCTACAACTAAAGTTTTAATTTTTTGGAATATTTTCAAATTTTCACATATCAAGACATGATTTCACAATTCAATTTGATTTCGTTAAAAACGTCAAACATTTATAATTGGGAAAAACAATAGAAATTGCTAATTATTCCGTTAGGTTTGTTATTATTTACAGAAAACTAATATTGTTGCATAATCTTTACGTTTTTGGTGCAACATACTTTATGGGAGAAATATTTTTCAATGATAATGAATATCTATTTGCGTGGCTTCTAAAAACTCCAATTTACCGTTGCTGATTAATTACTTTCACAAAAATCCTGTAAATGTTCTTATACAATGGTCTAAGTAAGAAGAGTTCCCTTTATTCAGTTTACATTATTCAGTCAATGAAGTAGGCAGAGTATGAGACGGCTGTGGATTGTTTTTAAACTGAGTAAAGAAACATATCCTCGTTTAGGCAACTGTAAAAGAACATTTACAGGATTGCTGCGAAAGTAATTAATCAGCAAGGGTAAATTACAGTTTTTAGAAGCAACGTAAATAGATATTCATTATCATTGATAAACATTATTCCCATAAAGTATGTTGCACCAAAACGTAAAGATTATGCAACAATAATACTTTTCTGTAAATAATTACAAACCTAAGGGAATAAATAAAACTACTTAGTACTTCCCCTTAGACAATGAATTTAATATGAGAATTAAGTCAGAACATAGATGAATTGAAGAATGGGATGAGTGGTTATGTTTTTTTAAGATAAGTATACAGAAGTATACTGAAACATTAGCCCCGAAATTAATCGGCAACACTAATGGGTAATGACGTAAAACAATTAATTGGAAGCACCCCGCTACTCACTTTCACAAGGGTGACAATCCAGCATTAATCGGAAATATTTTTTTATAAGTAAAAACACCTCGTTATTAACCTTCAACAAAGGTGAAAAAACAAATGTAAAGTTTGACTAATTAACAATTTAAATTTAAGTTAGGAATGCGACATGTTTCGAGACAACCTAGTCTCATTTTCAAGCAAAATGATTCTAAATTAAACTAACGATACAAAATTCCATCACAAATTGAATGTCTAAAAATAGCACAATTAGCATTATGATAACAGGTGGTTACAAGTAAAACTTATCAAAGGGGTGAAGATCAAATAATTAAACAAAACAATAATTAAATTTGAAACATTATAAAAAACATTATATAAATTCCGGAGCCAAAAGGGCCCGGATTAAAAGAGAAATTTCATTATAAAATTGACTGATTTTTACAACAGCCGTTATACGGTGACATTTTTGAAGACAAATTATAAACGACACAGGATATGGTCAGCGAAAGCGGATTTATGGGATAGGTTGTTGGTCTTAATGGCTTGAAAGTGTTCTTTGAAACGAGATGTAAAAGATCTGCCGGTTTGACCGAGATAAAAACATTGACACGTTTGGCAGGAAAGTTGATATATACCGGACTTGTTTAACTTAGGAATGGAGTCCTTGTTGTGGACCAACGCGGATGAAAGGGTCTGAGGAGTGGAAAATGAGATATGGATGTGGTGGCTCTTGAAGATATTCTTCAACCTATGGGATAAATTGGGAACGAAGGGTAGAGAACGATAAACAATATGGATAGGACGAGTACTCCGACGGATGAGGTTGGATTTGCTTAAAGATCTGTTAATTTTGGTGAGAAGTTTCTGTACCACCTCAATGGGATACCCATTGTTATGGGCGGTTTGAAAAATGATATTAAGTTCTTGGTTATAATTAATGGAAGATAAAGGGATGGTAACTAACCTTCTAACCAAAGCATTGAGACCAGCCAATTTGTGGGAGTAAGGATGAAACGAGTCAAAGGGAATGAGGGAATCTGTGGTGGTAGGTTTTCGATAAATGCCAAATTCTATATGATGAGGGGTTTTAATTAATCGGATGTCAAGGAATGGTAAGGAATTGTTTGATTCTATTTCGACCGTGAATTTGATGTTATTATGTATCTGGTTTAAATAATCGAGTAAAATATTGAGGGAACCGTCGTCAAAGGTATGGATGCAAATAATGTCGTCAACATATCTGCCCCAAAACAGAATGTGGTCTTTATAAAATTTAGAAGGGATGATGTGGGTGGTTTCTAATTGGTTCATAAAGATTTCGGCTAGGATAGTGGATAGGTTGGAGCCCATGGCTAAACCATCCAGTTGAGAGTAAAATTGATGGTTAAATTTTAAAAAGTTTTGTTTTATACTAAGGTTAAGCAAGCTAAGGATACAACTGACCTGAACGTCAGATAAATCCGATGAATTTAAGTAGTTAGAAACAATATTGATACAATCTGATGTGGGAATGCTCGGAAAGAGATTCGTCACATCAAATTATACCATTGAAAATTTAGCGGGGAGGGTGATGGCATTAAGCTGATCTGACCCTCAAACTTAAGTGAAAATATTCCAAAAAATTAAAACTTTAGTTGTAGCGAAAGTTACAGAAGAAAAAATGTTTTCTGTTCTTTAGATTGTTCGGTAAGCTAAAACTGAGGGACGATGAAAAAACTTCATTGAAATCTTGTTTAATTTACGAAAAATAGCACTTTTTGAATTTGGACGATTTCGAAAAACGCCATTTTTTAGCTAAGTGAAAATCACTCGGTATATCTGATAGGGGCTACATAGGTTTTCAGACAAGCACAAATTGTTACCGTAAAAAGTTTTTTAAAAAAATAAAAAAAAAATCTATTTGGTGTCGAGTTTTTGGCGAGCACTGTATAAGAGCTATGTTCCAGTTATACGCTCTTCTTAAATTTTTTGACAATTTGGATGCGGTGAAAAGTCCTCTCATTTTTACGTTTTTCTCTTTGATCGCGACCATATTTCTCTTCAGTAGTGTTAATCTTCAGATAGAGTGTGAAGTCTCGGAAGTAATTATTATTCCAATATTACATTACCATTGCTGAATGCTGTTAAATGTATTTTTAGTATTAATCAGTGATAAGCAAAGAGAATTCAGGAAGTGTTTTTAGAACTTCTGGGAACTGTTCGCTCGAGCCGGCTCTCGAAGGCTCGAACTGTACATCGCACCACGGCAACCCGATTCATACGAAGTGCGTAGATCAATGTATAGGGACTTTATGGACGACACTGATCGTTAAGTAGGAGGATCTTTCAAGAAACACACCAACCACATAAATCTTCTCGGTATCGGGAACAGGCCGCACATTAAACTCCTTCAAATTGCAATAGGAAACGGACCATAATATGATATCCAGAGCGCAAATATGCAGTACTGGTAATTCTGTGAGAGTTTGGCGTAATGAGCTAGAGAGGTCAATGGTTGGCTTTGGAAGAATGTATTTACCTTATCACTTACTCTTATTCTTTCATCTGTAAATTGGATATTTCAAGATAGTATTGCCGGGAATGGCCCATTTGGACGCGACCGTTTGAACGCGACCGTTTGAACGCGGCCGTTTGAACGCAGGGACGTTTGAACGCAGGGACTATTGAACGCAGGGACGTTTGAACGCAGAGACGTTTGAACGCAGAGACGTTTGAACGCAGGGACTTTTGAACGCAGAGACGTTTGAACGCAGAGACGTTTGAACGCAGAGACCTTCGAACACAAAATTTAAAATTTTTTTAAACTATTACCGTTTAAGTTTAGTTTAGAACACATTCGTGTGAGGGCGGACCTCTGTGTACATGGGGGCGATGCATATTGAATCGTTGTTAGGACCTCTTCAGTTTTTTTTTTAAAACCTAAAAATACTTTTAATATTAAGACGTAGGTCTTTTTTTGACCTAATAACAATTAATTAGTGGATTTTAAGGGAGGTGGACAAAAGAATTAATGGATTTTGAGGGCGGTGGACTAAAGAATTAGTGGACGTAGCGGCCAGTGGACGAAATGGAATGGACGAAACGTCACACAATCTAAAATAGTAAGATAGCACTTCCTAAATAGAATTTTGTCTTTATCGCGAAAGTTCAACGATCTAACTGTAAGTCTTTAACAAAAACAATCATTTTAGACTACATATTTACAGGTACTCAGTTTTTGGTAATGTGTTCTAAACTAAACTTAAACGGTAATAATTTAAAAAATAATTTAAATTTTGTGTTCGAAGGTCCCTGCGTTCAAACGTCCCTGCGTTCAAACATCCCTGCGTTCAAATGGCCTGCGTCCAAACGTCTTTGCGTTCAAACGTCCCTACGTTCAAACGTCCCTGCGTTCAACCGTCTCTGCGTTCAAACGGCCGCGTTCAAACGGTCGCGTTCAAACGGTCGCGTCCAAACGTCCTAGACCCAGTATTGCCCAATGCTAAAGTCTTTTTTAAGGATTCGACTGATCAACTTTGACGTTATCTACACTTTACGACCCGAACCTGCTTCTCGAGGAGCATTTCTTTGATCTCGACTTTGACCGTTTTAGTGGCCTGTGATGTGTGTACCACGCCAATTTTAAGATCTCGAGCCGACCGTTTTGTAATTTGCTTCATGTTCCAAAGCGAGACACGAACCACTGCACTCAACTTTGTACACCTACTGTTCCTCATCCTTTAAATAATTCCCTACACTTCCCATAAACCACTAAGAATTCCCTTTACGTCCAATAGACTTCCCCCTATTTACAACGTAAATACTTCTTCTATTTCCCAATACATTTAAAAATCTGTATCTACATTCCATTAATTTTCGCGTGTTTTCATTAACGGTTGCGATTTCTTGGTTTTTATAAACCCATCTAGACGTTGCGCAAAAAATGTGACTGTAACCTTTTCTATTTTTCTAATAGTTCTTACCATCTTTTTCCATACTTTATGACGTAGTAACTGTCAATCTAAAATTACATGTTCTATATTTCTTGAATCGTAATCCACTCCATATACGAAAGTAGAATACTGAAAACCAAATATCTCTCTTTCCTAATGATACATTCTTGTCCAAGAATGCATTTAACGTATACTGTATAACTATCAAATAATATACTGCTCCGTGGGAATAACAAGTTCAATACTTCTAGCTACTAGCTATGCTTCTAGCGATGTTCACTAATATTCGATGAGTTGGATGAACATCGGATAACGTTTACAATTGCTTGTCTTGTCTCTACTAGGTAATTGTTGAAAGTGCATAGCATAATTTACTATTGATAATATAATTTTGGGCTTCCATATACACTGTATACAGGGTGGACCATCTACACGTGACCTATGTCATTCTTAAATAAAAATTTTTAGGAAAAGACAATTTTATTTTTTTGCACAAGCGTTTATTTTGATCCAAGGAAATAAATATCAATTACCTTTAAAATATTATTTTTCTCAAGTACTCGCCTTTTTCCCTGATGACAAAATGTGCTCTTTTTCGGCATATTCCATCACTTTCTCGAGCGTAGCTCTCGGTGTCGCCGCTATTTCACGTTCGATGTTTGCTTCAAGTTAAGCCAAAGTCCGTGGCTTGTTGATGTACACTTTTGATTTCAAAAATCCCCACCAAAAGAAATCGGACGGCGTCAGATCAGGTGAACGCGGTGGCCAGTCAAAATCGCCATTTTTGGATATCAAGCGACCAGGAAAGAATGACCTCAATAAATCCATCGTGGCGGTTGCAGTATAGCATGGCGCGCCGTCCTGTGGGAACCAGAAGTTACGCATTCACTTTCTACGCACAATTGGCATAAAAAAATCGGTTATCATGGCTCGATAATGATCGCCATTGACGGTACGTGGCTTCGCTCGCTCGTCTTCGAAAAAGTACAGTCCAATGACACATCTCCCGGTAATACCACACCAAACAGTCACTCTTTGGTCATCGAGAGGCTTTTCGTGGATTATTTGTGGGTTTTCAGTGGCGTAGTAGCGGCAGTTTTGTTTGTTTACCGTTCCATTCAGTGAGAAATGTGCCTCGTCGCTCATGATGATTTGACGCCAAAAATCCCCGTCATTCTCGGCCATGTTGACACAAAATTGTCCGTATGCAACCCGACGCGGTTTGTCCTGTGGATCGATTTTGTTCATTTGTATTTTATATGGGAATAAATTCAAATCGTCCTGGATTATGTGTCAGAGAGTGGATCTTGGGATGTTTAACTCCGTAGATCGACGTCGACTCGATGTTTCCGGTGACCTTTAACACTGGCATGTACGGCAGCGGCATTTTCATCGAAACCCCTTGGTCTTGGTTTATTTGGACGCCTGGCATTACTAAGACCACCACTCGATATAAATTTTTCGTACAAACACTTTATGGTGTTTTTTTCGGGGGCACTTTTGATTTTATTTTTTAAACGAAACGCACGTTGATAAGCCACGATTGAGAAAATGTTTTGGATGTATATCTGAACAATTTCAGCGCGTTCAGGAGGAGTGTAGTTATCCATGGTAAATAACTTCTTGAAATGACGCATCAACTGTGGTATGACGTTTGTCGATTTGACAACGTATGTCAAAGTTATTAAGAGTTTATATGGGTCACATGTAGATGGACCACCCGTTATAAACAGGACAGTTCCTCCTGAGTAAATAAGTAGTTACATTTATTCAAGTTGTCAAATATTACAAAAACAACTACATTTTAATCAAAAAAAAAATCCTATAACAATACCCTTCATGTAATTGATGACGTAACATCGCCATATTGCGTTGAACAAACTATATTTCGGAAACCCGAGGAAATAAAACAGGAAAAAATCGTTTCCTCTTCTATATAGCGTAGGAGGTAGGGGTAGCGGTAGCATTCAAGATGGCTACAATAGTAGAGGATAAGGATTTTCAAAGAAAAAACGCGTGCAGCATCTTTTTTTTACACACTTCGTCTATTCTCTCTCTCTTTTTCTCTGCGAACCTAACATAACATTTCTAAAAGTAACTAATAATATAGTTAATTCTGATACATATTTAAAATTCTAAAATATTGGTTTAAATATAAACAACTTTAGGGCACATTGTTCTTTAACGGGAAAGGAACAAAATTTTTCTTTACGAACCGGAACGGAACAAATAAATATTTACGAACCGGAAAAGAACAAGATTTTTTTCACGAACCGGAACGGTGTTCCGATGCGTTCCGGTCCATTTCGAGCACTCCCCAACACTTTCCTATAGTTCCTCTTTTCTTCTCCTTATCGTATACTTTCCCAGCCGCTTACCACTCATTTCAAAGCTACGATGAAATTGAAAAAATTTGTTTTGCAAATGAATTTGTTATAACGCACATCAATTACAGTAGGATATTTCTATGGCGAAAGATCGCCTTAGAAAAGCTAATGCATCTCTTCAAAAGCTGTGCATATTTTTGCTTTATAGCGAGCGACAGTTCAGCTTTTTCATTCCCAGTTCGGTTATAATAAGATCTACTTGTTACACTTGATTTGAATCATTTCATTAATTTCTGTGATATTTGCTGAAGTGGTTTTTTATCGACGCGTATGAAGGAATAAAGTCTTCTGAAATATTCTTCATCTTCATTGAACTTCCTTGAACTCTTTTTGATTAAATAAAATTTCAG
This sequence comes from Pyrocoelia pectoralis, assembly GCA_036250285.1. Classification (NCBI taxonomy): domain Eukaryota; kingdom Metazoa; phylum Arthropoda; class Insecta; order Coleoptera; family Lampyridae; genus Pyrocoelia; species Pyrocoelia pectoralis. The sequence continues at coordinate 32,935,428 of CM070077.1, forward strand.
AATATGTTTCTAGAACGAATTTCGATCTTTTGAGCTCTAATAGAAGCGAAGAACAATTAAAAATCAAAATGGAGAAAACTTGCCTAGCTCACAATCGGATGATCTACCTAAATGTGGAATGTGGCCCACTAGTACGCTGTGCATTTTGCGTTGTAAAACGTAATATATACTCAGGTGCATTATAACTTTGACTGTAGTAGTCAATTGCATCTTGTCAAATAGATAAGAAATGGTTGAAATTTCAATAATTTCACTATCAAACGAGTTTCTTATCTGTAGAGAAAGTTTATGGTTACTTGTACAGCATTACAATTTATAACCGGAAACGGTTTAACTTATTTCGTTATCACATTCTCTTCGACGAAATATTGGAAAGTTGCACGTCTAGTAAAGTTTTTAATAGTGATCCAAGAACTTTGCACCAATAGACTAAAATCGTTGAACTGAAACGTTAACCAAACTTTGAGACAAGAAGTTTCCATTTTTATTCAGCTTCGAATTCCTTTCTTTTTAATTAAAACTCCAAATGTTCGGCATTAATTACGTAAGCGAATTTACCCACGGTAACGGTAAATACTTACCTATATAAGCGTACTAGATTTCGACGTGTAATAAAAAAGTCTGTGTTGTTTGTATATCGTTTTTTAAGAAAATAAAAATGATTAATGTATTAAAAATTGTAGCATATTCCTGTCATGGCGGATGGGAAGAAAATGGAACGCATTATTTAATAGCGACTCCTATAAGTAGATCGCCACATGGAGCGCGCAGATATTGCTTCATATATCGTGAATACGATCCTTATTTATTATTATTTTCATCATCTTCTGATAATTGCGATCGTTCTCTGAAGCCTGGAGTTACTGGGGACCTGATATTTAACGCGACCATTATTGGTAAATTAAATTTATAATTTATTTTCTTCTATTATATTAAAAGAATTTCTCATTTTCAGGAAAATGCGTTGATATAAGTAATACGAGTGTACGAAACCAATTTCATTGGACGATGAATATTATCCCATTATTAAATTTAATTATAGCAGTCGTCTTTTCCTATATTCAAAGATGATTCGTGACATAGAAGTTTAGGATAAATAATGAAATCTAGGACAAAAATAAATCCTTCAAAGATGAGACTGTATTTAGCTGTTCCTTAAATAAAAAGTTCTTTTGGTTGTGAACAGTGTATAAACAAAAAAAAAAGGTTTTTTAAAACCGAATTGGTTGTGTTAAAAATTAAACTGAATACAGCCCTGTCAGGATTACTGTGATTACTACGATATAAATTGATTATATAGGTTTCTATGTAAGTGTACACGAACTAGTAGGTATAATATTTCTATAAATGAAAATAATAGCTACTAACTTTTAAATTTTCTTCTCTTCACGTCTAATAATCTTTTGCTTCCCGTAGTCATTTCCAGTTCTCTCTTCTAAAGAGAGCGTGACTGATGTAAGTTAACATATTAATATGAATAGGTAACTCAAATTTGAATGTTGTATTCATTTTTTATAACGAAATTACATATCAAGAGAGTTTTGTTAACAAACATCGGTCATTTGTTTTTTATCCTCAAGTTATTCCATAGAACACTAGTACACTTGGCGAGTCCAAAGACTAAGAATTTATTCAGCTTTCCGCATCACCAACTTGAACAACAGCGCTTAGTTTATGGAAACGCCTCGTAGGTACTGTGATTAGTTTAAATGTATCCCAAATAGCATTTTATTCCGAAAGGAAATGCTTGCAATAAATGATGTATTTTTACACTATTAACACAGCTCATCTAAAAAGCAGTGATATTTTTGGTAACTTGAAGCAATATTAGAATTCTGTTAATTTTAGTAATCACTGTTTTAAAAAAGTATCTTAACATTGTTTGCATGTTTACGTTAAAAAAGCAATAAAAAATAGCGTAGTAAAACTCTGATACACAATTTTATTTACACAAACGAACGTAACTATTTTTGTGTGTCTGTTTCTTAATTAATAACTTTTACGCAATCTTCTTCATTCTGATGATTACAATAAAATTGCTACAGAAAACTTGGTCCGCGAGCTAACGAAAATCTTATTGCGTAAACGTTATTGGAGTGGCTAAAGCCAAAAAAAAAGACAAGTTGTGCGAAATGCAATCATTGTAAAATGTATATATGTATTTTATCGACAAATAGTGGTGTAGTTTAGAATACTAAATTATTTAGAATAAATCCAAACAATTCTACATCGTATTTGTAGAAAGTAGACTGTTTTTAAAGGCAAAGTATTTAAAAAAAGTTTGGAAGATCGGTGCCTTGGATGTTTTGTTTAAGAAATAAACACAAAAGATGTTAAAAATGAACAAATGCAAATTGTTGTATTAAATATCTGTACATTTAAGAAATAAAAAAATAAAATTCTTTTGTCCATTTATTTTTATGATAACAGTATCCATTGAAACTATGAATTTTTCTTTAAATCGAGGTATCAGGAAACCTTTTATATGCTGCCCCGCTCGGCTCTATAGCGGGGGTGTGTGGCACTCCCTTCCATCTAGGTAAGGTATACCTCACTAAAACCCTTTCCTCTCTCTAATAGACATAGACATAGTGACACGGTCGGGAATCGCCAAAAGCATGCTTCCGTCCGTGTGTGGTCCGTGGCAAATGGTCGCCACCTGGATATATCAGCCTAGGTATCATAAGTATTATATCATATCTCCTGAATGTCATCATCTTTTATTTCCATTCTTTTTCCCTGGATTCATAAATCATGTTTATGCCATACTACCTTATTATTTCACCATAACAACTGCTGAAACAAGAAACATTTATGACTAAATACCGCTTCTTTACATGACAACCGGATTTTAGATAGCAACGGGCGTTATTTTTTGTAAAACTAGCTTATAACGCCCGCAAATGTAAAATTATGCCTCATCAAGGATGTTAAATGTTAAATGTGATTCTATACTGATTTTATTGTTATCATCTGTTTTAATCATCTTAATCAACTTCTTGCAGGTATGACATAAAGTAAAGAAGGCACCACGGGCGTTATGAACATAAGGCCTACGGTCGACGTATATCCCTCGGGCCATGACGACCTTAGGCGTTATTTAGTTCATAACGCCCTACATACCTTAATTACTATAATGAACTTTTCGGCGCACTTCCAATTTATTTCGCATATAGCCATCCATCTTACTGCAGTGTTCGGCCTTAGGGTCCCTCTCATCGCTATGTCGAGTGTTCTTTCACTCTCCCACCTACTGCAATCAAAGACAGCATGTCCCTTTGTATCACGGTCTGGATATTCATTACTCTCTCGCTTTCCTATGCGCAGAAGGTACACAGTATTGTGACCGTGTCCAGTAAGGAATTGGATAATGTAGTAACTAAGTTCCCCTTCCTTCCTTCGAACCCATTCTCTTATGTCCGGAATGAATTGCTTCGAACAAGATTGAAGCATGCTCCATTCTGCTTGACATCGAGCAAGAATCATATCTTTGGACCATCAGTCTGCTCTCGCCATCACCCCAATCTCCTCCGGCACCACTCCTGCAATAGTTAGGATATCCTCAAGGGCAACTGTCCGATAGGCCGAGGCTATCCTTATGGTCATCAGTCTTTGTATTCTATTAATTCCCTTACATACATTTCAAGGCCGGGCCCATATCTCACCCCCAAATATCCATGTTGCTTGACGGCTGCTGCAATAGCTCTCCTCTTTTAGGCACGTGCCCCCCCCCCTTGTTTGGCAGGATCCTCGCCAGTGCCCCATAGGTCTTAAGGGCCGTGTCGGTCGCACATTTAATGTGCTCAGTGAAAATACAGTTTCTGTCTAAGAGAACTCCAAGTATTTTTATGCTCTTTTCTATCTGTATGAGGTGTCTTAGTAGGTCGATCGTTGTGCACTCGAACTTTATTTATATAATAATGCACTTATTAACCACTACTTAAATGCTCAAAGTCAAGCAGCTTTAGGAATACTATTAAAATAACACCGAAAGGCAACATCAACACATCCTCGTAAACCCAAAAAACAGCCCAATCCTATATATTGAAAAGTTATAAAACCACGTTCAACTACTTCAGTTAGAGAGACGTATTGCTATAGTTAATAACTTAAACATTTTGAATATGTGGCGTGTCACAGTATTTTTTATCTCTTAACACTTCTAATGAACATGGATTCATACGCAGCTCTCCTGTTGGCATGTGGAAAAATGGCATGCAATCACTGTTACAATTTTCGGCAAAATTTGGTGTCCACCATTCTTAAGCAATGTTAGAGTTTCGTGGCAAATTCGTACTCGTTCTGCTTTTTGGAAATCTGTAAGATGAAGGAATATAAAACGTTTTACGACTTTTTTCAGATGAACGTGGTCGTGTTCGTGTACTATTGTTTTTATAGATGGGGATCCAATCCCCAGTTGAGCTTCTATTACAGCGTAACTATCTGCTTCCACAGCAAAAATGCTTTCTTCTGTTACAGCAGTAATGGGAGGAGGGCCTGCGCCTTTCTGGTGATCAACTGTAGTTTTTCCACGTTCCAATTCCTTGTACCATCTGAAAAATTATTCCCAAGGAAACGGCCTGGCCACCAAACGTTGATTTCAAACTTTCTTCGCAGTCTTAAACTTTTCTTAAAGCCTTAATAGTAATGGCTAGTCCCTTGTACACACCTACCTGGTTCAGGACTGCGTTCCTTTTCCATCTTCCTTTCCACAACATTAAGTTTGTATGTTTATAATTACATTAGTAGAATTTCGACTAAAATGGAGCAGCTATCCGTTCTGCAGCAATTTTTGCAGAAGCAAATAAAACATTTACTAAACCTAACGTATTATAAAGTTCAAGTTCACACAAAAAGCTGCAATTTTTCGTTTTTTTAAATTCAATGTGCATTAGTATACGATTTATTAACTGAAATAACTCTTTTACTTAATAAAGTTCGTGTCCGCTAGATGGGGTTAGTTTTGAGAAAATATTTTGAAGTGATTTATACTCCAAGAATGTCAGTAGTTTCTTTCAATTTTTGTGTCATTAACCACAATTTTCTAGATAGTAGCAAAATGTAGAACAACCACATGCCACTTTATGGTCTAACTGGTGACGTTGTTGAGAGCTGCTTGTAGTTTGTTTGTAGCTGTTTCGATTTGATTGCTTGTGGCTAGTAATGCAAGTATCATGAGCAAATGTAGCTGTTGTTACTCCGTCATATCTAGGAGTGTCACTGATGTAGAGGTGAAGTAAAGGTTCAAAGATCTTCCCTGCGGTACACCTGCAACCTTAGTTTGAATTGGCGGGTAGAGATATATGGCCTAAGGAATAGAATCATCTGCATAGGCTGATTCTTAGCTAACTTGTATTCGAGGCCCTCGTGCCACACATTATCAAAAGCTTGGGCCACGTCTGGAAATATGGGTGCACACATTTCCTTCTCTCTTCTAAGGACATTTCGATAATGTCAACTTGATCGATGATTCACTGTTTATTTCGGAATCAAAATTGGAGTCGGGATAAGCTGTTATCTTCAATAGCCACCATTTTTATTTCTTGCTTTGGACTGCTGCCTTATTGCTGGTTTTGAGTTTTACAACTCTGTTTAAGATAGCTTTGATAGGCTCTTCTTATTTATTCAAGTCACCTAGAATTGTTTCCAACGTGTTATTTATGGCATCTAGATTCTCTATGGTTGTTTTTGGGTTGTTTCTTATTCTCTCCGCTTTTGGTGTTCCTTCGCAACTATACAGCCCCTATAGTTTGTCGGATGTGCTTCCCCGCAGTTAGCACATTTAGCTTTTGCAAGTTGGACTGTTTAGAAGTCGATGGTTGCAGTTGCGGAGAGGTGTCAGGGATGAAGCCACTTTTCGTTTTTTGTTTTTATTTTTCTCTCTACTCAATCTCTTTTGCTAACTCTTTTTCATCAGTGTGGTATTCAATTTCATTTTCTATTTCCTGTTCTACATTGGGTACCACCAATCTCATTTTGAGTTCTTAATTCTGTTGTATAACAATATGGTTTTGCTGGGATAATTCAATCTCAGCTGGTGTCGGATGATTAGATAATACATTATGCTGTTGTACACATTTTGTACATCCTGTAATTTGAATGAATATCTCGTTATCTTACCTAGCGGAGTACAATGACATCTTATCGAGGGTATTTCCTGGTTGGTGTTTATCACAATTCACTTTTAGCACGTGCACGTTTCGTATTGAATTACACTACAAGAGCGTCGTCCATCCCCTCTTCAAAAGTAAAACGAGTACTTTTTGCTATAAATGCACTTCCATTCCTTCGCTTTACTGCATAAATGCTCCAAGCCAAGCAGCTTTATATTAGGTATTAAAATACCATCGAACAGCAGCATCGATCTCTTCCTCATAAATTCCTTTTTGGGCCAAAAACAGGCAAAAATCGCGCATTTCAGAATCCGGTGAGTAGAGAGAGTGTTCTATTACATTAACCTTCTTGCAGCCCAGTACTGCCGAGTAAACTCTGCAATGTGGGAAGAAGCATTAGGTTCTTTGGCACTTTATTAAACACTATGGGCAAATAGTGCTCAACGTACCATTTACCTATGACAGTCCTCTGTTCCTCTACCTTTTAGCCCTCACTAGAGCGGTACTTCTTGTTGTGTTGACAGTGGTTAAAACGGAGAAGTTGTTGCTCCTTGCACACCAAATTAAAACAAGAGTTACAAATATATAGAAAAATGGCATGTAAGTTTCATCGCCTGTTACATTTCCAATTTGAACCCTAACCCGGGCCCAAGAGAAAACATTTCCTTGAGTTCTTTTTACCTACCGACACCGTTACTGAACCTTTGTGCTTGTCAACCCTTCAACATCCTATGTGCAGCCATATTGACTGAGCTAATGGTTTACAAAGCCTCCATAATTAAGTTACAAGTCACAGCTATAGTAAAAAGATATACGTAATAAGAGACCTGATTTAATTAAATAGGGTAATAGGGACTCCATTCTAATAGTCCCATCTTCAACCTAATTGGCTGCAATGTGGAGAGTTTTGATTAGTTGCTAACGTAGACACCAAAACATCACTTCCAATACGTTTTAAATGGGTGTATTTGACCTTTAAATAATTTGGTGCTGGATCTTGTATATTATGGCGTTAATTCTACAAATATTGCCCCTATTGTTAGCCTATACTGCCAACTTGAGAGATACTACATCCAAAAAGCCCCCCGCAATCGTCAAATTCGTTGCCATCGCCCGTATCATTTCCAAACTCGCTACTCTTAATCCAAGTCAGTTCTTACTGAGAAAGAAGATGAGTGAATTCTTACCTGTCGATTACTTGACCATGAGTCTTTCAGCAGGGTTTCAACTTAACATAAAGTAGCTTCACATATTGTGAAAGTATACGAAAAGGACTCTTGGTGAAGTATTACCTCCCTTGTTAGCACCCCAGTACCATAACTTAATATTTTTCCACCCATCCTGAACTTTAGCAGTCTGCTATATTCCTTTATATCGACAAAATAAGACATCCTCCACCTTTGGTGCGTCTTCAAAGACAAACCGTTATTGGGATTGTTATTGAAAGAAGCTAAGATCAGTAATATTGTCTTACTTGCTATAATTTTCGTCCCATTGCTAAAGAAAGTTGGTGGCCGTAACGGATGGAGGCGCCATTGGTAAGAATTCATTTTATCCAAGCATACTTTATGGAACTCCATAATTAATTGTAATAATAAATACAGGTAATTCCACTTTCTTTATTTTAAATGTAACGTGATGCGTTTCGACGCTATGTGCCCTTATAAAAGGTGAAGTATAGATGATTACCTTATTTATTTAAGCTTTAAACCTAAAGTTATGTAAATCACGTATCACGTTTTTTTGTCCACTCTCTCAGTGTGTTGAAGGAAATGGTGCAACTTTTGTTTCAAAAGCAGCTCATGTAACTGTAATTCCGTTGGAGTATCGAAAAACTGTTAATTCTGACTGCTTGGTATACCACCGATTGTTGGCAAAAGGTATAATTGCTGATCTTCGAAGGACAAACCCAAAAGCAAGAATTATCCATTATATCAACGCAATGCGAGTCCATCCAACTCAAAATACAATTGAGTTTTTGGAAAAGGAAACAATAACGTTATAACCGTGCACGTACACGTGCACCATTGCCGCACCGTCAGTTGAACATTCTTCTGAGGGCTTCATTCTAAAAAGCAGATTAGTCCAAAAATGAAAATTTTCAGAAACTCAAAAAAACAGTGGCTTCCTTTGTGGTAATTTTTGATGTATTTAAGATGATTTAAGAACGTACATCGAGTAAATAGGGAAAAAAATGGTATTTTGGTGTTTTTTCGAGAAAAACATTAATAATTGTTGGACTTATCTGGGTTTTTTTAGAAAAATACTATTAATCTTTAGTTTATAGAGGTGAAAAAATACACGACCTTCCCCTTCAATTGAAGGGGAAGGTCGTGTATTTTTTCACCTCTATATATCCACCCCTTAGTGATCATCGGATTGTACAATATGAATCTTTAGTTTTTAATATTTATTTTCTCAAAAACATTCTAATTATCAGCACAGCCGTCAGAATTATCATCAACATCTATTTCAATATTACAGTCCTCCTCTGCATCTCTACGGAATTTTCCACGGGATCCAGTAGAACTTCATAGAACTCTCGCTGACGTGGATTTGGTAGAAACTTGATTAGGCGTCGAAGGTTTGACACTTTTGCTGGTTGAATCCCTCGGGGAGATTGATAAAGTCTCGACAGTTCTAGCGTATTCCTATTTGTAAATGTCTTAGAGCGCACGATATGTCTCTGCCAACTTCCAAAGTATGATGTTCGCAAGTTTACATGGATATCATGCTCCTGAATCATCATAACTCTTACTTCTTGAAGGCGAAGAGGAGGCTTGGGTGTTTTCAAAAAGAACGGTTCCACTGCACTTTTAATGTCAATGTATGTCATAACTTTGAGTTTAAACGGAGGCGGATATTGTCGGGCACTGTATGTTGTCAACTTACTTCAACAGTAGTAGAAATTTGGACTTTTCTGGTTTTTTATAGAATCGTACATATTTCTTCATTGAATACCTCGGGACCTATCTTGTTTTTGTAGAAGCAAATATATAGCCGTTAAATAGGAACTGTTTTAAAGTATACCAAATGGGCGAAAAATGAAAATGTGTAATTTTGGACTTATCTGCTTTGTAGAATGAACCCCTGTTAATCCTTCGTACAGTCCCCACCTAAGTCCTAATGATTTTTTTATGTTCCCTAAAGCAGTCGAAGCTTTCAAAATTGTCATTTTGGCCTATTCCAACTACAATCTGGAACAACTGGTTTGATCGAATGAAAATGAACAATATACTTTTAAAAACAATAGGCACATTTAAATTATTTGTTTCTCTGGGTGTATGCAAAAACTAAGAAGACAACCGTCGTCGGACTTTACATTCACAAAAAAAATTTAAAAAAATAAGCGATTCAAATACATTACAAGACACGTTTACAAAAAATTTGTAACTTTTGTAAAGCAAAACCTTGTAAATGATGCAATCTTCGCATAAAAAGGCCGGCGTTATACAATTTAGTTTGTAGTTTTTTGCCCACTTAAAATGTTCATAAATTATGGCTGCGTTAAAGACTTCCTTAGAAAAGGCGGCAGCGCACAAGCCGTTGTAACTTTAAATTGCTAAATTACATTGTCTGTTCTCTGTTTGATCATTCCATAAAATTATAAATAAGTCACCATAATGTATAAAGTATGGTTTAGTTAGTGTAATGACTGAATGAGAGCAAATTACTTTACAAAATTGAACATTAGGACTACTTACTTAGTTTATAACAATACAAATAATATGAATGAGGTATTATGTGTTTCCCATCCGTAGTTAATTTCGATTTTTTAAAGCAAAATATGCAGCTAATTCGATTTTAAAAACACTTGGATAAATGGACAATGTCGTAAAGGTACTTAGGTTTCAACACACACGGTGTAGTATTCCCTCAAGATGACCTTACCTGCTATCTGCGGTCACCAAGATCATCTGATATAGAATATAGAATAGAATTATATAATCAGGGCCGGTGGAAACGGGCCTGCAAGGGATGCGGCGCAGGCGGACATCGCTACAAAAGGGGCGCCGCCACAAGGGCTTTGCTTATAATTGCATTTTAAAAAAATTTCAAAAATGAAAATTAAAAAACTAATGTATTTTTTAACAGGGTTTATACAAGGTGTTTTTTGGGAGCTTTAGTTAGACATTTATGGGAAAGTTTTATAGGTAGGTTTATGAAAATTTGAACGTAGATGTTTCCTCTGAAAGCCGAATCGATGTCAAACGGCAGCACATGCCTATTCATCCTGTATACGCTGGTGAAAACCCGGTTGCCATAACTACCAAGGACGGATCATTTTTTGTTTGGTGATTTCATTTCGGGAAAAAAAGACCCAAAAAAAGTTATCCCCCCCCCATAGACAAATTCTGGATCCACCCTTGATAACTACAACGGTTTTCAAGTATCTATAGAACTTCCAAAGTACCGTCTGCATCCGCCATAATTTTTTTAAATGTGAAAATAACTAAAAAACCATAAATTGTAGATATTGACATGTGGGTATCAAAAGGACTAAAATTTCACGTAGAATCCAAAAGAGAATTTGAATTGTAGGTGATTATTATTTTGGTACCAGATTTGGATCAGTGACATTTTGCTGAAATTGTTGATAATTTCTCGATGATTTTATGTGGGCATAGTTTGGGGGGGGGGGGCTTCAGTAGAAATGGCAGGCACTAGGCAGGCGCCAAGGACCTCAGCACCGGCCCTGTATAATATTATACTTGCTGTACTCACACTACTTCTACAATATTGACCCCCAAATAGCAATAAAAATGTTATCCAACGAAAATACTAAATTTACACCACAAATGATGTACAAATTTCAAAAATCTGGCGCGTAATAAAGTTACAAAATTTCCAGAAATTATAATATTTTAATAATGGGTAATAAAAACGTGAGTGTAATTTACTAAGTTATATACCTACCTATTAATATTAAGTAAATCTACTGGTAAAGATAAGATTAATTTATTATTCATATAACATTTTGCAATCACTTTACATTTTTTTTATCATTACCTACATACATTGTATAACACCGCCAAGTAGGTACTTACAGTTTATGAAATACTAAAACGGTAAGAAATTAGACTTTATGCACAATGTCGTCCTTGATACATTTACGGACCAGTGTTAATGGAATACACAGAAATATAATTAAACAAAAACAGAAATTAAAATAATTATCTAACAAAGATTTGCAATATTTGCATACATTTTATGCAAGACCCTGTTTAACTATCCCTGTTTTTTTTTAATTTACGTGGTATTGTTTTACATAACTTGAAACTGTTTTCTTCACAATGGGATATTGTTTGAAAATTATGTGAAAAACATCCCGTCTTATTAGTTCAATAGACAGCTAGGAATGTAAAGCATAGACACATACGAATATGCAACTATTTTCGACTATTGTACTTTTCACACCGAGAATTCAGTATCGAGCCTTACGGAGCACGCCGTTGCCTTATGTAGCAAGTCGAAATTGACCACTCTAACGTATGTGTTAACCTGTTAACCTGGAAACAATTGATAAAGTTGTGTACCTATATGTACATAGTTACAATAATTACCTATAAATAACATCTGCGGAGTATCCGTGTGCTCCTTGGTGCGAGCCGACCCTGTCACTAATATACCAGTAACGGCAACGCTGTCCGGGATTCTCTATTTAAAATGCATTGCCTATGCTAATCATACTGAATTCTCGGTGTGAAAAGTACAATAAATTTTTTGTAATTTAAGATTATCATTGGAAATCAAAACGATACTATAGAAGTATCAATTGTGACGATAATTGCAGTGAAAATAATACTGAGGAATATGTCGTTATCGATATTTGTAAACAATGATTATTGATTAAAAATTAAGTAAGAGTTACTAACGTGCAACATTCGTAAGGAAATCGCCGATGGATTTGTTCTCATTATGCAAAAGAAAACCAAAACAAGAATTATAGGAAGACCGTACAACCTCGGCGGATAGGTACAAGATGACGATGGACATCCTTGGAAAGGGCAGACGACTTGATTGCAATTGAGACCTATCGTTCGATTTTGGACGTGCGATAGGGAGGAATTATGACGTAGCTGTCCCCTTGAATTATTGCGACAATTCAACTCAGAAAATTTCAACCAATTAGTTTGCACAATTTTGAATCATTCGACCAATTAGGAACGAATTATACTGACAATTACACTAGTGGTTTTTTCACTTTCAAATTCTAATCAACTATCGCAGTATCCGTGCCCGCCGTATAAATACATAGTTTGACATTTGCGAATAATTTATTGCATGATGTTTGTGTTATTTTAAGAATGAGTCCATTTACGAACGGATTTCTAAATTTCTTGTTCGTTAAATTGTCCTGCCGAATTTCACTCGAGATTTGTATTTATACCAAGTAAATTTGTGTTGTTTAAATTCTAATCTGTTTCCTTTAGCAATTTGACTCGAAAAACTGTCAACCTAAAAATGCTCCACCTTCGGTGTCGCATTTTTATTAGTTGACAGTTTTTCTCGTCTAATTGCTAGGCAACAGATTCTTATTAAACAACCCAAATTTACTCGGTAAAATACAAACCTCTTGTGCAATTAAGAGTGAAAATTTCTAAAGGCACCGTACTTCGATATTCTGATGTTGGATTTAGGTGCACTAGACGAATTCAACACCTTGGCTGTTTCTAGACGAATGGGATCGTAAATCTCTCTGGGAAGAGTGTAGATGGACGATTCAACAGCAGTAACGATGGCTTCCTTGGGAACGTTAGTGGGAGCGTCAGCGAAATTTAAACCTTTCCAAAAAAACCGAATTCTCGTCGAGAGTTAAGGGGTAAGAGGACAAAACAACGATAGTTTTCCTGGAGTGGGACTTAGTAGCAGATGATTTAAGGTTCTTGGACTGAAGGTTTATTTGGAACTTCGTGAGGTGTGTATGGGTGGTTAATTCCAAAGTGACAAACTACACAATTAAATAACGGTGCACAACAACTTAAAAATTTTCTGGCGGAGTTAAGTCAAGCGAGTAACTATAGAAGAGATAACCTCCCTGTAGATATTTTCAATGTCAGAGCGGGGGCTTCCACGGCCAGAGTCAGTAAAAAGACGACTTCCTCCCATCCCTGGTTTTGGTGACGTCACATAACTTCCTATTTTGTGAATAGTCAACCAAGGACGCATCAGGGAAAATTTTGATCATCTTTGGTAAAATTTAAATTTCAAAATAAACTGTTTTTTGTCGTAAACCGAGCGTTTCTCGAGACCCATCCTACAGTAAGTTTCAACGTCGCCGTCTATGGTTTTGATTGAATTAAAAAAAATTATTTAGTCCTTTAGTTTTGTAAATTTCAAAATTTCAACATTAAATCTGAGACTGTGGCGAATTCTTAAAGAGGGGTATGATAATCCCATATTTGCCGAAAAAATTGTTTCCTACGCGATGGGTGGACGAGTAAAAAAAATTTAAGGGCAACATAATAGTAACTACAGAGCAATATGCAAAATAGTTATGTCATTTCATTTGAAAAAGTGTTCGTCTACTTTAGTGTTGGACCACTTTGAATATATTAGTGTATGCTGTTATGTCATAATTTTCGCTTACGTGAAAACTTCGTATAGATTTTTGCCAACCTAGCTAATTAAACTTGTTACTTCATACAAAATGCAAAAATCGAGGTTGGCATTTTTTCTTAGTCCCGGTTTCAAAATGGCGGCTATTTCAAAGTGGCCGCCATTTTGAAACTTTTAACTTGAATAACTCGGTATCTATTGAACCGATTTTGACGTTCTTTATGTCAAATTAAAGCTTATAACGTGGGGAATAAAGTTGGTCCTATGCTTCATTACGCTACCTGCTATCATTTTCTCGATATTTAACAAATATCATATTTTGGAGGTGTTGCCTGGGACGTCTTTCAATTATCCAAGTAAACTAGCGTATAAATCATTATATTCTACACAAGATAATGTGTTGCTTATCATTTTTGCTTTTAATTGGTCTACAGAAATTCAAAATCGGTTCCATAGAACCGTAGTTACGTATAAAGTCGTTTTATCGACTGAAATAATATACCTAATAAATTAAAAACACAGCAGGTTTCCTGTCGTGCCTTTTATGATGTTAATAAAAAATCTAAACTGATGAATAGATTTTTTTTGTTTCAGATGTAATGATGGAAAGAGAATCTACTAACTTTGAGCTGTGTTTGAAGTGCCAAACCATAAGGCTTAATCAACAATTACGAGAAGAGCCGCGAGAATCAAGTTATGAGAAATTTTTGAACGCAATACACGAGAGAGCAAACTATGGTGAACTTGAGTTTGTTACAATTAAAAATCGCCTAGTTGACGTAACTGCAGAACAGCTGAAGGAGAAGAAAGCAGTATGGCATAAGCAAGCAATGCTACTCTGAAACTACAAATCAATCAAATATAAAAAGATCAAAACTTCGTCACACTAAAGCTATCTCCCTCCAAGACACACACAGTTGCAGAAGAAGAAGGGACGTCCTCCAACTGTAACTACTTTGGACAGCAGATGTCCTTCACCTGCATCAGTCAGGGTCACACGGTCGCAACTTACGAAGTATGACAAAACCAAATACTTTTCCTGTCAAGGTGAAACTAAAGGATCTCTTCACAAGTGCATGTCTAGGAATATTGGAGCACAACTTTGCGAAATTGTGACTAAGTGCGATAGAGAAGATCGGAAGGTGAATTACGGAGATGTGATTAATGAAACAGATGCGCTTTCCAGAGACGTAGTGTATCACAAAACGTGCATGACAACACAATGGCAAAAGTTTTGCAAGTTCAAGATAACAGCACCCGAAATAAATCAACAAGAAAGGAATAAGCAGCAATCATTAAATTTGATAGCTGCAGAGATTCAGTTTTATAGCCAATTTCAAGATAGCATAGATTCAAGTCAATTCATAGGAATTGATCAAGCTCACCTTCCAATCTTCTCTATCGCACTTAGTCACAATTTCGCAAAGTTGTGCTCCAATATTCCTAGACATGCACTTGTGAAGAGATCCTTTAGTTTCACCTTGACAGGAAAAGTATTTGGTTTTGTCATACTTCGTAAGTTGCGACCGTGTGACCCTGACTGATGCAGGTGAAGGACATCTGCTGTCCAAAGTAGTTACAGTTGGAGGACGTCCCTTCTTCTTCTGCAACTGTGTGTGTCTTGGAGGGAGATAGCTTTAGTGTGACGAAGTTTTGATCTTTTATATTTGATTGATTTGTAGTTTCAGAGTAGCATTGCTTGCTTATGCCATACTGCTTTCTTCTCCTTCAGCTGTTCTGCAGTTACGTCAACTAGGCGATTTTTAATTGTAACAAACTCAAGTTCACCATAGTTTGCTCTCTCGTGTATTGCGTTCAAAAATTTCTCATAACTTGATTCTCGCGGCTCTTCTCGTAATTGTTGATTAAGCCTTATGGTTTGGCACTTCAAACACAGCTCAAAGTTAGTAGATTCTCTTTCCATCATTACATCTGAAACAAAAAAAATCTATTCATCAGTTTAGATTTTTTATTAACATCATAAAAGGCAAGACAGGAAACCTGCTGTGTTTTTAATTTATTATATTATTTCAGTCGATAAAACGATTTTATACTTACGTATAGTTGGGCCAATGGATCTTTACCGATGTATGTTCACATACAACGACGTGCGTATCTGTCATTCGCCTACTTCATTACTAAAAACAAACAAGGACAAACTGACTGAGATTTGCAGTTTGTCTTTGTTTATTTTTAGTAATAAAGTAGTCGAATGACAGATACACACGTCGTTGTATGTGAACATATTGATCGGTAAAGATCCATTGGCCGAACTTATAACTACGGTTATATGGAACCGATTTTGAATTTCTGTAGACCAATTAAAAGCAAAAATTATAAGCAACACATTGTCTTGTGTAGAATATAATGATTTATACGCTAGTTTACTTGGATAATTGAAAGACGTCCCAGGCAACACCTCCAAAATATGATATTTGTTAAATATCGAGAAAATGATAGCAGGTAGCGTAATGAAGCATAGGAGCAACTTTATTCCCCACGTTATAAGCTTTAATTTGACATAAAGAACGTCAAAATCGGTTCAATAGATACCGAGTTATTCAAGTTAAAAGTTTCAAAATGGCCGCCACTTTGAAATAGCCGCCATTTTGAAACCGGGACTAAGAAAAAATGCCAACCTCGATTTTTGCATTTTGTATGAAGTAACAAGTTTAATTAGCTAGGTTGGCAAAAATCTATACGAAATTTTCACGATATTACACAACGACCTGCACTATATGAAAATAATAAATTTAAAAATATTTGCTATTGACCACCATTAACCTTTCATATAAATCTAAGTTTTACACAATAAAAGTTAGATGACTACGTTTGCCCCACCCTGTATATCAAATTTTTCTGATAATTTTTTCTCCTTTTCCAGTAATAAAATAGAGAAAAGGTTCAACATAATGCGAATCAAACGATGCTCAAAACAAAGTGAGCTTGACTATAAAGTAAACGAAGGGCACCATAAGAAACAACCACTTCACCAGCGATCTGCGAGGAGGAGATAAAGGATTCGAGTGATTGACTTTAATACCGACGTTACAAACAAAGAAGAATTGACGTATTTTATCGAACTGAGTGCTATGCAGAGCAAGATGGAAGAATTCAGGCATTCAAACATAGGAAAGATGTCGTATTGCCTGAAGCCCTCGCAGAGTCATTCGTCCTTCTTGAAAATTTATGCGAAGATCCATGTCCATATTGGCACATGATAATTTTTGTAAGAAATCAAAATGGTTGACTCATCATTACCGGCCTGATTCTCAGTTGGACAAATTCAACGACTACTTCGTTGAACTTGGCTTGATAATGTTGTGTATTTGGATACGTTTGGAGCTGCTACGGAGAAAGACATCTACCACTAATGTGTCGATTAAAAAGAAGAATTGGTAAGAATAATCTAAACGTTTTCGAGCTTTTGGCCACCTTGAGGAAAAATTCGCAAATTCAGACTATCCAAATCGAGAGGAAACGGAGGAAAACGAAACTTATGGTTTTGGACGAACGCCTTCAGAAAATTGTTTTCGATCTCGAAGTTAAGAAGAATGATCTAAAAACATATGTCTTCAAAAACTTGCTCGTTTAATGATAATAATAAATTAACGTTTATTTACATTGTATTCTATACTGTATATCTATTTATATCTATGAATATGAGTTCAGTAAACTAATTTTATATATTTATATATCATATCATTCACCGGATGATTCAATATTCTAGGTGGTCAATCGAGGCTATTAGTACCTAATTCTAAATTATGCGCAAACGTCACAATTATGCAATTAAGACATCTTGGTGGCGAATCGAGAGGTGGTAAATGGGAAATGAATCTTTCCAAATATAGAAATTGTGTATTTGTCGTCCGATATTCCTTTTAAATAATCCTTTTTAAATTCAATTAAATTCGTATCATTAGTTAAAACAAGTTGGCACTTTCCTGAATTAGTGCGGCTTCTGGCTTTTCAATGTTTTTCAGGTTTTTCACAAACCTACAATGCTATTCGTCTTCTTACAGTTGAAAGTTGTAACCGTCTGATCTTGTCTTTTCCACACCAGACACTTCTAATTTATTATATCTGTTCTTCTTCCTCTTCTAAATAAAAGCTTTACCTTTGTGTAATCGTATTACGATCGATGTACATCTCACCATTTGTCCCAAACTATTGGAAAATGCGGAAGACCATCAAGAAATTATCTTAAATAAAAACATGTAATAATCAATTAAATAAAGATTTAACGGAATTGCGTGTTATTATTACAATATAATTTATATTTTACTTTACTTAAAATTGTTTATTGTTTTTGATATTACCCAATGGATAAGATAAATATTAATATTAATGGCATCAAAACAGACAATTCGTTCGTGTAATAGCATATATGATCATAGTCTATTGTGTCACTACCTTTGTTTACCATATCTATGTCAATTGACAACTGTTTAAGTCAGGCGGTCTGTAGAAGACACCAATCGCTATACTACTTTTCTATCAATAATTATGTGTTCATAGGAAATAAAATTTAGTGCACCATACCGATTAAATTATTGAATTGTTAATTATGTAAGCGCAAAGGCTTCCACATCTTCAAATGTTCTGACTAAGAGATCAAAATCCCAAAATAAGATTTCCAGACCACATCAAGAAAGTGGGGAAAAATGGAACTCGCGCAATTTTTGGTACCTATGTAATCATAAAAAGGTTAAAAATGAATAGGCAATGATAGTATAGACTATAAGAAATGTTGAAAAAAAATGATAGTATAGCTATAGACGAAAGCCTCATGTCAATAGCAAACCATCACATTTGTTATCAAAGAGAAAAATGGTTACACCGAGGGTGGAAAACAGAGTGGCAAGTAAAACCCATCATTTGAATCACATTGACCATGGAAGTGTGAGTTTTTTAGGCATGCCTTTAATTCTTTAGTCAACGCTTACTTTCAAACAAATCGATTAATTAAATGTTTATATTTGTTTTATAGGTCATTATGTCCTATCTAAGGTTCTACTTGCAGACTAATTAATAATAAAAACATTAACGAGTTAAAAGTTCATTAGCAGGGTTAAAGTTGTAAAATTTTGTTATCGTATTTTAATTTCTATATGAAATAAATGGAAAATCTCCAAACTTGACGTCGATGTTCCCCAGGTCAATTTTTACACTGCTAGAATTGCTTAAAAATATTATAGTTAACTTCGTCGGAAATTAATGATCCACTTACTAAGATGGCGCCTGATTACTACACATTTTCACAGTGAAACTACTGTGTTGTTGAAGAAGTTTCTGAGTCATCTCAAAAAAAAACCTCTCCGTCTACAGTTCCAGGAAAAGGGTAAGGCAGTGCGTGACGTATTCTGACGTAAAACATTACATATTATCGTTTGCATGAGTGGAAAAATTTGTCAATATCTCTCTGCACTTTGATAATACCTTCCTACTTACTTCAAGTACCCACGAAATATTGACTTCGTGTGTATACTTCCTGTTATTAGAACTTATTGACAAATTAAAATTATTGGTAAATGTTACTTACTCGGCAACTATTAAACTCGGAAAATTGCACGAATGGCGTATTTTAAAATTCTTTTGTGTTTGAAATTAATTGTACCTACTCTAGCGTGTTCTTTTATCGCTACAAAAACGGCACTCACTATTGCCGAAAAGGTTACTCACCGTGTACATAAAATGTAAATTGATTTAACCTCCTGTTCTGGCTTTAAATGAACTTTTATTTCCATTAGTATGGGCGTTCTTTGGTATGGGATAACTTTCTCACACAAGGCCATTAATGCATAGAACTCGCTCCCATCTTTATGGCGCCCGATTCTGACGAAACACCCCCCCCCCCCATATGAATGTGTCAAGTACGTACACGCAAAAAAGTAGGAAGATTGTTTGTTTTTCAAGGACAAGTGAGATCTTAAAAAAAGTTTCCCTGGATCGAGTTTTTTTACGATTTAATTGAATGTTTTTCCGCAAATGATTAATAGTCGAAGATGGTCGAAGCTTAGTGAAATCTTTATTTGGGGAGCGGGAGGACCATGTCCAGCAGTTTACATCAGACGTTTGCGATGGAGGAAACTGGAGATCTCGAAATACAGGATGCCGTAATAAGAATGGCACATAACTTTCGAATAGTATATTCTTTAACGAGTTTGGAATCATCCAAGTGAATAATAGCCATTCTACGCAAGTAAAAGACCGTACTTTCTCCACGACTATGCATAAAAAAATATATACGTAAAATGATGAATATATGATTATTTTAACATTTCAAATGACGCGCTGAGAGAAGCAATTTGCGTAGTTATTTATTTGACGTTTTAAAAGAGACAATTTGATTTATTCATTTTAGCGTGATTTCTGATAATCGCAGAATGTGATTGGCTAACGAGAGTGAATTCTTTTTCATTATTTAGCTAAATATGTAAAAAGAATTTGTGCATTATTATATAGTCGTGGAGAAAATTGATTCCGGTCATCTCTGGAGTTCTTCAAAACTTGCTTTGGTCTTTGCTTATATTGTCACCTCACTCCATGATTGTAGAGAAGGTTATTTTTCATTATAATCAATTGAAATCTCCATATCGGATGTCTACATCTGAAGAAACGATCAATTCTAGGATGATAAATGAAAATGGTATCCGCACAGCATCGTATGACCCAAGGCCTGCAGTGCAGAATTCTTAAGAAAGAGAGGCGTTACAGGGAACCGGAGTTTGAAATCTATTCACAAAGAGATTTTGTTAAAAATTCTTCAAAAAAGAACCCGAATTATAATTTTTCAACCAAACCGATTATGTTTTCCTCCCGTTCCCTCTCTCTTGTCCCCATTTTTTTACATTGGCAAAGACCTTCGACTGGGAGGGCAAAAATAGCAATAGAGTGGGCATTTACCCAAGCCGAGCTATACTTCTGGCAAGTTGCCACGAGACTTCCCTCGTATTAACACTTTATTCAAAATATAAATATAGCACAATATATATGCTGTATTCAGAAAAAAATGCTCTATTAAACTACATAAAAAAACTGCAACTTTATCTTATAAAAAAAATGAGTGCCGCCATTTTAGCTTATACCGGAAGTGACCTCATCAAAGGTAATATTAGCATTTTCGCCCTTGGCCCGAATGCCATCGATTGACGAAAACCGCATTTCGATAACTTTAATAGTTTCTGAGTTTAGAGCTTCGCAAGAAATGTGTACGGACAGACTACAGACTATAGTGTTTTTGCTGATTTTTCGGCGGCTTTCGATACCGTTGTACCTGATGCACTGTTATATAAGTTGAGCTACATGTGGGTCTCAACCGCATTTCTAAATACGATGCGGGGGTTGGCAAGGGATAGAGAGGCTTGCGTTTGGTGCGGCGAAAAGGTTATAAAACTGCATAAGACGATACAAAAATGAGTCAATTTCGTGAAAACAGATAGTTCTGGATCAATTGTCGCTAAATAGATGTATTTTTGCGAAAATACTTCAAAAATCTTGAAGCCACATGACTTCGAGCAGAAAATAATTGGCAAAGTGACAGTGTAAAAAATTTACAGCAACCACATAAGTCTTTAGATGGTAAACGCTATACAGGGTGTAGAATTGGCCGATGTACCATAGGGATTTCCCTTGTGCACTTGGTTTTACTTGACAAACCGGCGATTAACCCTTAAGTACGGACGTGTCGTCTCTCAGACTACTCGTAATATTTAAATACAGATATTTTCATTACTAATTTTTTTAGAAACTTGTTACTCGGTATACTCTCAATCGAAGACGTCTAAATTACACTGCCGAAGTAAAACTGATTTGGGTCGAATAGTACTCGTGTTACTGTAGTTAGAAAATCGTCCGTCGTCTGCCAGACTACACGTCAGTACGAATGTTTTACTTTTAGCTATTGTAATACCTATTTTACCAAAAATTTTTGTTTTATTTATTTTGTTTTTTGAATTTTATTTTATCTATAAGTGCTTATGTAACCCCCCAGAATTGAAATAATAGCCATATTTTATTTAGTTTTGTTTTAACTTAATAAGTTAAAAAATATGACTTTTTCCTATTTTTTTACTACCGTCGTATAATAAATGGTGTTACTAAAATGGTATTCTGTTATTTTGGGTTTTCTAAATAATTTCGACTATTGCAAGATATGTATTGAGCGTATGTAGCAACATTAGATACAGTATTTTTAAGTTTTTTGAAAAAAAAACAAACAAATCATCAGGTAGTCCCACAGACGACACGGCCGTGACAACGTACTGAAACTGGTACGACCGTACTTAAGGGTTAACATTCAAATAAAAGTTATAGGATATAGTTTCAACGCCTCCTACGTAACCGTCGGCCGTTGTTGGGTAACAACAGTCCGGTTCTATTATCTATAAGTATTCACGACCGGTTATGCATGTGGCTGATAACGAAATTAATGGTTTTGTGTTATGATAACGCTTGCAATCATAATCAGAGCCATGGAAAACTTCTAGCAGCTGATGATTTACTAATTATGCTTGCGGTAGTATCCCAGACGTTAATTAATATGGTTATTGATATGAATGAGCAGTAGCGGATCTACACTTTTACCCTAGGGGCTATTAGTAATCTACCACCCCCTGTTTTTTATTCTCGCCCAGGTTTATCCAAATTTTTCTTTTGTACAAGAAATATAGTAAGTCAACATTGCTTAATCCTAGGTAATTTCTTACTACCTTTATTTTCGTCCTTTTTTACATTAATATAGTAGGTTACCATTACAAAACCTACAGACACTAGGCTAACACCCAAAAAACGTTATAGAGTAATAGTATCTAAACTGAAACCAGAAGTTTCTTAGATTTTAATAATAATTTAACGAAAGCTTTGTATACTTAGATGGGAATAAGAAATCTTTCATGCAATAATTATAAATATTTTAATCTAACAGTTTATGAACTATGTATGTTTAATCGGTGGCTTTTGATAAAAGAAAATAATACACAGCTTACAGATACTGAAGCATTAGCTATTGAACATCAAAATTAAATACAGATTGAAGCTACGCCAGTGAGACATAGCATGCAAAGTCTGAATTTGAAACATCTATCCTTCTTAGCTATTTGTGGTTGTAAAGGAAAGGAATGCTCAGATAGTTTTACAAGGATTGAGAAGAAGAAAATAAATCAAGAATTTTGGAACATGGGAAAACGCTACTAAAGAATTTGACTCTCAAGGCACCTTAGAGAAAAAATAGCAAAGAGAAAAGTCGAAGGAGGCAGAAGAAATTTTACATGAATCTATCTCTTACTTTCCGAGAGGTCCACAGAAGTAGTGTACGTCAAACATACAAAGCACAAAAATTATAGATTTTATGTTAAAAGCCTGCAAGGATGGAATCAGGAAACTAATTCCTACGAAAGATCTGCCTGCTAATTTCACAATATTATAATAAACAATTTCTGTATCAAAAGGTATCTGCGAGTCCTGTATAGAAATGTACACGAACAAGCGAAGAAAAGTTAAAATTGAAAGAACAGCGTCAGGATACAGTAAATGTACTTTTAAATTGAAACAGAAAGTCTTTGAAATGTAAAAATTAACAATATTGAGAGTACTTAGAACTATAGAAAGATACTCCACAGTGCAAAAAAACGTTTCTGAAATGTTTTAGAAACGTATCTCTGAAACATGAAACGTCTCCGAAACAGCGACAGAAACGTATCATACACATAACATAGATGTTTAATGTCTGCCTTCAGAAACCTAGACTTGAAACAACACAAAAACGTTACATCGAAACATTTTATATATGTTTCTTGAAACATATCAGAGAGTAATTTATTGATATGTAGGAGAAATGTGTCCTTATAAATGTTTTATATGTGAATATTTGAAATGTCTCATATATGTTTCACTTGAAACATACCTGAGTATAAAAAAATTGAGATGTGGTAGAAACTACGGGACCGAGAGCCCCAACTGCTCTGAGGGGCTCTTTTCCCAGTGCACAGACCCTGCAGGGCCCCATGTACTCCGGTGCCTCGTTCTCTCCAGGGCCCCCAAATTCTCTTCGTGTAAACTCGAAGGAGATCAGTGATGCTGAAAAATCCTTTTGCTTCAAGTGGGATTCGAACATCGGTCGCTTGTTTAGGAACTCGGGAAACAGCCACGCAAACCACCTGAGCTACCGACTCTTTGGTAAATAAGCCATTTAGATGTGCAATATCACACATCTACTTGGTTAGGTTTCTGGTATGTATAACGCTACTAAATACAAGTAACATTAACTTTGAAAGATGACTATTTTGTTTCAAACGAAACATCACATTTTTAATGTTTCTAAAATGTTATACGTTATCACTAAAGCTAGGATAGTTAGACAAAATGAAAGTTTAAAAAAGGTAGGCAAAAAGGCATAAAAAATAATTTTAAAAAAGCATCTAAAAAAACAGAAATGGGACAAAAAGAGCACGGAAAAGCGAAAAGTGTCGAGACAAAAAGAATAAAATCAACACATACATTTTCAATTTAGGGATAGGCAAACAAACATTCATTTGAAAAAGTAATTACAGTTGATATAGTATTTTCGCTGTAGCTTTGTTGGTAAGTGATTAGGGATTCCCACTTGCAAACTGTATGGTTCAATATTTGTGAAAGTCAGTGGTACTTAAAATTTCTACATAATGAGGAGATATCAATAAATGGTTTAGAACCCCTGACTTTTTATTTAAAAGTTTACATTTGAGCAAAACAGAGCTCATTATTCGATTGTCACCAAACAATAGTTAATGGTGTTGTTTACCTGATTATTGCTCGAGGCGATTAGACATGCCCAATACATATTTTAGGTAGGTATGATAGATATGTTAGAAGAGGACAACACTATAAGAGTATGTGATTTCTGAAATTAAGCGCTAATCACTTACCAACAAAGCTACAGCGAAAATACTATAGATGCTATCTGCTGATATTCTTTTTCAATAAAGTTTTCTGGCTAATTAAAATACGCTTAACACGGCATAATGACTAAGGGATGCAGTTTCAACAAAGACTGTATGTAGGTGCAGAATGCAGGTAGAAATAATACAATGGCAAATATTTCAAGGTATGGAAAATGACTCATTCGAGTTATTATTATAAGAGGCTTAAATATTAAAAGAGAAAGTTTGTCTTCAGTTTGTACAGGTCGCACAATTTAAGATGATTCGGGTCGCGCAGATACGTAATCGCGTTCGGGAACAATCGTCAAGTACAACAGCTTAAAATTACTGAAATTCTCGAATTGCCGCGAGTTGAATATTTGAAAACGGACGAATGCGCATATGACCTCCAAATCATCTTTAATTGTGCGACCTGTACACCAAATTCCTTTCCCTTTCAAACAATATGCTTTGTTAGAAATTCAACTGATAAGGTTTCTGATACAACACTACTAAACACAACTCCGTTACGTTAACTTTGAGATATGACTATTTTGTTTCAAACGAAACATCACACTTGTAACGTTTCTAAAATGTTATATGGTATCAGTTATCACATTCCAAAAAATACATGACAGAGATGTATTTTTGGATACATATCTAAAAAGTTCGTGTTGTAATGTGTATGTTTTGTATTTTATGTAACATATCAATTGAAACGTTTATTAGACATTACCATTTATTCGCTTTCGACAGGAATGTATCAGTAATGTGTCTTAGATGTTTATTAGGAATGTTTCATTTGTAACCCTTACGCAACATTTAGAAACGTTTCATGGATGTACTGTGTTCAGTGGCAGAGCGGATAGTGATCTCTTTAGTAACAATACAAAAGTGTTTTACACAGATTAATAAACCTTTTTTTTTACTAAAATTAAACCTAAAGTTAAAGGTTCTGTTTTTACTTCAAGGTTATTTTTTTTAGCGAGACATTGGCTGCATTGTCAAAAAATGGAGAAGTGCAATTTGGCATGATGGACGTCGGCTGAGGATGTCTGTTGTCTACGCATCTGTCCCTGTGTCAATTCGCTCTTTTGTTTAACCGAAACAATCACACTAAATTAGTTGGTAAGTGGCTGTACATGTAGATGGTTTTCATGGTAAAACTGAACAGGCAGTAAGAAAAATGGAAAATGTGGAAGATTTCGACTATAAGAAAGCCTTGAGAAAAATGAACGTAATAAATATGGAATACCAGGACAGTATGACATTGAAAAACAAGTTCAAAGCTTTTAATAGGAAACAGACAGCTGAGATAAAGAAAATAAAGATATCGTTTCCGCCAAATAGCTTTTGTTAACTTTCGTTTCTACCTACTTTAAAGCTTTATTTTCCTTATTGACTGGGTTTGATTATAAGTTTCATTATTTTAGCTTCCAATACAAAAATAAATAAAAAAAATCAGTGGCGCAATTCTCAGATTTTTATTTAAGAGGTAATGTGTGCAATCCATTGTTTTATTAAAAATATTTTTTCCGAGTGTCTACATCCTCTGCTACAACAATGTATTGTACGTAACATCGTTCTACGTCAATAAGTACATTTATACATTCGTTGGTACGAACAACTGGACAACAATAAGTAATAATCAAACTTTAACCTCGATTATTCACGAAACGAACTTTGTTTTGTCTTTGCACGGCAGGAAAGTTTACAACACTGGATTCTTTACTACCGATGGAATGATTATTTTCATATGCATTAATGAGCACGTAGAAATGCCCTTAACGCCAAATTTTTAAAAAACGAGTAGGTACTATTAATAGTTAAAATGACAATGAATGTAGGTAAGTATTAGTAAAATAATCTGAGGATGAATATAAAAATTAATGGTTATAAATATCTAATACTCGGTAATTGGTAATGAAATTACCTACCATTTTAAAATAATGAATTGTATAAACAAATTACTTCCGGCAAGGGTACTGTACAATTGTACATACGAGTATGTAACGAAAAATTGCAGGTATGAGGAATTCTAAAAACTTCACAACCGTAACCTATTCATTGTTTCTTAACAGTTTAAATGTTTGTTTAAGAATGGGGAGCATTAAATCAAAATAAAAGAAAATGAAAATGATATAGTTTGAAAAACACGTAGTAATCTATTTTTTTGTCAACCTTTAATTGGTTAGCAGTACTAATGACAATTCATGTCGGAAATGATAATTAGAGAGTCAAGGAATTATTTTTGTAAACATTCAGTCACGCTATTATCAAATAAGTAAACAACTACATGAGACTATTTATTTTAGAATAAATGGCGTAATTGATATATTTTTTATTGTCGAGGTTTTCATACACTTCCAGTTGCATGAAATACTGGACGATAGATAAGAGCCTTATACTATTGTTTTGATATTTACCCTACTCTAGCTATTGACAGGATGCAGTCAAAGTAGAAATATGTAGATTTTCGGCTTCTGCTCAAAGAAAAATGGCCCTAATAAGGTAAAATGAAAGACTCTCTCATACTTCGTGAACATTACTCAATGTTAATAAATAATGAACCAAAACCTTGTCATCATAATTGCTTCCATCATCACTTTTTAATTGTATTACGCCGACAACTTAATGAAATTTACATTATTGTTTATATTTGCATATCCAGTAGCCTTGACATCATACGGCAATAAATGGATGGGATTTTCAAAATAAAAGACATTTCCGGTTTTTGGTTGTGCTCAAATTTTTCAAAAACCGAAGAAGATCTCAACATATAAAAATGATTTGGAATTAACTAATTAACCATATGAATATGCGAAACTTCTCTAATTTGTTTGTATATTCATCTTTAATAATGGTCAAGTAGTTTACTACCTAAAGAAACAGCCCTCAAGACTATAACAAGACTGTATTTTATAATCATTAATTATGTGATACACATTACTTAAGTATACGTAATAATAATAAATTAAACTGGCAAAGTTGATTTATGGCCATAAAAACAGCGCTCAGTGTACACTGTCCAATCTTGCAGGTTTTCGTTTTGATAACGCTCGAATGAGGTCAAAAATTCTTTCTTTGGTGGATGCAGGAGGTCCTACAAACGTCCTTCGCTTAACCTTATGATTAGACAATATTTACTAATATTAATTACTATGTATATACAATTTGCTTCTAGCATTAATTATAAAATTAAAATGAGTCTCTTGCATAGTTTATATCAATTACACCTTAAGGTGTAGTCTGAAGACATAACGCACAATTAAATTGTAAATAAGCACTATAAATGCAAATTGTTGTACTTTATATGAATATAAGAACTCTTTCTTAACGATCATGTTAAGTTATGATATCACGCAAGTAATTTTTATTGTTTTATCTGTACATTCCTTACTTTTCCGCATATTCATTTGTGAGGATTATGTATTGACTCATGCTTGGCATTCTTGGTGTTAATTAGACCGTAATGTTATTTCAATAATATTTATCTCTTGATAGTTGGTAGAAAACTGCAGCTTGGAGTAGTTGACATGTCATCATATTTTGGCTCAGTAGCTTTACCTATACCAGACAGTATAGACAATGGGAGGGAGTCCGCCATCTTGTTACCAAATTTGAATGGAGATATATGGAATACTATGATCAAATATGAATTTTCTGAGGTTTTAAACAATGCTCATGTTCAAAATGTAAAAATATACAATTTGGCAGCATTTTTCTCTATGCTGTTATTCTAAATTTAACGAAACCACCTTCCAAATAGCCAAAAGTAGATAGAAAATAAACACAATCTTCACGTTTCTGTGCCCTTCCTGGTAGTTTCAGGTAATTTTAAAATTAAACAAAGCTGTCTATAAGAGTCATCGTTTTGAACATATTAGCCATCAAATACAGGACATGCAATATTACGCAGAATATTTATTTGTCAGTTACAAACATATTTCATGAAATTTTACAGATACATTAATTTATAGAAACATATTTAACATACAATTTAATTATGTATAAAGTGATATAAAACCATAAAAACAAGTTGTTTCATTTTATGTTATGCGTAATAATTATTAAATAGTTGTTTATTAGGAGTGAGAAAAAGCGGATTTGCTTGCAAACTTATCGACTGCAGTTTTTATTTTCTTTTTTCCTGCCATTTTTAATCTGAAAGTCACAAACCTTGAAATTATTTTAAATTTTAAATTATGACACACAGGTATATGTTCTGCAGGTAATAATTTCATGTTATTAACAAAAAAATCCTTTGCATTTATATTTTGTTATCATAAGATTGTCTAAATACAGCTTCCATATCAATAAAAAATATTAATGTTGCATCATTGCAAAAGAATAGGGGATTGTTTGTCTAACATTTCAAAGCAGAAAGTTTTGCAAATTTACATTTGCTGGATTTTTTTGAGCCAACTGCACCAATACAGATATCCAAGGGCGTCGGCAAGGGGGGGGGGCATGCCCCCCCCCCCCCCGGCAAACTCTAATAAACTCGCGGCTAGTTCTGCTTTTGGACTACAAATGTGTTCATTTTTTTATATACACCTATATCGAAATAAATGTAATTAAAAAATAACTGAAAATTTGTTGGCCCTCCCCCCTGGAAAAGTTTCTGGCAACGCCCACATATATTATTCATCCAAGTTAGTTCACATGTACTTAAATTGACTGACATTTTTGTAATATTTTTAGGTAAGACCACTGCATGATATTTCGATTCGAGTCTTAGAATTAATTGCAGTCAAAAAATCAGATAAAAATTCTCTATCGTCTTTTTCGTAACTACTTTTAGAAACATCTTTTAAATATTGAGCAACACAAATTAGTTTCAAATTGTTTTTAAATTGCACTGCTGTTGGCACAACTTGTTTGGAGTGTACTACACTAAATAAATTTACAATGCAATCTTGGGTGAATCTGGAAGTGAGCAGAAATTTATAATTTTTTTCTTCTAAAAACAGTTGTGCCACGTCCAGTGTTGACTTTGTAGAAATAAGAGCTCCAGTCTGGTTGGGTTTCCAATTTCCATTAGTACCAACTTTCAAAGAATTTATAATTTCAATAAAAGATTCTAAAAATTTTTCTGCATTGAGTTTACTTAAAGCTAACGTTGAGTGTCTCGACCTCATTTTTTTATATCCAAAAGTCTTATGAAATAGTATAGAGACATACAATATTAGAAACCTTACACTAATTTGCCTAACCTCATAAAAAACTTTCTTTCAGATGGAACTATTAGAGAAAGGCTTGAAAACATAACATCTGACTTAAGAATTCAACAGAGTGGGATCGCTCAAGGGTCAGTTTTGAGCGTAACACTATCATTTCCATAAAAAAATTTAAATGAGGTAGCTACCACGCTACAAAGATATAAACAATCTTTGTCCAAAACGGATGCTAAGTGCATGAATTCCTGACGTCTAAGATACAAGCACGAAGAACCAACGTTGTACATGTGTAACTGCATAATACGATATATCAAAGAATTTAAATTTCTAAAATGTTACTAGACAACAACTACCACAAAGGCATACTTAAGAAGCTTCCGAATAGTAAGAAACAAGGCGATGCGATGCTCATAACAATCGAAAATGTGCTAAACTACATCAATAAAGTAATATGTATTAGCAAAATGGAAAAATAGATGAGAGGCAAATGAATCACAATTAAAGATTATAAGACGCTGTTTAAAGTACGCAATGGTGCTAAAGTCGATAAAACGAAAGGAGTAAGTGTACTGACTCGGCTGAGAATTGTAGGGAAGACAAGCTTAATTAGACGGACGGAGGAAGAACGACTGAAGCCAGAATCAATAAAGGCAAAGCTTAAAGAATGATTGCTAGCGATTTTGACACATTACAACAATGGCGGAAAACATATTAATAAATAGGGTAGAGGAAGCAGGAGAGAGTAAAGAAGAGAGCAACAACGAAGAAAAATTGATGGAATGAATAGAAAAAATAGTAAGCAATCAAAGAAAAATGGTGATGGGCATGAAGAACCGGAATATTTGGAAAAAACGAGTTAATGGTTTATATTACACATGTCAGACGACAGAGATTTCTGTAGGGGTGTGTGTCGAATGGAAGTTGAAGATTTATTATGTATAACCTTCAGGAACCGTACAATCCTCAATAATGTGTGGCCTTCATGCACGTTTATTTTGTACAAATGGAGAGCTAGTGCGACGCAATAAATTACCGTTCCACACTATTCTTATTACTTGTGTTATGAAGTATCTATATTTAAAGAAGGTACAGGTAAACTTCCCCCCATTAACAACTAGTGATAAATGAATCTTAATGAATGAATATAAATGATTGATGTTCCCAAATTTTAACAAGTTCAAGTTCTTTACGCCCTTGATACACAAATAATTATTTATTCCTCTTTTTTCTTGTTGGTGTGTTTTTAGATGTCATTTATTAAGTTCATGTAACAAGTTTTGTTTCGTTTATTATATATAACAAAATAAAGGGCAATAATAATAAAACAAGTTTTGATGCCAATTTATCAGAACATTTATAATTGTTACTAATTATCTCTATTTTTTTTTAGTATTGGTTAATGAATCAGTTTGACACGTACATTGATTGTCAATAACCGCTCTACAAATGTAAAAGATGGTAGTAAGAATTAAAAAATACAATAGGTGCCAATGAATATAATTTTAACCAAGAGGAAGATCTATGAAATGAATTATATTGACGAGAATGTAAAAGTTTTTGTAAAAGGAACAAGGCGAACCACTAAAATCCAGATGGCCTTAATTGATATATAGCAGTCTAAATATAACTACATGAAATGTAATTATCGCTTAACGAGGAGATTGTGAATCAAAATACACGAGCGAAATTGCATTGATGTGATGACTGTGCAATTTTTAAAAATCAAAGTGTTTATTTTTTTCCGTTGTACGGGATTTCTTCAATTAAAATCCCTTTTGAGTAATCACCGTCGTTGTTTATGAGTTATGAATAATGCAATGCGTTATATAAACTCAATAAATAAATAATGCAGATTAGTAGTTCGATCATTTTTTATATATCGTATATAAGGTTGCGTTGCTTTCAAGGACACTAAAGACACTTTTTATTAACATGAACAGTGAGCGGCCATTCCACAGCGGTCAGTAGGGAATTACGTAATAAATTCTTATATTTCCCAGGCAGGAACTCTTCTTCACTGGTTCATTGACTGCTGTTATCCTCCCGTTCAGATGTTATCTGAAAATATTCCTTACGAGAAGTATGTACTCATTAGTTGGAAATAAGCCTAAAAAATCCACAAGGAACGTCTATCCTCTTAGTGAGGGGAGAAGATCTGAAACTAGTAGTGTGCAATTTTTACAGGATTTTTACAGTTATCACTTGGTATTCCTGATAAGTTGTTCGATTACCAACGCCTTTTACAGAGTTTACAAACAAACGCGAAACCCTGCCTGAAATACCTGACGGTATTTAATATCTAATATGATCTACATATAAAAACGTTGCCTTCTACCGCGTATTCTATGTTTTGAATTTCGTCATCGTCTTGTGAGCATTTTGTAATTTTATGAAATGCTACTGCACTGGGGTATGAACATTGCAAAGTTTAGTTAACATAATCCTAGCCTTAGATTTTATGGACGTTGGAAAAGGCGAGACAGTGAGTCCGATATATTATGTTCTTCGCACTATACTTGCGCAGGATCCAAAAATTACTTCCGAACGTTTATTTATCTGATATCAATTCGAATTCACCTGTTTCGAATCGGTAAATACGAATTTGACAATTAATTAAACGTTTTTTTTTCCAAGTGCGGTTTGGAAATGCATTGTTTTGGATTAATACATTAAATGTAAACTTGACCTATCGTTAACGTGCTTCCCCATTTTCCCCATACATTGGAGATTCGTTAATGTGCCTTTACTATCCACTACTGAGGATAAAAATAAAACAGCGTATTTCTCAAAGCTCTTGCCAGCCGAGCTGCTAACTGAGCAGTCCGTGAACTTGGCCTCGTACAACAAACTCTGTCAAAAATTTTACGGTTGCTATTGCAATTAAAGTCATACCAGCTACAACTGGTGGAAAGTTTATGACCTGACGAACCGATTTTTGTAGTGCTATGTAGAAGGCAAAGGAATCGTCACAAAAAACGCGACAAAACATATGCTAAGATGAGTGCATCCCCCCTTGCCTCCCGGGGTCGACATGGTGGCGAAGATTGGCGATTGGCAACCGATGACGGCTAGCACGCAAGATTTACTTTACAATTTTTTCCTGCTTACATTATAAAATTCTGTCAAAAGTTTTAGCATTTCAAATTAAAAGTTGCAGGTATCTTCCGTGCTTCAGATTTGCTCAGCGTTGTCGGTTGCGGTTGCTTGCCTTGATTTCTGTTACCCATTTTTTACCCGATTGATTAGAATTAGATTTATTACTGACCGCGATTTGGAATGTTTACACTATAAATTACACGAATTTAATATTTACTCAACTTTATAGTCAATAACAAAGTAAAAACACAGAATAAAACTACAAAGTAAGAATATACCTTTGTAAAAGGTGGGACAAAAGTCCCGCTACCATTTTGATTGCGCCCCATCTTGCTTATGTGACGTTTAGCTCAGTTTAGCTTTAACCATTGTGTTGTGTAGACGTCCAAATTTTATTACGGATATACGCCACAAAAACGAGCAGAAATAGTGACAATATTTATTGAAAATAATCGTTCCATTATTGCCACTCAGCGGAAATTGCGTCAAAAATATCCTAATCGTCCAGTGCCTCACAAAACCACAATTTATCGTTTACATGCAAATTTGACAGTACGGTATGACAGCAGACCAGGCCTCGTTCTGGAAGACAAAGGACGTCTTGTAACGCTGAAAATGTGAAATTCAGCCTGATATGTTCCAGGATGTCATGCAAAATGCCTTAAAAAGAGCCGGAAGTTGCATAGTGAATCGCGGTCACCATTTAGCCGATATAATATTCCAATCATAACGAAAAAAAAATGTAAAGACCAAATAAACTTTTTATGAAAACCAAACTTACTTATCTTTTCTTTGAACAAAGTTATAGGCAATCAAAATGGTATCGGGACTTTTGCCCCATCTTTTATTACTCTTTGCGATGCGAAGGACACTATTTTCCTTTCAACCCCTACGCTGGCCGGTGAAGGTATTCTGCGTTCACGTTCGTTTGTCAATTATCACCAGCACTGTTGTTTTAAAGATTACTCGCTATACAGAAAGACTAGTACGATTTTAGATCAGAACGAAATTTTAATTCGAAATACTTGCTAGTTACTCACATATTATTTGCGAGACGTAGTGTCTTTATTGTGATCAAGGTACTTTACGGTTAAAACAGTCTTAATTAAGGTATGGTAAGGTGGTAAATCCCACTTAACGGTTCATGCACAACATTTGGACTTTAGTTGACCTGAACCTCGAGATGTTCACTGTTAATCTTTGTTGTAAACCCGTAGACACAAACATTAATTTTAGCCTAAAAGGCGACGGTATGTTCACACAATTTAGCGTTCGTCGTATTAATTTCACGACGGTAATTCTAAAATAGATTTCAAATAAATCTAAATTATTTCGATGACGATTCAACAGTCTAGGCTTTAGGTGTAGAGTGAATATCATTCGAGTAAAACAAAACGATTTGCAATATTTAAAGACCTCGTAAAATCAACACACGCGAACTTCTGAAGAATTCGATAATGAGCGTGTTTTACCTGGGTATCAAAACTGTTTGCTACCTGGACACTACCGAGCCAGTAGGTACATAAATTCAAGTGAACTGATGATATATTTACAGGTTCGATATAATTACATATAAGTAGCTATCAGTAGTCTCGAATACAAGAAGAATACTTTTTCATTTTATTTTAATAATTTATTTTGCTTATCTTCGTATACAAAACAGTGTAATTAATAGCGGATATAAATCAATAGAATGCATTATATAGTAATTACCTTCAATGTTTAAATTTCCTTCAGGTGGTTATTACTTCATCTGGTTGCTTATTAGAGGTTTTGCCCTTGTTTGGTTAAATTTGTCATCCGGAAATTGCAATAAGTACACCATTTATTGTATATTGAAGGATAAGATAAATACTTGTACGATAAGGTGCGAAGGATAAGATTGTGTGTATTTATTTCCTTATAACTTTATACAATGCTTATAATAAGAAATATTGCGCCCAATCTACAATGCAACCAGTACCAACATCACTGCTTGCATGAATCATGGCTAAAATGCTTCGAAATCTATTCAAAATCCAAGTCAAGTGGACTTCCAGAATAAATTCAAACTGGGTACACCAAAGTTTGTGCACTGTAGATTCCTCGCCTTTCGTCTGATAACCAAAAAATGGGTTTGTCCTTTCAACACCAATGTAGTCGAAATCGTAATGATTTTTCTGGCCAATAATTGCTGGCGATAAAACTTGGTTTTATTATTTTGAAGTACTTTCACATTCACCACCACCAAAGAAGTTTAAAGCACAACCGTCTGGAGACAAGGTTTTTTGACCATAAGGAACTTTACTGACAATTTAAAGAAGCTACCGTCATTAATGCAAACCTGTGGGTACAACAATAAGCTTCACCAATCAATAAGATAAATGTCCAGAAATGCGTTCACGTGATATCAAAATAGTAAGAAAAAATCGACAACGATAGAAATGGAAGATTTTAGAACATCCACCCTGTGTCTTTCAGTTATTGAAGATGTTAAAGAGAAATGATGTTAAAATAATTTAATATATGTAGTCCGGGAGCCGGCCACCTTTTTTGCAATCAATTAATATCCTTTTTATACTTCGTGAGCGGCTTTATTTTAACGAGACGGTAAACTTTTTCCTCTGCGGTAATGTTCGCAAATGGGTCCTACGGGAGTGTGCAGGGAAAAACACGTTGATTTGGAAATTACAAAAAATGCATGAATATCATGGAAAACGGCGCAATTAATTTGTAGGACAAAGTGGGCATTTAATTATGCAAATATTTAATATGCTACAGAAAAAAAATCAGCTTGATATTCATTATTTTTGTTAATGTAGTAATCTGAGATGGGGGCACTCTTGATGGACACATTTTTGTTGTAGGACAAATGTTATTTTGAATTACTTGCAGTTAGCTAAAAAATTAAGTGATATTAATCAATTTATAATAAAGCCGCTCACGAAGTATAAAATTTGCACTAGATGTGAAAAACACGTCGTGTGCAAAAAAGACGGAGTTTTGCAACGTGTTTATATACAAGATTTTTTGCAATTCAGTAAAATTCATCTTCATTTTGAATTTATTTGACTTGGTAATTATTTGACGTCGGATATTTTCAAAGCAATCCTTGTTTGTTGCTATGGAAATAAACCATCACAACAATGAAATCTCATTTTGTCACACATTTTGTCACTGAAAATGGGTGACAAAATAATGACATTTCATAACTGAATTGCAAAATAGATATTTATGTATCAAGTACGCAAAATGATGTTTTAGTGGGTGAGTCGAGTTTGTCGGACGAGGCGAAGCCGAGTCCGAAAACTTAGACGAATCCACTAAAACGTTTTGCGTACGTGATGCATACAATATTTTTTTGCATGAATTCTCTAAATTATCAAATTAATTTCATAAAAATTTAATTTGGTACGTACAGAACAGTTGTAAACGTCATATTTAGCTTTGACATAGTTGTTATAGCAACAACAAGTAAATTCGTAAAAAGTCAAAATAAAGATATCGTAAATACGTCAAAACGAATGACAATCCAGCATTAAGGTTGTCATAGTGACTTTAGCGTACTTGTCCTTTAAAGATATATTTTGCGGATTGTTTTCAGTCCTCAAAATGGTTATTTTGGAGACTGAATACAAAAAAGTATATTAATTGATTGCAAAAAAGGTGGCCGCCTCCCGGACCAATGTGTAAGTAATTTAATTTTTGCTAAGTAGCGTTGTGAAGGAGAACTGGTTTACTGTGGTGAGGGGGAGGGGGCACCTCCACTTACAAGAAATTATAAAAAATTGACCCTCAGATTGAGATCGAGCATTGATAAATTGGTCGACTTTTGTGAAATTCTGCATTCAGTGCACACAAATTAAAGTTCTCAAAATTTAAATTTGACAAACGCGAGTGTATTCTTTGATTTGCTTTTTTCCAGTTTCAGCTTTAATTCGCTGTCGACGACCACCACCTTAGAACACAGTAGAAAAGGCCTTTTGTCGGCTTAGATGATAAGGAGATGTAGTAATGGTGGCTCTCACGGCATATAAAATAATTTTACTCATTAAGTACAATTTTCAGGTCATACAATACAAACCAGAAGGTATAATAATTAAAAATTATGGTTGATTGTTGGCTGAAAACAACTTTCACAAGCATAACCCTTCACTTCTATTCTGGGGAAATCACGTTCGCATTCGAGTAAGCTAAGGGTTGGCAGCATACTACGTCTCATTCTCAGTTTTCGGTACAGCTTTTATGGCTACCAAGAGTATGAGGCTTTTTTATCAAACAATTTATTACAGATGAACCTGTGTGTGACGAAAGGCACAAATTAGATGTTTTACGACTGAGTGTGTCATTCCCAAAACTTAAAATAGTGGTTGTTTAGGAACAGAAGTAGGTACATAATTTAACGATAAAAGATAAACGTCAATTATTACCTGGTTACATGGATCTATCATCGATCTATCAACTAATGGGATAAGTGCACAATAAATATTTTCTATATACAGGGTGAATGAGACCACCCGTATCAGTCTTTTATTTAAAGAACCGTGAGTCGTAGAGAGGTGGGGTAAAAAATGTGATTATAAAAGCCATAATAAAGAATCGAATGGTGATATCATTATTTCTCGGAGAAGTCAGCATTCCTCCAGAAGGCCTCCATCTCCAAAATTTTAAATGGCACCATATGTCGAAAAAGGTATTTTTTGAAAGATTGTTAAAAAAGAAGAAAGTTTTATAGGAAAAATTATTTTATTACTGCTACCCCCTTTTAAGTAATATTCGACAGAAGTTATTAAATTTGAAATTCATTGTTAACAAGAAACATTGAAAAGTCGACTTTTAAAATCTAGTTACCAATGTTACATGTGTTCTTCCCTTTCAAGAAGTACTTATTAGAGCCACTGATAGTGTACCTAGAAGAACTCAACAGCGCTTAGCAGTAAATGGAAGATATTTTGAACACTTGTAACATTGGTAACTAGATTTTAAAAGTCGACTTTTCAATGTTTCTTGTTAAGGAGGGGTTCAATTGTCCTAAGTAATAAAAATTTCATAATCGCACTCCCATATAAAAGCCATGTTAAAATTGGACTTTGGCATGCATTTCTGGAGAACTCGCTCTGATCATAGTTTTGCTCCGATCATGGAGTTTTATGTCTCAAAATGATCCTAAGAACATCCCACGGCTCATATGCCTAGTTTTAGCAAAAAGTATAATCTTTCAAGCTGTCTAGGATGTGTCAAAGTGAGACAGATACTGTTTTCTTGCGATATTTTGCGATTCTTTCAAAGTTACAATAGAAATAGCATACCCCAATGCGATATCGATAGGCATAACTGCCGTGAGGGTTCATTGGGGTCATTTTCAGATATGAAAGTCAACAATCCGACCAATACAGTGGTCACAGCGAGTTTTCCAAAAAATGAAGTCCGAGTATTTTCCAATGGCGAGTGAACTTTTGGCGTACTAGCAGGAAAAATTGTCGTTCCGTCACAACTCTTTCGCTCAGGCTAAATTTCCTCGAAAATTGCTCTCATTATTCGAAAATTTCGGAATTCATCAAAGAAATTCGTAGAGATTTCTTCAGTGGAATGGGCCAACGTAAACCAAGATCGGTGCGTGCAGGTGAAAGAAAGGTGGCTAAGAAGAACACCAAAACTGGGCAGACGTAAAAGAGCTTTGGAGGCCTTCAACGCGATAGAAATCGGGGTCAATATTGGATCGAAAAAAGTTCTTGAACCCCCCCTTAACAGTGAATTTCAAATTTAATAACTTTAGTCGAATGTTACTAAAAATGGGTGGCAGTAATAAAATAATTTTTCCTATAAAACTTTCTTCTTTTTTAACAATCTTTTAAACAATACCTTTTTTGACTTATGGTGATATCACCATTCGATTCTTTATTATGGCTTTTATAATCACTTTTTTTACCCCACCTCTCTACGACTCACCGTTCTTTAAATAAAAGACTGATACGGGTGGTCTCATTCACCCGGTATAATATAAACATACATAATATATTAAATGAAAATGTCATGAGAATTTTATACTTGTAATTTGCACATACGGCATTTATATAAAGTATGCCACTGTTTCAACATAATTAATTATCTTGTGCGGTTATTTATTGATATTTGTTGGTTTCTATAAATACACTTAAGCAAAATGATCTTTCTTTCATTACTAATTCGACTAACTAATCATACAATAACAATCAATTTCATTCTTGCACAGATATTTGGGATTTCAGATTATATCTTAACAAAAGGTTACTCTAAAGGTACATAAGATACCATACAATGCCCTTTTATATTTTTTATTTATTTACTTATTTATTTAGCAGTAGGCCCACCAGCGTGGTAACATGCGGTACAACTGTACTTTTGTAGGCAAACGACATGTTTTGTGTAGCACTGGTTCCAAATAGTTGATACAAATTGCAACTACTTAAACGGGCCCTTCACGCTAGATTTTTGTGAGTTTTGAACTGTACAGTCCATCGATTCAGTCCAAAACGGAACGTGAAGTGGTCAATCCGACACACATCTCGCCTTTCCGGCGAGATCTGCGATCTTTCAACATGTTGAATATTTTTAACTGCGCAGGCCACAGTTAATGCGGGAACTGTATCGTGAAGTGCGAGAGAAATCCGTGAGCTTCATCGACGACAAAGATAGTGTGTCATAACAAATGCAGCGTTGAACAGAGACAACCAATGGTACCTGTCGATTTGGTTTCGATCGGGATCATTTCAACAGTGGTGTTCACATAAGAAACCACTACTTACTCCAACACCTCTTTCTTTTCTTTGCATTTTGGGATTCTCTTCATGTTCTATACTTACTTTTTTTCATTGAAGACGCCATATAGTAAGTACTTTTGTACATACGTACATAATCCTTCCTCTTCTACTTTACAGTGTCTAGGACTACTTTTGTTAAAATATTTAATAATAAGGACTAGCTACACGGCGCCTATGAACTTTTCTCTTTCGATATCGTTAAGAAACCTCTTGTTAAAATATGAACGTGAAGGGTGAAAAGAGCGCGATCAATTTCGCCTTAAGGTCGGAACTGTGCGTCTTGGCCTGCGAGCCATATCGGAACGCATGTTGACATCCTTTACAGACCTACGACGGCACTATACATCAATATTGGTCTCTTATTGGTTGTTACTTCTTTATCCCAGTTACATCCCAAACTTTTAAAATGTGAAGCATCAAAAATAAACGCCTAATCAAGCCGTAATTTTTGAAAAAATAAGCAGTTAAGAAAGTTCTTTTTGAAATAACTTCAGTTTTGTAAACCTGTGTGTCATGCCACTAATTGAAAAAAAATATACTAAACCTGCAAATAACCTAGGCGCTTTAGTGGGGGAATAAGCGTAGAAAATGGTACAACGTTTATGTTAAGAACGAGATTGGAACAAAAGATAGTAGCAGGCGAGTATTTGCGTATAGTGCCGTAGGTCTGTAAAGGATGTTAAAATGCTATCGGAACGTGAAGGGCTACCTTTAGGAATTGAATGAGCCTAAGCTAACATTCTCAAGTTTTTTAGGCCATACATTCAATACGATACTACAAGGAGAGATAATAATAAGTAACTATTATTGCTTCAAGATCGCGTGTTCCCTAAGCAGCTTAAACGTTGTATCATTAGTACAATATTGAAATTCAATCGGTGCTATGACTGTTTGGTTTCCCGATTTTCATTGGGCAACGCTATGAGTACTACAAGCTCAGAGTAAGACGGACTTTAGAAAATACTAAGATCCAGAATTTCTTCAGATTACCGCAGTTTTTAAAGAAAGAGTACACACAATTAGTTTTTCATTTTCGTCCTTTTGGCAACAAAATAAAAAATTGACGTAATTTAAGTCAGTTTATTTCGCGGACGTTATTTCAAGTGCAACAACAGTTACATTTTAAAAATTGCACAATTGCCAACTCTTTTCACTACTTATTTATTTTGTAAATATAAAAATAAATATTGTATTTTTAATAATTCGAAAACCTTTTAGAAAACCTTAATAGCAACATATAAAATGTGGATTTTTAGTTTCTGATCATTAATGAAAAAATAGAATTACGAGGTTTTTTGTATTAATGAGGAATTGGCTCCCATTTCTCCCAGTTCACGTGAAAACTATCACACAAAATAGTTGATATTAAAATTAAGAGTTTGCTTTCATATGGCCAACACGGGAACGTTCTAGAATCTATTGTACTTTGCACACCGAGAATTCAGCATTGAGCCTTACGGGGCGCGCCGTTGCCTTATGTAGCATGACTGGGCGGTTCAGGAATTGATCACTCTAATATATGTGTTAATCTGGAAATAATTGAAATAGTTGTGTACCTATATGTAATACCTAATAACTTTTAACAATTTATATGTACATAGTTACAATAATTACAAATAACATCTGCGGGGTATCCGTGTGCTCTTTGGAGCGAACCAACCCCGCCACTAATATGCCAGTGACAGCAACGCTGCCCGAGTTTCTCCTATTTAAAATGCATTGCCTATGCTAGCCATGCTCAATTCTCGGTGTGAAAAGTACAATAGATGGTTGCATTTATGATCCATTTTATGTGGTACGATACATTAGAAACGCCATTATGATTATCGATAAATAGTTGATTTATATTTATTTAGCAAACATTCCTGCCCAATTAATGAGTTTGATATTTCATAAATTTGAAAATTTAACTTATTAAATCGATAATGAGCATCAAAAATTGATTTGCAGCGACCTACACAGCACGAGGAACTCACCTACATACTATTTTTTACCTATTCTCTACGTTGAACGTATCAATAAGCTACGTAGTTGTATTTTGTGAGAATCTTTACTTGAATGCCTCAAAAGAGCTAGCGAATTTCTGTAACGGAAACTAAAGGAATAAACTGATACTTATGTATTAACAAATAAATGCTGAAAGTATTGTGGACCGTCGAATGAGTCTATGTCGTATAATGGTAATTTACGCAAATATAATTTTTAACAACTTCATCTATTCAAAGATTTATGTGCAACCTTGTTTTTTATTTTAAATCAATTGTGAAAATTTATAGCATCATTTAAAGTCGGTTATTAATTATTTACTTTTACACTCTTGCTACATTCTTGATGTAAATTGTTAATAATTCAAGTTTATGTCAATCTGGTATCTTATTTCGTGCTTTTGCTATTTTTTATTAGATTTATGGGGTAGAACCTAGTGTATACGTGACTTATTGCGATTGCCAGAGTGTCAATATTTTTCCTTGTAGAGCATCGATTCAGGGGTGTTTGTGATACCACCTGAACTTAAAGGGATTGTTTTAGATTTTAAAATTGCGTAAAAATTTCATGCATAAATTTAACATCAATAGAGTGAGGGTTGCAACCCCTACATTTGTAAATAGGAAGTAGGGGCATGTGATAGATCATTTAAAGGGTCTCCTCATTGTCTATTCAATAATGTTATTGTTTTCAAATCTATTGCACAAGTTCGTATTAAAAAAAAATGAAATAATAATCACACAACCTTTGTTTTCTTACAATATTTGTAACAACCCTAACAATACAATGTCGTTGCTCCCTTCTTGCAATGTTTTAGTATTTCGAGTATTTTTATAGTCTATACAAGTAAAACTAGGACTTTCAGGGGGAAAAACAGGATACCAATTAATGTATCTGTCCTGTGTTTATTGATTATAGCGCAGGAACGAAATATAATCAATTTATTATATAATATATTGTGATTATTATTCTTTCTGAGGTTTCTTCCTTTGTGGGTTTGTCGTATCAACATCCACATATCTCTTCTTTCAGGTCCTCGGCTTGATGTCTTCCATTACTTTTTGTATATGAGTTTTCCATTTGTACGTTGTCCGTTCCTTACTTCGTTTGCCTTTCGACGTGCATTAAAATATGTTCTTGGGCCACCTGTTTTCTTCAATGCTTTACAGGTGTTAATTGTACCCATTTGTGATGTAATGGATGCACTTATTTATCAATGAACTACACTTGAACGGTCTCGGATTCGAATCCTGACCAGATAGTCTAAAATACCTCCGAACACTGATGTTTGTACCCTAATCAGTTAATGCTCTCAACATAAAAATAATAAATCAATTGGGTCCATAACAGGTGACAGTGAAAAAACACTTGACGCCGACTTCTTTAAATAGTATAATCATTTCAATTTAATTCTCATGAACCCCAATTTTCGACGCCTTTATGCGTTGCCAATAATTCATAAAACTAATGTGCCGATGTGCCCCATTGTTTCATTTTACAACACACCGGTTTCTAACCTCTCCAAGTGGCTTAACCACACTCTCAGAGCTGTGCAGAACTCCAATGGGTTGTCTATTGAACTTTCCAAACTTCAGGTCAAATCGCATTATCAACTCATCTCGTTCGACATTATTAATCTCTTTCCAAGTGTTCCTTTCTCCGAATGCTTTAATATTAACTCCTTACTGATTCATCTGATTTACCCGTTGTTAACTTTCTGATCTTATGCTTGAAAACTTGTTATAATAAAAAATTTTTCACCTTCAATGATACAGTTTACCGTCAACCGCATGAGCTTCCTATGGGTAGCAATTTTTCTCCACTTTTGGCTCAAATTTTTTTGACCTCATTTAAATCCAACACCAACTTCTCCCCATAGATATCAATGACAAAATCATTTTTTACAAAAGGTATATTGATGACATCCTCGTTGTCTTTAATAGTAGGTACTGACCAAGATGTCGAAGACGTGTTCCTCTCCCTTAATAACGCTCACCCTAATATTTCCTTCACCTTGGAAAAAGAAAATAATACTCCCTCAATTTCCTTGATCTCACCATAACCAAATTCCACAATTCCCTCGAATTAGCCATCTATAGGAAGCCAACCACTACGAATCACGTTATCCCGTTTAATTCTTTTCACCCCATTTCTCACAAATTGGTTGCGTTTCGCTTTTACTTCAATAGATTATTCCAGCTACCCCTTCAACCTACTAATTTCAATGATGAACTTGCAATCATCTACCAGCTAGCCTACATATAATGGGTACTCGTATGATATTCACAACCTTTATAAACGTTTCAGACAAACTACCACGCCGAACAATATGACCACCCTCGCCCCGATTTCTCAACTACCTTCCCTCAATTATCACTTTATAGATCCGTCATCTTATTATTTCAGTAAACTGTTTAGAAAATTAAACATCCACATTTCTTTCAACACACAATCGAACCTAAACAGTATGTTAGTCAATAATAAAGACAAAATAGAACCCCTTGAGAAATCTGGTATTTACAAATTAATTTGTGGCACGTGTAATGCCCACTACATAGGCCAAACTGGCCGTAAATTTGGGAAGCGTATTACACTTACATAAAAAAACAATATTTACACAAAATCCGCCTTTGCGAACCACATCTTAGATAAGGGTCATACTTTCGACCCCAAAACTAATTATAGTTTATTACATTTTTGTAGTAAATGAATCCGCTTCAAAATAAGGAGATCATAACCCGTTACAACAATAATCCTTCAGCCTTGCTCAATGAAATTAATAACATCAATTTTAACATTCTCCTGTAATTGTTTTCATTGTTGATCCCTCGCACTTCGACGCTTTACCCGTGTGTTTTTACAGTTCTCTACTTGTGGTTTGGTTTGCACATCGCTTTTGATTTTGCACCTTTAGTGCGGTTATTTTCTTTTAATTTCATTCTGCTATCATCAAAGCTGTTGTTTTATTAATTTGAGTTGCGTCGGTGGTTTTCACTGCGCTTGCTTTACCCCCCTTAATTCCCGTAAGTTTTTGGAAATTTTAATTTATTCTTCCCATAGGTAACCTTTACAGCACGGCACGCAGATTTATGAGTTTGTAATTTACAATTTTAATTCTTTTTCTTGTGTCACTGAGACGTCTCTAATCTCTATCATATATTTCATCACAATGTTTGATTTATACTAAGTTGTGCACCATATATTAAGTAAGTACCATTTAATGCTTAATCACAATTATTATATTTACTTTACACTTATAG
This sequence comes from Pyrocoelia pectoralis, assembly GCA_036250285.1. Lineage (NCBI taxonomy): Eukaryota > Metazoa > Arthropoda > Insecta > Coleoptera > Lampyridae > Pyrocoelia > Pyrocoelia pectoralis. The sequence goes on from CM070077.1 coordinate 32,980,303, forward strand.
CCGTTTGCCTGATGATGATATATTAAAATATCGAAACTTGTCGCAATCGATCATGTTTTAATAATACTCTTCAAGATTTATACCTATACTTATAGCGTATAAAAAATTAATTAAGATATGTAAATTACATGCTCTAGTATAATTTAAATACTCAAACGGAAAACATAGGCAAGTAAATACAGTAACACACATAATTATTTAGGTGTAGTTGCATTCATAAACAAGTAGTCGTAACCACTCTGATGCAAAACGTTTGGGGCTTTGACCTAACCGTACAGGGCAACATATTCCATAATTTTGCTGCTTGCACACGAAATGATGTATGTACATACTGCTTTGATATTCAATTTATAAATAAAGAGATACTGGTACATGTTTCATATGTATGGCGAGCCTTTTCAGATTTTGAAACAGTTCATACAGGTACTGGTACAGCGGTTTATAATTATGTAATTATTTTTATGTAGCGGACAAACGAGTATTTTTCCATATCTAGCATCATCAGATTTCGACAAACTGGCAGTATATGGGTAATATTTTTTATATTGCAGCGTACCGTACAGTAATTATATACACTTTTTATAGTTTGTAGGGCAGCTGCTGGTTTAATAGAGTAGTAAGAGGTGACGAGATGCAAAATTAGTCCTTTACTAAGTAAATTTTTGTAACTTCACTCAGCAAGTTTTTGTATTTGTACAGATTTTTTAATTTGTGTCATAGTTAATAGATACACAACTGTTGGATGGTTGTAACGGTACCGATAGGCATTACAACGGTCATACTGGGATTCAGATGAAAAGATTGAAAAATCTAACGATTGCTATCATCAATAGCAACCCTTGATTGTGTCCAGAGCAGTGATAGTGCTATGCTGCCTACGGAATACTGGTTATCGTCTAAATAAGTGTCAGTTTGATCGATGTAAGATATTTTTTAAATTTTCGACATTGCCGGTGGTAGACTTATTGGTTGATCTTTAACGCTTTATTGATTTTAGGGATAGGCGCCACAGTATAACTGTATAGTGAAAAGTTGTGACGTCTATCAGAGGATCTACACAGCTTGAAGTGTCGGTTTGTTTGTAGTTATTTTAATGCCCTTGCCCAAAGAAGTAACGTAGTATGAACCTTTCATAAACAGAACTAAAACGTTATTTATTAGATGCCATTAACTATAGTCTAATATTTATTAGGGTTTACCAATACCATAAAATGTAGTTTATGACCGTCATTTTAAATATTATCGTATAATGTAGTATTTCAATATACCTACTCCTTTTAATAACAAAAGGACCATCAACTTATTGAATTTGAAATTAAATTTACAGATCATTCACAATTACAATCAAACCACGTTTTCCTTGCATCAATGTAATTTAAAGCCGTACAATTTTAATATAGAACCTATTTATTGAATACATTCTTAACATTAATCAACAAATTAATTGATTAGGATTATTTTAATTCTACAGTAATTGTAGATATTTAACGGTTTTAGAACAGGTTACAATTCTTGACAGAACAGACTTCTTCCTAGAAAGCTGGAAAAGTATAATAAATTATTTTAAATTATGTAATGATGGACGTAATTAAAATTGAAATATTACACCATGTTTGTGAAGTTGGGGAAAGTCGGTAGTTAATAAATTTATAGAGCAAAAAAAAAGATGTATGGATATGAAAGGGGCACTTATTTTTTAAGATATTGGCTAGCGTAGGATTCCTTCGACTGATGTTAGCTTTTCTGTAAAAGATATTGCTCAAGTGGTCAAAGAGATAGAAATGGTGCAAATCAAGGCTGTAGGGATGTGTTCTAGGCATCCCAATTAATAGCAAATATAATTATTCCAAACAAAAGGTAAAGGAATATCATGGTACGAATTCAGAAGAAACTGAGCCATTGAATAAAAAAAAGAAAATAAGAATAAACACTTTCTTAAAAATGTAAACCACAATTAATGCGACTTGTTCGGGAAAGATACCAATCTTCCCTTCGAAAAGCTTTGATCCATCGATCAAGAATTTTTTTGGTCTTTTAAATGGAAAACTGGCAGCATCATAAAATGAAACAAGAATTTTATTCACTTTATTCACTTACGAATGAAATGGAATTTTCTTCATGACATGGTGTAAATTATGGCAGCACAGTTTCGGTCAAACACGTTGCAAACTTCAAATTAACAAAAATACGAATAAAATCTTTGCATACTTCAAGAGACAACAAGTAACATGGTATAACATACATATAAATAACGCACGCATTCGCAATAAATACGTAAAAAGTTTGGTGTTGCACACTTCCTTAGTAGGGGAAAGTGGGGTACAGTGAGACGTTTTTTTTGTTGACTCAGTATTTCGAAAATGACAACATTTAAATGTCATTTCTTGGGGTTTTGACATTAGTATATGTATGTAGAAGCGTTGTAGAAGTAAGTTAGAATACCTTTTAGAATTAACATCAACAGATAAATTAAATATATCCAAAAAACGATCAATATGTCATTTGTCTCATTGTACGCCACTATGTGGGTACAGTGAGACACTTTTGAAAATGACCAATTTTTATTTGATAATTTAAAAAAAACTAAAAATATTCATAAAACATACAAAAAAGATAAACAAGTGTCTGCTGAGGATTAAAATTTAACCTAATTTCAAACTAAAAATCGAGTTTTACCTTTTGGTAGGTACCGTAGTTAACAGGATTGGGCAAAATGAACTGTTTTTATTTAAAAATATTAGAAAAATGGTAAAACAAATCATACAAAATTCAAAAAAAATAAAGAAAAGTCTACTAAATATTTAAATTAAACTTAATTTCAAATGAATAACACGAGTTTTGCCTTTTAATTGTACCGTAGCTTACAAGTTTGGGCAAAATCATTTTAATATCTTTTCATAGCATATCAAAGCAGGTGGCAAGTGATTACCTGCAGCACTGCAACACAGGTTGTAACGAGGGTACCTTGCTCACCACTGGTTACTTTATAAACTTGTTTTGTTTCCTTTTTTGCCAGAACTTTTGTTGATTTTTGAACAGTAACGGTACTCGTCTCGTCTAGATTAAAAATTCTTCTTCCGTCAAAAATCCTTTGACTACGATTCATCGCTAGCTCTAAATTTTTTGGCGTTGTATGGATTAAAAGACGTAGCCCTCGATAAACTGCATCCCTCTGGCGTAATGTGGGGTACAGTGAGACATGTCTCAGTGTACCCCATTTAACCCTCATGTGCACAGTAGAATTTTATACCGATTGTGCACAATTAAGGTACCCGGGTACCTACATACGTTTTAGATGGGAATAACAATATTTCTTCAACTGTTTTGCAAAATTGTGGTTACAGGTGCATGCAGCATAATATATTTACTATATCTTACATTATAAAATATGTTTCTAAATCGATAATTACCCATTAAGCTCATAATTACCGATTGTCCGCGCAAAATGCTTAGAATGCGGCTAATAGTACTCGATTTTCTAAGTTATTTTAATTGTTTCTTTCTAAGTTCTAAATAAATATGTCCAATAATTAGTTTTGTATACGTTTATGTAAGTATCTATCTATTAATGACAGCTGTCATCAAATTTTAGGATAATGAGTTTTGGTCAAAGTGAAATATGTGTGTGTGATGCGCAAACTTTGTATCTAATTACCGGACAAATATATACCTACTGGTAAAGGACTGCATGTCAATATGGATAAATTGGTCACTCATTATTCAACAAAAAGAAAGACACTTCGTTGGACATAAGCAAATGTTTTTCAATATGTTAGATAGAGCTGCCCTAGCAGCCTATATAATTTACTCCGAAAACAACCCTACAACACGTCCGACGCATTTTCCTTGGGGATCTAGGAAAACAATTATCAATCTCTGAAATTGAAATGCGCTCAAACACGAATAAGTTATTGAAAATTTCTGCAACAAAATGGAATAGAGGCTATACTAGGGTATGCGGTTCTCCACAGTCCTCCACACAGCCACCACCAAAGGACGCTTCTAGACGCTCGAAATACGTCGGTAGCTTTTTTGTTTGTAGAACAACATCCTCATTTCAAAGGAAGGCTCGAAAATGTTGCGAATTCTGTAAACGACCGATCTATAACGAGTATCCCGTAAACAAATTGTTGTCATTGCAATTGTACTTTGTAAGTCACCCTGTATGTAAAAAAAAACTACTCTTTTCTAAAGCAATACATGTTTTATATTACTCTTTTTCTTGTTTTGCTTCTTTTTATCTTATTTATAACTATCCATGCATACCACTATGGAAAATATAATATAGGTACCGCGGTACCTTGACTATGCGCTTAAGGTATAAACTCCTGCTTTAGGCCAAAACTCATTTTTTAATTGACTTGTTGGATTGTAACATTATGTAATCAACTTAAGATGAATCGATTTAGGCTAAATAGAAGTTTCGACAATGTAACTCACAGTAAAGTAATAAAAAAACGAGCATAAAGATGCAAAAGGTACCCGGGTACCTTACTGTGCACATAAGGGTTAAAAATGTCTCACTGTACCCCAACCGTCTTCGAAATAAAAAATGCGATTTTTTGCTTACTCTTACTCAACTTACTTGAAATAAATATTTCCACGTTTTAGGTAATGTTCTTGTCTATGAAACGTACCTATACAGGGTGTTTCAGAATAAGATGCTGATCCTTAAGGGTGTGAATCCTTATGTGATTTTAGGAAGAAAAGTTCAAATAAACCTATGTCCTAAACCTCTTAACTTTTGAGCTACAAGGTGTTAAAGTTGTAAGAAAAAAATCGTTTTTTTATCGTATCTTTAATAATTTCCTAGATATTTTTATCAAATTTGGCACACGCCCTCTAAGCATCAACAGCCATTTTTTGATCAAAAAGATTTTTTAATTTTTTAACCAGTGGCGTCCGTACAGGATGTGAACTAGATATTTTTGGAAAAATATTATGCACGCCACTGCTTTTTGTTAAAATAAAAATTATTTTTAAAATTCCCATTCATTTTAGGGTAAATTTTATTTTTGACTTTTTTTCGTCCGACGAACGGTTTCCAATAAAAAAAATAAAAAGCATTTAATGCGCATGCCGCTATGTGCCTATGATTTCTGAAACGTCTAGAAACTTTGTTGTCAAGGAAATAATTGCAATGACAAAATAATTAATGCTTAGAGGGCGTGTGCCAAATTTGATAAAAATATCTAGGAAATTATTAAAGATACGATAAAAAAACGATTTTTTTCTTAAAATTTTAACACCTTGTAGCTCAAAAGTTAAGAGGTTTAGGACATAGGTTTATTTGAACTTTTCTTCCTAAAATCACATAAGGATTCACACCCTTAAGGATCAGCATCTTATTCTGAAACACCCTGTACCTATATTGAAAAAAGCCAGAATAGTAATAATGTTATTTACAATCAAGCGTTAAAATACCGCTGGAAAAAGGTATGGGTTAGACATTTCTCGGTCACGGCAAAACTAAGCACGCGGTGAACTGGCAAACAAAACCGCGAGTTCGTTATGGAAACGGTAACGCACGATTGCTGTGACGTCAGTAAAAAAGGAGCGTAAATAGCCAATATTTCAAATGTCTCACTGTACCCCACTTTCCCCCAATGAATAAATTGGGTGAGTGAGTACTACAGTATCGTCCTCTCCTACTTTATGCGCCTGCCTCAGTTTAACCAGCAAATGTGGAACATAGAGTTCACTGTATAAAACTTGCTCAACGTAATGCTCACACTTGTGCGAAGGTTATAAGGATAGTACAATCAACTTACTGTAGGTGTCGTGTGGGTCCTCGCGCGTGTACCTACATGTCGCGTGTCGGCCGTGTACATGTGAGTGAGATTGATTAGCTGTTCAACGGTATCTATACGCTGAGTTAGCAACAAGAACATGTATTCTACCATATCACACAATACGTTTTGGTTTCAGAAAACCAATTGGAAGGTTTGAATGAATGAGCTTTCCTCAACGGTGTCATCCGTTTCATCTTCATCGCTAATTAGACAACCGCAAGCTTTCTTAATCTGCCATCATCAATGGAAAAAGACCACACGCTGGAAATGAAAGCGGATTTGTTAAAAACGCTAGTCTTCGACGAAAATATGGGAAATTCAACTGGGCTGTTTTCCCATTCATGAAGGTTGGGTAGTCAACCACATTTTTTGGTGGAATCCCACTCATAGTTTGTGTTAAATGACACAGTCCGTTATTAATTAATTAATTAGTGGAATAAAATGGGAAAAATGTTATCATCTATTGTAGTGGTGAGGTGATATGCCACATACGGAACAAATACTTTTTCCCTTGTACCTAGAATACATAACCATTTCTATAACGTTGGTATAGTAATTAAGTTAAATTTTCTACGGTGTACCCGTGTACCGTGTAATACAGTATCACGTTTCCATAAACAAATGCAGATTAAGATAATGGATATTGAATTTGAAATATTTTATATTAATTCGAATGATAACAGCGAAAATAACGTTATCACATACTCGAGAAAATGGCAAATAACGGTAGCAGAAAAATAGAAATTTATGGAATGTCATTCCGTGCAAAGATATCAAGAAAATACTTCCTAAGAAATGGTTCCCGTTTCACAAAATGAGATCCAACATCTTTTATTGACTCTGATGTTCCGCAATGTAGTTATAGTGTAACATTGAACACAAAAATGGTGCAAGTTTAAAAACGTAAGCTTTTTTTATACAGCGTCATTGAGGCGATCTTGTATGTTGATGGGCAAGGCAACACTTTGGAACTCGCAGGGGCGAAGAGCACGTACACGCGGTAATCGCGGAAACATTTTCGAACTTCTATAGGGTTGGGCTAAATTTGACGAGATCCAAGCACAACTTTCTATAGATAATAGCAAATAGTTACTTGAGTGAACGTTTTCGAAAGAAATTTTCCTTTTTTAATCTAAAACCACTGTAAATGCTAAGTTAAAAATTGTAGTTTAAATTTTTCAAAGCTTAACCAACTAGTAGCGTTGAGTGTTTTCACTCAACGCTAGTAGTAGGTGATGGGCAATAAATTGCACACTTGACTAACTATAATCTCTCATACTACCGATATGCGCAATGTGACCTCTCCATTTTGAACTGTAAATATGTAAACATTACTGACACAATTGATGCTCACGCGAAATACGTAGTGTTCAAAGAGGGGGGAATAATGTAATAATAAAATTAACAGAAGAACGAGCCAATTTATAAGTCAAGATGACATGCCTCCTTAAATGGATACTTTTAAATTCGCGAAAGGGCCCAGAGATGCTATTTATGGTTACGGTTTTTAGGGACCAAAATAGTATATTAAAAAAGAAGTTTCATAAGACCAATCTTTGAGTATGAATTCAAGTTTAAAAAACGAGTGGCGTAGACACGAGTTATTTTAAAGAATGAGTTGGATAATAATCATCCCAAATATCATTGTTTTCGTTCAAACGTAAAAGGCAAAGCAAGCCTTTCAACACAGACTGTGGAGCAAATACAACGACGCAGTATAAGCTGAAAATTAGCATTTAGATTTTTTATGTAGAATCTAAAAATGTATTAACATAACTGGAAATGCACCAGAATTGTCAAAATATTATAATCGTATATCCCACAGACCTTAGTTGACCCGGGACGGAGCCCATCCGCCTTTAAAATTTCATCGCTGGTGATCGAATGAAACGTTGTCCTATCTGTACCCTTATATCTATCAACTAGATAGGTACGTATCTCGGCGTGATTCTTTTTTTCCAAAGCACTTGATATCTAGCGAGGTCACCAGCGTCATGTGCTTGGTTCCCTGGGCATACTGGAGTGCCGCTCCCGCGCCATTTACCATTCCCTTTAGTTTCATCTTCTGTTTGAATTAGTATTGGTATGGCGACAGATTAAGGTCACGTTCCAATCTGGCTACCGATACGCACTTGCACAATTTTCCTAATTGACTGAATAGGACAATAGGTCTGTACGTTAGCAGACCTTTTTTACCTTCTTCCAGGAGTTTGGATACTTGACTGTATTTAGCGCTTCTTCGAAGACCGGTATTACTACGTCTGGTGGCATTGTTGCGAGAGCTTTCGGCGATACTCTGTCAGGGCCAGGTGCCTTTTTTTCGACATCTTATCCACCAATCCGTTGGATTAATTTGAATGTTCAAGGAACTTGACTGTTAAACTGTCTCTTCTCTATAATGGTATCAGTTGAGTTTCTTTCTTCTTTGTCCCCTCTACCCTTTAAGATTTTGTACATCCCGGCTTCAGGCATCCCCGTCAAGTTCAAGGCACGATTCTTCCTCTTATTACTCTCGCTCATTTCTTTAAATAAACATATATTTAATTTCTCTATAGACTCGCATCTTCATATTTCCATCTTGCTTTTTAATTCCACTTCTTTTTAGTCCTTAGCTTCTTTGCCGCTTTTACCAGGGTTTCATAAATGATCTTGGCCCGTTCTTGCTTATTGCTACGCTTGCACTGACTGACTTGTTGTTGTAGACATGGGTACAATCTTTTAAATAGTGTCGAAACGCATTGCCATTGTTTACTATACATCTTGTCGTACCTTGCATTTATCTGAGAAGACACCCGAAATGGTTTGAGACAACAATCCCACTCCGTACGACTGCGAGAATTATTTCTGTAATGTAAAGGTGATTGGAATCATGCGCTACACAGAGGACTGCAAAACTAGTAAGAGCACAAGCTCTGCAGTAGGTATACGGAAGCAATGGATGGAGTTGCAGAATTTCTGTACTGTGACAAAAAATGGTTGTGTTCCAAACCGAAGCTACTAAAAGGAAAATCTTTATAGTTTCAAATTTATCGAATGTAGACAAATGTTAAACAAACTATGTAAATGGAACCCAAAGACGTCTCAACATGCAGGAATAGCAAGTAAGTAGATTGCGGAAGAGCTTGTGAGGATTACAAGCGAAAAACGACTTACCTACAGGACCTGAACCGGCCTGTAGGATTACATATAACACAGTCAAGAAAAAATTCAGGCAATACTGACAAAAGAGCACTGCAGACATTGGTAGAAAATTTTGGGGCAGAACCATTCCAAGGTTTTGCTAGAAAACCCAAACAGAAATGTAGTAACGTCCATCTTAAAATTAAGTAGGATGAACATGGCACGTACAACAGTTCACTGCGATCTGAATAAACACCTGAACAACAGAACTAACCAATATAGATTATAAGAGATTCGACATTCACGAAGGGGGTTAATATGTAAAATGAGCAAAAAAAAACTCGCAACTTCCCCCTCGACAAAGTTGATTTATCACTTTGTCAATTTTTTTCCTCATTTTACTAACCAGACTGTTGTGTGGGGGACTCGGGACAAATTCTGTTTTTATTTACATTATCACACAATTCGTTTGCGATATAACTGGAATTCATAACACAATTATGCAAATTTACCAAGTAACAATGCCTGTTTGTTAAAATAACAATGGGAATTAATAATGCGTACGGTTTATAGGAATCTTTAATTTTGACAGTAATTCTTTCATTGTTCAAATATTGTGCATTATATCGTTTCTTATAGGATTACACCATCGTTATTTTTTAAAAAATATAAATTTTTCGTGTTATTTATTTATTAATTAAATTCGAATTTCGTCCAAAAATATTTTTTCATTCAAATTATCCATCTTGTTTGTTTAAATTTTAAATTAAAATTGTATTATTAAAGTTTAAAATGTTTAAACTTGTTGAAATTTCAGTACATAGAATATTAAATTAAACAAGTATTAAAAGGCGCAAATTCTTATAGAATTTTAATTTCAACCAACTTCAAATCTGTAACTAATTATGGCATATACTATACAATATATATGTATGAAGTTGGTAGTCTTCCGGGTTCGGTCTCGCGTAGATTCTCCCCCACGGTTCTCAAAAGAACCGATGTTGTTCTTTTGAGAACCGTGGGGGAGAATCTACGCGAGACCGAACCCGGAAGACTACCAACTTCATATCAACCACTCGTGGAAACCTGAAAACAAATATATATGTATATAACTACCCCCCCCCCCTCCCCACCTCAGACACAAACACGCCGGATTCTGCACAAATGAGTCATTTTTTTTCATTCCACCCTTAAGGAAGATGGGAGTGGAGATGGTGAAGGACAATTTGTAAATCACGAAAAAATGTTAGAGGAAAAAAAGTAAAAAAAGATCGTTTTTCTGCGGACGTGCAATTTTCCCCCTTTCCACCCTCAAAAAAGGGGTTGCAGTTGGGGGTGAAATTTGCAGTTTGAGTATCGTTTTTTATGGAGAATCCAAAAGTAATTAAAAATAGGTGTTCCCATTTAAGTTTTGAAAATTCACCCCCGCTCCACCCCACAGGAGGGGTGAGGGTGATGTTTACGTATCATGACTCAATAGGTTTCAACAAATAAAGGAAACGTATTTTTTTCTTTTTGTAATTGGACGTGTCGTTCTCGAGATATTAAAGGGTGTATATTTTGACTTAAATGGCGTCCCGACGGCGAACGGGTGATCCGATCAAAAAATTTACCAGCGATTTGGAATCAGTGAAGAATTTCCTGTAAGATGACACCGCTTCCAGCTTTCTAAACCCTGTAACATCGACCAACGCACAGACACACAGACATCCGGACGAATTTAGTAACCAACTTTTTGAAGTTGGTTGAAAATTCGTTACGATTCATTAATGGTGGGAATCCAAGTTGTAACATTTTGAAGAAATGAACAATCCTCAAAGCTGTCGCGTATTTTAAATAACATATTGAAAGAGGTACCAAAACAAATGTACTTAACTCTATTTCAATTTTGTATCAATGTCGTTTCATTCCACGATTCGAAAGTTATACGATTGAAACAGAATCAACCTTTAAATCTTTGCAAATAAGACTGGATTAGCGTTTGTTGAATTTCTTGTCGTTGTTTGGGTATGCTATAACCTTCTGGCCTATTATGTAGTATTCAGTTCGCATTTGTCCCCTGTAGAGAAACCTTCCTTACCTATAAAAGGCACCTACAATCAGGTCCACTTCAAGAACGAATTCCGCAGTGGCGTAACTACAGTTTTAGGCTGGGGGCTGATGTGGAAGTGGAAATAAAAATTCGATATGGCATGGGTAATTGTCGTGTGTCCCTTTTCTCTCCGATTTTCTAAGTGATCACGATTTTTAAGTCGAATTGCTCCTCTGTGTTGAAGTACTTTTAAGTAATTTTTTTTGTTTAGGACAACGTTTATTTAGATATTCTCATAGCTTCTGAGGGGGGGGGGGGCATCTAACACCCATATCACCCTTCATGGGCACGCCACTGGAATTCCGTAATGTGTGTCAAAATGACAAGTGGAAGACCAAAACTGATGTCTTCTCTTCACCTTCAATGTACAATCTACATGGAGTAATTACCAGGGGCCATGTCCGGCCAGGATTCTCCCAACATGGATCGTCTTAATTCGACAAGTACGGGACATTCACACAATATGTGTTGCGCCGTCTCGTCTTCTGTGTAGCATCCCCTACAGGATGGTGAGTCTACCAGGCCCATGCGGTGCATGTGTTTGTTAAGTTTGCAGTGTCCAGAAAGTATACCTACAAGTAGCCGCAGGTTTCCTCTGGTTAGCCCTGTACAAAAGCGCGCCAGGCTGCGAGATGGTCCTCTGAAGGCCTCTCTCGCGTGGCGGCAGTCTAACATCAAGTTCCACCTAGCCCTGTGTTGGGCTTGGGTGTCTTGAGTTATTAGGTTGTTTACAGTTGATACTGTAAGTGGAAGAGCCGGCTCTGGACCATAAAACGGTTGTTTTGAGGCCAGTCGGGCTAACTTGTCGGCTTTTACATTGCCTGTTATTCCAGCATGCCCTTTAACCCATACAAGCTCAAGGGTATTGCAGTTAGTTACTTGCTCTAGTGTCTGGTGACACTCGGAAACCAGCCTAGAGGTGAGTTTGTATTGATCTAGTGCCTGCAGAGCCGCTCTGCTGTCACTGGAGATCCTGATGGTTTTATTCTTTATGCTGTGCATAAGAATTGTTTTTGCACTTAGCGTAATACCTGCTAGCTCTGCCTGAAAGACAGTCGAGATTTTGCCTAGTGGTTGGCTGATATGGAAGTTCAGTTCTTGTGAGTACACACCTGTACCTGTGCCTTCCATTGTTTTGGATCCATCCGTGAAGATGGATATGTCTGGTTGGGATGCCACTTCCACATCAAGAAAGATGTGGTAGTTTTTCCCTAGTATAAATCGAGGTATGAGTGAATCAGATCGTCCTTCTAGTATAGGTAGTCGCTTGACTGCCTCGCCAAGAATTCGAGAGTGACCCACCTCAGTGCCTTTACTGTTCAACAACCCCCTATTTCTCAGACGCAACGCTGCCAGAGTGGCCTACTCTCTCACGTGGAGATCCAGTGGAGGCAGACCCAGGATGGCTTCCATGACGGCTGTGGGAGTTGTTCGTATTGCGCCTGTGCATGCAAGGCAAGCTAATCTTTGCATATGATTGAACAGTGCTTTGGTTGTGGATAGTCTGGTTCTAGGCCACCAGACAATTGCTCCATAACAGAACATAGGTCTTATCACGGCAGTGTACAACCACAGGATAGCCTTTGGGGATGGGCCCCAAAGTCTTCCGATAGCGCGGCGACATTGCCAGAAAGCCCTGTTTGCTTTCTCCGCTTTAAGCTGGATGTGCTTGCTCCAGTTCAGTTTACCCTTTTCGCTCCGATTTTCTAAGTGATCACGATTTTTAAGTCGAATTGCTCCTCTGTGTTGAAGTACTTTTAAGTAATTTTTTTTGTTTAGGACAACGTTTATTTAGATATTCTCATAGCTTCTGAGGGGGGGGGGGGGGCATCTAACACCCATATCACCCTTCATGGGCACGCCACTGGAATTCCGTAATGTGTGTCAAAATGACAAGTGAAAGACCAAAACTGGTGTCTTCTCTTCACCTTCAATGTACAATCTACATGGAGTAATTACCAGGGGCGTAATTTCAACATTTTCATTGGGCGGGGGGGGGGGGGGCTAGAATATAATAGGTTTTTATTCTTTCCATTCCTGCCAAATACTTGAGAAAAATCGAAGAGAAGTCTTAAAAGTAGGTACGCATTAGAATTACTCAACTAAACATTTTTTCGTCAATTTTTTGGGGGCCGATGCCCTCCTCCTTGCCCCCCCCCCCCCCGCCCCGCTTACGCCAATGGTAATTACGACGGTTGAATAAGTGTAAAAATTTCGAACAGTTGAAAGCACAGACGCTAATTGCAAAATAAGCGTTTAATTACACGCTTCATCACATCGAAAAAACTCCCGCTTAATTATAAATAATTGACCTTTTAAATATTGTTACCAAAAGATAAATAATTATTTTATTAGTAATTCCGCGCTTGTCATTTTATTACTTATATATTTTTTTCTAGGTTTAAGATAAGATTTATTACAGTCGTATAAATGGGAGGTTAAATTTGATTGAACTTGGTGCCAATCTATAATAATTTTTTTTAAGTGGTTATCAGAGTAGTTATCATTATTCGACAGTTTTAACGAACCTAGAATCCGACGTGAAAACGGAAAAGTGGGGAGATCTTTCTATACAAATACAAACCGCGCTATGACACAGCTCGACACCAATTTAAATTACAGTAGTAAGTGGTGGTGGTCGCAATTCGCGATCTTAGTGATAAGTTTTTTTTAATAAAAATATTGTTCGTGATTAAGTAAATTTTGTGATATTTTCAGGATTATGACTAAGGTAAGTCGTAGATTAGTGAGAGGTTAGAATTTATTGTTATTTTTATTTTATTTCACAAGTCAAACCGGTACTGGAAATCTTGTTCCGTACCTACTTTTTTTTCCTGTTCAAGTACAGTACACAATTCGTGACCACAGACAACTTACGTTTAATGCGTTTCTCAACTCAACGCATAATCACAGAAGTGAAAGTGCGTGTACCAATTAATTTACAGTTCACATTAATTTTTTTTTATAAATCCTCAAGGACACGAGGTTTACTGTCATTGAAATTTCAGAGAGATAGTATAGCTGACGTAAATTTAAGCAATCTTGAATGTGAAATTAAAACAGAATTTAGAACACCCTGAATACCGAAGCTCGAGATGAATTTTGCATTTCAGATTAGAGAACGAAATATTATTACACCGCTAACACATTCAAGGAAAAATAAATATTATTAATTTATTAATGGTTTAACGTTAGAATAGAAACCATAAATAAATTGTAACACATTACATTTCCGGTAATTACATTCAGCAGCCCACACACTTGATAATCATGAAAGAAAACCGCTAGAGTCGAGTGCCCTTTTGCACTTCCCTTTATAATCATTATAATTATATTTTACTGATAACATACACACAAAAAAGTAAGTCAAAAGATAATCAGTTCTTTAATAGTGTATGTACTACAAATTTCAACGTGTCTTCTCTCTCCTGTACCTACTTTCAATAAATTTTGTAATTTTTGATTTACGTCAATTATAAACATTTAAATTACATTTGAAACTGTTAGTCATTTTTACCAACTGTTAGTGACTGGTCATACATACTGGAAAACGTTGCACTGTTTACAACGTATCACGAGTGTTTATAATTTATCAACATGAAGTGAAAGGTATGTTAGTGACTCGGAAATTTTTCAAGAACGAATAATAAATTATACTTTGCTATTCGTTCAATAAAACGTATCGGTAAAATTTTATTTTTTCGCTAAGATAATTGGCGAATTTGTCACAATTTTTAACAGATTTTTAACTAATAAGAGACTATTGCGCAATAATAAATAAACTGTAATATTTATAACATAATGTGAGTACCACGGATGTAGGATGTATAATTGTATACGTTATAGTTATACTATACGGCCTGATATTTAAATTTATAACACCAGCACAATAAATTTAATCAAGCTACAAATTAATTTTCATTAAAAGTTGATTCAATATTAGATAAATAAAACAATGACCTAAGTACACATTAGACGTTTTCCTGCAGAACATTTCGTTTTTTTTTTCAAAAAGGCCACTTTTTTCTATATCTTAATTACACATGTCCTATGGTATCCAATTCATTACAGTGCTAGGATGCTTAAGCATTGTTCTTCCATACGACCATACGTAACTCATATTATTAAGGAAGCAATAATGTTAACATCAAGTTTTCCCATCACTTAAAATATGGCTGTTATCAAACCCCTTCCCAAAAAGGTGGAACCAGAAACCTGTAACGATCTTCGGCACAAAAGCATCTTGCATGTTGCAAAAACTGACATAGATATTAACATACAAATCAGAGCTCATTTTTCGATCAATGACATTTTATCTAGTACTCCAGACCAGGTTTTACCTGTCTCACTTCACTCTTAAATGTTACCAACGACATTTGCGCTAGTGGCAACTGCGAGCTTTGCTGTACCACATTCTGTTTGGTCAGGAGGCTGCAAAACTAATAAAAATTACGTGAAAGATGGGAGTCAGCGTGTGCTACTTTCTAATCGGTTGTCTTCTCCTAGAATTTGAACACGGGTGTCCCTCAAGGCTCTGTGTTTGGGAGATTTTGTTTTCAATCGTAATAATTCTGCTATATTACTTTTTGGCAACTATGGTGAATAACTTTAAAGATTCTGAAAAATTCTATTGTAATGTATTGTTTACATATTGTAATGAAATTCACAAATTTATGTTCGATCAGGAACAAGATAATTAGAAGTATCTGTCTATGTGCCGGTCCATGATTTTTTTTATCACACAAATGCCTGTTCCGTATATTATATTTAATTTTTTATATTAGGATTGAATAAGTCAGATCAGTCACTACTCTGAACAACTGAACTCTTTCAGCACTGCTGAACCAAAGAACACGGTACTACTGCAAGTAAGATCTGTATTCTGCTACTTAAACTTAATTTTTTATATTAGGGTTGAATAAATCAGAGCACACAGAACTCTTTCAGCACTGCTGAACCATTTTGGACATTATACTACGACAAGTAAGATCTGTGTTCTGCTATACTGAAATTAAAGAAGCTAATAGCTAATTGTTATTATTATCTGATAGTGAGGAAAAATTTGACTTTAGCTCTCCGATACTCACATGTAATTTAATTTTCACAAAAGGGTAACCTTTTCCAAATATTTTTTCATATTTTAATTACTTCCACTTACCTTATGTTATCCAATTCACTGTTCAGCATTTGATATTGGATAAATTTGAATTTGTCGTCTTCGTATACGTATAGAAATATTCTTTTCTGAAAACGTATTAATGTCGCTTTTCCAATTGTTGTTTTTAGAAATCAGATTAACCTAAAAAATGTTTCCCATTCGTACCTCTACTAAAAGGGCAAAGATATATTTTTATTTCTGGCCGAAAAGGCCAAACTTCATACACGTATGCTTTTAGTATTTTGACTGAAGATTTATTCCGCCAAGTGCCAAACGTTTCGACTCGATGGGCAAATACGAACTTTTACGACATTACAGCGTAAGTCATCTTTTGTCGAAAGGGATGTGCAAAATTCAACCCAAAAAGTATCATTGAATGTCCAGCTATGACCTATTTGAAACAAAAGTAGGTGGGTTTTAGACGATTTTAAATATGATGAAGGGGAATTCAGGTTTAAGGATTCATATGTGAAATTATTCCAAACTGGCAACTGCACAAGCTCTGGGAACACATACTGTAAAGAAACCCAAATATGTACCAATTCTATGGGCAGAACAAAAATAAAAATCTGGAATGATTATTATTATTATATTACAAGTACAAATTGTGAATATTGGATGACAGACCAAGCGCATTTATGTCGAAATACAAATAAGACTAATTCTCTGAATATTCAAACCAAAGAAATATGTGCCGCAGTTTAACCACATAATCATACAAAATTACATAAAATAATAGAGAAGTTTTTGAAACAAAAAATGCAATTTTATGAATCGCGTTGAAAGTTTTTGACATTATCAAACTTCCAACGATGCACAACCATGAAATTTAGCTAATCGAGACAACGATGTCCCCTAGATTCTGAACATTTTTGTTGACGAGTAGCACTTACAAGTTTATTCTTGCCCATTGAGCCAATACGTTTGGCATTTTTTCCCAAAAAAATCTATAAAAAGAAATTACCAACATACCTCAAACTATAATATGACACGATCCCTATGACCTCTGTAGGTCTGTCCGGAAAGACGATATACAGGATTTTAGAACATTGTAACACAATCCCAAAAATTATAAAAATTTTGGTACCGGTATGAAGGAAATCGGTCCATTAGGAGTTTACGGATATACATAGGATAGGAAAGTATTGCCAACGAACGTTTCAGTTGTAAAGGCAGTTCTTTAGGAAATAGTTGTGGGAGATGCTCCTCTTTACATAGAAACATTAGATGGGCCCCCGACACACATTCAATGGATGGGTTATCTAAAATTTCCCCTATCGAAAAATGTCTTGCTCGTGTATTTCGTGAAAGCCTAAATACACCTTCTCACATTTGACGATCTTCCACATAGTAACTTTTAGGCGATCACTTGTCACTTCTGTGTCACGTTACCGTGTTTTGGTGAACTCAGTAGATAAAATAATTAATGCGAGAGAGAAAGGTAAAGGATTAAGTTACTCTTCTTTGCACACAAATTAATAAGATATACAGAGTGTTTCATAAATGTCCGGCAGAAATTCTAGGACGTGTTCTAGAGCCCAAAATAAGAAAAAAAGTAGGTACCTATAAAGGTTTGCCCGAAAACGCTTCCTAACTGAGGTACTGCCCTTCACACAACATTTTTGCTAATATCTCAGGCCCAACTAATGATAATTGATTCAAATTTTGTGAGTACTCGTTGCTGGTGGCCAACTACCATTTGGGCTTATTTTCGTCTTGATAGCCAACCAGTGGCGGTACATACGGGGAACGACCTTTGTATTTTTGCAAATATTTTTTCCATCTGCACATTTAGCAAATGCTTGACTAGATGAAATTGTTCGCAATCACAAACTACACTGAAAAGGTACTCTTTGTTTCTGTCGCTCAGGATAACAGTTTTCGAGAAAAAAATTAGGGAATGATATTGTGATAAAAACAAATAAATTTCTACTATTTCACTTTTGAATTAGCACATAAATCTTACTTTGCAATGTTTAAAAATGAGTAGACAGTACATCAGTTGAGTCTGAGATATTAGCAAAAATGTTGTGTGAAGCCACCCCCTTTTAAGGGGTGTACCTCAGTTAGGAAGTGTTTTCAGACAAATCTTTATAGGTACTTTTTTTCTTATTCTGGGCTCTAGAACACGCCCTAGAATTTCTGCCGGACATTTATGAAACACCCTGTAGTATAGGTACCTACGTTCTAACCAAAATCACCAACGATTATTTGATAATACTAAAATCGACAGTGTTTTAAGACTCATTTATGTTAAATGAATTGTTTTATTTAGTGTTTTTGTGATCATTATACAGTGTGTCCCCGGATAGGTGAAACGACTCTTGTGAAAGATAAAAAATTTTCGATATAAAATTTCATTCTTTGGGGTTCAGCCCTGCTTAGTTAAAGACTAATTTCTGGCATATTTTTAGTTTTCTAAAATCATGTATGCCTTGGATATTTTCAAAAATCTGATTTTTGGTTCTAGTAAACTACCTTTGTTAGTGAAGATATAACAAAATTTGATTAACAAAAGTTGTTTAGAATCATGAAAGAGTCCTACTTCTAGAATTTCAAGCACCTAGGCCAACGTTAATGTTTTGGCAAAAACGACTCTTGTGAAAAATAAAAAATTTTCGATATAAAATTTCATTGTTTGGGGTTCAGCCCTGCTTAGTTAAAGACTAATTTCTGGCATAATTTTAGTTTTCTAAAATCATGTATGCCTTGGATATTTTCAAAAATCTGGTTTTTTGTTCTAGTAAACTACCTTTGTTAGTGAAGATATAAATAAATTTGATTAACAAAAGTTGTTTAGAATCATGAAAGAGTCCTACTTCTAGAATTTCAAGCCTTGATGTTTTGGCAATTTACAATAATTTAGGTGATATGACTCTTGTAAAAGCGATAAAATTCTAAATAAACAAAATAAATAAAAGAATTTCTTTAACAACAGTCATATCACCTATCCGGGGATACACAATATTAAACTATCAGATAAAATTATTGTAAATTGCCAAAACATCAACGTTGGCCTAGGTGCTTGAAATTCTAGAAGTAGGACTCTTTCATGATTCTAAACAACTTTTGTTAATCAAATTTTGTTATATCTTCACTAACAAAGGTAGTTTACTAGAACCAAAAATCAGATTTTTGAAAATATCCAAGGCATACATGATTTTAGAAAACTAAAATTATGCCAGAAATTAGTCTTTAACTAAGCAGGGCTGAACCCCAAAGAATGAAATTTTATATCGAAAATTTTTTATCTTTCACAAGAGTCGTTTCACCTATCCGGGGACACACTGTATTTGCATGTTCCTTTATTGAGGGCCAATGTATGTTTAATTAGCAGACAGCATTATTTATTTTATAATAATTATTAACTTAGCATTAATGTGACAATGATGTGTTTAACAACACGCTAATTATCACTATAATAACCGAAAGATGTGTATATGTTTGTGTTGCTGTGCACTTTTCCGACAGTCGCCGAATCCTGACGAATGCGGATGTGATATTTTAAAACCAAAGCTATTATAAATTTATAACCTACAAATTAATGCTACAATTATAGATACCCCCGCAAAGCACGTAAATATCTGCACTAATTTTTTTCAAAGTAAGTTTTAAACATTTTAGTATAAAAGTCCGTCATCTTATTCAAGCGGTATTTGTGTCTAAATATATTTTCTTTACTTAGAAAATACGTTCAAAGTTTCCTTATGGAGATTACGTGTAAAATAGAATTCGCTATTTGTGCTTATTTTTGGGTGAAAATTTTGTGTAAACCTGCAAAGTTTGTCTGTCCGAGGTCCTTAACACATTTCGAAAATTAAAACAATGCTAGAAAGTATTTTCACGAAAATTTTCAAAATGACAAGTATCGGAAACTTTTTCTCGATAACATGGAAATTTAATTATTTCAAGTTGAAAAGTTATTCAAATGATGAAAAATGATTCTATTATCCCTCGCGTTAACATTTTCATCGTTAAAATGATGTAAAAAGTAGTAACAGCATTCATCGTAGACTAATTTATGTGTCCCGATACCTTCTTTCGGTAACTTTCGAAATGTACATGTTTGTGTGCTTATTTCGAATTTAGAGATTTTGAACGATGGACGATGTCGTAGGTAACATATATAATCGAATGTTTTCACCGAGAAAAATGTTTTTGTCTACATATTTAACTTAATATCTATTGATGAAAGTAGGTGGCAAGTGTATTGTTATCTTACACTATACCAAAGAGAATACCTATACTTTGACTATACTTCTAAATATACAACTTATATTGTAATTAAGAGGAAGTAAAATCCATATTTACTGCTGTACATATACGTGTAAATGAGGCCTTTAGTTAGTGAAATAAACAAAAATTTGAAACTGTTTAAGGTAGAGAAGGTCTTTCTATAAAACAGATGTTATGCAACGTTAGACCAGCTTCTATTTGTACATTTTATGTTTTATGGTATTTTTAGTTTTACTATAGTTAAAGATGAATGTTAAAACGTTCTTCCTAAGGCCATTCGCATTCCCAAAAAGTTGCCAGTGTCCAAATTGAGTTCTTTTACATTCAAAATTCATTCTAAACTATCCTTATGAAGTTCACACGGAATTTGTTATATTTTCGTTAATTTTTGGGCAAAGACTATGTGCAAAGACGTAATTAACATTGTGAAAGGGCCATTATGTATTTTTGGTCTCCAAAAAGTTTGCATTTTATATTTTTTTTAATAATTGGTAAAAATTTACTATACGTAGGTCGGAACGAATTCGTATATCTTTACCAAATATCAACCCATTTTTGTGATTTTTACGTCAAATGTAAGTAAATGTAATCCTTTATTTTAGTTACTTTAATAACTTGCTAAATTACAAATACCTACAGGGTCAAAAATCTGAAAAGGTACAAAAATGTAAATTTTTTTCTTTTTTCAAGCAACTAAGCCAGCTCAACAAGGTGTGATATTTTAAAACAAAAGCTATTACAACCTACAATCACAGATACCCCCTCCCTCCAAAGCACGCAAAATGCGAGAATCGCGTGTACCCCCGTTTATAAAATAATATCGTAAGTGTTCTTGAGTAAGTTTTTTTTTCCATTTTCATGAGAGTACCTGATATATCTGCCAGAAGTCTATACCTCGCTTTCAAATTTATGGGATGTGGGATATCTTCTTGTTCTATTGTAACTAATCGTACGTTATGCAAAACAAAAATGCGAGTACACACCTAGTTTCACACCAGTGTTGTTTTCTGTAAGGAGCTATTTTACAAGAACTCCCAGTCACACACTCCATTTGTAGTTAAATTGTTGCTTCAGTACAGTCCAGTCAGAATTTGGTCTTTATCTCTAGTTTTCTGCCACTGAGCAAAAGTCATCCCTTCTGTTTTAGTGTGCTTTCTTATTGGGGTTGTAAACGCGTAGAAAAACATTTCACACAGCGAGTATTATTACAGTTTCCATACTTTTGCTTAAAAAACTGTAAAGCTTTCATCTTATTAAAGCGTTTCGTTTAAGTACTGTCTTGGGATTTTGTTTTTTTTTGTGGATTTGTACGCATCGTCGTCCTCTCTTCGATTCATTCAAATTTTCGATGGTTTCGAGACGCAGTATTTGCATAGTTGAATTTCGCGTTATTGTAACTGTACATTGTTCACGGATCTGATCTAAATTAGATCAAATGTGAATCCAATCAGAGTGTCTGTTCGCGAAATTGTTAGGTATGTCTAAAAACGTCATTATCGACGATGTGGTTAAAGGCGTGTTTTTTTAAGGTTGTTGACCTGTCTACACTTAACTATTACGGTGAGTGCAAATTTTGATTTGTTTGTTATAAATACATTTATTTAAAAGAATATTTTTACATCTTCCTCTCCAATTAATTTCATTTGTAAGCAGGGGACACTGTTGTAGGTACGTAACCTACTTGGAATGATTCTATTTTAAGCTTTGAAATATGTATAATTGATATACCTATTCGTGCCAAAATACGTAACGTAAGGTCCTCTGTAGTCAAATACATGGGGCGTGAATGATGTTGCTGTGGCAATTACTTTCCACAATAAATAAATACCCGAAAATGTACAAGTTAGTGAAATCTGTATCCAAAAATTTTCAGTTTTGTTTAACTGTTTAAGGAATCCTCTCGCCCATAACCATTATAAGCTAAGTCGCGAATATAGTTGTTTTTAATTAGACTTGTAAACAGTGTGATATTAAGCAAAGTTTGTCTTGGAACTATATAATTAAATTTTGCTTTGAATAGAAATTGTGGGAAAAATTTAATATTTCATTTCGCATTGAAATTCGGCAGCTCGTTAAAATAAACAAAAGCCTTGTTGGCAAAGTAGTGGCATCTGAAGTAGGTATTAGAATCATTCCAATTTCGTTAAGGATCACCGTTGTATTATTGTTAGCCTTCCATTCAATACAATTAAAATAAAAATAAGGCAACAAAAAATAAATAGTGGATGTGCCCAACAACTCACCTTGATTTCACCGCCAGTGCATTGTTGTCCTTTGTTCGAAAACGGTCGTGTAAGTGTTTTATGTTCTTAAAAAATAGTACAAAACGAGGGCATAATTTATTAGTAGTCTGAAGACTTAAAGGTTTGTAAGAATGAATGCTAAAATTATTGACAGTTCGTTGACTGGGCTAAAGATACCTATTATAATACATTTAACTCTCCCTCGTACCTTTGTAAGGTTTCACTAATTAAGACTTAACGTATGTAAAGTACAAGCATTTATTCTTGTTTTTAAAGAAAATTTGAAATGTACATTATTACCTAATTGTTATGGAATAGTTGCCAAACAACCAGATACACTCAAAATTTGGGGTTAAAGGTGATGAATACAAATTTAATATTAATTTCTTCAATTTTATATTTTCCTCTAAGATTTATAATAAGTAAATGGAAATATCATCAGAGAAAGGCCGAGTTTCATCTTGCCATAGGTCACCGGTTATTCTAATATTTCGTTTAACATTTATTTGGTAACTACATTATTTATTACTTAGTTACTATCACTTTCTGTTGGAACCAATTTTCGTTGTTTATTTCTAAATGTTTGAAACCTACTCAGGTTAATGACAGTTAGCTACACGTGGATAATATAATCAAATTATTGGTTACAGTTGTGCAAAAAAATTATTCGGGATCGAGATACTTTTAGATATTGTATCACACTAGCTTCGAGACCATTTCGAACAATTTTCAAAGGATATTAAAACTGTGTTGACGTTACTTGTCTTATGACTCCTCGTGAATTTTGGAATCTATTTCACACGTCAAAATAATAATTTAGATTCCCATAACTTAGTAGATAGATATTCTTATTTTGCCAAGGTATAAATATTTTAGTACGTGCGTACAAATTCGGTTAACATGTTACAGTACCTCTACTTACTTTGAAGATCGTACACTTACACATAGATATTATTTTCCCGACATAAGGAAATGGGAAAGTGACAGTATAAGATGATGAATAAAATATTGTTTTTGAAATCATACAACCAGGTCCGACGAGATGAATTCACTGTTCCAGTTAATGTAATTCAACAACGCTGATTTTTTAGGAGTACGATTGTAATTTATTTTGGCTCATAAACAGCAAGAATCTGGAATAGTAAAAGTTTTTAAGTGGGATCAAAAGATAAATTTCTGTTCTGATTTTATTAACTCTATTAACTCAGCTTACAGTTAAAAGTGATATCATCAATTCCTATTTTAGTAGTTTCTTAGTGACTTTGAATGAATTTATTCTTGAGTAAATTTGTTTTATCACTCGAATGCCTTGTATTTTGCCATACTTTTCGTAACTTACGCTAACCAAAAAATTAAAGAAGGCAGCGTCTTTCCTGCGACCAGTCAAAAATTAAATGGAGATTGGGTGAGAAGCGATGAGGAAAAGGCAAACACTTTCGTGGGAGTATCCCAACCTTTCCTCTCAGCAATCACAGAAAATGAAGAGACACATCTAGAAGAGTTCATAAAAACACGCAACCATTGCCAATTAAACCATTCAAAGTGAAAGAAGTGCAGAAAATAATAAAAAACCTGAATCCCAAAAAAAGCTCCAGTATACGAGTTCACCACGGGAAAAATATTAAAGAAACTGCCCGACCAAGAAATGGAAAACAGACTAAATTATCCTCATCCCTAAGCCAGCAACACCGCCTCAGGACGTCGCATCCTATAGACCAATCAGCCTAATTTCATTGAAAAATTGAAGCTATAAAATAAGTGAGGGATAGGGAAGTCACTGAAGTCAGGTCGTCGACCTGAACCTTCTACGACATGTAAACTAATGCATTTACAAAATGTTTATTTGTAAACTAAATAATTTTGGATGTCACATTTAAATAAAATCCAATTTATTCTTCATGCGTTTTTCAGTATCATGAGCGCAAGTTGATAGTGTATCTTATGCGTTTAAAATATTAAAAATATCTATGGAAACATATTTTGAAATGAAATATTTTTGCAGTCCTGCAAAATTTCATTATTCTAAAAGGTTTGACCTTGAACCCCAAAATGTTGCCCTGCGACGCATTTTTTTGCTACACCATTAAGAGGGCCCGTGATTTTTCTCTATACCAGGACCCAGGACACGACTCTCGGCGACCCTGCATATAACTGCAGCTTTTCTTTGTAATTATATGTACATACATATAAGCATTAGTGAATTCCGCTGGAGACGACAAGAAAATCTATTTCATTTTCGTTTTTTTCAGAACTTTCGATCGGTACATAATGTACATTCTAATTAAACGTATTCTTAGCATTTTTGGTGAAAATTGCCTATAGTTCTTTTTCAAAAATTGATTACAATACTTTGCGATCATTTTAATATTCTTTATTGATAACCTCTGGATACGTTCTGGGTTTATTTTAGTTATTTTTCTCAATAATGAAGCACGAAGCGGTATAACTTATATCGATATGTTCGTTTTTGTACAAAGTTATTGCTTCCAAACCATATTCATAAATTTGTCAATGTAACGCCTACATTTTATAAAATTCCTTTAATTGGTATAATTTATGCGACACAGTCTAAAAAAGTATAGCATTCATCATGCGCTGTCAATTATGTCCGCGGCCCAGCCTCCAGTCATATACAGGGTGGTAGGGTTTATAACAACAGAACTTCGCCAAATAATAGAAAACTTTAAAATTGCAGTTTCCCATATAAACTTATAATATGTATTATAGGAATTTATCACCACAAGCTTTAAATC
This sequence comes from Pyrocoelia pectoralis, assembly GCA_036250285.1. NCBI lineage: Eukaryota > Metazoa > Arthropoda > Insecta > Coleoptera > Lampyridae > Pyrocoelia > Pyrocoelia pectoralis. The sequence continues at coordinate 33,005,697 of CM070077.1, forward strand.
GTGAAAGATCCTTAACCCATACTGTGAAACAAATTTCAATTTTTTTGTGTAGTACTACATATTAAAAACTATTAAAAACACCTTTTTCTCACATTTTTAACATCCTTTGACTTATAATATTAATTGTTGCGTTTACAAACGCTGCTTGGTAAATTTTTCACCCTTTGATGTAAGGGACATACAGTTATTCGTCATTTTTACAGCATGCATATTTCTTTGTTTTCTTCGTAAAACTGGTGAAAACCTGTAGTTGCGAGAATGATAATTTCTAAGTGTTGTACTTAGTGAAAGTAGCCGAGTGCTTCACTTCTTGTATTTCTTGTCATTATTTTCTATAGTGCGACTTCATAAGTATTGTTACGTACTTGTTAAAGTGTTTGATAAAGTTTTCAAACTCGCATTTTCATTTTTGATTGAACCGTCTTTCAATCATTTAACGTAACTTGAGAGAAGAACATACATACGATGAGAAAAGAAGTCAAAATCAACTTTTTTTATCGCAACTACAACTAGCAGTGTCAACGTGTACGGAGCACTAAGAGTGACTTGGCGATTCCTACACTGTAATCCAGAGATTCCTACTACACGAAGTGTCTGATCAGGAGATTTACTGCTACATTTATCCGTCACGTTCCACAATGGTTGTTGGCGCTACGCTGCATGGATCAAACTCATCTTGTAGTTTAGTAACAAAGGTTCGATTTCAAAATGAAACTTTTCCTTTACTTTTTACAAATTTGTGGTAAAAAGTTTCGCCTTTTAAACCTACTATCCTGAGCAAATATAATCTAATCCATTATCTGTGTTGCCAATTATAATTTTAGAAAGGGACAATCCCCTACAAATGCTACACGTACCCTGGTCAGTTACTTTTGCCAATTTTTGGCCTCGGATAATAAGCATCTTCCACGAGTCACAATTATTCTGTTATATGTTTCGAAGTTACATTTATTTATTCACCTATGTGCGGTGGGCCTGTTCGTGAATATTGTCTCTTCTGTTTTGGCTCATACGGCAGAAATATTCGTTTATACAGGGTGACCCAGGGCTGTGTGATTGGTCCATAACTTTTTTGCTATTCAAGATATCGACATGCGGTTTTCACCGACAAGTAAGCACACTTATACTGCACATTATAAAAATATTTTGATTATATACAGAATGTTCCTATACAGGGTGGTAAACCAAAGTTATGTTTTTTTAAATGGAACACCCTATATATTTCTACATTATTAGTTTTTACATGAAAAAATAATGACACTTTGTATAGGTCACTATGGGTCTAGCTCTCTCCGTTTCGGCGTTATTCAACGTTTTGTTCGAAAAAAGACTCATATTTGATGGGTCACTGCCCAGTAGGCCATGGATATTTTTCGAAAAACTTGCCACAGAAAATTTTAGAATAACTTGGAATTTTAATAAATAGTCGACTTTTGGTCCATGCATGCACACACTATACAGGGTGTGCGGAAACGCAAAAAGTCGAATAACTCTTTATTTATAAATGGAACACCCTGTATTTCTGTTCACGATTCGATTAAGTTTTTTATAAGCTTTCCACTGATATACAATTTGTATGGTCAATTCTGAATAGTTACTGAGATTTTCTGGAAAAACTATTGTAATTATGAAGAAGTAGATTTTTGCAATTAGGCTGCTGTCAGCGAATATCGCAAGTGTTTAGATATCTTGCAACACTAGTAAAACATCCACTTGAGTTTCTTCATCAATCCTCCCTACCAATATCACTTTTTTTCCATATTTAATGCTGCCAGATTCTTCAAATCGATTTCTAAGTTTTGAAAAGAAATGACTTGTGGTACTCTCGTATCGGGAGATTTTTGATGGTATATTCTACTGGCTAACAAAACATTTCGATCGACTTCACCAATACAGTAACAAGGGCGTCGCCAAGGGGGGGCCAGGGGGCCATCGCCTCCCCTGGGAAAAAGAAAAAGTCAAGTTATTAAAAATAAAAATAAATTTTGTACGAAATCTTGAAAAAACGCCAGAGCCACGAACTCCCAATAGTGCTTGCCCCCCCTTCTGGGAAAATTTTCCGGCGACGTCCTTGTACAGTAAACCATATTGATTAATTCTTGATGCGTGAAATTCATTTTAGTCGAGCAAAAATGTGCAACAGTAACAATGTAGATTATCACACTAGCATCTAAATTAACTGTCATATCACTTACGATATTCGCAGACAGCATCCTACTTGCAAAAAACCACAACTTCTTCATAATTACAATAGTTTTTCCGGAAAATCTCAGTAACTATTCAGAATTGACCATACAAATTGTATATCAGTGGAAAGCTTATAAAAAACTTAATCGAATCGTGAACAGAAATACAGGGTGTTCCATTTATAAAAAAAGAGTTATTCGACTTTTTGCGTTTCAGCGCACCCTGTATAGTGTGTGCATGCATGGACCAAAAGTCGACTATTTATTAAAATTCCAAGTTATTCTAAAATTTTCTGTGGCAAGTTTTTCGAAAAATATCCATGGCCTACTGGGCAGTGACCCATCAAATATGAGTCTTTTTTCGAACAAAACGTTGAATAACGCCGAAACGGAGAGAGTTAGACCCATAGTGACCTATACAAAGTGCCATTATTTTTTCATGTAAAAACTAATAATGTAGAAATATACAGGGTGTCCCATTTAAAAAAACATAACTTTGGTTTACCACTCTGTATAGGAACATCCTTTATATAATCAAAATATTTTTATAATGTGCAGTATAAGTGTGTTGACTTGCCAGTGAAAACCGCATGTAGATATCTTGAATAGCAAAAAAGTTATGGCCCAATCACACAGCCCTGGGTCACCCTGTATATTTTTGGAATAATTCAAAACTAGTTTTCTACCATTGCATAACACTGGGGAACTTTGGAAGTTTGGAAAATACTGTACAATTAAGAAATCGTGCAAATGGAAGGATTATATGGAAAGGAACAAGTGGGGTAAAGGGTAAAAGCAATTATATAGTAAGACCAAATAGGTTACTTAAACTAAACCAAATCAGTGTTTTGAATGGAGATCACATCACTTTCCGCATTTAAAATTTTAAAAACTGAATGCAATTTTCAAATTTGTGTGGTCTTTAGTAAAGGGTTAAATGTTTAATAATTAGATCATAAATTGGCTTCATAGCTACGAAAATGTGCTGATACTGTTTGAGGTAGCGGAGTCTGCAATTTTACACCATAAATTAATTCCATACGTCCTAAAACATTTGGCCAAAACCCAATTACAGAGTGTTTTGCGCATTCACATTTGGTACAAAGCTTACAATACCAGAAAAGGGCCTAAAGTAAAAGGTGTATGAAGATTAAACTACCTTGGCGTTACCGCATATTCACAACTGCCTTAAGATTACTTTCATCGAATTCAGAAAGATATTTACCGGTTTTCTCTGTTGATCAACTAACTGCGTTCGTTACTGTATTCGGTCTGTCCGAATTTTATATCACTTTGCTAAGTTGGTCACAATGGCCGCCGAATTTTGGAATTTACGAATTTCGCTATGGTTATGCACTTATGTACTGTACCTATTGCATTACCAGATGTTTTTCAATTCGTGTTAACACAAACGAAATAATTAAGGAGATTTAAAAGGAACTAAACACATTTCCATTAAACGCAAATTACACATCACCTTCACGCATATGCACATACAATACAGTAATGAAGGCGTAATAAAAATCTAAATCTAAACAAAATGTACCTACGTCATATAATTAACAAATTTAATTGAAATGGTTTTTAGACAGCATCTAATTTAATTAAATGTTTTTTAAATGTGCTGCAAAACCTCGAGAAATGTTACTGACTTATATACAGGGTGTGCGTAAAGTATTCTATCTCCATAATATTTTACCTAACTGTTCTATTATATTGTATTATAAACTAATGTTTATTTATTATTTGTATGGGCAACAAAAGCGCAACGAAAGTTACTTACATTTGGCAATATGGGTGGATGTATTCCAAGTTTGATCAAAATCTAAGATGTTGACAAAACGTCCTCCTTTCATGGGATATCCTCAGCTTCGGGAGTAGAAAGAAGTCACAGTAACGCATGTCTGGCGAATACGGAAAACTTAATCAAAATTAGTAATTAGTCGAGTAATTAGTTTTTCAACTTTCCAAAATCTAAGAAGACAGACATCAAAAACCATAACAACAATTATTGTGGTTTTTTATGTTTTCAGTGTTGTACACAATGGCCATAAGGGTTCCAGTTCTTCTAAGAATCAGAGGATCCCCTAAGACCAAAAGTGCCAGTGTAAAATATAAATAGGCATTTATTAAGATGTTTTGGTTACGAATGGTAATATAACATTGCCCGCATTTGTAGAAATAAGAAATACATTGTTATTGAATTAATAGCGTGTGTCCGTTAGGGATATATTATGTAAAATATGTTGTGTTTAGCGCGCCTGTCAGGATTATATAAGTTATGATTATTATGTTTAGCTTACGAACATGAATGTGGAAAAAGCACGTAGACAACCTTACTGAAGGGAGAAAAAAATGAATAGACGGGCAGTCAGTCTATATACGAGATTTGTAATGCGAGTATATGATATCTTTTGGTGATCAATAAAATTCGAGAGGTGTTGTTCTTGGAGTTATATTTTTGTGTTATTTGAGTTTTTCTTACATATCAGAAGTGGGATTATACCTAAGTGCCGCTTTAATTAAATGTAACATTTAAGAATGCATTAGTGATTCGATTGTGTTATTGTTAGAGTGTACCTATTTGTGGAATTACGGGTCTTCTAATGACGCACGGCGTCAAGTGAAACGTTTAAAGAAGCGTGCATCAAAATTCGGTGTGTCCAGTTGTGACGAAACGCTTGTGCCAGCATTTCATCCCCAAAAAGATGACTTCTCGATTGAAGTGTGGACATCGCCAGTAGATGATGTCGCAGGTACTTATGCGTGGTGCGATAAGGTGGTAGCAAGCAAACGTTGCGAATCGCCTTCGTGGAATGGCGAGATGAGAGAATGTGAATGTCAAATGGCAGCATCTCGGAGAGGATTTGACGAAGCAAGTTCGTAAACCACTTCCGTTCTCGGAGTTGTTGCTTGATGCGGAGAATTATTGGGCTGTTCCTGGAGAAGATTTGGGTGAGTACTGTTTTGATAAACTAACCAAATAAAAGTTGCTCAATGTGCGCATACCTGAACTGTATTTTGTGAACGCTGTTAATTGACGGAATATCGAACGAGGATATTGCTAGGTCAGCTAGGTCGCCGAATTTTCAAGAGACTAATCAACTGTATGCTTTCTTGAGTACGCTGGGATGTATCCCAGATAGGAGGGCTGGTGTCAAACCTTAGTAAAATTTAAGAGTGACTAGTGAGTGTCCCAAGAGAATGTTAATTGCAAACGATTGGGTCATATTCAGAATAAATGTCCTTATAAGAATATTAAAACTGCCAACCAGCCGAAAGCATCCTCTAACCATGATATCAATGAAGCCAATATACAGCACAGTGTGTTGAAAAACCCGTATCTAAAGCATGCCATTATTAATAATAGAAAAGTGAACTGTTTGATCAATACGGGTAGTACGTTAAGTTTAGTTTGGGAATCCATTTTGGGAAAAATAGGTTTGCAGTATCAACCTGATACAAATAAAATACTACGTAGTTTTGACGGAAATCTGGTCCCGCAGTTGGAAGTGTTAGAACTTTGATTCAGGTAGACGAAGCCACAGCTGTGGATACTTTAATTGTGATGAAAGATGGCAAATTAGTGCAAGACTGTATAGTGGGTGGAGATTTTCTGAATTCGCCCAATGTAATGTTCATGAAGAGTGGGAACAAAGTTATTGTACGACAGCTAACTGAATTGGAGCTCTCAACGCAACCTGAAATTGCGAATGCATGTGCGGTGGAGAACAGAGCGCATCCTGTGTTTGGTAATGTGGACTAGGGCTAAAGCACCAGTGTAAAGCATTGCTTGAATACATACCAAGATGGCGGATTTAGGCAAGACCAATACAACCGAGTTAATTATAAAATGATCATCGAAGAACCAATTGTGTATAGGCCATATCGACTGCCAGTGAAAGAGAAAGAGATTTTACGTGGAATAATTGACGAGCTGTTAGCTAACGGTATAGTTCAACCCTCTCAGTCACCCTATGCAAGTTTGATTCTTTTGGTGAAGAAGAAGACTGACGATTACCGAATGTGCGTTGATTGACGTTTGAATGCAGTAACGGTAAAGGACAAGAACCCGCTACTGTTGATTGAGGAACAATTAGATAAGTTAGGGGGTCATCAATGTTTGATAACCTTGGATTTAGCTTCGGGGTTCTACCAAGTCCCTGTTGCGGAATAGTCAGTGCCTAAAACCGTTTTCGTCACACTGGATGATCATTTGGAGTTTCTAAGAAAGCCATTTGGTCTTTCAAATACGCCAGTTGTGTTTCAGAGGTTTACGAACAACGTATTGGAACCTTTGAAAGATTTTATTGGTTTTACGTATATTGATGATATGATATTACCGTGCCCAAATCTTATAGAGGGACTGGATCGGTTGCGTCAAGTGTTGGAAGCTTCCGTAAGAATTGCCTAACATTGAGGTTAGAGAAATGTAGACTCTTTCAGAAAAATAACACTATTTAGGTAGGGAAATCACAGTCGAAGGAATAAAACCAGGCGCTCAAAAAGTGCAAGCCGTGTTTGAGATGAAAAAACCTCAGACTGTGAGAGAGGTACGACAATTTCTGGGTTTGTCGGAGTATTTTCGTCGCCATTAAAAAAATTATGGAAGGATGGTGGAGCCACTGACCCGGTTATTGTGTGAAAGTGTACCGTGGGTCTGGGGACCGCAGCAACAAGATGGTTTTGAATTGATCAAAAGTGTGTTAATGACGAGACCAGTGTTATTGGTTTTTAATCCCGAATTAGGTATTGAATTACATACAGACGCCAGTTCGCTGGGATTTGGTGCAATGTTATTAGAAAAATCCAATGATACTTTACGCGTAGTGGCGTACTATAGTAAGCAGGCCACGTTGGAGCAAAGATTTTATCATTCCTATGAATTGGAGACAATGGCCGTTGTTTACGCTTTTCGGCATTTTAGAGTATACATACTTGATTGGATTAAAGTTTCGAGTAGTAACTGATTGTAATGTGTTAAGAACGGCATTCTCAAAAAGGAACTTGATTCCGCGAGGGGCGAGATGGTGGCTCGAAGTACAAGACTTCAATTTTGAAATTGTGTATCGTCCCGGGAGATGCATGTCTCATGTTGATACATTGAGTAGGCAACCAGTCGACTTACCGGAGATTAACCAAGCCGACTTGACTGAAAGCGATTGGATATTGGCAGCTCAGCTGCAGGACGAACAGATAGCACGAATTCGCACTATTCTGAGTAGTGCAGAGAAAACAAGAGAGACGAAAAGGTATTTTGATGAATAAGAGTTGAAGGATGACAGAGTTTATAGAAGGTGAGAATATGGTAAAAGTGCCTGAGTGGTTTCCAGAAATGTGAGATGACAAGTGTGTCGATTGTGTCATGATCAGGTAGGTCATGCTGGTATTGAAAGGACAGTAAAGAGGATGCAGAGGTACTATTGGTTTGCGAAAATGCGACGTTTTGTAAATGTTCGAGCGTGTTTGGCTCATGTAAAGTGTTCTGGTAAGAGGCAAGGGAAACTGTATCCCATTGAGAAAGTTGACGTCTTTACGAAGTTGTGATCGTCGAAGCGGTAAGGTCGCAAAAGGCTGAACCAGTAGTGCTAGTGCCGCAAGAGATCATGTGTTTGTGCGGAGTGCCGACCCGTATGATAAGTGAGCGAGGATGTGCTTTTATTGCACAGTCGTTTAAACTCTTTTGTGAAAGATAGAACATCAAACATGTGCCCTTGCGCGAACGGACAGTGCGGAAGGTATAATAGAACGATTCTTAGTGCGTTAGATGCCCTTGGTGCTGATACCGATGGTAGGTATGCAATAGGACACGCAAGTGAGAGAAGTGCAAAGTGCGATAAATACTGCTCTTAATGAAGGTATCAACCAAGCAGCTTTGTTGGCAGAGTTCAAACGAGAATGGAACGCCTCGACTTGTCCGAAGTAAGAGACAGAAGGAAGAGGTATATCGCGGCAGATCAAGTTCGCCAGAAAGAGTATTATGAGAAAAGTCGCAGAGAAGCTGACAAGTATAACGGGGGTGATCTGGTGCTGATACTGGTCACCACTGGCTCGACGAATGCTGGATTAAGTAACAACATTTTGAGATGTGGTTGTCGCCACACGGACAAGGTTGTCCAGTTACGTAAAGTTTGAGATGGTGGTTGTCGCCACACGGACAAGACTGTCCAGTTACGTAAAGTTTTGAGATGTGGTTGTCGCCACACGGACAAGGCTGTCCAGTTACGTAAAGTTTTGAGATGTGGTTGTCGCCACACGGACAAGGTTGTCCAGTTACGTAAAGTTTGAGATGGTGGTTGTCGCCACACGGACAAGACTGTCCAGTTACGTAAAGTTTTGAGATGTGGTTGTCGCCACACGGACAAGGTTGTCCAGTTACGTAAAGTTTGAGATGTGGTTGTCGCCACACGGACAAGGCTGTCCAGTTACGTAAAGTTTTGAGATGTGGTTGTCGCCACACGGACAAGGCTGTCCAGTTACGTAAAGTTTTGAGATGTGGTTGTCGCCACACGGACAAGGCTGTCCAGTTACGTACAGTTTTGAGATGTGGTTGTCGCCACACGGACAAGGCTGTCCATTTCGTTTTTCAGATAATGGTTGTCGCCACACGGACATGTTTGCCCAGCTATGTAAAGATTTGATGAGTGGTTCACGCCATACGGGCCTGATCTGTCCAGAATTTTTCCAGTGATGCTGTCTACCTTGGGAGGTGGACTTAACGGATTTTTGGAGAAAACTGAGGGGTACTGCCTGAGGACAGGCAGTTTGTCAGGATGGTCGAGTGTAAAATATAAATAGGCATTTATTAAGATGTTTTGGTTACGAATGGTAATATAACATTGCCCGCATTTGTAGAAATAAGAAATACATTGTTATTGAATTAATAGCGTGTGTCCGTTAGGGATATATTATGTAAAATATGTTGTGTTTAGCGCGCCTGTCAGGATTATATAAGTTATGATTATTATGTTTAGCTTACGAACATGAATGTGGAAAAAGCACGTAGACAACCTTACTGAAGGGAGAAAAAAATGAATAGACGGGCAGTCAGTCTATATACGAGATTTGTAATGCGAGTATATGATATCTTTTGGTGATCAATAAAATTCGAGAGGTGTTGTTCTTGGAGTTATATTTTTGTGTTATTTGAGTTTTTCTTACACCAGTGGTCTCTAAATTACTAAAGACGGCCCTGTGTGTGAGCTTAAAGGTTAATTCTATCACTAACAATATTCAAAGCTTGATCACCTTGATTATCAAATATTAACATTTTGGTGCATAAGAATAATATACAGCTGCTCTATTACAAATTAAATTACAGGGCATTGAACTATTCAGATTGAATTTGCATGAATCTTACTCTACAAGTCTAAATACATTTGTGCTGTGCTCTAAATGTAAATGCGAGTAGCCACTAACAAATAATTAGGTACCGTTTTGTGTCAGCTTTAATGAAATATTTGGATTATCCTTCATCTAAAATTCTAGCCGATTACCTTTCGTAAGCAAACGTTTGAAATGTAATTCAGGTACCTAATTTTTCGTAATCACAGTACATAATTCTTGTTACTGAAATGGTTTCCGTACAATAATTTATACAATATGGTGGGTCATTGTTTGATAATAAGGACTATAAATAAATATGATTGTTTAATCATTTCTACGTCCAGCCCACCCCATTTTCAAGCCCACCTAGGTTTTAATATCAGTTAACATAGCACATTTAGGATAATGACGTAGACTCTTGTGAATCTTCGTTAAAAATTCAGAACGAAATGACGTAGGTATCATATTTTACGATGCTTGACCATAACCTTAAGTTGAAGAAGTATGTCAAGAAAAGAAAATTGGTAATCAAGGCTTTAATTTTTTAGATGAGTTTGTAAACAATTACAAGTTTTGTAGGTCTCGACACGACTCATTTATTAATATAATTTACAGTAACACGTTGCCTCTTCCGGTGATAAACTTATCAGATCACGTTATAGGAGGTCGTAATTGGAATGAAATGTTAACAAAAATCAAACCTCAACCTTGAAAGTAATCTTGTTTCTCACGACAAGGCTAATTTCAAGTTTTGCAATACTCATAGATATATTGTGGACCGCACCGATTGACTCAATATAGGTAAACATTTTGAAGACAGGTTGTGATATAATAGTCTTATCATTATTTGCGTTTATTGACAATGTAAATAATCGAAGCGTTTAGTTTATCGGTGTCCGTATTAACAGTTAGCAATTTATTTTTGGCACAGCAGGTATTTGTTTATTTTAATCGAGTTAGTGTGATTAGTATTGGTAAATTGGTATGCTTAAGTCGATAGTTCGTCTAAATCTAAAAGAAGCAATTAAGTGAGATAATATGAATAATCACTAATTTACTTAATTTAACTAATTGGGTAGTTAATTTGTGAATTTGGATACGCGTGCTGACATTTAGCCATGCGATTTATGGTTACAGTTTTCGTAAGTAAGTTCTTCCATAAATTTGTAATTCTAGAGTTTGCAGATGCGCCAGTGATACAAGTCCTCAATATTGTCCTATCGCTATTACGAAAATTGGTATCAACAAAAATCGTCGTTTACTGAAAGATCACGGCGACTGACCCATTAGGTAAGTTCGCTCGTTTAGTATTGAAAGGAAACTTAAAATGATATCAGTATCAAAATCTTAATAACCATGTCATCGTTCAGACATTTTTAAAAGAAATCCACTTTGCAGTTATCAGAAACCTCTCGAAGGACCACTTATCTTCTCGATACTCCATTAGATAGATTTCGAAAAAAATTTACTTATTACGTTCGTGACAACGATGCGACATCCGTAAGCTTTTATTATACTTACTCGTTTCATGGTCCTCCGATTCCAAAACTACTACCAGTTAAAAAGTTTATATAGAAAAGGTATATCTACTGACAAGCTCAATTATACAGTTTTTCGTAATATTATAAAAATGGCTCCATGGATTTTGAAAAAGATTCCTTTATTGTATTGAAGCATTATGCGCAAATTTTTTTTTCTACAAACGTCAAAAGATGAAGGTTTGCGCATTGATAACAATACGCGAAGTGACCCTTTTTTTCACTTTCCTACGTTACCATGACAGCGTGCTCGAAATGACGACGCCGTGCGCGAAGTACTTACTTCGCGCACTGCACACAAACTAGATGAGAGTTTTGTATTTTAACGTTAAAATAATTGTTATAACTTTTTCACGTTTGCAGAAAAAATTTTGTTTAGCAACTCGTGCGCGAAATACTTTGGTGATCGAGAACTGATTTTTTTAACTCGGCTGCGCCTCGTTAAATAAATCAGTTCTCGATCACCAAAGTGGCGTTTCGCGTACTAGATACAAAAATAACTATGGTTTGGCTCTGTAAATCACTTTTTGGATTATTCGTTTGACATGACACGAAGAAAGCAACAAAACAGTATTCCATTATTTCAATTAGTACTGTTTAAATTAATTGTATTTCTGGATTCTGGATTACGATGGGAGGGTGGTCAGAAGTCCACTCGCACATAGGCCACCTATTCGGGCCCTTTGTGCTGCCTCCCTGATTAGAGTCGTTCGACCCCGCATCATCACTCAAGCCATCCCACACGTGAGGTAAACCTGAGGATGCTGGACGGGGAAGCGGCTCTAATCTTAGCCATGTCCGGCCAGGAGTCCCTCAACATGGATCGTCTTAATTCGACAAGTACGGGACACTCACAAAGTATGTGTTGCGCCGTCTCATCTTCTGTGTAGCATCCTCTACAGGATGGTGATTCAACCAAGCCCATGCGGTGCATGTGCTTGTTAAGTTTACAGTGCCCAGAAAGTATGCCCACAAGTAGCCGCAGGTTCTTTCTGGATAGCCCTGTGCAAAATCGCGCCAGACTACGAGATGGTCCTCTAAAGGCCTCTCTCGCTTGACGGCATTCTGACATCAAGTTCCACCTAGCCTTATGCTGGGCTTGGGTGTCTTGAGTTATTAAGTTGTTTACAGTTGATACTGTAAGTGGGAGAGCCGGCTCTGGACCATAAAACAGTTGTTTTGAGACCAGTCGGGCTAACTTATCGGCTTTTTTAATTAATTGTATTTGTTGCTCCTATTGTTTCCACAATTATTTAACTTTTTGTATGACATTACTGTTTAATTTCCCCCGCGGCAGCTATAATCTTAGCCAGCTGTTCTTCGTCACTTTCAATTCCAATTGGAGGCTCCCTGTGTTGTGTACACTTGGGAAAAAGTTCATGGTGTTTAAATCTGTAGATCGCCCGATCTATGTGGTAGGTCTTCTTTTTACTAACAATTTGTGTTAAAAAATTGCCTATCCAGAACAGCTCCAGCCACTAAGAATATGTAGGTTGGTACTACCATTGACTTTATATAATATAGTCAATGGTACTACATACTACATACGCTCCCTCAAGCTATAGATCCTCCAAATTATTATTATCAACTTTGTATCTAAGAAAGTTGCATAGGCTTCACCAAGCCAATAGGCTGACTTTTTATAATAAGGCCGTGAAGATTTTAGTAGTAGCAAAGTTGGTTATTTCGCTAATTAAAAATCCTGCCAAAACTAAAAGTCGCTTCGTCAAAGAATGTGATTCAAGACATTTCTTCTTTGATTGTATTAATTAATTAACCACCTGCACAAATGTACTTAGGGTTGAAAATTTGCCTCTGTGAGATGTACTTTCTGAAAATAATCTTTATATAAAACCCTCCACAGAGTCATGTGACGAATTTCAAGATTGCTAGCCACAGATGTAGAGTTTTAACTAATCTTTTCTATTAGGGCAACGCTCTCGATATTCATTTAACCTTCCATTTTATTCTACTGGCCGTATTTCAGTAACATGTCAACCATTACCAGTACAGGAACGAACATGACATTAAAGAAACGTTTAAAAGAAATTAAATAATGAAAGTTGTACTGATTTGTTACATTGTTTCATGTCATAACCGAGGTCTTGCAGGATCAAGTTTCAAAGTCGTCGTAGCCATTTTTTGTATATTATCAAGGAGCATTGCTCTTTGATATTACGTAATAAAGTGTTTATATCGCCGCCATTCGGCCATTACACATTTTAAAACAAATATATTGTAACAAAAGTTGTAAAAAATGTGGGAAATTAGGTAGCTACGACATTTTTTTGAAAACTAAAGAAGATCGATGAAATATATAAACCCAAGGTAAAGTTACAGAAAAAATATTGTAGTTCAGACAAGATCTACACTACGTATAACAGGGTTGAGCATTGTCGGTAAATACACCCTTTGTATATAGGGATGTAATACGGATTACTTAGAAGAAAAATGATATGAATTTTCAGCAGGTTATAAGCTCAGATTAATTATTTGAGAAATCTAGTAAGGTAATTGCCAACAAATATTTGTATGTATTTTATAATTAAAATGTCAATTTTTCGCCAAAAGAAGAAATATTTAAGGATTGTTTGTACATACGGGAGTAACAATTGTTGATTCTCAGTAACTTATAACTTAACATGTAACTCGTACGAGCCTTATTATTGTCCTTCGTGTTGCCTATGTTGGTATAAAAAGAAGCGTGCTGGTAAAGATTTAGAAAAAAGCTCAGGCTTTTAATTGGATTCTATATATGTCTTCAGAAAATCGAACAAAATCTTGTCCGCCTCATGTGGGAGAATTCTGGAACATAATCCCTATTATACACATTTTAAAACCAAGGCACTTACCTAAGTATTCCGTGCCAAATGGCACACTCTTTAGGTATAATTCTTTCCACAACATCTCTCCTTTGAGATTCCATTACAACCTTGGCTACATCTGACGGGTTTAATATTGAAAGTAAACTAGGAAACCGAATTTTATATTTCTTCACCAACCCTGTATTCATGATGGATGGATACAGAACTGTCGTTTTAATGTGGAATTCTTCAAGAAAATCTAACTCCCTACGTAAGGCACACATTAAGCCACGAATTCCGAACTTAGAAGAGCAATACGGGACAACATTGGGTGATCCCTCAAAACCACAAATGGAGGAAATGGAAACAATGTGCCCACGTTTTTTCTTTAACATAGACGGTAATATCGCTTTTATCGTCTGTAACGCGACAATAAGATCTTTATTTTGTAATTATTTGATAATGTACCCAATGATAACCTAATAAATTTACGTTCAATGTTTCTTCGATTTGTTCTTTTGTTTGTTCGACAAAAAGGCGTGATGGCATTATTCCAGCGTTGTTAATTAAAATTGTGATCTCACCTATTTCCTCACTGATTCGATCAACTATAGCTTGCACCTTCGTATAATCACTAATATCGCAACTGCCAAAATAATTATTAAACTAAATAACGTCTCTAGTTTTAAAGGGAACTACGTACATGTAAGCGTATACTTTACTATATCCTCGCTAGCTCACAATGTTGACAGTCTCTTTATTGTTTTCTTCATTTATGTCCAGACCACTGAAATATAAGCAACCTGGAACGCGCACGGTGCATTTAACCTGTAGGAAATAAACCGAGCGTGCGATAGCAATAACGAAGGTCCTTGTTGTACTCATTCACAGTTCAGCATTTTCATTGTTTTACGATTAATCAAACTAGTTTTTTATTACGTATACGATACAATAACATAATGAGTAAGACACTGACCGAATGTCCCTACAATAATTCCCTTTCTGTCGGCTCGGCTGTAAGTTAAGCGTAAGCGTTCCAGGTTGCTTATATTTCAGTGGTCCAGACAGACTGTCGTAGCACCTTCTGATGCATACAATAACGCCAATTCTCTTCCGAGCCCATGACCAGTGCCTGTAATCTTAAAACCTACATATTTCTGACACTAAATTAAAAATCATTACATTGGTACTTACCAAGACTACTTCTCCCTTAACTGGTTTTTCCGGTATGGGTACAATTAAACGTTATATAGCCACGAGTATTTCCCATATTATACCTAATATCACACGATGAATTTCTAAAATCAGTAACAGTAAACTCATTATCTTGCCTGCTAAGCAAAAGTGAAAGTGTGGCTACGGATTAGTAGCAGTTCAAAGATTAACTATTATCAACTACTTTGTGATAAAACAGGAGCTAGATTAGATTCCCAATATGCTTTTTCCTACTTCTTTTTACATAATAACTTATTGTGTTGTTGTTTTTTCTATCATGATCATACTAAAACAAAAATATCGCTTAAAACAAATTAATGAAGAATGTAATTGTGGATCGCTCATTTTATTGTTTATGAAATAACATAGGTACCTTTCATAGGAGTCGACATCGAAAGAGCTCTAGAGGGGTAGCGTAATCGAAGTTGAAAAATGATTTTCCAGAAAACGTGTGCTTTTCTACCATATTTCACAGCTATAGGTTCAGTTTCTTTTGGAGAATTATGACTTGCAGTGTGAACTGGTGAAGGTTTTATACAATTTATGAATTGCCTTTAATGATCTTTTAATTGGATGAATGCTCACAAGTGAATGAATTTATTAGTTATCTTCCAACAAATTACTCGGAATTTGAGTACCCATCACCCAAGGATTATAAACTAGAAAGGATGGCCGAATCCGCCGTATTCATTCGCACAACCTTGAACGTATGTGACGTCACCGTGAACCTCTTCAAAACATTTATATTTTTAATCGGTCGGCATTTTGTTATTTGATAAAATAGTAAATAATTGTAACTACAAATGTTTTAGAGAACCGAAAGCAAATGCTGAAAGTTTTTGTATTTTTTAAACATTCCTTAAAATAAGGGAGTAATGCCGATTTATCGAAAAACAAAAAAACACCCATAACTATGAACGAGGGCTCCAAATCAAAAATGTCATCTAAGAAAAGTTATTTGTTTCAATGAGTTCTAAATGGTGTTTTCGGGGGTTACAACTTATTAGTATTATACCGTGTATATGACCGCTTGTACGTTACCACACCCAACGCGTCGGATAACATTACAGCATAGGGATTCGGCCATCCTTTCTAGTTTATAATCCTTGCCCATCACCAACGAATGGATTGTCAAAAACATGTCTCAAACTGGCATGTTTCGGAAGAAATAACTCTTTCCGATGACAGGTACAGAGAAACCGATTGGATTGTACATAAGGATTCAATGAAGCGAAACGTTGGAGTGAAATTGTTGAGAATCGTATCCGTAACCGAATCTCCGCTGAAGTAACACCACCATGGTGGTTATGAGAGACTCACTCGGATGGATTCTATCTACAATATGGCAAAAAGGGCAGATAAGTGAGCGGCACAGAGTATAACAAAGCCATTAGGAGTGGAAGAACTGGAACCCTTGTGACCATTACACACAACACTGTGAACACCAGAAACCAGAATAAAAATGTATCAAGTCGAACGCGTTTCGACAACAAAGCTGTGACCATCAGCGAACAAATGTTGTTCTGATGAGTTCTTTGAACTGAGTTGTTCACTGATGATGACGCGTTCGATTTGATACATTTTTATTGGTGGTTTTGGTGTTTTCAGTGTTGGGTTATGAGAAAAAAACTGGAGGAATTCCTATGAAGGCATAGATACCCGAAACTGTGAAACTAAAAAGTATCTTTATTTCATCCTGTGTCACATTCTTTGATTTTCCGGACTCATTTCAGTCCGGAAAATGAAACTTTACAGTATTAACGAATATCCACAAATTACACAATTGCTGGAAACCGTTGCTAACAAAATGAAACCGTTGCTAACAAAATTGTGATTCACAGACTTAATGATTGTTGTGACATTTAAAATTTTTTTTAGTTTTTTCAAACAAAATTGTTCAGGATGAAATAAAACGTTATACGATATACGTCCGGTAAATATTTCCACAGTACTCGTTTCGAAATTCTTGACTCGGCTCCTTCGTCGCCTCGTCCAGAAACATCTCACTCGTTACTGTAAAATCTTATTTCCCGGACTTGTAACGTAAATAACTATTTCAAAAGAACACGCGATGGTACGGGCAGAAATCTTGGTATTCAACAGCTGTCCGCAACTTCTATTAGAGAGGCATTCTACCAGTTTACTCTCTATAGTACTGATAGCTAAGTAGCATTAAAGACTTTGGGGGCACTGAACTGTAGCGTAGTACTGGAGTTCACCCAAAACCTACTGAAACCATACAATAAAGTAAAGTGTGCGCACGTATTTATAACACCGCAACCGACATGGGGAATTACACATGAACGGTGAAGATAGAAATGAAAACTATTCTAAAAGAATCTTCTATCTATCTCAATCTTCCGATAACTCTCCGAACAGGACAGTGTCACACCTTCACAAATTAGCGTTGAAGATCTATTGAGAAAGGAGGAAGAAACACCACTCCACACCCGATGTTATTGCAAGTCGTGCAACACCTTCAGACACAGCTTTTCGGGGAATAATATATTACAAAAAGCCTGCCTCAAAAAGATGTTAACCTTTTGAAGGGCACAAACATTCTGAGAGTGTAAAAACAGTGGAAGATACAAGAGACCACTGTATCTTGCTCTGAGTGACACCCTACGACAAATTTCATATTCAACGTCTTTCCACATCAAATATCTTAAAATTTTAAGGCAATAAATTCTTGTGATTGTAACGTTGGAAAGCCGTACACTTGCAATTTATGAAATACCTACCGCTAATAAGAGGGAAGGAGAAGGGTCCATTGATGACATCTAATGAGATATGAGACCGCTGATATGCTATATTTGCCATGTCTATGGAACGTGTTTTCGCCAATTTTGCCGGGTTAATAGAAGCCCTCAGTCTTGAGGAAGGAGAGTTTATACATTTGTAAACTGATATGGATAAAAATTCTTCACGTTTCATCGGTTTCAAAATTCGACCAATACTCCAGATACTCGCCATTAATATTCAAAATAGGTTCGATTCAATGTGTGTATGTTTATAAAATTATAAAAAGGTAAATTGAAACGATTATGACAGCGTAACTACATATTACATTATTATTGTTGAGAAATATACCTACGGCTTGAGACAACAATTTAAAAAGACAATGATGTCATTAATTTAATAAACACTAATGTTAACATTTTAGAGTATAATGATAGTATAATTATGGAGATTAGTCCAAATTTAACTAAATTACCTATGTTGAGTAGTTGAGCTCTAATTCTAATTTCAGAACGTGTCTATATCTCACGAAATAGATAATTTTTTTTTTTTTTTATTTATTATATCAACATAGATACAGATATTTACAGAACAACAATAAGGCCACAGGCTATCCCAAAAACGGCCTTCATAAGACAAAATACTTAAAGTCTAGAAAATTGAAGACAAAAAAAAAACTTAAAAAATTATTCATTCAAAAATTGGATTCATATGGATCACGCTGGCTCTGAGAAATACATTTTTTAAAATAAGATTTGCTATTTGAGAAGATATCTATTTTTCTATTCGTTAATGAAATTTTGTTGTAACGGTTCATAGCACTAATTAGTGTTGAGCTACTATGTATGTTAGTGTTAGCAATTGGTATTCTAAAAATATCATTTAATTTCATATCACAAGATCTAGGAACACGTAGAGAAATCTCATCCAGTAAACCAGAGCAGTCAATCATACCATTTACTATTTTGAAAAGCAGTAACTGAATAAGTCGCTCCCTTCTATACGACAGTCTTTCTATTCCTGCCACCTCTCTTCGTCACTAGGAGTATGTCTGGGACAATATTGATTTATTTTAGCATATACCGGGTGCTGATCCGGCCACTCGGTAATAGCATTTTACATGTAAAATCTTGTTTATGCAATTTCCTGCTCCCCTAATTGTTTTAGGGCCAAAACATAAGAGTACAAAAGTCTTCAAAACTAAAAATACTACCTGAATGGTATATTCTTTCCGACCAAAATTGTACTATAAGAAAGAAAATGAAGAATTAAATATTGAACAAGAATTTGCAAAAATCGCATTGCCATGACGGTGGTCATGGCAACTTCCAGTACTAATGAAAACGTCAAGATTCTACACTTGTTCATAACGCAATTATTTTAAAAAAGCATGGCAATGTGATTTTTGCAAATTCTAATTCAACACTTAATTCTTCATTTTCTTTCTTACAGTGCAAGTTTGGTCGGAAAGAATATACCATTCAGGTAGTATTTTTAGTGTGGAAAATTTTTGTACTCTTATGTTTTGGCCCTAAAACAATTAGGGGAGCAGGAAATTGCATAGACAAGATTTTACATGTAAAATGCTATTACCGAGCGGCCGGATCAGCACCCGGTATATATCTGAGCATTACATTTTGCACTATTTCAATTTTGTTTCTCTCTTTGAGGGTCCTAGGAAACCAAATGCTGGAGCAATACTCTAGTCTACTTCTCACTATTGATGAATAGAGTAACACGATCCCTTTGGAGCTTGAGAAATGATTTGTGTTGTGGTTGTGATTGTGTGTTGTTGTGATTTAGTGACCTTTTTGGGAGCTATGACTTCAAATTTGACGTAAAGATCTTTTTGTGTGCTAGATATAAAGTAAGTTGGTTCATGGACGATATTTTTGCTAAATCATACATAATCGCAAACATTTTCATTGATTAAAGGTTTTATCGGCATATTTATTATTAAATTTGGCTTTTTAGTTTTGATGATTTTTAATAATCTTTTTAATATACTAATCGTCTCGTAGTTTGGGAACAATGCTCCAATAATTCGTTATAGTGAGCACATTCCAATGGGCATGAGAACGGTGGTTTTAAAGGTTTGTGGTTTTGAATGGACCATAAAAAGTCACTGAATTTTTCGTTTGAACTTTCGGCGGTTTTGAAAAGATTCTGAAACTTTGGGCTTTCTATTGAAACATTTGGTTTTGGTTTAAAACTGAACTACGTCCACTGGCGATTTGTATTTGCATTGTTATGTCATTTGATAACACATTAGCTGTAACAGAGGTCCGATGCAAATGGGTACTACTTACCGTACTGTCTATCTAGAGGTTTAGTCTAAACTGCATGAAATTAAACCAAAATATTTGCCTACACATTCAAAAACAGAAAAGTCCTAATCTCAGTAACGGTAGATATCAAAATACAAAGCAACATCACAAATAATTTAGGATCAGCAATATAATAATAATATGGTAAACAAATAAAATAATATAATAATAATATGTAAATAATAAAATAATAATAATACTAGTATATCTACCTTTAATTAATGAGCAAATTAATTCGCCATTACTTCTCATTCTTGATCATAGCAAAAATTCTTTACCTCTTAGGTCCATAGTTGCGGTATGCCTCAGTTTTTAGCTGTGTTTTCACTGAGCCGTGAAGTAAATACTTTACCACATTTTTCACAGCACAGTACTGATATAGGCACAATTTATTCTTACTTGAACCTCATTTTCATATATGCCTTTGGGAATAGAGGGTTGACTGAATGTTGTTCTCTTTTGCATTTTTGATGAGAAGATTTCCAGCAACTCTTGTTTAATTTCCATCTATCACAAGCTGTTACTCTCGATAATGACAGGTAGTATCGAACGCGCTGAATGATATTCAAACTAAAAGTTTGTGGAATTACTTGTATTATTACATTTCTGCCATTCGTAAGACATTGTCCAGCTTAAACTTTGAAAATTGACTCAATGACCAAAAGGCTGATTATGGGGAACGGTATTTTAGTTATTGATTTCCAAGGGTTAGATTTTTTTTAAGTAGGAAATGTTTAAAATTCAATGACACACATACATAAAACTTGTGTTGTAATTTGTAATAAAATCGCAGAGGCATTTCTTATGCAATTATTAGAATGTAGCTCATTAAAAGTATGCCTAATTGTAATTATTGTTTTCTTTCTTCTATCTATTTCTGTTTAAGTTACTAAAATTCAGACGCGTTTCATCATTTCTTATAGTTGTTTAACTTACTATTGCATTATAAAAACGTTCGCAGGTTTCGCAAAACATAGATTGATTTTATCGTCATTTCAACGTCATAGAATTTTACATACTGCATCATTTTTAATTAATTTAATTAAATTAATAATTTACCATTTTGCGTTTACATTACCTACGTGATAATGGAGAATTAACAAAATATTAACGTGCACGTATTGTCTTCTTATTATTTTCCACTAAGTGACTATTTTACTTACATTTCATGTTTGAGATCAAATATTTATTGAAGGTGCTCGCCGCTGCCAATGGAAGTCACGTTCTTTGTAAGTTTAAGACATTATTTACATTGCAGCTTTTTTATTTTTCTCAGATAATAATAACTAATGTGTGTGAAATGTGTGGTGGATCTTCCAGAGGGTTATTTATGCTTCTGCTCGCTAGGGGCACAAGAAAAGTGCCGCCCCATCACATCCCTCACCACAGGAATAGAACTTATTTATGCAAGTCCAGAAAACATTTTTTATTAAAAATAAATAGAATTTATCATTTTCGGCGTATTGCAAATTAATAAAACAATAAAACATACTACATCTGGACGACGAGAAGCGGCAAAGGCAATTTATGGTTATTGGTCATGCAAATTCTTAGAATTCTGTGGCTAAATAGGATAATCCATCTGATTAGGACCATATTTAAATGAGCCCGACTGAATAAACTGAAAGTGCAGCGTAAGCGATGTTTGGGATTTTTATCACATAAAATAATAGGTCGTAATTGACGTATTTATACTTCAATTTTATTTTCCATTGTTTTCCAATTTTTTCAAAAAGATTCCTTCCATTAATTTTGCCGCTCCTTATTTTTTGTCGCCCTGGGCACCATCCCTTAACCCCCCCTCCCCCCTAAATCCGCCACTGGAATCTTCGTCAGCCTGCCACCACCTGTAGCGTAGATGTCGAGTGGGCGTTTCATCAGCAAGAATTCACTGGCATTGTCAGTCTTGTGCATGATACATGTTTATTTGTATCATGAGTCTTGTGCACCGTGGGTTTAGTCTGGTGTTATATTTTCCACGTACGTCAAATTATGGTATTCCTGCTTTTCCAGGTCTTGGCCCATCTTTAGTACCTACGATACAATATTTAGATGTACTTTTGGCAGAATGTATCCGATTCACCTCCAGTTTTGCCTTCGGATTCTTTTATCTATCTATTGTACTGTATTTGGCAAAATACGCTTAAATCATGTGGTTGTCTTAAGTAGGTAGGTTGAATGTTTTTCGCCATATCCTATTCGTTTATTTATGTCTCTCTTCATCGATCTCTTTACCATCAATTTTAATTTTTCCCAATTTTCACTATTATTGGTAGGGAGTTTTTCCTTTATCATTGTTTTTCTCTCAACACCAACATTCTCCTCTACTTTTGTCCGAATCATGTCCATTTCGATTACCTAATCCGTCTCTATTTGATCTATATATTTTATTTATTTCTCTTGGTTTTATTTGTTTTTTTTGGTTCATTTCCATAGTTTTTCTTTTATGTTACCCTCTAACACCCTATCTTGATTTTTCTCTTTTTATCTTCCCTTGTTATTGTCTGAATTGTCATTTTTTCGTTTGTTTTATGTCAAACTTTTAAGAGCAGGGGTAATGGGTAATGAGGCCTTAAAGATAACCTTGAAAACATTCTAGATCTAGAAGTTTTACGCAATGGCATTGAACATTTGTGTTTCTTATGGGCGCCGTGTTGGAATTTGACATTCTCATCGTCATAAAGAAAGTTTTCAACCATGTACAACATCCCCATGTTTGATTAAAAAAATTGAAAATTAAATGGTATTCCTTATCGTTGTAATACATATTTATGGCGCATTGTAAACATTGCTTGTTTGTGTTTGGGAGTGTAGGAGGAAAAATGGGTATCGGCTAGTAGAGAGAGACTAGAACCGGACCATGTGTGCAGTTGGTTTGATTTAGACTATTTTTAGAGGAGGTTTAGGGGTGGGTCGTATCGATATGTCAGCTAGTAACCAAAATGGCATGATGCATTATGGCCGCATTTTGTACACTCGTATAGAATAATATTGGTAATAATCATATCAAAATTTCATACCTTTTGCAATTCATTGACAATTGTTTTTGGCTTCCATTCATGTCCTGTACATCGCTTTACCAGATTAAACCTGACGGACATTGCTATATGACAACCATAAGATAAGAACGATAATCAAATAACGAAACAAAAAGTAATTAGGAACTGCGAACTATATGACGACGTTAAGCTTGCACGCGCGCTGTAGATAACTGTTTGCTGATGATGACAGTCTTGCTGTTGAAACGTGTACTGTAAATAAAATATTATTGTGGTTTTTGGCGTTTGCTGTGTAGCGTTCAACGGTCATAAGTATTTCAGTTCTTCCATGGCTTCCAGGTTAACTATTGAGTGTTAAGGTATCCTTGTTTATGTCTTCAAAAGTTGTTCTTTAGTATACCAAATTCTTAGCACGTACAATGGTCTACCATACAAGATTTCGATTTGTGAGTGTTGTTCTTCATTTTCATTCCTGTAACTGTTACTGATAATCATTTTCCAAGAATGAAAAAAATAATGAACGAACGGCTTGGGTGTAATGAAATAAAACTTTTTCGGTCTTTCACCTGTGATTTTGGAAAGCTGTGACTGTTGAAAGGCAAAGTTCCACGATTTTCAGATTTTCGATCGTATTCACTACTTATTGTGATTATTCTTTTATCACTTTGGGGTGGGAAATCTATAAAATATTCTTTTAAAATACCTACTCTTTTCAGTTTGTTTAATGTCATACAAAACTCACTGGTTATGTCTGATAATACTAAGGATCACAAACTACCTAGCCCATATTTAAAAATTTGCTATTTTTGCCGCATTATAAAAACATATAAGTTTTTTACACCTTTGTTGATTAATTATTATTCATAGCTATTTGCATTTTATTTATTATTTACGTAATCATGAAAACTTTCCATTCATTTAAACTATTTTAATGGAAAAAAAACCTATTGTTAAATATACAGCATGATCCAAAAGAATCTAGGTACTTATTATTGTTGTCATTTTCCTGTAGAGAGGTTGAAATTGTGCATCCCAGCCTAATTTACATCTGAAGTATGCTTTCTTTTGAATAAGTTGAAGTTATCTAGGGGGATGTGAAAAAAACGATTTATACTAAGCTATTTTCAAACTTTTGATTCCTTTTCAGCACAAATACGTATGAATATGGTCCATTTTTGTATAGGTACAAACTTTGACCGTGAAGCTACGTTTGTATCTAAGTCTTCAAATTCCAATTTTTTCGTGTAGTGGCGGTGAGACAGCTCTGAAAGATATTATTGTTAGCAATGTACACTATTTCGTAATAGTTATTTACGTAACCAGTTATGAAAAGACTAACTTTATTTGACGAAATGTAATATTTGCCAAATCGAGCGAGCGAAGCGAGCGAGTTTTGCAAATTACATGAGTCAAATAAAATTAGACTTTTTCATAACGTGTTAAGTACAAAACTTTATCTAATTCCGTAATTTTATCTACCTTTTGATTTTTTAATGAGAACATTAATCTGAAATGAAGTAGTTTTAAGTTCATGGTTACTATGGAAACAAACATCGAATTTTGACAATAATTAACCAATTACTTATAGTTTCAAATTGTCAGTTGTGTAATATTATTACATAACTACTTTACATAACTGTGATGAGACAGTTTTGAAAAAGATCACGTTACCTAATTTTAAACAACAACGTAAACTATCACTTTTATTAACGGAATTAGATAAAATATTAAAAATAGTTTAGGATTCCGTAAAAATTGTCCAGTATCTTCGTAATTTCTCCGTAGGATTATTACCAAAAAAAACATCTTTAGTTATCCTCCTGACGAGACTTTCTTTCTTATCTTTCTTATTGTTCGTACTCCACTTCGACTCTTAACATAAGGTACGTCTTCTATTTTGCTTTCTTTTGCCTTACTAGACCTTTAATCCTATTCCATCGCTCTGTCCTTTGTCTCCTGCTTTCCTTAACTATAGTTTAAACTTTAGCGCCTCTAAATATTTTTCTATTAGCTTGATCTTGTTTCATATTTTTTTCTAATTCCTTTCCCTCGGCGTTCAGTTTATATATACCTTCTTATTTCTTTATTTATTTCTTACTTATCTTGTGTCACTTTCACTTTTAACAGTTTGTGGTCACTCCAATTTCATGTTCGTGGTATACTCTTACATTTTTTAATACTGCTCCAAATCTGTTTGTTTATCAGAAGTATTCTATGATTGATGCTTCATTCTTCTCTCTTTGTTCTCATGTTGTCTTATGTTTGAATTTGGTGTCATCTGTTATTGGTTGGTAGTTTCTATATAACTACAATTTTTTTACCGTTACCATTTCGTATCATTTTTTCTTCTCGACCCATGTATTCCTCTACGCATTTGTGTGGCTTCTTCTCTTATCTTATACATCGCCTACTGAAGTTCCTCGTGGAATCTATTTTTGCCCTCTTTCGTCACATCCTTATTCTGTCATTACGTTCCAGTATCCTTTTCTACAATCGAACCCGATTTTTAATAATAACAATCCCTTATTTATCTTTGTTACTTTACTAAAACTATTCTTTACGCGTTTCACTAAATTCCTCCCAACGCAGTGTGTCTATCGCATATTCCACTCAATATTATCCAGTATCCGTCTTGTGTCTTCCTGAATTTTCTGCTTCCTTTTGGTTTCAATTAACCCAAAATATTCTATCTTCGTAAACGTTCATTAACTCTTCTTAGTTGTCTTTCAATCCTCATACTTATGTTCTACGACGTTTTTGCCTTTTTTCCGCCACTTCGCCTTCTCATACCAATATTTGTGTCTTTTTCTGTTCTGCGATTTTGTTCAATCAATCAGTATTCTTATAAAATGTTATAGCGGTTCCTTTACAATTTTTTCTTCTTTATTCTTCACTGGGACTCCCGAATATTTTTTTTTCATCTTCTCCATCCTTCGATTTGTTTTCTCTATTCTAAGTTTAAGCATTGAATAAAGATATCTTTACCATCATTTCTTGGTGGGTGGGTCATTATGTTTAAGAGCAGCTCCTCTTTCCCTTCCACTGTTATATCCTGTACTGGTCTTCTCCTTGTGACCTACTCTATACGCCACCACAAGTAATTTTACATGTTCTTCTTTTCGACTTTTATGTTTAGTTTCATTGAAAATATACGTTTATAACTACTAATGTACAAGCAACGTCGAATATATGTTTACTTATAACGTGTACGGATAAATTAACATCGACAGGTGTTATTTTGTAAATATTATCTTATTTTTTGCTTCAGACAATCTTATCATTACTGAGAAACCACTAGCATTATGTCAATAAAGCATAAAATTGTGACTTACTGTATGCGCCACCACGAGTCATTTTGTATGTTCTTCTTTTCGACTTTTTTCTGTTTGGTCTCATTGAAAGTATACGTTTATAACTACACGTCGAATGTACGTTTTCTTATAACGTGTATGGATAAATTAATATCAATGACAATTGTTTTGCAAATGTTATCTTATTTTTTACTTTAGACAATCTTATCATTACTGAGAGACCTAAGTCAATAAAGCATAAAATATTTGTTATTAAACCTTTGACGGTACCATATCAAAAATTGTTTAAAAGGGGACGCTTATTGAAACTAGCCTTTAAAAGTATGAAAGTTAGCATTGATTTTTTTGTGTTTTTTTGTTGCTAATAATGTTCTTTATTTTTTAGGTCCAGATGTATCCTTCACATACAAGAAGAAAACTATTTGGTGCACTTGTACTTTTTACAGGTAAGTTTTTAGGTAAAAAAACAGGTTTCATCAAGTCATTTTTAGCAATGACTTTATTATGGATAATTTGGGTAATAACTACCTGTAATTGTAAGTTAAATAATACGTACCTACATACGAGGGTGGTCTGAAAAGTATCCTACCGCAACGTAAAGATAGCGGCACTCGTCAATAAAAGCTAGTGAATCTAGTTGTGCATCTTTTTGACAGTTACTCACCAAAGTTTCAGCCATTTTGGACGCGCAGTTTTTAGTTGACAGTCGTTTGGTTTGAGTGAGTCGATGTGAGTGTTTTTGTGAAAATGGAAAAAACTGAGTATAGAGCTGTTATTAAATTTTTGTTTTTGAAGGGCAATACACCTACGCAAATCAAACATGAGTTGGACTCTGTGTATGGGGACTCTGCACCATCATTTACCACAGTGAAATTTTGGACAGCTGTCCGCGCGTCGAATGCCGCGTTTACTCACGTTAGACCAGAAACGTGTTCGAATGAACATTTCCAACGCTCTGTTGGCGCAGTTTAGGGGCAAAAATCTGAGTTCTTGCGCTGATTAATTACT
The DNA here is from genome assembly GCA_036250285.1 of Pyrocoelia pectoralis. Lineage (NCBI taxonomy): Eukaryota > Metazoa > Arthropoda > Insecta > Coleoptera > Lampyridae > Pyrocoelia > Pyrocoelia pectoralis. The sequence goes on from CM070077.1 coordinate 33,033,150, forward strand.
GCAGATGAAACTTGGATACACCATTATACCCCTGAAACAAAAATACAGTCAAAACAGTGGACTGCAAAGGGGAACCGGCTCCAGAAAAAGCAAAAACTGTTTTTTCCGCTGTGAAAGCGATGGCGACTGTTTTTTGGGATAGTCATGGAGTTATCTTAATCGATTATCTTCAGATAGGAAAAACCATTACAGGAGCATACTACGCATCATTACTTACCAAGCTGAAGGCCGCATTTGCAGAAAAAGAAAATCGTGTTTCACCATGATAACGCGTCGTGTCACACCTCAGCGGTTGCCAGGGCGAAAATCTACAAATTACGGTTTGAACTGCTTGATCATCCGCCTTACTCACCAGATCTAGCCCCAAACGACTTCTTCTTGTTCCCTCATCTAAAAGCCGCGCTCGGAGGACAGAGATTTTCGTCAAATGAGTATGCGATCATCTTCGTGAACAATTATTTTGTAGAGAAAAACTCCGAGTAATATTTGGACGGGTTAAAGAAATCGGAGCATCGCTGGGAGAAGTGTGTAGAGTTACAAGGAGACTATGTAGAAAAATTTAAGAAAAAATGTCTTGTATCATTGTTAGGTCGGAAACTTTTCTGGCCACCCTCGTACATTTTTTTTAATAAGTAAAACATTCTGAATGGTAAGAATGTTCAAATATCAATTATCTTGTTCGTCATCATTTCGATTGTATAAGAACGTTTAAGAAAAAATTACGCTTTATTACATTCAGTTACAGGAATAAATCAAATTGATACCCCTACTGTTGATGGGTTTCCTAACTTAATACATCGAGTATGCAAAGTTGAAATAGATTTGCGTTATTGCTGTAATTAATTGGTAATTGAATGGTTTAAATAACAACTTTCAAGGTAACGCAATAAGTAAGTACTTATTGCTTTTCATTTCTGAAGCCTAATGAATAGGAAAAATTAGATTTGTTATACGATGTCGATTAAAAGAAAAACGTGTCTGTCACGCGTGTTTTTAACAATAGATCTTATGTTGCAGTATTGCAATCAACACAATGTGATATAACATTTTCAACTGGCAACTTGGCGTTGCAGTTGGACGAGCAGCTAAAATTTCGCCTAATAACCCCTCCGTAAGTATAAATTAATCTCGAGGATCTATTATAATAGATAGTTTTAGCAACCTTACTGATGCAACTGTACATTTAGTTATACAACATGAAGACATTCTCACACTGAAGCCGATAGATATTGTTCTTAAGCCTCACAACACGTCTTACAACATTGAAGTGAAAGGAACATCAGCTGGACACAGTGAAGTTACTGCAAATTCAACCAATCCACAAATTAAGTAAGTAAATCCATGGGCGTAAGATTTTTTTCCAGCTTAACTAACGGAATTTCAGTCTTGATCATGTTTTTATGAGAATAACTGTATACAAGAGTAAAATTTTGGATATTTTATCAGTAATAATTGGATGGGTGTATTTTGTCGCTTGGTCCATTTCATTTTATCCACAAATTTACAGCAATTACAAACGAAGAAGGTAAATAGATACACATTTTTGGATGTAATTTTACCTTATTTTTATTTTTTAGCGTTGTCGGATTAAATTTTGATTTCTTAGTACTTAATATAGTTGGATTTGCATTATATAGTGTCTTCAATCTAGGTTTACATACAATTCCCGAAGTGGAGGTAAGTTTTTGAGCAAAGTGTAAATTGTTTTATGTATTTATGTATGTGTTTTTTTTTCAGCAAGAGTATTTCGATCGGTATCCAAGAGGATTAAATCCTGTGAAGGTAAACGACATAGTATTTGCCGTCCATGCATTTTCTGCCACATTTTTTACAATTATTCAATGTTTTATTTATGAGCGAGCAGACCAAAAGGTGTCCATTGTTGCGAGAATTATTTTAGGAATTTACTGTCTGTTTTTAACAGTGAGCATCGTACTTTCGTCTACTAAAGTGATTCAATGGCTAGATTTTCTATACTATTGTTCTTACGTTAAATTAAGTATAACGTTAATAAAGTACATTCCACAGGTAAACCTTTACGGTTTTTCTAAACAATTTCTTTCAATTAAATTTTTAGGCCTACATGAACTACAAACGTAAAAGTACAATGGGGTGGAGTATAGGAAATATATTACTAGATTTCACTGGAGGGATCTTAAGTATGTTACAAATGATTTTGGATGCTTACAATTATAGTAAGAGCTCTTGACTATTTAAATGTAGGTAATTACTGACGTTATGTTTTAGACGATTGGGTGTCCATTTTTGGTGATCCGACTAAATTTGGGTTGGGATTGTTTTCTGTTATTTTTGATATATTTTTCATGATCCAACATTATATTTTATACAAACATAGCAATTATGAAGAAAGTAAATAGTTATTTTTTTTAAATACTTAAGTATGTACATATTGTTAACTGTACCTATTATTTATTGAGGCATTACCAATGGTGGTGCACATATATGATATTGTGATAACTTTCTTGTTGTCAAGTGTAATAAAACTTTATTTATTAATATGTCAAGTTCTAACTATTGAAGTTTTATTGTAGCGAGATGTGGACAAGTACCTATGTGTATATTCTAGAACTCTGAGTCAAATCCTACAAGAACAGAACACTGAACCGATATCTGCGGCCCCCATAGACTTGCAAACCCAAACGAAAAATTTCTCATTTTTTATTTTTATGGAAAGCAATCGGTGAGTTGCTATGTATATCGGCTTCATGAAAACTTAGTGATGATGAAAACCTAGAAGGTAGGTATGTCGTACATATACCAATAGGTTCCCTTCACCTCGCGCTGTTGACCCATGTTTTTCAGTCATCCCATAATCGTCACGCAAACATCGGTGTTGTTTTCGTTATTGTTATTAACCGTTCTTGTGGTTCATTGCATAAATGAAACAGGTACCTATACAGGGTGTTTTTTGGGAGCTTTAGTTAGACGTTTCTGGGAAAGTTTTATAGGCAGATTTTTGAAAATTTGTACTCAAAAAGCCGAATCGATGAAAAATATTTTCAAAATGGCAGCACTTCCGGAAATGCCGGAAGTAGCTACTAAAAAAAAAACCGAAAAAAATGATATCATTGCAATGAAATAAGAATAAGTCAGAAACTATTAAAGATAGGGATAGGAACATGTAATACCAAAATATTCCCATTTTGATTCTCTATCAAATGCAATAGTAAGAAAATGGTCATTTCATTTAAAAAAACTGAGTTTTCAGTCTTTGAATTTTCTTAAATTTGGAGCCTCATAGATGACGTCGTACGCAACATAACTTTTTTTTAAGTACACCAAAAGAAAGCCCTTATCTTCCTCTATGCGCTGGTGAAAACTCGGTTGCCATAGCTACAACCGTTTTCAAGTAATGAATTCTTAAAGTACAGTCTGCATCCGCCATTTTTTTTTAAATAAATGAAAATAACTTAAAAACCATAACTTGTAGATATTGACATGTTGATATCAAAATTTATGAAATTTCACGTAGAATCCAAAAATGCAATAAAAAATAGGGGTTGCTATTTAAAATAACGAAGTTGGTAGCTACTTCCGGCATTTCCGGAAGTGCTGCCATTTTGAAAATATTTTACATCGATTCGGCTTTTTGAGTAACCCTTAAGTACAAATTTTCAAAAATCTGCCTATAAAACTTTCCCAGAAACGTCTAACTAAAGCTCCCAAAAAAACACCCTGTATATCAACAAAGTCAACTGAGGGTGAGGCTGAAAGTGATAAATGATAATTTTTTGGAAGAAAGTCCTGTCCAAGAAGCCAATTGTGCTGTGGACACGTTTGATAATTACATGAAATTGCCTTAATATTGTACATTTATTCGTCTACCAAACTGCGATGTTTTAGGTGATAAAATGAAGAAAATGATAATCAATCAAGGCCCTTGAGGTCCAGTTCCAAACTAATCAAATTACAAAACAAAAGGGGAATGACTTTACTTTTCATTAAAGAAAAGACGTGTAGCTTGTTAGTTGAAATGAAGGAGTATAGGATTGGGCAAGCCAATGATAATAGACTTAATATTAGGATTGATTTTGAAACACGAAAAGAAACGAGTAGATGGGGCAAAGTGTGGTAGTGTGAATGGAAATTTTTTAGCCATTATCGATCTTTTGCACCACAATAAATTGATAAGTGGCACGAAAAACTCTGAGAGGTCAAATTTAAAAGGAGCTTATCCATACGTTTCAACAACAGTGGAAAGGCCAACTGAGCCAAATGCCATCCAGCCTTTTATTTCGCCTGAATGTTTAGAGTTGTTAGATTACCAATACCTAATTGATGCTGTAAATTGAAACTAGATCAAAAAACAGGAATGTTAAAGCTTCAGCCCTTTAAATATTTGCTTCCGCGTTACGTCGTTTGTCATCTGTTTTAGTTGATAAAGTGAGCTGCAGAGGGGTGATTGCCTCGCCAAACAACGTATAGGTAGTCATTAATCATGATAATTTTTGGCTATTATCAACAAGCAAAAGTGACGTTTCAAAATGTATCTAAAGGATACATACGTAAATTAACGGTAAAAGGTCAGTTCTTGGACGTCACATTCTTATCTACTGTAGACGTCATATTGAAACGTAAATACTTTAATTTACGAACATAATAATGACGTATTATTATCACTATATAGGCACATCATATCAGTATATTGCCCCAAAAACACCCAATAATGATGTTAAACTAATTTATGCGTCAAGTAAATAACGTACGTAGGTACCTATAGTCCTATAACATCATATTATGTAAGTATAAAGTAACGTAACTGACCAATACAATCATCCATTGTCATGTCATGTTGGTTGCCTATGTTTACTGGAATGCAACCACTAGTATGTGTTAGTTCCCCTTTACCAGAAATTGGGAAATGTGGGAATCTGACTTCTCTTCCAGCATAGGTTGTAACGCGTGCATTGTTTTTGATCTGTGAATTATGCCTAGAGGGAGAGGACGTGCAAATTTCCACCTACTTAGCAAGTTTGAATAGTGGGTTTATCCTGTTGAACCAACACAGAAGTCTCATCACATCGGTTAGCTATTATCACGCATGAAACACAGGACCTCGACCGGTTAGACCGTATGGTCCTTACTTCGACAAGAGCTATTGCGGATCAATGATTCGCAGAAAATGAGAGGCCCATTGGGATGCGTACCATATAAGAAGCTTGCAGTGGTCTCATACCCCCCTTATTGTATTTTCCTTTCATTCCTAATACATGCGCAACAACTGACATGGTGTTTGTCTGCCAGATTGTGTTTGGATATGGATGGTAGTCGGGCAAAGGTGACGAGGGGAAAGACGCGATCCACAGTTTTCCGCTCTGTTAGAGATAAGGTGTAGGGAACTCAGGGACTATTACTTATACAACTAGCACGTTCTACCCTACCTCAGAACTCAGAACCCTTCGCAGGCAACGTTTTCGGCGATCTAATTCCACATGTAATCATAGTTACAGTGACTATCATAGTTATATTAGACTACTTTATACAAAATCGAGCCAATTTGCTGCCTTGGCCTCCTTGTTCTACAAGCATTTCTCTCAAAAACACGTCTTGGACATTATGGGTAGAACATTGCTGAATTTACATCATTTACAGACTTTCGTCTCGTCATGAGATGAAGGTAGCGTGGGGTGTTGTACCTCAGGAGGAAAACGATCACCTCATTAGAAGTACCTATGCTCAGATGTGTTAAAGACTTCAGAATGAAATATATAGCATAAGCACACATTTTTGAAAGGTTTAGAATTGGATAATCCGAGAACCATCACCCTCAAGAGAAAATGCAATTCGAGTATGAAAGCTAACTACTTTCTTTGTATTTGTAGATTCGCACGTATATTTTTGCAAAAATGAATAAAATTCGTTTTTTGATTTGCAAATATCTTTGAATGGCAACACCACAACTAGTTGAACATCTATATCTAGGACAGTATGAAAATGGTTGACCCTCGAACTGTGTTTTCTCTTCCGAAGGTTTTGTTTCCTTCTGGACTGGAAGAACCCCTGACAGTTATTATATTTGGTCCAGCAGATTCTCTCCCACCTGAAAAGAAATGTTTGCAAGTTGATTGCACTACAAATGATCGCGATGTAGTATGGTCAAATGAGAGAATGTGCACATCATTGCCCACTTTCGTAATTTGGACCACAATATGAAAATAGTTTTTCCATTCGTCAGCTTCTTGTTTTCTATGAGGGGAATTGACTCAAAAACCGTAAGAGCTAGAGGGCTGAAATTTTGCATGCGTATTACACATGATCCTGGGGTGGTTAATAACCATCGACTCGAACAAGATCACTTTCCAGTTTTCAAGGGGTCAAAGGTGACCATGTTAAAACATGGACTTTGGGATATAAAAATAGGTAATAGGGCCTATTTGATAGAGCTCGACGAGCTTAACATTTTTCATATACGGCCGAGAAGTAGAAAGACCGCGGACGAGCCTGCGGGTAAGCAGCTTGTAAAATTAAATACCTATAAGTTATACAGCATAAACACAAAGTTTCAACTTTTTTGCTATTTCTGCTACATACACAGCCTTAAATTGTCGCCATGGGTTCCTGTGTTAGGTCCCTGAAGTGGACACGTTAAGGGGAAGAAACTTGAGAGACTTTGGAATCTGAAACAATAAGTCATTATTATTATTACGATGAATAATGTATCACCCTCGTGAGTAAACTAAAGCTTATACATTGTCAAAAAAGAAAAAACATATCACCATATGTAAATTTTGCTAAGTAAACAGAAAACATTAAAAAATGACATAATATTCATTAGAATACTGCGTCCTTGTATAGCTTGTTCAAATTCCGAAGACACCAAGGCGCTCACCCCATTGTTTTGTAATTCACAGTTAATACACGGTGGGAAGATGTATTATTACCTACTCTTTTATTTATTTTCTGGAATAAATTATTATTGTTACTAGGAGTCCATCAACCAAAAAAGTTAATCGCAGCCATTTCCGGTGAATATTTATCCCTATTTAATTATTTTTATGTTACTAACAAAGTAAAGTTCACTTTTGTGATAACGAAAGATAAAAGCATTTTGAGTAAATACTTAACAGAATTAGTTAGAGCTCCACTTTAGTGTGATATGTGTCTTTCCTTTTAATTGTCATTTCGAAATAAGATTATGTGAGAGTGTGTAAAGTTATCAGTTTTGCAAACAATGAGTATTACGCAAGGATTAGTGTATTTCACTTTATTTAGCATTAGTAAGTATTCACAATGTGAATTAGACATGTGCAATTTGGTCTTCTTTTTTTTTATGCAAACTCGTTTATAATAATGAGAGCAAAATCAATTATACTGATTATGTTTCGATGGTTACACTCTTATCATCAATCGACGACGTTCGTTGTCTAAAGTGCTTTACGGTAATTCCTTTTTTTCATTTTTATTGCAACTACCACCTAGATTTTTTTAGAATGACACAATGAATTATTTTCGTTTGGTGAAAACGCTACATGAAAATCTCCAAGAATAACGTGTTCCGGAATAATGAAAATACTGTTAAGTGCTATTTCAAACAAAAATATAGTTTTGATGTTGCCACGAAACACTATATGTATGAATATAACGTTCAATGTCAGTAACAAATATCAAAGTTCCATGCAGTTTTAAAAAAAGTGTATGACACCAAAAAACCATAATTCCGTCTTCTTGAGTAACTACCTATTTCTTTGAAATTGTCGCTTTAACATTCAATTTAAATGAAAATGACAAATTATACAACCATAAAAGTAGGTAATTATGGAAAATTAATAAATTATTAGTGACTGATTTACACGTGGCCATTAAGGATTAAGCGACTAAACTCTTTCGGTAATAATCTCAAAGCCTCTTCCACTTCCACTTGGACCTATTGGACTACATATTTAAACCCAATATTTTGGTTTTGTGAATTTCATGTTTTTGGGATCTTAAAATTCTTTTTTATTAATGCGATAACACATATAAAATTGGGGGTTCGGAAAAAAACCCTGGAAAAAAAACCGGAAGAAAAACCCCCGAAAAATAATTATAGATGGCTGTGAATAAATACGATATATAAATACTTATACAAAGTTTGGAAATAAAAGTAATGCCAAACTTAAACGTAGATTGCCACTAAAGCGCCTATGTTATTTGCAGGTTTAGTATATTTTTTTTCAATTGATACAAAATGGCCACATGGCACTAAACAAAGTTTGGATTTTAAAAAAATGCTAAACTTAAACGTAGATTGCGACTAAAGCGCCTAGGTTATTTGCAGGTTTAGTATATTTTTTTCCAATTGATACAAAATGGCAACATGACACTAAACACAGTTTGGATTTAAAAAAATGCTAAACTTAAACGTAGATTGCGACTAAAGCGCCTAGGTTATTTGCAGGTTTAGTATATTTTTTTCCAATTGATACAAAATGGCAACATGACACTAAACACAGTTTGGAATTAAAAGTAATGCCAAACTTAAACGTAGATTGCCACTAAAGCGCCTAGGTTATTTGCAGGTTTAGTATATTTTTTTTTCAATTTTCGGGGGTTTTTCTTCCGGGTTTTTTTTCCTGGGGTTTTTTTTCCGGGGGTTTTTTTCCGGGTTTTTTTCCGGGGGTTTTTTTCCAGGGGTTTTTTTCATAAACTCATAAAATTGTTTCATTCATTTACATTGAAAATTTCCATTCCTAATTGGGCGGTTTGGGATGTTTCACGTGGGAATTTTTTGAATTTATGGAATGAGAAAATGAAGAAGTAGAAGAAATGATATGGATACCATTCGGTAACCTTTACGGCTTTACATGGACTGAAATGCTGATAACTAATCTGAATGAAGTACCCACTACTAATCGGAGTAAAAATGCAAGGCCTCTGACTTTAGAAGCTTCTATCTCAGTAATTAGCAATCATAATTTAATGAAATAAAGTGCATTTAAAAGATCATTTATTCCTACAAAAAGGTGTACAGTTTTAGATTTTTGCAACACATCGTTAATTTTCTGTATTAATTTATGTGCGAAAAAGCGCTAATTATGACTGAAATCGCACAAGCGCTCGACTTTAAAAATTAATTACGGCTATATTATTGAAACTGAGTGGTAGATACTTATATATTTGACAAGTGTATACTTTTTTGTCGGTGTGAGATGCTTTTGAGGCCAATTGGTTTATTAGTCTTAAAGCTATAATGAAAAAACGGCATCTTGTGTAACTCAATACCTGAACGTTCGATATTAATAATATTGACAGTAACATAACAAGGTTAAAGCAATTATATTGTGGTCTAACACGATTCACAAAAGTAATGCCATGTATACATGTTTTGTTTAAAAGAAATTTGGAAAAAAGGATGGATGCTTGCGTTCCTGCGGGAAGTGCGGTACAGGTTGGACGATGGTGTCGTACACTATTGCTATGAAGCGCATGGTTTTGTACAATTCTAAAGAATAATCACATTGTTGTGGTTTGCCGCTCACGATTTACGATGTGGTAGATTACCTCTCGCGGGAATATGTGCGTCTTTCTTTCGCCATAATTATAACATTTACTCTGAATTACAAGAAAACAAATTTTGTTTTCAATAAAGCAATAATGCAGCTCGATTTGAGTAATACAGATTTAGCATTTAAAACAAGAATTTTTTCAAGTTACCGTATATTGCAAAATAATCAAATTTTCGGTTAGGGGTTATAAAACCAGTTAATTATATGAATAATCAATATTTATTGACTGTCGACTTTTGAGAAGTATGTGTGCTACAACATTTGTAAATTTGGTAACAATTTATGAAACAATAACAATTTTATGATAAGTTAAAACTGACCGTCAGCCAGGAAAATACTAAATACAGCGTTTTTATTGCTGTTAATTAAAATAAAAGTTAAACAACTGATTCTACCAATTTGATTTTTACACATGTTAAACATATATAAATGACTCATGTACTGCCCAAAAATAAAGAAATTTCACCCCTCAGTTTTTTCGTTATGACCACTTAAAGTCAGAGGCCTTGCATTTTTACTCCGATAGTAGGTTTGAACCTAGTCACCTAAGAAGGCGAGCGCGGCAATGCGCAAACGACGAATTTACGCTGCTTGTAAAATTGGCTCGTATTTATAAGTCAGTGACGTTTCATGTTGTTTTTGTAGATATGTTTATTCAAAAAAATATGTATTTAAATACATTAGTACAATAAATGTAATTAAGTAGGTACCTACTATATGACAAACAAAATATAGGTATTTCAAAATGGTGCTATAAAATTAATAAAACACAGAAATAACTAATATATAAAAAAATGAAGATCTGATACGCCACTGACTTGAATTTTTACAGTACTCGGCTTTCGGAATCATCAATCGGGTTGCGTCGTTTTCTCGCCCTCTTAGGTGACTAGGACTATACTTTGTAAGCAAAAGGTGAGAAGATTCAAAATTGTATAAAGATTGGAATGTTACATTATGTAACCTCTTTATTCCAAGATTCTTTCCATTTTTTCTTAGTTTGCTCGGTGCTCTTACTCCGTTTCCCCCACTATGATCTCTTAGTATCTTCAATATTCGGTCTAGCGTTATTTTGTTTTTCCTGTCCTTCTTCTCCGAATGTTTTGTACAGTTAGATAATGAAAACTTGTATTACACCTCATCTCAAAACATGTCCATAATTCGTATGTACCTACTTGTATAGTTGTGGCCCAAGATTTAAGCATAGCTGGTCTATTTAGAATTTTGCCTTTACTGAGGAAATTCTACCTCCAACATTTCCGTTCCTTAAATTACAGATGTGTCTATAAAGAAATCCAGTTCTTTCAAACGAGTGATTTGATTGATTGATTATAGGAGTTCCTTGACGTGACTATTACGAAAATTAGCTACTCACTAACATATTTGATAAAACCTGCTTGCATGAGAGTCTCAATTACTTGTTTACCACAACGGTGTTGAATTACCTAATTGAATTATAGGTATAGATGTTTACGACGTTTTATTGGCTGTTCTTACCTATTTAATGATTAATTTACTGCTTCCTGTAATCGGCACGTAAATACGTAAACATTTTCTAAGATAAAAATTAATATGTACTTGTTTACTCGGTTTTAAATTGTTATTATCTCTTACAATATTATACACGGCTATCGCATTTTCATGGTATTTAATGGGTAATATTTTGGTATATAATTAACGTTTAAAGAACGTCATTTTGTAACGCATTTAAATCACACGAGTATGGCTTGTATGTACCTAGCCAGTATTTTCTCACTTTGTGCGGTTGTCACCAGGTTTTAAAGAGCATCATATTTCTTAAGAGACATTTATGTGTTTAAATTAAATTTGGTATGAGGGGGATCTGGAGGAAACGGGTTTGGTGGTGGTGGTGGTGCACATGTTATTATAAGGGAATTAATAGATGTTATGTTAATCGAAATATATACAAGTTTACATTTGGTAGGTTGTTTCATTTTGAATTATTTACATACACAACAAGGATTAAAAAAATTATTAGAACTCAAATTGATGTTTAAAATAGTTCTTCAGTAGCGGTCCGAATTTATGATACGCCCTGCATAACACCGTAATCACTATATAATAACCGAAAGATGTGTATATGTGTGTGTTGCTGTGCACTTTTCCGACAGTCGCCGAATCCTGACGAATGCGGATGTGATATTTTAAAAGCTATTATAAATTTATAACCTACAAATTAATGCTACAATTTAGATACCCCCGCAAACCACGTAAATATCTGCACTAATTTTTTTCAAAGTAAGTTTTAAACATTTTAGTATAAAAGTCCGTCATTTTATTCAAGCGGTATTTGTGTCTAAATATATTTTCTTTACTTAGAAAATACGTTCAAAGTTTCCTTATGGAGATTACGTGTAAAATAGAATTCGCTATTTGTGCTTATTTTTGGGTGAAAATTTGTGTAAACATGCAAAGTTTGTCTGTCCGAGGTCCTTAACCCATTTCGAACATTAAAACAATGGCAGAAAGTATTTTCGCGAAAATTTTCAAAATGACAAGTATCGGAAACTTTTTCTCGGTAACATGGAAATTTAATTATTTCAAGTTGAAAAGTTATTCAAATGATGAAAAATGATTCTATTATGCCTCGCGTTAACATTTTCATGGTTAAAATGATGTAAAAAGTAGTAACAGCATTCATCGTAGATTCGTAGACTAATTTATGTGTCCCGATACCTTCTTTCGGTAAGTTTCGAAATGTACATGTTTGTGTGCTTATTTCGAATTTAGAGATTTTGAACGATGGACGATGTCGTAGGTAACATATATATAGTCGAATGTTTTCACCGAGAAAAATGTTTTTGTCTACATATTTAACTTAGGTAAATGAAAGTAGGTGACAAGTGTATTGTTACGTTACACTATACCAAAGAGAATACCTATATTTTGACTATACCTCTAAATATACAACTTATATTGTAATTAAGAGGATGTAAAATCCATATTTACTGCTGTACAAATACGTGTAAATGATGCCTTTAGTTAGTGAAATAAACAAAAATTTGAAACTGTTTAAGGTAGAGAAGGTCTTTCTATAAAACAGATGTTATGCAACGTTAGACCAGCTTCTATTTGTACATTTTATGTTTTATGGTATTTTTAGTTTTACTATAGTTAAAGATGAATGTTAAAACGTTCTCCCTAAGGCCATTCGTATTCCCAAAAAGCTGCCAGTGTCTTCCAAATTGAGTTCTTTTACATTCAAAATACATTCTAAACTATCCTTATGAAGTTCACACGGAATTTGTTATATTTTCGTAAATTTTTGGGCAAAGACTATGTGCAAAGACGTAATTAACATTGTGAAAGGGCCATTATGTATTTTTGGTCTTAAATCTATTCCAAAAAGTTTGCATTTTACATTTTTTTAATAATTGGTAAAAATGTACTATAGGTAGGAACGAATTCGTATATCTTTACCAAATATCAACCCATTTTTGTGATTTTTACGTCAAATGTAAGTAAATGTAATCCTTTATTTTAGTTACTTTAATAACTTGCTAAATATTACAGATACCTACAGGGTCAAAAATCTGAAAAGGTACAAAAATGAAAATTTTTTTTCTTTTTTCAAGCAACTAAATCAGCTCAACAAGGTTGTGATATTTTAAAACAAAAGCTATTACAACCTACAATCACAGATACCCCCTCCCCCCAAAGCACGCAAAAAGCGAGAATCGCGTGTACCCCCGTTTATAATCAATAATAGAATAGTTAATAGTTTTAAAAATTGGCAAACTTCGATGTGAAAAGTGGAGAAGAACAAGTCAGAAGCTGCTTGATTACCTTAATTGTGAAAAAAAATAGTGGACTATTAACTTCCGCATTTTCAGTGCCAGAAAGAACAGCGGAAGTCTTACATTGTTTCTACAAACATTACCTACGTATGATATCTCTAGATGCGTGAAAACGTAAAATAGGTCATACTGGAACAATAAAAAATATAGTGAACGTATTGTAGATGTTAGGGCGTTAATTTCTTACTATTAATATCTAAAGGTAAAGGTAGCCCAATAACGTGGGGAAATATTATGAAATAACGTAATTTTTAAACAATTTCGAGTCATTTTACAGAACGAACGATAGTGTTTTATTTAATTTAAATACTTAGTTACTAAAATAAGAAGCTAGAATTCTTTAGCATTCTTAAGAATGAACTTTTCGCGCCAAGAACTATCAGATATGGTATTTGACGAGATTTTTTGAAACTATCAACTTTAGGTATAGGGAATTGTTGTGTCGGAATAATTAACACAGTATCACAATTATTATTTCATATTACTTTAAAAACGAAAATACAGAACACTAAACATTAACGTTTGTAAAACACATAATTCTATGACATGACATTCGTTCCGTTACCTAGCTACGGTCATAACAGGAATACTGTACCTACATGAAAGATATATAATTCACAAATCTAAAAGGTATAATTAAAGTTAATACATAGTGCTGTTTCAAAAATTGATCATTAGGATATTGAAAACTACAAAAGCTCAGCAGCCTCGTAATAATATGTTTAAAAATTTTCAATTGTAGACATTCAAACTCGAAGTAATTGTGGATATCTTGAAAATAGTTCGGTTTAGACAGGTTATTGTTCCTATCTAACTTTATGAACATAGAATTCAAAAATACAAAAAAATTATTGGGGTACCATTTAAGTATTGAAGGGAAACTAATATCTATGAAATAGATCATATTTGAAACATGATAATAAATTATCAATTAGGGTTATTCAAGAATAAGATTTAGTGATACCCTGTATACATCGCACGATGTGACCCATTAGCTTCCTGGAATTGACTGAAATAATAATAATACCTAATAGTTTATCGCGTTCCAATCATTGTTATAGGTATTCGCCGATAGAAATACCTAAATAACACAAAATAGAATATTTTTTAAAAAATTGCTAGAAATGACGTTATCTCGGAACGAAAATAACTATTATCGTACCTTGTCACGCTCTTTCATAAACTGACGTTCGTTAAGATTAATTAATCTTGTTTTTTCTTTGATTGGTAGATTATCGCACAATTCCCATAATAGTAAATGATAATTCCTCGGGATAAACGTTTTTGATAAACAATTAATTCTACCTAATTAAGTAAAGATTTCAGTAACTTTTCAGCTTAATATTGTTAATTCTTTATCACCATTTCGGAATACACTCGATTTATTATTGGATTACGCTACTCAAATGTCACGTCGTCGGGCGATTAACGTGTTTTATAGCCAAAACCCATTAGACATCTTGGTTAACTGTTGCCATGAAATTTGGAACAAATCACTGAAACAATTTGAAGATAGTACCATAAATTACTTACTTTCTGTTAGTACCATGCGGAATGCAATAAGAAGTAATCACGTTCGTGATAGTCGATACAACAAAATATTACTGCTATGAAACAAACTGTTGCTGAAACACGCCAAAAACACGAATTCCTCATTTATCTTTGGTGATGAAGTATTTTTCCGTCTCGCGGTTTATATGAACAAACAAAATTGATATACTTACTTAGGTTGTTGACTTGCCATTGTAAAATAAAACTTTACAGTGTAACATTGTGGGCTGCCATGGGCTTACCCTCATCTCTTCCATCCTCCTTCTTTCGGTCATTAGGACCAGTTGCATCTTTTCTGGTCCGAGGGCTAATCCCCTTGCTTTCATTCATTGTATTGACCTAACCGCTGCTTCTATTTTGCTGTACGGTCCCGTAACTTCCCTATCTTGAGCTATTAACGTTAGGTCGTCCTCGTACCCAACCACCTCCACTTCCGTGGCATATTTGAGCCGTACCACCCCGTCATACATTAAATTTCATAACACTGGGCCCAGTATTGAACCATGGGGCACTTTTGCTCTTACTAAAAGTTCTACTTCCTACCCCTCCGCTTCTTTTTGCCTACATTACCCCGTTACTTATATACTAATATGGACTCACGACCAGCTCAGTTAGGACCCCCATAATTGTTCTTGATGCCATGTTAAAAGCGTTTTTAACGTTGGACGAAGCTACCATGCAAAATTTCCTCGTCCTGAAAGTGACTTTTTTCTCTTCTTTTATTTCGCGCTATACATCCCCTGTAGCTTTCCCCTTCGTGCGGCCATATTGGTTATCCGCATGCTTCCCTTTCGTTTCTTGTACGAGTTTTTCAAATATTTTGCGGTACAATCTTTCTGAAATGGTTCCCATCTCAGACATTTTTTGTTAAGTTTGTCGTGTTGTTGACGCGGTTTTGCTATTTTTCATGAACAGAATATATTTACACACGGGGTACAAAAACATAAAAGTAAGTACATGAACATAAATATAAAAATTAAATACATGAAATGAAATAATAGATTATTAACGAAAATGAACAATTTATTCTAAACAAGAACTTGAACGTAAAGTTATGGCGCGTATGTACGTAACACATTGCCTTCTGGGATAAAGCGGATGCAGGGATTGCCTAGGAGGGTCCGCATAACAGGGCCTGCTGTTGAGCTTAATCAGTACCAATCTCCACGGCGGCCTCTTGGTCGGCGTCGGCGGCAGCAGAGAGACAATGGTTGGTACCGGCGATCGATGCGGTATACTGTACCGTGACTGCTTATCCTAGCCGTGCTTTTATCAACGTCGGCGTAGGATAGCTGACCCTGCTCCGTGCTATTATCAACGTCGGACAGGGTAGCTGACCCTCTGCCCGTGCTATTATCAACATCGGACAGGGGGTACTTGATCCTTTCGTGCTATTATCAACGACCAACGTCGAAAGAATAAGTGATCTCCTTAACGGTACGCGCACGCTTTTATACCCATTTGAGCGGGCGTGTCTACCGCGCTTGTGTTTGGCGTGGGGAAACAATGTCAGCCAACCGCGCTTCGGGTGTCCGATGCGACTTCGTGCACGCACGTGGATGAACGTTATCCCTACAAATTATACAGGGTGAGCTCTTTCCGACGTTTAGTATGGGGATCTTGGAAACTAGCACATATAGAAGGGCGATTAAATGGGGAAAGAATTGCAGTTTTACCAGCTCAATTTAATGAGATTTTCGTTTATTGAAAAAAATTCATGGATAACCAAATACCTATATAACAAAAAATGATTTTTTCGGTTTTTGTTTACTGCCATTGACTTTAGAAAGAATGTGTAAAGGAAAAAGTTGTAGATACTTAATTATGGGCGCAATAATACTGTTTAATCAAATTTTTTTTATTGAAGCTCTAATTTTTGAGTTGAGGCTTAGACGAACTTGCGTGTCGCATTCGTTACTTGACCTTTTGGGTAGAGAAACAAAGTGGTGAACCCATGTTTCATCGAACGTCATTTATACGCTTCAATAATGTATCTCAAGCGCAGTTGACACCTCAAATCCGCCTTTGCTTTTGAGATTCGATCATTTGCGACCAACTCGTCAATTCGCTGAATACTTTCGGAGTTACGCTTGAACTGCGTTAAGTTTCCTACACGTTCTCGCTCGATTTTCAACTATTTACACCAGGGAGAGGATTTGAAAGAGCGCACAGAAAGTCGCCTCAAGATTTCACATCTTTTGTGGAGAAATTTGGCTATAATCCGTTGCGCAATTTGGGTATGAACTGTTTTTTCTGACAAATTATTGAACAAAAAGCTGTGCCAATGACAGATCACAAGGCTTCTAGTTTTCGTATGGTGCAGAGCTTCTCGTGAACACTGTATGAAAAGGGAGAAAGACATTTAGGTATTCTGGGAAAAATATGTTGACATTTGGAGAAGGTGTTTTGTCATGTGTCGCAAAAGGCAATGTGGGTTAAATTTAGAAATAAATACTAAAAAGCTCAAATAATAAATATTATGTACCTATAAAATCATGTAAAAGAACAAATTTAAAGGCGCTCAATCTGATATTATTTATAACAATTATGTACGATGATACGAAAGTAATGAGAATGGTGCAATAAACATAAACTACAGTAAGGCTCATCAGAATCTCTATTTGCACACTATCTAATCATATGTAAAAAATCTGAGAACAAAAGAAGTGTGCTTTACTTGTTTACGTTTGAGATTTTCTTTGTTATCGTTTTCTCATTATCGTATGACATTAACAGGACATTAACATTACATTTGTACTACATTTAATTTTTTTATCTCACATTTCAATGATTCAATGTAATCATCGCAAAGGAAGGTGAACATTGAAGATTAACATGCAGATGCAGATGCAGAAAAACGCATTCACACACGAAATAATTCCATAGGTACCTACTGTTTGTATAAGATTATATACAGCGTGTCTCACGGTGACCACCCATTAGAATATTTCAGAAACTACTATGATCTGAATTTTGAATGTTTGGGTAATGGGGTTTTCGGGCATGCCTTCCTCAAGTAAAATAATGGCGTCTACGTAACACTTACGGTTTTTATTTTAAATGTAACACCCTATATATTATTCAGATTTTGGATTTTACTTAAAATTTTGGGTGGATTTTCATCAAATTTTCATATTCCTAAAATTAACCTAATAAAAATTAAAATAAACACTATCTAGCTTAAAACCGTGTGCATTCTACAGCAAGACATATAAAGGAACCATATTCGTACGAGTGATAACTGGACCCCTAAGCTTCCCATCCATACTTTCAAAGTGGCTTAACTGCATACAGGGTGGTGGAAATTTAATGCCGAGTTTAGTTAACTTCAAATCATCATAAGTTGGTTTTTCAAATGGAACACCCTGTATGTTTCGTGGTAGTCTGAGGCGCAATTTCATTCTCTTTCTAACGGTACCATGGTATCTCTTCTAGTTTTTGAGATATCTACTGTTTTTTTGTCCAGTTAACTAAGGTCATTCAATTGCGAAAATGGCTTCAAAACAAACGACTGTTCTATCACCAGTTATTAGTTGTCAGTCTAACACCGTTAGTGACAGTTAAATTGAATACTATTTATTAAAAAAATGGAAAACAACGAACGTATTGAAATGCAGACAGTCTAAATATTATTTACTCATGGAGAACGTAACAAGATAATAAATAGAATATAGAATAAATTGAATGACCTTAGTTAACTGCACAAAAAACAGTAGATATCTTAAAAACTAGAAGGGATAGGTATAGGGAATCATGGTACCGTTCGAAAGAGAATGAAATTGTGCATCAGACTATAACGAAGCATACAGGGTGTTGCATTTTAAAAAACCAAGTTATGATGATTTGAAGATAACTAAACTCGGCATTAAATTTCCACCACCCTGTATGCAATTAAGCCACCTTGAAAGTATGGATGGGAAGCTTAGAGGTCCAGCTATCTCTCGTATGAATATGGTTCCCTTATCTTTCTTGCTGTAGAATTCACACGGTTTTAAGCTAGATAGTGTTTATTTTAAAAAAATTAAATATCTCCGAAACGGTTAATTTTAGGAATAAGGAAACTTGATGAAAGTCCACCTAAAATTTTACGTAGAATCCAAAATCGGAATAATATATAGAGTGTTATATTTAAAATAACAAAGTTGGTGCCATTTCCGGAAAAACCGGAAGTGTTACGTAGACGCCATTAATTTATTTGAGGGGGCCATGCCCGAAAACCCCATTGCCCAAATTTTCAAAATTCAGATCATAGTAGTTTCTGAAATATTTTAATGTGTGGTCACCGTGAGACACCTTGTATATTGCAGTATCATCGCTAGAGCATAAAAAAATTTTTGTAGCTAATTTTAAAAGTGGGAAAGTTAAAAATATGCCTAAATGTTGAGCAAAAGCAACTCGGGATCATTGTAATCCAGAAGCAAAACGACCACCCACCCAAAGACATTTTATGATTGAAAATGGGCAGGAAAAGTACTTTTGTTAAAATCAATTCACATGTCTATATATGTTTCTGATTTTTAAGGTGTTTCATAGTTGTAGCTTAACTTAAAACTCTAGTCACTCAGAATGTTTTGAACAGACGATAACACACTTTCTGCCATTTTCTGGGAAAAATATTTCCAAAGTAAGTACATGAGTACCTATCGTATTTAGGCAACACTCGTTAAATGTGGCTGCTTATAATATAATACGATTATTTGCCAAATGTCACCCGTCATATTATGATAAAATTCTGTCGGTTTATTTTGCTACATGTCGAAATATGAGTTATGTCCAAAAATAATTTTGGTATACGATCTAATTCAGGAATCATTTAGAAGAGTGGGATTCCTGACTTAAAGAAATTAAATTTCAGAATATTTAACGTGAATACGCACTAAATTGCAAAACGGTGTAAGTATTGGGAGAAAGGTACTAACGGGGTGAAGGAAAATATAGCAGCTAATAATATGGAACGGTATTTGTAAGACGGGCATGCGCATAAATATTTCTTGGAAATATTGATCCATTACGAGCATGCGTATACGTAACAGTATTGCCTTGTACAAATCCGCCAATTGTTGACATTTTCCTATTATTTATTTATTGAATTTTTAAACAATTTTAGTGACTTGCGCCCATTATGTTATAGGCTTTTCTTAGTTGTCTGGCCATCGTCTCTTATAGGAAAAAGTTGAAGCGGCTTGGTGCATGATACCGGATTGTAAATAAGTAGCATAATAGAATATTTCTGTTGCATCTCTATAGTTACTAGATTAGATAGAATCTTGATGAGTTTTTTCGGGTAACGTGGTCAAGCTTATTGCCATCATACAAAATGTATTCGGAAATAAATCTAACTAAAGAAACGATTCTAGGGTTAGTAGAGTTCACAAGGTGATTAAGTCACTATCTCATGTTTATAGAACTCGATTAAAAAATTAGAGCAGATAAGAAGCGGCAGTTTCGAACTTTGGTTACACACAAGTCACAAATCCGTCATAGTAGTCTTATCAATATGAATGAAATATTGGTGCAATGGAAAATCACGTAAATAATAACAATGGCGATTTTCAGGTTTTCCACCAATTAAAAATGAAGTTATCATGTCCGTAGATTATTTGGATATAGAAGTACACTCAGAGGACAAATTTATAATTGAGGTTAGGTGGGTAGGTATCACTTCTCTATATTTGTTACTTTAGTGATTATCGTATTTAGGGACGTGAATATATCCAGTGCCCAATTAAAATTTGTGATAGACAATGAGAATATTGTTGAAATTATTCCATCGACGATTGATGTTGGATTAATAAAGGCTAGAAATTATGTTATCAAGGCTGTTGGAAAATTCGGTGGACGAGCCGAGGTGGTTGCCAAATTGTCGAATGAAGCAAAGTGAGTCAGCAGTATTTTTTGATACGTTTTGCAATGCTTGATTTTTAGCGTAGATGGCGTTTCTACCACAATAACAGTTTATAACAGAAAGGGGCTGTGTGATTTGTCGATGATAGTTGGATGGGGTTACTTCTTGTCTTGGTCTATTTCTTATTACCCCCAAGTGCGTATCAACTATCTTAGACAATGGTAAGTTTCGTACCAAATTTCTAATACATCTAAGATCTTTGTTGCAGTGTCGTAGGGCCGCATATTGATTATTTTGTGTTCTCATTTGTGGGAATTGCATTTTATGCGCTATTTAACGTCGTCTTATACCTTGTTAAAGAAGTTCAGGTAAGATAACGAGAAATATCAACGTATGTAAATTACACGTATTTCAGAATGAATATATACATCGTTTTCCTGGAAGCTTAATTCCCGTACGTGTGAATGATGTACTATTTTCGATCCATGGTACATGTTTATCTTTAGTAATTGTGGGACAAATTATGAAGTATGAAGGAAGAACCAATCCACAATTATCAATAACTGCCAAAGTTATCTTGGGACTACTAACTGTAATGTTTGTAGTGATGTTCCTTTTATCAGCAGAAGGGCTCATTCCATGGTTAGACTTTCTGAACTTCTGTTCCAGTGCCAGTATAATAACAATCCTAATACGATTTATTCCGCAAGTATTATTAAACTTTAAACACAAATCGGTGATTGGGGTTAATATTACTACCGTTTTATTTGACATCGTGGGCGGATTTTGTATTGCTCTTCAAATGATATTGGACTCGTACAATTATAGTAAGTATTCAGTAACTTTAAGTGGTTATGTTCACTTATTTTTTTAGACGATTGGATTTCTATTTTTGGAAATTTTACCAAATTTGGGCTTGGTTTAACTGTACTATTGTTTGATGGAATTATACTGCTGCAGTATTACGTTTTATTCCGGGATAAAAATTATGTAATCCATTGATCACTTGAACGCGCTTTTTTCCTGTGTGTTTAAAGAAGGAAAATAGAAGTTCGCCGTTTCCTCGCTAGGTTTTACTAACGTATAGGAACATGCATATCTTTGTTGTTTACTACTTAGTGAGAGAAAAGGAAAGCGAGCAGTTTTGAAGATTACCCAGAGTGAAAGTTACAGATGCAGAACAGAAATAAGAAAATCCAACCTTAATCTCACCAAAAGAAGATGTAATAATCTAATTATTGTACCGCAGATGTATTTATTTAACATAAGGTTGATTGTGTGATCCAGTGTATAATGTTATACAATTTGTTGAAGCGTTTGAGCAATGATTGCGATGGCGTTCGTGCAACAACTTAATAAAGAAGAATTAAATATTTCCAAATTAATGATGTACTTTTTATACGTTTAATCACTATAACAATACAGGGTGTCCCGGGGGGGAAGGGCAATATTCTGGGATAATGAAGTAGGGGTTATGTTAAGAAAAAACAATATATGTACTTAAACAATATATTTATTTTCAACCATTTCTAGCAATGAGTTGTAGTGTTTATATTAAGAGGTGATGTTCAGTTGACAACCCGACCACAACTTTACCATCAGCATGATGGAGCTCCGCCACATAAGGCTCGTGAAGTGACGCAATACCTTTTCTGTGCGTTGGATTGGCCATATGGACCCCTTTCGTTGGCCATGAAATCATAAGTTTATCAAGAAAACCCGCTTACTCATGAACTGTTTGTTCGTATTTTATATGCTACAAGTATTCGAGAAATGCATGCTCACTTCGTAACATTACTCAAGACTTAAAAAGGGTAGTGAAGTGTAGGTACTAACATACACGGTGGAATTTTTAAACCGTTGATACCTACACCTTAAAGTACGTCATGTGTGTAACACAACAACACATTGCTCCAAAAAGGTTGCAAATGCACACTGTGAAACTTGCTATTGCACTCTCTTACCAATAATGGCTAATGATTCTTATCAAACAAAACTTCGAAATAATTAAATAACAGTTGCAAAACCTTCGTTGGTAATAATCTAAAATGAAATTAGATAAGAAGCGAGATGTAACCTCATAGATACATACTGACAAAGAATAGCTATAATAAAGTAGTAACTAGGAATGGTAACATTTTCTACGTCCCTTCTTTGTGCGCTTACTATTACTCTAGCAGCTCTATTTGGTTTGATGGAAGGCATTAGGGAAGGATACTTAATTTTGCATAGATCAGCCATTTGCGTTTCAGTTGTATATGGGTAAACGGTAGTAATTTGGATTTTACAATTATTAATCGTAGCAAGTTCATTTCGAAGTCCATCCATGAATCCTTTTACTGCACATTTGGTGGCTGAATATGGAACAAGATTTATTGGAGCTGAAAAGCATGCCATAGATGACAAGGTTACTATGTGACCGTAGTTATTTTTCATCATCGATGGCAAAATCGCTTTCACTGTCTACAAAATTAATTTAGAAGTATACTTTTTACGCCACATAAGTACCCAAAAATGGCCCATCAAATTAACATTAACAACTCCTTCAATCTGCGATTTTGACCATTCCCAAAAGCGATCAACTCCAATGATTCCAGCATTATTAACCAAAATGGTCACAGGTCCAACTTCATTTTCAATTTGTTTACATAAATCTATCACACTTTCGTAGTGGGACACGTCACATCTAAAACGTTACCTGATAAAAAATAGACACATTTTGAGTAGATCGATTACGTATAAGCGTGTCCTTTCCCTTTTCCTAAATCGTCAACCATTTTGACCGTTTCGCGATTGGCATCGTCTTTTATGTCAACACATACCACTGTTGCACCTTCTGATGCGTACACTAAAGCCAATTCCCTACCAATGCCTTGGGCTGTTCCTGTTATCTACTAAGAAATTACTACTGGCCAAAAAATGACGAATTACATACCAAAACAACTTCCCCGGTCACTGATTTCTTTGCATTTGGTATAAAAAATTTGAACGTCGCTCTAAATATTTCCCATATGGAAGTTAATATTACTACAAGTAAGTCGCGCATTCTAGTGCTTCGAACTGTCGACTGCAAATTTTCCCATAGACTATAGTGTGATACTAAACAAAATTAGGAGGGATATGGCAACAATTTTGCTGCGTAGTTCTAGTTAAACTATACATAGTGTGCAAATTTTAGATTCCACACACATTTATCAAAACGAAAATACTTTTTATTGACTACTGTTGTTTATTACGTGCATTAAGTATGGGAATTCGATTGCAAAATAAGGTTGGACATGCATAAAATATACAGTAACTCGAATTATGAAAATTTGAAGATGGTTGTACTTTTCACTCAACGGTCGTAGTTTCACCTTTGATCGCAATCACTGTCCATAAATACTTTTCCTTTTTCCTAATTGCCAACCAAACAATGTATACCTTACCTAGCTTAATTGCAGTTCAATAAAATTACGATCATTTAAAAAACTTTCGAAAAAATGACTGTCAATATTATTATGCAAGATCTAGTAACGTAGTAAATACTTCCTCAAAGTATGCCAATTGTTTAACAAAAATACTGGAAACCGTCCATAATCTCTACAGTTATACAATTCAAATTTTACAAAATTTACATCAAATCAGAAAAATTATTACCTACTTAGAAATGTAAATTATTATCTTTACATTCAAGGTGAATATTGCTATCCCTTACAGGGTTTACAGATTCGATTGAAGAGGTGGATCAAGCCTCGCCAAACGTGTTTGCTTCTCTTTTATTGTAATTGATCTTGTATAATGATAGTATACTTATAAATTAAAATTCTAAAACCAATAAAAAACCGGGCCGTAACAGCAGAAACTCGGTGAAGTTTATTATATATATATGTATATATTATTATATCGAGGGGGACACTTTTTGACATAAGCTTAAGATTTCATACCTTAACCCCCTGGGTTCCACAAACATACCCTCAATTTTTTTAAATGGCAACGTGGGTCATGTGATACGTCATTTGAAAGGTCATTTTATATCTTGCATTACTGCGTTTAGAATTTTAAAATCGTTCAATTGGTTTGTGAGATATTTTAATTTAAAGTTTTAGAGAACTGATATAATTTGCTTCAAAATGTTTGTTTTTTATTTTTTTATTATAATTTTATAGGAAAGGTAATTTGATACGAAATTTATCGTATGAAACTTTTTTTTTATTTACATGAAAATAAAACTTAAAATAAATTAAAAAGTCAGTAACATTTTTATATTATATTATTATAATGACAAATTTTATCAGTTCTCTCACATGACCCATGTTGCCATTTAAAAAAATTGAGGGTATGTTTGTGGGACCCAGGGGGTTAAGGTATGAAATCTTAAGCTTATGTCAAAAAGTGTCCCCCTCGATATTATCGGGTATCGCCGATTTTTCAAATTTTGATTTTGTTAGAAGTTATAAAGGGTGGCTACTCTTAGTTGAAAAACCCTGTATAACCTACCTGTTATAAAGAGTGAACGGTACTTTTTCCCAACAATGAGCCTGTACCTGTTCGAAAGGGTGGGCTGACACTGCCTTGTACCATCAAATATTCCAAGAATATATTTACAGTTAGAATGACTAATACCTACCAACTAAGCACTAAACAAATGAACTTTAACTAAGCAAGGACGTTTAGAAAATTGTAACATAAATGTAGGTTTAACAGGTTTCTAGAATAATCTTAATATGGCAAAGGCGTGTCACCCAAAACAAACCTTTTCAAGTAAGGTTCGTTTATGTATTAACAGGTTGAGCAAGGATACTTTAATATATGGCAAACGGATAAACTGTGCATAGTTTTCGTTAAACAATTCCTATGTTAACCCTTAATCTTAATAATGACCTTAAGGTATTTGTTTATAAGTATTACTAAAATATTAGGCGACATATTGAAGGTATTACGTAATAACTTTAACATCAGTTCCTTGAAGCTGATAAAAAGTTAGAAGCACTAACGTTTAGTTTTGATCAGTCCTACGTTAGTACCTCTTAGTGCTTCAAAAAATTTGCCAGCGAAATTTATAGAAATCAGTAGATCATTCTTTATGAAACTGCTGCTAAGTTCACGCTGGCTTTACATTTCACAAGCAATGACATTTAGCTTATGTAAATTTTTAGTGCTTCGTTAGTGTTTCTTGGTGCTTTAAACGTTTTCTAAGGAATGTGGCACACATAAGATGTTCTTCATAAACTTATATATACAGGGTGTTTACGGTCTTGTGATTTTATTTTGAAGGGGTCATTAAGCATCTTAAAAGAAGGTCATTAACGTAAAAATGTCTTAACAAAAGTTGCATAATAAGAGAGATATTACTGTTAAAATTTTTTCTATTTGTTTTATTAACTCCTTAAAAAAGGTTATGGCCTCCTCGATCACCCGACCTTAACCCTCTTGATTTCTATTTATGGGGCGTTATGAAGACCATGGTATACGACAAGAATGAAATAATTGATGTAGATGATCTTCGTAACCGCGTTGAGGCAGCTGCGGTTAGAATTCGACGGCAAAACCAAGGCTTAGTAAATTACGGCAATTCATGGATACATCGAGCGAGACTTTGCGTTCAACAACAAGGAGATAACTTTGAACAACTCGTGTGAATTGGATTCCATGAAAAAAATGAAAAAATTGTTAAATTTAATATGCTTAAAGTCACCTCTTTAAAAAAATAAAAAATAAAAAAAATTCTTTTAACATTAATATCTCTCTTATTAGACAACTTACACAACAGCACCCACTTTTAGGGGATGGAGGTATTCAGGCGAGATTCTAAGAATCTCGTGTGACAACAACCATTCTTTTGAGTGGCTAAAGAAGGCGGTTGACAACCTCCCACTACTGTGGGAGGCTGCACACCTAAAAGTAGTACAGGAAGACTGCCTTCCTAGGCTTTGCAAGGCTGTCATTTGGGTCCCGGGGGAACCTGAGGACTTGGTGGTAGTCAGGCAGCGTCTGGAGATGCAGAATTCCTGGGCAAGGGTGGGCAGCTGGTGTGTCTTCCACACAGCCGTGAAGGATCAGCCCCTAGGGAGGCTGATAGTTTTCGGCATTGAGGAAGTGGACCAGACCAACCTAATCGCCAGAGGTGGAAGGCTCGGCTACGGGTTTTCCACTCTAAAGGTGAGGGTTAGTAGCCCCGCGAAACCCGAGGTGGCGAGTACGTCAGTACAGCCACCAGAACAACAGCACCCACAGCTGCCACAGGAGCAACTGTCGGAAGCTACAGCAGCATCACCGCCCAGGCTGCCAAGGCAACCTGTGGGTAGTGCTTGCTCGAGTGTTAGCAACTCACCCGGTCCGTTTTCGAATTGGGAGGAGTTCGCAAACATCGAGGCGTTGTTGGAGAACGATTCCGACGACGCCGATTAAATAAAATAAAAGACAATTATGTCTACATACACAAGTATGAAAGAATATTTTGTACAAACAAACCTGCAACACTGTCGGGCGGCTGCTGCCACTCTAAGCAGGCACCTGGCGGTAAAGCAGGACATTGCCCTCATTCAAGAGCCCTGGATTGTTAAATCAAGGGTTTCCGGTCTAGGGGGCACAAAAGGAACCGTTTATGTTGACAAACGGCAAGAAAAACCTAGGACATGCATATATGTCCCTAGTCACATTAAGGCTCTCCTACTGCCACACCTGTGTGGTCGTGATATCACGGCTATACAGATAAGTTGTGACATACAGGGTAGAGCTGAACTAGTTATTGCTTCTATATATCTCCCAGGAGACTCTGTCAATCCACCTCCCAGTAATGAGATGGTGGAGCTGATAGAACACTGCGAGAAAAACAACAAACATCTCATCATAGGGTGTGACTCAAATGCTCACCATACTACTTGGGGGAGCACTGATGTCAACCCTAGGGGTAAATCGCTACTTGAATATCTGACAAGTACTAACCTAGAGCTACTCAATCGGGGCAGTGAACCCACGTTCGTAACTACCCGAAGCCAGACTGTGATTGACATAAGTCTGGCCTCAGTGAGCATCTCTGACCACATATCGAACTGGCAAGTCACTTCTGAAGCGACTATGTCAGACCATAGAATGATTTCTTTTGAAATTAACTGCAAGAGGGCCATCCAAAAGGGTTATCGCAATCCTAGGGTAACGGATATTCCCCTCTACAAACATCTCCTTGGAGAAAAACTTAGAGAGCACCCTTCTGGGGGACGTCTCTCGAGTCCTGTCAACATACAGGACGAAGTGGATCTTCTTTCGGACTCTATTGTAGAGTCATTTGAACAGGCATGTCCTCTGAGAACTGCCAAGACACCCTACAACCATCCCTGGTGGTGCAGGGCGCTCGAAAAGCAGAAAACTCGGTTAGGCAAACTGTTCAATAAGGCAAGGAAGACCAAAGCCACAGCCGACTGGGAGGCCTACAAGGCAAACCTAAGGCTATACAAGAAGGATATTAGGAGGCGTCAGAGAGAGGCATGGAGGAGTTTTTGCGGCTCCATAGAATCCACCTCCTCCGCATCGCGCCTAAACAAAATCCTAACAAAAGATCCATATTACAACCCAGCTAGCCTCAGAAGAGAGGACGGTTCCTATACGGACAACCTCTCCGAGACAGCTAAAGTGCTAAGAGACGTTCACTTTCCTGGAGCCACCATCGCGCCACACCCTATCTGGCCAGAGGCGGCCCCCCTCACCCCCACAAGGGATGATTGGGCGACAGCTGATCAGATGGTGGATGTGGCAAGGGTCACCTGGGCGGTGAAGACGTTCTCGGCATACAAATCACCGGGATTGGACGGCATAATACCGGCTCTACTACAGTGGGGACTGGAAATTATTGTTGTCCACCTGGTGAGAATTTATACGGGCTGTATCGCCTTTAGATACATACCAAAACAATGGAGGGAGATAAAAATTGCTTTTATCCCCAAACCTGGCAAAGGTGATTACTCCACACCTAAATCATATCGTCCAATCAGTCTAATGTCTTTTCTCCTTAAGACACTTGAAAGATTGTGCGACAGACATATAAGGGATACAGCGCTTGTACGACTCCCGCTGCACCCTAATCAACATGCGTACTCTCCAGGAAGATCCACAGAATCAGCCCTACATTCTGTTGTGGGGAGGATTGAGAGATCGCTGGACTATAAACAGTCCACCCTGGGAGCATTCATAGACATAGAAGGGGCGTTTGACAAAACAACCTTCGAAACAATTGAAGCTGCACTACGCCACCATGGCGTAACTGAGGTCGTACGAAGCTGGATTGTACAGCTACTGAAATTCAGGGCAGTGCACATCAGCGTAGGCGACATAACAGTGAGGTGCACAGTAGTGAGAGGATGCCCCCAAGGTGGGGTGCTGTCACCACTTCTGTGGAACTTAACTGTAAACAGCCTGCTCTGTCGTCTCAACGACAGCGGCTACTATACGCTGGGCTATGCGGATGATATATCTATCCTAATAACCGGCAAGTTTGAGGCTACTCTGTGCAGTCTTATGCAAGCAGCCCTCAGAGTAACCGAAGAATGGTGTAAGGAACACTCCCTGTCCATAAACCCGACAAAAACGGAGGTAGTTCTATTCACAAGGAAAAGGAAGATTCAGGGCCTTCGAGCTCCTCTACTCTTCCAAAAACACCTCCAGTTTTCAGAGTCAGTGAAGTATCTAGGTATTACACTTGACAACAAACTGAACTGGAGCAAACACATCCAGCTTAAAGCGGAGAAAACAAATAGGGCCTTCTGGCAATGTCGCCGCGCAATGGGAAGACTGTGGGGCCCGTCCCCAAAGGCTGTCCTGTGGCTGTACACCGCTGTGATTAGACCTATGTTTTGTTACGGAGCAATTGTCTAGTGGCCTAGAACCAGACTCTCCACAACCATAGCACTTCTTAACCATGTGCAAAGACTAGCGTGCCTCTCGTGCACGGGCGCAATGCGAACGACCCCCACAGCCGTCATGGAAACCCTCCTGGGCCTGCCTCCACTGGATCTCCACGTGAGGGAGCAGGCCACGGTGGCAGCCTTGCGTCTGAAAAATAAGGGGTTGTTGAACAGCAGAGGTATTGATGTGGGCCACTCCCGAATTCTGGGCGAGGCATTCAAACGACTGCCTATACTAGAAGGACGGTCTGACTCACTCATCCCTCGATTTATACTAGGGAAAAACTACCGCATCTTCTTTGATGTGGAAGTGGCATCCCAACCAGACATATCCATCTTTACAGACGGATCTAAAACAATGGAAGGAACAGGCACAGGAATTTATTCCAAAGAACTGAGCCTCCATATCAGCCAACCACTAGGCAAAATTTCCACTGTCTTTCAGGCAGAATTAGCAGGAATAACGCTTAGTGCAAGTATAATTCTTATGCACAGCATAAAGAATAAAAGTATCAGGATTTCCAGTGACAGCAGAGCCGCTCTGCAGTCACTAGGTCAACACAAAATTACCTCTAGGCTGGTTTCCGAGTGTCACCAAATACTAGAGCAAGTGGCAAACAGCAATACCCTCGAGCTTGTATGGGTTAAAGGGCATGCTGGAACAACAGGCAATGAAAAAGCCGATAAGTTAGCCCGACTGGCCTCAAAACAACAGTTTTATGGTCCAGAGCCGGCTCTCCCACTTACAGTATCAACTGTAAATAACTTAATAACTCAAGACACCCAAGCCCAGCATAAGGTTAGGTGGAACTTGATGTCAGAATGCCGTCACGCGAGAGAGGCCTTTAGAGGACCATCTCGTAGTCTGGCGCGCTTTTGCACAGGGCTATCTAGAAAGAACCTGCGGCTACTTGTGGGCATACTTTCTGGGCACTGTAAACTTAACAAGCACATGCACCGCATGGGCTTGGTTGAATCACCATCCTGTAGAGGATGCTACACAGAAGATGAGACGGCGCAACACATACTTTGTGAGTGTCCCGTACTTGTCGAATTAAGACGATCCATGTTGGGGGACTCCTGGCCGGACATGGCTAAGATTAGAGCCGCTTCCCCGTCCAGCATCCTCAGGTTTATCTCACGTGTGGGATGGCTTGAGTGATGATGCGGGGTCGAACGACTCTAATCAGGGAGGCAGCACAAAGGGCCCGAATAGGTGGCCTATGTGCGAGTGGACTTTTGACCACCCTCCCATCGTAATCCAGAATCCAGTATTAGACAACTTTTGTTAAGACATTTTTACGTTAATGGCCTTCTTTTAAGACTTTTAATTACCCCTTGAAAATAAAATCACAAGACCGTAAACACCCTGTATATTGTTGATTGAAATATAAAAATACATCTCTGGATTGTGCTCCGTTAATGCCTCTTAGTATTTCAAGTATTTGATAGAATGACAATAACAGCAGAATGTTGATACGCAATATGTTTTAGACGTGAAGTGAAGTGATATTTAAAACGTTTTCATATCAAAATCTAAAATTAACTAACAGTTATGGTACCACGAATCATTGTGCAGTAAATTAAGCTATTTATTGTCTACGTACCTCGTCCTTGTGCGTTAAACCATTAAATAAACTCAACCTTTAAACTCATTTCTAACTTTAATCCCCCCTCCCCCCCTCCCACCAACTGACGTACCTATATGATGTTATTAGTTATAAGTAGTTTCCATTTTATGTAATGTTCTCCCTGTTGACAGGGTTAGTTTTAAACTACTTACATATTACATTATAGTTTTTGTTTCTAGGTTCATGGTGGAGTCAGAGGCTCAAAAAGGGGTAGTGGTTAAAATAATAAAACGACTCGAAACCTCCCCTTAGATAATGGTTTTTAATAAATCCAAAATTTAATGAAGCGAAAGCTTTTGGATTTATTAAAAACCATTGTCTAAGGGGAGGTTTCAAGTCGTTTTATTATTTTGTTTCTAGACTATACCAGTGTTGAATAAAGTCAACTTTGATGCATGAGTGTGCATGTCCCTTCATATAAAACATAGGAACACTATAATAGTATGTATATTATTCAACGAGCGTATAATGATGGCTATTATCCACGAGGTGAAGTTTACTAAATCACCGAGAGAATAATAGCCATTATACGCGAGTAGAATACTGCACTTTATCCACGACTACTAAATATTTTTGTTGAAGTTTTTACTTCGATTTATAAAATGTTTCGAAAAACATGGTATGTTAAGAAACAGATATACGACACGCAAATTCGATGTCGCTAATTGCTCAGTGTAGATGCTCCTAACAAAACAATATAATATTATAGGTGAATCAAGGAAGCATCTGGTAGCAGTGATTAATGGGTATTATTAAGGTCAAGCAAACAGACGTATAGTGGGTACATTATACAATAGTCGTGGATAACACTTTAATACCAACTTTAAAGTGTACGTTCCTTGATCCAAATTTAAACGTTTTTCTGAAATTTTGCGAATTTTGAGAAGATCTGCCTACTAAAGGCGTTTGTTTCTTGAGTTTTGTTTTTGATAGAATGAAATCGATTTCAATCTTCAATATAACAAATTGTGGAGTATCCCTATTAGTCCAGTAACCTTATACTTCAGACCTTGCGTCAAATCCGGTAGTTCTGATTTTTTGCTGACTTATTTATGATGTTGGCCCAATGAATAATCCAAGTTTGAGACCTCGAGCGCCGAACGCAACCTTGTCATAAATCGAAAAAACCGCAACATTTTCGACTTTATTTCAGTTTTTGGCGATTTTAAGCCTAAAGGACTAGTTTTTCGATAATACCTAAGTAGTAAGTTTTTAAAGTAGACTAAATTGTCTACAATATGAGATGAAAACTGTCTCTGTAGACCCAATAGTTTCCGAGATAAAGCTTTTCAAAGTTTCTAATTTTTGTCGAACTTCGCAATTTTTAGCAATAATTTGTTGTTCTGAACGAATTTTGATCCTATTTCTTCGGGCCCCCACCCTCAATTATATTGTAGTGTATTCTAAAGAGGTTTGAGGAGTACGCAGACTCCCCCCTCCCCATCTTTTACATTTTTCATATTTCTGAAATATCCCCTGTTATATTATCGAAGCTCTGTACGTTTTATGGTGGGATGTTAAAATTAAGTTAATTTTGCCTTCTTGGAAGGGCCGGGTTGAGGTTCATCCGTATGTGGATCATCGTATCGTGATGGCATGTCCCTATCAGGAGATCGTGATGTATCGTCGATGTCTTGTGCCCACAAGACAACCTCCATGTCGACATCGGACAGATCGCCGCCTTCTGGGGAATCGAAGTCTATTTTTACTGCAATATCCAGTACGTTGTCAAGGAGGCTCCGCTGCAGTGCCTGCAGACTGATGAGAATGGCGAAGTTAGGTGAACAGATCTGGGGGGGGGGGGGTCAATCCCCACAGATAATATGAGAACAAGTATAACGTCTATGTATAGTTTTTTAAGATGTCACGGTAAGCTAGAGGGGCTAAATTGAAGTTTGGAAGGGCTTAGCCCCCAAGCCCCCCCCCCCAACTTCGTCCATGCTGATAAGCTTGTCATCCCTGTCTTCCTGCAGCTGCACTCGTTTCTACAACCCCTCTTGCAACCGCAAGAAATCATCCACAAGAGGTGTTGTGGGGCTGCGCCTCTGAACATCATTTTGGGGCAGAGGTCTTGTGACTTCGATATCCACCCCCAGGGAGAGGCTACAGTGTGACTCCCAACCACGCCTGTACCTGTGTAGTTCCAGGAACCTCTGATAGAGCCCGCCTGTGTTGCTTGAGTGGCGCCTAAAATATTGCTAAAAATTGCGAAGTTCGACAAAAATGAGAAACTTTGAAAAGCTTTATCTCGGAAACTATTGGGTCTACAGAGCCAGTTTTCGTCTCATATTGTAGACAATTTAGTCTACTTTTAAAACTTACTGCTTAGGTATTATCGAAAAACTAGTCCTTTAGGCTTAAAATCGCCAAAAACTGAAATAAAGTTGAAAATGTTGCGGTTTTTCCGATTTATGACAAGGTTGCGTTCGGCGCTCGACGTCTCAAACTTGGATTATTCATTGGGGTAACATAAGTTAGCAAAAAATCAGAACTACCGGATTTAACGCAAGGTACCACCCCTTTCAGGCGACAAGGTTACTGGACTATATGTAATTCTACTAATGTTGACAGAACTGTCAATAGAAAGCAACGTTGTGCAACGTTGATCGTGTTATCCACTGTATACACTGTGTCCCAATTTCGATGCTCACCATTGGTATCTCGGTTATTAGAAGACATAGGACAACGGTTAAATGGGGAAAGTTTTACAGAATTTAATACTCACGACAAATATCATTTCAAATTTGACCTAACTTTTTTAATTTTTAAAATATTTAGAAAAAACCAAAATTTGCCGATTTTCATTTTCCTCAATAACTCTCCGTTAAAGGAACGGCTAGCGTACCCAAATGGTAACACCGACAGGCGCACGTATTTTCACTTCCTACACTTTGTTTACTCCGAATAAGAACTGCATTCCTGCAGTTTATTGCATGCACGTGGTCTATAGTGTGAAGTGATATTGTTGCAAAGTAATCGGAAACCATAGAAATCTGTTACCAGTGTGTTGTTTTAGAACAAATTTCTACTTCTAGAAAATCATGGATATAAGATTTGTGTAAGCATATTATTTTTTGTATGAGTAATTTTCTCCGTGGGCTACTTCTATATTGCGTAGAATATACTCTAATCTTCATGTATTTGTTTTCAAATTAGTTGTTCCTCTTATAATTTCCCGCAAAATCGCCCTTATTTTTGACTGTTACCGTACGGTAACGCTAGCGTAATGTGATATCAAAAATGGCAATTTCCTGTACAGGCGAGGACATACACTAGAATAAGCACTGATTTGGACCCAGATGAAATCTTCATAGACCCACCTGCTGCGGAAAATGTTTTGACGGACGAAGACTCTGGGGATGAAGATGAAGGTGGTTTGCTAGACAACCTGAGCAGAAGGCAGCTTACAGCAGTGGCTGAAGTTCGTTTCGTTGGTGGTGAGGATGGTGAAAATGCAGCTGCAGGTCAACCAGGGAAAGATGACATTACGTGGGTTGACGGAGATGTGATATGACGTATTCCCGATTAGTAACTATGGTGAATTCAAAAACCTAACCCCTCGTGAGTTGTTCGAAAAGTTCATTGATGACGACATAATTTCATCCCTCGTTGAAGAATCGAAATTATATGCATTATTTTGCAATCAGCCGGACCCAAAAATTACTCCTGATGAAATGCGATGTGCTATAGCCATTCTGATTCTTAGTGGTTACAATACACTGCCAGGCAGAGATTTCTACTGGGATTCGAAAAATGATTTAGGAAATATCATGGTCATAAATTCAATGAGGAGGGATAAATTTAGGCATATAAGAAATCATCCAAAGTTATCTGGCCATGTTCGGAAAACCACTATGCGGTACTGGGCCTATAGCCTATAGCACAGATTAACGAGTAGAATTTGGTTTCGTTATAGTCTAAGATACGTTATTAGAAATATATACCCTCATCTGTTATTTGACGATGACAAAGATTATAAGTTAGATAATATATATGTAGGTCGATAAATTGCAAATGGGTTGCCTAGCTAAATCGGAGCCCGATGCTGTTAAATCCGCTTTCTTTCAGAAGAATGCTCTGCATCCCTGTCTGCTACATGGAATGGCGGGCGCAGCGCTCTCTGTCACTCTCCACGCTCGCGCTGAAAAGATAATATCTAAAATCTAGGCAACCAGGAATGTGATGGTAGTGACAGAGAGCGTTGCACGCGCCATTCCATGTGACAGACAGGGATGCAGAGCGTTCTTCTGAAAGAAAGCGGATTTAACAGCATTGGGCCTCGATTTAGCTAGGCAACCCATTTGCAATTTATCGACCTATATATTATCTAACTTATAATCTTTGTCATCGTCAAAAGTCGCTGTACATAATCGATCTCAAGAATAGTGGATTACCTATAAAAGAGAAATAATAGTTAACACAAGTTGCACAATTCATAATTACTTTGTAGAAAGCAGAATACAAACCATATCATTAAAAAAGATAATTTTAAGACGGTGCAGGAAGCTAATAATACGGAAAGGAAGAGAGGCAAGCCCGTAAATGTTTTTTGGAATTATTGATCCATTCACGAGCAAGCGCATGCGCAATAGTATTGCCTTGTAAATATCAAACCCTTTTTTATGATAGCGCCACCTATGAAGAGATCCGCGAAGTTTTGACATCTTGCTATCATTTGCTATTATTTAATTATTGATTTTTAAACAATTTAGTGACTTGCGGTCATTACGTTATAGCTTTCTTGATTGTCGGGTAATACTCTCTTATAGGGAAACAGTTGAAACGGCTTGGTGCATCGTCCCGGATTCTAAATAATTACCCTCGAGGGGCGTCCTACCTTTATTTTCAATTACGATTTATTAAATGCAACCATTTGACAATTTATACCTGCGCCCTTTCAAATTTAAAATTGGTTGCACTCTCTTGGCAGTAAAGGTTAATGATTTCTTTCAAACAAGACTTCGAAATAGTTAAGTAACCCTTGCGAAGCCTTCGTTGGTAATAATCTAAAATGGAATTAGATAAGAAGCGAGATATAACCTTACAGATACATACTGACAAAGAATAGCTATAATAAAGTAGTAACTAGGAATGGTAACATTTTCTAAATCTCTTCTTTGTGCGTTTACTATTATTGTAGCAGCTCTATTTGGTTTGATGGGAGGCATTAGCGAAGGATATTTAATTTTGCATAGATCAGCCATTTGCGTTTCAGTTGTATATGGGTAAACGGTGGTAATTTGGATTTTACAATTATTAATCGTAGCAAGTTCATTTCGAAGTCCATCCATGAATCCTTTTACTGCACATTTGGTGGCTGAATATGGAACAAGATTTATTGGAGCTGAAAAGCATGCCATAGATGACAAGGCTACTATGTGGCCGTAGTTATTTTTCATCATTAATGGCAAAATCGCTTTCACTGTCTAGAAAATTAATTTAGAAGTATACTTTTTACGCCACATAAGTACCCAAAAATGGCCCATCAAATTAACATTCACAACTCCTTCAATCTGCGACTTTGACCATTCCCAAAAGCGATCAGCTGCAATGACCCCAGCATTATTAACCAAAATGGTCACAGGTCCAACTTCATTTTGAATTTGTTTACATAAGTCTATCACACTTTCGTAATGGGACACGTCACATCTAAAACGTCAACTGATAAAAAATACACACATATTGAGTTGAGCGATTACGTATAAGCGTGCGCTTTGCCTTTTCCCAAATCGTCAACGATTTTGACCGTTTCGCGATTCGCATCCCCTTTTATATCAACACATACCACTGTTGCACCTTCTGACGCGTACACTAAAGCCAATTCCCTACCAATGCCTTGGGCTGCTCCTGTTATCTACTAAGAAATTACTACTGACAAAAAACTGACGAATTACATACCAAAACAACTTCCCCAGCCACTGATTTCTTTGCATTTGGTATAAAAAATTTGAACGTCGCTCTTAATATTTCCCAAATGGAAGTTAATATTACTACAAGTAAGTCGCGCATTCTCGTGCATCGAACTGACGACTGTAAATTTCCGCATAGTCTGAAATTAGGAGGGATATGGCAACAGTTTTGATGCGCAGTTAAACTATATACAGGATATATCACGGAACACGTTTATTAGAAGTTTCTGGGGTCCCTTACTACTTATGAATTTGAAACTTTCAGGTTAAAGATAACCCATACCCTTCTTTTGTTCTAAAATATTGTCGATTTTGTACAACTTTCGGAAGGACCGGAAATCGCCATTCATCTTCTTATTTTAAATGGAACATCCTGTTGCGTTTTTGGATTATGCAATCGATTCTGTGTTACATTGTATTAGATTATCCTATACCTATCTTCAACTGTTTTTGAGATATTATGATTTTTTTTTAATTTGCGTGTTGCAGAGGGATGTTCAATAGCCCACCTTTTGCTCTTCTTTGAATGCAAAACATTCATACTTTACAAACACCGAGTAAAACCATAAGGGTTCACAAAATACATTTGCAAACCTAGCACAGATTATACAGGGAGTTCAAAATTAGTGACAAAGTTAAAAAACTTCAAATACCACAAAGTCAATTTTTTCAAATCGAACACCCTGTATATTTTTTCATGTTTGGAATGCGATTTAATTTACGCATCGATAAACTATAGGTTATACTCTCTCTCTATCCTTTCCACCTCAGCTCTTGTAGTGTGGCTACGTCAACTCCATATCTTATGACCTCCTTAGGCACACTTCAATAATTATTTTGCCAGGTTCCTGCATTGTTCGTACATTGCATGTTCCTACTTTAAATAGTTGCTTTCGTTGCCTGGATTTTTTAGTATCATTCAATGTTAACCATTCGCCAAAGTAGAGGCCACTTTTGTAACAGTGCGATACATGTGCCCATCAAGCTTTAGAGTTTGTAGGTCGTGGGTTACCTTATGTCCTTTTTGAGCATAATATCGGAAGAAGAATCATTGTCAGGGCGCGCTAGCTTCCACGTGTTCCCTTGGTGACCGCTTAAATGTTATTAAAATATTGCAAAACAGTGAATGGCCGATTTTCAAAACTTTAAATTGGAAGAAGCGGACCTATCTCATGGATAGTCTCAATCTCACCCCATTACAGTTCTCTCCATGTGATTATGTAAAGTGTACGGTTTACAGTAAATTGATTATTTGATGAAAAGAATAAGACACAAGGATAACTTCAGATGATCTTGCC
Source organism: Pyrocoelia pectoralis (assembly GCA_036250285.1). NCBI lineage: Eukaryota > Metazoa > Arthropoda > Insecta > Coleoptera > Lampyridae > Pyrocoelia > Pyrocoelia pectoralis. The sequence goes on from CM070077.1 coordinate 33,071,587, forward strand.
AGATAGAAACTGTACCTTTTGTTCTGGTATTCGTTGTGTTTCCAAATGTAAAGTTAGATGATTTAACAGATCTAATAGAATTTCGATTCATTACATTTTAATAATAATGGAATGATTTTTAAAAGCAAAGCTAAAGCCTATATTGAAAAATGCAGCCAGCGCTAGATATTGTTTTACTTTGTGGAGGACATTATTATTACTCTAACGCCGTGTATTATTAATATAATGGTTGCATTCACAGTAAACTGCTAACGTGGTTCCATTGTTACTTGTAAGTAATTGAAAATCTGTAGTAGAGCTTGAGCTGGGAGTAATCTGGAAAAACGATTTTAAATAGTTAAGTATGTGAAACAGTGTTTACTTTAATTCCATTTAAAACTACAGTAACTTTGGATTTGAAGCAAACTAAATTTTATCATAACCAATTTAACGATTAAATTATAAGAGCATACCATACAGCTTTTAAATAATTAATTAAATTTAGTTTGGTTTAAATTTAAGGTACACACTTCAAATAAGTGTAATACGCGTATGTTAAAGTGCCTACCTTGCTAGACCACGAAATGTTAAGTAATAGCCTAATGGAATTACGGCTTCAACAATATCCCTCCTTTGCGCATTTACGATACCTTCAGCTACAACCTTTGGTTTAAAGATAGGTATTATTGAAGAGTGTACCAAGTTTGCGTTTCTCATCAAAGAGGTGTTAGTTATACATGGATGTATAAGAGTTGTTTTAATTTTGCAATTTTTATTTAAAGCAAGTTCGTTTTGAAGCCCTTCCATGAATCCCTGTATTGCAAATTTTGAAGCGCAATATGGAATGAAATACGGCATCGGTATAATAGCACCTATCGACGCTATTGAAACTATGTGACCATAATTATTTGTTAACATTGACGGTAAGATTGCTTTTACTGTCTGAAATGTAATTCAGAATTGCACACTTGCTTAACACTTATAATACCTGTAAATACCCAAAAGTGAGACATCAAATTAACTTTGACAGTTTTTTCGATTTCCTCTGTTGTCAATTCACAGAAATGGTTAGCAATTAGTACACCAGCGTTATTTATTAATATGGTCACATTCCCCACTTCCTTTTCGATTCTTTGGCATACCACAGACACTTGCTGGTAGTCACTTACATCACATCTAAGTATCAAAATAATAATTATAATTAATCAAAATCAATGTCCTACGTATAAGCGTATGCTTTTCCATATCTCGCGTCGGAAATTATTCCCATTGTTTGCTCGTTTAATTCCTCATTTATATCAATACATAAGACAGTTGCACCTTCTGATGCATAAATAAAAGCTAGCTCTCTTCCAATACCTTCACCACTTCCTGTTATCTAATTAATAGAGAGAAAAAAATTGAATGGCAAGAGTTAAAAATTACGCACCAAAACCACTTCTCCTTTCACCGACTTTTTGGATTTGGGCACCACATACCTACAGATTGCTTTGGACGCTTCAAAAAGTACTTTCACAATTAGCAGTAGTACTTCCCTCATATCTACTATGTTTTGTACACTTTCAAAGACACAAAAACTGTAAGATTAATTTCGTGGCAAGGTTGCGAAGGAAACCTGAAATGGATAATTAAAAGCAATTAGATGAAGAAATTATTAAATAATTTAAACTCATTAGGTCAACACATCAATATTAGATGCTCATTTGGACAAATTATATTTCCCAAAAAAAATTTGGGAAAGTGAACTTTCCTGAACTTCATACTAATTTAGTTATTAGGAAGTGATTATTTGAGTTTAGACCAGATTTTGTGGAGTTAATTTATTTATTATTTTCAATATTTCGCAGGCTAAATGCCTGCTTCGTCAGGAACAGAAGACCAAAGAACATTTCAAATTAACTAATTTAGTTATATATTCATAACTCTTTATTACATAAAATGAAATTATTATGTTTATTTTTATATAATAAAACTCGAATATACTATACTAGAGTGATTTTTCTAATATGTGTAATATCACAGATGTATACATACTACAGACTACATGACGTAGGCAGGGGCGTAGCTATAGATAATTTTCGGAGGGGGTTCAGCATGAGAGTTTATCAGGTCGAATCAATTATCCACTTTGGAAGTTTGGCAGTGCGTAGTTTGCAATTTTTAACCATAGCCAGATTAAAATAATGTCTAGATATAGTATGTTATATTTCACTAATGAATTGCTGATTAATTTACGTACTCGCCTCATATATCGGTCAATTTAAAGCAGTCTGCAGAACACGACAGGTTATTTTATTTTTATAAATAAATAATGGACATTTATATCTGTAGGAATCGTGCATATGCGAGAATGCACGAAATCGCATCGGTCACGCGAAGCGCGGTTGGCTGACATTAGTTTCCCACGCCAAGTACAAGCGCCAATGAGGATTCACCTAAACATAAGATGCAAGACATGCCCGCTCAAATGGGTTTAAAAGCGTGCGCGCGCGCTGCAGGAACTTACTTATTCTTTCGACGTTGATAATAGCACGAAAGGATCAAGTACCCCTGTCCGACGTTGATAATAGCACGGACCAGGGGAGCTATCCGACGCCGAGGTTGATAAAAGCACGGCTAGGATAAGCAGTCACAGTCCAGTACCCCGCATCGATCGCCGGTATCAACCATTGTCTCACCGATGCCGACCAAGAGGCCGCCGTGGAGATTGGTACCGTTTGAGCTCGATAGCAGGCCTTGTTATGCGAGCCCTTCGAAGACAACCCCTGAATTCGCTGGATACCAGAAGGCAATGTATTACGTACATACGCGCCGTAACTTTACGTTCTAGTTCGTGTTTAGAATAAATTGTTCGTTTTCGTTAATTATCTATTATTTCATTTCATGTATTTAATTTTATATTTATGTTCATGTACTTACCTTTATGTTTTTGTACCCCGTGTGTAAATATATTCTGTTCATGAAAAATATCAAAGTCGCATCAACAACGCGATATATCTAAGAGAAACATGTGTTTAAGTCATAACGACAAAATGCGAGAGGGCTACTATGTATCAATCCCCTTAAAATCTTTCATTACCATTATGGTGGCGAATTCCTTTTCGTGAAATCATACCAAAGAATATCGTCTACAATGTTATACATATTGAAATTGCTGTAAACCAAGAATTTTATAAAAATTTGTTCTTTAATGGTATCATGAGAGTAAAATCTACACGATGTTGGTATTGTGTAGAACATTTTTTCCCATTTAAAACACTTAAGTCGTTTGCTTCAATGTTCCGATCGGTCTCATTTTTTTGATCAGGCACAATCTTTTCATTATTTTCAGAGTTTGTAGCTGAATGGGAAAACTTATCCTAATCCTTCCGAATATTCAGAATCGCTGTCACTGCTGTTACTAAAATCTGTTTTTCGTTTTTTTGCTCTGATATCTATATTAGACCAAGTAATTTTTATTTCAGATGTTGATGTACTCGGTTCTTCTATTATATTTTCATTGACTATCAACACTATTAAAAACAGATCCGTTTTTCCAGATGTTGAAACGATTTGGTCATTATTGATTAGATTCCGTTTAGATTTTGGCCTTGTTTGTTGCCATATCCTTGTTTTTCAAAGAATTCTTTTACAGCTAAAAACCAATCTCTCAATCAGTTGTGATATTTTCTGTTGACGGCAGCAATCGCAACAAAACTTTTCTATTCGGTATAGTGGATCTATTCTTAAAGCCGTTGATAAGATTTTGTTCTCTATTATGCAAAGATATCAAAAGTTTTTTTATTCAACATATGAAGACATACTGTGGCAACCACATGATCCCGGTACACAGTCGCTTACGCACTGAAGAGCAACGATTGATTCCCATTGTCAGACCAATGACAACGCGTCGACACCGGCCAGAATCCCTTATAAGCGAACCCTGTTACCTACAGAAACCAGTCAGAAGTCATAGCCGCCAACGAAAACAGCCAACACCGACCAGTCCGTCTACATCGACCCGTCACCCTGCATTCCAGAACCAGTCTACCCTCCGGCGACCGACAAACCTACCTACTGCCTGTACCTCCATTATTAACCGCATTCCGCGTGTAATGTTTCACGGAGATATTTGCTTATTGTAGGTTCGTTAATTATAATCACTAGAGCCCGGAAAATATGAAAAATGCATATTCTTTGTTTTTAGCATATCTAGTTGTATGTCGTCAAATCTTTACGATTTTCACGATTACGAACCGATTGACACTAATTTTATATTGCATATTTTGCATATACGTACTTTTCTTGCATTTTTTCGTAAAAATTTGCCTTCTTGGCATATTTATGCATCTCGTACTCGTACCTATAATAAAATGCGTCTCACATTTTTACAAAAAACAAAACAAATTCCATGAGGATTAAATTTAAAAGTAAATACACGAAAAACCCAAAGGATGAATTCATAATTCTGAAGTCTTGTCAACGTCAGCTTAAGTAACAAAACAAGAAACAGTAAGACCAAACCGGTACCCATTTAAATAAATAAATTGCAGTTATTGTGTACCTATTTTGTATTGAAATTCAATGCTTTTGACTATTTTTTCAAGGAAATTAGTTAGCTAATTGTTTTTATGGATACTAGATGTAGATACTACCTGAAAATATTTGCAATCTACGCGAAGGGTTTTACGTAGGTATCTACCTATTTTTATCCTTTTATCTTTAGCTAAAGTACCTACCTAGATTAAGAATGGTTGTTTAAAATTTATTTTAACCCTAAGATTCAAGTTGTCGTAAATTAAATTAAATCAAAAGTATTGCGATATTTTTTAAGTATAGGACTATCGGTAACGCAATAGTTTGTACAAGTATCGAGTATCGTCATAAATATTATTGTATTGTAAAGAACTTTAATATTAATTAATAATTTAATTTCAATAAAATCCTCTTCGGACTGAGAAAAATACATATTTTAATTTTTTCTCTTTTCAGTAAGCATATTTTGCATTATATATCGGCATATTTTGCATATATTTCGGCATATTTTCGCTAAAAACAATGCATATATATGCGCATATTTTTCAAAATTTCTTTGCATATTTTCCGGGCTCTAATAATCACACTAAGTACTTTTAATAAACCTTTATTCAACATACAAATCCCATAACATTTGTATATCACAAATACTCAGACGCCATTTTTTTTATATACTATACTGCCGTATTGCCTAATCTCTGATAACTAATAAGTAATAACCTATTACACCGCGCTGTTAAAACTTGTACATATTTATAAATAGAAATGTTAGTTGTATTCACAACTTCCAAAACTTTATTGTTTATTTGGCACGATCACCAAATAGCTGGTGATCCGATTCAACCGCCAAATATACATTCGAAGAATACAAATTCACATTCACACATTGAATTTCTGCACATTATTATTACTAAATTAAGAATTTCAATGTTTATCACTAAAACGGAGGTGTTAATTGCCTCCATCGACCACCCTGGTCACCACTTGTTTTACCAGTCTATTTGCTGGTGGTCTTTCTATGTGCCGGGGCCAGGCTATTCGTTGGGCTTTAATCACGTAAGTTATTGTGGGTTCTCTAAATGCCGTTTTTATTTCTTCGTTGTTTCGCCTTCTCTACTACTTATTATGTTCCTTAATTCCTCTACACATTCTTCTTAGAACTCTGCGTTCCCATATCTCCAGCATTTTTTCTCCGCTTTTGGTTAGGGTTCAGTCTCGGCGGCATATATTACAGCTGGTCTCATTACCGTTTTGTAGATTCTTACTTTAGCTCTTCTAGATATATTCTTTTTGTTCAGTAGTCTCCGCAGCATTCCCAAAGATTTGTTTCCTTTTACTATTCTGGCCATTATCTCTACCTCCATTTCATGATGGTCTGTGATGGTCCAAAAGTTTGGAACAAAATTCGTAATTTCCAAAATAATAATTTTTGGAAAAATGTACCAAAAACTCAAGATGGCGGGCACGCGTTATTTTGTAAAAAAAATTTAAATGGATAGGGGGTTCATGTGCTAGGTGTACATCGTTGGAAAGCTCTTAATAATGGGAATTCAAATCCCAAATTTGAAAATAATCTATTAAGATATAACAAGATGGGGACCTTTTCAATGCGTCACTTTTTTCCTTCCTGGAACGCATTTTAACAAACTAAAAAAAACACTTTCGAGTTTCAAAAAAGTAATTTTATTTCTGTTACAAAGTAATCAGACGTATGATAAGTCAGCTAATATGCGTCCCAGAAAGTGACGCATTGAAAAGGTCGCCATTTTGTTATTAACCTATGTAGATAACTGCTATAGTAATGTTTAATAAGAGACATATCAATCATTAGACATCGGGAAATGTGATATTTGGTGGATTCGAAATCAGTTTTATGCATAACCTGCATAAATGCATGTCATTAAAATTAAACAAATAAATGTTACAGATTGCTTAGCTACAAACTATTCGTGAACATTTCTTAAAGCCTGTCTATTACTTTGAGGAAATACGTATTATGCACAATTTTGTTACATTTATCGGTTTATTGAATTAACATATTTTACAATATTTGTTAAATATTTGAGTATTTCAATAAACATAACCCTCCTAACTAACCAACGATCGTTGCTGCAGAAAATTTTTTTTTCTGATATTTGTGCTGTGCAAGGAGGCCGATAGTCCTGTTGTTCAAATTATAGGAGCTACATATAATAAATACTACACGGTTCAAGAATAATCAGGCACGAATACGGAGAAAAGTTCAATAAGTTTTGTTTAGTTGATATTTTTACTAACACGGTTGTCTTCACAAATTTACAGGTTAACTAACGCGGTGCAAGTGCTGCCTGTAAGTAATTAAAGATCAGTGGCACAGCTCGAACTGGGAATAATCTGAAACAATGATTATAAGTAAAATTATATAAATGTATGTTGTTTACTATAGTTTAATTCAATTTGAAATCTACGGTAACTTTAGCGTAAATGTAATATGTTAAAGTTTTTACCTTGCTAGACCTCGAAATGTTAAGCAATAGCCTAATGGAATTACAGCTTCAACAATATCCCTCCTTTGCGCATTTACGATACCTTCAGCTACATCATTTGGTTTAAAGACAGGTAGCATGGAAGAGTATACCATGTTTGAGTTTCTCACCAAAGAGGTGTTAGTTATACATGGATGTATAAGGGTTGTTTTGATTTTGCAATTTTTATCTAAAGCAAGTTCGCTTTGAAGCCCTTCCATGAATCCCTGTACTGCAAGTTTTGAAGCGGTATATGGAATAAAATATGGAATGGATACAAAACTAGCTATCGACGCTATTGAAACTATGTGACCATAATTATTTGTTAACATTGACGGTAAGATTGCTTTTACTGTCTGAAATTTAATTCAAAATTGCACACTTGCTTAACACTTATATACCAGTAAATACCTACCCAAAAGTTAGACATCAAATTAACTTTAACCATTTTTTCGATTTCCTCTGTTGTCAATTCACAGAAATGGTTAGCAATTAGTACACCAGCGTTATTTATTAATATGGTAACATTCCCCACTTCCTTTTCGATTCTTTGGCATACCATAGACACTTGCTGGTAATCACTTACATCACATCTAAGTATCAAAATAATAATTATAATTAATCAAAATCAATGTCCTACGTATAAGCGTATGCTTTTCCATATCCCGCGTCGGAAATTATTCCAACTGTTTGCTCGTTTAATTCCTCATTTATATCAATACATAAGACAGTTGTACCTTCTGATGCATAAATCAAAGCTAACTCTCTTCCAATGCCTTCACCACTTCCTGTTACCTAAGTAACAGAGAAAAGAAATTTACAGGAAAGAGTTAAAAATTACGTACCAAAACTACTTCCCCTTTCACCGACTTTTTGGATTTGGGTACCACATACCTACAGAGTGCTTTTGTCACTGCATAAAGTACTTTCAAAATTAACAGTAGTAGTTCCCTCATATCTACTACGTCTTGCGCCACTTTCAAAGTCACATATAAACAATTAGGTAGATTAATTTCGTGGCAAGGTTACGAAGGAAATTTAAAATGCAAATTAAATGCAAATAGATAAAGAAAAAAATTTAGACTCATTGCATTAAACACATCAACTTTTGGATAAAGTAGATATATTTCCTAACAATAAGTGGGAAGCTAATAATACTTTGGGAACATTTCTGAACTTTATACTATTTATTTTATAAATTATACCTTGTCTCAAATTTCATGCTCACCGTTTGTAACTTAGAAGAAATACTAAGTCGGTTATAACAACGTGGAGGTCTATATCTCAACTTATTGTTTTTGTAATTTAATTGACAGACACGCAATCTTCTATTTCAAAATTGATACCAATATGTGAACAAATGTTTCTTCAGTTCTTATTTTCTAGGTTTTAATTATTTTTATTCCCTTGCGCCCAAATTGACACACCCGATTACTTTTATTATACAAATGAATACTTGATAATACGAAAATAGTTTTTGAGTAATAACACAAAGAAATAAAGCAATTAATATATAGTATATAATGCAATCAGAAAACGATTTCTGATTTTCTCCTGAAGTAATATACAGGGTATGTCATAAATATTTTTAATAGGTATTTTTTTTAATTTCCGGATAGAAAAAGAAATAATATACACTGTGTCCAAGATAAAGAGAGCCACTATGGGGATTTCGGAAATTCCGAACCGTTCCGAAATTATGCGACAAAAAGCGAATTTTCAGGATTACGTTTTTGACAAATTGTTACTTTGTCGTTGATATTAAATAAAAAGTAAAAAAAGCTTCTCCAGGTACTTTTTAATGTTCTTTAACATCGCATGCACCACATTGGAATCCGACGTTTCGTTTTCGAGTAACCATCATCAACTTTGGTACGGCATTGATTTTTTATACAGAATATTAGAAGAGCTTTTTATTCGGCATTCAAGCATGTATCACACTTTATAGTATAATTGCGATTTTATACTTACAGATGTTTTAAACGTATAGTGTCTGACTGTCTGTGTTAGTTCACCACCCGTGGCGACGATAATGTAGCATTCCATTCTCTCTATTTCCAAATATTGTGTGTTAGAACGAAATAGATACAAACTACGAATGTGTACGCCAAATAAAGCGCTAAGCCGAAAATCGCAAACATTCATTTTACAGACTATAGCATATTTACATATAAATGATTCGGTGAAATGAAGTTAAATAATTAAGTAAAAGTTAAGTAATTAAACAAACTTGAAAATAATGAAACTGCTAAAACCGCAAGGTTAACAAAAACGACGAGCACGGTCATGGGATTAAAATCACTGAAAACAAGAGGAAAATTAAAACCACAAAGGGGAAATAAAATTAACTTAGGTAGGGGCAGAAGGGGAAAACGATAGTAAACAATTGAAACCAAAGCATGATAAAAAATAGGGTTAGAATGAAAGTACTACTTACGGGAAAATACAAAACTAAGGACGGGTAAATAAACAGGCCTACCACACATGGTGGAAGCTGTAAAAAAGGACTCCTGATGATGACAACATAGGTTTGTCGAAACTGGTCGCTAAATTTCAATACTTTTCTATTATTAAACATTCATGGGGAAGGTTTAGTCTATTTTTTTTCTCCCACAATGAAAATAATGTTCAATTAGCAATATTAACAAGAATAAACGTGGGTAATATTAGTACTGTAAAAAATATTGCAAGTGATAAAGGGAGAACACAACTAAAAATCAAGACACAGCACACCAACGAACCCTTAAAATTATGAATATTTGTTAAAATCATGCACTGATATAATATGCACAATTTATTCTTATTAATCTTGCTAGTTGAACCTATTTTCATTTTATGCTTTTGTGGAAAGAGAGTTTTTGATGAAAATAAACATACTACCAAAGATTTCCATGACATTGGCAACGCTTGTTTAATTTCAATTTGTCACTATTTGTTGCTCTTGATAATGATAGACAATCAGGGTTACATTTAAAATAAATAATTAATGATATTATTTGTTTTCATACTTGCATTATCTTATGGAGTTTGAGAGAAAATTAATTTTAAAAATTTGACCCTAAAATCTATTTTAAGTTAACAGCTAGATTAGTGTTGTCAAAAGTTGAACAGACACCAAACAAAGGTTTGAATATTTTATCGGACTAAATGAAAACTTGATATTATAGTTGTAGAATTCGCATTCGCGATCAGTTCAATTTACTTTGGGTAAGACACCTTTACGTTTTCAATAGAATTAATCAACGCGATATGTTTTTTGACTGACCTGAATTTCCTACTTTTCGACTGCTATTGCATTCGCCTATCTATATTGACAGTGTTTACAAACTGTTTTACATGTATAGATGTGTTGATTCCCGACGGTACTGATTTCTAATTGAAAAATCCTTCTATTTTGTTTGATTTCATGTTGGGCATGATAAGTATCTCTCCTTTAGGGAACAACTGTAGTATCCATTATTTATTACGTGATTACGTGACTATATTTACACTACACATGTACCTAATTTTGTGTTTTTTGTCCAAATTGTGTCATTTTCTCATATCAGTTTTTGAGAATAGTTCAAAACCAAACTGAGTAGCTTTAAAATCACAGTGCAACCAGGATCATTATCGGATAAAGGAAAAGTGATCACTACGAAAATTACCCCTAAATTCAATGGACCCTTTGAGATATACCAGATAATTTCTCCTGTTATAATACAGGTGAGGGATCCAGAGAATAAAAGGAACAAGTTCAGGTGCCACGTCAAGGACATTCGAACGGTAAGCGAGATGGACCGAGAAGAAGAGGGGGAAGAAGTTGACAACGTTGCCCTTCTACTCGATGGAGGGGGAAATGAGGATAAAGAGAAGACACATCAAAAAGAAGTCAGTTGTGACAAGATGGCCCCTGTGAACAGAAAACAAAACAAAGTTAAAGTGCATCCATGGGTGAAAAACGAAGAGAGTAGGAGCAAGGGAAAGTCCCTGGCACACATGGCAAGGAGGAAGGCGAGATCGATGGAAGAAGTTGAAAGATTAAGAAAACAGATGGAAAAATTATTTGGAAGTCCGTCAATAGGTTCTCCAAGGTCGAGCGAGGGGACACCAAAGATTTTTCAAAATATTAGAACCCCCCCTGGATTCACTCCACCGGTAGCGGAGGAAGAAATAAAAACTCTATTTCCCATGACAGATTGGCCACCACTACCAACACCTGAAAAAGAATTACAGGAGGCATGTATGGACATAGAGGGGGGTGAGATGGAAGAAACCCAGAACAAAATGGCCGAAATTGGGGAGCTTGGCATTACATCGATGGGGAATGGAACCATTTCAAACCTAACGCAGGAGAACTTAGTACCAACAGTGCCGGAGAAGCCTCAACGAAGATATCAGCAAAAGAAGAACAGGAGACGGATCAAGATGATGATCGGAGGAAGGCGCCTGAGAATTCCGAGAGCAGCAGCGGTGGCAATGGGAATGGGATTGATAGACCCGGAAAACGCATAATCCGTAAGAGGGGGAAATGTGTAAGAAAACAAATTTAATAATTATGTATTCAATTAAGGGAGATTTCGAAAAAATCTTTAAATAATAAAAATTGGAACTCCGAGAGGGCAGGAGAAGCAATATAAACACGATGTGCACGCAATTAATCCCTACTGCTACTCATGCCCACTCTACTTCCAAAAAGGTATATAACCGCATGAATCGCATGAGATCGGGAGAGAGATGATGCCGACGGGGACACTGGCAAGGGAGGTTAAAAGAAACGAAGGGGGCGAACACTTGAAAACGGAGGAACAAAGGTACCATAGGGACAGGGTAGAAGACATCAGGCAGGTAGCAACCACTCCGACTGAGGTACCCGATAGGAAAACCAGATTTAACAAACCCTTACCAGGTAGTACCTACAAGCATAGGGCTCCGGCTACCGGGTCAAGGGTTTACAATCTTACAGTCTAATAATAATTTGAGTCTATTTCTATTTAAATTTATAAAATACGTAACTAAAAAATTTGTCAACGTAATAATAATGTAAAATTACTTATTTATTTATTTATTTATTTATTTCTTCCATAATGAACTATTATTTTTCCATTCTTTGTACTTTTGATGTTACTCTTCTCGGTTTCATTTTAGTCTTATGAATATAGCATAAACAGGACCCAGACTATAAAGGTTGTAAAAGATAAACTACAAATTTTTAATAGAGCGTAACCAATCGATAGCTTCTGGTGTTAGTTCATTTAATTTAGTAAAACCTCCCGGAAATTTTGTTACTGGAGATGGTCAACAATGTGTTCTATAGATTCCTCATTATCACACTTGTATTTTCTCGGTGGAAACTGGTTACTTTTACGTTTAGAACAGAATTTACATTATATCAATTTAATAAGCACAGTTAAGGAAAATTTTAGGCTGTAAATAAGTATGGAAAACTTCGTCGGGAAAGATTTCAATCTTCTTCCACACAGATCCTGTCCTTTGGCCCTTATTTCTCAATATCCAAAATCGTATAAAAACATTGAAATGTGGTCTTGATCGAATTTTACAACAGTATAACGTCTAATGTTTAAATATCTAAGCATTTTCAAGTGTTCAGTATAGTATTAGATATAATTATTCTAGTTATAATGCTGAAAACAATTATTTTAATTTTAAAAATAAATTGGGAATTAATAAAGGCAACGTATAGATATGTGGCACCTAAACAAAAGAAGTCAGTCAAGGGCGAAATAGTTTTGGTATGATATCTATTTGTTTCAATCAAAATTTTAGTTTCTTATACAGATAACAGGTGCTGGTGGAGGTATTGGACAGGAAGTAGCATTGATCTATGCTTCGGAAGGTGCTGTCGTTGTATGCGTTGATATCGATGAAAAGTTAAATCAAGAAACTGTTCATTTAATCGCAAATTTGGGATACAAAAAGGCTCATGCTTATACGTATTAAATTTAAATTATTAGCAAAACATTAAATCAAAATTTTCAGATGCGATGTAGGTGATTATTTCCAAGTTATCGCATTATCTAAACAGGTGGAGGAAGAAGTGGGTGTTGTTACAATACTAATCAATAATGCTGGAGTATTTGTCGCAAAAACTATTTGCAATATAGAACCTACAGAAATCGAAAAAATGATTAGTGCTAATCTAATGTCTCAATTTTGGGTACGTACGTAATATCTCAAGCAATTATGTTAAGTTGAATTTTAGACGGTGAAAGCATTTTTACCATCAATGCTGAAAAATAATTATGGTCATATAGTGGGCATAGCATCAGTACTCACTTTTGCGTCATGTCCATATACGGTCCCATACAGTGCTTCGAAATTTGCAGTACAAGGGTTAATGGAAGGTTTAGAAAATGAACTCGCCCTGGATAAAAATTGTAAAATTAAAACTACCGTCATTCACCCATGTATAACTGACACACTTATGTTGACGCGTTCCAATCTGAAACATTCTCCGTCGTTCCCTGTTTATAAACCGAAGGATGTTGCTAGAGCTATAGTCGATTCTCAAAGAAAAGAGTTAGTAGCGTCTATTGTTCCGAACGGTATCTGTATGACTTTATCCCCACTCGCAAGGTAACTTTCAGAGCATGTACACATGCTTAAAGAATTTAACATTCTATACAAGGTACTCTTACTTTCGTTTCTTTCAGATTTGTACCTGCTAGTGTTATGAAACTACTTTTTGATTATTTCGAAATATCCTTACATACTGACCAGAATTGATGAATAAAAATTACCAAACAGCAAGGATACATATATTGTATATTTACCAAAAGAGCAGATCGTCAGTTGTTATATTTGCTGGTTTTTATTGCTCTTTTCACTTTGGATATTATAAATATCTTATTTTTTGAAAATTGTTTAAATAAAGCAACTGTTTTGTCCTAATTAGGGATAGCGTTATCAAAAATAAGATGTCCAAAACCTATCCCAACAACACAACTAGAGCATACAGCTAAGCCATTTAGTATAATATAATAGTAGAGAAAATATGTATCTTTTGGTGTTAGATATGTTAAAGATGGACAGCAAGAGAGTCAATACTATTTATAAAAAAACTACTGAAGAGTTGGACGCTACGATGGTGTAGCGGTTATGAGTGGAACAAAAGGAAGTATCCAGGAAATCATTAAAAAGAGCAAGAAAAACAAATGTATTATTGAAGGGCTTTTTTATTACAGGTAAAATGGGACAGTCAGTGTTGACAGAAAATGTCAGTGATAGTGATACTGTGGATCCTAAAATTACTTTTAAATCGTTATTCATCGAAGTCAGACCTTACGAGACGGTTCAGGAATAATGACGACTTCATCTCTTCTTTAGTAAGCGCGGAAGACGATATCGATTTCCAGAAACTGAAGTATCTAGAAACTTTATGTATCAAATTGCCATCAAAAGATGAAATTTTCGTGATAAAAAATTCCCTCGCGCAACAAAAAGAAGAAGCACACACTGATTTTGACACATTATAGTTGCTGTATAAACATAAAGTTGCAATTCGTATTACATAATAACATGTTAGCGGCTGGAAGGACATTTGGATGCAGTAAGGCACTCTGCGAGTCCAGTTTTTCAGTACTGACAAAGGTAGTAGGTATTGGGTGACTTGAGACAGACAGACACGCCCCATTAAGCCCCTCCCGTGTGGGGCTATAATTATGAAGTGGTCTCCTCAAGGTCACACCTAGGCTAATGAACGGCTACAAAGCTGTTTAAATCGAGCTGTTATGATGAGGGGGAGCTGATAAGCGGTTTCCTGTAACAGATATATCTGTTCACCTGTTCAATAGGCGTTCATACCCGTTCAATACCCGTTCATTAGCCGTTCAATAGCCGTTTATGACCCGTCCATACCTGTTCATTACCCGTCCATACCTGTTCCTGCCAGAAGCAGTTCTACAGAATAATGGATAATTGAACGGGTATTGAACGGGTATGATTATGAAAAAAAAAGAACGGAATCCTTGGATTTAGACGTGAGCTTCAATTCTTTAGGAGAAGGAAAAACTTTGGACAAGGTCGCTACATTAATTTCAAGGAGATGAAACAGATGAAGATGGCATTATCAAAATAACGCAAACACCAAAAATGATCATATTCATGAGTCATGACCATTCTGTTACATACAAACAATTCTAAAGTTAGGGTAAAAAACACCTTAAAGCGATGAACGACACACAGATGCTAAAGATAAATTGCTACCGATCTTTAACTTGATATAGAAAAAAAAGAAAATACCACAAGAATAGACAAACGCAATAAGGGCACAAATTCAGAAAAAAGTAAATACGAGAGAATCAAAGAATTTTATTATTTATGGGGGCATATCGTTACTATGTGGAACCTCTAAAATGTACGAAATAAGATCGGAGATAAAACAAATATTGAAGGACATACGGCGCACCTTCAAAAAGGAATAAAATACACAAGGCCACATATTCACAATATAGCAAATAATAGAAAAAAAAAGGAACAATGAAATATACATGGG
This sequence comes from Pyrocoelia pectoralis, assembly GCA_036250285.1. Lineage (NCBI taxonomy): Eukaryota > Metazoa > Arthropoda > Insecta > Coleoptera > Lampyridae > Pyrocoelia > Pyrocoelia pectoralis. Next base: position 33,087,079 of record CM070077.1, read on the forward strand.
CTTTATAGGTATCAAAAATGCCTTCGACTCGATAATAAACGGACCAGTGTACGGAATAAACAAATGAAGAAGGAGAGACAAAATATGAAAAGAATTACAATAAATCAAATAATAACGTACAACATGATACTTTTTATAACCAAAAAATGAAAAAAACAAGACATTCAAAAGATACTATGGACACAGAATAAAACACTAGTGAAACCGAAACGGCACTCTGCTAAATACGTGTTGCACATTTTCTTATCGCGCGAACTTACAGCTCCGCCTTCTGTGGTGTAGAATATAGCGCGCGCATTGATACAATATAGATTTCAGCGTATGTACCTTGCGGTGCCCGGTGCGTTGAACTCTTATTGCGAGAATTCTATCGGAATTAGTTTTACGGTGAACCGACTATCACATGCGAGAATTTATGGCAAATATTTTTCGTTTATGACATTTTTTCATACGATTTCAAATTTAGAAAATAATGAGAAAAACTACAAACGAGTCCTCTTTTTACTAGCCTTGCTAATGCAACAGACAAAGAGATTACACTACAACGGGTGTGGTTGCGCCGAGAAAACCGCCTTGTACCGGCAACATAACTTCAAAGGTGCCGACGGAGAGTGTCGCTTCTGTCTCACTACTGTTTTATTCTGTGCTATGGAACAAAATGCAACCGGTAAGTACAGAAATGTGTACAGTTTCGGACAACATAGTGCTGATACCAGGCACAAAAAAAAGTGAGACACAACCTAGACATATGAAGCGAAAAAGTAAAGAAATATAACCCAAAAGTAGACAAAGAAAAAAACTTAGATATAAAAAATATAAATATAATATAATATAAAATAATAATATATAATAAATAATAATATAATATAAATATAAAAAACTTAGATAATGATAAAAAGGATGGAAGAAACAATACAAATAGGTTAGAACTAGACCACCAGCCAAACACATGGAAGCGTTAACTACCTATGGTAGGCACTACATAGGGGATTTTTAAACAACAAAAAAGACTCAATAGAAACAAAAATGACAGTATACAAAACAAAATTTCCCCTCTTCGATTACTATTGCATTCGCCTACGTACGTTGAAACTGACGTAAGTGAAAAGCCCTAATTTGTTTGATTTGACGTTTTTTTACTTGGATATGATGCATATAGAATTCAACGGTTCCATCTCCCAAAGGGGGAAAAAGGATAATTTTAATAAAACACACTCCAAACCTCCCCTTTAACCAATATAATGCATAACGTAGATGATCGATGAAATGATAGTTCTTTTTTTTGTATAAAAATTGAAGCTAGCGGCACTGCAAACCACTAGGGGTAAAACTTTGACGTAGAAACGCTGTCTGCACCTTGACTGTAGCAACCTACTACTATAGTACGAAGGTGTGCAACGTTGAAAATTATATTATGCACGACGAAAAATTATTCTGTTAAACTTGGCGACATGTTTCGAAACTTAAGACTAGTTTCATTTTCAAACCCTTAAAGATTAAATGATGAAAGTTCACCTGTGATTGCTTATAGTGTTTTTTCCCCATTAGGTGAGTGGGCTCAAATTGTTACCAGATGTTAATTCTAATTACCTTAATTTTAGCCACCTTCATGTAACTTTCATGATTTAATCTTTAAGGGCTTGAAAATGAAACTTTAAGTTTCGAAACATGTCGCCAAGTTTAACAGAATAATTTTTCGTCGTGCATAATATAATTTTCAACGTTGCACACCTTCGTACTAGTAGGTTGCTACAGTCAAGGTGCAGACAGCGTTTCTACGTCAAAGTTTTACCCCTAGTGGTTTGCAGTGCCGCTAGCTTCAATTTTTATACAAAAAAAGAACTATCATTTCATCGATCATCTACGTTATGCATTATATTGGTTAAAGGGGAGGTTTGGAGTTTGTTTTATTAAAATTATGGATATGATGACCATTGTTATATACACATGCACGTAATTTGTGTTTTTGATTAAATGTGATTTCTCCCATAATCAACCATGTAAACATTTTTCAATTCTTTATACACTCCACCACCTCATCTTAAGTCTGATGCAGCTCTTCTCGGTCGAAACTGGTTACATTTGTGTTTAGAACATTATGTAATCTATTAAATTTAGTTACAGGAAAATTGTAGGTTATAAATAAGTATGTAAGACCTTGTTTTTCTCCCTCACAGATCTTGTCCTTTGACCTTTATACACATAATCACATCATAATATATAATTTTTCGTTTTTATTATAATTTTTCGTTCTTATATTCTACGTTATCTCATTATTATTATTATTTTCTCAAATAATAACCTTGCTTAGCTGGGAAAATAAAGTGGATTATGATTATTATACTGAAATTTACATTTGATCGAATCTTAAAAAGTAGCGTAGCGTCTTATATTTAAGTAAGAATTTTCAAGTTAGTGTTATAGTATTCGAAACAATTATTTTATTTATAATGCTGAAAATAATTATTTTAATTTTAAAAATACTGTGGGAATTTATAAAAGCAACGTATAGATATGTGGTACCTAAATCAAAGAAGTCGGTCAAGGGTGAAATAGTTTTGGTATGATAGGTATCTATTTATTTCAATCAAAATTTTAGTTTCTTGTACAGATAACAGGTGCTGGTCGAGGTATTGGACAGGAAGTAGCATTGATCTATGCTTCGGAAGGTGCTGTCGTTGTATGCGTTGATATAGATGAACATTTAAACCAAGAAACTGTTCGTTTAATCGCAAATTTGGGATACGAAAAGGCGCATGCTTATACGTATTCAATTTTAATTATTAGCATTTGTCATAACATTAAATCAAAATTTTCAGATGCGATGTAGGTGATTATTCTCAAGTTATCGCATTATCTAAACAGGTAGAAGAAGAAGTGGGAGGTGTTACAATACTAATCAATAATGCTGGAGTAGTTGTCGCAAATACTATTTGTAATTTAGAAAGTACAGAAATCGAAAAAATGATTAGTGCCAATCTGATGTCTCAATTTTGGGTACGTATACATACATATGTCAAGCACTATGTTACATTGTTAAGTTGAATTTTAGACGGTGAAAGCGTTTTTGCCATCAATGCTAACAAATAATTATGGGCATATAGTGGGCATAGCATCGGTATTTACTTTTATGTCATCGCCATATACTATCCCATACAATGCTTCGAAATTTGCAGTACAAGGGTTAATGGAAGGTTTACAAAATGAACTCGCCCTAAATAAGAACTGTAAAATTAAAACTACCGTCATTCATCCATGCGTAACTGACACAGTTTTGGTGAGACTTTCCAATATTAAACATTCTCCGTCGTTCCCTCTTTGTAAACCGAAGGATGTTGCTAGAGGTATAGTCGATTCCCAAAGAAAAGAGTTAGAAGCATCTATTGTTCCGAACGATAGCTGTATGATTTTATTCCCACTCGCAAGGTAAACATTTAGCGCATGTACACATGCTTAAATATTTTAACATCACAAGAAGGTATTCTAACTTTCGATTCTTTTAGATTTGTACCTGCGAGTGTTATAAAACTACTTTTTGATTATTTTGAAGTAACATTATAATACACTAACCAGTAACTATTGACCAATAAAGATTACCCGACAAGGATCAATGAATTGTATAGGTAGGTACAAAAACAGTCAGTTGTTATATCTGCTTATTATTATTCCTGGTTTTTATTGTTCTTTTCACTTTAGATATTATTAAAGATCTTATTTTCTGAAACCTGTTTAAATAAAGCAACTGTTTTATCCTAATTAGGGATAGCGTCATCAAAAATACGATGTCCAAAACCTATCCCAACAACACAACTAGAGCATACAGCTAAGCCAATTAGTATAATATAATTGTAGAGACAATTCCACTCAGAAAATTTCAACCAATTAGTTTGCACAATTTTGAATCATTCGACCAATTAGGAATGAATTACACTGACAATTACACTAGTGGTTTTTTCACTTTCAAATTCTAATCAACTATCGCAGTATCCGTGCCCGCCGTATAAATACCTTCGAACATATAACAAAAGGAAGGAATATCCCTATAGTTTAATAGATGGTACAATGTAACGGAAGTTACGCAGGCTTTACGTCACAGTGACGTAACAGTAAACCATTTGTGATTGGTCAAACGGGTGTAGCGTGCAGTTTGTCGATTTAAAATGAAAAAATTACCAGTAGCGTAGAATTCATTATACGGTTAAGAGCATAGAGAATGTGCAAAAAATTAGAAACATGCATACCAAATTAATTATGTTTAAAGGGCAATAAAATTTTTAAAAAAATTTATGCATTTTATTTTGTTTACAGCAGGCGCGTAAACAGACAAATGTTGGATTTACGACCCTGCATAACAGTACACCAATGACTCGACGCAATACGTCACAGCTTCGAACATATAACAACAGGAAGGAATATCCCTATAGTTTAGTAGATGGTACAATGTAACGGAAGTTACGCAGGCTTTACGTCACAGTGACGTAACAGTAAACCATTTGTGATTGGTTAAACGGGTTTAGCGTGCAGTTTGTCGATTTAAAATTAAAAAATTACCAGTAGCGTAGAATTCATTATACGGTTAAGAACATAGAGAATGTGCAAAAAATTAGAAATATGCATACCAAATTAATTATGTTTAAAGGGCAATAAAATTTAAAAAAAAAATTATGCATTTTATTTTGTTTACAGCAGGCCCGTAAACATACAAATGTTGGATTTACGACCCTGCTTAACAGTACACCAATGACTCGACGAAATACGTCACAGTAGGTAGCCATATTGGTAAACCATTAATGTTACTCATTTTGCCATATACATGTTCCTTCCTTTTGTTATATGTTCGAAGATAAATACATAGTTTGACATTTGCGAATAATTTATTGCATAATGTTTGTGTTATTTTAAGAATGAGTCCATTTACGAACGGATTTCTAAATTTCTTGTTCGTTAAATTGTCCTGCCGAATTACACTCGAGATTTGTATTTATACCAAGTAAATTTGTGTTGTTTAAATTCTAATCTGTTTCCTTTAGCAATTTGACTCGAAAAACTGTCAACCTAAAAATGCTCCACCTTCGGTGTCGCATTTTTATTGGTTGACAGTTTTTCTCGTCTAATTGCTAGGCAACAGATTCTTATTAAACAACCCAAATTTACTCGGTAAAATACAAACCTCTTGTGCAATTATAAGTGAAAATATATCTATTGGTGTTAGATATGTTAAAAATGGAACGCAAGATGTTCGACACTATTTATAAAAAGTACTGAAGAGTTGGACGCTACGATGGTGCAGCGGTTATGAGTGGAACAAAAGGAAGTATCCAGTAAATCATTAAAAAGAGCAAGAAAAACAAATGTATTATTGAAGGACTTTATTATTACACGGAAAATTAGACAGTCAGTGTTGACAAAAATGTCAGTGATAGTGACACTGTAGATTGTAATATCACTTTTAAATCGTTATTCATCGAAGTCATAGACATTGCAACATCAGACCTTACGAGACGGTTCAGGAATAATGACGACTTAATCTCTTCTTTAGTAAGCGCGGAAGACGAGATCGGTTTCGAGAAATTGAAGTATCTATTATAGAAACTTTATGTATCAAATTGCCATCAAAAGATCAAATTTTCGTGATAAAAAATTGCCTCGCGTAACAAAGAGAAGAGGCAAACACTGATTTTGACACATTTTCCTTGCTGTATAAGCATAAAGTTGCATTTCGTAATTACATATAATTTGTTAGCGGCTGAAAGGACATTTGGATGCAGTAAAGCACTATGTGAGTCCAGTTTTTCAGTGCTGACAAAGATAAATGCACTACAACAACTATCATGCGCTATCAAAGGACGGCGGATTTAATTCGGTTGGATTTTGAAAAAAAATGAACGGAATCCTTGGGTTTAGACGTGCTCTTCAATTCTTTAGGAGAAAGAAAAACTTTGGACAAGGTCGCTACATTAATTTCAAAAGGATAAAACAGATGAAGATGACATTAACAAAATGACGCAAACACCAAAGTATAAACATAGTGATCAATTACAGATAGATACTATAAAAAAACCGGTATTAAAATGATCATGACCATTCTGTTAAATAGAATCAATTCTAAAATTAGGGTAAAAAACATCTGAAAGCGATGAACGACTATGAGGCGCCGTTTGTACCATAACTATTCTTTAGATATATAATATATATATTAAAAAGAGTCAATATATTAAAAATTAAAAATATTTATATATATCATCCAAATATAAAAACATATCTGGTAGTTAAAGTACAGATATATAGAAAATTTGAGGGCGAAATATATAAAACTTCAGCTTCGAATATCCACCACTAGTGACGCTGTAGCTAGAGACAAAATTTGCAACAGCGTAGATGCTGCTACATCTGTCACTTAATTATTTACCTTTTAATTAGAACATTAGAAGAGTTTATGTTGGAATTGGTTCGATGTTATGAAGTGCCATATAGTTATCGATATGGACAACCTTAGCCGGACGTGTATTATCCGAATATGCTTAAGCTTATACATTCGAAAGTAACTGCCATACCTACTTTAATAATCCTAATATGAAATGCATGTAATGATCTTTAGCAACTACAATTACTCCTAAAAGCATGTATGACACCAACTTAAATCTGTATGGATCAATATAATCAATCATACAAGGTGGAAAGTTATATGTAATGCGCTGCATTGTAGTGTAAATCAAATCAAACAGCTATAAGCGGGCCACAGACTTCGTGATTTTTCATCGGTTGTCGGTCATCGTGCCGACCGTTCGTGCCAAAAACCGTAGTGTGTGGGGTAAAACTGTCACGATGAACCGTCACGACGAATTTCTGGCGGAGCTTGATTTTCGTCGGTTCGGTATGTCGGTCATCGTGCTAAACCGAAGTGTGTGGGGATTTCGTTCCATCCTGTCGGTTTTAAGATCAGTAACGTCCGTTCGTTGCGAGTAATAATTAATATAATTATACCAATCTACTGATTAAAATCTCGGCTCATTTAATAAATTTATATGTGAAAAACTTCTTCTTTTCAACAGCCACTCTTTGCACCAAACCGATCCTCTTTTTTTGTGTTTTCATTTTATTGCCAACTGCAAGTGCCCCCGCCACTGCTAATAATTGTATCCTGTTCATACCACAATAATAGACAAACGTAATAAGGGCACAAATTCAGAAAAAAGTAAATACGAGAGAATGAAGGAATTATTTATGGGGGCATATCGTTACTATGTGCGACCTCTAAAATGTAGGAAAAAAGATTGGATATAAAACAAATATTGGAGGACACACGGCGCACCTTCAAAAAGGTGTAAAATACACAACTCTACAGATTCACAATGTAGCAAATAATAGAAAAAATAAAAAAGGAACAATGAAATATACAATGGGCTTTATAGGTATGAAAAATGCTTTAGACTCGATAATAAACGGACCTGTCTACGGAATAAATAAATGAAGAAGGAGGGCACAAAATATGAAAAGAATTACAATAAATCTAATAATAACGTACAACCTGATACTTTTTATAGCCAAAAAATGAAAAAAACACGACATTGAAAAGATACTATGGAACAAAATGCAACCGGTAAGTACAGAAATGTGTATATTTTCGGACAACATAATGCTGATACCAGGCACAAAAGTGAGATACAACCTAGACATATGAAGCGAAAAAGTAAAGAAATATAACCCAAAAGTAGACAAAGAAAACTTAAAAGGATCGCAGAAACAATACAAATAGGTTCGAATTAGACCACCAGGCGAACACCTGGGAACGATAACTACCTATGGTAGGCACTACATAGGCGATTTTTAAACAACAAAAAAGGCTCAATCGAAACAAAAATGACAGTATACAAAACAAAGTACGTATCAACGTTCATAAGTGAGGACCAAAAGTTTGGAATAATGGATTTTTTTCGTTTCCTGTCAGAAATATCAAAAAACTATTGGACATGTCAAATTGATTTTGGTCGTGGAAAATATTTTGCGATAATTTTCAATTTTCCAACTCCCACCCCTTCTGTGCAGTGACGTCATCAATTATTTTTTTAAATGAGAACACCCCACTTTCTTAACGGATTTCAATAGATTATAAAACGACGATTTCAGCAAATATACACTTTATACCTTTTAAGTGCAGATTTCATGAGATATTAATTTTTTAAAATAGAAAACGAGAAAAACATCAAATAGCGTTGTCAACAAATAAACAAATTTTATTGTAAAAATAATGTTAAATCGTTTTTTCTTTTAGTAACAATAATTATCCTAAACAATAATTAGAGTAAATTTTCAAATTGAAACGCATTTTCTTCTTGACAGTACGCCAATCGCACTTGAAACTCTGTGCAAACATTTTGCAAAGTTTCTGGTTGTATTGAAGCCATTTCCTGTCTTATTCTTTCTTTCAAGGCTTCGATATTATTCAGCCGATTGAAGTAAACTTTACTTTTAATATATCCCCATAAAAAGAAATCCCGTAGAGTCAGATCTGGAGACCGAGTCGGCCATTCAATAAACGTTCTTTTTTGATGTTTTTCTGTTTCAAAAAATTCTCTTCAAATCAGCACTTAAAAGGTATAAAGTCTATATTTGCTGAAATCGTCGTTTTATAATCTATTGAAATCCGTTAAGAAAGTGGGTGTTCTCATTTAAAAAAATAATTGATGACGTCACTGCACAGAAGGGGTGGGAGTTGGAAAATTGAAAATTATCGCAAAATGTTTTCCACAACCAAAATCAATTTGACGTGTCCAATAGTTTTTTGATATTTCTGACAGGAAACGAAAAAAATCCATTATTCCAAACTTTTGGTCCTCACTGTATATGGAACACCAGAGTATCTAAAAAAGTTCCAACACGTAACTGGGTGAACCATGATAGCCATGGCAACGTATACACTCAGATATTGTTGGCTGTTAATGGTACTAAATTCTTTGATGTCTTCACCTGAATAAGACATCTAACGTCTTCTTTAGAATTTATGATGGCATGGCGATATATTTTTTGATTGGGATGAATTTCCCCCTCTTCGATTACTATTGCATTCGCCTACGTATGTTGAAACTGATTTTCGACGTGCTTAACTTATTTCTTTTTCAGGGTGCTAATTCCTAAGTGAAAACCCCTAATTTGTGTGATTTGACCTTCTTTTACTTGGATATAATCAGCACCCTGAAAAAAATGAATATGATGACCATTGTATACACATGCATAAAACATCATTATTTTTCAATTCTTTATACACTCCACCATCTCATCTTAAGTCTGATGAAGCTCTTCGCCGTCGAAACTGGTTACATTTGTGTTTATAATGTTATGTAATCTATTAAATATATTTAGTTACAGGAAAATTGTAGGTTGCTTTTCTCCCACACAGATCTTGTCCTTTGGCCTTTATTTCTCAATACGCCTAATCAGATCATAATAAATAATTTATAATTTTTCGTTCTTATTATAATTTTTCGTTTTTATATTCTATATAAGTCGATTATTATTATTATATTGAAATTTGCATTTGATCGAACCTTAAAAAGTAGCATATAGCGTCTTATATTTGTTAAGTAGGCATTTTCAAGTGTTATAGTATTCGAAACAATTATTTCAGTTATAATGCTGAAAATAATTATTTTAATTTTAAAAATACTGTGGGAATTTATAAAAGCAACGTATAGATATGTGGTACCTAAATCAAAGAAGTCGGTCAAGGGTGAAATAGTTTTGGTATAATATCTATTTGTTTCAATCAAAATTTTAGTTTCTTATACAGATAACAGGTGCAGGTCGAGGTATTGGACAGGAAATAGCATTGATCTATGCTTCGGAAGGTGCTGTCGTTGTATGTGTTGATATCGATGAAAAGTTAAACCAAGAGACTGTTCATTTAATTGCAAATTTGGGAAACGAAAGGGCGCATGCTTATACGTATTAGATTTTACTATTTGTCTTTGTCATAATATTACATCAAAATTTTCAGGTACGATGTTGGTGATTATTCCCAAGTTATCGCATTATGTAATCAGGTGGAAGAAGAAGTAGGTGTTGTTACAATACTAATCAATAATGCTGGAGTACTTGTCGCAAATACTATTTGCAATTTAGAAAGTACAGAAATCGAAAAAATGATTAGTACTAATCTGATGTCTCAATTTTGGGTACGTACACATATCTGAAGCAAGTTACCTATGTTAAGTTGAATTTTAGATGGTGAAAACGTTTTTGCCATCAATGCTGACAAATAACTATGGGCATATAGTGGGCATATCATCAATAGTTACTTTTATGTCATCGCCATATACTATCCCATACAATGCTTCAAAATTTGCAGTACAAGGATTAATGGAAGGTTTACAAAATGAACTCGCCCTAAGTAAGAACTGTAAAATTAAAACTACCGTCATTCATCCATGTATAACTGACACAGTTTTGGTGAGACTTTCCAATATTAAACATTCTCTGTCGTTCCCTTTTTGTAAACCGAAGGATGTTGCTAGAGGTATAGTTGATTCTCAAAGAAAAGAGTTAGCAGCATCTATTGTTCCGAACGGTAGCTGTGTGACTTTATTCCCACTCGCAAGGTAACTTTTAACGCATGTCCCATGCCTAAAGATTTTAACAGGTAGTCTTACTTTCGATTCTTTTAGATTTGTACCTGCGAGGGTTATAAAACTACTTTATGATTATTTTGAAGTAACTTTATAATATACTGACCAGGAACTATTGACGAATAAACATTACCCGACAAGGATCAATGAATATTGTATAGGTAGGTACAAAACTAGTTGATATATTTGCTTATTACTGTTTCTGTTTGGATATTATTAAATATCTTATTTTATAAAAAGTGTTTAAACAAAGCAACAATTTTATACTAATTAGAGATAGCATAGACCACTAGAGCATGCGGCTAAGTTATTCAGTACCTATATTATCAATTAATTAATATTTATAAATTATTATACAGAGTGATTAAACAACAAACTTAGGAAACAACACATCGGTTACATATTGTCAGCTTGAAAATGTCATTAAATCAGACACTCATAATAAATGTTCCAAATTGTATGTTGAACACAGCAGTTACACAATGACAGTTTGAAACTACTCAGAAACATAACAAAAGTTCCAAATTTCCTCCTCTTCGCACTTGTCGATTCACGGAATGTCTCATCCATTAAAATACTCTCTAACAGTGTCCAATGGTTTCGCAGCCTACCACTTCGATGAAAAGTTCTTTATTCGGGTTGTCTGCTCCATAAATCAAATGCGTAAGGTACCTCCAGAGGTAAAATCAAAAGAATATTCAGGTCATCTTACTTTTCCTCTACCTGTCCTTCTGTCATGGTACATTCCAGCCAATACATTTGGTACCACGAGGCATACATGAGTTATGGCATCATGATAACATCGCAAGGGCGTATTTTCTAATTAGTCTTGTAGAGTGTTCTGAATAAAGTTCATGTGGGCGGTACCTGTAAGACATATTGGAAGAACGTATGGATCTACCAATTCCATAACACACACCAACTTTAAGCTGGCGGTAATGTCTATCCTGAACTGTGATGCGTAACGATTTTGATGTGTTTGTTGTGGAAATTTGTTACTCCGTCTTTTCCAATCGTAACCTCATCTGTAAACAAAATTGAAAGATCGTGAAGCATCTTTCATGCTGTACTTTGAGGCGCCAGAATCAGTTATTTTGCGTTGATACCTGGACCTACTTTGACGGTTTGTAGAATATGTTCTCAATAAGTTTTTATTTGTTGTTTCACAAAAATCACTGTACTTATTCACTATGAAAATATGTAAAGCCTAAATAATATTCCACTCATAGACACTCCTAACAAATTCCAAATGGCAATTAAACAAAACATAACAACTAGATAACAAGATGAGAGAACGTTAATACGTGAACAACAGTGTTCGTCATTCGGAATTTCAAAATTTCAAAAATTGTTCAATTGCAAAGTCTATGTTTTGAGTGAAAGATTCAACGCTTCAAGTCTTTGCAAGAGGGCCTGAGAACAGCAAACTCAAAGCGATCTCACCTAGAAATGCGCTTGTATTCTTATACTGTAAATTATAACTGAAATGGCATGATTAATAAAAACGCTGTAATTGTGTTGAATCCGTTGAGGTATTGAAATCTTCTTTGAAAAATATTACCAAACACGTCCACTACTTAGAGATATTTCTTTATAGGTTATTTATAAGTAGAGGGGATGTCAAAATCTATGCGCCCATGGAGGTCCAGTTTTTAAGAATAGGTACCTGATTATTTTTGAAAAATTTCAAAATTATTAGGCAAGGGGCAATTTAGAAAGCGCGTAGTAGCGGAGTAAAAACAAATTAGGCATTTACTGAAAAGGAAATGAAGATGCAAATTTAAGAATGATTACAATTCTTTTGAAATTTTTTTAGAAAGTCTATAGCTTCGACCTGTTCAATGACTCAAAAAATAGTCCTCTCACTAAAGCGTTACAACATCGAACATATTATAAAGTTTCTAACGCTGACTATACTGAGCTGTGTATAGTTTGCTCTTTGTCACGCCAGATTGTCAGATTACAAATAAATCCCGCCGCGCATCTCGAGTGCCACGATATTTTGAAACTACTCTATCTTGACGACTGTAATGCATGCATTATGGAAGAGACGAAAAATATTCTATATTAGGTAGTCGTTATATCGCACTGCCTTATAAATCCAGAAAATGGTACAGATTGCCTTTTTCATTCATTGTGAAACGTTTTCTTTTTTGGGTAAAGCTCTTTTCCTATTGTATTGATTTCCGCTTAGTCTCACCATTATGGTATACTACTTCATCCCCAGTTAATATACCATGAAACACTACTATCCAGTTTGTTGACAGTGAAAGTTTGAAGAAAGAAATTTTGTGAAGTTACATTATAAGTCCGATAGGTTAATTGTAACAGTACGAGTTAGACATTATGGACCAGGTGATGTTAGGAGCGGAGTCAAGAAGTAGTACCGAACGTGAATCGTAGCGTATTTTATTTCATACTGTAACTCTGTTCTGTACCATTATTTTATTTCAAAAATTAGAAAATCTCTTAGTATTGTAACAATCGCATCGCCCTTTTTCATGTGGCAACGGTTGTTGTAGAAGATAGGCATGTGATATAATGTATCGCGAGATGGAGGCATCCCTTGACATGTCCCAGACTGCAATATATTCAATTTTGCATCAACAATTATCTGTCAGAAGCATCTGCTCCCTATGGATTCCGCATAATTTGACTGAAGCTCAAAAACAAGCTAGCGTAATTTGGTGTAAGGCAATGCTTAGAAAATTCGACCGAGGAACTGCAATATCCGTTTATAACATCGTTACAGGTGACAAAGTTTGGATATGGTTCATTAACAATCTGTCTGTTTTGATTTCCGTCAATCTCTTGAGTTCCATTATTGTCCTTATCACTTTTCTTTCAAAGATCTTTAGTTTTTCTTATTTTTATTTGTTATATTCCTAGTTTCGTTTTATAGCTTAAATTTTTATCTTTCAAAGCTTTCTCGGCTGTGAAATACTTTATAACCGGCTTGAATTTTTTCTGTTGTCAGATTTATTATCATTGTTCTTCACCAGAATCAGTTATAACTTCCATTTTGTTTATAAACAGTAAACAATAAAACTAAGTATCGCCTATAACATTGAGAGCTAGAAAGGAAAGTATAAGAAGGGCAATCGTAATGTCTATTGTAACAATTGTCTGCAGTATACAGAACCTACAATTGTTAAAAAAATAGACGGAAATATGATTTTTGTAAGGACTAAGAGAAATTAAGTAGAATTTGCTTTGAGTTTACTGTTTTCTCATAATTATCATTACTTCTAACTAAATATTTACATCTCTCTGAATGTTTAATTTTAAGAGGGCGAATGTGAGATTCTGGCATTTAATCAGATTCTAGATATGTATTAAAAAATTTGACAAAAATCTTTTCAGCTTCGTGTGGAAGAACTCTGAAACGAAAAACGCCAATTATTTACATTTCAGAAACAGCCAACTTACGTAATAATTTTATGCAAGATAGCGAACTCTTTAGGTATCATTCTTTCTAAAACGTCTCTCCTTTGACATTCCATAACACACTTTGCTACATCAGACGGTTTTAGTATTGGCATTAGAGTAGGAAAGCGAATGTTAGGCTTCTTCAATAACCCTGTATCCATATAATATGGATACAAAGCAGTTGTTTTAATGTAAAACTGTTCATGAAAATCTAACTCTCTCCGTAAGCTACTCATCAAACCACGAACTCCAAACTTAGAAGAACAATAAGGAACAAGGTGAGGCATTCCTTCAAAGCCGCACAGAGAGGAAATGGAAACAATGTGACCACGCTTGTCCTTTAACATAGACGGTAATATCGCCTTTATCGTCTGTAATATGGCAATAAGATTTTTATTATCTAATTAATTATACGTATACGTACCCAGTGATAACCTAACAAGTTTACGTTGAACGTTTGTTCGATTTGCTCTTTAGTTTGTTCGTGGAAAAGGCGTGTGGGCATTATTCCAGCGTTGTTAATTAAAATTGTGACCTCACCTACTTCCTCTTTAATTCGATCGACTACAGCGTGGACCTTCGCGCAATCAGTAACGTCGCAACTATTGCAAAAACTATTAGGTTAAGTAACGTCTTTATTTGTAAAGGTAACCACGTACGTATAATGATATGCTTTACAGTATCCTAGGTTCTTCGCAATTTCAACTGTTTCTTTATTGTGTTCTTCATCGATGTCCAAACACACCGCCGTGGCACCTTTAGATGCATACAATAACGCTATTTCTCTTCCAAGTCCATTACCAGCACCCGTAACCTATAAAACTCTATAACCACTCAGCGCTATTTTATTAGTGCTCACCAATACTACTTCTCCCTTAACTGGCTTTTTTGGTATGGGTATCAATGAACGGTATGTAGCCACAAGTATTTCCCATATTATAGCTAATATCATACCATGAATTTCCACAATTAGTGATAGTACGCTCATTACCTTGCCTCTCTTGCAATTATTTTCAGTTCTAAAAACAAATGTATTGTATCGAATTGTAAAAAATAATAAAGACAATAATGTAATATAATATAATGTTTATTACTGTAAAGTTTATCATTTGAACATTTACCACATCAACGTTTATATGGTATTACAATGACTTAGAAGTAGGTACTAAGTATAAAATAATAATAAACATAGCAAAAAAGAAAAAAACCCCACAAAGGTAAGACCTGTGCGTGGATTATGTAAAAAATGGTAGACAAAAATATACATAGGTACATATAAATATCTAGATAAGCACTTTGATTGATAACTGAATAATGAAAGATGAAAAATGAAAGTATACACAAAAACTCATTAAATTAAGGAAAAAGACTTTGTATTTCTGATTCGTTCGAATTTAGTAAAAAAAGTGTTATTTTATATTTGAATTGAATTGAATTGAAATAACATAGAGATACGAGAAAATATAGTTGTCTGAGACCAAGTATTTTGTATTCTAAATATAGTTGGTCAGAAGGATAAGTAGGATTTTTTTAGCATGATTTTAATAATTTTTTTTTTGTAAAATTTCAATTTTTCTATATTTACATTGTTAGTACAGTCCCATCCAATTATCGCATATCTTGATCTTGACTCAATTAGAGGATAGGTAAACTTTTTTTAGAGATTCAAACGGTAATATATTTCCAAGGGTCTTAAATTTGAAAATACATACAATTTTTAATCGTTGAAAAGAACGACAAACTATAGTAATTATGGAAAAATGGTTTTGGATACAATAGAATTAACGAAATGAACGTTTTTCCCATGGTAATTTAGATAATTTAGAGGGATTTCGGATTTGGTGAATGTAACGGACGTAAATTTTACGTTCCGTAATTTAACTCATCTTATGAGCGATTACGAGCAAAATAAAAATGATACCATGGAATTTTGGTATTATTATTATTATTATTATTTGGGCGTCAGCATGACTACACCAATATAGTGGTATATTACCATAAACAGCCATGAGGTCACGGTTAAGACTAATGCTAAAAATTTGGGACAGAGCCGATTGTTTGATTCACTCGTACCATCACATTTCACGTTTTGTTCAGAAAAATATGCTATCTGCATTGATTATGACTCGTCTCAAAGAATTCAAAGAGTTCAAAACACGTGTCTGAGATTTATCTACGGAATACGTAAATATGACCACATATCCCATACGTTGGTTGATGCTAAATGGCTTAATATGACAAATAGACGACTGTTGCATTTGACCTGTCTTTACCATAAAATAATAACGGAAAAATCGCCACCATACTTGTTACTCCTGTCCCTGGACTGGAGTCCTGCAAAAATTTTAGTACTGATTTGTCTAACCAACAGAATTGAGTAAAGGACATATAGGGGAGTCAAAAAAAGTTGGGTAGACATCACCATATTCTGGACCAGATTTTCTAGACGCCATTTTCTAAAATGGCCGATATTCATTTCATCGTGCATATATTTCCGCTCCTGTGACAGTCGCATTCATCATTTTGGTGTCTAAATATATGTTTTTAAGGACAAGGAATCGATTAAGATGGTTTGCGAAGTTAACCGGAGGCCATTTTCCAAAATGGCCGACACCGATTTCCTTGTGGTTACATTTCTGCTCCTTTGGCAGTCATATTCATCATTTTGGTGCCTAAATATATGCTTTTAAGGACAAGTAATCCATTAAGACGGTTTGTGAAGTTGCCTGATAGCTATTTCTTAAGGAAAATCAGTACTAAACATTTTGCAGGACTCCTTCATTACTGCATTCAGAGAACAACTTACCTACTTCAAGCAACTAATTTACTTTAGTATATTTATTTGGCATTTTTTTTATTGTGGGAACGAAATTTCATTGAGAAAAGTACTTTTCATTTGACTGAGTTTGTCATTTTAATTTTTTCTTTTTGTATGTAAACTAACACTGATGAAGATGGATGATCAACAAAAGATGGGAATGAGACTGGCAACTGTTCGCCAAGAAAAACGGTTTGACATGGAGAAGTGCGTTTTTTGTCAAGCGGTAGACAGTAACAAGACTGTTACCACAGTTAATGGAAGAAAAAGAGTACAAGAAGCAACCGATATAAGGGATGACATAGTTGCAAACAGACTGAAAGTGTGGCTTCTGATGTGTTTGTGTATCATGTGACAAACCAGTGCTATAAAATGTATACTTTAAAGAATCTCTCGAAAAAATAGCAGTAGCAAATGCTAATAGTGAAGCGTTAGAAAGTGAAGATAAACATGCCAGTAAAGAAATCACTAGGAAGACAAGATCATCATGTGTACCACGAGAGCCTCCTTCATCAACGGTGCACCCAACACATATTCGATGTATTGTCTGTCTGCATTCAAAGTAATAATTGTGTCGGGGACAAATTTCGTGTAGTAAGTGAAACTGAACGAGCAAAAATTTTTTAATCTGCAGCTATTTATTTTCAAGATGATATGTATACTCGTGTGGCAGATCTGAATCAGACACTCAAGTGTTTGGTGCAGATGTAACGTACCACAAAGTTTGTTTGGAAGCATATTTAAGAAAATATGAATATGCTGTGGCAAGGTGTTAAAAAACAGAAAACTATTTCACCAAAATTGTGGCATTTGAAAGTAATGGAAATTATAGGTCCCAAGCTTAAAGAAGGATATGGCTTACACGAAATTTGTCCTTGACACCATTATGACTTTGATGCCCACAGACAATACATCGAATATATGTTGGGGCACGATTGATGAAGGAGGCTCTCGTGGTACAACAAATGATCTTGTTTTCCTGGAGATTTCTTCACTGGCATGTTTACTTTACGTCACTTACCAACACTTTACTATTAGCATTTGCTGCTGCTATTTTTTCAAGATATTTTTCTAAAGTATACTTTTTATAGCACTGGTTTGCCACATGATACACAAACACAACATCTCTTATATAGCGGCCGCTTCTTGTCCTCTGTTTCTTCAATTAACTGTGGTAACAGTTTTGTTACTGTCTACAACTTGACAAATAACGCACTTCTTCATGTCAAACAAAACATTTGGTTTTTCTTGGCGAGCAGTTACCAGTCTCATTCACATCCTTTGTTAATCATCTGTTTTCATCGGTGTTAGTTTACCTATTAAAAAAAATTAATAAAGACAAACTCAGTCAAATAAAAAGTACTTTTCTCAATGAAATTTCCGGATATTTCGTTCGCACAATAAAAAATAAGCCTAATAAATATACTAATGAAAGTCAATTAGTTGCTTGAAGTAAGTTGTTTTCTGAATGAAGTAACAGAGGAGTCCTGTAAAACGATTAGTACTGATTTTCCTTAAGAAATAGCTATCAGGCAACTTCACAAACTATCTTAATGAATTCCTTGTCCTTTAAAATATATATTTAGACACCAAAATGATGAGTATGACTGCCAGGGGAGCAAAAATGTAAGCACCAGAAAATTGGTGTCGGTCATTTTGAAAAATGGCGTGCGGTTAACTTCGCAAACCATCTTAATCGATTTCTTGTCCTTAAAAACATATATTTAGACACCAAAATGATGAATGTGACTGTCACAGGAGCGGAAATATATGCACAATCAAATGCGTATCGGCCATTTTAGAAAATGGCGTCTAGAAAACCTGGTCCAGAATATGGTGATGTCTACCCAACTTTTTTTGACTCTCCTATATGTCCTTTACTCAGTTCTGTTGGTTAGATAAATCAGTACTAAAATTTTTACAGGACTCTAGTACAGGGACTGTATTATGTATAATAAAATTAAATTTTATACAAAATCTAAATCTTAGGTTCAGAGGCTTAATAACGCCTCCACATCATAAAACCGCATTGTTTGAGAGACCTTTTCAAAATAACGTAAGTACAATATAATTATAATAAATTATCGCTAGAACTTAAAAATATACCCCATAAACTGTTTCGAATACATTACTTTAAAAGTCTTTTTCAAAATCAGTGAAATGTACCGGTGCAGGTAAATTGTTCGAATTCAATTGTTGGAAATCAATTGTTCGAAATCAGTTGTTCGAAAATCAATTGTTCGAAAATCAATTGTTCGAAAATCAATTGTTCGAAATAAATTGTTCGAAATCAGTTGTTCGAAAATCAATTGTTCGAAAATCAATTGTTCGAAAGTAAATTGTTCGAAATCAATTGTTCGAAAAAAAAGGAGAATAATTTCTTGGGTTTGGGACTATTCGCCGTCGCCGGTTCGCCTTCGCCGATTCGCCGTCGCCAATTCGCCGTCGCCAATTCGCCGTCGCCAATTCGCCGTCGGGACAGTTGGCCGTCGGTCAAATTCGCCGTAGGGACGATTCGCCGTCGGGGAATGATTTAGAGGAATTTATGAAATTAATTATTAATTAAATATACATTATTATTTGTATTTTCACTCTGTTATTATAGCTAATAAAATGGGTTCTTTTATTTTGTTGATTAATGTTTAGTATTTTTTTTTTCAATTGATACAAAAAGGTGAATATGATACTAAACTGCATTTCAAACTAAAAAAAATGCCAACCTAAACGTATATTGCCACTCAGGCGCTTAGGTTAGAGGTAGGTTTAGTATATTTTTTTTCAATTGATACAAAAACGGGAATATGATACTAAACAGCATTTGAAACTAAAGAAAATGCCAACCTAAACGTATATTGCTACTCAGGCGCTTAGGTTAGAGGTAGGTTTAGTATATTTTTTTCAATTGATGCAGAAACTGGAATATGATACTAAACAGCAATTGAAACTAAAGAAAATGCCAACCTAAACGTATATTGCTACTCAGGCGCTTAGGTTAGAGGTAGGTTTAGTATATTTTTTTTCAATTGATCCAAAACTGGAATATGATACTAAACAGCATTTGAAACTAAAAAAATGCCAACCTAAACGTATATTGCTACTCAGGCGCTTAGGTTAGAGGTAGGTTTAGTATATTCTTTTTCAATTGATACAAACACTGGAATATGATACTAAACAGCATTTGAAAATAAAAAAAATGCCAATCTAAACGTATATTGCCACTCAGGCGCTTAGGTTAGAGGTAGGCGACGGCGAATAGTCCCAAACCCAACTAAATTATTCTCCTTTTTTTTCGAACAATTTATTTCGAACAATTTGCTTTCGAACAATTGATTTTCGAACAACTGATTTCGAACAATTGATTTCGAATAATTTGAATTCGAACAATTTACCTAGACCCCGAAATGTACGTATCCGGAGACCGTCAATTCTTCCTACTCATACCTACTTCTATACATAAATTTCAAACCGATATATTATCAGTTGTCCTCATGGGTTCAGTGTTCTAAATGTATTATAGTTTAGTTACTTATTTATGAATTAAGGCCCACTTGAAAAACAGTTTTGAACTGAACTGGACCTTGGGGTTTCAGTACCTTGATTAGGTCAATAATTTGGGTAATCTACTGTAGGTGTTGAAATAAATTTACTATTTATTTATTTTTATTAAAACAAATATACTCAACTATTGGTCTATTGCTTAATTAATGATTAGCAGTGAATAAAGTCCATTTTTTTAGTGTAAATAACCATAGGCAATTTTAAATGATGGAATCAAACTGGTAATAATAGATTTTAAAAACCACCTAAAAAAATTGCATTGCCCAAATACCTACAGGTTAATTTATTTGTAGATATTTAAGTAAATAAAAACGTAAAAAAATTTTGTTATCCCTTGCCGTTGTTTAGAGTTTATCAGGGAATCGCTAGACATAGTAATAAAAAATAACTGTGAAACTAGTTGTTTATCATGGTGAAAACTTGAAATGTACCTCAAAATCAGTGGCGTATTTAACGAGCGTGCGAGTCGTGCGGCGCAAGACTAGGCCCTCGCTTTTGGAGGCCCTCAGGCCCTCCAAAAAATAAAATTAATGATAATAAAGTATTTTTTCCATAATATAATAACTAGACCTTTTTTTACCACCTATATAATGTGGCCCTCCCTACTTTTGCACGACGAGGCCCTGGACCTTAAATACGCCACTGCTCACAATTAATTCTGATATAGTCGAATTACATGACATCAATCCTAACCAGGTTTGCATTTTGAAACTGTATACTCGACCTATTTGAAGACCCTATTGTAATTTCATACACATTAGAAATAATGTATGTCAAGTATCTATTCGCGAACAATTTTATTTCGAAATCTCGGTAATACGAACCCCCAAATTTGGTAAGGCGCTAGCAATCCCATATACATATTAATATAAATAGTGTAAAAACTGATTATGCATGCAATAGAAATGTGGAACTAAAAATAGTAATTGTTTATGAAGAACTAGAGCAGTAGTTTTCATTTATAAAGACGATAGGTACTTACGTTTCGGTTGTATGGTTCATTTTTGCACTACAAACAATACTACAGAAGTGATAGTCTTAGCACTACGCAGAGATCAAGTCAACTGTGTACAAGTTATAGTAGTAATACAATATGTTAACCCTTGGTCCCCGTTTAAAATGAGATTCATACCATAATAGATTATTTTGCTTCTCACTCAGCCTTGAGATGATAGTGATAACCTCGGTAGAGAATAAAGGAATAAAATCATATATACAGTGTGTCCCCGGATTGAGTTCACAATAGGTGAGATGGACCAAAAATTTTCGAATTCGAATTTCATATTTTGGGATTCCGCTCTGCTTGGTCTGAAACTTATTTTTAGTTTACTTTCGATTTGTTAAAATCAAATAGGCCTTTGCAGTTGATCAAAAATCCGTTATTTATTAATTTCGTTTCAGGTAAAGTACCTTTTCCGTTCATATTTTGTTCTAAATTATTGATTACTTATCTCAGTAAGTTGCAAATTACTAGTTTTTATTTAAGTTTATAGATTGTATTCTACTTCTATTATCAAAGTAGGCCGATCAGCCTGAAAATTTGCATAATGTCATAACTTTTCATACTGAACAACTTTTCTTAGTGACACTTTGGCGTACTATGAACGCAAAAGGTACTTTACCTGAAACGAAATTGACAAATAACGGATTTTTGCTCAACTGCAAAGGCCTATTTGATTTTAACAAGTCGAAAGTAAACTAAAAATAAGTTTCAGACCAAGCAGGGCGGAATCCCAAAATCTGAATTTCCAATTCAACAATTTTTTGTCCATCTTACCTATTGTGAACTCAATCCGGGCACACACTGTACAGGGTGGTTCAAATTGAACGCCCTTTATTTTAAGAGATAGGGAAAAATGGACCAAGGTGTCTGAAGCTCAATTTTAATGAGAAAATCACTGGCGCAAACAGAATTCAGCTCTTTAATCGTTTGGACGCTAGGGGGCGTTTCTCGAATTTGGTCGATTTCTTTAATGCTCCATAACTTCTTTTTTTTTAAGATAGGTGATTTTTGAAAAATCTTTCTTATCACTCTTTTGCGTAGAATCCATCGCGATAAACAGTTTTTATACAGGGTGTTTGGCTTTTTGTGTACGACCATAAACTACATTTTTTCATACGGACCACCCTATATATTTTTGGGTTTTTGAAAATAGAGTGAAATTCCCTAAATTTTGATGTATCACTTGTTATTATATACAGGGTGATTCACGACTATTCCCTCGGTCTCTTGTGCCTAAAGGGTACAAGATATCAGCTTCATTTTTTGGTGACATATGTAAATTGATAACGACTATTTTTTAAAATTATTTTCAATTATACAGGATGCTTCACAAAATTGTAATATATCAAAGTTAGGTTTTTTTAAATGCAACCCCCTGTATTTTATTACATTTTTAGATTATACGTTAAAAACTAAGGTAACTTTATTAAACGTTCCCTATACCTATCGCTTACCAATTTTGAGAAAATTGTGATTTTAAGGAAAATATTCAATTTAAACAACCCCTAATAACACTTAAACCACTTACTTTCAGTAACACAAATTTATACCGATTTATCTTGACTTTTAAGGCTTTCATTTGCACTACATAGGATTTCGATTTTTTGTACAGGATGTTTAGAAAAAGGATTCATATTTTATATTTTTCAAACATCAAAAACTCACTTTACTTAAATGGAACACCCTGTATGTTTTTATTCTATGTTGAATAACTTTTCATTTTCTATCAAAAACTATGAGTAATAGATATGTCTAAAATCAAAGATTAAAAAGTTATTAAGATTTTTCTCTAAAATTTGTATGGAAATGGTTTTTGTTTGCATTCTAGTAGGCCATGATTTTTTTATTGTAGTTGATATTTAGATATGGGATCATAACTTAATTAAAAATGAAATTAATAACAAGAAGTAATCATTTATGGAAAAAATGGTATAGTAAATGCTCAATATGATGACCATTTTCTTCTATGCACAACCGCACTCGAATTTCAAAAGATCTAACGTTTCTCAGGATATCTGGTGTTATAGTAGCAAACGCATCCTTTATTGTAATCTTTATGTCATCAGCAGTGGTAGGTGGAGTGTTGTGGATCCCTCCTTCCAATCCATTTATTGAGGAATTGTCTATCTAAATATTTTTGAAAAAAACATAAACACCATTCTTATCACATTCAACTTCACCAGAATTTATATGGACGAGGCTTTCAACGAAGGTTGAATTTTTGTTTATGGAGTCTCGAAAAAGTTGGAGAAGAAGATGAATTCTTTAAATATGTTTTATTTACCGACGAATCCACTTTCCACAACATAACGGCTTGGTAAACTGACATAACTTTCATTACTAAATCGTCACCTGCATCGCACTGTTGACCGCCAAAACCGGTGGAGCCTCAATGTATTTGGGAGAATTTTGATTTTTTGTTGGAAACTTACACGGAGTAAAATTTTTACGGATTTTAGAACAACACTTTTTCGAGTTTTCTTGATGAAGTTTGTTTAGATATTATTATTATTATTATCATTAAAAATTTAGTTTACAACATTCCACCTACCACTGCTGATGACATGAAGATTGGAATAAAGGATGCGTTTGCTACTATAACACCATAACGTTAGAAGATCTCTAGAAAACGAGTGCGGTTATGCATAGGAAAAAATGGCATTTATTACATTGTTTTTTCCATTGCTTCAATTTCATTTTTAATTAAGTTTTGATCACATATCTAATTATCAACTACAATAAAAACAATCATGGCCTACTAGAATGCAAACAAAAACCATTTCCATACAAATTTTAGAGAAAAATCTTAATAACTTTTTAATCGTTGATTTTAGACATATCTATTACTCAAAGTTTTTGATAGAAAATGAAAAGTTATTCAACATAGAATAAAAACATAGAGGGTGTTCCATTTAAGTTAAGTGAGTTTTTGATGTTTGAAAAATATAAAATATGAATCCTTTTTCTAAACACCCTGTACAAAAAATCGACATCCTACGTAGTGCAAATAAAAGCCTTAAAGGTCAAGACAAATCGATTTAAATTTGTGTTTCTGAAAGTAAGTGGTTTCCGTGTTATTAGGGGTTGTTTAAATTGAATATTTTCCTTGAAATCACAATTTTCTCAAAATTGGTAAGCGATAGGTATAGGGAACGTTTAATAAAGTTACCTTAGTTTTTAACGTATAATCAAAAAATGTAATAAAATACAGGGGATTCCATTTAAAAAAACCTAACTTTGATATATTACAATTTTGTGAAGCATCCTGTATAATTGAAAATAATTTTAAAAAATAGTCGTTATCAATTTACATATGTCACCAAAAAATGAAGCTGATATCTTGTACCCTTTAGGCACAAGAAACCGATGGAATAGTCATGAATCACCCTGTATATTATATAGTATTAGTTGTAATCAGAAAACGATTTCTGATTTTCTCCTAAAATAATATGCAGGGTATGTCATAAATATTTTTAATATTTTGTTCATTTCTGACTAGGCCGGAAGTAAGTTGGTATATACTTATTATAATCGATGAAAAGAGTCGTATGTCCTCTACTTCCCTGTACAATTTTATTTCTTCATCTGTTAGCAAAAAAGTTATGAATTTTTCAAGTTTTCAACTTCAAACATTCATCCCCCTATCCCCGAAATAGGCTTCCGAAGTTACATAACTTCAAACCTCAATAACTTGCTAATTTCAAAATAGAATGCTCCAATTTTTTCAACGTCATTGTATTCAGCATTCAAAAATCTACAACTTTTTTTTTAAATGACCCTATCCCTAAACCCAGCCATTCTTAATTCTAGAAAATTGCCCCCTTTTCATTTTGGTACATTTTATGTCACCGCTGCGACTATCAAAACATTGGTTGATCACGTGAACAGCGCGTGATTGTGTTTGCATTTAGTCCGCCTTAGATTTGAACACAGTTTAGATTGAATTTGAATCAAAAAGTCTGGTTTCCATACTCCAACGAAATCCTTGACTAATTTAATAAAATGGTGGTAAACATGCTTCGAGAATTGGTATGAACGGTTGGACAACTGGACAAGTAAAACTTAAAGGTGAATATTTTAAAAGCAAATTTGTTCAAAAAAATGGTTTCATTCCTGGTTTTTGTAACTACTTAGATCGCTCTCGTATTCTATTAATACCATCGTTCATCAACAAACTGTCTGAATTAATTTCCGTCAATCTCTTGAGTTCTATTATTGTCTTTATCACTTTTCTGTCAAAGATCTTTACCTATTTTCTTCTTTTTTATTTGTTATATAATATTCCTAGTTTGGTTTTATAGCTTAAATTTGTATCTTTCAAAGCTTTTTCGACTGGGAAATGCTTTTTAAGTTGCTCGAATTTTTTCTGTTGTCAGATTTGTCATTTTTGTTCTCAACCAGAATCAGTTATAACTCCAATTTCTTTTATAAACAGTAAAAAATAAAGCTAAGAACAGATAAAATGAAAAGTATAAGAAGGGCAATCGTAATGTATATTGTAACAATTGTCTGCAGTATACAGAATTTACAATATTGTTAAATCCCTGTCACCTGAATTCATATTAGTTTGACTGTGATCGATACTGCACAGTTCAGAAAAGAAGCACGATAAGGATTTTGAGCATTCTTCACTATTTAAACAAATAAGCGGAAATGTGATTTTTGTAAATAAGGACAAGGAGAAATTATAGAATTTGCCTTGAGTTTAGCATTTTCATCATTACTGCTAACTAAATATGTATTTACATCTGTCAGAGCTAATTTTAAATGTTTAATTTTAAGGACGAATGTATGCTTCTGGCGTTTAATCCGATTCTAGATATGTATCAATAAATTTGATCAAAATCTTTTCAGCTTCATGTGGAAGAGCTCTGGAACGAAAAACGCCAATTATTTACATTTCAGAAACAGCCAACTTACGTAATAAGTTTATGCAAAATAGCGAACTCTTTAGGTATCATTCTTTCTAACACCTCTCTCCTTTGACATTCCATAACACACTTTGCTACATCGGACGGTTTTAGTATTGGCAATAGAGTAGGAAAGCGAGTGTTAGGCTTCTTGAACCCTGTATCCATAGCACATGGATACAAAACAGTTGTTTTAATGTAAAACTGTTCGTGAAAATCTAACTCTCTGCGTAAGCTACTCATCAAACCACGAACTCCATACTTAGAAGAACAATAAGGAACAACGTTAACTCCTCCTTCAAAACCATACAGAGAGGAAATGGAAACAATGTGACCACGCTTGTTCTTTAACATAGACGGTAATATCGCCTTTATCGTCTGTAATATGGCAATAAGATCTTTATTATCTAATTAATTATTTATACATATACGTACCCAGTGATAACTTAACAAGTTTACCTTCAACGTTTGTTCGATTTGCTCTTTAGTTTGTTCGTGAATAAGGCGGGTAGGCATTATTCCAGCGTTATTAATTAAAATTGTGACCTCACCTACTTCCTCTTTAATTTGATCGACTACAGCTTGCACCTTCGCACAATCAGTAACGTCGCAACTATTGCAAAAAATAATGGGTTAAGGAACGTCTTTATTTGTAAAGGTAGCCACGTACGTATAATGGTATGCTTTAGAGTATCCTAGGTTCTTCGCAATTTCAACCGTTTCTTTGTTGTTTTCTTCATCGATGTCCAAACATACCGCCGTGGCACCTTTAGATGCATACAATAACGCTATTTCTCTTCCAAGTCCATTACCAGCACCCGTAACCTGTAAAACTCTATAGCCACTTAGCGCTATTTTATTAGTGCTCACCAATACTACTTCTCCTTTAACTGGCTTTTCTGGTATGGGTATAAATGAACGGTATGTAGCCACCAGTACTTCCCATATTATAGATAATATCATACCGTGAATTTCCACAACCAGTGATAGTACGCTCATTATCTTGCCTCTGTTACAATTATTTTCAGTTCTAAAAACAAATGTATTATAACGAATTAGTAGCACAGAAAATTGTTAATGATTTTATTATCTAAATAGCGCAATATGTGGTGTTTTAGTTTCTCTAACCTAACATGTTTTTATACATAATTGTAGTGTTTTTTGTTTAATTGAGGAGAATTATTTTAGCACTACACGATTTGATATTTTGCGATTTAATTTTTGCGTTATACTATTACACTACTTTGTACTCTTTGATCTAGTACCAACAGGCGCTACTAAAACTAATTGTCAAAACTATACTTGTAAGTAGGAAATATATTAATATTCATTTTCGGGGGAGGGGTGCTATACAGGGTGTTTTTTTGGGAGCTTTAGTTAGACGTTTCTGGGAAAGTTTGATAGGTAGGTTTCTGAAAATGTGTACTTGGGGGTTACTCAAAAAGCCGAATCGATCAAAAATATTTTCAAAATGGCAGCACTTCCGGAAATGCCGGAAGTAGCTACCAACTTCGTTATTTTAAATGGCAACCCCTATTTTTTATTGCATTTTTGGATTCTACGTGAAATGTCATAACATAACCTTTTATACCAACATGTCAATACCTACAAATTATGGTTTTTAAGTTATGTTCAATTCTTTAAAATAAATAGTGGATGCAGACGGTACTTTAAGAATTCATTACTTGAAAACCGTTGGAGCTATGACAGCCGCATTTTCACCAGCGCATAGAGGTGGAATAGGACTTTCTTTTGGTGTACTTAAAAAAAGGTTTCGTACGACCTCATCTATGGGGTTCCAAATTTAGAAGAATTCAAAGACTAAAAACTCAGATTTTTTAAGTGAAATGACCTCTTTCTTACTATTTTTTGTAGTAGTTGACCATGACATGGACCATGACCATGGCAATCGAATTTTGAACAAATCAAGTGATACTAAACCGTCACCTGTAATATAGGTTAACATAAGTTTTTCAATAATCGAAAAAAATGACTCGCAATGGTTTTACATATTAAGATTTTTGAAATCTAATTGTTATTTATGGTGAAATGAACAGAATCGCGTCACATGCCTGTCATACGTTCATTGAGAGATATCCAGAAAGACCGCGTCCTAGTGAACGTACCATCCGAACACTGGAATGAAATTGTTTGAATTTTGGAAGCTTTGTACCACCTTACCTACAGTAAGAGTTTTACGAATAGCTAATGTTAAGGAACCAGGAATATTTTTTGGAGAACATTACTTGGTCAGACGAGGCCAAATTTAGTAAAAATTTAATCGCCATAATTCGCATTGCTGGTGCCATTAAAATTCTTGTTTGAATGGAGATGTACACTTTCAAGAGTGCTGGAGTTTTTACGCAATATTGTTGTTCCTGCAACAGAAAAGCTGCCTCTGCAAGAATATGTTCAATACTGAATCACAAGTCATACAATACTTCACACGAGAACATTTACGAAAAAGAGTTTGTGTTTGGAACATGAAGGAGCTCATTTTGAGCATGTGTTGAAGAAGACAAGGTTTTAAATTGTTTTGAAACTAACAGGTGACGGATTGATTGGTTTAAAATTCGTTTGCCATAAGGTCATGGCCAACTACTAAAAAATCCGAAAAAAATGGTATCATCGCAATGAAATGAGAATAATTCAGAAACTATTAAAGATAGGAATAGGAACTTGTAATACCAAAATATGCCCTTTTTGATTCTCTATTAAATGCACTAGTAAGAAAATGGTCATTTCATTTAAAGAAAACTGAGTTTTCGGTCTTTGAATTTTCTTAAATTTGGAGCCTCATAGGTGACGTCGTACGCAACATAACTATGTTTTAAGTACACTAAAAAAAAGCCCTATTCTCCCTCTATGCGCTGGTGAAAACTCGGTGGCCATAGCTACAACCGTTTTCAAGTAATGAATTCTTAAAGTACCGTCTGCATCCGCCATTTTTTTTAAATAAATGAAAATAACTTAAAAACCATAACTTGTAGATATTGATATGTTGGTATCAACGGTTATAAAATTTCACGTAGAATCCAAAAATG
This sequence comes from Pyrocoelia pectoralis, assembly GCA_036250285.1. Classification (NCBI taxonomy): domain Eukaryota; kingdom Metazoa; phylum Arthropoda; class Insecta; order Coleoptera; family Lampyridae; genus Pyrocoelia; species Pyrocoelia pectoralis. The sequence goes on from CM070077.1 coordinate 33,116,463, forward strand.
CAATAAAAATAGGGGTTGCTATTTAAAATAACTTTCGGCTTTTCCGGAAGTGCTACCATTTTGAAAATATTGTACATCGATTCGGCTTTTTGAGTAATCCCTAAGTACACATTTTCAAAAATCTACCTATAAAACTGTCCTGGAAACGTCTAACTAACGCTCCCAAAAAAACACCCTGTATTAACGTTAACACTTCCTTACACCTAACAAACAGCTAGAGCCACCTTTGAATAGCTTTAGGAATGAATTACTCTAGAATCAGAAAGTCTCACTATTTCTCGCGATTAAAATTTATGTATTTGAAATGTAAACCCACAACAATTTCTAAACGGAAATGCGGCGGTGCCGTATTAACGCCAACACCCTTAACGGTACTGCCCATTGGTACATGAAATAAACTCGTGGATTTAAATATATTAACTTACCTTTGGGGGTGGGAGCGTGGGCGTATGTATGACACTTTGCAATAAAGAAAATGTTTCCGGTATGTGAGTTCCGCAAACGTGCATAATACTACAAAAATGAAAATTTTAGTAGAAGAAAAAAGGTGATATTTCTACCAAATAATGCTGAAATTTTGTTTTGCTGTTGAGGACAATTGTAAGAACTTGGTAAAAAATAATAAAGATAATCACATACACTTGTCAATCTTTGAAAAGAGCGACAAACCATAGTAATGATGGGAAAATGGTTTTGGGTACAATAGAATTAACGAAATGAACGTTTTTCTCCATGGTAGATATGTAATTTGGATAACGCCATAACAGCAATCTTTGTTAATACTTCCATTGGTCCAAAGTACTTAATCAACTGTCCCCCCATTTCTCGCCCAATGACTTTTTCCTTCGGTGACATTTAAAATAAAAAATGTATCCTGGACAAATCTTTCAAAATGTAGAAGTATCGGTAGGCATTTATAGAGTATTATTTAATCTAAATTTTTTAAAGATTTATAGCTTTGTACTTGCAAGCATGACTGATCAAACCAAAATAGTTCTGCTATCTATGTCAAGTTTTCCAAAATTTCAATACTCACAACAGTTAATGTTATCTTAACCAAAATATAAGCTAAATTGATCAGAGATTTTCTACATAAAAATATAAGTCGGTTTATTAATATAATAGTGTTTATATTTTAATTAAACCAAATATAGGTACTCAACCATATTGCTTAACCTTAACTAATGATTAGCAATGAATAAAGTCCATTTTTTAATTGCAAATAATTAACACGTAACCAGTTATGAAAAGACTAATTTTATTTGAGGAAATGTAATATTTCCCACATCGAGCGAGCGAATTTTTCCAAATTACACGAATCGTATAAAATTACACTTTTTCATAACGTGTTAAGTACAAAGCTTTATCTAATTCCGTAATTTTATCTACTTTTCATTTTTTAATTTCTTAATTTCATTGTTGCTATGGGAACAAACAACGAATTTTGTCAACGAGTCAAAATAATTGGCAAAAATGTCTTTCAAGCAGTGATTTAGAGTTAACTTGTGATGTTGAGGAGGCTGCAAATGTTGCTATAGGTACTTTAATACCTGAGAAGTCGAGAAATAGATAAGCCGTAGCATATAAAAAAGTTGTGTCAAACTGCCAGTTATGTAACTGTGAAACTACTTGTTTATCTTGGTGATATAAATTTAATTGCAAAGTGAGAGAGGCAAAACATGAAATGTACCTAACTACCTCACAATTAATTATTATGATGTAAGTAGTCGAATTACAAGACATTAATCCGAACCAGTTTTGAATTTTGAAACTGTATCTATGTTTGTCAAGTAGTATCTATTCGCGAACAACAATTTTATTTCGAAATCTCAGTAAGGCGCTAGCAACCCATATATACATAATATTAATATAGTGTAAAAACTGATTATATTGATGATTGTTTAGGAAGAACCAGAGCAATAGTTTTCATAAAGAGGATAAGTACTTACCTTTCCGTTGTATGTTCCATTTTTACACTACAAAGAATGCTACAGGAGTGATATTCTTAGCACTATTCAGAGTTCAAGTCAACTGTGTACAAGTTAACAGTACGAGTACAATATGTTAACCCTTGGTCCCCCTTAAAAATGACATCAATACCATAATAGATTAATTTGCTTCTCGGCCTTGAGATGTTAGTGATAACCTCAGTAGACAAAAAAAGAATAAAATTATATAAGCGTATGCTCAAAAAAGTTATTATCGCAATTAAGTGAATGAACAAATTTTTTGTGAACATGAGTTATACATTCACCATTCTATCTAAATTTCTTGTTTACAAATTTAGTAACAATTACAAATTGAATAAGAATAATTCAATTACAGCTTTAGAACTGTAACCTTAAACGCGGCGAAATCTACTATAACATTGTAGTGCCACTAACGTCAACATGATCAACACCTTCAACAAATGCAGTAGGTATTCCTGAAGAAAAGTAGAAACGCACATTATTTTAAATTACATGACATTTTCCCACTATTTCCCAGCTTTACTGAATAGCAGACTACAGTTTGTTTTTCTTAAGATAAGATTCTCGAAGAACCTTCAAAAGAAAGAATCATTTTGGAACGAAGTGACGCTACGTGCACACCACCGCACAACATGTAACCAATCGATCATTTGCTATATAGTTCGAATCTGGCAGAAAATTACTTCCTTTTAATCCACATTTAGTGCTTCACAACAACCCGCTGAAGTGGACGTTGATAAAAAACTTAAAGCTTAAATGGCGATCATTGTTATCAATATTATTAAAATATGTATATAGGAACGTCCTATTTTAAACTTCTTTCATCGCTCCTTTCTTCATGGACAGCTGCAACGTATGGGAAAATGAGAAGAAATATAGCAGGCTTAATGAACGAAAATAACGAAATTTTATTAAAATATTAATACTAGTGGTTAACTTTACATCATATGACAACATAAAACGGTGGTCTTCAGTGGCAGCGATTTTGATGTTGCCTTCTCTTTCGTTGAACGGCGTTCAGGTATACATCCTTGATTATTCTAAAAATTCATTTTGAGCTTCCCATCTGTTGCCATAAACCTGTCCACAGAGCAACTACCAAAATTTTTTGATTGACCAAAATTTTAGGACATTTTCTCGGTACATAATTAACGTTAAATGTACCAACTAATCGTGAGTCCTCCCAGCAAATGGCATTAAGGCATAAGGTCAAAATATTATATCATTGTTCTTATATTTTATTTTATTTTATTTTATTTCTTCGACATGTTTTTCAACAATTACTTTACTAATAATACATAGGTAGCATATAAAAATAGATCTAGGATAAACTAAAGTATTAATGCACATAATGGGCTCATTTAATTAACCGTGGATATGGCTCAAAATTGTTTTACATATAAAATCCTTAAACACTAAATAATCCTGAAAATTTCAAATAAATCCGATAAACCGTTCACAAGTCAAGACATTTTAAATGCGAGCGCTTCTCGGTACAGATGCCGAGAGTTGAGCGTGAATTGTTGGTATTGCAAATGTACATTATAACGCATTTTCATTCTCACAAGCCATCGCTTTTGTGCCATTTCGAAGCGGTTATGTATTTTATAATAAATTGTTTGTTTTAAAAAACATGTGTGAAGCAAATTTTATTAAAAGTGACTCTTCAAATCTACCGGAAGTAGACTTATTTATGGTCATGGAATATTTTAATAAAAGTCACGAAGTCAGTGAGTTAAAGGTGAATATTTTGAAAACCAAGATTGTTCAAAAAAATTATTTCATTCCTGGTTTTTGTAACTACATAGATAGGACTCGTATTCTATTAATGTTATCGTTGATCAACAAACTGTCTGAATTAATTTCCGTCAGTCAATCTCTTGGGTTCTATTATTGTCTAAGATCTTTAGCTTTTCTTATTTTTTATTTGTGATATTCCTAGTTTAGTTTTATAGCTTCAATTTTTATCTTTCAAAGCTTTTGCGACTGAGAAATGCTTTTTAACTTGCTCGAATTTTTTCTGTTGTCAGATTTGTCATTTTTGTTCTCAACCAGAATCAATTATAACTCCAATTTCTTTTATAAACAGTAAAAAATAAAGCTAAGAACAGATAAAATGAAAAGTATAAGAAGGGCAATCGTAATGTATATTGTAACAATTGTCTGCAGTATACAGAATTTACAATATTGTTAAATCCCTGTCACCTGAATTCAGATTAGTTTGACTGTGATCGATACTGCACAGTTCATATGAAAAGAAGCACGATAAGGATTTTGAGATTTCTTCACTAAATAAGGACAAGGAGAAATTAGTAGAATTTGCCTTGAGTTTACCCTTTTGATCATTACTGCTAACTAAATATGTATTTACACCTGTCAGAGCTAATTTTAAATGTTTAATTTTAAGGACGAATGTGTGCTACTGGCGTTTAATCAGATTCTAGATATGTATAAAAAATTTGAGCAAAATCTTTTCAGCTTCATGTGGAAGAGCTCTGAAACGAAAAACGCCAATTATCTACATTTCAGAAACAGCCAACATACGTAATAAGTTTATGCAAAATAGTGAACTCTTTAGGTATCATTCTTTCTAACACGTCTCTCCTTTGACATTCCATAACACACTTTGCTACATCGGACGGTTTTAGTATTGGCAATAGGGCAGGAAAGCGAATGTTAGGCTTCTTGAACCCTGTATCCATAGAACATGGATACAAAACAGTTGTTTTAATGTAAAACTGTTCGTGAAAATCTAACTCTCTCCGTAAGCTACTCATCAATCCACGAACTCCAAACTTAGAAGAACAATAAGGAACAACGTTAACTCCTCCTTCAAAACCACACAGAGAGCAAATGGAAACAATGTGACCACGCTTGTTCTTTATCATAGACGGTAATATCACCTTTATCGTCTGTAATATGGCAATAAGATCTTTATTATCTAAAATAATTAATTATACGCATACGTACCTAGTGATAACCTAACAAGTTTACCTTCAACGTTTGTTCGATTTGCTCTTTAGTTTGTTTGTGAATAAGGCGGGTAGGCATTATTCCAGCGTTGTTAATTAAAATTGTGACCTCACCAACTTTCTCTTTAATTTGATCCACTACAGCTTGCACCTTCGCACAATCAGTAACGTCGCAACTATTGCAAAAAATAATTGGTTAAGTAACGTCTTTATTTGTAAAGGTAACCACGTACGTATAATGGTATGCTTTACAGTATCCTAGGTTCTTCGCAATTTCAACCGTTTCTTTATTGTTTTCTTCATCGATGTCCAAACACACCGCCGTTGCACCTTTTGATGCATACAATAACGCTATTTCTCTTCCAAGTCTATTACCAGCACCCGTAACCTATAAAACTCTATAGCCACTTAGCGCTATTTTGTTAGTGCTCACCAACACTACTTCTCCATTAACTGGATTTTCTGGTATGGGTATAAATGAACGGTATGTAGCCACCAGTATTTCCCATATTATAGCTAATATCACACCGTGAATTTCCACAATTAGTGATAGTAGGCTCATTACCTTGTCTCTCTTACAATTATTTTCAGTTCTAAAAAAAAATGTATTGCAACGAATTAGTAGCGCAGAAAATCGTTAATGATAAAGAATAATTATTTTATTATCTAAATCGCGTAATATTTGGTGTTTTAGTTGCTCTGACCTAACATGTTTTTATACATAATTGTAGTGTTTTTTTTTTGTTTAATTGAGGAGAATTGTTTTAGCACTACACGATTTGATATTTTGCGATTTAATTTTTGCGTTATACTATTACACTACTTTATACTCTTTGATCTAGTGCCCACACGCGCTACTAAAACTAATTGTCAAAACAATACTATTGTAAGTAGGAAATATATTAATATTCATTTTCGGGGGAGGGGTGCTATATTAACGTTAACACTTCCTTACACCTAACAAACGGCTAGAGCCACCTTTGAATAGCTTTAGGAATGAATTCTCTAGAATCAAAAGTATCTTGGTCTCACTATTTCTCGCGATTAAAATTTATGTATTTCAAATGTAAACCTACAAGAATTTCTAAACGGAAATGCGGCGGTGCCGCCAACATCGCATCCTTAACGTCACTGCCCATTGAAACATGAACTAAACTCGTGGATTTAAATATATTAACTTACCTTTGGCAGGGCCGGATTAACGTGGTGAGGGGGGGGGGGGGGGGGGGATAGCCTCGGCCCCATTATATTGGGGGCCCCATTTTACATTTTTTTAGTAAAAAGGAAATTAATGTATTTGTTTATTTAAAATGTTATCTAATTATTTACTTGTAAGTACATTTATTTACTTACTTCATATTCATATTATTTTATTTTAATGTTTATCATGTAAAATAATTTCGGTGAGTTTAAAAGGGGCCCCTTCACGTAAAGACCCCTGAGCCCCTCAATTCTTTAATCCGGGCCTGACCTTTGTTAGTGGGAGCGTGGGCGTATGTATGACACTTTGCAAAATATTGCAATAAAGAAAATGTTTCCGGTATGTAAGTTCCACAAACGTGCATAATACTACAAAAATGAAAATGTTAATAGAAGAAAAAAGGTGATATTTCTACCAAATAATGCTTAAATTTTTTTTTCTTGTTGAGAACAATTGAGGAGTGTTTTACAAAAACAGCATAAGTCCAAAAAATGAGATATCTTGTAAGATGGCCCCACTAACCCGATTTCGGTAATTTTGGACTTATGCTGTTTTTGTAAAACACGCCTCAATTGTAAGAACTTGGTAAAAAATAATAAAATAAACACATACACTTGTCAATCTTTTAAAAGAGCGACAAACCATGATGGGAAAATGGTTTTGGGTACAATAGAATTAACGAAATGAACGTTTTTCTCCATGGTATGTAATTTGGATAATGCCATAAAAGCAATTTTTGTTAATACTTCCATTGGTTCAAAGTACTTAATCAACTGTCTCCCCATTTCTCACCTAATGACTTTTTCCTTCGGCGACATTTAAAATAAAAAAAATGTATCCTGAACAAATCTTTCAAAATGTAGAAGTATCGGTAGGCATTTATGGAGTATTATTTAAACTAATTTTTTAAAGATTTATAGCTTTGTACTGACTGATCAAACCAAAATAGTTCTGCTATCTATGTCAGGTTTTCCAAAATTTCAATACTCACAATAGTTAACGTTATCTTAACCAAAATAGTACACTTCAAAACCACCCGATCCATCTGCGCCACCTGGAGGGCATTTGATGGATGTAATTTTTAAAAACTAACTTTACTAATTTTTTGTTAATAAACTTCCATTGTAACTACACGTTTTGCACTTTATTTCAATCTAATACCTTTAAAATTGACAGTTTGACAAGTATTTTAAAACCACCTGATCCATCTGCGCCACCCTGTATTTTGATTAAACCAAATATACTCAACCATATTGCTTAACAATTTAACTAATGATTAGCAATGAATAAAGTCCATTTTTTAAATGCAAGTAACTAACACGTAACCAGTTATGAAAAGACTAATTTTATTTGAGGAAATGTAATATTTCCCACATCGAGCGAGCGAATTTTGCAAATTACACGAATCGTATAAAATTAGACTTTTTCATAACGTGTTAAGTACTTACAAAGCTTTATCTAATTCCGTAATTTTATCTACTTTTGATTTTTTAATTTCTTAATTTCATGGTTGCTATGGAAACAAACAACGAATTTTGTCAACGAGTCAAAATAATTGGCAAAAATGTCTTTCAAGCAGTGATTTAGAGTTAACTTGTGATGTTGAGGAGGCTGCAAATGTTGCTATAGATACTTTAATGCCTAAGAAGTCGAGAAATAGATACGCCGTAGCATATAAAAAAATTGTTTCAAACTGCCAATTGTGTAACTGTGACACTACTTGTTTATCATGGTGATATAAATTTAATTGCAAAGTGAGAGAGGCAAAACTTGAGATGTACCTCACAATTAATTTATTATTATGATGTAAGTACAGGAATTACAAGACATTAATCTGAACCTGTTTTGAATTTTGAAACTGTATGTTTGTCAAGTAGTATCTATTCGCGAACAACAATTTTATAACGAAATCTCAGTAAGGCGCTACCAATCCCATATACACATTAATATAGAGTAAAAACTGATTATCTTGATGATTGTTTAGGAAGAACCACAGAGCAATAGTTTTCATAAAGACTTACCTTTCCGTTGTATGTTTCATTTTTGCACTACAAAGAATGCTACAGGAGTGATATTCTTAACACTACAAGCCAACTGTGTACAAGTTACAGTACGAATACAATAATGTTAACCCTTGGTCCCCCTTAAAAATGACATCCATACCATAAAGATTAATTTGCTTCTCGGCCTTGAGATAACCTCAGCAGAGAAAAAAAGAGTACAATTATACAGGGTGTTTCAGACCACCCGTACCGCCCAAATATCTCGCGAAATACAAAACGCATTGAAAAAAGAAAAAATACGTCTAAAAAATTTTTTAAGATTCTATTGTTTGATAGTAATAGGATGTCCCCATTCCCACCCCCGGGGGTGGAGAGGGGGGTAACTTCGTAATCTTAAATAGCACCTCCCAGTTTATTATGCAGATTTGAATTCTGCGTGAACAAATAGGAACTTTTTGTTTGAAACATTTTTGGAAGTTCGTGACAGATGGCGCTATGATCGCCGAAAGAAGTTTTCCGATTACCTATGCTAATTTGATGGCAGTTTTGTTAAGCGACAATCAAAAATGTTAATGCTTTGTAAAAGGGAAGAGGGGGGGCTTTATTACCCCCCCCTCTCCCACACCCCCACTTCACCCCGAATTTTAGATTTAAACGTATCTCGAATGTCAATGTGCTTACTCGTGAAATCAAAGTATTTCAATTTTTTTTTCTATTTTCCATCAAAGACAAAAAAAATTTACAAAATTTGACTTCTTCAATCGTGGTATTGAACGGTTGTTTAAATCTAAAATGGTTGCGTTTTCCCATCCTAGGTTATGGGCTGTAGGGGTAAAGTGGCGGTGTGGGGAAGGAGGGGGGGTAATAAAAGCTCCCCTTCTTCCCTTTTACAAAGCATTAACATTTTTGATTGTCACTTAACAAAACTGCCATCAAATTAGCATAGGTAATCGGAAAAACTTCTTTCGCCGATCATAGCGCCATCTGTCACGAACTTTAAAAAATGTTTCAAACAAAAAGTTCCTATTTGTTAACGCAGAATACAAATCTGCATAATAAATTGGGGGGTGCTATTGAAGATTACGAAGTTACCCCCTCTCCACCCCCCGGGGGTGGGAATGGGGACATACTATTACTATCAAACAATAGAGTCTTAAAAAAATGTTTAGACGTATTTTTTCTTTTTTCAATCCGTTTTGTATTTCGCGAGATATTTGGGCGGTACGGGTGGTCTGAAACACCCTGTATACGCATATATTCAAAAAAGTTATTATCGCAATTAAATTAAAGTGAATAAACAAATTTTTTGTGAACATGAGATATACCTACATTCACCATTCTATCTAAATTTCTTGTTTACAAATTTAGTAACAATTACAAATTCAACAAGAATAATTCAATTACAGCTTTAGAACTGTAACCTGAAACGTGGCGAAATCTGCCATAAAACTGTAGTGCCACTAATATCAACATGATCAACACCTTCAACAAATGCAGTAGGTATTCGTGAAGAAAAGTAGAAACGGAAAGATGATTGCCAACGTATGGGGAAATGAGAAAAAATGTAGCAGGCTTAATCAACGAAAATAACGAAATTTATTAAAATCTTAATACTAGTGGTTAACTTTACATCATATGACAACATAAAACGGTGGTCCTCAGTGGCAGCGAATTTGATGTTGCCTTCTCTTTCGTTGAACGGCGTTCAGGCATACATCCTTGATTATTCTAAAAAAATCATTTTGAGCTTCCCATCTGTTGCCATAAACCTGTCCACAGAGCAACTACCAAAATTCTTTGATTGGACAAACTTTTAGGATACTTTCTCGGTATATAATTAACGTTATACAGTTCCAACTAATCGTGAGTCCTCCCGGAAAATGACATTAAGGCAGAAGGCCAAAATATTGTATCGTTGTCCTTATGATTGCTGTTAATAAAAAGCAGTTTTAATGAGCATCGTTGGCTCGAGCTCGACGTCCACAGCTTTTCCTCGAACTTGACCAAGTAAAACCCCAACTTTCGAAATCCTGCACCGGACTAGAACAAATTACGCCTTTGCTTTATATTTTTCTTCATTTGCACAGTTTTCAGTATCAGAGGTGTAAAAATTCATCGTTGCCTTTCTGAATGCGACAGCGTAAATGGTAATGGTAAATATGGTAAATGAAATTAAGTACATTCCTAGGGGAACCTTGACAAGATCGTCAATCTTAAATTTAAGTTAGTAATAGAAGACTTTAATTTTTAATTAGATTTTACACACACTATACACTACTCATAATTTAAATCCAAAAGATATATCGAATTAGAATAATTATTGACTATCTTGAGACCAAAGTTGTAGAAATGCCTTAATTTTTTGAAATACTTTTCCTTCTACGGGCTGCTTGACACGGTGCATTTTTTTGTGCAGAAAATTGTGCAAAATGCAATATAGCAACTTATAAATGCAAACATTGAAATTGACACTATTAAATTTTATTGAGTACAATATAAAAAAATCCATAATGTCGAACGGCTCTAAGATTTGCAATGTATTCCCTTCGGTCCGACTACGGTGGGAATTTTCTAATCCCAACCGACGATTATGAGTCTAATAAGGTTTCCCAATTCCTTTCGTACGGATTTTTGTTCTATGGAAGTTATTTTTAAACTTTTGTCATGAAATTTTCATCCAGAGTTAATTGAAGCAGACTAACTAACTGCCAATACAAGAACTGAAGTGCCTCTCACTATGATTGTCAGTGAGTGTTTTCGCATAGCACTGGTTTTCATACTCCAACGAAATCCGTGACTAATTTAAATCATTGGAAAATTCATAGAATTTTCAGAAAAAATAGGAAACAAAGTGATAAACTTGTAGTTACAATAATTATATTATTCAAAGTTCGAAATAACAAAACGATCAATTTATAATTAAGGTAATGGATGTACCTACTTCCTTCATTCTATTGTAACACCAAAAAGGTCCATGAGTAGCGTGTAAGCTTTTGGTGGCAAAAATCTGTAATTGGCAAGTTGAATTACTAAGTTACAGCAACAAAAGCGTAAATTTACTTTAAGTAAGTTAGTTGGTAGTATAAGCAGCTTGGAATAGATGCCTCTTCTGTCTCTGTCCTCTGTGCTTTAACTATCCCATTCGCAGCTCTTTCCGGTGATAAAACGGGAGTAACCAATGGAAACCTCAAATTGTATCGCTTGCACAACCCTGTATTTACAATCAGTGGGTAAATGGTGGTAAACTTGATATTGTGATTATACTGGTAACATTCGCGAAGTAATGCATCCATCATTCCACGTATCGCAAACTTCGAAGTGCAATATGGAACCAAATGCGAAGTTCCGATTAAACCACAACCTGACGATATGGCAACTACATGCCCTTGATTATTTTTAATCATTATCGGTAACACGGCTTGCAAAGTCTAAAAGTTTGAATCAAAACTGAAACGGTTTTCGTGTCAAAACATACCCAAAAATGCGACATAACATTGACATCTATAATGCTTTTGATATCATCGGTTGTCTGTTGAAGAAATGGCTGAGCATTTAATATCCCCGCATTGTTGATAAGTATGGTAATGTCGCCTATTTCATGTACAATTTTTTGTACCGTTTCGTTAACCAAGTCACGTTTAGTTACGTCACACCTGAAACAACAACTTGAAATATGTTCAAATACAAATATTAATGCTAAATTGTTCACTATAGCTTTGACAAAATGCCTCAATTCATCTCCCATTTTTTAACATACTTACGTATAAGTGAAGGGCCTCTTATGCTGTTGCTTTATTATTTCATCTGCAGTTTCCCTATTACCTACTTCATTAATATCCACGCATACGACAATTGCACCCAAAGCTGAATACTTTAAAGCAAGTTCACGCCCAATACCATGAGCAGTACCAGTAATCTAATTAATAACAATATAAGAAGCAAATTATTACGTTTCGAATTGTAGTATACCATCACTATCTCATTTTTTACAGATTTCATGGGTTTGGGAATAAAAAATCTGTAAATGCCAACCATTATCTCCCAAACAAAACGAAGGAAAAACGTGAAAAGATCTTCCATTCTATTACGGAAAGTCAAACACTGCTTGAAAACATTAAAACTCTAACTTTAAGAGAAGAAATTTAGATGAATTATTACAACGTGTTGAACCGGTAGATAATGTCATTAATAATTTTATATTACACCATTAGGAACACTCATTTGGAAGATTTAGACAGATTATTCCTCGTCGTTAGGTATGGAAATGTTATAAATTCGTATGAGATGCATTTATACTTCAGCATTTACAAAAATAATTATCTTAAACAATAGATAGGTACTTCTACGATTTGTTTAAATCTATCTAAGCGACCCAAATGTATCAACTCATAAACAGTCATCAGCTTCACATTAGATATTATCAAATGTTATTAACAAGTTAAGAAAATAACTCTAATTATGCAAGTGACCTTGTTACAACTTTACTAAGACTTATACTATTGAAAACAGCTCTCAGTGTTTTAAGTGCTTTGAATAAACGATCTAATTAAATTTTTGTAAACAATGCAGTTAAGAGTAAATACGATAAACTACAAAATCAATCACAATTAATTCAAAATTTCAACATACTTACATAACATGTAGTTAGGTACTTGCTTGAAAAAACTTTTTATCTTGACCATCATTCGTGGAATTTTTTATATTTAGAATTTAGAATTAATTAATTCATTAATTCAACAGGCGATAAATGCCCAATTACAGAATAATATAATATAATAAAAAATCAGATTCACAAAAATGCAAAAAAAATATAAAAATTAAGTGTAACGAAACAAATGTAAACAAATATAAACAAGTAACCATGTTAAGGAAGTAACATATTAATAAGCTACAAACATAGTTCCACAATTTTTTCCTTAAATTCTAATAAACCTAAATTAAATATATCAATACTATTGAGTGGTATCTAAATTATTATAAAGAGTTGTCATTCTAAAGACTGGTGATAATAGCAAACAATTTGTCTTGGGTGTGGGAGTATAAAAAAGATTTTGAGTTCTATTACAACGAGAGGGAACTTTAATACTTATTTTAGTGAATAATTCAGAATCATCAGCATATAGAAGAACCTTAGAAAACTGTATGCACTCAACTACATCATTAAAAACAACAAAAATAGCAATGGACCAAGGTTGCTACCTTGCGGTACACCGGAGCTAGTGAAATATAAATTAGATTTAAAATTATTCACACACACAAAATTAGTTCTATTGTAGTAGCTTTGAACAATAAGCACAAGTCTGAATCAAAACCATACTTACGTAGTTTTTTAATAAGAAGCACATGATTTATTTTATCAAAAGCTTTTGATAGGTCCGTATAAACAACATCTACTTGCTTCGATGAATCCAGGTTTTATATGGGAAGTAAGGGCCATAAGGGCTCTAAATGAACTAAATAGATATTAACAGGGATAATTCTTGACATGTCAAGCATTATCCCCTCACAAGACCTACGGTTTTGATCCCTATTCAAGAAGAATTAATTTATGAGTTTTTTCTCGCCTTAAAAAATATTGGCGTTAGTGGAAATAAACCAAGAAAACATAAAATAGGCTGAGTACAATTCTACAGACCTACCCTTATTATTGTAATATAAGTCGCAACTAGTTCTCTGGCCAGTATTTGGGATTTTTTGTTTGTTTTTGAATTCTTTATCTTTAATTATTTCAATATTGAATTTGATCGTTCCCGTCTAGGGGCGCAGCAAGAAAGATCCTACCGCAGGGGCGCTACGTGTCGTATAAGTGCCTAGTCTAATCAGCAGTAACCGAATGGGCCAAGGAGTATAACAATGTAATGCTAAACCAAACTAAAGCCAACCTTCTACCTTACTTCCTCAAAAACACAGACGACTGCAATTTTAACAAGAACACAATCGACATAAATCCATACTCGAGGATCAAATTCTTCGACGCAAAACTGAACTTGATAGAACACTGTAAAAATATTTCAAAGCCTCTCAACTTTTGTTGCTACACAATTATCCGACTAAAAAATCATGCAACCATAAAATTTAATAAAATAAATGGGTGTCACCAAACCTTCGTTTTTCGTGTATGGGTTTGGGGACACCCATTTATTTTATTTAATCAATATTTATCCCAATTTTGTGACAATTTTTCACAGAAAGTTTGGATCACAGTGAAACTTTGTCAAAACAATTTAATTTTTAGATCATATGGCCGCTCGTCGCCTTCAGCTTGACTTAAAATAAAATTTAGGACAGTTTTGTGTTGAATATGATTGGTCTCTTCGGAAGAACATCGTGTTACGAGACCTTCTAACGAAGCCGAACCTCGTCCCCGAACAGGTGGAACATGTTGGCATTTGTTGGTAACATTTGGCTTCCCATATCGGAAACAATGTTTTCGGCGGCGACTGGGACAAACTGATGATTCTCGCAGTTCCAGCAGGTTATGGCGATGGGGTAAGAGGAGATTGAGCTAATTCCTGATTCTTAGGATCTGGCTCAAGACAGTATTGATTGGGACTTGACGGAGGGTAGATACGATTTACTCGCGTATGAGCGATTACTTTGCATTGGCACTACAACATGGCCATTGTCGGAAAGGTATCGGTGACAATAGCCTTTTGCAGATAAGGTACTAAATTTCGGGGTAATGTACGATATGCGCTGAATAAATTTTCCATGACCGCAATATCAAGATTATACTTCCCAGATGCCCGATGTTAATTCAAAGGTGATAGTGGAAGGACCTGGGCAAGATATGGAATGATGACCAGACGAACTGTAATAACGTAGATAAACGATATTGGACGATGCATATAGGTAACGATGTTGATGAAGTGGAGATTATAGGTATAGATATGTAATTTTGAAAAGACGAAGAAAAATTCACGGAACATCAATCAAACACAAACAGCTGGAATAATAATAATTTACAGTGACCTTCCTTAAGTAAAGAAAATTATAGTACTAACCTCTTCGATGTTGGGCGAGCTTACATGTGACTTCGAATACACCGATGAATAAATCCGTTAGTGTTTAATTTTATTTCTCCGTTCAGATAACATTTTTTTACAGACTGAGCTAGATCGTGGCATTTCAAAGATTTAATATCATTAATTACAAGAATAAATTCAAAAGTAGGGCGGAGGTGAGTCGTAACTGCTGTTCTTGTCGAATGGGCTCCACGACGTCAGATCCTGTGTACATTGAGGCCAAGTAGTGGCGGTTTCAGGGGGAATAGTTGTGTAATCCCCCCCCCCCTAAGAATTTTTCGTTCGCTTATTAATTTGTATTTTTAAACCAGCGGTTCTCAACCTTTTTAACTCGGTGACGCACAAAAATACTTCTTAGAAATTTGCGACACCCCTATATCTATGTAATGTTTGAAGTCCCGGTTGCCCCCCCCCCATCCAAGTGAAGGGAGCGTACCCCGGGATAATATTTGAAAATCTACCCCTGAAAACAGCAGTTTAACACTATTTTTGCTCTTTCAAGAACCATTATCGATTTATAAAAAACATTGTGCAACAAAATTTCTCTGTGAGGTGGCGGTACTGCATTCCGACGTGTTCCAGCTGAAATTCATGCAACTATTGATGACGCAAATGGATATTATATATTTTTTTTTAATTGAAAAACAAAATTCGACAGGTACAAAAGGATAACATAAAAATATAGTAAATCTCGCGACACACCTGACAGTCACTTGCAACGCACCAATGTGTCGCGACACAGTGGTTGAGAACCGCTGTTTTAAACATTACCAACATTTAAAACGAACAAGTTAAGTTGTGGTGAATCTAGTCGGCGATCTATGACGGTGAATTTTTCCAAAACTGCTGGAGCGAGTCGTGGAAGAAACCGATACCTGATTTTTTTTTAGATTACCCCCCCCCCCAAGCCATTTGGCTGGAAACGCCATTGAGGCCAAGGTGTGCGTTTAATATATTTATCTTCATTTCAGTGTGCACAATAAATGGTCATATTTCAAATGTCAGGATGAATTCAAAGTCAAGATAACCTACTGTAAGACCTGGATTGAGCAGGAAAAGAACTTGAAAGCTAGTTAAAATATACATCAAACATTTTCTTTGGTGCGCAAATGATTTGGTTTACTCCGAACACGTTGGTAATTTCACTATGAATTCAAAATAATATCTTTTTCTACTGTAAAGTAGGCTAAAACACTGATTGCTATTGCTATATCATAAATAATACAATTATAGTATACACATTTTTATTTTAAATTCATCCTGAAATTGGGAACAAAAGTAACTGGGCCTTAATCTTAGTACAGCATTAAGCCTAGATTAATTACTTTTGTAGCCTTAAGGCACTTCCTTTAAGTCATGGCAAGAATTAACTTTATTCTATGGTAACTCCAAAAAAGTCCATCACTAGCGAATAGGCTTTAGAAGGTAAGAATCTGAAATATGACTATATCAAACTAGTATCTATTAAAAATGTTAGCTTACTTTGGATAGGTTATCATATAATATGGATGAGCGGGAATCGAAGCTTCCTCCATATCTAACCTTTGTGCTTTGATAATCCTATCTGCAGCTTCAGTAGGATGTACCAAGGGAGTCAACAAAGAAGATCTAAAACTGAAACGTTTGCACAGACCTGTATCGACAATCATGGGATAAATGGTGGTGAACTTAATATTGTAACCATATCTGTCAAATTCGCGAAGAAGCGCGTCCATCATACCACGTACGGCAAACTTTGAAGCGCAATATGGAACTAAATTTACTGTACCACATAGTCCACATCCCGATGACAAGGCAACAACGTGTCCATAGTTCTTTCGTACCATGGCGGGTAAAACAGCTTGCAACGTCTAAAAATTTGAATCTAAAAGGGAAATTTCAAACTCAAAATGATATAGGTACCCAAAAATGAGCCATGATGTTAACATTTACAGTATTTTTTATATCATCTTCGGTCTGGTCAAGGAACGGTCGAGCCTTTAGTATCCCTGCGTTGTTAATAAGTATTGTAACGTCCCCTACCTCATTTAGAATTTTTTCCACCGTTTCGTTGACAGCGGAACGTTCGGTTACATCACAGCTACGACAATATAACCCACTATTTACAACGAAGATGGATACTTACGTATAGCCAATGGCCTTATTTCCCAATTTCGTTATTGCATCAACAGTTTTCTTGTTTTCCGTTTCATTAATGTCGACGCATGCAACGATTGCTCCCAAAGCCGCGTACTTGAAAGCGAGTTCACGTCCCATCCCATGACCAGCACCAGTAATCTAGATTTAAGAGCAAATCACATGAAAAATAAATTTTTAAATTTTTAATCGTTTGTACCATCACTATTTCACCTTTTACAGATTTCATAGCCTTGGGAATGAAAAATCTGTAAATACCATCAAGAATTGCCCAGATTAAATTCTGGCAAAATGTTAACCACTCTAGCTCCATTCCTTAAGCAAACCTACTTGTTAATGTTACCACAAGAAATAACGGAATGATCAGTAATTATAGTTTTTAAATATTTAATTACAAGGATAAATTTAAATAATCTAACCAAAGTTTGAAGCTTTTTAATGTAACGTCGCCGAAGCCAACCTTTAACGATAAAAATTTGATAACTTCCCAAAGTTTTAAAGGATGTAATCTGAACGTTATAAATCAATCGTTAGAATGATAAGGGTAATTGAAGGGCGGAAATATCAGGTTATAATTGACCGCTACAATTTCTTAAAATTCAATTAGACGGAAATAAAGAAATCCGATCATCTGTGGCGCAAATAGATATTAGTAACACTACGTTTAACATTATGACATATTTTCATGTAATTAATACCTATCAAACTATTTTTTTAATTTCAACACTTCATAACAAGCGTGCTTCCCCTATTTATTACGAGGAGTGGATTAATAAGTCTGTAGCTTTTTGACGGAAACGCAAATTTTTTGGAAATTCCATTGAGCTAAATATACTTCGTCCAACATTTCGATTTCGAAAGTCCTAGTTTGTTCGAGCGATGGAGCCAAATCTTTTTCGCCGAGCCTTTCTTCAGGTTTCGGAAATAATCACTCATTGCCAAATCGGAGAATATGGCGGATAAGGGAACAAACCGTAGCCCCATTCATGAAATTTCGCCATGGTGACTACGCACCTGTGCACCCATACATTCTGCTGGTGGAAGAGAACTTTCTTCTTGGCGGAATGCGATAGTTTTGTCTTCAAAGTGCCGTAGAACCGATCTAAAAAGTTGGTATAATATTCACCGTTGATTGTTTTCCTCTTTTCGACGTGAATTATCCCACCTACGTCAAAAAAAAACTCTCACCATTACTTTTTTGGCTGACAAACGTACCTTAGTCTTCCTTGACGCCGTTCCGTTCAGAAAATCATGTGCTTCGACTGCCGCTTTTGGTGGATTCGTGTTTCGTCTCAATTGTGGTTTAACAACTCCAAACACTCTTTCGAAGTTGTTACACATTTACGTTTGTGGTCAATTGTTTGGTGTCTCTCGTAATACTTGTGCTACCACAAATTTTGTAAACCTCTTCTTTGCCATTGAAATTGATGGTGCAAAATTCTCGTAGTAGTTATCAAGCTCGAGCTTAGTTTGAGTGAATATTGTTGTTATTATTATAGGATTTGATTTAATTTAGCAACTGTCTTTATTTTTATTTTCCGTAATAGTTGCTTCGAAAGAGTTCGCAATTTTCAAAACAAGGACAATGAATTCAAGTGCATTACTTATCGCAGGATATTCAAAACGAATTCAGTTGCTTTTATTCGTTCGAAGTGATTAAAAAATACGCATGCGGAGCAGATTTTTGATACGCTATGACAGTTTGATATAACAATCAGGCCAACGACCGCATAATGTTAAAGAACGTCCTACCCACCCTAAATTTATGTTATATTGTTACCTTCAGTCCCCAAAACTCTGGAATCTTAAAAAAGATGCACAGTTCTCTGTTTGAATTGAATTTTAGATAAGAGCGCATTTTGTCAGGGAGCTAATGGGTTACAGTTTGAATTATTTTTAATTATTTGCAATTTTTATTTTTTTGAAATTTTTGAAACGTTTTTTAGCGTCATTATCATTTGTTGTTGTACTTTAATGATAATATCATTGAAGTGAAATAGTGTATCCTCCTTACCGTTAAATGCAAAATTTAAAGTGAAGCAGGTGATGAAAGTAGGATTTACGCGTACTTGAAACAAAGCAACAGTCCCAATGTTTTCTTTGATGTTATAGGACTCGTGGCATGCGAATTCGTTCCTCCTGAACAGACAATTAACTTTAATTTGTATTGGGATTTTTGAGCTCTTAAGAGGAGAAGTTCGTCGAAATACAACAGACTTTTGGTGCAACAGGTACTGGGTTCTCCATCACGACAACCAGGACAGCACATTCATCCATTCAAACTGGTAAATTTTAAGCCTCCAACACCAAAATCGTCGCTCCACAGCATTCCTAGTTTTGCAAAAATGAAGTTAAAGCTTATAGGGACGATCGACGTTTGAGACGGAGACGCAAACTGTGCTTGATGAGCTTAAAAAGCTTACAAAGCAAGACTTTTACAACATAGCAGAAAAATACTACCTAAATTTTATCTAAAACTTTAATTATTAGTTACAAACAAAATAAAAATAAGTATTTCATGAAAGCTATTTTTAACAACTTAAAAATAAAGAAATTGTATTAGAAAGTTTAAATTAACAAAACTAATTTACATTACTTCCGTTTAAAACTTTTAGCGCTCAACCTGATTTGAAAGTTCAAGCACTAATTTTATCAGTTTCGTTAAGATTAACGGCAACTTAACGATCTAATATTAATCATTGGAAAGGTCGAGTTAAATTTATTAGATGTTAAATTTTAGGGCAAAGTCTGCATTAAATTAATTTAAACAAACTTTATAAAAGTGAAATGGAAGGATCGATCGATACTTATAAGTAAAATGTTTCTGTTCTTCATAGTTTTGCAAAAACTAAAACGAATACACAAATCGTTTTTTTACACTGCATATATGTATATGTACATGTAAATTAACATAATCCGTAAGACCAATGAAGTAGGTTTTGAATATAAAATAATATGGAAGCCCTGCAAACAGGCCCGGATTAAAGAGTTGAGGGGTCCAGGGCTCTTTACGTGAAAGAGACCCTTTTTTAAACTCATCGAAATTATTCTACACGATAAACATTAAAACAAAATCATATGAATATAAAGTAAGTAAATAAATGTACAGGGTGGTCCAAATTGGACACTTTCTTATGGTAACACCCTTTATTTTAAGAGATACAAAAAAATTGCCCTAGGTGTCTGGAGCTCAATTTTAATGAGAAAATCACTGGCGTAAACAGAATTCATCTATCTTTAATCGTTTGACCGCTAGGGGGCGCTTCTCGTATCTAGGCGATTTTTTAATGCTCCATAACTTTCGTATTATGTATTAAAGATAAGTGATTTTGGCAAAATCATTATTAGAGCACTTTTTACGTAGTATCCATCGTGATAGACAGTTTTATACAGGGGGTTTGGTTTTTTGTGTACGACCCAAAACTACATTTATTCATACGGGCCACTCTATACTTATATATCTTGGAGTTTTTGAAAAAAGAGTAAAATTTCCTAAATTTTGATCACTTCATCACTTGTTACATTTATGTTAAATATTATTTTCATTCATTAAAATATTTTGCTTGCAGACATCTTTTCCATAGTTAAGTAACAAAAGACGGCAGTATGATTTAAAACGACAATGTCTTAGTTATCTGGAAATTTTTATTAACTTTTAATTTGAAATAACAATGTATAAAATGCAATATTGCAAATAATATTTAACATAAAATATAACAAGTGATAGGTACATCAAAATTTAGAAAATTTTACTCTCTTAACTCTACAAATTCCTCCACCATGTGCTCGATATTTTCCCTTCCCTCTCCACACTCCAACCAATATTTACTGTCTTTCTCTTCATTTCCCACCCTAAACCGCACCATTGTCCCCTTACTGCCTCCCATCAGGTACTTCGGGATTTCATCCGTCACTAAGTCCATATATTTTCCACTGTATCTTCCCTCTCTTATCCTTATCCTTCTCTCCTGTATTTGTACATCCTCATCTCTCTTTGCTATTTCCGCTGCTATCTCCCATCCCCCCACTACCCTCTTCCTCACTACCTCCTTTCTCGCATATCCCTAATATTCGTAATATCGACTGACGAAATCTCACGTTCTTCACTTCATTCCAACAGCTCCTTAGAATCTCCCCTTCCTCTCTTCTTTCCATCTTTTCCTCAAAAGCCATCGCTCTCCTTCCAGCCTCAATATACTTGCAAAGTAAACCATCGTATATATACGAAGCCCTTGATAAGGTTTTATCACGTTTTATCAAGTGCTTCGTTGAAATTCAAAAGGACTTTGGAGACGGCTGTCCTTTCCGATGCTCAGTAGATCTTACTTAGAATTCTGTGAATCTGCTCAATTCTCATGTTTTGTCATTACCATTATCTTTCAGTCAGTTGTTTTAGTAGGAACGTTTCATGTCGCTTTCCAAGCTTCCCCATTAGCCCGCTCAAATTGAGCAAGAAGACATTTGCGCGGTAGGTACTCGTAACAGATGTATAAAGGACACACTCCCGTATTATAGACGAGGCAATCAAGTGATTCTCTATCCAAGCAAGACAGAATGGGTTCCCAATTTAAAATAGAAAAGAACTACCACACCAAAAAATTGTAGTTTTCCAATTACTAGACAATTACTAGACACACCCGCCCAAACGTTTTCCAGGCTGAATTGGTAGGAGTAATCTTTAGTGAAAGGAAAATTCCCATGGAAAACGTAGAACCACAACGATTAGTATGTTTAATTACCCTTCAGGCACTCCCAAGCTGCAAAATTACTTCTACACTGGTTTTTCCGAGTGTTGCTACATTTCAAAGCACGTTGCAAACTGCAGTATTCTCGAGATGATATATTGTGGGAAAAACGTCTGCTTGAACAGAAGGCAATAACGAGAAAGCAGATTATTTTCAAAACCAAGTATTTTGTAGACTAGAAGCATTTCCATTTACTGTACTAAAATTAATGTAGAAAACCTCATAACTCAAAACACCCAGGTCCAGATTGAACTTCATATTCTGAGAGAGGGGTCTTTAAGACTTTAAGTCTACCGCGTTTCTGTACAGGGATATCAACTTGCGATCGTTCGTGGACATATCTTCTGAATATTGGAAACTGAACCCACACGACACTCTACGTACAATGGACATCCGCTTATAGTCCACAATAAATCCATACGTCCATGTACTAAACATGGACGTACATTGAACGTTCATGTGTGTGCCTTACATGGACATATTCTAACAATTGTACAATGGACGTCCCATGGACGTACATAACTTTGTTACAAAATTTTGGATTCGTTGTGAAATTATATATACGTCAATATATAGATAATTGGTTGAAAAAAAATTTTTTTAACGAATACCTAACGAGAAAGTGTATAATTTTCTACAATATGTTTCCAGCAATAAAAAATCAAAGTTTCCAGCACTGTTTAGTGATAGTGACAAATAGAAAGCAACTAAAAATTGCCGGTTTGGTTTGTTGCTATAACCTAACTTTATTCTGTTTTCGAAGTGTGCTTTTGAACGTTTTTAATAGATAAACAAAACGTTTTTTAGTGTAATAGTTAATGAATATTCGTACTTATAATTCTGGTGAGTACAAGTATATGTATATTAATAAACATGAATTCTAAAAAATTAAAAATATGCTCTTCAATATATCGACCTGCTAGATTGCAAACAAACGTAGATTTAAGCAAGCCTTCCACATCTAAAGAAAATAATGTTTCTAATAGTACTACTGTAAATAGTGATCAAAGTGTTTTAGAAGATGATAATGTGTTCAGTAATCTTTCCGATGAAGGTTATCTACAAACGTCCGATTCAACCGACGATTCAACTGATGAAAGTGCAGACTTAACATGTGATGTCAATACAACCCAAAATAAACTGTCGGATGAAACCTTGCGTTCAAAATTAGCTAATTGGGCTGTAACTCATCAAATTACTCATAGCGCCTTAAATGATTTAATAAAACTTTTAAACGAGTCGTGTATTACCGACTGCTTACCTCGCGATTCAAGAACTTTGCTACATACACCAAAATTAATAAAAAACAAGTTGAAAACTGTTGAACCAGGCTATTACTATCACTTTGGCCTTCAAAATGCCGTTAAAAAATTATTAGAACAATGTTTTTTAAATAAAAGTTTAACCTGTGTAGAAATTTGTATAAATATTGACGGCTTACCGATTTCAAAAAGCTCGGGAAGTCAGTTTTACCCAATTTTATGTAGTCTTTTTTTCAATCGTGATATTGTAAATATTGTTGGTCTTTATCATGGGTGTGAAAAACCCAAAAATGCAAATCTTTTCCTTCAAGATTTTGTCGACGAAGCTGTGCTTTTAACTAACAATGGAATAGAATTTAACTCTAAGATATATGACTTTAAAATCAAAGCATTTATTTGTGATGTTCCCGCTAAAGCTTTCATTTTGTACACAAAAGGTCATACGGGTTTTAGTTCTTGTACAAAATGTTATACCTATGGTGATTATATGAACAATAGGGTTTCTTTTCCAGAAGTTGATAATTTACAACTTCGCAAACATGCAGATTTTGTATCAAAGAAGGATGAAGACCATCATATAGGAACTTCCATACTTGAACGTATTCCGGGTATAAATATAGTGGAAGACATTCCTCTCGATTATATGCATCTCATTTGTTTAGGGGTAGTTAAAAAGCTTTTAACTTTATGGTGTTCGGGAAAACCGCCGAGCAAATTATCATTACGACAAATGGAGTTAATATCTAATCAACTAGTTTTGCAGCGAAATTATATTCCATGTGAATTTTCTAGAAAACCTCGAACTTTAAATGAAGTGAAGCGTTGGAAAGCAACTGAGCTACGACAGTTTTTATTTTACACGGGCCCACTAGTACTGAAAAATATACTTTCTCGGGACATGTATATAAATTTTAATACACTACATGTGGCTTGCATAATTTTAAGTAATGAAAGTCATTTAACTGAACATAATGCCTATGCTAAATCTCTTTTGAAATACTTTATTACATCATTTAAAATTCTCTATGGGAGTGAATTTGTGTCACATAACGTACATAATCTTCTACATATTGTTGATGATACAACTATGTTTGGAGTGCTCGATAATTTCAGTTGCTTTCCGTTTGAAAACTTTTTACAGCGTCTTAAAAAATTTGTTCGAAAAGGTGATAAACCATTAGAGCAAGTTGTATCTAGACTTTGTGAAAGAAATTTATGTACAACGAATCCACAAGTGTCAGCACCACAGAGCCTTAGTCTAGACACTGAACACAACAGTGGTCCGATTTTATTTGGAGATAATGTTTCACAATATAAAAAAATTACGTTTAAATCATTTACATTAAAAACCTGTGATGGAGACAATTTTTGTTCTTTACAAAACAATGATATCGTGTGTATCAAAAATATTATTAAAAATTCGTACGGCGATATTTTTATAATTGGAAGAAAATTTAATACAACCGCAGATTTATTTACTGAACCTTGTAAATCATCTGTATTTGGAATAGTCTTAGTCAGCAATCCAGAACCATTGGCAATGTGGAATTATAAAGACATTAAATATAAATGTGTGAGCTTCAAGTGTGAAGATCAGTGGGCTATTTACCCTTTATTACATATTGACAGTGCTCCCCAATTTTAATAATTGTTAATGTTCAACTTCAAACTTTTAGTAAATATTCAGGATTAACCATTTTACCATTATCAAATACCTTCTTTATTTTTTATCCGCTTTTTAATTTATTTTTGCTTTTTTAAATAAATAAAGTTGTTACAATGTCAAAATTGGAATTTATAAAAACTGAAGCAGAACAAGATGAAAATAATACCTTGTCATAGTGACTTCAACTATCTATGTTATTGAGGAATTGAATATATCGTAGTTCAAAGCAAAAGGATGTCAAAACATAAGAGAACCGTTTATTTAAAAATAAAAAACTATATATTATAGTATATTGTATAATTTATTAATACAGTGTGCAGTATCTGATAGCGATCGATGGAGCAAGAGACAACTTGGCAGGTTGTTAAATTCCTCCAGGAAAATAGTGTGGAAGCAGTTCCCAGCAATTGGATAAACGGAGACAAATGCTATTGGCCGCCATACAACAACACAAAGCGTGTACAACAAGCTACAATAAAACGAGAGCCTCCAGTGCCCGATTTGTGGAAATCATATGACGTTTATTTCTTTCGTAACAATGTTTTTGGTATTTATTTTATTTGTGCAGTCCCAGCTTACTTTCTTTGTATGTGTAGATAATTATGAAACAGCATTAAAAAAAGCTAGGAAGGCCACAATAACATCAGATCTTGAATCTGACGACAATTTGCCCCCTAAAAGAAGAAGGATACTAAAAAAGTTTTCAAGTACTTCATCTATTGAATATGAAGAGACAGTACTACCACAGCCACCTGAGCCACCCCAATTATACAAAGGTAAAGTATCCCATTTCTTAAGACTGATTTTTAGATTACTGTTTTTAAACTTTGATAGTGTTACTTTAAAGGGGTTAACAACCACTTAACAATTTTGTGTACAATAATTTATTGTTGAAATCAATTTGCTATTAATATCTAATTAATACATTTAAGTAATGGTAATATACATATAGTTACCTGGGATTTTAAAAATTCTTGTTATTATATTTTATAATATTGTTCAACAATAAGCTGGAAATTATAGTGTACCTAGGTGGTTAATCTCGTCTGCTGCTATTTTCCTTTCAAATGACATAAAATGCAATATTATTATAGGAAGAACTGGTGTAGATGTACAAGTGAAAACTAAAATTTCTCAATTACATGGATCAGTTATCGCTCAACGGCCCATTCATAATAATGATAAACGTAACCCATCTGTGAGGTCTACTGATGTGCCCGAGGATGTGGCCAAAGAACCGGAGCCCTTAGAAACAAATAGAAATCAAGGAAATTTTCCATTATCCCATTTAACTGAAAGAGGTATTATATAATGATGTTGGATGGGATAATAAGATATTAATGGTTGGATTTTAGAATTATTAACAAAAGTATTACAAAAACAAAATACAATGTCAGGAATCTTAAGTACTATTAATGAAAAACTAAAAAAGCTGGAAGACAATAATATTCCTGCAACGTCTACGATTAAAGAATTTCAATCGGTTTTTACAAAATTCGATTTTCCTATAAACGATGAGATGATATTAAACAATTTTGAAAATTTTTTAAAGAATGAGGATGAATTTGATGCTGTTGTAAGTATTTCTTTTATAATTAATATTTTGAGACATTCTTCTTATTTTATTGTACCATTTAAATCTTTTTTGACTGTATTTAGATCAAAATAATGCATCTCTTAGAATTCATCGAAGCAAACATGAAAACGGGAAAAGTGAGAACTAAATTATTTATGTACTTTAACTTAGCAGAGCCACTAAATCGTTACACTACAGGAATCATGTTTGCTTCGGTGTACTGTATGTAACAGAAACATTATTTAACTAAATAAGTTTTTGTTGCAGGTGAGAGAGTTTTCAAGATTGGGTGGAACCAATGAATATAATCTGATTACACGTATATTGGAAAAAGTTATTACAAATAAACTTGCTTCAACATTCAGCTACCTTGGGAAAAAACAGAAAAAACCATTTAAAAATCTTCTTTTAAATAAAGTCATAATAAGTAAGTATATGCATTGTTATAATAATTTTCCTTCAACATTGGTATAAATTTTAGAAGTTGGTACGACAGTCTTTTCAGCGAAGACGGAACTTCCTTTCGAAAATGCTGTGGCAAAATGGCTAAGGAGAGCCAAAGAAAGAAAGGATAAAACTACTGTAGCAGATTGAGTTATGATTTTACACTAGGGATGTCAATGGGCAATTATCAAAATGGTCAATTGACCAAATTTTGGTAAATTGACCGTCAATTGACCGATTTCATAATTGACCAAAAATGGTCAATTATGATTTTTGTGAATTTCCCGCCATATCAAACCGCTGTTTTAAAACCATAATACATAACCTGAACCTGTTTAAGTTTCGTTTTGTGCAATTGTTCATGTACCTAATTATTGATGAATACAAATATTCTCTTGCGAATTTTGTATTTTCATTTATTATGTGGAGATGGAAATAATAAATTTTATAACTGTAGAGGATAACAATCTAACGATATAATAAATAAAATAAAATACCTACTTCTTGTTATCATGAGTGCAAAATGGTCAAATGCAAGTTTTATAATTGACCATGGTCAATTAACAGTCAATTTTGGTCAATTTTGGTCAATTTTATAATTGACCGTCAATTATACATCCCTATTTTACACACTTATTTTTGAATTAATAAATCATATTAATTAAGAGAATTTATTATTTATTAATTATGTCTAAAAATGTACGTCCGCTGGATGTCAGAAATGGACATCCAGTGAACGTCCACTGGATGCCGGAAATCGATATTCAGTTAACGTCCATTTTGGTATCATCTGGACATCCTGTGTATGTCCATCGAATGTACACGTACGTACAGTGGACATTCAATGGATTTTGAACTTAACGTACCATGGACGTCCACTGTATGTACCAGTGTTAATTGGGAACAAGATGAAGGACAAGCACCTTATAGGTTTAAATGGTTCACCTTCTTAGAGAATGCTAGACACGTAATGGGACACTCAGGGAATTCATTCTGGCCAGAAATGGCTGCGATTTAAACCACATACTGACATACTCCATCAGCATCCTCAAATATGTTGCACGCTTGGGGGAGTGTTTCAGTGACGTTGGTGGTCGGACGCAGTGGCGTATATAATTAATTAACATTCTGCACTAAATTCTAAATCACATGGTCACCCGTAAATTTTCTCAAAATTTTTTTGTGAGTATTTTTACCTGGTATTTTAAATGTTTTTCTTTATTTCAGTAGCGTGTATTCCTCCACGAGCATAGTCATACGTCATACGTCTCGGCATACTCCTAATGGTAGGTATTGTCAATTAAATCTTGAGGCAAGTTGTCCCGTTCTCCAATAACATGTTTTTTAGCTCTTGTGTCGTTTGGGATGCAGGATTTCTTGCCTTAACTCTTCTTTCTAACATGTCCCAGTCATGTTCGATAAGATTCGTGTGAGCAGACCTAGCAGACCAATCCATTCTGATAATGCCAGTCTCATTTAAAAAAATTGTTACCTACACAGCGAGCCACATGCGAGCGAGCATTATCCTGCATAAACAGAAAATTGGGCCAAAACGCACCACATGATCTTGCAAAATATTGGTGATGTACGTACCATTCCGCATTCAATGTGACTTTGTCTATTATCACCAAGGCTGTGCGCGCTCCCAAACCTACTCCACTCCAGATCATAACTAAGCCTCGGCAACTGTGGGAGTGAAATGAAATTGGCTATATCTTTCTTCTTGGCGTCTCCATATTTTTTCTCTCCCGTCGATCGAGTTTACATAGAAACGGCTCTCGTCCGTGAACAAAACGCTACCTCATTGATCCATTGATCCATACCCCATTCCTGATAACGTTCATGGCCAAAAGCAAATCGCACTACTCGATGACGTACCGTAAGTTTGGGAGCTTTCTGGACAAATTCAAACTACATAAATTTAGTGACCAAATGGTTAGACTCATTGCCTCCTATGGTGCAGGAGGAAATCAGTAGCCTTACAGGGAAAAGTATTGGAGCCACTATAGATGTAAGTATCGGGGTTCCTCAAGGATCTACATTGGGTGCGGTACTTTTCATCATGTATATAAACGGAGTGTTTGCTATACCAGGGATGAGTAGTAAAATTGTATAATTATGCAGACGATTGCACTTTTTGTTGTAAAATCAAAGGAATATTCTGCACTGCAGAAGCTAATAGACAAAGCCTAGAGCCATACCCTACACTTCTCACTTCATCTATGTGGACGATAAGTTAACATGGAATGCACATTGTAACCATTTGGCGGATAGGCTGAGCCGAAACATACACGCCCTGAAATATCTCTCTAATACTGTAACTCTTATATGGCATTCTTGTGTGGGGCAACTCAGCGGAAAGATCCAGAATACAGAGATTGCAGCGATTCTATAATTTTTTTAAAACATTTGACAGCTTTCAGTTTTGTGTAAACAATTGAATACAAGCGATAACTAGATTTAAAAATAATATCTCGACGATGACCAAATATGTAAAAAAACCAATGTGTTTTTTAAGTGTCCCCCTAACTTTGCCGGTGAGTGTATAACAAAAAAAGTATTGTATTAATGTGGTAAAAGTCAAAAACACATTCTTTAATCTGTGTGCAAACAACATCGCAACGAACTAATAGAGGGAGCAAGTAGTTGCGCCGGGAGAAAAGAAATTTGTTGATACGTATAGGCAACCGAACATGTGCGCGTGTATATTAGTTAGCAAACGTAATGCATATTCTCAACACTTCTTGTCACACTTTTGCGATCGGTCAGTTCGAGTACATCCGCCATGTTATTAGTTGTGTTTTCATAATAGAAAAATAATGTTTAAATTTTTAATTGATAGTTATTTAAAGACAATTTCCATAAATTACTAACTTAAACATTAAGCGGTCAGAATTCAACTTTAATGGGAAAAACGTAAGTACCTCAATTTAGGTTATGTTACTTTTGTTGTCTTCAACTAGAGGTTGTCCTTATTTATTTAAATGACCATTTTGCATTAATGAAAGTAGAACCCTTTTACCTTATAGTTTAATATTGATACAAAAGTTTAATAATCATCGTAATGCACGCTTGATTTAATATAATTAAGTCTCTTGTTTGCATTTATTAACGGTAATAATAAGGGGGCATTATTATTCCTGTTAAGAACAGAACGGCGATTGTCTTTCAACAAAGATTTTTGTAAAATCCAGGGCCATGTGGAATCGAAATGTAGTCCAGCAAGTCGGGGAAATCTATTCTTTATTTGGATTTCATTCAAATGTAGGCCGCATCACTTGGTATTTAATCAATAGTCTTGTTTACCACGTTTTTTTCTACATAGTAAAATGGTAACGAGTTCGTTAATCCATAACGGCGAAATTTTTGTAAATCCTACTTTAAAAACGTCTAGAAGTGACACGACATTAGCGTGGATTTCATGTTGCACCTGTCGATTTTAGAAAACAGGTTGCTTTGCTTTTAAAACACAATCTGGCCTTGTTTTTGTAACCTTGTGCCCCCTTGAGTGCATTATTACTTAACACACTTAAGCTTCCTCCCCTCCCAAAGAAAAATTAAAGAGCGATGAGTTTGTGCTCGAGGCGATCTATGACTATATATCCGATATCGATTAGCGCTTTTGACGAGATTTGCCTCAGAATTACTAAAATTAACATTCGTGGCGTAAAAAAATTACACACTTCGAAAAACGGAAAATTGTTTTTGTTGTACGTAATAATTAAAACAAGTGAGTGATGAATAATTTCACACGTACGTGATTCATGTTTACATGAGTAAAGTGTTACGAAATCTTCATGAGGTGTATAAAAATGTAGTCCAATTAATTTAGCACGTCTTGCACAATTTTTGGAAAATTAGATCGACATTACAAAAAATTACATTTTTAGTAGGATAGAATTACTTAGTTTATTGGGTTACATCAAAAAGCCGATGAAAAACTGAATTTATAAGCAAATTTCAGATTTTGTTGTTCTACCTCTATTTTGCAGTCCGGTTTCAGACCTAGGCATCTAGTACAAATACCAATATTCTAAAAATTATCTATGACTTTCGTTGAATAATAAAACAATATGTTCCGAGATAATAATTAATGACAATGGTGTATCGCAAGGCAGTATTTTAGGGCCACTTTTGTTTATTATATTCACTGCAGAATTTGACAAAATACTTACAAAAATTTGCAAAATCAGTATGTGTGCTAATGACATCCAATTATACAGGGTGACCCAGGGCTGTGTGATTGGTCTATAACTTTTTTGCTATTCAAGATATCGACATGCGGTTTTCACCGCCAAATAAGCACACTTATACTGCACATTTTAAAAATATTTTGATTATATACAGAATGTTCCTATACAGGGTGGTAAACCAAAGTTATGTTTTTTTAAATGAGACACCCTGTATATTTCTACATTATTCGTTTTTACACGAGGGGTAAATCACTTAGCGATTTTGGTGTACAAGTCCGAGCGATTGTTAGGAATTGTGGCTATTTTTAAGCGATTTTAACAATTTTTCAGCAATTGTCCAGCAATTACGGCGATTGTGCAGTAATTATGGCGATTTTGGCAATTTTCTAGCAATTGTTACGATTTTCTAGAAATTTCCAAGCGATTGTAGCAATTATCCAGCGATTGTAGAGTAATTGTTGAGAAAAACTGTGGTCATTTGTGAATCATTATCGTCGACATTACGTTAGAAAGACATAGTGCGTATACCTACACTATGAATGTCAGACAGTCGGACGCGCTCGAGTATTTCCATGTGACTGTTTTTTTTTATATTTTTGAAAATTTGCACACGCTCTCCCTACAAAAATGGCAAACGTAACAAACTTTTTTCGTTTTAGGACCTAATCTTCACAGCTCAATAGGTCCCCATGACGCTTTAGTAACTACCGATTTAGCATCCCCGGCTCCCCTACTATAGAGGCAATACAACGTGTAATACTTACGAGTTGCAGTTTTATTCGCGGATTTATTCGATTTTCACCTCGATTTCTAGTACTTATGTCTGAGAAAAACCCCGAAGGAGACAATTTTTTTTAAGTGTTGAGAAAGACAGTCGAGTGAAAATTTCTGTATTTTTGAAGAACATTTTAATTATAAATGGTTTGTCAAATTCGATATCAATAAAATCGTTAAGTGAAAGTGACATTGACAACTTAGAGAAATTTGTTCGTGAAGACTTGAAGGATTTAATTGAGGATCATTTGTATGAAGAATATTTTGGTTAATTCAAATTTCTTGTAGGACACCAAAATTGATTAAAGGAGTTAATAAAGTACGTTAACAGTGCTCACAAAATTATAATGGCCAAGCTAAAAAATCTGCAAAAAAACGAAATCCTCAAAACATTGCAGTTGTGCCTAGTAGCATTGAATAACATGCTAGTAGTGAAGACGTAATTTGAAGGTGACCATTTAGATCCCAACGGGAATCATCAAGTTGCACAACATTTAACAATAGAAAATCAATTGTGTCGCAATTGTAGCAATTGTCTGGCGATTATAGCAATTTTTAGCGATTATAGCGATTTTTAGCGATTATAGCGATTTTAGCCATTGTTAGCGATTGGCGATTTTAGTGTACACATATATGGCGTGTGGTTAACCCCTCGTTTTTACATGAAAAAATAATGGCACTTTGTATGGGTCACTATGGATCTAGCTCTCTCCGTTTCGGCGTTATTCAACGTTTTGTTCGGAAAAAGACTCATCTTTGATGGATCACTGCCTACACTTGCCACAGAAAATTTTAGAATAACTTGGAATTTTAATAAATAGTCAACTTTTGGTCCATGTATGCACACACTATACAGGGTGTGCTGAAACGCAAAAAGGCGAATAACTCTTTTTTTATAAATGGAACACCCTGTATTTTTGTTCACGGGTCGATTCAGTTTTTTATAAGCTTTCCACTGATATGCAATTTGTATGGTCAATTCTGAATAGTTACTGAAATTTTCCGGAAAAACTATTGTAATTATGAAGAAGTTGTTGATTTTTGCAAGTAGGCCTGCTGTCGGCGAATATCGCAAGTGATATGACAGTTAATTTAGATGCTAGACTATTCAGAATAGTTTTCGACTTATTATTGATTTTATTATGCAAAACGAGCAGCGATTGTGTCTTAGAAAAAGGTTTAAACGATTATATCTCTGTCAATATTAATCGTATGGAAACGTTTAAAAAAGAAAATTATTCGTAATTAAATTCTCTACAACTTTTATTTGAAGAATTTTGCGATACTCACGGCCATTCTCGAGATATAAGCGAAATACGCGCGATGCGCGCACGTGTTACCGTTTCGCCGCAAAACAGTCGACATTTTAAAAAAATCCATCTCGGCTCCTATTGGTCGTAGAGACAAAAATAAAACACGAAAATGTGCGGAATTTTGTCAGCTACAACTTTCTTAACGTTTTTGTTTTTGATAAAATTAATACTTTTTCAGTTATTTACGAAAATCTGTTTTTTGACACTTTTTCGCCCCCCATTTCTCTCAGAGGGGGGGGGGGGTACGGATGGGGACTTTTGAACACTTCAAAGGGATCACAAAACAAGCCTGTTCCCAAATTTTCAAAGCTGTAACCATTAATTTCATCCAAATTTTCCCATTTTACTGGGCTAAGCGTATACGTCGGTCAACTGAAGCGGAGTGCAAACGCTATCTATGACGACGTCTCAAGCCCAACCGATAAACTTAAACAAGCAATGAACCACATCAACTTGAAGCTAAAGATACATACTAAAAGTTTTATTTGAACCATTTTTGTGTATTTTAATTAACAACAAAAATATAGGTAATAAAGTAAATTCACGTGCTTCGAGAAACCATTTTTTGTGTGTTTGTTGTTTTATAGGTCCCTTAATATCAACTTTAACGAAAAGTTTATAAGAATAAGATACGTTTAATGGGTATTAAGGAACAAAATTTTAAAAAAATTAATTCTCTACGATGAATATTAAAGAACTTGTAAGCAATCTAGTGAAACTATGCATTTGTAAGCTGTTAGGGGTGATAGGGGGAGAGGCGGGGACTTTTGAGAAAATACATGTCTCATAACGGTGTATCACATATAAAAAATGCAGCTTTCCCCTAATTTGTTGCGACGTATGACACTTTTCGGCCTTTATTGACTGGGCTATTTGCACGGTGAACCAAACATTCAAAACAGTCGGTATTGGTCTACACATAATCCTCATAGTCTTATAAAATCATTCTCAATATCCCCTTAAAGTAAATCTATGGATAGGAATATTAGGATCAAACATTAATGGACCGTTCTGGATAGACGGATGTTTAAACAGATTCAAATACCTAGAGATGCTACAGAATCATATCGGGCCAACACTTCATGAGGTTGCTACTCCAGGAAATGTAATTTGGTATCAGCACGATGGATGCTCAGCATTTTGGCCAGGAGGTGAAAAATTATTTAAATTAATGTTTTCCAAATAGCTAGATAGGCCATGGTGGCACAATAAATTGGCTAGCTAGGTTACCTGATTTAGCACCCAACGACTTTTTTTTGTGGGGATATTTAAAGTCTAAAATTTATAGTAAAAAATGGGAGTTTGAAAAATAAAATTGTAGAAGAATGTGCCAAAATAACAAACAGACAATTAACAAATGTGCGGCGAAATTTTTATGGCAGGTTGGATTATTCCTCAGCAGCTAATGGTAACATTTTTGAGCATCTACTTAATTAAAAACTTTGAAATGTATTACTATTGCTGTAGTGCATCATTTTCAAAAATTATTTATAATTTAATTAAAGTAAGTTTAATTAAGTAACATAATAACAAAATAATTCCTTTCTTTATTAGTAATAAAAATATTTATTCTGTTATTTACTGTTTTACTTTCGCTGCCCAATAAAAATAAGTTGAAAATGAAGTGTTTTAAGGATAGGAACCGGGGGTCGCAGAAGCTTAGTTACTGCGCCATAGGCATACCTCTGCATGAAAACAAAATGTGCTTTGTGAAATTGCACCACCATAAACTGCTTTTATTAATTAGCGCAAGAAAAAATTAACACTTGTTTTTATTTAAAAATTTAATGGTTGTTTACCCTGTACCTGAGAGGTGAAACAATGTTGTCAACTGGCAGTACCTAGCTTCTCTAAAAAACAAACAATTGACCTATCCGCGCTTTTTTTAGTTTTTAAATGCCTCAAACTCTTTCCTCATTTTCTATTTTTGCAACTATTTGTTAAAAATAAAAAAACTGAAAAGGCTAGTAGGTACACTGAATTCAAAAAAGATAGACCTTTCAAATGACGTATCACTTGCCCCATCATCCCTATTTAAATTTTAGGGGTTCTTCTCACAGCGCCAAGGGATGAAATTATTTCAATCAGGCCAGGAAAATCATGACAAAAGTTGTCCCCCTTGATATATAAATTGACGTGTTTTTGCATTTCTCAAAAGAAAAAATTGTCTAGCCAGAAACCCGTCTGTTACCTTTTCGTTGGCCCACCCTGTGTAAATTGTCTCTCGTATATGACAAAAATGATATAATGTTTGCGTTGACTTTCCGTAGATTAAGTTTAATCTCCGCTGACTTTTTAATATAACATCCTCCCCTCGAGACAAACAATCACCGCAACCAATCTCTCAAAATTGCTCTATTGGTTACGTTGGACAGTGTAAGACGGTGAAAATGGAAGCATTTTAAGAATTAAAAAAAATACTACACGTTACAGTTGCAAACGGAATGTAATCTATCTGTCCATGACACAAATGCACTGTCGGGCAGTCATTTTTATATAGATGTGAACGATGAAAATGATGGGTTGATTATTAGGGATGGAAGCATGAAAAATTGAAGATTAATCAAAATTTCAATGATCTTAAAATAAGAATAAGTATTTATGCTAAACATTCGTTTTGGCCATTTTGGTGTAGATTTGCAATTGAATATTGAATAAAGTGTCAGCTTTCCACAATCTTAACAAAAAGGTCGCAAAGAAAATGTTCCAAAAATATATAAGCGATAAAATGTGGTTATTATACCTATATAATAGTCGGGAATCAGCACTCCGAAATTCGATCATGTACTGTGCACTCGAAGATATACTTTTTAAAAAATATGTACAGTGTGGAGAATGATCTCACGGATTCAAATCCGGAGGGCTCCATTGAATTCGTGATTGCAAAAAAGAATAAAAAAATATTTTCCGATTATTTTGAATGATCTTAAAAAAACTATTTTTTGTGTTTAACTCGCGATTGTGACGCCATTTTTCAATATTTTTTCAAAATTCTTTCACCATTCGAACGCCTAATCATTGTAGATTATAACGGTACATACATAAGATTATTTTTTTTATATAGAATTTGTCAGTGTAGGTATTTAAAAGGAGGGACGGTACCAAAACTGCCGTGAAAATTTCGGCATCCAGAAAATTTTTTAACGGTTGAAGATAGATATATGGTTAATCGAGACGAAATATGCCCAAATGAGTGGAAAAGTTTTTGGTGAAAAGAAATTTTCACTATTGGTAATGGTTTACGAGATACGATTTTTTGTGTGAAACGCCGGTGCGCACCGACCGCATAGCCGTTTTAACGGCTTGCCAGGGACTATTATAGCTGTGAATAGACGATTCAGTATCTACGACGCCGCCTTAAGAGTATGCATATGTGGAATATCAGGGTTTATGGTGTATGTAGACCACAAACATTGAAATCGTCGTTTTCTGTTACGATATTTAGTCATATTTGTAGAAACCAAGTCCATTGTAACATTTCATTCCAATTCCAAAAGGAATAGCGGATCGAAGTAACCCATTCAGTTGCCCGAGTATCACGAACTGGCTAGACGCTAGGTGTTGTGCTTGTAGAGTTTTAAATTCTTATCAAAAAGAAAACCGTTAAGAAAGTTGTGGCTGACAAAATTCCGCACATTTTCATGTTTTATTTTTGTCTCTACGACCAATAGGAGCCGAGATAGATTTTTTTAAAATGTCGACTGTTTTGCGGCGAAGGGGTAACACGTGCGCGCATCGCGCGTATTTCGCTTATTTCTCGAGAATGGTCATTCGTATCACAAAACGCTTCAAATAAAAGTTGTAGAGAATTTAATTACGAATAATTTTCTTTTTTAAACATTTCCATTCTATTAATATTGACAGAGATATAATCATTTAAACCTTTTCTAAGACACAATCGCTGCTCGTTTTGCATAATAAAATCAATAATAAGTCGAAAACTATTGATTCTACGTACTTAGTGCATATAATGAAAGTTGTAGATAATTAAATTTTGAATCTATATATGTATCATTTTGGTAATCTTTATAAGGCGATGGAGGAAGAAATAATGAAAAATTCTCATTTTCAAGCGTTTCTTTGCAAATAACTAAACACTAAAACACTAAACAACACATAAGTAACACAAAGTAGTGGCTACTTTGTGATATTTAATGCTCATAGTTAATCCAGTAGGGCTAGATTGTATAAATAGGTTGCTATTGTGAGGGCCGTTAAACGACTGTGCGGTCGGTGCGCATCAGCGTTCCACACAAAAAATCGTATCTCGTAAACCATTAGCAATAGTGAAAATTTCTTTTCACCAAAAACTTTCCTACTCATTTGGGCATATTTCGTCTCGATTAATCATATATCTATCTTCAACCGTTCAAAAATTTTCTCGATGCTGAAATTTTCACGTCAGTTTTGGTACCGTCCCTCCTTTTAAATACTCTGACAAATTCTATATAAAGAAAAATAATCTTATGTATGTACCGTTACAATCTACAATGATTAGGCGTTGGTATGGTGAAAGAATTTTGAAACAATATTAAACAATGGCGTCACAATCGCGAGTTAAACACAAAAAATAGTTTTATAAAGATAATTCAAAATAATCGGAAAACATTTTTTTATTCTTTTTTGCAATCACGAATTTAATGGAACCCTCCGGATTTGAATCCGTAAGGTCATTCCCCACACTGTACATATTTTTTAAAATGTTTATCTTCGAGTGCACAATACATGATTTAAATGATCGAATTTCGAGGTACTGATTCCCGACTACTACTAGAATCCTTCAACAAAAGAGGATCTCCGAAAGATCAAGGTAATAGTTAATTGGAGATAATGGAGAGAATTGTTTTCTATAGACAACAATATTTTTGCATATTCCAATAATTATTTTACCATGTGAGAGTCCTTTTAAAGAGGTAACAAAAAAATGTAATTTTATTTGAAAAATTTAAAGGAATTTTCAATTACAAATTTGTAAATTAAATATATTCTACGTACATTGTTTTTACCCCGAGTGTATGTATGTGACGCACATAAATTATACAGAATCGCTGTAATGCCCTAGAGGTCTTTGTGGGTATTCAATTTTTAAATTAATAAGCGAATAAAAACAGTTTTTATTATCAACACTAAAAATAAACAATCCGCTTTTCTAGATATAATTTAGCACTCATTGAACTTATATTAAACTCTCCTATAATAGTTATAATAATACTAAAGTATGAGTATGAGTGTGTTGTTGGCAATACAAATGAAAGAAAAACTAACACAAATATTTTCTTTTCATCTTGCAGTTTACAAAATTGCTCATTACATAAATATAATAATACATAGATATTTGCAGCTATTTTGTCGCCGTATGTGCATATCTCCCAATTTTTGGCATATTACGAATGGGTGCCTTTTACTGTATAATGCTAAACGCCAAGATAAAAAAAGGAATGAGTGCTACGGATTTCTAGAAACAAAAGTGTAAGATTAAAGCAATAACTCCTACTTTACGAAAACTCATTAAGTAACTGCGCTAGCACGAAGTTTACCAAAATGCTAACATACTTATTTGCGAAAGCTAAATATCTGTACCTGGAATAAAAACTATTTACAACGAGTACATAATTAAAAGGCACCAAGTTATAGGGTATACATTGGAAATGTTTAGTATGCACGATATAAATACTAAAGATAGGATGTTGCGCATGGTGGGCGGTCCGCAAATATTACGCGTGACGTCACTTGTAGAGTGAATTACATTTGAGGAATACTCATTTGATGTGTTTTTCGTCTGTACCGAGTTTATTTTTCGAGATACAAAAAATTCCATAAGAACAAATATGCTCCTTATGATGTCTTTTATATGTAAAAATAATAGGGTAGCTCAATCTCTCTCAGTTAACCTGAAAAATACTTGTATAAAATATCATAATTACATCTGATGGTGTTTGCGCCGCGACGACACAAAAACGGTGCTAGATAGAGGAAAATTGCATATGAACAAATTTGTAGAGCACAAAATTTACTAAAGAAAAGTCCGTGGTAGGGTGTCACGATCTTCGATAGTTTAAGAGTTACAGGCGTCCAAAATGATGCAAACCTTATTCGCGCAACTGTCCACACCGCTTTTTCCCAAACTAATGGAGATAATTACACCCTCTCGCGGACTTTTCTTTAGTAAATTTTATGCTCTACAAATTTGTTCATATGCAATTTTCCTCTATCTAGCGCCGTTTTGGTGTCGTCGCGGCGCAAACACCATCAGATATAATTATGATACTTTATAGGTACAAGTATTTTTCGGGTTAACTCAGAGAGATTGAGCTACCCTATTATTTTTAAGATATAAAAGACACAAAATGAATTTTATCTTAATTTTATGATATTGTTTTTACTGGTTCCCTACTTTACCTTTTTTTATTGGTGCTCTACGTTACCTTTTTTATTTCACGTTTTTAAACCACGCCTCGATTTAAGTTATGTTCAATAAATAAATAAACGGTACATTTTTCCACCTTGTGTTATGATGTTCATGTTTGTGCAGATCAACAGGTAACCATTGTTTTAAAATGTAAATTACCACAAGGTGTTAAAAAATAGAGTTAAGTGCGAAATTGTCTTGAATCCATCAATGAAATCACCCAGATCTCCTAACGCTTTCTCCTCGAACGCTGCGAAAACCATTATATATTTTAGACAGAGAAAAAATGAACTGAATCAATTTTGTCATGCACAAAATTTACTACAAAACAGTCCGCGGGAGGGTGTAATTATCTCAATCCCAGTACAGTGACTTTATTACAAACAGTGACGACAAGCGTGGTATCGATTTTGATTGGCCGTGGTATATTTTGCATCTTAATGGCGGCCTGAATGTGTTTACATTTGATCAGCGTGTGATTTTTATTTTGATTTAGCAAGTTGCTAGGATACCACCGTTGAGTTGATATAAACCCGCCCACAATTTTGCCTCTTAATGGCGGATAATCGCCGCTTGTCGTCACTGTTTGTAATAAAGTCACTGTAAATCCCAGTAGCTCAATCTGTCTGAGATAATTACATCTGATGGTGTTTGCGCCGCGACGACACGAAAACGGCGCTAGATAGAGGAAAATTGCATATGAACAAATTTGTAGAGCACAAAATTTACTAAAAAAAAGTCCGCGGGAGGGTGTAATTATCTCCATTAGTTTGGGAAAAAGCGGTGTGGACAGTTGCGCGAATAAAGTTTGCATCATTTTGGACGCCTGTAACTCTTAAACTATCGAAGATCGTGACACCCTACCGCGGACTTTTCTTTAGTAAATTTTGTGCTCTACAAATTTGTTCATATGCAATTTTCCTCTATCTAGCACCGTCGCGGCGCAAACACCATCAGATGTAATTATGATATTTTATACAAGTATTTTTCAGGTTAACTGAGAGAGATTGAGCTACCCTATTATTTTTTACATATAAAAGACATCATAAGGAGCATATTTGTTCTTATGGAATTTTTTGTATCTCGAAAAATAAACTCGGTACAGACGAAAAACACATCAAATGAGCATGTCGCAAATGTAATTCACTCTACGGGTGACGTCATGCGCACGGTCTGACGAAATCTGAACGTCGGAGCATCCGGCCCTGTTTAGTATGTATATGTACCCAGTAAAACACGAGTGGGTGGGTAATGTTTTCCATAAAACAACGTTCATCGCCATAGGCTTTATAATGTAGCTACGTTATTATCAATATCATTAAACCGTTACAAAAAGGGTTCTGTGTTAAGTTCTTAAGCATGTTTATACGTAAATTTCAAAAAAAAATTAGTTACACTACAGACTACACGATTTTATACTCAACTTGACGGTACAAATTTATCCTTATTGTTTATTTATTTATTCAATTTAATCTGATGACTGATTCATTACGGTTTATGGTTTTTTACGACGTTTTAATACTCATCGAATCCATAATTCGAAAAGAGTTGTTTTGTCCTCACAATGGGGAGAATGGATGATAATAAAAAGGTTAAACCTTCCCCATAAATTGAAATTTACTTATTTATGGGGGAGGTTTGACCTTTTTTATTATCACGTTTTAATACATTTACGCGTACGAAAGTATTCTGTTCGACTGAAATCCACCCTGTATAATAATTTGTGATTAAATGTCTGTGGAATGTGAAGGTGATTATCAGCCGCAACTCTTGAAAGTATGTTGTAGGCGAGGGTGTAACGAATTTGTATTACCTACTCTTGAAAATATTCGAGGTAGTCGAGTCCAGGTCAGGCAGGTCAGTATTGTTACTTACTTGTCGAGGAAATAAAGCACTGAACCTACCAAATTTTTGTAGTAAGACCGATTTAGATGCGGTTTTTTGCATTCGCTTCCTAAATTTAATACGAAACTTTGTACCTACTTTTCATCATGTTTTTTTTCGAAATTGCATTTGTGCAGTCGAAAATGCATCCTAAAAATGCATTTTCATAGAAAAAATTCATAACTTCGTTATAAGCTTATAGAATCGACTCAAATCGGTTTCAAGGAGGTTTTCGAGGTCGCTGATCCTGAATATGACCTCCAAATTGCCTCACCGCCCACCTGGAGCTCAGGATGGCTAAGCGACGTCATCTCCGAAGCTTTTTCTCAAATTCACTCTCAAATGATTCTATACATCTCATACGAAGTTTCTTTGGGTTTCTTATTCCAAATCAGACATCGGCAACCGTCCCCCGCGTACCTGGTGCCCCGCATCCGGGCATCAACGTCATCCTCTGAAGTTTCACTGAAGTTTCAAGACTATAGGGAGCCGACAATTGTTTCCGAGGTTTTTTGGGTGGCTTAGGTGGAATGTGGCACCGGATACTTGCTAACGGACACCTAGTGCATCACACCTCGGCGACATCAACGTCATCCTCTGGAGTTTCATTAAAATTTCAAGCCTAGTGAACCGAAAATAATTTGTAATTACCAGGACCTCTATCCCGACCTGACCAGCGGTGCATGGTACATAGCCCGCCTGCAGAGGCGGATTCCGAAGTTCTCCACGAGATTTTGAAACTACTCTAACTACCAACCTTATATTAAGAGTTTTACATACAAATTTAATCTGTAATAAAAGGAACAAATTAAATTAAATTAAATTACATTTAAACTAAATATTTTATAATATTAACTTCATACATTTGGATGATAATGTTATTAAACAAAACTTACATTTTTTTATATATATATCTCACTTTTATTTCACAAAATGAAAATGTCCACATCTATTGAAATTCTATTATAAGTTTTACCTCATGATTTCCTGATATGATGAAACACGCGTTAGAATGAAAGCATTTGAGCGAACATTTTAAGCGAAACTGCAGAGGATGACGTTAATGCCGCCGCGGTGTGGTGCACCAGGTATCCGTTAGGTTAGAAAGTATCGGGGACCTGATTGCCTAATTCGATATGAGCGACTCAAAAAAACCCGGAAACAATTTTCGGTTCCCTATAAGCTTGAAACTTCAGTGAAACTCAAGGGGATGACGTTGATGCTCGGATGCGGGCCACCAGGTACGCGGGGGACGGTTGCCGATGTCTGATTTGGAATCAGAAACCCAAAGAAACTTCGTGTGAGATGTCTAGAATAATTTGAGAGTGAATTTGAGAAAAAGCTTCGGAGATGACGTCGCTTAGCCATCCTGAGCTCCAGGTGGGCGGTGAGGCAATTTGGAGGTCATATTCGGGATCAGCGACCTCGAAAACCTCCTTGAAACCGATTTGAGTCGATTCTATAAGCTTATAACGAAGTTATGAATTTTTTCTATGAAAATGCATTTTTAGGATGCATTTTCGACTGCACAAATGCAATTTCGAAAAAAAACATGATGAAAAGTAGGTACAAAGTTTCGTATTAAATTTAGGAAGCGAATGCAAAAAACCGCATCTAAATCGGTCTTACTACAAAAATTTGGTGGGTTTGGCTCATTTTAGTGCTTTATTTCCTCGACTATACTGTATACATCTGTAAGAAAATTTTATTCTGCTTAATGGTATCAGTATTTTTTTCATAGGAAAATGTTGAGGGAGTCGTTATGTAAAGTTTGAAGGTTCACTATAGGCATTGCCTTTTGATACTGAAAAGTATCGATAGATTGGAACAGAAGATCGAGAAAATGTGCACATTACATAATAATATTCCTAGTCCTCAACACGATTTAACGAATATCATATAATTAAAATTGGCAATGACGAGCTATCTTAAGTTAACTTTGTTTTGTGTATTCTTACCGTTGCTAGCAGAAATGCAAGTACATAATAATGGCTGGGCGTGAAGACAGAGGAGGCAATCACAAGGCTTTATCTAATGTTCATTGAGTTAGCGGCTCCGCCATTGCAAATCTCATAATGACTAGAATTTAACGTACGGAACTTCGCATTCACACAGGAACTACGGTTTTGCTTCCTATCCAAAAACAAGACGTATTTCAGTTTTCCTCCGCTTTACTAAAACTGCTACTTTGGGCGAGCTTCAATCCGCGTTATCGAGAAATAAATACGTTTACGTTTAGACCGTTATTATTTTATTTTATTTTATTAATTTTTTTATATTCTTGGAAATAAGGTAAAGTCATTGAGCGATAAACCAACAAGAATATGGGTTATTTTTTTGAAGGTTCGATCGGTGGCGAATAACAATCACAAAGAAAATCAGATGACGCTGGTCGCAGTTGTCAGTTCTGGTTCGAATGATAGAATCGCCCCGTCAAGTGTAATGTGCGTGCTGTCACTCGATGTATTCACGGTTAGCTCTCTACACGACCCTGACTGAGAGTCAGTACCGCAAAGTCGGCGCGAAATAGGTTCCAAGGATGCTGTCCGACTATCACAAAACACAGCGAAGGAGAAACCTTTTTGAACAAAATCGTCACAGAGGATGAGGCATGGGTCGTTTGCGAAACTGAAGAGACAACAGATTGTGCATTCTCATTCCGCGAAACCAAAGAAGTTTAAACAGACCTCCTCCAGCAGAAAGTGTATGGCTACTGTGTTATGGGACTGAAAAGGTGCTCTCTCAGTGAAATTCATGGAACGTGGCACGACCATCACTTCAGCTTCGTACAGCGTGAATTTTAAAGGTCTACGAAGGGAAATTCAGAACAAGCGAAGAAGAATGTTATCAGGCATTATCCTTCTTCATGACCAGATGCGGCCGACACTGCAGCTTCAACAAAAAATCTCCTGCAGCGTTTTTGATGGACAGTGTTTGATCATATACCACGCAACTCTGACTTGGCTTCCGGTTACCATCTCGTAGGTCACATCACACGCTGGCTAGGTTTGCCTCAGATAACGAGCTACGCTACAGGCCGGCGTACAGAATTGGCTGAAAGACTGTGTACAGAAGTAACCGGAAGGTTAT
This sequence comes from Pyrocoelia pectoralis, assembly GCA_036250285.1. Lineage (NCBI taxonomy): Eukaryota > Metazoa > Arthropoda > Insecta > Coleoptera > Lampyridae > Pyrocoelia > Pyrocoelia pectoralis. Next base: position 33,161,126 of record CM070077.1, read on the forward strand.
GTAATGTTCCAAATAAAACAGTTTTGATTTTCTTTATGGTTTTCATTTTTCGACCGATCGGACCTCGTACGTTATCACTTCGATCAGGTTATTGCCAAAATTATCAACCGTTCTGTTGTTGTGCTGTATAAATGATGTTACACGATGAAGAATGGATTTCTCATTTTAAGTTGTTTATTCCACATTCGACAATAAATTACGACTCACAAATTGAATGATATCAATCACGATTGCTACATGCCTCTTTTTTCCACTTGATTTTAAAACAGAGTATTTTGATAATACGTAAGCAAATAAGTCATGTTACTGAAAAGATTGAGAGACCTTTTTAAACTGAAGGGTCCAGTTTAACATAATAATATCTTGGTCTGTAAATGCGTACCATAAAAGTAATCGGAACCATTGCTTGTGATACGATACAGGAATTTGACTACAGGTTCGAGGTTTGTCGAATATTCATAAGAAACACACTGATGACATGTGATTAATTGAACATGAAAGCCATGCCAACCAAAGAGATAAGGCAAAATTGGAGAACTGTGAGGAAAAGAAAAACTATATAGTGCACCATATGAAACTTTTGTTTATTGCTTGAATTCGATATTCAAACACAAACGAGAATGAATAAATAACAGAAAATTCCGGAAAATTCTAAACAGCATATATTTATGCCATTTTTGGTTCTTAGCTATGCTTATTATAATCAATTTTTTTCTAACTTAAATAACAGAAGAAAATTCCCATAGGGTACAACCTTTTTCGGGGACGCTGTACAGTTTGTCTGATAGAGAATTTCTCCTTATATCGATCACAGTTTTCTAATGTGATGAGATGATATAAGCGAAAATGGTCCCCTAATCAATATTGTCTGTTTTGAAATCCACTTTTTCACAAAGAATACTTCCTTTAAGCAACATTAATTTTCATGGAAGAAAATTAATTCCTTTTGCGTAAACCATAGTCCACGGGTGCCCTTAATGTGCTATTTGTCTTTGCCTTTGTTTGTTCCATAATTGATAATTTTTGCAATTGCCTTCGTGACACTTGCCATAGAATGGATGGAACGTAAATGCTTTATTCTTGTACATGGAGATGTGCTCTATTATTAATTTTTTTAGCTTTATGGCTATTTTTCTTGCAGTTTATTGTTAAAATCTCAGTATGAAAATAAACCATGAGTTTAGCAGAATTTTCAAAAATGTTCACAATTCAATCAATACCTTTCTTGGAGTATTATCTACATATCTTTTTCCTGTACCAATCCTATCTTGATGCTTTTCCTTAGTACAGTACTTATGCTATATGGTGCATCATGCATGGCGACTATCACTATTCACTAAAATAATGTTAATATTAATTTAGTTCCTTATTAATGTAGTTCCACAAAGAAAATTTAGATAAAATTACCTGAGGGTGGACAACTTTAGTTAGTGGGGATTAACACCAGGAGGCCAAAACCTTCGATTAAGTGTAGACATGCAACTCATCTATCACTGTCTTCAAATATCCTCATTATTATTTATTGTAATGGACCTATCCTTTTTTTGATTTTGATACTACTTGTAAATATAAGTTCGAAAAGATTATGGTCTTCAATGTTGTTGTTCATGATGTTTCATTGTGTAGAAGTGTATTTTTCATGACTACGTTCGGTATCAATTTGACTTAAAACTGATCTGTTATGGTCATTTTTGTATACGCTCTGATTAAAACCGAAAAATTCGGAAAAGGTCACGTCATTTTATATTGCCTTGTGGCCCAAATTCGCTTATTGCCTGTGTATCACAGATTTGTATTCTTATACATTTATCGCAAAACGCGCTTCATTATTTTTGTATTACAATTTTTTTGTTTCTTGCTGCGAATGGTTTTCTTTTGTTTTTAATGGTTCATTTTAAGAATGTGTATTACGAGTATGAAATTCTACAGTTTTATGCTAATGTATTATTCAACTTCATTTTCATGTTAAAGCTTGCAACTTTTGTCGTGGATCGCATTTTACGGAGGGACCTGTAGATTTATCTTTTCTATTGTGTCCTTGTTTATCGCCTTCACATCTCAACGGCTATGCTAGAATCTCGCGACTGTACAACTTTATCCCGTTAGGAATAGTGTTGTACATATTTACACTATAGGTACCCTTAAATGACACAACCAGTGTATTTATGTTTACTTTTTTTTATTTTTTTTTACTCTACGCTTAACACAATTGGCATGTCCTTACACAAATTTCAACCATTGACCTTTATCACGTTAAGTTCTTACTATATATTTCTAACTAGGTACATAATTATCCTGCACCTCACCTCCCGTCTTCTGTAGCTCAGTTATTAATTAAGTTAGGTTTTTGATATTTTGCAGACGTTTGCTGTACCTACCTCAGAGTATATTTGAGGAAAATATTTTTGATTATACAGGGTGTCCCAATAAAGTGTGGCGCCATGATAATTTTTCACCAGTGATGCAAAACCGACTATTTTTCGTTTTTATTTTTTTTCGCTGGTTTCATCGAACCGATTTCAATAGAATTTTAGGAATATGTCCGCAAGCATAAAAGACGACCAAATAAGTACAAAAAGTAAAGCATGTAATTTAAAAAAATATATCATCATGGCGTCACACTTTGTTGGGACACCCTGTATAATCAAAAATATTTTCCTCAAATATACTATGAGATACAGGAAACGTCTGCAAAATATCAAAAACCTAACTTAATTAATAACTGAGCTACAGAAGACGGGAGGTGAGGTGCAGGACCCAGTATATTATTCATTGGAGGCAATGCCCCGTCCACAGGATGTGATTGCGGTGACTTCTTGCTTCTTGTCTTAATATTTTTCATTTCTGAATCACTTTTCTAAGCATTTTCTGGTATTCTATTCTTCTTATTACCGTTGGTATATAGTCAACATATTAATATCGAATAGATTTCTCTATCTGTATATTATGTTATTTTACAAATTGAACTTTAAAATTATCTAACCACACTAACCGCGATAATCACTTCTTCCCTTTCAGTTAATCGAATTATCATTTTCCTCATTTAGAAGAAGGTCATTAGTGTTCGAAATTTGGTGTTACTGGGAATTGTTCCTCCATGGGTGTTGAAATCAAATTCTCGAATCCAGCAATTTGGCCTCCACTCTTTGCTTATCGGTTACGATAACAGCATCGATAGAGTCGCTTTTTACAAATCTTCTTATTACACTGATAAGACTTTTTCACTCAAAACAACCGTTGTTTTATCTTCAGTTCTTTTTCACACAACCACTTCCAGTTGTTGGAACGTGCACTACGTTTTATAAGTAAATGCTTATTAGGAAATTGTAAAATCATAGGCGAGACCAAGTGTTTTTTTTTTGTCGAAACCGAGGTCGAAACAAAAAATTTGCATCTTTCTATGAATTAGGCGGAAAACTGAATTAAGGATTTCCAGTTTGAGTGCGCAACATTAAATAGTTTCAACATATTGTACAATTGAACATCAAATTCCTTTAAATGTTCAGTCAAAATGTATTGTTTATGTCGGAGTCGGAGTAAATGAGAAACCACTAATCGTGACATTCTGTTTTGTTGTTTTTAAATATTTTGTTGTCTTAATAATGAACCATAAAAATACTACTGCAATTGTCTTCATTCATGAACAATGTTTCTCGAAAAACTACCTGATTGTTATACCTAGTGAATACGTAGTAAGTGGTCATAAAAGTTATAAATATTCATTAGTTGTTTTTATTTAAACTGTGTTGCATATATTATTTTAACTAAATATTTATATAATTTAACATTTAACCGCACTAGTTGACAAGGAAAATAAACTGTTGGAGGTTAGCAGTGTTTTTATTTATCTGTGGGCACGCGTCATAGCTTGAATACTTTTCACTTCAAGTTTTTTCTAGTTTATAAAATTTAAAAGGACGTGAAATTGTGTCGTGTGCGGAGGACTTTCTTCGTTTAGTTCAGTGTGTGTCAGTTTTCATCATTTTTTTGCGTCACGGAGAGGGATTGAGTTGCTGAAATCTTCCGCAATATAATTTTAATTGGTAAGTTGATGGGAAAATATTGAAAAAATTACCTAAATCTGTTCTTGTTTGGCATAACTGGAAGAAAACCTTGACCAAATTCGCAACGGTATTTTCGTTACCAGATAAGTATAAATAGTTTTAAAAACAATAGTGGAAAAACCGGAATTTGATATTTTGATAGTTTCTTTAACAACTGTTGTTTATTCCTTTTGCAAACATTCCCAATAATCGTGATTTTTTGAAAAAATCTGCTGTTTATCGTACAAAAGGTACATTGGATTTGTTGCATCTTTTTGATACCCTCAACATTTTTCATTTCTAACAATAGTTCTTAATTACTACGTCGACAGGAGCTACACATAGGCTATAATTTTGAATAAAACCGCCCAAATGCAGAAAAAATATAAAAAATCGTTTCCGAAACTGCTGTACAAAATTACGCGTTGTCGTTTAAATTTCTTCCCTAGAATGTCCTTACAATTTCTAAACGGACGTAAAAGGCGTCGAAATCATTTGGAAACGTATTTAATTAAACCCAGCACAATATTTTATTTCCGACACCCCTAACAATTGCTACATATAAGCTAATAAAATGAAGTATCTCGTACATTTGATAATTTTTTCTATTGTTCTCCGTTACTTGGATTTAGTGTTTTATGATAAAAGGGGCAATATATTTCAGTGTGAAGCTGAAAGCGCCTTAAACTAACCGGAAATAAAGTTTTATCGAAAATTGTCTTCACTGATAACAAAAAAGACGCAACTGTGTTTTGTTCACAAACGCCCTTAATGGCAATTTGATTGAATTACTAATGGCACTTTCTGATTTTAGTTTTGTAATGGTTAAAATGTTTTCTTCGTTGTGTATAAAAGGAGGCGAGCATAATAAACACTTAATTCTGCTCCACAACTTTGTCGCAATATTTAAATATTCAGCAGTTGCATATTAGCTGGAGTGATGTAGTGCAATTAAGTTTTTATGTCACCTTGAGTTTCCCCTGAATTGCTAAGAATTCTTTATTTCCTGAAGCTTCCTCTTTACATTTGGAAATACATATTTAAAGATTACGAGGACACGGATGTACCATTCGAAATTGATGTATTGAATTGTGATATCGTCCCCTATAATATGAGTGTAGAAAATATTCTGATTCGGACTGAAACTTAGAAAAGTGGGTTTTGGTTTTTTGTTTTAGAAATTAAGATGTAATAATTTTGCGTTTGTGAAATAAAATAACAAGGTTTTTTAAGGGAAATTATTTTGAACTGTTGCTCACGACGAGATCCCTTCGAGTAATGTACGTCCGAGAGCTGCTTATAAAGACATAAGAATCTTTATGGAGGGTGGGTCAAATGAAAACGAGTTACCTAACGTAGAGCTCCAAACGCGCAAAACTTGGTAACCCTCCCATATAAGAACACTGGCGTTGTATGTGGGGATAGAGAGCACCACTGTGTTGGGGTGTAAACTGTCGCCAACGTAATCTTATTTGTATTTTGAAGCGTCACATGAAGGTATTAGTATTAGTCAAACAAACGGAATGGAAGGAGGTAACGAAGAACAGAGAGCAGTTATTCGTTTCTTGGCTGCAGACGGTGTGGAGGTGGTCGAGAAACACATCGCCGTATGTCAGCTGTGTGGAGTAAACAGCCTGTCGTGCTCACGTGTCCTGGACTGGAATAAGCGACTCAGAGGTAGACGCGTTTCATTGCAAGACGACGAACACCCGGAACAGGTCATCCATACAGGTTGTTCAGCGGGTCAGTGAACTCATATTGGCAAACCGACGAATAACAGAGAGAGATCTGTGTGTCATGCTGGAGGTAAGCAAGACCTCCGTCCACACCATTATCAAGGAACATTTGTTATTCCGAGAAATTTCCGCGCAATGTGTACCGCATCACCTGACGGAAGCTTGGAAAACTGAAAGAATAACAGCGTTTATGAAGCATTTGGAGCGTTACCACAAAGAAAGGTATGCTTTCTTGTCGTCTATCGCCACAGAGGATGAAACGTGGTGCCACCATTTCGTACCGGCAAGCAAACGTCAAAGCCAACAGTGGAAGCAACAGAATTCTCCCCCGCCAAAGAAATCAAAAGCAATTCACACGAGCTGTGGGAAAGTCACGATGACCTTTTTTTCGGTTGCCCAGGACCTCTGCTCACATAGATTCACAATAAACGCGGTGCACTACGCAGAAACCTTAGACAAACTGATGCGCGCAATCAATAATAAAAGACCTGCACGGTGTCGTCCTCCTCCATGAGAACGCGCGTCCCCAAACTCAACTGGGAGACTCTCATACATCTTCCCTACAACAGCCCAGACCTTTCTCCCTGTGACTAAAAAAGTATATTAGAGGGCGCTGATTTGGAACGGACGAAGAGCTACGCGACTGGGTGCGCAATTGGAACTCTGAGCCGCCTACCACCTTCCTCAAGATTAGAACCGACCGCCTCATCGTACAGTGGGATAAATGTAGTAACTATAATGGCGAGTACTTTTGAAAAATTTGCCGTCTGACTTTCATGACCCTGTACAACGGCCATGGGACGTATTATAATCTTCAATTTTAAATTCACTCCGTTATGGCTGTAACATAAAAAAGTTTAGAACCTTTTTATATCCTTTTATCTAATGTCCTTTCCTCGAAAAATGGGAGAATTAAGATGTTCTATACCTTAAAATGGATACAGTATATGAAGTGGTGTTGCTTCCTTCTCTTGGCAAAACCTGCACATTGGATCTGCTTTAAGACTCATTCTGTGAAGAGGTCTGGATTTGACTGTACCCTGTTCATAGAATGTCGGCAGATTTTCCGTCCCCCGGATGGACGAAATCCCTAGTAGGGGCTATTTCCCCAGTATTCCTCCTGCGCCAAGTTTTATAGCGGAATGCCCATATTAGGTTATGACTCAGATTGATCGAAATTCTGTATTCCTGGGCCCCATATATTGCGATTCCTACTCCTCCCTTTTCTGTAATAGACGACTCCCATTATTTTAGACCGGTTTTATCGTGTGACGTGCGATTCTGTCTTTAATGTCTGGAATCATTTCCTTAATGTGTATTTTTGTCATGCGGTAAGGTATGATACAATGCTCCTTTCTAAAGCGTCTTTCTTCTGTGTGTACTTTTAACCTTTATGATCAATTTGTCGTCTTCGCCTTCACAACCAAGTGTAACTTTGTCAGGATCTCCAAGCCAGATGTCGGCGTCGTGGCTAGGCTACCGCCTCTTTTGTACCTAAACAGGCTAAACGTTGTACATTGTTTACTTTTACCTGGCCTTCTTACATTTTGGTTCACTTCCACCGCATTAAAGCTGCATATGTAACGATAGGTCTGATAGATGATACGTCCATAGGAGTCTGACATGTGGTGTGGTGGTCAAGGCCTTGTCTAAAGTTTTCCTTGTAAATGGTATGAGGGAGGTTTTTACCGGCGTGATTTTCCGCAGACTGTCACAGTTATGTCTTCTGCGTATTCTATCGTTTCGTATTCTGCTCTATTGTGCTCCTGTACAAGGTCGTCCACATCCCTTCATGCCGATATCCTCCCGCGGCTCGTATTCCATAGTGTTCTCATTAGCAGTAGTTCTCTAATTTCCCACGCCTACAAATGCACTCAAACTTCCTCTCGGTCCTGTCAGTGAAGTCAAGACATCCCACACTTCAGCACTCCAGATCAGTACGTATGGTCTGTCAAACGCTATTGATCTTGATCAAGCACATGTTGGTATCGTAAAACCTACCTTGACGACGACATCCCAGTGAGGTGACTGGTTCGCGATGATGGTTTTTTGGTTATACTTTATACAGGGTCCATTATAAAAGTAATGCGCATTTTCTGGGAAAAATAGATTTTTTTCAGCTCTCTCTTCAGTTGGGGAACCAAAAAAAAGCCGCACATCAAGGATTCGTCCTCGGTTATGACCGAGTTCATAAAAGTTCGGCTCATTTTGAATCAAATCCAACAATTCTGGGCAGCGCAAAACTCGAAGGTCTTTCTGATCTTCCGTCAGCACTTTCGGCACAGGCTTCACGCAAACCTTGCATATTTGCAGATCTTCGGTCATTATCCGATGTACCGCAAATGTGGACAGGTACAGGGTGTCAGCAATTTGCTGGATACTCAATCGATGGTCGGAACGCAAAACTTCGCGCACACGATCCATGTTTTCGTCGGTTCTGGTCGTTAATGAGCGTCCAGAACGGGGTTCATTGACGACCTCCTCCCGACACTTCTTGAACGTTTTATGCCACGTTCCAGACTGTGACCTTGAAATGCACTCATCCTTGAAGACCTCTTTTCAAGCTTTACGCTAAATTTGATCGCGTATCGCGCCGTATTACAAAGTCGAAAAAAACACTTCACGCGGCGCCACGTCTTTCCGCTCCCACTGCTCATGCTCGGAAGAAACTGGCGAGTGGCGACCCCGACCGGCTACGTTGGAAGGTCGGACCGCCACCACATTGCTCGACCAGTTTAACCGCGCTACCATGGATAGTTGCATCTCAATAAAATCATGCGCATTACTTTCATAATGGACTATGTGTTTTGCAAACAGTTATATCAAATATGGTATTGCTGGGAAGGGAATTAACAATTCTTTATACAGTGACACGGCCGTCTACGACTTGTAGGTATCTAAATAAATAGAAGTTTGCGTTACATCATCACAACTAAAACTGATATATTATTAATGATCTGCTTGCAGGAAAAGTTACAAGGAAAAGAAGAAAATCGGAAAATTCCGTTTTAGCTCTTGAATGAATTTTTTTTTTTAACTTTCAGCGTGTTTCGTAGTTGATCTCAATATGTCGGATACGGATCATTTCTTTTCATTTAATCAAACCTCTATGACTTACTGTTTTTAGGATATTCCCGCCCTTAAAACGATCGCTTGGACTTAGATGGCCTTGCTTGGACACACTGTATTTATGATATAACCGAAGCACTTTAATAAGGTTTACGTAAATTTTAATTGCCTGTGTTAAGATAAACAGAGTAAGCCTGATTAATACGCGTTTCTGTACGGTAATACGTCTAAAGTTGAAACGTTGGGGACTGTCTGTTTACAAACTACAAATGTCACGTTTTAACGTTAATAATTTCTTATTAACGGCAATAAAAATTCTCCGCGAGTCAAAACAACGCTTCATACATTTTGAACATTTTTATGGTATGATTTATGCAAACCATGCTTACTAAAGACGTCGAGAATCCGGTACTCTATCCTTGTTTACTGTAACTACCAATTTATTGCGATTTTAGCGGATTTTTGTTCATTGTATCTACGAATATTTTGCCAACATGATCTCAATCTGAATTTTGTGGATAGCAACTCTGATGTCATGTGCAATATGGTATGGTGCAGAAGGTGTATATTATTATATTATGTGATATCGCGGCTACGTGAAGTAAAGTATTAGTTGAAAGTGAGTGATGTGGTTCTGAGTGATGTGCGGTATCTCCAGTTATGTTTAGAAGTTTTCTAACTATTTGGCAAGTGTTGATATGACTGCCTTTTGTAATTGTACGTATATGTTCTTATCTAAGCTTAAATTATGTAAACTGTGTTGTATTGTTTTTGGTATAACTCCGGTTGCACTAAGAACAATGGGTACTGTAAGAACCAGTACCATTTTTAGGCACGGGCCACTTGGGCCTGGGCCCAGGGCCCCGAAGTACTGGGGACCCCCAAAAGTTTGTGCGATTGAAAAAAATTTTGTCACAACAAAAAATCATTGGTCTTTTAAGTAACCGTCTCGCTACTCAACTGAACGACGAAATGACTTATTCGAAACGGGTGTTGAGAAGGATTGTTGAGGTTATAACATTCTTGGCATCTGGCGTTGCTCGGATCACAACATAACGGAACTTATTTGGGCATGCCAGAGCTGCTGAGCAAGTTTGATCCATTTCTTGCCGATCATTTGCATAATTGTGCAAATAAAGGTAAAGGACACGTTTCCTACTTGTCAGCTTCCATTTGCAATGAGTTCATAGAATTATAGCCATAATGGGCAAGCATTGATCAAAATTACTTTGGAACTGAAGGAAGCTCACTTTCGTGGTGCAGTACATGAAGGAATGTTCCCCAGTAGAACGTTTCCTAGACTTCATACCATTGGAACGGCATGGAGCAGCGTACTTTTTTTTAAGAAAAAGGTATAAGTAAGTTTATAGGATTGCCATGGGAAAACGTACGACAATGCACCAAAAAATGGCAGGGTAGTACAATGGGTTGCAAGCGAAACTTGAGGAACACTGTACATCCACTCTTTTCATCCCATGTCTGACGCACAGTTTGAACCATGTCGTCGAGACCGCTGGGGTGCGTCATGGAGGCAACAGACTACTTCCAGTTTCTGCAAAAAGTTTACACTTTCTTCGTAAGTTTTACTTATCGTTGAAACGTGTTGTATGAGTCTCTCAGGCCAGACCTAATAGTGAAACGTCTTTCGGATACCAGATGGTCTGCACGCGCGGATACTGTATCAGCGTTACAGAAGAGTACCCAAGCATCATCGAGGCTCTGAGCACTATGGATGACCAACAAGAACTGCCGGAAACGCGAAACGAAGCTCGGGGCATTTTGAAGAAAATGCAAATGTTGCACACTCTTTTGCTGATTGAGATGTGGAGCAACATTTTGGTCAGGTGCAACGAGACCTCGAAGAGGCTACAGAATGACAGTCTTCCTCTCGATGTAGCACTCAAGATCTACCCGGACTTCGAATACAAAACTAATACATTATACAACCCGTTCAAGACAAAGGAGCTCCCATTTGACTTTCTTCGATGAAGCTAAAGAATACCAGTTCCAGGGCCGCGAGAAATTCAGAATTGAGGTCTATCTTCCAATTATCGACACATTGACCACTCAACTGCAACAACGTTCGAAGGCTTACGATCAACTACTCAATTTGTTCGGGCTCCTTTCTAGATTGAGCGTTTGGCGAACAGAAGAGCTGGAAATTCATTGTCAAACTTTTACTGAGCTTTATTTGAACGATGTCAATGAAAAAGAACTGCTGGTGGAATGTGTGCAGTTTAAGCATTATTTGTGACAGGAAAAATGCTTGGTGATCACATTCCCATACGTATCTGCGTCATCTGCGATATGTGTAAGCTTCTGAAAAGTAACATTCTTGTGGAGAAATCGCGTTTAGGATTTTCTTGTCTTTGATGATTACCAATGCCAGTGGCCAAGATCATTTCTAAAGCTCAAGCTAATCAAAAATAAACTGCGGAACAGTATGAGTCAGGAGCGATTAAAATGTTTATCTCTGATGAGCATTGAAAATGATATTTTGCAAGAAATTGATTTTAACCATGTGATCGAAAATTTTGCCTTACTTTGTCTAATAATCTATATGACATAAAGATAATGAACCTATAAAATATCTGCTTTTGTTGCAAAATTTTTTTATGGCGGGAGGGGCCCCCACGTACAAATGGCCCAGGGCCCCGAAAGTCTTAAAAAAGAGCAGTTTGCAGTTCCCAATGTCAGTGTACTGGCGGTGTTCCTCTGCGTGTGTATTGGCTGAATTGTTTGTGTTGGGAATGGCAATATCTATTATGTATATGTTTTTTTGTGTTTTATCTATAAGTGTTATTATTTTTATTTTGAAGAGGAATACCAGTTATTACTTGCTGTTTTTTATGGGGAGTTGAGGATAATTCCCACTTGTCGGGTGTAATAAAACGCATAATTCAATAACGTTTCGCAGATCTTTGTCTGCTTCTTCAGATTTATCTAAAAAAAATTTACAATTGTTACAAGGTTTTTTTTTTTAAAGAGAACATTAATATTGACGAAATAAAATTATTTTTTTGTACTAGGAAAAATTACAAGTATGTACATACTTCACCTTCTAGTAAGTAACCTCAATTTATACCTACTTAACCCGTCAGGAAATCATCCTAGTACAAAAAAATAATTTTAGTTCGTCAATATTAATGTTCTCTTTTAAAAAAAAACCTTGTAACAATTGTAAAATTTTTTTAGATAAATCTGAAGAAGCCGACAAAGATCTGCGGAACGTTATTGAATTATGCGTTTTATTACACCCGACAAGTGGGAATTATCCTCAACTCCCCATAAAAAACAGCAAGTAATAACTGGTATTCCTCTTCAAAATAAAAATAATTGAACAATATAAGTGTTATATCTGGCCTATGGTTATATACAGTTTTATCTATGAGTAGTGTCCAACCATGCTACTGTCTCCCGGCCGAGTGTAACAGAGATGATGGAGAGAATATACAAAATCATAGAACTCTAACGATAACCGTGTGTTCTTCAACCGATTGGCCTGTAAAAACCTGTAAAATACTGTATAAATACACTAAAGGTTTATAAGCTGAAGACATAGCAATCCACGCGAATTAATTCGTTTAAAAGATAATATTTGTTATAAAAATCATTAAAGAAACTGTTGCGAGAAAAAATGCTGAAATCTGGATAGTAGTACCTATTTTATATAAATTAACAAAGAAGGAAAATTAACGCAGAAAAGTTTTCTTTGCCTTTACGAACTTGGTTGGAATAATAGTTTCAGCAGTACACGTTCAATTATTCCTACATCGATCCCTTTTTCTTCATGTTTGAGTTACACATTTCAGTTTGAGATTTTAATCAACCATCAAACACAATCGAAGTTTAAACCAACAACGTCAATGTTTTTTTTACCTCAAAATCGAATTGTGTTTAATCTATATACAGGTACCTACAAGACAATAGCGATAACTGTTACTGACCCAGAATCCTTTGTTAGTGCTCACCTCGAGTTGTTATTAAAAATGTGAGGTCGTGATTAAATCCTTTTCAATATTTTATATCTCTGACAATGACATCATTAACCATATACGGGAGATTATAAAGTTTTAACTGCAGCTAAGCGATTTAGAATGAGTTTGTACATAAGCATTAATTCGTTTATATTTCCGGCCATAGATTCGAAGCAGGACGTTGACAGAAAATTATTCACCTTAATACAAGCACTAATAGTAATAATTATTAAATAGAGTTCCGTTTATATCCGTTTGGAAACTTTTAATTGCTTTTTTTTTAATTCCTCAAAACTCTTTAAGTAATTTAAGTTTAATAACAAGATGCAATATTGCAGCTGTAATTATTGATGCTGAACTTCCTATTAAAAGTTGTTATTTTAGGAAGTAATTTGTAGTTTTAGCGCTTCATTTATTCTCTTCCACATTTTTCTTCGTTAGCCACTGTTTCTGTCCACAATTTTGTTGGTGTGAATGTAAGTATTGCTATTTTTTGTACAGCACACAACTAAATAAAGGATTATTTTTTTACACGTCCTTTCCAAGGTACGTCCTTTCTATCAATATTCTTCAACCTTTTGATTGCATTGTCGATTCATCTTTTCCTCATTTTCTTCTCCTCTAGAATTTTTCTATCATAAATAATTTTAAAAAAATTAGTACAATCACGTACACCTATGATGAAAATGAAGAGTTATTTATGGAGCATGAAAGCGACAAAAACAAAATTATGATTTTTATTCTTAAGGATACCATATCAGCAGAGTCAGTAGATTAATAGAGTACCGCAAGCCTTTGACGCGACAAATGCCGCCCTAGCGGCCATTTTTAGTCCATATACATAAAATATACTTACGAAGTGCGTAATTTTTAATAAAATGCCGTATTGTTGTGCCGTTAAGTGTATTTTTTTTATTATATTCCGAAAAATTTTGTCAAAACATCATTTACTTTACTGAGCGTGGTCTCTAAGCGTGTAGTGAGTGAAGCGCGGAAAGGACTAAAAATGGCGGAGGTTGCGGTACTCTATTAATCTACTGACTCTGCATATCAGTATCGTAGTGTGACATCTTTCGGTGAGTTTTTGAAGAGCAATAACTTTTAGTCATGATATGTAATGTAGTAAAACCTTTCCAAGGAAGTAGGGAAAAAGGGGAAAAAATGGAATAAAGAATAGAATGAATAAGATAGTTAGATGATGAACATCTTTTCTTTGACGGCCTAGCCAATTTTCATGGACTTTTGGAGGAGAATACAATTCCGCTCCCAAATGTCTCCATCAATTTGTTTTCATTGTCATGCGAATGCTTTGCAATTTTGGGCGTTAAAAAATAATGAAAAAGTGGCGTTTATCGGATGACTCATTAATTTTTATGCTCTTCAAGCATCGCAGTATACTATTAGTCAATGTCCAATGTTTAGGTGCAAATTTGGGAAAGCATTTTAACGAGTTTTGGCACCAGCGTTTTCAACTCGAGAAACAACTTCGTATTTTTGGGTTTGACACTGTTTTCATTCAGCTAGTTTGATTTTTTTCTCTTCTTCGACATACCATATGTACTGGATGCGTTCATTTATTTGAAAATGTGTTTTTATCTTTTCGACCCAGTCACGTCATCACGCTTTTTGATATTTGTGCCTACCTCGTTATTTCTTGTGAAAATCTCCCATAAAGAATGGCAGTTACATTTCTTTCCATTAATCTTCATGAAAGAAAAAAAACAATTGTTTTGTAATTTTTTGTAATATAAAAAAGACAAACCAACTATCTTGAAACGTAAGAACACGACAACTGCCAAGGACTGAGCGACGTGCAGGAAGAATAGTCAAGGTCAAGGGGCTATTTTTTTTCGAAAAGGTTGCCATATAAAATGCGACAGACTTTATGCACATAGGTTGCGCAGTATCTTTACCACTTTCCTTGGTTACGTCGCGTCTTTTGTCTCATCTTTCAACTTACAGTGAATGACAGTCTCCTGTTAAGTATGCGATATACGCTGTGACTTCTTTTTCACGAAATGCAGCCGAAACTAATGAAAATTAATTTGCCTGGTAAATATTTTATTGGTGGCAATGATGGCAGAAAATTTCAAGCAGTACGGTCAAGTTATGATGTGTATATTGATGGAGAACTTGAGCAAGTTAATTACGTGATTATGAAAAAAGTCCATGCACAGTTTCTGAACAGCTGACCATAAAGACTTCTGATGACCATAGTACAGCTCAGCTACCTTCTATGACGAGGGTATGGAGAAGTTGGTGTCACGCTACCTCAAACACAGTAAAACATGCATGTATCTCTAATTTTATAATTTTCTTTGCTACTAAGTTATTATCACAATTATAAAAATTAGCAACTACCAGGAAAGATTGTCCTTGAAAACGAAACAGGAAGTTAACCGAGTTTCAGTAATGATTATTGCAAAGAAAATTATAAAATTAAAGATACATGCATACACCGGCGCTTAGAGAGGGAAGCGTAACATTCTAATGGACTGGCACGCCACACGCTCGCTGTTTGTAGCCGGAGCGGTGGTGTAAAAACTTCAATTAATTAAAAATTGTTTTCCAAAAACGTAACACAATTTTGGTTTATTATTCATATTACAACGAAGACGTTCGTGTAAGTCTAATGCCCCTACGACCTACCATTCCCGAGAATGCAATGTGCTACAATATCGTCTGTAGCGCCTATAAAAACCAAATTTGATAATACAATTTTACAATCATATTAACAATGGTTGAATCTACAACATACTAAAATTTCGTTCCATTTGAGCGAGTAGCTTTGTTTTTATGTAACTCTAAACTTAGCTAGCGTGTCGCAAACCCCGAAAACGGGCACTTTGCATCGTTCGGCCGTAGAAATGGCCCTTAAAGTGCATTTTAAAAAAAGTTGTTACTTCAAAATAACGTAGAAATAAATAGGCTTTAAGTTGATACCAAGCTCATTCGAATCAGCCCAATGGTCATTTTTTTATTCAGCTTCAAACTGCAGTATATATACTTTTTGCGCCGACTGTAGGCATATTCGTCAATTTAAAGAATATTTCAATGAAAAGGATAATCAACACTCTGTTTTACTTCTTCGCAGTAAAGTGAACACGATGACATTCTACAGTCAATGGTTTACAGATTTTGATTGACTTTTGACTGAGATAAAACGGTTTCCTATTCGCAACTGGAAAAGACGCGAGCACTGAAATTTGCAACGAAATTGAATCGTCTGAATTTGAAGCTACAACTAAAAAGAAATCTTTCGTTTGCATTATTGAAAGAAGTCACTCCGCGAAGAAAGCGACGCAAGTATTGACAACCAAAAGTTTTTAATTTAATTTATGAGGAGTTTTTTTATTGAGGATTTTCAACAATTTATATCATAGCGATATACAGGGTGATTCATTAAGAATGTCCAATCTCTGAACTGTAGATTCCAGACCTCGAAATATGATGATTCTGCCCAACATGCCTTATACAAATATTGATAGTTTCCGAGATACCGGGTGTTTAAAGTTTAAATATGAATTTTGATTTTCGCAATAACTTTCTATTTTTTCACAATTTCTTTTTGAAAATTGGCAGTTTTACCTTTTTTTGCATGAGGATTGCCAATTTGGACTCTAATTTAGCATTGCTAATAGAGGGCGCTAGTTATACTTGGTTGTGTTTAGTAAATCTAAGCAAAAATTTTTTTCGGCTGAACTATTAGCAAACTAATAATAAAATATGGAAAAGCGTTAGATTCTACAAAAAAAGTTACTCTTGTTTGATTCGTGTAACTCGATCAGTTATCGAGTTATTTGCTTCTAAACAGTTCAATAAATTTTAATTTAAAAAAAAAATTTATTCTCTAAATGTGTAACAACAATAAACTATTATTTATGATCCGTTTTCGCAAAGATCTCTTCATATCAAATAACCCTTGTCTATTATTTTTAATCACATTAATTAATTGTTATTGCGAAAATCAAAATTCATATTTAAACTTTAAACACCCGGTATCTCGGAAACTAGCAATATTTGTATAAGGCATGTTGGGCAGAATCATCATATTTTGAGGTCTGGAATCTACAATTCAGAGATTGGACATTCTTAATGAATCACCCTGTACATATACCTATGTATAAGAGTCAATGGTATAAGGTTAAAGGTAATGTCAATTTGTAGGACTGATGACATTTACGAATTAAAACATATGACTTTGGCAGGTATGTTCCTTGCTGTTCCAATTATACAAAATCACTATTAAGCGCACGATGTTATCGCGAATTATTTAGTGGTGACATGGCACTAACAAGTAGCATAGGTTCACTGTGAAGGGGCGATCCCTGTAACTATACGAGGCGGTATTGATAAATCATTAGTGTAGGTACCTACCTCATGTGAAAACGACAAACTAATTATTTCAAAGTAATGCATTCTATCAAAGCTTGGAAAAGAAAGGGCTTTCTTCTGGAAGCCGACCTTCCATAGCTTCCATTATTTGTTGATGTTTTTGCTACGTCACTACGATACTTTCAATTTTTGTACTTTGTTCAGAAAAGTTACCTTACAGTTAGGGACACAAACTTAACGATATGATGACATTCCTTCTTCCGCAAATATATGAATAAAAACAAGTTGCTTACATTTTTATCTAATAGTAGTGAAATAATAATAATAACTTAACTAGAATGATGCTCATTATAGCAACGCATCTCCGTGCATTTGCTTAGTTATGGACCTCTCGTTTCTTCTTCTTCTTCTCAATGCATGGCCTAACCAGTTCATCGTCCTTATAATTTCATTGTGCTTCTTTCTTATCCAATCCGTATCAGTACTTCCGCATTATTCTGTAAATCCACATTTTCGATTAGTCTACTCTCTACTATATTCTTACAATTCTTCATTACTGTCTATGTTTCATACATAACACCATGCTCCATAGAAAACACTTTCTTAGTCTCTAAGTTAAACAATCAGCTTGATGAACTTATTCCTGTTCTCACTTGTGTTTCATCACGACCTCTCCAGTTCGGTGCCGAGATATTTATATCGCCATCCGCTCTATCATTATCCTCTTACTACCCTTTACTTTACCCTTTTTATTATTTATCTTTAATCCATATTCAATGGACAAAGTGTTTCTGACGTGGAAATATACAGAATATTGGTCAAAACTTTGGTCCATTACCGCAAGTGTTCCTCTTGCCCAAAGCTTTCCTTATCTGACTATTCCAATTTTGCTCACCAGTTATTTTCCGTAGCTCTTCGTTCAGGCCGCCGATCTCTCTAAAATTTTTGTTTTTTGGTTGTTTGTATTTGTGTTTTCATCAAATATTTATTAGCTTTAAACCCGTTTTTTGCCTAGCTTCTCTGGTTCATTCCACCAATATAGACAGAGCTGACTTAAGGCTACCACAAAATGCAAAAAGAAAACACCTATTGACATCGCTCCAATTGTCTGCATTACTTTTTCAACACATTTTTTGGCTGATTTTGTTTCTCGTCGTTATCCTCGTTTACACTGTTTTTACCAGTAACAGTCGATCAAGGTTTACATTTGTTTCATGTCGCCCCCCTCGGTATAATTTTAAACATTTCTTCGGTCTCTCCATCGCCGTTACTCTCGACAATGATCTCCCCGCGCTATAAGCAATTTGCTGGTAATCTTACTTTCACGCACTAACATTTCATTAAATTCACACTCAAACTCTCCGTTTCACCTACAATTTTTACTCTACACTAAAGTCTATTCACTCCCAAGAAAAACTAAATGTAAACACAATGACGCGGTATTCATGTGATCGACTGAAAACATTGAACAGGGCCGTATTGAAAGTCAAATACATCAAAATTTGTTTAACAAACTATACCCTGTTCAAGTCACCAGGCAGCCGTTGCACGTCATAGCTTAAAACTTACTAAATCAATGACGTGTAATCAGCGTTGTCAAATGTACGTGTTGTCCAGTGAACTCTATGTTACACATCTGGAAAGGCCTCGGTAATATACGTCGTGCTTGTTAAACTGACGCAGGCGCTAAAGTAGGAGAGCACGATACTGTAGTATTAGTCTCTCACTCCAATTCATTCATTCGCTGTAGGTTAATGGATATGTGTGCATTAGATTATCCTTGTTGAGCGCGTATGCGAAATCTGTGCAATAGATAGAGAGGGAAATACTACGCCTTGCGGGTTGCCTATATTTTCAATCGACCTCAATTTTGTATTAGCGCGAGGCCCTTCCAGTTGCTTCGCATAGAGTTCACTGGTGTTGTCAGACTGACATTTTTAGGTTAGGAACAAATAGATACTGTATACCTATGTAATAATAAAATACAACAACTAATGTAGACATAAACAAAATAAGAGTACTGATAAGTACTGTTTTTAGTAAGGCAATTTAAAAAAAATAGCTTAAAAGTGCGTACCGGTGAATTTAACAAAGTAAACAAAACTACGCCGAAAATGTCAGTACCCCCACTTTCTCGAAAATTGACCGCGATAGGCCTATAATTTTAGACTAATTTTAGACTATTTTAGACCACCATTTTCAAATTTTGGACCAACTCCAGTATTGGAGATTGGACAAAACCGGAATAGGAGCTATCATGGTGGTACCCCCACCACAATGTTATGTTTAGAGGTTATGCCTATAATTATAGACTAATTTGTAGACTACTGATCGGCCATAGTGCCGATTTTCAAAAACCACCCCTTACGGGTTAACACTACCCCGTTGATATACCGGCTGTATAAAATCGGCGGAAAACTGCGAACAAAGTGGTTTATAATTATCGAGGGGTTAATCACGACGTAATTAATTGTACACTTGAGTACGAATACAGTGAGTACAGCTGAGTACACGTACGGTCAAACGAGTACACTTGAGTACAGACGAGTACATTTGAGTACAGATGAGTACACTGAATACAGATGAGTATAGTGATTACAGCAGAGTACACGTGAGTACATCTGTTTCATATAAAAATGTACGAGTTCGTATAGTGCACCTTTGCAGGTATAACTATGTTTACAATAGAATGGTAAATATTAATTACCTAGTATTGATTGAAACATAAATTAAGAACAAATAATCAACTGCCAAAATACTGTAAGGAAAATCTGTTACTGTACAGTGAAAACATTTGTAATTTACCTTTTAATGGTATTAAACTTTGAGTTTTTCCATTATATTTGGTATTTACTGTTAAGGAGTTTCCTTACAGTATTTTGGCAATTGATTATTTGTTCTTAATTTATTTTTCATTCAATTATATAATAACTGCTATTTGTTTGATTTAATTAATTAATAATAATGTATAACAGCTGTTTTATTTGTATAAACTCTAATTTATTACGGCGCATGTATCACTTAAATTTACAACATTGCTCTTCCATATTGTATAATAGAGTTCAGTGGTACATACAAACTACGAGTGTGCACGCCAAATAAAGCCCTAGCCGAAATTCGCAATCATTCATTTTACGGACTATACCTACTTAAACATTTTATACACACATGCAAAATAAAAAATACATACAGGGTGACTCACGGTGATCACCCATTAAAATATTTCAGAAACTACTATCATCTGAATTTTGAAAGTTTGGGTAATGGGGTTTTCGGGCATGGCCTCCTCAAATAAAATAATGACGTCTACGTAACACTTCCGGTTTTTCCAAAAATGGCACCAACTTTGTTATTTTAAATGTAACACCCTATACAACGTGTCCAAGATAAGGATGAACAGCATGGGGATCTTGAAAACGGTTAAATTAGAAAAAAGTTGTATAATTTAGGGCATGTTCACATGTAGTTTGCAAAAGTTCACTATTGTTTATCGTTTCCGAGATTTTAAACAAAATGCGATTTTTGGGTTTTTCTTTTTTCGTAATTCCTTCCTTTGTTTTAAAAGATTTTTAAAAACCAAAGATACTTCTTCATTGTCACTTTTTGAATTCTATTAGATGGCGTTTTCAATTTTTTTATACGACGTTTCGTCTCCGAGGATTCATCATCAACTTTATTTTTTTATATCGTCGCAACCAACGAAACACCCTGTATTAGATAGTATTTTTTATTACGAATTTAACGATGTATTACACATTATGGTATTGAAGCAAATTTTTTTAAAGAAATATTCGTATTAATTTTAGTATTTGATAATATTTTTTTATGTACAAATTTAACAACTCCAATCTTTTAAACCTATTTAATTAAAGTTAAACAATTGCAATAACTGTTTAAATGGGTTGCCGTTATTTTCTGGATACAGGTTGACTGTGTTTATTTGAATTTTTCTTAAAAATTAGCTTCAAAACCATAATGTGTAATACATCGTTAAATTCGTAATAAAAAATACTATCTAATACAGGGTGTTTCGTTGGTTGCGACGATATAAAAAAATAAAGTTGATGATGAATCCTCGGAGACGAAACGTCGTATAAAAAATTTGAAAACGCCATCTAATAGAATTCAAAAAGTGACAATGAAGAAGTATCTTTGGTTTTTAAAAATCTTTTAAAACAAAGGAAGGAATTACGAAAAAAGAAAAACCCAAAAATCGCATTTTGTTTAAATTCTCGAAAACGATAAACAATTAGGAACTTTTGCAAACTACATGTAAATATGCCCTAAATTATACAACTTTTTTCTAATTTAACCGCTTTCGTATCTCTTACCGTTTTCAAGATCCCCATGCTGTTCATCCTTATCTTGGACACGTTGTATATTATTTCGATTTTGGATTCTACGTAAAATTTTAGGTGGACTTTCATCAAGTTTTCTTATTCCTAAAATTAACCGTTCCGGAGATATTTAATTTTTTTAATAAAAATTAAAATGAACACTATCTACCTTAAAACCATGTGAATTCTACAGCAAGAAAGATAAAGGAACCATATTCATACGAGAGAGGATTCCTAAGCTTCCCATCCATACTTTCAAAGCGGCTTCATTGCATACAGGGTGGTGAAAATTTAAGGCCGAGTTTAGTTAACTTCAAATCATCATAAGTTGGTTTTTTCAAATGGAACACTGTGTATGTTTCGTCGTAGTCTGATGCACAATTTCATTCTCTTTCGAACGGTACCATGGTTCCCTATACCTATCTCTTCTAGTTTTTGAGATACCAACTGTTTTTTTGTACAGTCAACTAAGGTCATTCAATTTCTTGCGAAAATGGCTTAGCAGAACTTCAAAACAAACGACTGTTCTATTAGTTGTCAGTCTAACACCAATAGTGACAGTTGAATTAAATACTATTTATTAAAAAACTGGAAAACAACAACACGTATTCAAACGCAGGTATTCTAAATTTATTATTTATAAAATACCCGATGATGTTTTACTTGGATCACCTGGTTAAGAATTATTACCATTACTATCATCAGAGACAAGACAAGCACTACCAAAATCACCCGGCTGATGCGAACATCAGATTCCGTAGCGTTCGGTGATACACCGAGTTCATATGGAGGCGTATTTTACACAAAAGTATATTTTGAGTACATATGAGTACCTACACCTTGATTACAAGTGAATACACATGAAAACACATGAATATAAATGAGTACACTATCAGAACAAATTAATACACATGAGTACATATGAGTTCTGCAGAGTACACATGAGTACTGCAGAGTACATACGAGTACACAAAGCATGTACACCAGAGTACAGCCGTGCGTAACCCCTCGATAATTATAGACTAATTTTAGACTACTGATCGGCCATAGTGCCGATTTTCAAAAACCACCCCTAACGGGTTAACACTACACCGTTGGCATTAAAACATTCTGACCCTTGATCTAGCCACTGGACGGAGCTTGCCGACGTCGTTTTTAGTGTTAAACTCTCGTTTTTGTAAAAAAATATACTAAACCTGCAAATAACCTAAGCGCTTTTGTGACAAATTACGCTTAGGTTAGCATTCTTTTTAGTAGCAAACGTCGTTTAGTGTTCGCCCAGTGGCTAGATCAAGGGTCAGAATGTTATGATGCACCCCGTTGATATACCGATATAGTCTATAATAATTATTATAAACCACTTTATTCGCAGTTTTCCGCCGATTTTATACAGCCGGTATATCAACGGGGTAGTGTTAACCCGTAAGGGGTGGTTTTTGAAAATCGGCACTATGGCCGATCAGTAGTCTAAAATTAGTCTATAATTATAAACCACTTTGTTCGCAGTTTTCCGCTGATTTTATACAGCCGGTATATCAACGAGGTAGTGTTAACCCGTAAGGGGTGGTTTTTGAAAATCGGCACTATGGCCGATCAGTAGTCTAAAATTAGTCTATAATTATAAACCACTTTGTTTGCAGTTTTCCGCCGATTTTATACAGCCGGTATATCAACGGGGTAGTGTTAACCCGTAAGGGGTGGTTTTTGAAAATCGGCACTATGGCCGATCAGTAGTCTAAAATTAGTCTATAATTATAGGAATAACCTCTAAACATAACATTGTGGTGGGGGTACCACCATGATAGCTCCTATTCCGGTTTTGTCCAATCTCCAATACTGGAGTTGGTCCAAAATTTGAAAATGGTGGTCTAAAATAGTCTAAAATTAGTCTAAAATTATAGGCCTATCGCGGTCAATTTTCGAGAAAGTGGGGGTACTGACATTATTAAATAAACAAAACTTGACGTGACAACATCGAGATATTTTATGAGTTTATATTCGCACTACGTTTTAAGGTGTAAGTACGAACTGCAAGGTGTGCGACGAGGATAAAATATAGTCGCTAACCCTACACGATTAATGACTTTTAATACCAACTGTACTTACGATGACATTTTGGCTTTAATGCAAATTTTATTAAAGTTGCTTATGTCCGTTTTCACCATACAAATTAAGTAATGCTTAAAGTTAGGCAGAACTTAAATGCCGTGGCAACGATTGTTGAGACAATGGTTGCTATGGTATTTAAGTTCTGCCTAACTTTAAGCATTACTTAATTTGTATGGTGAAAACGGGCATTAGTAAATTATAATTTTAGTATTGGTACACGAATAATGACGTGCAACGGCTGGTCACTTGAACAGGGTATATTTGATCTTAAACCGTGTAAAATATAATACACCCCTGACCAGGCTCTTGCTTGAAGTTTGCAAAACGTCACAACAAAATAGACCAATAAGAACCGTGCTGTCTCCCTGGAAACGACTGTTCATGCGTCTGTATGTATTTGTTTTAGTTTTTCTTGGGAATGAATGGACTTTCCACTTTGATTTTCATATTAACTTTCCGTATAAAAACTACACACACTCCTTTGCAGCATCGCCAAAATTCCTGTTAGTTTTTGGAAAAAACCGAAAAAATCGGGGTACAATATGTTTTCATGTACGTATTGGCGCTTAATCAGCTTCTTTGTGCTTTCTTCATATTTCAAAGTTGTTTTTTTTTTCGTTTTTTTTTTCAAAATGCCTTTTTTGACGTACTGTAGGTACGTCCTTAAAAATGCACTATTCCATAAAAGCAGAACCCGTCTGCCGCTGTATATTTAATATTTTCATATGCTTTTCTTTGACTTTGAAATATTGAATTGTTCAAGTCTGGATTTCGTTTTAAGATTACAAAATTTTATTTTACACTTAAAATGTAAATTTCTCGCTTTTATAAATTCATAAACGTTGCCTGCTTTAAATTTATGTCACAAATGCAATCTGTAGGTAAATAGTTGATGCAGTGACATTACAAAGGTTTGTATATGAAATGTAACTTGTACATACATAAATGAAAATTACCGTGACTCTTTGAATTAATCGCCCTAGTTCTCATTTTATTGGACATGGGTTTTCTTGCAGCTTGTGGGCTGATATACTTAAAAGATTCTCTCCAATAAATAAAGTTAAATCGCATTACGACCATATTGCTTCTTTTTTTCAGATCGATGTGAGTGTATTGGTTAAAAACTTCGCATTTAGAAATAACTTTTCGGGTGTTCTCCTTCTCAAATTATCACTTGACTTTCTGGTGTAGCTGTAGCTCTCCTTTTTAAATTGAAACAGATTCATGTTTCAGAAATGATTACGTGATCGTCAATATTGAAATTTTATAAATCGGCCACACTATGGTCGTAATACAAAAATTGTCGTCCCTTTCATCTCGTTCGTTCTGTTAATATCCGATTTAATCGTACAGACGGCTATTGTTCCGTCTTTATTAATTATCAAGAAATTGTAAGAAATAACAAGTATCTATCTTCTTATTGTGTGGTTACTATGGAAACCTTTGCGGTATTGATTTTTATAAAAAATTCAAAAGGAGACTTTCAGTCACAAAGGCGCTAAAATCAAATGAAATTCTAAAAGCAAAAGCATCCAGAATAAATTGTACCGCATCCGTACAATGCTATGACAGATTTACTTCCCGAATGCCAAAAATCTAGACGTATCACACCAAAAGAATGTTTTAAAGATTTTAAATATTATATGCGTTCTTTGTGGCTAATATCAAAATTCCGTTCTTGATGTTACGTATTTGATTTTTATCACTAAAAAAGAAGAAATTTAATATTATTTTCGAAGTTACTTTTGCTCAACCTTCCGAGGATCCATTGCCTTTTTGAATGAACTTTTTTTAGTTTTGAGTTTTTCTTTTTTGTTTTGCTTTACTACGAGGGCTATTTTTTTTCAAGGTCCGATCGGTTGCGAAATAAAAACCCGCGCAAAAATCCGATGAACCTTTGCGTATATGTGTTGAGCAGCGTCTCTAGTATGGCCTTCAATCACGCCGCGTCACTTCGCTTAGTTGTGAATACGCAGCTAGCCCATAAACATGTCAACTACAATACCATCTCCCGCGAAGTATGAAGTGCGTGCGGTAATTCGATTTCTTCAGGTTGAGGGGTGTAATGCAGCCTCATCCGTTGTGACTCTTCAACGTCTGCGAAAGGTAATTCAGAATAAGCGGAGAGGAATGTTGTCATCACGTCATCAGGCATTGTTCTTCTCCACGAAAATGCTTGGCCGCACACTGCAGCTCTAACAAAGATGCTCCTCGTTGAGAAGTGTTTGATCACCATACAGCCCGGACTTGGCTCCATCCGATTTTCACCTCTTTGCTCACATAAAACGCTGGCTAGGAAGACAATATTTTGGCACAGACATCGAGCTGCAGACCAGCGTAGAAAAATGGCTCAAAACAGAGGCGGCTACGTTCTATGACAAGGGTATTGGAAAGTTGGTACCACGCTACGACAAATGGCTAAATCGGAGTGGCGACGATGTATAGAAATAGCGTAACTATGTACGCGATTCTTTTACGGACACCCAGCACCTTATGGTCTATCGGTGCAAGGTGATTCCACCATCAAGGTTGGAAGTATCCATTGAATTGTCGGACGTGGTTCCATTATCCCTCTTGCTTCTTTTGTGGGACAAACGCATACATTCCAAGATCTCTTATCTATGACTATAGCAAAAATTGACCTGAGGCGTATTACCATTATTTTTCACCTTTTCTCACTTTGCCATAGTTTTTTGGCTTGGGTGTCTTTTTTCCTCTGCTATGGATTATCCTATTTCGCACTACAATGATCTGTTGTTGTTTTCCGGATTGCCTTTGTATATGCTGCGAAAGTAGCGATGTTCAATTATGGTTTGTATCAAATAAAAGTATTTGTTCATAATTCATTACTAGCCATGCTGCAGTATCTATTATTGAATTACGTCTCCTATGCTAGTGTTTTATTTATAGAACCGTACTATGTTTCTACATCTTTTTGAATGACTTCAGGCACCGTACTGTACGGAATTCTCCACCTCTTATTGCGTACTTCGAACTATGTGATGATTGTGATGTCGAGCTTGAGTCTGTTTAATACTAGCGTCAAATTGCTTGTCTCAACAGTGTCTCATCATGGTATTGGAATCTTAACGCTTTAGTATGGTAAACTGGAACCACTATAAAGTGGCCAAGCCCATGGGTGGACAGACTACTTTCAGTAAATTTGATTATTAGTTTTCCTCCTCGCGCAACTGCATCATTGCAAGGTCGTGGTTACTACAACGATCGCGTATTGTGCCTGGAAGTCGTAGAATTCGCAAAAGTAATCCTCCTGTATTCCTTTTGCAAGCTATCCCTATTTCGTGTCGTCCTATAATTTAGATCGGCTTTCCTAAATCTCCAACCAATTTCCTGATGTTCTATATACAGGGTGTTTCTACTCAAAGTGGACAACGTAATAGAGGTTGTAGAACTCGTCAAAACTAACACTTTTTTGAAGTAATTTTTTCATTTTGGCTTTTGTTTTCGAATTATGGACCTTTTAATGTTTTTTTACAAATCTCTATATCTCCATTAAGTATTTGTAGTCAGATTTCAAAAAATTAACGTTTTTTGGAATCAACAGTTTAATATCTACAACGTTTGTTCAAAACTTTTTTACAAAAAATTTAGAACAGCAAAATGGTGGTCATTTTAAATTATAGTGGTAGAGTAGATTTTGTGCTATTCAATTTCCAAAATTTAAAATGACCGCCATTGGATGAGATATTTTTACTATAATCTTTTGAGTGTGTTTATTATGTTTAAATTTGTAAAATAAAATAAAAAAAAGTTATTCAAACAATAATAATCATTAAATTCTTTGACAATGATTTCAGGGTTTTCAATTAAGATTCTTTCAACCTTTGACGAAATATTTCTTCGATTGTTCGTAGATTTACTTATTCATTTCTTTTTTATGATATTTTTGGAGATATTTGAAGACTGCTTTACAAACTGTTTTGAAAATTCCAAAATGTCTTAATTGATAAACGCGTAGTATGCCGTTATGAAAAAATTTGAGGATTACATGAAGTTCTCTTTCCAGTTCCGAACTGTGTCTCATTGTTGATTATGACAAACGAAGATCCAATTTAATTTTCTAACATTTAGTTAAGTACCATCTGAGTGGCAATATCAATAGACAGACTGCTCGATTCATTGGGTTTGAATGACTTTATGTTACTTTTTCATTTTAAGAGTTTATGAACTTTGGAATCATAGGAAGGCATTTTGAATACATGCGCGGTACAATAATTAAAAGAAGGAAACATTATAGAATAATTTACAAAATGACCTACAGAAAACAACTTATGAGAAGAGTATCAAATTCTGTTTCAAGGTTGGAGTCGCCCAACGAAAAGGTAACAGACGGGTAGGAATTTTTGTTTGAGAAATATAAAAACACCTCTATTTTTATATCAAGGGGGACAACCTTGTCATGATTTTCAACCTGAAATAATTTCATCCCTTAAGCGCTGTGAGAACTACCCCTAAAATTTAAATAGGGAAGATGGGGCAGTGATGCGTCATTTGAAAGGTCATTCTTTTCTGATTTCGGTGAACTACTTTTTATTTAGTTTTTTTGCCTTTCTCAAAAAAAAATATTTCCTAGCCAGAAACCCGTCTGTTACCTTTTCGTTGGGCCACCCTGTATTTTATCACTTGAATTACAAAAATACATTATCCCATAACGTAGTAAAACAATGGCAATTTCATTATGCAATACTTCTTGTGTATTTCGTGTAAAATTTGAACTTGTGACCCGACATTTCCCACAGATTCATTTTCCAAGTTCCTCTTTCAAATGTATAAGGAAATCCTAAGTTCAATATTTTATAAAGCTGCTGTAACCGTTTCTTTCAAAAGGCTTAACTCTGGAATTAACGCTGTTGAAAATAAAGCAAATATATTTTATAGTTATTATAACTTCCTTACGTTTTTCTTTTGTGCAACTAAACTTCCCTTTAACTTTATTCGTTCTTTATAAAATAACAAAATAAAAACAAAACTAAACGTAGACTTGTCTAGGTTCCACTTTCCTTGATCGAGGACTTCTAATCGTTGGTATCTCTCCTAATCACACTCACCTTCGACTAAAGTTATTTTCATCAACGAGCATGTCATTACTTAATCTAAAATCCGGATCGATTTAGATCTTCTTCATAATTAGTAATAAATTTCAGCTGCAACTGAATTAATTAAAAATGATAAATTCGTACAGTGCAGCGGTGATGTTCTCATAATTAAAATACAACAAACGCAAGTACGCCGTAGGAAAAATAAATAGATGCCGTAATACAGTACTTTTTAATTAAAGTTTTTAATTCTTAAGGGGGCCTTTGAAAGAAAGAGAGCAGCGTTACTTGAACTTTATAGATTTTGTTCGTAAAGGGGAAGTGTAAATGGAGAGATTATCATTATCTTTGCTAAAGTAAACAGGCTTCCATATCAAAAATAAAAATCTTTTGTAAATAATTACTCCAGTGTAAATTTTACCGTTGTGAAACGAGCGCACATATTGAAGCAAAGAAAAAGTTTCTTTATATGAAGTGTACCGTGTAGAAAAATTACAAAAATCAAACAAAACTTTCATTCATCAATGTCCTATTTATAACTTCATCAACTAATAACTTCGTAATTAAACCCGACAACTTTCCTAAACCTTTCTCGTGCTGATCGATGTTAAAATTGTGGCCGTTCGCGGCGTCCACGAATCGAGAGTGCTAATAGTCTATTGTGAAGTTTTTTATTTCTTCATAATGGGATACCGCCATTAATCTTAATAACTTTCGAAAGTTGCAATGTCTGTTAGAATCATTTAAGAAGACAAACGGTGTCGTTTCAAAGTTGAGATTAGAGGTGTAGGTCGAGAAGTTTTTCAGGTCACTTGAATATATTTAGATTAATATCAAAAACAGATTGAATATAAATTGGGCCATGTCCAAAGTGGAATATCAACGAACGCCGGTAAGTAAATACCATTTTAAGAATCGTCAGGGTACAGGAAATTCTGAAATATGCCAAATATGTATGCGTCACATATTTTTTTACCTAACCAAGAATGTGTTCACTATGTATTTCTTTGTTCTACTTTATTAGTGCGTTCGAAGTCCATTTATTAAAGAACAATTAATTTTCTGCAAAATGCAGTAAGTTGAGAAGGTTACGAAGTCATTTATGAAAGAAACGACCGCGTTTATTTAATTAGTTCGGTCTACCAACCATAAATTAAGAATCTTTCACGAGTATTCGTTATAGCGGAAAATTGGAAAAATACTAGCAATTAACTAAAATTCTTTTGCCACGCTTAATTTAAAAGCTAATCGTTAAATGTTTTACTTTTCAATTTGGAGTAAAAGTTGAAGGCGATTGAAACACTTTAGATACTTTTTAATGTAGGATTTGAGTTTGAAACCATTTTGTCGGTAGCTTATATGTCTATTAGAAGTTTCAGCATTCATTTCATCTTATCTATTTCATGTTATACGCTCTAATCTATATCGTTTTCTTAATCGCCGCCTTGTTACATTTAGTTGAAGGGATCGTTTTTGGTTCTTTAGCTATTAGAATATCATCTAGTGTTTCTTGTGTCCGTTCTACACATTTCTTTTTGCTTAACATTGAATAGGTATCCATGGCAATGTCCATGTTGAAAAATTAGGTGCCATTAAAGCATGCACGAAAGTAGAATTAAGTTTATTGAAATAGTATGACAATTAAATCCTGCATTCCTTATGTTATTTTATGAAAATGTTTTGGCAATTGTAGTTTTACTAAGTGACTGTAACTGCAAGCAAATAAACTTAAAAAATTAACAAGAATACCGGAACAATTTATAATGCAATGACTCGGAAGGTCAGTTATAAGGGACGATATGGGGGTAGGTTAGATATGAGTATAGTACTTAAATTCAGCAAACAAATGAGGGTAGTCAAAGCTAAAATTAAATTATATATATAAAGTTAACGAATAAAGTTAAGTAAACTTACAGCGCCACGATAGTTCTTTAGAAAATTAAAGCTGCTAATTGGAACTACGAAAATCTTAGCAGCTTGTAGTATCAGCGATGTGACTGCTGAAAGAAATATGGGTATTCGATAAAAAAGTACACTGGAATAACGGTAATCGTGGTTATAATGAACAAATATAACAGTTAACACTTGGAATAATGTTTAACAAAACTGTTTCACAACATTAAATGAAACAATAAGGGGTTTACTTTTGCCTTGGGAACGACTGAAATACACAATAACAAATAAAATGAGGGTAGGTAACAAAACATAATATATCAGCAACCGACTTGTTAGCTGTGCAAAAGTCAGTAAATGTAATTAAACAAATCTTACCTTCTTACACATCAGTAGCGTTGATTGCGCAACCACAGTACTGTTGAATTATCTGATCGTAAGAGTTAATTAACAGAAGTTAGGGCTGCAACAAGCAGACCGACTGAAATATAACAGTTACGAAGTTGAGACAGTATCGAGTGTTGACATTTAACTAATTAGCAATTGGCTTTTTTGAGTTTTAACTTTGAACAAATTAAATTCATCAAGGTAAAAGATAACATTAATAACAAAAGTAATTTTAAAAGTAGTAAACAAAGTTATTGAAAAATTAAGTAAGAACATAACAAAATGAATTGAATGAATTATTAAAGCGAGTTCAGGTATAGTCAGCTCAAATAATTTAGCATAAACAATTTAGGCAATAATCAATAGTCAAATTCAAATAATAAAAAGTATGATATTAGGTTATAGTAACTTAGCGATGGTTTCCAAAGGTTGACGGAAGATGGCAGCAGATGAAAATCTTGTAGTAAATTATTTTCTTGATTCCGAAATTCGGAGATAATTAGAGGTGAGATAATGAGCAACAATTAACGTTGTTATCAGGAATCTAACCATCGACGTTCGACAGCAAGTAGAACGGAAATAATTTCAGGCAGGAACTCAAGACAAATTAGAATAACGATTTTCGTTGCCCAGTGAAATATCTGTAACGGAACTAACGCAAACGCAGCGGTTCAAAGGGACGCTTCTATTAGGAAAGAAAAGAAGGATGAAAAAGGTATCGAGAGCGAATTCTTTTAACAGAATAGAGAATTAGGAAATTTCTTAACTCTGTAATTCTGGCTAAAATCAATACTATCGACTTTTGCGAATTAGGTAACTAGTCGAGCAACGTAACAAGTCCGCGGACGAAGCGGCCAAGAACTCTTGGCTGCAGCAGCCGAAATCGAAAATTGTGTAAAGCAATTTTTTTAATTAGTTACGAAGGTCCTTAAAATAATTATTAAATAAGCCTTTAGAGTGCCGTTCCAGAAGAAGAGAACGAATCCAAAATGTTCTCTTTTGTTTTGCGTTTCTTAAGACACAAAAGGTCAACGATTAGAATTTCTTCTACATCTATATCGCTTGACGGAGGGGACACCACTGGCCCTGGTCTGGCTGCTCAATATTAAGGCTGTCTAGTGCGCGGGGTCCTAAAGCTAATATCTGTAGCATATTTTCAAAGCAGTCACCACAGAAAAGACATTTTCTTCTTCAACAGTTGATATACCTTCGAAAATATTTTTAAATGGGCTCCTAAACCCACTCAGAACTTGGTATCAAATTGTTGTTAGCAAGAAAACATTTTTTAAGCGTAAATACGCGATTTTTAATAGTTACAAAAACTTTTACGTATTGTTCTTCATTTAGCCTTGTAAGTTTTAACATAACAGACATATCGAAGATATGTGTGTAGAGCAACTAAAATAAAAAAAAATCGAAAGTGTAAATAGTAAAACTGTAGGTCCTATTATAGACTCTTGAGCAACTCTAGGAACTTTTGCGAATAATATAAATAATTCTGTTGTCCTGTATTACTGTTTGGATGCTGTCTGCAAAATAGTTGGTAAACTGTTGAATTTCCTTAGACCTTACACAAACATGTCGAAATGCATGTAAAAAAACATTATGGTTGATTGTTTCACATGTGTCTTTAAAATTTAGTACCAAAATGGTTGCCATACCTATACTCAATACCTACTTAACTAACACCATTTTGGTATAAGGACGTCATTTACATTGCGAGTTAAATTTTCTTCCAGTGATTGTCCAACAATAATGACCCACAAACTTGCCTGCATTATATGTATGATAGATGTATCACCTGTTAAGATTGTTTATAATAAAGGGGCTTTGGACGAAATATGTGTAATTTGGTATTTTGGTAACTACAAAATTTTTTGTGAATTGATCAACGAATACTGTATAAGTCAACTTCAAACCACAGATTTCCCGTAAAAGTATCAAAAACTGTCATGATATCGCGCAACGGATATCGTCATTATTGTTCTGTTGTGTGTACAGGGTGGTTTGGCTTGCAATGTCCAGGCGATATTTCCTAAACTAATAACTTTTGAAAAAAAATTTCAATCAAAACTTATTGAGGATTGTGTATTCTATATTATAGGGCAAAAAGGCATTTTTTTTGTTGAGCCATTTTTGGTGAACAAAAAAATTTTTTTTTAAATAGCAACATCAATTTTTTCATAGTTTAAAAAAGAGAAAAATTTTCTGAATTCAACGATGTGTAAATTTCAAATTTTGACATGCATTTATTTAAATACTTAAACAATAGTTTAATGTTTTAATAACAATATAACAAATATTTAATTTAATTAAAATTATTCAGATCCAGCATTCTAAACGTATTTGCATGTGGTTGCAATCTATTTGGGTTTAAGTTGCGATACCTGTTTTGCGCATTTCGTTTATTATTATCACATACGTAATAACATTGCAACATATCAGCCTTTTCGTTATTTGTGAGAGTCAATCGAATAATGACAAAATAAAGCAACTTATTATGTTTTTGTTACTTAAAACATGAAAAATTTGTTGACAGATGACGTGCAGTTTTGTTTTCATAGCATCCTATGTTAATGAAATCAAATATTTCTTCTA
Source organism: Pyrocoelia pectoralis (assembly GCA_036250285.1). Classification (NCBI taxonomy): domain Eukaryota; kingdom Metazoa; phylum Arthropoda; class Insecta; order Coleoptera; family Lampyridae; genus Pyrocoelia; species Pyrocoelia pectoralis. The sequence continues at coordinate 33,194,667 of CM070077.1, forward strand.
TTGCTATTAAGACATTAAATTATTGTTTATTTAAATAAATTCCGTATCAAAATTTGAAATTTATACTTTGTTGAATTCAGAAAAATTTTCTCTATTCAAAAAATGTCGCTATTTAAAAAAAATTTTTTTTTGTTCACCAATAATGGCTCAACAAAAAAAAAGGTGTTTTTGCCCTATAATATAGAATACGTAATACTCAATAACTTTCAATTTAAATGTTTATATCGTCTGGCATTGCAAGCCAAACCACCCTGTATGTAAAGCTTTGTGGTCTTCTCGTCTGCACCCATTGATGCACATTTAGCTTCCTGTTCGTATCTTATTATTGGATCTAAGATTCGTCCCGAATGGTTACTGCGACCGATTGGTCTATTAAGCATACACAAATGCTTCATATCGGCAGATGTACAGACTATTTCCGTCGTAAGTTCTATGTTTGTTGTGCTTAATTTTAAGATGGGTTTTGCTAAATCGCCGTTTTGTTTCCCAGGAAGATCTTAGAATGGATCTAACCTGAGATTTTCCATCAATGTTTGTAATGTTCTTTTATGAGTATTGCTTAAATCCCTTTTTTGGCTATGTTATATGTAATTAGTCATGGCCAAAATCGGTCTTGGTCTTGCAGTCTTGTCTTGGTCTCGCATGTGAGACCAAGACCAAGACAGCAACACCAATAGCAAAACCAAGACCAAGACTGGATGCAAGACCAGCTCAGTTATTATAATTTACTTTGATCATTAAACCCAATACCAATTCTTATTCTCTGCAATAATCTAATTTAGTAGCATTTAGTGGCACAAAATGTCGATTAATTTGATATCTTTCATAAGTACGGTGTAAAAATGCAAGACTGCAAGAGTCTTGCGTGCAAGACCAAGAACAAGACCAAGACTAAGGATATCAATCCAAGACCAATTGGTCTTGTCTTGGTCTTGCGTTTGGCCATCACTATACATATGTAATCCCACACGAGCTCTATTAGCATTTTTACCTCGTACACTCTAGAGTCGGTGTCCTTGATGGTTTTGTAATCGCCTGTGTAGTACACGATTCAATTGCGCGTTACGTTGCTAAAATTATTCTAACTGTCGTATATCGAGTATTGAGGGTAAATTCTTTGGTTATCCTCTCAGTTACTGTAGACATACTTCTCTAAGGCCCCTGAGTTCCATAGTTCCAATAGTTTCAAGATAAAGGACGGTTAGACTGATGAGTCTAAACGACTTGCCTTGGGCGTTGGACTTATGAAGCTCCCTCAGCTTTCCATAGATGTGAATATGACTTTTACATCCTTCCACGCCATGGGTATGTAGGTAACTAGGCAGGCAATACCTCCGCGTGAAGTTATCCACGGATTTTTCTCGCTCCATATCGCGAAAACGTGACAAGAAATGAAACAACAAACAGTAAGCAAATGAGCTAAATTGGGCATAATATACAGATTGCCAATCCACAAAACTACCTACATTTTATTAAAAAAATTACAGAAAACAAACATAAGAATGATAATAAAATGACAACGATTGAAAATAACCAAATAAGTTCTAAGTTTAAAGAACATCAAGGAAGCTATGATGATTTACTTAAAACTACGGCTTTATTTAAAATTAATATTTGAAGAAAATGTCGGAAAGAGAAATTGAGCTAAAACTTTCAGACAGGGAAACATCAATTCTAAATTTCCAGTTTATTGTTCTCATCCAAATAAAAAACAGGCTGAGTTACATTTCCTTTTACCTAATCAGTTTTCCAACTTGTTTACATATAAATGACACATTTAGTTTAAAAGGAAAACATACACACAGTTGCGCAAGACGTTTTATACTAATTACTATTGAAAAACTATAGCAAACTTCTAAATTAATTCCGTCCGTTAAAATTCCTACAAGTTTAATGCATAGTATTTTAGTAATTTAAAATGAAGAATAAAAACAAAAAAAACATTTTTGTTAAATGTTGATGGTACGAGAATGCTTGACAAACTCCAAATTTCACACATCAACCGACCGAAATTTAATCTTTGTATTCATATTCAAACAATGTAACATTGATTAACATTTATATAGAGGTTTCATTTAAAGCGTAAATTTTAATAATAAATTTGAATATTGCCTACTTTACATAACATCAGTTTTAAACAAATTTGTAACAATCAGGCTGGCAAAATCATTACAACTTCATACAAATATAATAAGTCAACTTCAACAGTCTGACAACTCGTAATTTAAATTTCTCCCACCTAATTAAAACATTTCCTATTCCTTTTGAAGTAATAAAATTTAATTTGAAAACTTTTCATATTGGAAGCCTTAATAATCGCAATTTCACTAGTTAGTCGTCGACGTACCTATTGATTCTTATCAATTAACAAAGTTCGTTAACTAGTTTTGTTAACGATAATGCCTTTTTTATTAGATCTCCTGCAAACTTTTCGAATATAATTTTCTTATACTTAACTTTAGCCTTGCGTTTCGTTATCGCGTTGCCTAATCAAGACAACTTGTAAACTACGTAATTTTCCATGTGGGTAAAAGGAAGTATGTAGCTAGTAAGATTAAACAATTTGTAGTAGAAGCTCTGATTAGTTAGCAATCTTCTATCCGCTTATATTCTGGGATCGTAGCTAATTTTTTTGACACATTTATTATTATTAATGACTATTACAATATTTCTTAATAAAATAAAAGAGCAATATTGCCATAATGAAATCTTGACGAATTTTTGATTAATTTCACTTGGATTGTTGTTTATTTAAGGTATATATTAGAGTTTTGGCTGGAATAGTCCTTATAGTAGGGGAGCTGGGGATGCTAAATCGATAGTTATAAAGCGTCATGGGGACCTATTGGATTGTGAAGATTAGGTCCTAAAACGAAAAAAAATTATGTTACGTTTGCCATTACATATATTTTTAATCTGACAATTTGAAAAAAAATACGCTGTTGATTTTCCAAATTTCGTCTGAACATAGCGACTCTGCATAGTAGAGCAGGAAAAATCCAAAATTCATGGCAGTAGACGTCTCTCCAACAATTTGTGTCACAACGGGCAGTAAATGGTTACATTCATGCAACACTTTGATTTTTCATTAGTACTTTACTCTATTTCCATTTGTGAAATATTATTGAAAAGTGGGTAATCAGTTAATCACTATATAATAACCGAAAGATGTGTATATGTGTGTGTTGCTGTGCACTTTTCCGACAGTCGCCGAATCCTGACGAATGAGGATGTGATATTTTAAAACCAAAGCTATTATAAATTTATAACCTACAAATTAATGCTATAATTATAGATACTCCCGCAAACCACGTAAATATCTGCACTAATTTTTTTCAAAGTAAGTTTTAAACATTTTAGTATAAAAGTCCGTCATCTTATTCAAGCGGTATTTGTGTCTAAATATATTTTCTTTACTTAGAAAATACGTTCAAAGTTTCCTTATGGAGATTAAGTACGTGTAAAATAGAATTCGCTATTTGTGCTTATTTTTGGATGAAAATTTTGTGTAAACATGCAAAGTTTGTCTGTCCGAGGTCCTTAACCCATTTCGAACATTAAAACAATGCCAGAAAGTATTTTCGCGAAAATTTTCAAAATGACAAGTATCGGAAACTTTTTCTCGGTAACATGGAAATTTAATTATTTCAAGTTGAAAAGTTATCCAAATGATGAGCAATGATTCTATAGTTTATTTCACGGATAAACAGGTTCCGTCAACATGGCCGTCGTCTCAGATACAGCAACATTAGTACGCAAAGTCACTAACTATCTTAAATATATAACATACAAAACAAAAAGGTATTATGTTGGCTAACATGTACAGTATGTTGCATCCTATGTTAACTAATGTGTTTGTTAAAGAACAAAACATTCACTGAATTTGTCCTTGAAATATCTTTACGAATTTAATTGTAGCCCATTAGCGTACATGGTAAAGTTTATACTTTATTTTATACTACCTATAACATAAATTATTTACACCATGTTGACGGAACCTGTTTATCCGTGAGACAAACTATATTATGCCTCGCGTTAACATTTTCATCGTTAAAATGATGTAAAAAGTAGTAAGAGCATTCATCGTAGACTAATTTATGTGCCCCGATACCTTCTTTCCGTAACTTTCGAAATGTACATGTTTGTGTGCTTATTTCGAATTTAGAGATTTTGAACGATGGAAGATGTTATAGGTAACATATATAATCGTATGTTTTCACCGAGAAAAATGTTTTTGTCTACATATTTAACTATCTATTGATGAAAGTAGGTGGCAAGTGTATTGTTACGTTACACTATACCAAAGAGAATACCTATACTTTGACTATACTTCTAAATATACAACTTATATTGTAATTAAGAGGAAGTAAAATCCATATTTACTGCTGTACATATACGTGTAAATGATGCCTTTAGTTAGTGAAATAAACGAAAATTTGAAACTGTTTAAGGTAGAGAAGGTCTTTCTATAAAACAGATGTTATGCAACGTTAGACCAGCTTCTATTTGTACATTTTATGTTTTATGGTATTTTTAGTTTTACTATAGTTAAAGATGAATGTTAAAACGTTCTCCCTAAGGCCATTCGTATTCCCAAAAAGCTGCCAGTGTCCAAATTGAGTTCTTTTACATTCAAAATTCATTCTAAACTATCCTTATGAAGTTCACACGGAATTTGTTATATTTTCGTTAATTTTTGGGCAAAGACTATGTGCAAAGACGTAATTAGCATTGTGAAAGGGCCATTATGTATTTTTTGTCTCAAATCTATTCCAAAACGTTTGCATTTTACATTTTTTTAAATAATTGGTAAAAACTTACTATAACTATAGGTAGGAACGAATTCGTATATCTTTACCAAATATCAACCCATTTTTGTGATTTTTACGTCAAATGTAAGTAAATGTAATCCATTATTTTAGGTACTTTAATAACTTGCTAAATTACAGATACCTACAGGGTCAAAAATCTGAAAAGGTACAAAAATATAAATTTTTTTTCTTTTTTCAAGCCAGCTCAACAAGGTGTAATATTTTAAAACAAAAGCTATTACAACCTACAATCACAGATACCCCCCCCCTCCCCCAAAGCATGCAAAACGCGAGAATCGCGTGTACCCCCGTTTATAGTAAATAATTAGACGCTTTGTATGACCCATTGCGTAGGGGTTATCAGATACAACGAACCGGAGAATAAATATTGTACACGGGAGGCACTGGAGCGTCTCTGGACAAGTAGAGCACTAGTATGCTCCCTTCCCTTTTTCTAGTGAACGTGTCACCCATCTAAGTACTGACCGTGCTAAGCCTCGCTTAACTTCCAATACTTGTATGGATTGTGTCGGAAAAAGTTAATGCTAAAAAATGCACACTTTACGTTACACATAATACGATTACTTTAAATAGGAAATGCCTTATTTCATCGTTGTGGACACGTTTGGAAACACCTGAGAAGCATTTTCCCTTCTGATTCTTACATTCAGCCACCATCGTCCTCCTCGAGTTTTGAGTTTTTGGAAGAGCCAGGAGTCGCTGGATCTAAATCCAAAGAGTATGGTGCAGACATAAGAATGTTTTTATTGGTCAAAAGCGGGCGAACCAAAAGCGATGTGTAATGAGGAGGGAAGCCATTCCGTTTTTCTGCTTTCTTTCTAATCGTGTCATTGGCGCTTACAATAGTACTTTTATGCCGCTTGAAGCAAAACTTAATGTTGGCACGTTGGCGAAATTTAGGGTTTGCCACGAGCTTCTTTCGCACCTTCTTACTATTTAAGTCCTCGTATTCGTTGCCTAGAGCGTCCATGGACGGCTTTGTGTGATCACATTTACTCTACTTTTTGATCTCACCTCAATAGATAATATGCTGTACTTACTATTTTTTCGTCCCACTTTATTGTTTATTATAATTCCGATTGATGACGTTCCTTTCTCAACGTTTGTGAATGTAATGTAAGCAAACAAGAAACGCCGCCGTGGAGGCATTTGCACCGTGGCTAAAAGCGTTTAGTCCGTACTGCAGTCTAAATTTCGAAATTTTTTAAGTCAAAAATGCCAACTCTATGAAATGGCCGAGGTAATGGCATATCAAAGAAGTCAAAATTAGGACCTAAAGCATTACCTCAATATAATATGTAACATTTGTTCCGGAAGAAAGGGAACTGAAATCCACATCCTACCAATCTGGATGATATTTCACGGGAAGATTATTGGGTCAAGTTCTAAAGTCGTAATCGTTGCACTTGAATCTCCAAAGTTCAGCACGCTCGAAGTTACTTGCATCTCAACTACTTGAATAATACCTGCATCTGCTTAATCTTGTTCTTATTATCTTCCATTCAAGGTCATTCTTGAAATACATGTATACGTCATAATCTATTTAAAATAGTTTATTACAGGCTCATTAAATGCCGACCTCGCGACCAGCGCACATGATGGTATAAGGTGGGCCCCCATTAGGTTTCTCATTAAGTAAGAGGATTTAAAATCGTCACTACAAAACTTGCCGACTATATTATTATCTTGGAGGCTAATGTATCTATTGTGCCAATTATAGTTGAATTTTGTCTCAGGCTATGGTTGTTTCTCTCTTATCCAGTGGATTATCGATCATAATTATATGAAGTTGCAAGACCAATCTGTTTAGCTCGTAGTCGATTCTGATTGAGCTTTTTGTTTTTCTTCGCTGAGGTTGTATAAGTTATTCGACCCCTACATCATTTTCTCTTCACAAGATCTTGCAACTTTGTATCTTCAGTGGCCTGTAGGAGCGTAATGGATATGATCTTTGCTTTCTTTGCGAGGGTTGCGCCAGTTTGTTTTTGTATAAGTCTTCTGACCTGCACCTGCAAGAATGTAAGGTCATTTAACTTTTTGATATACACTGTGTCCCAATTTCGATGCTCACCATTGGTATCTCGGTTATTAGAAGACGTAGGGCAACGGTTAAATGGGGAAAGTTTTGCAGAATTTAATACTCACGACAAATATCATTTCAAATTTGACCTAACTTTTTTAATTTTTAAAATATTTAGAAAAAACCAAAATGTGTCGATTTTCATTTTCCTCAATAACTCTTTAACGCTTAATCTGACCTCTTTTAAAGTTTTACATTATTCAGACACTTTTTTAAGACAAATTATTTGATATAATCAGAAGCCCCCGATTGTCTTTTGTTTTTAAGTTATTAGTGCTATCTTTTGTTTTTCATATGGCGGCCATATTGGATTTTTGGTTGGTTAGATAGTCTTTAAAAAGAGTTTTCCAACGATGTATAACATGCCTGAAAATATTTAGTTATAGTTTGTCCCACGAAAACTCGAGTGTGACTCATTAGTTATTGCTGTGCGAATTAACGCAAATTATCTGCGATTGATTTTTTAACGATCTATAGGTAAGCGACATTATAAAGCAAATGTTTCGATTTATTCACCGGTACGGTTTTTCGGATCTGATTCATGTCATGGCGATCATTACTCTTATGAGGGCGAGGGAATCGCGAATGGGGCATAAACCTTCAAAAATTGATTACACTTAATTAATGTACGTATTTAGTAGTAATTCGCATATTTTGTAGAGAACAAACTTATGAAATTTTTAATTTGACCTGTAACTACCAATTATTGTGCTCAGCAAAGGTGCGGTACCTATTCCTAAATCTTGTATATTTTCGTAACCAGTGCTCGGATTTCGTTGATTGTTTTTGCATTTTATTCATAAAAGCGAGATCTAAAAGATTAATAATAATAAAATAAAAAGTGATATGTTTTTTAGCGTTTTTTTACATATTCCATAATTTAAGATTTTAAGCCCAAAAACATTAAATCCGCTAGGATTATCAATTTCGGTTATATAACAATTTATCTTAGGAATACAAAACTGTGCAATTAGAGTCTACGTATGTTCGATTTGGACATACGGTTGCTAAGATATAGCCAAAAATAGGTTCGCGGGCATTTTCAAGATGGCGGAGAAGATGGCGGCCGTTCAACTTTCCCCTCTCTAATATTGTTCAATGGGTCATTGACAACAATCCTGGAGGGAGGGCCAAACTTTTACACGCTTGGCCCAATGAAAATTCTATGGAGATTGTTACGTACTAGTTTTAATTTCATTTATTATTTACAACCATTTTTTATATTTACATAATATTTCAATTGAAATAATATACCTTTCCTTGATGATCTTTTAGTCTACAAACTCTTTTTGTTCAAAGCTCACTACAGTCTGCCTTCTTTTGGTATCCTTTCAAGTTGTCACTTTAATGACATTTTAAATATATAATTTAATTTTTATTTATCTCTACATAGATTTAATTTGAATTTTGAACTTGAACGTTTTAGTGTTGGGAGTGTTAAAATAAGATTTATATCATACCTTTGGATTGTCGATCTATACTTAAGAACGTAGGCGATTATTTTTTTCGACAATTGAGACGAGATAACAGCCCAGATAGTAACTGCTTGTTAATTATCATATAAATGTTATTTCATACCAAAATTGGTATAAGTATTTTGATTTCAAGGTAGTTGACACAGCAATATACAACGCACGCGACGTGACACATTACAATTTTGGAAACGATCAAAAACCCACTACATGCTTACTAGCAGAAAAAAAACGAGAATAATACCAAACGTTGTAAAAAAGGGTTTCAAACTCAGTAGCACGTTCCAACGAATAAACAATACACAAAAGGATACTCTCCCGCCATCCTTTCGCATTCAATATCGTTATCTTTTATATCTTTTGTTTCTATACATTATTGTATCTTATTCTTCCGTATAATGAAAAATGTTCATTTGCATAACGACGCAAGACATGTGCGTTGTTCAACCTCTTTTGAAATTTCTAATTTAGCTTAGCAAACAAGCTAATAAAACGCGCATTCAAACTGTATCTCATTAAATTGATACGAACCCGTTAATTGAACATTCAAATTAAAATCCTTCCCCACACATATATTTTGTGCGTTGTACTGCGGTCTTAGTAATTTACGTATCGCTTACAAATAACTTAGAACCCATCTTATTTTATTACACGAAACAGAATTCAAATAGAGGCATGTAGTGTTATTACAAAATTTACCATATTACCTTACTAATTATATTTAGAGATTAGCTAAGACATCAAAATAACAATAATTGATTACATGAAAGGGAAGAGAAAGATTTATTGTACAAATAAACTTTAATTAAGAATCGTACACATAGGAATGGGATATCGAAACTCTAACAATCGGGAACAAACAAGACAGACAAATTAAATAAAAGTGTATTGATTCTCTACCCAAAAATTAATTATAGTTAATTGTTTCTTATCAGGTTCAAAGAAGGAATCGGTATCTAGAAAATTTAACATTCGAAAAGGTATAACATTTTCTAGATTCGAAATTGAAAAAAGATCTTACAACAATAATGTGTAAAAGGGGAGTCAATTGAAATCATTTATTACTCTCGGGAATGAATGTAAAATTAATTATTAACATTGCAGAACGACTGTTTACACAAAAGCTGTTCTCCGCGAAGTGGAAAAAGGCAAACGGATAACGCTCTCAACCATCCAAATTCTTCCATTTCAGCATGACAAAGAAACGAATCATAGATTAAATGATGACATACCGGGTGGCCGATTTATCTGAAGACATTGAAATATCTCGAAAACTACGGAACGGATCAAAAAAGTTGTGAATAAAATTTGTTCGCTTGGAAGGGGGCCAAATGTTTCAGATAAAAGTTACTTATTTTTTATGGGGAATCCGAATCTGCAATAAAAAAGGGGGTTCCTTCTTACGATTTCAAAGTTGCCCCTAGGGTAAGGGGTGGGGGTCGATATTGGTATCATTGGATGACCCCCTTCCAAACGAAAAAATTTTATTCACAACTTTTTTGATCCGATCCGTAGTTTTCGAGATATTTCAATGTCTTCATATAAATCGGCTACCCGCTATTGTTTATTGCGGGCGAATCACTGGCTTTTTGAAATGCAACAATTTTTTGAGGCTGGGTTTATTCTCGTCAGAGTCATAAATTATGAGTTAAACAATAGAGAATTTGGAACTACCTACGAGTATCTTACATACTTTGTATTTTGAATTACACTTCACTTCGAACACTATCATTGTTCTTTGTTAGACAATTTGGTTCAATAAACAGAAATGGCATTTTTTCGTCAGTAGAAAAATTTGGTGTATCTATTTGTTCTTCTTTTTATTATTATTATTTTCTTATTTGTCTGTTTACCTTCAGTCTTTACCCTCTCACGAGTTTAAATGATCCGCCCTTCTTGATCTTCCATTAGAGTTAAACTTCCGCCATGTTGGAAATTTGGGTAACAGTTTAGTGTGCTGTCGGTAACTAATTTTGCGGAAATTTTTTTATGAATGATAGAAAAAATGAAAAAAATTTTTGGCGGAAAACGACATTTTGCTATTATTTATTTATTCAATTGCGCTCATTCTGTTATAGCTTTTCTGAGTTGCCTGGTAATACTCTCTTATAGGGGAAAAGTTCAAACCCCTTGGTGCATCCGATAGGATACTACCTAATTACCTACCGAAATTTGTGTTAACAGGTCAATTTCGTTGGAAAAGAAAGGTTGTTTCGATTGAGCAAAATTAACTTTTAAGGTTTTACCACAGTATATATACGAACCAGTATGATATCTTGTGACGTCACGCGCTAAACTTTCTGTGACCTTCAACACTGCTCGGATAAGAATCTCATCTGACCGCCAGTATTGTGCATAGTGAAAAGTAAAATAAATCGTGGAGGGGTGCGTTCAAGGTCCTAAGAGCTCTGTCGATTTATGAATGAAATGAGTAGGAGTTATTAATATTATTGTACTGGTTCGTGTATATACTGTGGTTTTACTATATCAGTCATCGCTATCTTTAGGGATGTCTAAATCCCTGAGGGTAGTGATGTCTATGGAAAATAAGTCATTGGATTATCGTGATGGAAAAAATAGAAATTCATCCAAATAAATCACTTTTTGTTCTATTGTTTGCGTATCCATCCGCGCGTACTTCTACACTTGAACTAACTAATATTAAGGGAATTTTTCTATAGGGATGAAACATTGTTTTTCTATACCATATTGAGCATTTATTTCGAAAAAAATTTGTATAGTCTGCATATACTTTGACACTTTGTGCACAATCTGTGCTTGTCTTTGATTGCTCTCATTCTTAAAACTGTACAAAATTCGTATGTATAAGCAAAATGCTTCAGGGTCTGTCGTCGTTTTTGGATTAACTTGTTTAATTATAAAAGTAAAGACAACCTGCTACTCCTTAAATAATGAGTTATCAAAAAAAACGCAATAGACGCAGTACAAGAGCTACATTGAATTACTGCAACAAGCATATACAGGGTGTTGCAAAAAGGTGTAGCGAGCAATGCATATCCGGATTCTACATATAAGGTGTACCAATCTTACGACATTGTTCGGTATATGGCTTATTTCAAGAGATATCAAACAATGTCGTTAAAAAAAATAATAGATGTCTTTAAGGACCATATTTCTAAATTATGTTGAACTATACAGGGTGTTGCATAACTCCATTACAAACCAAACATATGATTTTTTAAATGAGAGCCCCTGCATATTATGCCAAATTCGGATTGCCCACATTTTTTCGAGCCTTTTGATATAAGGTTTTGCTACGTTATACAGAGTCCTTTAAAAGTTATGGGCACGTTTATGTTAAAATCGTGGCTAAATCAACGCCCTCTAGTTTACTGTACGTTACAGATCGAAACTCGGATCTTTCATTTCCTTTCTTCTTTTAAATGGAACACCCTGTATTTTATTACATAAATAGAATCTTTGATTATGTAGCTTTAATTTCATGAAAACTACGGAATAAAAATAAATTGTGCAAGAAACAACATTTTTAGTACTTTTATTGTTAATACTTAATTTTCTTTAGTAGTGTTCATGGAATTTTGCTGTAAAATGGTTGAATGTCCGCCATTTTGAAAATTGATAATTTTGGAAGTTATAGACTTCTGAGAAAGAAAGACATTCATAAAAATTAATTGTATAAATTTCTCCATTCCTAATTTAGCTCAATTATATTAAATAAAATACTTGAGATGTAGCTAAAAATTTTTATTGAGGTTTTCTATGGCTATCGATTTCGACATTCTTGTCATCATCAGGCCGAGCTGTAAGTATATGATATACTTACAGCTCGGCCATAGATAACCTCAAAAAAATTTTTAGCTACATCTCAAGCATTTTATTTAATATTCATAAAAATATCTTGAAGGGTTTTTTAAATAATAATTATTTTCAAGAAAATACATAATGGCTGATTACGGCTAAAGTAAGCCGAAATCATAAAAATGTTACTGAACATTTTAGACTTATTATTATTATTATTATTGGTTCTGGGGGTGGTCCCAATAGGTTCCCGCACTGCGACCTTTTGGTCTATTGTGCTCCCCGGTGTTGTCTACCCTTCAAGAATACCTGTATCTTTTACAAAGTCCAGGATTTTAGTGGGGTGAATCTTCGTTACTTCCTCTTGTGTAATTTTTTCATTTCCAAGTAGGAGTTCCCTTGCCTTTATGAATGCCTCACATTGGCAAATGCCGTGATAGGGCGTTTCATCTGCCTCACCACAACCCCTGCATGTCGGGCTTTCAGTCAGTCCCATGTTGTGCAGGTGTTTGTTCATGCGACCGTGGCCCGTGACCATTTCGGTCGCAAGTTTTATCTTCGTCCTGCTTAGCTTTAAGATGAACGTAGCTAGGTCCCAGTTTGGTGTTTCCAGGAAGATCTTGGAATGACTCTGTCCTGGGATTTTCGACCAATGTCTGCAATGCTCTTTCGTGAGTATTGCTTGAATCTCCTTTTTGACTGTGTTATAAGTAATCCCACAAGCCGGTTCGGGTCCTATGAATGGTTTTGCGCTTGCCATTCTCGCAAGCTCGTCAGCAACCTGGTTACCTGCGATTCCCGCATGCCCAGGTGCCCACACTAGTGTGACTGAGTTGCACTTACCTAGTGCGTTTAGCATTTGTGTGCATTCAAGGACTAGCCCTGAATTTACCACATATGAGTCTATTGCTGCAATCGCTGCTTTGCTGTCTGTCACTATAAAGATTTTCCTTTTGATAAGGTTCTCTTTTAATAGTTGAGCAGCCGCCGTCAGGATTGCATATACCTCGGCTTGGAATACGGTCGCTTGTTGTCCTAGGCTTACAGAAATTCTGCAGCCCCGTCCATTGCTCCCGTATACTCCAGAGCCGGTGCCCTTTGTGGTTTTCGAGCCGTCTGTGTAATACACGATTCCATTCAGCTTCGCTTTACTGGAATTGCTCTCCCAGTTTTGCCGAGTGGGGATTGTTGTCTTAAACAGTTTGATAGGACAAACTGTTTTGGGTATCCTCTCAGTGTTCATACTAAGGGTTTTGTCTTTGGAGATTTCGTCAAAGATGAGCGAGTGCCCCGCCCTTGACGATCCCTCCTCGCCGTTAACTCTCAGCCGGTATGCCCCTCTGAGCGCCTCTGCCCTAATTGCTAGGTTTAGTGGCGGTAAGTTCAGGAGGGTCTCCATAGCTGCCGTAGGGGTGGTTATCATTGCCCCCGTGATGCCAAGGCAAGCCCTACGCTGCACCTTGCTGAGTTTCTGTATGTTCGTGTGGGTGGAGGTTTTATGCCACCACACCAGTGAGCCATACGTAATGATCGGTCTGATCATTCTGGTGTATATCCAGTGGGTCATCATTGGAGATAAGCCCCACTTGCTTCCGAACGCTCGCCTGCAAGCCCACAAGGACTTTGTGGCTTTGTTCGCTGTCTTCTCTAGGTGCGGTTTGAAGGTTAGCCCTTGGTCTAGCGTTATTCCCAAGTATTTGCCTTCTCCCACAACCTTCACCTTGGTGCCATACATTGCTATGTCTTTTAGTTTTGTCGGCCCTTTTCTTCGTGAGAAGAGAATGAGGTTCGTTTTTGTTGGATTAACAGACAGACCCTCTTCTCCGCACCATGCTTCCACTAGATTTAAAGCTCCCTGCATCACAAATGATACGGTCTCTTCAAATCTGCCACGTACCACAATCGCTATGTCATCGGCATAGCCAACCGTGGTTATTTTTATATGTAGAATCCGGATATGCATAGCTCGGTACACCTTTTTGTAACACCCTGTATATACTTAATTGATAAATAGCAATTTTGTTCACACTGGTATGCAGGCGAGTTGTATTTCTCACAACGTATTAAATATTTAAAAGGAAATATCTAATCGTGGTCATAAATTAGGATCGTAGAATGATCGCCGCGCCGGTATTGTAATTGCAGCGCTCAGTTGGTATAGTCTATCTTTATTTAGGTCTTTTGCTAATTTCATTGGACATACGGGTAGACCATTTTAATCAATACACGCGAATATCTCGAATAGGACCATTTTTCGTCCACGCTTTTCGTCCTGGGTTTGGAGCTGCTTGACCATCAAACAGAATGGATCCAGATAACGGATGGGAACAACACACACACAGCGTAAGAGAGGGAGACCTGCAGTTACAAAACAATGACGAAGTATGATGCGAGGTTTTTGGGTGCTTGATTAGATTAAATTTTGAAAAAAATTGTCCTTTTGGAAATATTTGCGTGTATTGATTAAAATGGTCTACCCTGTATAACATTAATTGCCATTATATTTCTATATTTCGTATGCTGTATGTTATTAGCTTATTACAGAAGTGTATCTGTAATTCCCTGTGGGAATTGTTTAAAATTGAGTGCTTGGCTATTTTATTTGTAAATATGGGAATTTTAGTTGATGGTTGACCAACTCTCTCTCAGTGATAGTCAAGCCACTGGTGGTTCAACGGCTTGTGCCACAATCGTAATAAGACCGTCTTTTTCACTTCATTCCTTAGTTGCACACGGAATTTTTAATCCATTATCGACTTCAATCTTATGATTTAAATAATTTCCTTAAGGCCATATCCTCTCACGTTAATTATACTAATAAAAAATGTGACAAGAAGTTGTACGTTTACACTAACGAGTTTCCTTTAATCCTGCTTACTAAACTTTAAAATGAAAAAATATTTAATTCTAAACTTCTGAAAATTACAAAACTCAATTCAGACACACTTTACTTTATGTCTGTCAAACAGATTACTTTTTTTTATTTTTCGAGATTGCTTGGATTTCCTGTTAGTAATTAGCTTACATTCGTTCCCTTTCACTTTTTGGATCGTGGTGAAGTTTTCCGATAACAGTTTTGCATTATCATTTCCTATCACCATTATTTGTACGGGTTACATTTTATCACAATGTTATTACTAATGAACGATTCCTTCCGTTGCAAAGCTCAACTGCACAATGGGAAAAGCCACCCTCTCTAAAAATAAATAAGGGCGGCGTATAGAGCATTAGTCTTCATTTCGAAAATAGTTCAAGAATTACATCTGTCTCATATAATAAAGTTTCACGATAACAAAAGAACTGTTCGCGCGTCTCACCTTGTAATTGCTACTTCTGCATGATTCGAAACTTACCACTCAAAGAATCCCTTTCGTAGTCAACCCTCATAAATAGACCTTTAT
Organism: Pyrocoelia pectoralis; assembly: GCA_036250285.1. NCBI lineage: Eukaryota > Metazoa > Arthropoda > Insecta > Coleoptera > Lampyridae > Pyrocoelia > Pyrocoelia pectoralis. The sequence continues at coordinate 33,210,232 of CM070077.1, forward strand.
TACAAAGCACCCTTCAATTGACATTTCTGCAGCATAATTACAGCGATCGCAATCTCTTTTCTGATATTCAGACAAGAATATGTCGCACACTCACAATACGGCCATTTGTGAAGTAAGTCAAATGCCTTCCTGTGTATTGATAAAATACTACCTTGAAATGGGTTCGTTTATTATCAACATTTCATGTGCCACCAGCCGTGATTACTTATCGTGTTTAATTCAATTTTGTTATAGACTCGTTCAAAATATAAATGCGAGCTCAAATTTAATAAATGTAAGGATTGTATTCATCTGGAGGGATAAGTTGGGGTGGTGAACACTGCTTCTATCAGCTTCGAAAACGGCGGTGACGTTTACTCGTTTAAACTTTTTTTAGCTGTAAATTAAGTTATTTTTTAACTAAACAGTTACAAACATTCAGGAGCTGACATATTTTGTGATGTAAAGTAAAATGGAAAACTTCGTGACAGTTTAGTTTTCATGTAACTTTTAAATTTGAATGATTTGATTTCAACTTAACTTATTCGAACACCCTTTTAAAGCTCTGCTTTTGATGAAATGTCAAGTTTCTTTCTTTGCGAAAAAAAAAGATTCTCATATTTATTGCGTCGGTTCTGCTATATTTTTATCAGTAATGATTTGCAATTGTACCTGAGCACCTCTTTCAGTTGTTCGATAGTTTTCGACTTCGCCCTTAGCGTGCGCTCCTTTTTTGCTTTGGGGAATCAAAAGTTGATCGACCGAGGGATTTTGAAGTAGAATTATAATACAACTTAGCAATTTCATAAGAGCACGTTTTTATTTCGTTTAACGTACCTAATTGATCTATGGCCCAGTATTGTGTGGGTACATCCGCACAAATCTGTATTTTATTGTAGTACAAGTAGGGGATAAGAAAAAGAACTAATTCAATGGGAAACGGCTTTATACAATGGAGCATGTGTACCACCTTATAAAACAATAACTGCATAAGAGATCTTTGAAATTTTTGTCCCGAAATCCAAATATGTATGTTATACTAGTAAGATTCTTCGAGGTGACTGTACAGGGTGGTTCAAATTGACACTTTCTTATGGCAACACTCTTTATTTTAAGAGATAGAAACAGAATCCAGCTATCTTTAATCGTTTGGTCGATTTCTTTAATACTCCATAACTCCATAACATAAAGATAGGTGATTTTGGAAAAATCTTTCTTAGAGCACTTTTTTGCGTAGAATCGATCGCGAAAAACAGTTTTTATACAGGGTGTTTGGTTTTTTTGTGCAACCCTAAGCTACATTTTTTCATACGCGGACCACCCTATACAGGGTGAGTTTTTTCCGATGTTTAGCATGGGGATCTTGGAAACTAGCAGATATAGAGAGACGATTAAATGGGGAAAGAATTGCAGTTTTACCAGCTCAATTGAATGAGCTTTTCGTTTTTTGAAAAAAATGCATGGCTAACTAGATATTCCAAAAAAATCATTTTTTCGTTTTTTTGTTTAGTGCCTATAGCTCTGTTATTATTGATTTTAGAAAAAATGTGTAAAGGAAAAGGTTGTAGATAATTATGGACTTAATAATACCGTTTAATCAAATTTTTTATTTATGCTCTAATTTTTGAGTTATGACACAAACTTGTGTTTTTTCTAATGGAAACCATAATTGGCCATGACTTTATAAAAAAAGCCTTTTTTCGACGATTCTAACAATATATCACTTGACATACTTATTTTCATCACTATAGAAATTATGGTCAAATTTTTGTTTTTAATGTCGCATTGTTTAAGTAGTAGACTGTGGAAACAATTGATACATGCGTTTATTATTTATTTATTTATCGTTTGTCATTTTCTACATACAATTTCATTAAAATATTTCTATAATAGTAATAATAATTGTTGCTCCTTTTTAGCATATACGCAACTTATAAGTAGACAGGGTAGAGCTGTATATGCAAATAAATCTGTTTATCTATAGTTTCGAGATTAATGTTTTTTTATTATAACTAACTTATTAACTTATTATTAAATGCGATGCGCATGCATCAATTGTTTCTATAGTCTACTACTCAAACAATGTGACATTAAAAACAAAAAATGGCCATAATTTCTATAGTGATGAAAATAAGTATGTCAAGTGATATACTGTTAGAAGCGTCGAAAAAGGGCCTTTTTTATAAAGTCATGGCCAACTATGGTTTCCATTAGAAAAAACACAAGTTTGTGTCATAACTCAAAAATTAGAGCATAAATAAAAAATATGATTAAACGGTATTATTAAGTCCATAATTATCTACAATCTTTTCCTTTACACATTTTTTCTAAAATCAATAATAACAGAGCTATAGGCACTAAACAAAAAAACGAGAAAATGATTTTTTTGAGATATCTAGTTAGCCATGCATTTTTTTCAAAAAACGAAAATTGAGCTGGTAAAACTGCAATTCTTTCCCCATTTAATCGTCTCTGTATCTCTGCTAGTTTCCAAGATCCCCATGCTAAACATCGGAAAAAACTCACCCTGTATATTTTTGGGTTTTTGATAAGAGAGTGAAATTTTCTCAAGCAATTATTAATAAGTAAACAATTGTTGGGCATCATTATTTATTTTAAAGAAGTTAGAAATGTCGTAATTTAGTATTGTTTTCAAAATTATAACTTTAATACAGGGTGGGGCACCACATACGGCACGGAAGTTGGTGCCTAAACTATAACAATTTTTAAAAATCTTTTTATATGCATACATGTAGGTCAATAAGAGCTACATTTTAAAAATATTTATAAATATACAGGGTGGTTCAAAAAAATGTGGCGTATCAAAGTTATATTTTTTTTAATGGAACTCCCTATATATCATCACATTTTCGTATTTTACGTTAAAAAATAATGTCTCTTTCTTAACAATTCCCTATACCTATCGTTCATGGTTTTCGAGATATCTCGGTTTTTCTCGAAATACAGTAGGTCACAGAAAAAAGAATAACGGCAGAATGGGTAGGCGTAAAAAAAATTGCTTTGGATCAGTTGATTTGAAGCCTTTTGGCAACTATTTGCAATATTTACTATTATGTCGAAATGTACAGGGTGTTCCAGAACGTGCGAAATATCATTGACTCCTGCCAACTTAAATAACTTGCTTATTTTAAATAGAACACCCTGTATTTTTTTACCCTATTCGATAGAGTAAAATATTGTCTTTCAAACGATATTAGGGTTCCCTATAGCTAAGTATAGTATTTTTCACGTAACCAATGTTTGAAGGTCAGCTCTATGTCATTCTCTTAGGAGTAGTGGGCTGGGTATTATTGTAAACAATACCTGAAATTATTAAATTTACTTTTATTAGACGTTTCCTACAGCCAAGTTGTTGATTTGTGCTTTACCTACATTACTTCAGTCAGTTCAATATTAAAATAGTTGAAACCAAAAAAATTACAATGAATTAACTGTAAACATTGAATAATCACTCAACGCTGTAAATAATTTATTGTAATATTTAATAATTAGCGAAGCTTATAAAAAATATCAACAACTAAACATAACATTGCCAGTAATTGTAAGAATTTGAGGTATCGTTCAGGTATACTCCTAAGAGAAAGACATCGAGCTGACTTTAAACACGTTATCCATTGGTTACGTGAAAAATACTATACTTAGCTATAGGGAACCCTAATATCGTTTGAAAGACAATATTTTGCTCTATCGAATAGGGTAAAAAAATACAGGGTGTTCTATTTAAAATAAGCAAGTAATTGAAGTTAGCAGGAGTCAATGATATTTCGTACGTTCTGGAACACCCTGTACATTTCTACATAATAGTAAATATTGCAAATAGTTGCCAAAAAGCTTCAAATCAACTGATCCAAAGCAATTTCTTTTACGCCTACCCATTTTCCCGTTATTCTTTTTTCTGTGACCTACTGTATTTCGAGAAAAACCGAGATATCTCGAAAACCGTTAAAGATAGGTATAGGGAATTGTTAAGAAAGAGACATTATTTTTTAACGTAAAATACGAAAATGTGATGATATATAGGGTGTTCCATTAAAGAAAATATAACTTTGATACGCCACATTTTTTTGAACCACCCTGTATATTTATAAATATTTTTAAAATGTAGCTCTTATCGACCTACATGTATGCATATAAAAATATTTTTAAAAATTGTTATAGTTTAGGCACCAACTTCCCTACCGTATGTGGTGCCCCACCCTGTATAATACCTTGTGTAGTCGGCATATTAACGATATTTGAGAATTTTTTTTAATGAACGGAATTCGTTTTGCCTTTTGGTTAATTAATGCGCAACTATATTCAATTAATTTCTTCTTACCAAATGACAGCACATTAACTAACCGAGTCTAGTCACTCATTTGAACTTAAAATTCAATAGCCAGTTTTAAGATTGTATAACTAATTCGATCAAATAAATGTAATTGAATTAGTATTGTAATAACTTGATCCTGGCGGTTGAATTGGAAAAATCCGTTGTCGAATTTAATTTAATTTAATAATTGATTAATGAATGATTTCACATTGATTTATCGCTGTGGCTAACAAAAGGCCAACAACTAACCGAACGGTATGAATACGTGAATAAGAATGAACTTAATGACTAATGAGTTACTAATTGGGGTCTTACTTATGTAGTATGAAGCTAAGGGTAATATTAATTGTGGCCGTGGCCAGATGTCACACGGTGGTTAACTGAATTACCGGTAGGTACGGGGTGATGTGAATAAGTAAAGCTCAGAGGTCAATTGATATATCAATGCTTTACAAATGATATGAATCGTTTGCATCTATGGTAGCTGTAGCGCACTTGGTCCTTGTCTTATTAAGCTTGTCCGGACGGATGAAGTGAAATCAGATGGGGTGTGTACGCCATAAAAATGCACCTCTTAGAAGGCGTGGAATTTGTGCCAAAATTTGACAGAAACCGTACACTATTGAGATGATTGATCATTAAAAATTGAAGAAATAATCGTGGCATAGAATCTAAAAGGTTCAGTAAATTGCTTGCTCCCCTACTGTTTGTACGTACGAGGGCGCTTTCCTAAATTCACAGCCTGATTAAGAACGAAACATTACAACAGCAAAAATATTTTTGTAAAACTACCGTGAAAAACAGTATTTTCTTTAATAAAATGAGTGAGAAAATTACATTTTGCCAACACCATTTATTTATTGCAGGAAATCAAATGAATTCAATAAACTGTGTCAACATTTACAACAATGTTATAAATGCAAAATTTATGAATATTTTTGAATTATGTGCAGTCTTAGAAAAAAAAATGTGTAAAACACGATAAGAAAATGTTTTTTCAACTCTTGCTCAATTGACACATGAGTTGTACATATAACTACTTTATTACTCGTCGTAATCTCCTAAATAATAATTAATATAGGAGAGGAACTTGTCGTTAGGAGCCAGATAAAGGGAATATGTGGGATGTGGAAGTAATTTAAAATCGTATTCAGCAACTGCAGGTATTTCAAAATGAAACTGAGTGGTATGTTATCCTGCAACAATACCATACATGTCTGTATCTTTTCTGTGAGTTTACTCCTAATTTCTTCGCGTGATCTCATCGTAATTGCAATTAATCGTTTGGCTCATTGATAAAAAGTATCGGTCATCAAGATTCCCTTACAGTCCTAAAAAGCTGACTTTCCTACAAATTGTTTTGAATTATGTGGTGGTAAACCACGACGATGCCATTGTTTCAAAACCGATCAGAAGTGGTTGTGCAATGTTTAAGAATAGTTGTTTCTTCTTGGCTAAAAACACTCAAGGATCTTGGCTAGCTAAAGTCAAACACATTTGTAATCAATGGTTTCACCTATCTTTGCAATATGTGAACCTGCTGTACTATCGATCAGAACCTTTACTTTTCCGCAGTTTTTGGACGCCCATGCTACGGTTCGTTTTGAGTGGAAGATCTTCCACATTTGAATTCCGCAGACCCATTCCACACAATAGAGCGGATTCGTGCAAAATTTCCTGCATGTTTTTCAAAATTTGAAGTGACGGCATCTTCTTGTAACTGTAACTGCACAAATCTCGTTTTTGTACATGTTCACTTCAAGTTTATGAACCCGTACTACTGTTTCGGGATTTCATAACAATATGATACTCTGCAGGTTATGGCATTGGGTTACGGATATTTAAAAAAACATCCTAGTAACGAGACTATCGTCACATTTTCAGGGTTGTTTATACTTGCTGATAGCTTACACTCTCGGACTTTATGCCTCTAGCCAGTCTAACCAATTTGAAATTCAATCCAAATACAATTCTAATACTCGTGAGGATGTATTGATTTTTTTAAAATTAAATACAATGGCGAGTTTAAGGGTTGAAGTATTATTATCTGATTGACCTATATATTGCGTAAGTATATTGTTTCACGCTGAAAACATGAAATATAACATTGTATGTTCGTGATTATATTTTCGCTCTTTATTTTATTTACGAAGTTATTGTTACACGTGATGAAGTAAACTGCAAAAACACCGCTGTTTATCTACTCGAAACATAAGTTATTTTTGCGTGTTTAGTTTCACTTTCCCAACAAACTTTATTATATACCGTATTTGTGTTGGTAAAAATAAATAGAGCGCGTTACATTTGTATTTTTTTTGCAAATGATACTTTTTGGAGAATATTACGGTTTAAACTTTAAAGACATGAATAATTTCAAACGGTAATGACTCCTGAACAGTTTTTCTAGTCCCATATTAACTTTTCTCAAATAGATCTTTTCTTTTAAATGCGAAAATATAAGGGTGGGTTTTGTTAGTTCGTGGAATTGAGGGGAAAGGGAGTAAATACATATATTCACACTTAGTCCTAATACCTTTTTCGCATCTTTGAATTAACTTGGGTATATCTGGCTTCTCCATGTCTTCAAATCAGCAAGGTTTCCTTATCACTGACAGCTCATTTTTGATTTTCGAGGAGAGGTAATTAATAATCTGATGATTCGGACTGTAGGCTTGTGCCAACTTTATTGTTGTGCACGTGTACGTTGTGGCATCTTTAATGTTCTCTTTCCTTAATGGATTGTCGCAAACGCTCTTAATGCTCTAGCCTCTAGCGTATCTAGAGTTATTAATTGTATTCCTATGGTACCCCATAAAATTTACATCATGAGTTTTCCGTTGCGGTGGCGTCATCTTCAAATAGTTGTCTGCCATGCTTAAGCAAACTGGTAAAACGGGAATAAACCTGAAGAAATATATTATTGTTTTGATAATAATTGTCATTTAATCAACGTGACTAATATTACGAAAGATATTACTTAATAAATCATATTAGTTTCTCTTTTTGAACATCTGACGTTTAAGTGTATTAGAGCTATTTAATTTCAGCCCGACCATATCTGAATATTTCCAGGGATGCTGCGCGTCTCCTACTATTGGCCCTGAGATAAGTACCAAGGTAGCGAAACTCCAATAATTTCAATAAACAATTACTTAATTGTGTATTCCATTCCAATTTTCGAGGGTGTAAACTCCAGTGTCATGCGGTAGATTTTATCAGTGGGATACGAAATGGCGCTCCATGAATATTTTGTTCTCTTTAATATAGTCTTCGACATAAAAAACTGCACAATATGTATGGATACTATATTTTAATAATATAGACTACTTTACTTACTGTCAACTGCAATAATCTACAACAGTCTTATCCTTCTAATTTTAAAACACTTTTACCCCATTAGCTAGAGAGACAGTGAGGGTTAATAATGTTCTCTCAACCACAACAGTATTTCAGTATAAAACAGTAGGTTATTTTAGCCCAAGATACATTTTTTGAGTATCTAGATACAGATATAGCTACTGTGGAATAAATGTATCTTGATACATATGCAGATACATTTTTAAAAATATATCTAGACTTAGATACAGATACATGTTTTTACAGCGTATCTAGATAAAAGATACATGTTTATTTATTTTCATTTAAATAATTTCTCAGGCTAATATAACTTTTCTTAATACATTTTTCCATTCAATGTGCAAAAGATTAAAAGTTATTACTGGTCATTTATCATTTAAAAGATTTATTGCAAATTGTACATTTCGATTTCTTGTCCCTTTCTAGGTAAATAATATCTTTGCAGGTATTTAGTTATGCCGACACAAGGGTCAAGGGCTTTGTAAATCATGCTAGTGTATCTAAATACTTACTTAACAACACTGAGGCCAAGTAATTTACAACATCCAAAGTTTTCGTAAAATATGGTAGCATTCGAGATACCTACGTAATGTAATTTCTTCTTGAAGATCATTGCATTAAATGCATTATTCATTTTCAAGCGAAAATACTGATCGGAGACTGGTAAAATAACTTTCTAGTGTTCTGTTGTGTTCTACTGGTAAATTATACAATTCTTTCTACACTACTTATTGTCGACTTTATTGTTGTCTTTACTAACTCTTTACTAACGCTTTATTAACTATTTACTAACATTTTAATAACTAACTATTACAAATGAATTCTCTTCCTTTTATAATCTTACTACTGCAAAATATTTACGATTGAAAGTGAACATTACTCTGTTAATAATGATTAGTCTTATCTAGTGTTTGAACAGTGTTTGAACATTGTACAGTTTGCAAACTTTCTTAGAGGAAAGTTTAAATGGTAAATGGTACAAAGGTTATGTGATTAATTTACAAGTATGTATATGGTTAATAAGTACATAGGTAGATATAGGTAGTAGGTACATTACAATGGTATCTAACAGTTCATCTACATTCTACAATCTTTAGGTGAACATTTTTGCTTGGGTTTCCTGTTTCCAGAAGCGTGAATTGTTCATTAAGTGAATTAATTTTAATGTTCGGAACATAATAATTGAAAAAAACTTATTTAAATTTATTCTTCTCTGTTAAGAGCTCATTGACCGTTTCTTCTAGTCAAATTGATACTTGTTCCATTTGGCTCGCAGGAAATTCTGAATTACACTCAAGATTCTCTGCAACCTCATTAGCAACAATTTTAATCTGTCCATATTCAAATTATCTATAACTCATCAAGTCATCACGTTTTGTATTTTTCTAGTAGTAGCATCTTTTTACATCTCTCTTGTAGTTACAAATATTTTCGAGACAGAACTTATTTCAAATAATGTATAATGCCAAATACACCACCTATAAACTTCCAATTTTTAATATTTTTTGCTAGTCCTCCTTAACTCAAAGAATTCTTCAATTTCAATGGAGTTAAAACTCTTAACGGAATTTACGTCCATCTATCCATAACAGTACATAATTTTCAAAGGGAATTTTCTTTTAGGAAAGAGCTTTCAAGAAGAATCTTTACATGCCATACGTAAGTGATGTATTATAATGTTGAATCGATCTGCTACCAGATTTCGTTTATATTTATATTTTTTAAGATTTTAAAGACTCTTGTAAGCTGCTTTTCTGAAAACATTATCCGTATATGCAGAACATTTTTATGTGTGGACTGTGGAGATCTGGCATTTTGTATATCTCATGTTTGATGTTGCACACAGTAAAGTTAGCGTACAAATGTTATTGTTAAATTATGTATCTGCACGTAGTTTACTGCTTTCTTTAAATAATAATGTCGTTTTGAATTACAGGTTGTGATGGCACCGACGACTACGATTGAGACAGTGACGATAACCAGGCCTTTAAAGGTATGTTCGTTTTTATTACACATTTGATGATGTTTGAACGATATTGTCCATATAACCATGTTGTTACTACAATTGTATGTATACATTGCTTTTAAAAAGAAAGAAATTCCTCCTCCTCCTCTCACTCTGATCCCCGTAAATGTTGGGTAAAACACCATCTATAAACTCGTAATCAGCAATAAAATGAAAAGATACGCGTTTTTTCTGCGATATAGGAAACGGCGGAATTTAATGTGCAAAAGAAAATTTTATTTGACCAAATGGAAATCTAAGCCTTTTGTAATTTTATAGCGACAGAAACCATCAGCGTTAGAATGTATCCAATTCTCAAGATCTTTTGTTACATTTATAACGGTATACATCCGTAAATTGGATAACAATGCCGTTTTACTTTAAATAACAAAAGTTCTTTGTGATTCAGTACTTATTATAAATTTCATTTGAAATAACTCTTATTCGATTTCGTATCACACAAAGAAATACTGTTAGATAAGCGTTTTATCAAACGGTGACATTATTCGTTTTAACTATGTATTTCCAGCCCTTTACTTGCTGCACAATTTTCAGTATATATCTTCCCTCATCTTATAAATCTTTTCAAATATAGGAGAATTTAAATGTTTTCGCTTGGCCGATTTGTGTTCTGTTGGTCGTTCGTTATTTAGATATTTATTTAATTTCAGTGGAATGTTTGTACTAATTAGTGAGCAGGTACCGACATAAATATATAGGTATAATCTCCAGGCATGCACCACTCCAAAATGCTCAAATTTTAATAGAAAGTAGTAAATATTCTCTAATCGTATTAGTGCTTGGTTTTGGACAACCTTAATTAAAGCCGCGTTTACATTAAACTAATTAGTGAATTAATCGGAGTGATCACTTCCTTTAAAAGTTGCTAGTTTAAACGATCGATTAGATTTTAATAAAACCAGTTGTAATAAAAAAGATATGAACTTGTTTATAAATCGGAACCACTACTTTTTGGAACTGAAAGGATGAAGGGAAATGGAAAAAAAATAACATTTTTAAGTAGCTTTCACGCTTCTTCGGAACCGATTCCAGTCAGTTTTGTACCGTCGCATTTCAGTAACTGTTCAATTCCTTTGACCAGCTCTATCCTCCACCCAAAATTTTTAACCGGTTTAATCTTATTCCAGAACCTTCACAAGACTCTGTTAAAATAGAAATTCAACTTAGTACATCCGGTGAGAAGTGAATAACAGACTGTATGATATGAATATGTAAATATTGTTCCGTTTTTCACAAAATCGAGGAGATCTAAAAAATATACAGTATGTCTGTAAAAGTTGGCAACATACGGGAAACTTTTTTATTATTAATTTTACGAAAAAAGTTATTCTTTATAAAAAGCTCTGCATGTTCTAAAATCTAAAATACAATCATCAGATATCAAATTTTTTCAGTCGTGTACGCGGTTTGTCAAAAAATATGAATTTTGCTTTTGCCTTTTTGACAATATCGAAAATTGTTATTAAAAAAAGATAATCAGAACTAAAAACTACGTTCAAATATGCAATTACATCCTGCTAGTTAAAAATTTTTTTTTACAACTTTTTCTCAAATTACTTACCGATACTGATACGATTTCCGTTCCGTTCAGAAACCTCACTGTCAAACATTTCTTGATATAATATAAATCATTTGTTTATCATTGCATCGGTGAAGTTGAAAGGGCTTTAATAGCACAAACAATAACTTTACTACAGAATGGTTGTACTAATACTATTGTATACAACTTTAAGAGGAAAAGTAGGCCAAATAATTCGAAAAATCGATATAAATGGTGAGTTAACGCTATAGTGCATTTGGTATTTAGCCGAAGTAATAAATCAACTACTTCAAGTATAGTATGGTATTTTTGCTATACGAGCGGCACATCAGTTTTAAATAATAAGTTTTGCAAATATCGGAAACATAAAATGAAAATGACGCTTCTTTCGTACTAAGACCACCAAACAACAGAAGACCTTTTAAAAATGACCGCGTTGACAATAGGAAACCCTCATCAAGCTCCTAGCTAAATCCTTCGGCAAAGGGTTCATAGGCGTCGAAAGTGGGTAATTTGTAAAAGAGTGAACAATAACACTCCATACAATTAATAAATTAGAATTTATTTACAATATATAGTTTTCTCATCTACTACACTGAAATCTGCCTGACAGGCTGATTTATTACTTCGGCTCAATACCAAATGCACTATAGATCGTTGCGTTGTAGCGAATGGTTTCAGAAAAAGGAGCTGTTGTGCCATGCATTAAATCCGTCAGCGTACAAATCGTTAAACGTCAATCTGGAAGCAATTTAATAGGCTATAAAAGAAATATCTGCCTTCCTTACAGCGTCATCCAAAAGACATTGTGTTTCCTGGAAAAGAATGAAAGGGTATGTGTGAAACCAGATTGACAGAACGACACGAATTCATCTTGCAATATTGTAAAATGTGTTAAAGAGTAGGTATATATAAAATTTCAGTTTGAAGCAAAATTGAGCACCTGGTAGAGCGAAGAACTTATGCAAGTGCAACTTTGTTGTATAGTCGTAGTTTAAAGTACGCTATGGTATAGTTATTTGAAAATCAATGGAAGAAAAACAGGTGACCTATGTTACAGTCACCTATATTGTGAGTTTTCTTCCTGACATTTCGATATAACCTTATAAGTCCAAATAATGGTATAACAAACTGTGACAACATTCATTTGGATGTATAAATCAATACTTTAATAAGTGAAAATACCTTAACCAATAACACAAAATGATAATGTAAGATACAATAAAATACATTTCCTCAAAATCGCTTTACCGTAAATTTGTGCTGTTCACAAGAAAATTTTACACTTTCCTGCAAGTTATTTAATGAAAATTTCAGAGATAAGTTGTTTTAGGAGCTTCCCTCTCTTTGTGATTTGGTCTATACAGGGTAACCCAGGACTGTGTGATTGGTCCATAACTTTTTTGCTATTCACGATATCGTGATGGCCTAAACTGGGCAGTGATCCATCAAATATGAGCGTTTGTTCGAACAAAACGTTGAACAACGCCGAAAGGGAGAGAGCTAGACCCATAGTGACCTATACAAAGTCCCATTAAGTATTTTTTTATGTAAAAACTAAAACAGTGTCTCATTAAAAAAAAAACAACACCCTGTATAGGAACATTCTTTATATAATCAAAATATTTTTAAAATGTGCAGTATAAGTGTGCTTACTTGGCGGTGAAAACCGCATGTCGATATCTTAAATAGCAAAAAAGTTATGGACCAATCACACAGCCCTGGGTCACCCTGTATATGGGATATCTGTTGTCTTCGAAAATCGCATAATCACCCGAAATGCTGATGTGTTCGGAGCTGCCATGTGACACCATTGGACTGTCTTCTGTGCTACGCCAACCATCCAGAGACGATTGAGGCCCTGAAACAGGAAATCGAAGTTGCCACTTATGAAATAGCAGCCCATACAATTGAAAATGTACTGAAAAATTGGGTTGGCAGAATGGGGTACTGCAAGGCCAGCCCCGAGGGAACCATATGAATGAAGTTGCGTTCCATTCTTGATTTCAATATTCACAGTTTAAAATAAAACCATTACCTTAAAAAAATGTTCATTAGGTACAATTGCAAAAGCTAGTTCAAACAACAAACGCTTTGAATTTTAAAGAAATTTTAAGGGTTGAAACTGTTCAGGGTATCAATACCAATCCAAGATTTAATTTTGAGGAACAAAGGGAAAATCGTGTTTAGTTTAAGAACAAAGTTTTCATCGAATGGTTCCTTTTTCCGGCGAGAAGAAAATGACTAAAAGCTCCGAATTAATACCTCCTGCTAACTTATGGGTGTCTCAAGTGTTAATTAGACCCCGCATGCACTTGCTAAGAGTTGTATTCAGAAGGGAATGTTCAACCGTGTGTTCTAAAGCTCACTTCAAGTGGGTTCTCGATGGGATTATATTGAAAAATAGCTAGCAGATATACTTTCATAGTTTTTTCTTCAGGTTAACAAATTAGAAGTCCAATCAATGTTGTCACGTAGAGAAAACAGAAGATGGTTGCTTACCCCTTAATCCGAAGCTACACGAAGTCTAGACTCAATGTTTTGTTGTCCGTAATTACTTTATTTAGGAAGCACTTCATGTACTGAGGCTCATCACATTGGAACTGCAGTGACTTTTTTTTGTTAACTCGATTAAATTCTTGTCTAAACAATACACCTTTCGATTTCGGTATAAGAACGTTTACCTTAAACCTTTTAATTCAAATAAACCGTTAAATGTTACTCTAATTCGCCATTACTTGAAACTTAACCAAATAATTTTCGTCCTTTTTTTAAAAAATCTGACTAACCATTAAACTAAGTAGCATAACTAAAACTAATACAGGTATTTATAAAAATCATTTAAATAAAGAAAATTGTTGAATGCAATACCTATATAGATATTATTTTACAAATTTGAAATTCGTATCTATTTCATCTGAATCTTAATTCAAATTTTCAAGCGTCGGTCGTGGTGGTGGTTTAAAACTAAATCACGAGATTCAACTGAATTATCTGAAATACGAGATTTGAAAAGAGCACTTAAGGTAAAAGTTTATTACTCTTCCCTTTTCGTTGCCCGGCCGCAGAACATTGCAATCAAATACGAAGCAACACTTATCCAACTGGAGAGGCTATAAAATCCAAATCGTATTTCATGAAGCCATAGAAACGCAATGCGATCCCTTATTTTTTGCAACAGTCTATATGCGTTCTAAGATGAATGAGCCCATTTACTTTACGCCTTTTACCCTTTTTTTTCCTCTTTAACTTGCACAAAAAGAAATATTCTCAAAGGCTCAAACCTCGGCTCAAACGTATAAAATTTGGTGATAATTAAAAATAGCCCACACTTAAACACGTGCTGTCACGTTTTAAATGGAAAAAACGGTAGTTCGCGATAAATGTACAAAGTACGTATGTAGGTACGTGTTTCGTCGACTACATAATATCTTAATTTAGATTTTAAGTAATGAAGCACTAAAAATTATCCTCTGTAATTGGTTCAGATTTCGTCAGAAAGTCAGCAATAATTAGTTTTTATTGCTTTTGTCAGTAATTCAATTGAACATTAAAACCTACTACGATGGATAACATTCGAAGCTAATTCAACCTGTCGTTTATAGAGAAGTGGGTAGATAAGGTTGAATATTCTTCGAGGAATAGGGGAAATTAATTCGGCAAAAATTAAACACTAGAAGTCCATTAGTAGACTATTTATTCAAGTGTTTTAAAATGTTTTTAAAATAAATGCACTTAAAGAATGGCTTGAAAGTTTCTACAAGATTTCGCAAAACTGAATACATAGAGTTAAAGTTGAAAAATTAAATCTACCGTTACGTATAAAACTTATAATTCTCTTTAGCATAAAATCTACAGTAGAAAAGTTAGGGCAAGGAAAACTTTGGTGAAAAACATCAAAACTTAAAATGTGTCAGTATACATAACGTGTTTCAAAATTCAAAATCTCCTAACGCAAAAATTATTAAAATGCTGAAGCGCAATCAATTATATTTTAATGTTACTCGAAACCAGTATCACGATTCAAATCATTTATTTATTTTGCACAACAGATCTTGTAAGCGAGAGACAAAGCTTAATTTAGTAATTCATTTGACTTTAATACACCATTTTTTACAAAGACCTCTGTTCCAGTCAGCAACATTCACCTGCGACCCATATCTTTCTTTCTCGTCCTCAGTTTTCCCCTTATTCCGTTGGCTTTGTACGTAGGACCATTAATTCACATGGCATTGCTCTGTATATCCTAGCCATTTCAGTCTTTGCGCTTTGACAAAAGCTGTAAGTGTAGTGCATACAGTTCTTGGTTCGTTCTTCGTTTCCATTCCTCTCTTCTCTGTATCCCTTCCAAGATACCAATCAAAATTTTACGCCCCCATCTTTCTTCACACGCATGGTGTTTTGATCGTTCAGTATATTCTTAATTTTATTTTTCTGGATAGGTCTTTTGATTTGATTGGGGTTTTAGCTTTCCAGATTTTTGATTTCCCTTAGCTTATTCTTCAATGGGGGTGATCGAAGAGGTTTTGGTTGTTGTTTACATCAGGCTGAAGGCAATATTGCGACGCTGTTTTATAAGTCTCATAGTCAATCTGCAAAACAGAACCTTAAAATAAATTTTCTGGAAAATCAGTCAATTATTGTTCATTATACAGCAGTTTGGACACGCCAACTTGGGATTTTTCTCAAAGAATCGGAACCCGTTAAATTTCATTATTGATAACTAAGGCAAGGAATAATATGCACTTGAACATGTAGAAATATGCTCATATAGGTATATGCATTAAAAATAGTCAAAATATGCACCAAATATGCATCATTTTCTTTTAAAATTACAGTGTTACTTGGAATTATGTATTTAAAACAACGGTTTTCGGCAACGGTGTAGTTTATTTTTAAAAAAACATGAAATGTAAATACATATAAACTTATTTTAATTAGACAATTTGTTTTTCAGAGTTCCCATAAGAATATATTGTAATATAATAGACAAAGGTATTAGTCATTTTCTAGAAAGTCATTAACGGATCGATCTGGATTTAAACCTATTCAGATAAAATGTCATTTTAAGAAATTCTTTACAAGCAGCATAGAACTACCTGGATTCCAAACACTTTCAAACAAAAGGGAATTTAAAACTTCTTAGAATTTACTCGTTTCTTTTTAAAGTGAAAAATTTGCATTTTAGGAAAAGTAAAGACACAGTCAAAATGATCGATGTTAAAATTTATGCACAAATATTCGTATAATCTTCTTAAAATTTTATTTTGGAGCAAATATGCTCAAATATGCTATTGATAAAATTTTATGCAAAGGTGTCCTGAATTATGCAAAATATGCAAAAATTAATTGGCTTAATTAAATTTCATTTGCACAGATACGCGGAGATCCAAAAGCTCAGATCTGACATATTATTAATTTAAAACATATGCATTTCCATAAAATCACTGCCTTGTTGATAACACACTGTTTTTTTTATGGAAAAGAATACAGATACATATAAAGGAATCGCTTGAACCAGTGTGTCAGTCGTGATGTGGTCATATATAGAGTGCCTGGTCCAAAATTCATAAGTTCCAAAATAATATCTATCGCATAGGTCGATTTTTATTTTTTGTGGGTCACATTTTACCATAAACATTTTTACCAAACACTCAAGATGGCGGACATTGTAAAATTTTTTTACATTAAATACTAATTATGTGCCCCCCCCCCCCCCCCCCCCGAAATACGTTAACATTTTGCATTAAATTCTAAATCGCATGGTCAGCCGTAAATTTTCTCATCGCTCAATTGGCGATAGTCGACTCGACCTGACGAATTCTCATATAGGACCCCCCCCCCCCCCCCCGAAAATTATCTATAGCTACGCCCCTGATGATAATTAATGTTTTTTAAAAACGTTTAAATAACCTAAGCACACAGAATCATTAATTTTACATTTCATTCACAATTAACACAACAATTGAAAGTGCATCGCAAGAATGGTTTATTTAAACGAAAAATAGTGAATTCAAATTCTCATTATGGTTGGTTTTGGTGACCGAATGCGTACCCACGCGGATGCTTGCCAATTTTTTAACACAGAAAATCCAAACCATACACCCATTTCGCGCTCAACAGTACGCAAAATTGTGGCCAAATTTGCTGAAACTGGCAGTGTGCGTAACAGACCTCAAGGTCGTCCAACAATTGAGGAAGATGCTAAGTTGAACATTCTCTTGGAAGTTCAAGACAACCCCCGCATTTTAACAAGGAACATTGCCTGGGATAACGCAGTCGGTAGTACCACTTAAAAAGGAGCGGCTTCTTCCTCACAAAGTCATGGTGAAGTGAATCGTCATAATTATACAAAAATCCTGGATGGGTTCAAGACAATCATACCCAACACCGTCAAAAAATTAATGTGTGGACGGGACGATTAGTGTTGTGGGGCCTGTCTTTTTGGAGGTAAATTTAGATTTCTTAAGATTCGAGCTAGTACCGGCATTAGCCGAGTTATTTCCGGATGAAAACTAGCCAGACGTACCTCATCCCAGAATCTGGTTTCAACAAAATGGCGCTCCCCCACATTTTGCTCGAGAGTTAGGAGGTACCTCAACGAAGTTTTTCCGGGCAGATGGATACGACGAAGGGGAACAATTGAATGGCCCGCCTGCTCACTCGATTTTTTCTATGGGGTCATGTAAAGTCAAAAGTTTATTTAAGTAAATCCAATAACTTAGATGAGCTTAAAAACCGGATCCGTGTGGATATGCGACACATATACCAGGAGACCATCCAACGTACCGTGGAAGTGCCCTACGTCCGTCTTGGCCAGTGCCAAATCGCCAACGGCAAACAGTTTGAACATCTCCGGTGTTCATTAGCTGACTTATGATACGTCTGATTACATTGTTACAGAAATTTAATTTGGTTTTTTGAACGTCGAAAGTGTTTTTTTAAATTTGTTATGCGTTCCAGAAAGGAAAAAAGTGACGCATTGAAAAGGTCGCCATTTTGTTATACCTTAATCGATTGTTTTCAAATTTGGGATTTGAATTCCCATTGTTAAGAGCAGGAGTTCCCAAAGTGCGGCTCGCAAACCCTGTAAATGCGACCCGCAATATCGACACGATATATGTATTATATTTTTATTAAAAAATAAATCGGTAAATAAAAAAAATTATTGTAGTATGTCTAGTCTAGTCTAGTTATTACACATTTCTACAGAAATATAATATAGTAGTCTCAAATAGATACATTCAATGATGTGCGCTGTGCCGCACACCACAACTGTAATAATTATGAACGCGTCTTTCGCGCAGTTCTATTTCTATTTGAGACGACAACGCAGTAGTATTTACATGTGCTCTGCTACCTATATCGGTTCTACCTGTTGAAATAATAAAACCTTTATTATGATTATTATGACTGTTTAGTACCTATACTAATAAAAAAAAGAAATACATAGTTAAATATATTTAAAACATAGAAATGGTGTTTATTGTTTTGATTTTATTTCGTTTTTTTGACCCGCCAAAAATGTCGGTAGGTAATATTAAATTGGCCCGCTTAAGAAAACTTTGGGAACCCCTGGTTAAGAGCTTTCCTTTTCCATTTAACAAAATGCGCATGGCCGCCATTTTGAGTATGTATTGGCTAAACAATTTTTGTGCTAAAATCTGCCCAACAAAAAATAAAAATGAACCTGTGCGAGAGACTTTTCCAAAAATAATTTTTTGGAAATTGAATTTTGTTCCAGACTTTTGGACCACCCTGTATATACTGCACAATAACCAGTGGTCAGGAGTTGAAAGATTCTTTCGGCGAACAATCTAAACCACATGTTTACTTGTTCATGTTAATATTTCGCTGAAAATCACTTTAACACTAAGTAGGTCATAGGGGTCTTGAATGAATAGCACAATTTTGTAGGGTAATTTTTCTTTTGCAAGATCGAATATTTTCTAATTGTGGATTAATCTATGGATGAATTTGAAGTATGTACATTAACATTGTTTCAGCAAATTATTACGCACATATTGTTGATTTCGCTTTCAATTGGTGTAAGTTGTTATTTGTTTAGTTTAATCGTTCCACATCTTCCATCAAAGAGAGTTTCTTGATAATGAGGATTTATTTGAATAAATATCTGAGAATAGAGTAACGTGAGAAATTATTTTTGAAATATTTTTTCTTCTCGTTCGTGAAAAGATTTCGTTTATTTTCGGCCAGTATTTGAAGTTGGGCGGCATCCTTGAAAATGTACGCGTTTGTTACCGTCCATGAGGAGCTGCACTTTTAGCGTTTGGAAAGTTTGAGCCCCAACTCTGCTTTAGCAATTTCTCTCTGACTAATCTCTTGCAGATCCTCGGATTTCACTGCACACTCTTCCGAATGATCTGCCTGATTTTGTTCATGGCGGTACTGAAAGTGTGCTTTCTTACTCAACTTAGTCGGTCGACTTCACGTAAAAGCTTTTTCAACCTATTAATCGCTTTGGACACCGTCTACTGAGAGACGGACAATTTCACGTTGACATTTTCCATGACTAAAGAGCTCTAAAATAGCAACACGTTTGTTTGACATCATTAAATATTACATAAAACAAGCAATACGAAACGGTTAAAAAAAGTGTGGAGAATTCGATAAAATAAACATTATTTGGCTGCTCTAGAATGCAATAAACTTTAACTCCGTTATTTCCTTGCACCCTGTATGTACTAGAAGGTTGAAATGTCTGTTTAATTTTAAACATTATTGATTAATCCGTTATTACTTATTAGCTACTTCAAAGAATAAAATGTTTATAATTTCCTCGAGAACTTTTCCCTCTAATTTTTTAACAAAATTCTTCAAAGCATTAAAGTTTGCAATGGAAATTATATGCAAACTGAGTAATAGATATCTTAATAATAATACTTTACGCTCGACTTTTAACTTTAAAATTTCAAAATATATTTCTCGAAGTTTTTTTCTCTAAGGATTAAAATATCAGAATGCGTGAAATTGGATACGAACATGGAGGCAAAATTAGTGGCATTGTGGTAAACATAAACAATGTTGGTAGAAAATGACTTGATTTATATAATTGGGGGAAACAATTTCAAAAAGCATATTTGCTTCAGCGATCAAAAGTATATGGAAAAAATTGATTAAGTCACTGAATTTTGTACAAAGATGAAGATAGTTCTTTAATTAATTCACAGAGTCGTGCAAAAAAAACACAAAGTATTTCTTTTTTTTATTCGTTTTACAATGGAAATTAATTGCAAGTGGTATCGCTTACGTCGAGTCGAAAGCAAAGCTACAAATCTAAAGGATATTATCGTTCACGCATCATTACATTTTCAAGAAAAATTTTTCCTTTGATATGTAACTACATCGTTTTAAATCTACAAATTGAAACAAATTCTGTAGTGCTTCCATTTGCAATTCGTATCTTCTTTAATAACATCGAACCTTGTACATTTTTCCGATTTGAATACATACTAAATCGAGCGGTTTTATTTCTGAAAGTGATTGATGAAAGTAGAATATTCGTAGCTTGTTATTGTCACCTGCTCCATTAACTTCCACAAAGGTTTACGTAACGTAGTTTATATCGACCATTTTAGAAACTCACTCACATACTATTTGTTATATAACTTGAAGTGTCACTTTAGATAGTTAATTAAAGACGTACGCAAAATTGAACGAATAAAAAGAACCCTTATGTGAAGAATCTGGATGAAAAATGACAAAAAAAAAGTTAATTTAGAATTTGGAAGTTGTAGTATTGACCCTAGCATATTTGGTTCTCCTCTTATTTTTTATAAGCGCTCTAAATCGGAAAGCAAGTGGGTTTCGTAAGGGATATGAGGGATAAAGTTTTGTGTATGGTCATAAAGTTGAAGATAGAGAATATCATCGGAAGTGGAAGCGAAAGTCTAACTAAAATATTACATTCAGTTTCTCAACGTAAGTTAGAGGCAAAGCACAAATTCGCCGATTATAAAAAAGTTTTAGACCTTCTCCTTTTGGTTGGAATTTGTCGAATCTGCGAATTGTGCTTAGTTTATATAACAGAACCTCCATATTCAGATTTAGGGACACTAATATTGCGAATAGAATGCTAAGATGAGGGTCATGAAATCGATTCCTAAGCATAATTAACGCGCATTCAATTTGCAGCCGATTTTCCTCAATATCGCATACTAACCGGCATCTACTGCTCAAGTTTCCTAATTTTGTAACAGGGTAACACAGAAAGACGATCTTAATAACTATGTTCAAACGACGCTTTGGGGTTGTCTGAAACTTGAAGGAAAGCAGAATTTGAATTACTCATGCTGTTTACCCAAAGTAAGCATCATACTGTTTCAACACCCTTACAACATTAAGCCAATATATTTACGGCTCGCCAAAATTAACACGAAATTCAAAATAAACATTAAAAGCTTTATTAATTTCTAAAATTAAGGCTAATTCTCTTTTTAAAATAAGCATTTAAAAGCATTGTATACCACTGTGGGGATGATAATTCGATAGCTGTTTTTGGGTCAGGAGGTCGGTGTCCATCCCGTTCTAACTTAATTGAGAAGGGTTAAATTATTAGTTACACATACAAAATACCGGGGGGGTTGTTAAATTAACATTATGGTAAAAATTCTATTATACAGTAATTTTATTGTTTGACCCTTATACAATCAAGAGTTTTCTAAAATTGATATTTTCGTTATCCTTGATTCCTGTGGGATTTAAGAAAATTGGATTTTCGCTTTTGTTCGTTACTTAGAAACGAATAGAATTTTTAAAGTTTAGATTTAGTTTCCTTTAAAAAGTTAAGATACTTTAACAGAAACGAAAATTATCAAAGTTAAGGAAAACCGAAAAAAATAAATCATCTTCCGAGATAGACAAGATGAGTATAGCGCAAAGTGTAATAAAACAACATGCAAATTTAATTTAACCTAATGGTTTTTTTTAGCAGATAAACAATTTGCGTATGAAATTTTTAAAATGGAAAACGCCGTTCATTTCTGTTACTTTTCAACGATTCTGAACTGTCTGAAAAATGACGGTCATTGAGAATGAGATTGCTTCCAGTCTCTAGGGAAGTCATGATTTGAACAACCGCTCGGGAAATTGCTGTATTTACTTGTTGGAAAATAAAGTCATATCTATAAAAATATTTTTGAGCGCATAATAAGTTTTTCGTTCGTTATGGGTGCGATGAGGTTGTAAAAATAATTTTTTTTCCGTTGCGACAAACTAAAACTAGTCTTGCTTGGAAGGTTTGACAAATTTGTGAGTTGTACACATTTCATTCAAAACGTAGAGCGTGTACTTTTCGAGGCACATTTAACCATTTCCAACTTCGTACCTAACTTAGTCGTGTAATCCTAGGCACTGTTCAGATGTCCTATTTTATACAATTATCCACTCATAAGTAGCAGAATCGGTATCTGATCAAAATTGTATTATAACTACTATTTTATAGCGAAATCACCACATTTACTTACAGAATATGTACTATAAACTTTAAACAAATTAACAACTTTATCGCATCATCGTTTATTATCTCTCTATAATCGCAAATATTTCTGTACAATTATACGGGTTATAATATCATAGAAATCCCATAACACGTTAGTTACACATATCGGCACGATAAAGATCCCTGGTTGAGGGTGAAATTCCCTTAGTCAGGCAAATTTCTAGTAAGGGTAGTGCTAATAACTAAAGCAGTTGATGCGCGTGGAGGTGCTTGGAAATTCGCCGTTCCTAGATCTCGGCCCATAACATGAATAAATAAATAAATACATTAGTTACCTATTATAGCCAGATTTATGATTTATTGTAATAATAAATTAGAACTGAATATAACGAGAATATTATGCGATTTACAATAATCAAGGACACCAAAGTCTTGCATTAGTTTTATCGGGAACGACCAAACGTGGCAAAACTTTTGACAAATTTTCTTAATTCAATGTAAACCGCAGACCAATAACGAAAGGAAGAAAGGAGGGATGGAATAATTTATTAGAACTGAATATAACGAGAATATTATTATTGTTATTATTATTATATATTATTTATCAGGAACGATCAAACGTAGCAAAATTTTTGACAAATTTTCTTAATTCAATGTAAACCACAGACCAATAACGAAAGGAAGAAAGGACGGAAGGAATAATTTATTAGAACTGAATATAACGAGAATATTATTATTATTATTATTATTATTATATATTATTTATCAGGAACGACCAAACGTAGCAAAACTTTTGACAAATTTTCTTAGCTCAATGTAAACTACAGACCAATAACGAAAGGAAGAAATGTTAAGAATTATTGAGAAACAGGGCGACTACAGCGCACCCTTAGCAGCTGGATAACTATACGTATATAATGTCGCGCCAAAATTTTAAATGTTTCGTAGACAATATTTGTAGATATGTATAAACAAAACAATTAATAAAACATCATTTTTTTATTGTTAAACAAACAATAGATACTGTAAAATGCACGCGAGGCGGAACGTGATGTTAGACTGTCGTCATGCCTCATGTGCAAGAGGTCTTGAGAGGATCATCTCGTAGCCTCGCACGTTTTTGCACAAGGCTATCAAGAAAGAACGTACGACCACTTGCGGGTGGGTATACTTTCTGGGCACTGTAAACTAAGCAAGCACATGCACCTCATGGGCTTGGTGGAATCACCATCTTTGATAGAACTTGTTGATTCGGATATAATCTGGAAACAATTATTAACATTCCTTACGATCAGGGCCGGATTAACACCTTCAGGTGCCCTAAGCACTTAAAAACATTAGTGCCCCACTGCAGATATAAATAAATAAAATTATATATATGCCGATTCGAGGATTGCGATAATAATCGGACTATAAATCGAATTAAAAATAATTCGAACTTAATAGTACTAATAGTAGTAATTTAGTAAAGTAAAGCAACAACGGACTATAACCTCTATAACATAAGCAAATTAACTATATTAAGGTGCGTATTCACCAAAAAATCATTTTTAACAAACGTTTGTCATTTGTCAATGCTTGCGAATGTTTGCAATTTAAAATTAAAATGTGTCTCCACAAGCAAAATATTCGCAAACAGCTGTACGTTTGCCATCATTTGTTCGTGTTCCACGTGTCGACATGGCTCCGATAAGAAAACGTAGTGCCGCGGCTTTCATAATTATGTCTGTTTTAATTGAAAATGAGAATAGTAAAAACAAAAAGAGAAAGCATAAGATTTGGACATCCCAGTTTTTGAAAACAAGACGGTCAATGCAATTGCTACCTGACTTAAAAAGAAATGATGAGCGGGATGTTTAAAACTTTTTGTCGTATGTCAGTGGAGGATTTTGATTTTCTTCTTTCGTTAATTGGCTCAAAAATATGTAAGCGTAAAAAATTACACTCTCTCACTGCGACCACGTCTCCACCAAATGCGCAACGTGCGCGCACAATCCATATACGTAGGTGTTTACGTATATGGCACAATCAACAAATCCCTAGAATATTTAGTGACTTTACAAATCCCTTTGATGTACCGACATCGCTCGGAACACGGACAAATCATTGCTAACAATTGCTAACGTTTGCGAATGCACGTGGTTTTTGTCTCCACCGAACAAATATTGAGTTTGCCAATATTTGCTAACAATTGCAATCATTTTGCGCGCTTGGTGGATACGCACCTTTAAGCGTCGGTTTTCTAAGCGAAGTCGAAAAGACGAAAACTCATAAAGTCATAATTCATAATCGTAATTCATACTCGAAATCGATAATCGGACTACCGGTTATTTTTAATTCGAATTAGCCCATCACTAGACTGCAACCATTGAATAAATAAGAGAAACGAGTTCTTGAGAAGATCTGAGGCTGTTACACAACATTCTCAGGTGCCCCTTTGTCCCTGGTGCCCTAAGCACGTGCTTATTGTGCTTACTGGTTAATCCACCACTGCTTACGATAAAAGGTGGTAACATGATTAAAAGTATATAAGAGAAAGGTGGTTAACCGGCATTACATTTCTCTTAAAATAACTTACCATTTCCATTAACAAGCACTGTGAGTACAACCAAACGACGAAATTTGTTGTTTGATTTTTCTTCCAGAAAAGTTAACCTAAAATTTTATCACTTAACAATGAATAAATTACACTTTTCGATGTTACCTGTAGCCTTTGTGACAAAAATGCACATACAATATACAAAAATATTCAAAACTGCACACTAGCCTTAAATGCAAACATTAAATAATTATAACTGCGACTGCATCGTTGAAATGTAGTTCAACCAGATGCTCGTGGAGTGCTACTATCTCTGTTCCCGTTTTATCGTATGTTTTCGTTCGTCTTTGTTTTGAATGGTCTGTGATGTAAACTAAATCAGTGTTTTCTTTTAAAATTGCTTGCTTCAATGGTACGATTATTTATATACGATTTATCCATCTCGGACGTTGCTAAGCGACAGCAACGATGATACGATAAAGCTTTGAATGTAACTCGAATATTTGCGATTTATACCATGTCGGTCATTGCTAATTATCCTCGATTATTATAAATCGAATAATATTCTCGTTATATTAATAGCTATAATTTGCTAGTATTAGAGTGAGTTCACTCAGTACAAAAAGGAATGTTCACTATTGATATATGTATAGGATTGCTAGCTGCTTATCCGAATATCCGCAGCTTCGCTCGTAGTCTCCTTTTCTGCAACTGGTATAACTCGTGCAATAAAACTACCATAGAAACAACGACGTCATCTTTACCTCATCTGACATATGCGGTATTTACAAACGACACATAGCAACAATCGAAACGATATCGTCATCACATCCAACATTCATGTAAGTAGTCTGTTTAAAAATAAAATTTTTCAAATTTATGATGCTAGCATAAAAAAAAATAGCGTATACAACTAATTGCACTCGGGAAATTTAGCGTGACTCGCTCGCTGCGCTCGCTCGTACGTTAAACATTCTCTCGTGCAATAAACACCAAGATTATAAACTTGCTGTATAATATACTATTTAGATATACGAACATAAACTCCCGTTCTTTCATCTTTGCGAAATTTAATTTCACTGGCGACAACGCTCCAGCTTCATAGCGTTACACGTATGAACGAGAACGTGTCTAGTCATCGGCATATTGTGCTTGTACCTTTAATATCGAATACCCTCTGTTGAATCAAAGAAATTTTGCTCGACTTCGAGCACACCATTTCAGTAATGACATTGATTGGATCCATCATGGTGTTAATCAGAACACTAAATGGGGTGGAACGTAGAATTTAGGAAGTTATTTTCCTAAATTCAGTAATGACTTTGGATTATGAATTGCAGTGATCTGGAAATGATAAGAAATTAGAAGCGGGTAAATTCTTGATGTTACGAAGATGACGATGATGAATTCGCTCACGTTCTTTTCTAAAACATTTTACAGCGCCCTTGCTCTATTTATTGGTCCAGGAAACTGGACCAAAAAATGCAAGTAAATGCAAAATATCTGCTAGTTCTGATGTTTTGAAATGAGCTTTGACTATTGACTGACAATAGAAAAAAACTCTGTAAAATATTATACTTCCCTTTCTCAAAATAGAAAATTTGCTAATGTTTCTATAATATTTTCAGAGATACAGTTTTTTTAAAAAACAATTTCGGAAATGTTGTGTAATGTCAAAACAGCGTTTTAACCTTCCTAACACCGGGTGGGGTCCGCGCGGACCCCAAGAGCTTTATTTTTGTTATTACATGTGCTTACATTTTTATTTAAATCATGAAACTCATTTACATTTGTCCTTACAGTTCTATGTACCAGATAAATAACTAACAACACAAAAATGTTGAGTATATAGCCGAATATTTTAAAAAATCTCCCCAAAAATGCGGTTGGGGTCCGACTGGACCCCACCCGGTAAGAGATGTAAGTAAAATTTTTATCTCGAATATTGTTGAAGTTATGTATTCAATACGTTTTGGTTAATGTTTTCTTTACATTCTTTAAATATTATCTTATAATCTCATCATCATAAGCTATAATATTATCAAAATATGCAAATTATAAAGATTTTGCTAATTGTATCTCTTTTGTAATTTGGTTTTAGATAAAGATTACTCAAAATCACAATCATTAGCTTTCATTTATTTATTTTTCGAACGATTTCTAATAATTCTGTGTAATTAGAGTTACTAAAACAGTTACTGTGTATAATAATTGCGAAAATTAAATGTAAATATGTATAATTGTATATACCTGCTCCAATTTCCTTACTTTTTTCATTAATATAAGTTTATTAAACATTTTACTACCTTTTTTTATGCAAAAGCCATTGATATCAGTTCTACTAAATAACAAAACACGCACGGAGGTGTAATTTCCAGAAGAATGTTTGATTTGAATGAAAAAAACACTGGGGTCCGCGCGGACCCCACCCGGTATTTAGTGTTATAAAAATCACCCGGTGTTAGGAAGGTTAAAGATGATTATTCAAGACGTCTCATCAGAAGAGCATAAGAAGTCTATTTTGCGTTAAAAAATCATCGAAAAATTGAATATTTAGAATATCTTCTAGTATAGTCTGTTAGAATTGGGTTCGAGGGCACGTCATACTGCCCTTCCCAGGGATGTAAGAAAAAGACAGTCTGAAGTTCACCTCGTGCAACTGCAAGAAATGTGACAGCGCTGCTTCTAGTTTCAAAAAGCCAGGCTTGAAGCGTATTGCAATATGCGCGTATTTTGATGTTGCAAAGGTATGGAGATACTCTTCCTGGACAGTGACAGTGAGCCATTTTTTGGAAGCAGGGGAACAAAATTTGTGAAATTTTTTACCCAGATTTCCTAAATTCAATTTGGTCTTTTAACGATAATTATCTTCTTATTCGTCTGTCTGTAAAGATTTAATGATTATTATGGCAACCTTTTTCTCAAGTACAACACTTGAAATGGAATGGAGCATTTCATTATCATTTTCTTCTTTTTTTGTACATTATTATTGCTTTCCCGATATCATCTACTATCCATTAATTGAATACATAATATGCTATTACAAATTTTCTTAGGACCAAACATTTTACTTTAAATTTTTGTAGAGAGAAACACTTCTTCCTAGTTTAATGTTGAGTTTCTTGTTTCTTCTTCTGAACCATCTTTGCTGTATCTAGCACCATTATACATTTCTTGCAAAGCAAAGCTGGTGTGTTCCTTTGTTTTTTTGTTTGTGTAAACCTAAACATCCTTCGACAATTTGGTCAAAATTTTATCTCTGCACAATTTAACTATAAGTATATTTGTGATTTCAACCGAATATTTTGAACACTATGTATGTCGACCTTTTTTAAGACCTTTTCGAACTATCCCATTTTTATTTCTTTTGCAAATACCCAGAATTTTGCGTTAACCATTTGGAAAGGACGAAAACGAGGTGTTGAGTAAAATGTGTCTGGAGGTAATAAGATGAAATGGATATAAATATGGCCGCCCAAATTGAAATTGGTCAAAATTGGTTTCGTCATACTTCACGATAGCTTTTGGGGCTACGTTTTCTATCGCAATGGTAAAAATATCCAAATAACGGTTTATTATTTCTGCATTAATTGTAGCTCAACTTTCTTTGATGGCTTGAAATGTGCCTATCCTTGCTTTTAACAACCGGTCCTATTTAAATTATTTTTACAAATTCCTAACGTAACATTCTAAGTCAGATGCAATACTAATACAATACGCCGATCTTTTGTCCCTATTCAATGATTTTGTTTCAGTTCTATAAACATTATTATTATTAATTAGCAGTGACATTATCCAGGCACTTTGACCTCCAATTGTTTTTGGATTTCATGTTCCTTTCCAAATGCTGCAAGCCCCCCCCCCCCCCCCCCTCCATTTTATAACTCGCCACAGCTTGAATTACAAATTTCTTCAAATACTTAAGATAATTTCTCTTATTATGTGGTGGGCGTGTTTTCAAGTCAAATGATACTTAAAAAAAAATGATACGCCACTATCTAACCACACTTCTTCACAAAGATTATGTTAGATATTGTGCCTTAGTAGAGTAATAGAACCAAAAAAAATTCACTAGACTCACCATAAAGATGCCGTTAGACGGCGTGTGGAGTGGCACGCCTGGAGTGTGAACTGTCGCGTCACACGCCGTGTGACAGGGTTGGCGCGCCGCGGCGTGCCGAGTCCCGTCGGTTGTCGATGGTGCAGTTTTAACACAGCGTGTCGAGTGGCACGCCTGGAGTGTGAACTGTCACGCCACACGCCGTGTGACAGACTCGGCGCGGCGTGGCGTGGCGCGGCGCGGCGTGCCGAGTCCCATCTGTTGTCGGTGTCACACCTGGGGTGTTCACACGGCCTGCAGATTAACTATTTCTTCATTTCAACATGTCCGTTCGTCAAAAATGCATTTTTTCTTTTTTAATTCTCCGACACTGCAATTCATACTAAACTTGTCTTTGATTCGTATCCAGGCATCATGTACCGCATTTCTATCTTTATGATCGGTACATTTAGGGTTCCACAGTAAGGCCTCTTTCTCGTACAAGGTTAAAAATTCGGATATCTGCATTTGACCACATGTTGTCTCTAGAATAGCTAAACGTAGACTGCAAAAGTGCAAACTGCATTTCAAATAAAAATATTCTCCAGGCGTGACACTCCACACGCCGTGACAGGCAAGCGGCGCGTCTGCTTTGAAGTGTACAAAGTTTACCGACAACCAACGGGACTCGGCACGCCGCGCCAAGTTCGTCACGCGGACCCTGTCACACGGCGTGTGGCGCGCCAGTTCACACTACAGGCGTACCACTCCGCACACCGTGTAACGCCATTGCAATTAAATGAGCATGGGCTCGTCACTCCGCACGCCACACTCCTAGCGCGCCACTCCACACGCCGTGTAACGCAACCTTAACAAGGCCCACACAAGAAGGAAGTATTGAGCACATTTTGTGAACCACATTTTACTACATGCGTGCTATACGTACATCAATAACTACTTATCCTTTAAATTAATTATTTTAAAGCACAGATCTTGCAACGATTCATAGGTAACAGTCAGTGGCGGCTCGTGACTTTACAAATAGGTGACACAGAATTTATACAAACACACAGACACAATCAATCATCTCTCACAATAATGTACATTTAATATTAAAGATGATGGTAATGTATTTAAGGGAGTTATGCAATCCGTAAATCTCTAGTGAAGCAACAGTTCACCTGCGTCACCTGACGAGCCGCCACCTGGTAACAGTAGAAGTCAGTTTTTGCATAATTTTTCTAAAAAATTTGCTCATTTGAAGTCACGGCAGTTTACGATAGGTCGATAGATATATGAAATTAAATCGGCGACACCCAAATGGCGGCGATGAATTGTCCTATACCGACTCGAAAAAGGGTAGATTCTCGTAAGTAAATTTGTTAACGCTGACAATAATAAGAGTTACATTGTTATCACTTATCACGTTTATAATAACGGAGACATGTGTGTATGTGTGTGTTGCTGTGCACTTTTCCGACAGTCGTCGAGTCCTGACGAATGCGAGCGGGTGTGATATTTTAAAACCAAAGCTAATAACCTACAAATTAATGCTACAAATCTACAATTATTGATACCCCGCAAATCACGTATTTAGTATAAAAGTCCGTCATCTTATTCAAGCGGTATTTGTGTCTAAATATATTTTCTTTATTTAGAAAATACGTTCAAAGTTTTCTTATGGAGATTAGGTAAGTGTAAAATAGAATTCGCTATTTGTACTTATTTTTGGGTAAAAATTTTGTGTAAACATGCATAGTTTGTCTGTCCGAGGTCCTTAACCCATTTCGAACATTAAAACAATGCCAGAAAGTATTTTCGCGAAAATTTTCAAAATGACAAGTATCGGAAACTTTTTCTCGGTAACATGGAAATTTAATTATTTCAATTTGAAAAGTTATCCAAATGATGAAAAATGATTCTATTATGCCTCGCGTTAACATTTTCATCTTTAAAATGATGTAAAAAGTAGCAACAGCATTCATCATAGACTAATTTATGTGTCCCGATACCCTCTTTCGGTAACTTTCGAAATGTACATGTTTGTGTGCTTATTTCGAATTTAGAGATTTTGAACGATGGACGATGTCGTCAGTAACATATTATGGTCGAATGTTTTCACCGAGAAAAATGTTTTTGTCTACATATTTAACTTAATATTGATGAAAGTAGGTGGCAAGTGTATGGTTACGTTACACTACACTTCTAAATATACAACTTAATATATTGTAATTAAGAGGAAGTAAAACCCACATTTAATGCTGCACATATACGTATAAATGATGCCTTTAGTGAGTGAAATAAACAAAAATTTGAAACTGTTTAAGGTAGAGGTCTTTGTATAAAACAGATATTATGCAACGTTAGACCAGCCTCTATTTATACATTTTATGTTTTATGGTATTTTTAGTTTTACTATAGTTAAAGATGAATGTTAAAACGTTCTCCCTAAGGCCATTCGTATTCCCAAGAAGCTGCCAGTGTCCAAATTGAGTTCATTACATTCCAAATTCATTGTAAACTAACCTTATGAAGTTCACACGGAATTTTGTTATATTTTCGTTAATTTTTGGGCAAAGGCTATGTGCAAAGACGTAATTAACATTGTGAAAGGGCCATTATGTATTTTTGGTCTCAAATCTATTCCAAAAAGTTTGCATTTTACATTTTTTTTAATAATTGGTAAAAATTTACTATAGGTAGGTAGTATAGAGTTGAACGAATTCGTATATCTTTATCAAATATCAACCGATTTTTGTGATTTTTACGTCAAATGTAAGCAAATGTAATCCTTTATTTTAGTTACGTTAATAACTTGCTAAATTACAGATACCTACTGGGTCAAAAATCTGAAAATGTACAAAAATGTTATTTTTTTTCGTTTTTTAAGCGGCTCAGCCAGCTCAACAAGGTGTGATATTTTAAAACAAAAGCTATTACAACCTACAATCACAGATCCCCCCCCAACCACGCATACCACGAGAATCGCGTGTACCCCCGTTTATAAATCAATAAATGGATGATGCATTCGAACTGGAAAGCTGTAGCAAAGTTATTAATAACTACGTAATTAACATCATAAAATAAGACAAAGATTACGTGAGGCAAAGACGCTTGCTAAATGCTAACCATAATCATCCCTTAAATGTTAAACAATTTGAACTCAAACCATGCTTTATTCGAACGTGATTAATTCCTCTTAATATCTAATTCCAATGTTGAAATCTGATATTCGTTACCTTTCGTAACAATGCTTTCACATTACATCTATAATTTGATACCAAAGCTGGTACACTTTGGCCGTAAACACTTAATTATGCGTCGTAAAATTAACACACTAAAAGCGTTCCATCACCTAATTTCGCTCGGAGCTTAGGAGATACTATTCTGCTCAATTCTCCCTTTTTATCTAGGGTTTGTGAATGTATCAGATTTAAATTGCAACTTGTAACAAAATTTCTGTTTTACTTTCTCTGATGGAAAATTAAGAAACTGTTGCATTCCCTACGAAAAGCTGAAGGATGAAGTTATTACGTAGATAGGTACTAACGCAGGTACATTTTATGACGCTCACATCAGAAACTATGGTAATTTTGGGTTAGAAGTTATTTCGTATTTCAGAAAGGTGTAACAATGGTCTTTGTACGTAGATTAAGAACGGTTGTGAAGGTGTTTCCGTTTTATAGTGTGCGGGTTAAAATTTTACATGTATATACAAATGTGGCAAAACTACGTTCTCCTGTTTAAATAAATTAACCGTTTGATTACCACGTAAGCCATACAACTACCGTACAATTTATATCAAAGGTGACTGGTTGATTATCATGGGATCCTAACCGAACGGTTCATTAAATCTCAATTGACGCATGTTTTCTAAAATTGTGTTTAGTCGAAGGGTTTGATTACGTAAAGCGAACGCAATGATTGATGGCACCTTTATTATATACATCACTTTTCCTCGGTTGACAATTTAAACTGAAACTGTAAAAGTACTTTTTAAGGAAAGTAAATATGGAAAACGGTTTATTTGAGGGAAATTAATCATCTTGCTTCAAATTCAGATTCGATCGATTAAGGAAGGAAGAATGTGTAATGAACTGGCTAAGTTTGAAAATTTTGTGGTGCTTTTTTGCCTTTCATTCACATTATTCATTATTTCGATTTTTATCTGTGTTCTTGTTATACTTGCAAGAGGATATGGTTCTCCCTAGTGATTACCTTTACGAACACGACGTTTATTTTACCTTTAGGTTGGAAGTTTTAATTAAATTTTCCCACATTTTAATGTTTGTACTCAATGTTTATAAACACTTTATTGGATGAAAGTCTACTTTTTTATGTGTTTAGATGCAACGGAACTTTCTTATTTGGGAGATATTGCGACAAAGCATTATATTTTAAGCAAAGTTATAATACGCTACCGCGAAAGTTTGTTGAGTGGTGTCAAATTGTACAAAAAAGATAATTAGCTAAAAAGTAATGAAAAAATCCTTCGCAAGCGTAGATCTCATTTGTGTATCCCTGACGTACATTAAAGTTAAAATGAAATTCACAAAGAATTTTGATCGTATGGATAAGAGTTAATTGAGTTATTTATCAGTGTATAACATTAAGCTAATCAACTTGAAATGCAGTGCATTTGGTTTTTTGCTGTTGAGTAATTAATGCATTATCATTAAGTTGGGCAATTTTTTTTTAAATTATATGGTAGGGCTGCCCTTAGAACAAAACAGGCTCTTGACTTGGTTTACAAATTTTTTATGGTAGAAACCACTATTCATATACAATCATAAATCCGCAAAAAGCACCGAGTCAAGACCTAATTACTGGATATATCCTCAAACGGGCTATCAATTTCTAACTTTCCTTTTTAATCACACCGTATTACGCCTTCGCCACTTTCCTGACTCATGGAAACCAGCAATCACAATTTTGATATATGGTATGTAAGGTATGGCACGCGGGACTCATTTTCCAAATCAAGACAGTTTTTCCACCAGACTACTATGAACTCCTCAAGTCCTATCTCTCGAATAGACAATTCATGGTTAGACATGGCAGCGCTCTAACAAACCTATATCCCGTCAATTCAGGAGTGCCCCAGGCCAGTGTCCTGGGCCCAATATTGTATTTAATCTTCACGGCGGATTTTCCGACAACCCCTGACACCATGGTCGCTACATTTGCTGATACCACGGCCGTACTTTCACCGCACACTGACCCAGCCCAGACCTCTCAGAAGCTACAAATACAACAATGGTATATCCAAATCAACGAAACCAAATCCTTAAGAAGAGGAACCTATCCACCAGTGACATTTAATAACCATCAAATCCCCCAGGCGTACAGCGTAAAGTACATTGGCATTCACTTGGACAGAAGGTTGATCTGGAAACCCCATATCTGGACCAAGCGCAAACAACTGGGTCTAAAGCTCCAAAAAATGTACTGGCTAATAGGGCGCCACTTTCAGCTATCGCTAGAAAGCAAAGTACTACTTTATAAAGCCATATTAAAACCCATTTGGACATATGGCATCCAACTCTATGATACAGCCAGTGTTCCAAATGAACTGATTAGGGTACGCAAATTCTACCCGAATTACACTTCCCTACTTATAAATATATATGATAGTACTGAAGACAGCACAAAATCACTTTTTAATGGACGAGGAAAAAATATGACTTTTATTTTATTGATTACAAAAATTGAACTATTTATTTTTTATTTCCATCACAACCATAACGTTACTTGATTACTATTTTTTATGACCTAGTTCCAACAGCCAGTACATCTAACATCGAAATCATACGCCGATTTGAATCAAAGGTGCTCAGGGCCATAGTCAACGGGGCAATACGATCCCCTTCCACTTCTTTCATTCGCACGTGCTCGCCGTTCTCCCCTTCTTCTTATTAATCTGGTCTAGCTAGTTAGTAGCGTTTGTCGCATTTTTTTTTAAATAGAAGAGGTATTATTTTATTGTTTGCGTTTTGTCTGTTCGTCTGCTGTTTTGAAAAGCTTTGTGTAGGTGAAACTTGTTGGAATAAATAGCCTTTACCTTAAATGTGTGCTAGGTGTCCTTCAAATGTTTGTGTCTAAAGAGGTAGCTCCCCCATGAATTGTTTTCTGGAGAGCTGTTTTAACAACTGAACGTTAATGAAAACGGTTGGTGGCAAACTTCCTACACGTACACCCAGTCATATTTTGACATAAGCCTTTGTAGAGAAGAGAGGAAATTTTATATTTCTATGACATAGTATGTATGTTTCGAAAAAAATATTGGCCCATTCTCTTGATGTGGCAAAACTATATGATTTTCTGCGATTTACTACTTGCACTATACAGGGTGTTTTTTTGGGAGCTTTAGTTAGACGTTTCTGGGAAAGTTTTATATGTAGATTTTTAAAAATTTGTACTTAGGGGTTACTCAAAAAGCCGAGTCGATGTAAAATATTTTCAAAATGGCAGCACTTTCGGAAATGCCGGAAGTAGCTACCAACTTCGTTATTTTAAATAGCAACCTCTATTTTTTGTTGCATTTTTGGATTCTACGTGAAATTTCATAACTTGTGATACCAACATGTCAATATCTACAAGTTATGATTTTTAAGTTATTTCCATTTATTTAAAAAAAATGGCGGATGCAGACGGTACTTTAAGAATTCATTACTTGAAAACGGTTGTAGCTATGGCAACCAAGTTTTCACCAGCGCATAGGGGAAGAATATAGTAGGAGATACGTTATTAGAAATATATACCCTCATCTGTTATTTGACGATGACAAAGATTATAAGTTAGATAATAAATAGGTCGATAAATTGCAAATGGGTTGCCTAGCTAAATCGGGGCCCGATGCTGTTAAATCCGCTTTCTTTCAGAAGAATGCTCTGCATCCCTGTCTGTTACATGGAATGGCGCGCGCAACGCTCTCTGTCACTACCATCACATTCCCGGTTGCCTAGATTTTAGATATTATCTTTTCAGCGCGAGCGTGGAGAGTGACAGAGAGCGCTGCACCCGCCATTCCATGTAACAGACAGGGATGCAGAGCATTCTTCTGAAAGAAAGCGGATTTAACAGCATCGGGCCCCGATTTAGCTAGGCAACCCATTTGCAATTTATCGACCTATTTATTATCTAACTTATAATCTTTGTCATTGTCAAATAACAGATGAGGGTATATATTTCTAATAACGTATCTTAGACTAATAGGGCTTTCTTTTGGTGTACTTAAAAAAAGTTATGTTGTGTACGACGTCACCTATGAGGCTCCAAATTTAAGAAAATTCAAAGACTGAAAACTCAGTTTTTTTAACACGTTGAGCGCCGCGTGCCCACCGGTGGGCATTTGGATTTTTGTCCCTGGGACCAAGTTTTTTTTTTGTTATTTTTCGTTGTAGGTCGGTTATTTTATTATGCTTGATGCTTATTAACTGATTCTTTTACTTTTTTTGTGTTTGCGTTGTTTTTTATTTTGTGTCCACTGGTGGTCACGTTGTCCTGTAATGTAATTTTTCATGTTAGGACCATGTGACCACCCGTGGGCATGTTCTCAATTTCGGTTAATCGAATTTCAGTTTTAAGTTATTATATTATTAACAATGATTATGAAGTTGTATCGCATATAAATTACATTTATTTTGTCAAAATATGTCTTTCTTTCTGTACTACAGTCAACTGTCTGTCTAAACCCCCAAATCACTTAAACTGCTCGGTCCAAGCTCAACAAGTTTACTTCCTGGGACCATGCTTTAGAATAGTCCATATAAAGTTAATGTAAATCGTTCCCACCCGTGGGCACACGGTCCTGAAATGAACATAACATCGTGACCACCGGTGGGCACGATGTCCATAGGTAATATCACAAAATGCCCACCGGTGGGCACGCGGCGCTCAAAGTGTTAAATGAAATAACCATTTTCTTATTATTGCATTTAATAGAGAATCAAAATGGGCATATTTTGGTATTACATATTCCTATCCCTATCTTTAATAGTTTCTGACTTATTCTCATTTCATTGCAATACCATTTATTCGGATTTTTTAGTAGTTGGCCATGACCTTATGACAAACGAATTTTAAACCAATCAATCCGTCACCTGTTAGTTTAAAATCAATTTAAAACCTTGTCTTCTTCAACACATGCTCAAAATGATCGCCTTCATGTTACAAACACAAACTCTTTTTCGTAAATGTTCTCGTGTGGAGTATTGTATGACTTGTGATTCAGTATTGAGCATATTCTTGCAGAGGCAGCTCTTCTGTTGCAGGAACAACAATATTGCGTAAAATTTCCAAATAACGTTCTGTATTCAAATTTTCTGGATAAATGTAGAAACACAAAATATTGTTATTTTTAAACGCACAAAGTACAATAAAACTCCAGCATTCTTAAAAGTGTACATCTCCATTCAAAGAAGAATTTCAATGGCACCAGCAATGCGAATTATGGCGATTAAATTTTTACTAAATTTGGCCTCGTCTGACCAAGTAATGTTCCCCAAAAGATATTCCTGGTTCCTTAACATTAGCTATTCGAAAAACCCTTACTGTAGGTAAGGTGGTACAAAGCTTCCAAAATTCAAACAATTTCATTCCAGTGTTCGGATGGTACGTTGACTAGGACGCGGTCTTTCTGGATATCTCTCAATGAACGTATGACAGGCATGTGACGCGATTCTGTTCATTTCACCATAAATAACAATTAGATTCCAAAAATCTTAATATGTAAAACCATTGCGAGCCATTTTTCATTTTTTTCAGTTATTGAAAAACTTATGTTAACCCATTACAGATTTAGTATCACTTGATTTGTTCAAAATTCGATTGCCATGGTCCATGTCAGGGTCGACTACTACAAAAAATTCGAAAAAAATGGTATCAATGCGATGAAATGAGAATAAGTCAGAAACTATTAAAGATAGGGATAGGAACATGTAATACCAAAATATGCCCATTTTTATTCTCTATCAAATGCAATAGTAAGAAAATGGTCATTTCATTTAAAAAATCTGAGTTTTCAGTCTTTGAATTTTCTTAAATTTGGAGCCTCATAGGTGACGTCGTACGCAACATAACTTTTTTTTAAGTACACCAAAAGAAAGCCCTATTCTTCCTTTAAGCGCTGGGGAAAACTCGGTTGCCATAGCTACAACCGTTTTCAAGTAATGAATTCTTAAAGTACCGTCTGCACCCGCCATTTTTTTTAAATAAATGAAAGTAACATAAAAACCATAACTTGTAGATATTGACATGTTGGTATCAAAGGTTATGAAATTTCGCGTAGAATCCAAAAATGGAATAAAAAATAGGGGTTACTATTTAAAATAACGAAGTTGGTAGCTACTTCCGGCATTTCCGGAAGTGCTGCCATTTTGAAAATATTTTAGATCGATTCGGCTTTCAGAGTAACCCCCAAGTACACATTTTCAGAAACCTACCTATACAACTTTCCCAGAAACGTCTAACTAAAGCTCCCAAAAAAACACCCTGGATATCTGGATCGTTGTGCAATGATTTTAGCTCTTCTGCCAAATTCCGTTTTCTTGTTTTTCGTCATAAGTTTTCCTTAAAAACCACTTGTTCGTATAGTGCTACTTGCTATTGATCTAATTATTATTATACTTTTGTAGGCTCTTACTTTCACTGCCCAAGAAGTTATTCAGCTTCAACGCGTTTATACTTTTCTTTCTGGAATTTAATCTGCCTGTTATTTGTTCTCTAGTTTTCGGCTTCCTGTTAAACATTCAATTCTATCTTCTTGTCACGTCAGAAACGCTTTGGCTCCTTTTTCTCTTTGAGGTCGACTTAGGATTCGATAACAAGTACCTGGGGATTTTTTCTGGGCGTTATAGTAGGCGACTAAAGAACATTATCTTCTTGGATATATTCCAGATATGAGTGGGTTACAATTAAGTGGTTCTAACATACTTAACCCGTACAACAACGTAAGATGTTTAAAAAAAGGTAACTATTTATTACCTTCTTGGTTTGACCTCATTTTCTATTCAAGCCATGTAGGTGTTTTCTTTTCATTGTTAATCAAACTTTTTCCACTATTTCAGGTTATCTTTTCTTCTTGTACACGTACCCTTCTTTATCATTTGCAAAGGTCAAGAATTAATGCCCTCGGTGGATGAGCAGTTTATTTATCGATCACTAAACAGTAAACGACTAATTAAAAAGAGAAACGGCACATGTCTGAGTGTCTGTGTGGGCCGTTATCTACTAGTAGATACTAGATATCTGTATTTGCAAAAAAATACAAGAAACAATGGAATAAGACAAGCTCAACGCTCTACTGCGTTGTCACAGTTGTTGACACTAAGGCACGGTTTAAACACGGATATACTATACTACTGGTCCTCTATGATTGCTATACGATTGTTACGAAATAAGGAAAAAATAGAAGTGTAATTGAAGTATATTCTTTCTGAACGTAGTAGGTTTAAAATTACATTAGTCTCCCAGATCTCTGGTGCCAACCCAGATGGAATGGAAACATTGAACAGTAAATACATGAAAATGATATAGTTATTGGTCGTATTTTTGTTCATTATTGCTTACTGTCGAAATATTTCGTCGTTAATAAATTAGATCAAGCTGCTGCTTCATGCAAAGGTAAATTGGAATGTAATAGAAATAGACTGATATTCACACGAAGCCTAGACGGCCAGCCATTCATTTCTCAAAATGTGATTTTTATTAGTAACATTTCAAGAAGCTTGCTCACATCTTTTTTTTTTTACTAATAACGGTTTTTTGATATTTAATGCTTGAAGTGTGTGAGTTTCGTAGTAATAAAAAGATTAGAGCGAAGATAAATGTCCAATTGTCTGACTTGCATTAAGGAGCTTGTTTTTATTCGCTTATTCTCTGTAATTTAAAGATGCTTATTCGCTTATTTTCCAAGATTTCTCTGTAATTTAAAGATGTTTCATTTCATTGTTAACATTACCAATTTTATGTTGTTGTATATTTCGAAATTCTACATGATTGCTTTCGTGGAAACATCCATTGCAGTCACCTCGCCCTTGTTTAATCAATACGTTGTGGTTTATGATTGACGATAAGAAACGTATTTGTATTTGACTATATTACATCTTAATGCGCATCTGTATTCTGCGCAATCATTATATGGTAGTTCTCCTTGCGCAAATATAAAACTAAACAAACTACCTCGGGACTTCGGAAACTTCGTAAATTACATTAACCCTTACAATCTATGTTTACCACACTATTAATTTAAGATCAGGTGCTCCCTGAGTGGTCTTTTGAAACTTTATTCACTTTTAATGAACATGCTTCTTTTAAGAAAGTTACTTTTTCTCCATATAAATTACGTCGTAAATGTTCTTAGTGCTTGTGGTGAGTTTAATTTTCGCAACAATTACTTTATTTCTAAAAACAGAGCGTCGGATTTTATCAATAAAACTATTTCATTATCTAATGGAAAAGTTAGGTATCGGAAGTTTCTAGTGTATTATGCACAAAACACTTTACGGTTCGATAACATCTTTACGTCTTTATTGAATTTACATTTTTGACCAAACATAATTGACGGTAAATAATGGAGATCGTTTGCTTATTAATTCTTAATATGTGAAGGAATCTCACAAGAAAGTAATTGTATGCTTTTTCCTTGCTCTTATTAGTTAAATATTCCCTTTACAAAGCGCACCCAAGTCGGAAAATGTTATATCAACATTGGGAAATGTTTTGCTTTCATTTTTTTTTGTGCTTCGTTACTTTGTCGCTTACTTCAAAACGTTTGAGTTTTCAAATCCAAACTGGTGATGAATAATGAGAACGTTAAATGCAAACAAGCCAGGAAACGATCGAGCCGTAACATTTTATTGATACTTTCAGTGAAACAGAAATTTCAACGTCAAAAAGTGGGAATATTTCATTCAAACTTTTCAGATATGCTCGGTTGCCATTAAGTAAT
This sequence comes from Pyrocoelia pectoralis, assembly GCA_036250285.1. NCBI lineage: Eukaryota > Metazoa > Arthropoda > Insecta > Coleoptera > Lampyridae > Pyrocoelia > Pyrocoelia pectoralis. The sequence goes on from CM070077.1 coordinate 33,251,456, forward strand.
AGTTGAATGACGTTTGACAATAGGGGATTACTTAATGGTTTTTGTCGTATAATGTGTTTGCTCACTCATATTATTTGCACTCTGCTTGACTCTTCGAGGCTGGCATTCTAGCAGGTGGTTTATATCTTCTTAAGGCATCTCGTACAATCAATGCCGTGTCCGAAACTCAGTTTTCTAGTTACAAAGAGACGGGGGGGGGGGGGGGGTGCGAGGGTAGAACTTTGGAGTGGGTGGGGGACAATACGAGGGAGAAGACAATGATACAGATACAGGAAGGAACGAGGAAAATCAGAGAAGGGAGGTATAATGGGAGTTGAGGTGCCAGGGCACTTGAGGAGTGGATTAGGGATGGGAAAGAAGATGCTGTAGCGAGGTTTAGATGCGGGAACGAGAGGGGGACAACAAATATTGGGCGGATGGTGAGAGAAGGTGTAGGTTGTGTGGAGAGAGATGGAAGAATTTGAGGCATATGTTAGAGCAATGTGAGGAACGAAGGAGCTGGCAGGAGATTTTAGGGAGGAAGGGGAAGATTTAGAGTGGATGGTGGATGGAGGAGGTGCAAGAATGAAGAAAATGGAGGGAAGGGGGATGAAAATAAAGTTTTGTTTATGTAGTTAACGGTAGAATTTAGAATCTTTTGTCAAAGTTGTATATTAGGACAAATAAAGAAAGTTAATGAACACCAATGGAGACCTACTTCCATGAGCAGCAGCAGTCCATGCCATAAGGCCTCACTTTGCTTCTTACGCCAGCATACATTTATATAGAATAGAATATTGCACCTGAATTCTATTGTGGTACAATTATAAGATATCAATTTACCAAAGTAAAGTACGCAAATCGTACCAGGAAAACCAACCGATAGAGGTAACGCAAATTATAAGAATTTTCCATTCAACAATGAATGGTAACGTGCGGTCTTCCGTTTTTGTTTGACCGTACTTTACTCGCTAGTGAGAAATGAATCATGAAGTTGAATGTTGTACTACTTTAATAGCTTTTGTTTTAAAATATCACACCTTGTTGAGCTGGCTTAGCCGCTTAAATAAAGAAAAAAAAATTACATTTTTGTACCTTTTCAGATTTTTGACCCAGTAGGTATCTGTAATTTAGCAAGTTATTAACGTAACTAAAATAAAGGATTACATTTACTTACATTTGACGTAAAAATCACAAAAATGGGTTGATATTTGATAGAGATATACGAATTCGTTCAACTCTATACCTACCTACCTATAGTAAATTTTTACCATTAAGTTCTATTTAAAAAAATGTAAAATGCAAACTTTTTGGAATAGATTTGAGACCAAAAATACATAATGGCCCTTTCACAATGTTAATTACGTCTTTGCACATAGTCTTTGCCCAAAAATTAACGAAAATATAACAAATTCCGTGTGAACTTCATAAGGATAGTTTACAATGAATTTTGAATGTAAAAGAACTCAATTTGGACACTGGCAGCTTCTTGGGAATACGAATGGCCTTAGGGAGAACGTTTTAACATTCATCTTTAACTATAGTAAAACTAAAAATACCATAAAACATAAAATGTACAAATAGAGGTTGGCATAATATCTGTTTTATAGAAAGACCTTCTCTACCTTAAACAGTTTCAAAATTTTGTTTATTTCACTAACTAAAGGCATCATTTACACGTATATGTGCAATGGCGTTTCCAGCCAACTGGCTTAGGGGGGGGGGGGTAATTAAAAAAAATATCGGGTATCGGTCCCTTGCACGACTCTCTCCAGCAGTTTTGGAAAAATTCACCGTCATAGATTGCCGACTAGATTCGCCATAACTTAATTTGTTTGTTTGAAATGTTGGTAATTTTTAAAAATAAGAATAAATAAGCGAACGAAAAATTCTTAGGGGGGTAATTATCCAATAACCCCCCCCCCCCCCCCGAAAGTTACCGAAAGAGGGTATCGGGACACATAAATTAGTCTATGATGAATGCTGTTGCTACTTTTTACATCATTTTAACGATGAAAATGTTAACGCGAGGCATAATAGAATCATTTTTCATCATTTGGATAACTTTTCAACTTGAAATAATTAAATTTCCATGTTACCGAGAAAAAGTTTCCGATACTTGTCATTTTGAAAATTTTTGCGAAAATACTGTCTGGCATTGTTTCAATATTCGAAATGGGTTAAGGACCTCGGACAGACAAACTTTGCATGTTTACATAATACTAAATGTTTAAAACTTACTTTGAAAAAAATTAGTGCAGATATTTACGTGGTTTGGGGGGGGGGGGGTCTATAATTGTGGCATTAATTTGTAGGTTATAATAGTTTTGGTTTTAAAATATCACACCCGCTCGCATTCGTCAGGACTCGACGACTGTCGGAAAAGTTCACAGCAACACACACATATACACACCTCTCGGTTATTATATACGTGATTGGCAAGTGAAGAAAAAGTACTTAACTTAGTCATTGTTTAAGAAATGTTCTGGATTGGATAAATGTAAAATTACGAACTTATTTTGGCTCCATGGGATCATGGGAAAGCTTTCACATAAGAATGAAAATTTTGTGGCTACGTGTACCGCGAATAGATCATATATAATAATTGCGAATGAACGGATGTCCTGTCCGTCCGTAACAAATTCGCATTAAAGTAGATATACTTTAATCTCATCCATTAAAGTAGACATGAGATTAAAGTAGATGTACCTGTACTACATGTATATTTACTTTAATGCATGCGCTTCGAAATGCGAAGACAGCTCAGTCACTATAGTAGCAGATGTTTACTGATACCAACGCGTGAAACACCGAATAACCGCCGGCGCGCGAAGCATTCTGGTTGTAAAATAAAATTAAATCTTGACATAATCCTTTCGTGAACATTTGAAGTAACGATATAGAATTGTTTGTGGATATCGGAGAGCTTTGTGCCATTACGATGGTTTGTCGTTTGCAGGATATGGAGGGACGTATTCAAAACTATTTAACTTTATGAAATAACCTCCGGAAACGCTATTTTTGTGTTAATGTAGCTTTCAAATTTAATTTTCGCAGTGTATTCTGTTATTTCTAATATGCTTAATACGATGGAATTGATTTACACTATACTTGGTGAAATGAGTCGTGCGTCACTGTAGAGGCAGACAAAAGGGCGCTTTTGTAATCCAATATGAACAATGGGAGTGTTGTTTAATAGAAGTAATCCCTATTTTTCACCTATTCCCTTACATTTGAGATGGGAAATTCACGCAATGATTATTATTATTTCAATTGACGAAGGGAATTTAAGCCTAACGATTTTGTTTCTTAAATTCTGTATTTAAAATAAACACTTAAGTGGAATTACTTGTTATTATTTGTGAAGTTCCGCAACGTAAGTTTAGAGAAAATTAAATTTATTTCTTGTGTTTAGACAAGTGAGATATACTATACCGGTAATTTGTCCATTTATTTGGATTGGTAAAGGGGTGTAGAAAATGTACATAAATGATCGTTATTTCTCTTTGTTTTCGTGATAATAGGAAATTTTAGGAAAAGGAATCCTCTAACGAGATCTGTGGTTTGAGGAAATTACGAAACTCTAAAACGAATCCTCGTGTTATTTGATGGCGTTTGAGACTTTGTGTCGAATTATAATTTAAATTTAACAAATGAGAATTAAGGGACTTCGATAACTTTATAGCATTTGATTTTATCAAATTTCTCGCTTGTTATGTTCAGTGTCTATATCTTCATCAGTTATACTTTCTCTTCTTTTCTCCTATAATAATATAATAATAATAATAATCCAAAGCGGTCAGTATAATTTTCACGGCACTCTTATTAGATAGACTGCTTGCTTTTAATTGCCGTAACTGATTGTGGTGTCAGTCTTAATTTCAGTTTTTCTGATTTATTTTTATTTATTTATTTATTTCTACACTATTTGAAACATGAATGTGAAATTTCACTAGAAGATTTAGATCGTATGGATACAAAATTAGAAAACAGCAATCAATTCTGATACTCACTAAACGAATGGGGGTGGCTGGCAGTATTTCAACCACAATGTTTTAAAAAATATTGAAGATTCTTATTGAAAATGAGTCGCTTGCATCTGATGAAACGACGTCTCTCGAGACGTGAGGTAGAGTTTAGTATTGTGAGGTGCTTAAAATTGTTTGTATTTTTAAAGGTTAAAACAGTGTTTAGAACTTTATTTTGTCTCCCCAAGTGCGGGCGGGGTGTATCACACGCGAAGTTTGTGTAAAAAATAAGTGATATAAGGAAATTAAAGAAGGAATTTTAACTTTTTAATTTATGTTCGCGAGTGATGATATAATATAAATACACAGGTTTTCCCAATCAGGCGGTGACCTTTGTTGACTTTAGTGATAGAGGTTAACGTTGTAAACGGACTTTTGCATTTCCACATTTTTACGGGAATGGTACATACTAGTTTAAAAACAGAAAGGCGGTAACCAGCATGAGTGTAAAGAGTGCGTGAATACGATCACGACCTATGAGTGGAAGAAGAAATAGAGCATGCACTTGGGGATCCCTTGATGATGTTGTAAAGAGGAAAAGGGATAGAGAAGCCACAGGGCCACAGAGGAGCAGGATGCCGTCTTTAGAAGTGACCAAAATATCTCCAATCGAGGGAGAAGGAAAGAGTGACAATATAGAGGTGGAAGACGAAGAGATGGATAAGGTGCTAGAAAAACTGGATAGTATGACGAAAGAAATAAGGTCCGAATTAGAAGGTGTGAAGAGAGGCATCAAGGAGAACAACGAGGAAATTATAGGCCTCAGAAACGAGGTAAGACTAATCCTTCACTACTCTTAGCAGGAGAAGAAAGATAGGGAATGAAACGAGGAGAGGAGGGAGCTAAAAGAAGAGATAGAAAAAATAAAGAGAGAAATGGAAAGAATTAGAAAGAAAAATAACATAGTGGTGAGACATAGGAAAGTTCATACAGGGCAAATTGGGGGTGAGTGTAGTGATTACGTCGGCATGGATTATGAACAAGGGGACAGAAAATGAGTTAGTAGTGTCGGAGTTGGGTAGCTGGAGTGAGAAGGGGTTCTAAGAAATGCAAATGTGTACATCGATGATGATCTGACGAGGGAGGAAAGGAGCGTGCAAGAAGAGATTAGAAAGATTGCCGGGAAAGAAAAGGATAAAGGTACAAGGGTGAGGGTGTGTTATAGGAAAATGTGGATAGGAGAGATAAGATATTATTGAAATGAAGAGATAAGAGGGGTGAGAGCGGTGCAAGCGGAGGATAGAGTTAACGGGTCAAAAAACTAGGGGGTGAGGGGGGAAATGGGGAGGAAAAATGGGCGGGGGGAATAAAGAGAGAAAGGAAAGATGTAAGAGAAGGAAGATCATGTTCTGGATTGTGGCTGGTGTAAAAATAAGGGGGACGATTTCGAGAGCTATCTGAAGAAATTTGAGGGTGGATGGAGGATGTAGTAGAGAGAAGAAAAAGGATGGCAAAGATAGTAGGAGAAAGGGAAGAGTAATGGGGAAGGGAGGCCATAGATCGTTTACACATAATGGAAATGGGGGTGAGTTTTTTGCTTGTAAAGTATATTTTATGTTAAGATATGTTAATTAGTGTCCATACTGTTTGCTTTAGAGGGTTTCTTTTGTAAAAAATTTTTAATTTTTGAAGAAAATAAATTTATTGATGGATTGAGTTTCTTGCATCTTTTTTTATGAAGAAGGTACTGTTGTTGCATTGCGATACATCAACTCGTTTACCTGTAATTTACGCTTAAAGAACTTTTGGAACGTTACATAAGAGTGACAGAATCGGTCACTGCATGTAAGAACAGAAGCACAGAAGACATAATACAGAAGCGACACTCCCCGATCCCGCCAAAACAAAATTTCTTGCCGCATGTCGCGTCGCCATATTTTTGTTAGTACAATCAAAGAACGTATTATATACCATTCTTTGGTACAATTTATAATATCATAACGGTAACATAACATGTAAAGTCTGTCTCAAAGTATATCGTCTTATAATTTACCTCATTAAAGGATTTATTTTCTAATCTGCATTGTTAGTAGATAAACACGTTTTAAATGCCTACCTGATTGTGATCCTCTAGGTATTTTATGACGGGGCAATTTCAAGACGTTATATGTACTATGAGACAGACTATACATAAATTTATATTACACGAATCATCATTTATTTATTAAAGCTGTTTATTAGGTTTAGGTTTCAGATAAATTTGTGAATAGGGTATTTAAAACATCTGGAAAAAGAAATTATAAATTACAAATTTTATGTAATCTTTAGTTTAAAATAATAGGAATACTTATTGTATTGAAAATAAATATTTTTTAAAAAGTACTTGTTTTTTATGCCAATATAAACTATTCAAAATTAAATTAACATTTGCGAAATATGGTTGCCATTCAGAGAAGTAGATTAATGCTGAAAACTAAAGTGTTTTTAAATTTCCCACGTAAAGTACTAGCAAAAACATGGCGAAGGTCACCAGGATTTGTCAAACGAACATCAAAGGTGCCGCCACAAGTGTCGCTTCTGTATTAGAAGAATGGGTGTTGGCTTGGATTGGGAAAGATGGAGCCACAAACATAAAAAGAAACTTCAAGCCAACTATTAGCGGATTTTAAGAAGCCACTCTATTCATACCATCTTCAAAGAGACACTATTGTGCGTTTGGTTGCTTCGTCAATGCGTAAATACTACATTTTTGTCTTTGAAACCTTGTTACCGATGAAGCAGTATTTACTAAATCAGGAATAGGAATTTTGAAGCATGTTTTAGCAATCAAGATGAGTTTCCTTTACCCGTTTAGGAGTTTGATGATTTTTTAATTTGTACATGGCGATCAAACGAAGGTTTGCACCAGCGACGTCATTTCAGTATTTTACAAGGGGGGGCAACTATAGTTAAAAGGCAAAAAATGGCCCCTTGAGGGCGAAATTTTTTTTGAAAAGGGGGGTGATTGTCAGTTTTATAAGTGTAACGTACTTTTTTTGGTGGTGTAGCAATTCCAGGGGGGGGGGGGCGTCAAATGTCCTACCCTCACCCTGCCCCCCCCCCTAAATGACGTCCCTGGTTTGCACCCGGTGCCTCAAGGTATAGTAAGATCCCCTTCGAAATCACAATTGTGATTCCATGTAGATTTAATAAAAAAAATTTTCACGAGACTCACTTATGGAAGATGATGCACGTTGCGGTAAATCATAAACAGTGTTTCTTTTAGTTGGGAATGGTGGTTAAATACAGTGCTTTTCACGACGACCGGCCATTATCCATATTATATTCTCAAAAATTACAAAAGAGGGAATTATGAAATTTTCCAATAGGGGTTTTCTCAACGTTACGAGTCGATTTAAAATATTATTATTATTATTTTGACAGGACTTTCGGTTATACCGGAAGTTGATATTAACTTTGTTATTCAAAATATACAGGGTCTTTCATTTGAAAAAATTGAGTTTTACAATATTTATTCTAACAAAATTGAAATAAAAATTTATAACACTCTGTATGACGCTTAATCAATATCAATATTTTTTATGAATTGCCCTACATCTGTTCAACAAATTAAATACCTAACAATTGTTTTTTAAAAAACGATAAAATATTGAGATAGGACATATTACAGAAAATGACCTAAAATTAAGCGCAAAATCTAAAAATGTCAAAATATACAGGGTTTCCATTTAAAATAACAAATTTAATACCAACTTCCGGTTAAGTGCTGTCAAAATTTTAGATGGATTCGTAATGTCGGAAAAACTCCTATTGTAAAGTTTGATAATTCTGTCTATTGTAATTTTTGAGAAACGTCTAATGGCCGTTCATCGTGAAAAGCACTGTATACTGCTGGGCGTTGTAATCGAGTTGTAGATTGTGGTTGGCTAAACCATTTTAAATTCCACATTGGAGCAACGTTACTGCCTACAACCTTTTCAAAATAATTGTGGCACGTATTACGCCTCAAACTATTAAAATTCCAAAAAGTATGTTTCACTACAACTTCCTCCTTTTATAAAGTTAGGGCATAGGGCTTTATTTAATTTAGTTATTAAATATAGGTGCTTTTCCGTTAAACTCTAATCTCTCCCATTCTTGCTTTACCCTTATATTCGCCACCGATACTTTTTTGCGACAGAATGATTTATCATTTGAAACTATTATAACTTTGCCAGTAGTTTTTCCAAAAGTATAATGCTAGGAAACATTGCGAAACATTTATGCGGCCGTATATTAGTGGCGATAATTGATGCTATGGAATTCCTTGTCAACTTTATATATTAATTTCAAGATTCTTTGAAAGATTTGAAAGTTCTGATTTCATCAACATGAACTCGACTGCAAGTTACTTATACGTTTGACGACATTTTAATTGCATCTAAAATGATGTGTGACCAAACAAAAAAGTGCTAGAGAAAATTCTAGGAACAGGTCATCACGCTAATTGTTACAAATGTAAGTGCGTTTTTATGTTTACCCTGTGGTAATGGAAGTAGACAATTATTCAGATGAATGTAAGGTAATTACCTCTTTAAGTAAGACGGTAGTAATAGTAAACCAAAAGTTAATTACGGTGGTTTATTGTGCTGTGTAGCAATAACAAAATATTACATTAAACTCAAACCTGAAGAAATGTAATAACATGCATAGCATAGCAAAGTTATTACCGTCTGGGATTCTGAAATGCATTTTCTCCAACATTTTCAAGCAAAAAGTAACGTGAATTATCTTCCATTTTGACACAGAAGAATACCATCGACGTTATCGTTAGGATAACACGTTCGTGCTCAGGTACATATTGTGTAAACTTTTCGTTATTCTTTTCGTGTCTATATTATCTTTATTAATCTTTCCGGTCATCGTCAGTTGCACGCATTTCAAAAGAAGTGTTTGAATGGAATGGATGCATTCTTTTGTAAAGCACTCCCCCCCCCCCCCCCCCTTGTATTTTCTTGCAGGTGTCAAGTTATAATCCCTTATACGTGTATATAGAAAATCCTTGTTTGTGTTCGATTCTAACAAGCCTAAATTTTCGCATACGCGTTGCAGATGCAGAGAGAAATTTAATTGTACTTTTAGTCACTTCAGTTTAAGTTCCCAGCAGGATCAAAATCAGAAGGGGATTTTCACCCTCACACCAATTTTTCGATCGTATTTCCTCCCTTCATAACAATTATTCGGAAATTTACAATAACTCACGCATACAAACGATTCCACGAGATAAATTCCAAAAAGCGAAATTTACATTTTACTACAAAAGCTTTTTGTGTGTGATCATCTTAAATTGAACAACAAAATTTGTCCTAGATAGAACACGATTCCAACATTTGACTGCCTACCCCATATTTGACCCCATTAACTTTTAGAGACACAATCTACCTTCAAAAAGAACACTATGCCTACGCATATTTCTTGAATTAATAACGCGAGGGTGTGGTATTATGTAAATGCTTCAAACGTTTCTTATAATTTAGATATTCATAACTAATATTTTTACGATTTTTTCACAAAATGCTTTGAGAATAAAGTAAATTTAGACTGCGGCGCAGCAAGGCTTCAATGATCGATTTCACTTGAGGTGGGGGTGTCGGCGTCGCAACGAGCCCAGCATTCGAACCAGCGCCGTAATACAGAGCATCCCTTATACTTTTTCCTCATACATCGCACGTACCCTTTTACTAGTTTTCACCACATGTAAACACAACGTTAGAATTCTCTCCATGAACAATAGACTTATATGATAAATATAATGTTATAAGTACAGGGTGAATACAAAGATTTTTTTCACGAACAGTGAGTGATGTGAGTTTTTGTGGTGTCCATGCCGTTTATACCGTTATATTTTAATCTCCCGTGCCCTTTTACACCTGGTAGTAATAGATAGTCTTTCACATGGCTGAAAACGAAATTGCGCAGGTAAATTTCGTGTTCTATATAAATGTTTTATTTTATGTTAAGGATTGAGAAAATCTGCCATCTGCCATTTACATCCTCTTCATCAAAAATTTTTAGTTAGTAATCTAGCTTGGGTTATTAAATGTGCAAAATGGTAGTGACTGAACTAAAACGTATCGACATTGCTTCATTTTACGTTATTTACAGTTTTACTGGAGTAAAAAACCATTAATTTGAATTAAAACACTTATTCCTACGTTCACAATTTAGCTTTTTTTGGTGAGTTCAAAGCCGAACACACTTGCATAGTATAAACATTTTTCCGCAAACCTCATTTGTCTAGATTTTTCATAGCAGCGATATTATGCATTGAGTTTATTTTATGCGATGTAAATTTCTCACGCCACACTTTTTAGAATTATTCGGTTGTAAATTACAATACACAGTAAATTATTGTGGAAACCAACAGATCGTAATATAATATTTTTTATTATCATACTTTTAACTTTACTGTTCCCATGGTAACAATACAACAGAAACCTCTAATTGTATTGCAAACAAGACTGGCGTTAAAGAAAAAAAAATACGTCTTGGCAGCTTTCCCGTCTTGTGCTCTTACTTTATTTTTGATTTTCTGCAAAACTTTCTGAATAAAACAGGAAAATAAAATTTATTAATGTAGATCATTTAGAACTTTTCGTCCCTTTTTACACGTAATGGTAATTACGAAGAAAAATAACATGCTAAAAAACACTTCTGTGATAAAATCTACTTTGTAAAAATTAATAATATACTATAGTATAATAGATGTCAATTTTTGGAATAATAATATAACGAATGCTTAGCGCTAGATATGCAAAGATGTATCGCATTTTTGGTTAAAATGGACTATATAAAGTTTTTCGTGTAATTGATAAAAAAGTTTTCCAGTTGCGTAGATTAAAATTTAACACACAAGCGCTTGAGAGTTTTTTACGAAATGGGAAAACTATTTTACATGTTTTTCATACGAACTTTTGTATCTTTACTTTACATTACAAAATATTGTGTGTGTGTGTAGTGTACAAATATTTCTTGCGACGCTTAATGTCATAAACATTTGAATTTTGACCACTAACAACCATATGCTTTTGACAATGGGGCGAAAATGTTTTCTCGGTGTAAACCTGTCTTGATTTATCAACAATTTGGTTTCTTTATACTAACTTTTAATATCGATTCTTGTGAGCCTTAACTTTGACAATCAATCATTTGTTTCTGTATTTGTAAAGCTAATGTAATTTTCTTTTGCAGGTGAGTTCCCCATTGTCTGCTGCTTAATACGGGCAAGTTTTTTAATATTTATTTTTGTCGTTGTTAATGTATTCAAACGTTTAGATTTTATGCTATACTGTAAGTTTGAAAAGAGTCTCAAATGTGCACGAATCATTTTGTTGTAGTAATTTCAACATATTTTTAATTAATAAACATTACTTATATTCCTGAGTACTGAAAAACCAGAAACTATTAAAGATAGGGATAGGAACATGTAATACCAAAATATGCTCATTTTGATTCTCTATCAAATGCAATAGTAAGAAAATGGCCATTTCACTTAAAAAATCTGAGTTTTCAGTCTTTGAATTTTCTTAAATTTGGAGCCTCATAGGTGACGTCGTACGCAACATAACCTTTTTTTAAGTACACCAAAAGAAAGCCCTATTCTTCCTTTAAGCGCTGGTGAAAACTTGGTTGCCATAGCTACAACCGTTTTCAAGTAATGAATGATCAAAGTACCGTCTGCATCCGCCATTTTTTTTAAATAAATGAAAATAACTTAAAAACCATAACTTGTAGATATTGACATATTGGTATCAAAGGTTATGAAATTTTCACGTAGAATACAAAAATGCAATAAAAAATAGGGGTTGCTATTTAAAATAACGAAGTTGGTAGCTATTTCCGGAAGTGCTGCCATTTTGAAAATATTTTAGATCGATTCGGCTTTCAGAGTAACCCCCAAGTATACATTTTCAGAAACCCACCTAGCGGACCGTACACAAATGGTTCGAATTACATTTGATCAAAACGTTTTCTACTCACATCCTTTACCTATTCTACATGGAGTTCCACAAGGCTCGATGTTGGGGCCTATCTTGTTCGTTCTGTACATAAATGACTTCTGTAGGTTATCGATAGATGCCAACATAATATTATTTGCCGACGACACCTCAATCACTTGGAGCGACCATGACCCAAATTTACTGCAACAAAAAGTTAATTCTGATCTCCTTGCCATAAAAAAATGGTTTGACAGTAATAAATTAACACTAAACTTAAGTAAAACGACCTTTATAAATCACAAACATCATTTCAATTTCAAATTTATGTTAAATGATGTCACTATGGTAGAGTCTCCCCACTGTAAATTTTTAGGACTTGTAATCGATTCCAACATGACATGGACGGCCCATATACAAACCTTAGCTAAAACCTTGTCATCTGCCTGCTTCGCTCTTCGTGTTTGCAGCACATCAATGGATAAAAAGTTACTACGGACGATTTACTTTTCTTTATTTGAATCTAGACTGAGATATGGAATTGCGTTTTGGGGTTTTACGTCGAATGATAACCTAAATAAACTCTTTATAATTCAAAAACGAGCTATTCGGATATTAAACCGCGTCCCTAGTACAACGTCTTGTCGTGAACTATTTATTAAAAACAATATCTTAACCATATTCTCTTTGTTTGTCCTGGAAACTTTATGCATGATGCTGAGACATCGGCAGCACCTTCAAATTAGTCAGGATCATCATTCATACAACACACGTCAAAAACACATTTATACTTACCTCTCCCTAGCACTGCCTTTTGCAAAAACACTATATTTTACATGGGTAAAGTATTCTTTAACAAATTACCTGATGAACTCCGGGAATGTACAAATATAAACAATTTCAAAAAATCAATAAGGTACATTTTCCTCAAAAAAGCGTTTTATTCTTTGGAAGAGTTTCTTCAATTTAAATTTTAATGTTTTGATTTGATTGTTAAATAAACTACTATGTGTATATTGTTTATAATATTATTATGTGTTAATGCTTGTCGTACATTTTTTTATATGAAGTAATATGTACCATTTATTTGGTGTTAATAAAATACTACTATAACTTTCCCAGAAACGTCTAACTAAAACTCCCAAAAACACCCTGTATACTATATAGTTATGCTTTAAAAAACCAAAAGAAATGACTTGAATATGTGCGTTTTAAGACAAAATTTTAATTCGTAGATGTTTATTTATCAATCAAAATTTCAAAATCCAAATCAAACAACATTATTTTATTTTTATTATTTCATATTGAATTTATATTAACACGACGCGACGTCCACTTAAAATCACCATTTTTTTAGTAATATTTCCACTATCTATTAATATTTTGTGCTATTTTATGCCATATATTTTGACTTTTTTTCCATTTGAATCTACTAAGTATAATAAATTAAGCTTAATATCATAGTATTATACTTTAGTAACCGACCATAAGTACTGCATAGTAATTTTTCCTGTTGTTGTTGCTAAAAATTAAACAGAATACAGAACGTAAGTAAAACCTGCTTGAATAAATTAAGCTAAAGTGTTAATTATAACGATTACACAAAATAAACAGTTAATATACACAGAATGGAATACATCGTGGGATTTGTTAACATTGAGTGTATTTTACGTTAGTTAAATCAATATTATTCGTACTTTACGAATCTTGAAAATGAAACAAATTTCATTACGACTCAATGTTAGGTTTGAATTCGCTAACAAATGAAAAGTAATTAAAAATCGTTACATAAGGAAATTAATAAGGAATTTAACAAATGTATTACAGAAGTAATACTATGTTTATGTTGTTCTGTTTCTCCTCAATAAAATGTTATACTTTCCACTGCAGAACTTTTCTTTGTTTCATGTAGTGCTCTGATGGCTGTTATGTCAGCTTTTATTTTGTTGTCTATCTCTTCTGTTACAGTTCCATTAGCCTTTTGCAAGTTTTCTTTCCACGTTATCAATGTTCATGTTATTTTTTCTTCTCCTGCACAAAAATATTTTGTTTTTAAAAATTTACCTTCGATTCTTAGGTTTTACTTTTTTCAGTATCATGTCGAAAGCGAAGAATGAACAGTTCGTTATATCGTTATATTATAATATATATTTACCTTTTGAGTGACCCATGTCTGAATTTTTATTTTTCCAACTATGTTTGAAAAAGCCTATGAAGATATTTTTCTAGGTTTTTTTTCATCTAATATTTACTTAATGCCTAAAAAGGGATAAATTGTAGGGCGTGATTCCTGAAAAGAAGTCTTCCAAATTCCTTGTTTTCGTGCTGATTAAATGAAAATAAAATTTAGCCATATCACTAATCTCAATTTTTAGATATTTTCTTATCATCAAAGAAAAATAAAGCAAAAATTATTTCTGTAAAAATCAAAATACACAAAAACATTGTTAATATGTTAAAAATTTATTTTCCTCTTTCATCTCATGTAATTTCGCATACGTTATTCTAACAGCCCAGATTATGGGTTTACAGTTTTTTTTGCACTAAGATATTTTTTTTAATGAGTGATTTGTGGAAAATGTGAGAAGTCCAACAATATTGTGTTCTAATAGTCACGCCCATGCATTTATTTTTTTGGGATACGGGGATCATATTTGAACCAACTTATATGAGTTGTAGGTTACCAATGTTCTTCAATTTTGAACATTTCGTTCGTTACGAAGAGTATAGTGCAAAGTAAAAAATAAAAGGTATTTTGCACAAAATCCCGGTTTTGTTGGCTTTTCCATCGCTTCGATGTACCTAATATTAGGACTTTTGGTCTTATAGAAAACAACCTTTAATATTGAACATTATGGAAACAATTACTTGACACAGTTGACCATAATTATTGTGTGAAAATTTTAGTAATGAATAACAAATTTCATTCGGTAATAGACGACTTTGTTATATATAAAATTATTATTAGGCCTAGCAACCCCCTCTATTGTTCCCCTGTTGTTATCTAAACCTTGAGTATTTCAGGTGGTACCAGTATTATTTTCTTAATATACTTGTAACATAATAGCAAATTACCTGTAAAAGTGTCATCCTTAGATTTACATATAATGCAAAAAGGGTGGTAATTTTCGCGGCCCCAAGAATTATTTTTTCGACCCCAGCTTTTTAATTATTTTGATCCCAAGATTTCTCATCCCAAGAATTATTATATTAGCCCCCAAAATTATTATTTTAACCCACAGAATCATTCTTTTGACCCCAAGATTTTATTCATTTTACCCAATGGTATTATTCATTGTATTCATTTGAAAAAAAATATACTAAACCTACCTCTAATCTAAGCGCCTGAGTGGCAATATACGTTTAGGTTGACATTTTTTTTTATTTTCAAATACTGTTTAGCATCATATTCCCGTTTTTGTATCAATTGAAAAAAAAATATACTAAACCTACCTCTAACCTAAGCGCCTAAGTGGCAATATACGTTTAGGGTCACATTTTTTTTTTAGTTTCAAATACTTCTATAAAATAAGTAAATAAATAAAATCTTGGGGTAAAATAAAAAAAATCTTGGAGTGAAATGAATAAAATCTTGGGGTAAAATGAATACAATCATATGGGGTAAAATGAATAAAATCTTGGAGCCAAAAGAATAATTATGTGGGCTAAATTAATAATTCTGGGGAACAAAAATCTTGGGACCAAAATAATTAAAAAGCTAAGGTAGAAAAAATAATTCTTGGAGTAAAAATAATAATTCTTGGGGTGAGAATGACAATTCCTATTAGGATGTACAAAATAATATCTCATGCAAAAATAACATAAAGTGACTTATGACCTAAATTTAATTTTTGTTGTGAGTTGTGCTGCAAAAACTTTGTAAGAGAGGTTAATTTATAAGACCTGCTAGCAGAAGTGGAGCAACAGTGACTAATAATTCAAGCCTTTCTTATCAAGAATGTTTACGTGTAACGACCTCACCCCCACACGCCAATATTTTTTCATTTATAATAAGCTTTAGGTTACACTGATATACTCGTATTGCCAATATTTTATTATCACATTTTAATTTCTATACCAAAGGACCAGGTCTAATTTTAATTATCTGCAGCTTACATTCTAATCAAATTTTAAGTCTTCCTAAAATATCTATTAAAATACTTACAGTGAATTTTTACAGGAAACGATTGTTTATTTTGTCACGCTACGCGTAAAAAACCGATCTAATTTTGTACATATTTTAATTGAGAAGTTTACGAGCGGAAACGCGCTATTTTCAAACAAGAGTATTCTATTTATTCCTATTATTTCTTGTTAACAATAAAGGAAAGGTAAGAGTATGGAATATTGTGACAAACTCTAACTCTAACTAGTTTTCATGCACGAAAAGTTGTAATTAATGATTGGGGTTTTGCTAAAGTAATATTGAAACAACCATTAACTAAATTCAGTTTGTGGTGGTGGTTAAAGGTTGTAAATTTCAGGAAATTACTTCTAAGATTTCGTTACGTTTCGTACCTTTGCTTGTAAATTACTCTCGTATGTGGTGGTAGAGATTTCAATTTTGTTTATCTCATCGAAAATCTTTGGCCATCACTTATTCGGAGAAGCTTGTCTTTAAATAAATCGAAACTATTACTTTTACTTCTGTTGTGTATTATAAAAATACGCTGAAACTATATTTTTCAATGGCCTTTTGGACGCAATATTTCCCAAAAAATTAATTATGTTCATTCAAAAAATTGTGAAACCAAAAATAGTTATTCTTATTCGTATTTGTCATATAATACTTTACGACATAGAGATCTGAATCAGCACGTTGATGTATGGCGGTGTTATTTAAAGTAATAGAATTTTTCTTCGTAACTCAACAAAATGAGTTCGTGATGTTGTTTCTATCTTTTATGGCGTGTCTAAAACGCAGGCAGGAGTCGCAAAAGGGTGACTGATCGTGACGTGGTAATAATTATTTGCTGGCTTATCGCCACACATATTGGTTCACAATGTTTTATTACATACACGTTCTTGAAAATTTATTAAAGTAAGACAACACAAGTACAATTAATTTCCCTAATGGATGTATATGCAATCTTTCTTTTAATTAATGAAACCAGAACAACACTTTTCCATGAATAACAATAGTGAAGTAGTGTTTCCATGGGACGACAAAAGAAAATAGGATTTATACAAAAAGAATTCTAACAAAGTAACTACACTACTTCACACTGTCATGTCATTTGAATACAAAAAAAAAAAACGCAATAATTTTATTGAAGCGTAAAATTAACTCAGCACAATCCCCAAAGAAAACCAAGGAAAAAAAAAAGGAAGAGAAAAAAGGAAAAAAAAAAAACAAAAAAACAACAAAACCATATTCACCTATTTAAGTAAGTTTATGCACTACATCTTAACCTAACCTAGCATTTACCTTAATTTAAAAAAAAAAATTTTTTTAAAACAACATGACTTATAACTTATCAAATGAAACTTACACCAGCATGTATTTTAGTCACTAAGACAACCTTGTGTTTGTAGATTATCTGAAGAAGCAAAAGGCATTTTGCGAAAACGTTAATAATTTTGTACCTATATGAAAAAATGTAAACCACTGACAAATGATTATTAAAAACAAAAAGGGAAGCAATACTTTTTTTGTGATCACGCTGAATTAAAAATTATAAACTTGCTGCAACATTCCTCCGCCAAACCTAAAATCATAAAAACAGCAAGAGTGTACCACAAATAACTACACTACTTTTCGTATTTTCAATAACAGGCAGTTGGGAGTGGCGCATAAATTCGTACGAAGATGTTATAAAATGAGGCAAAAAAATTTAAGATGGTCAAATTAAAATTATCATAGAATTGAAATTAATGGGAAGGGTATGTTGCGTGGAAGGACGTCGAGGATCCATCCGCTTATTGTAGCACGAAGAATTCACAATCTTCATGGTAAATATTCTTTTGTAGTCGACATAGGTTTTTGTTATATTGGAATGTACTTACTTCGACAGTTAAGTGCTGATCAGGGGCGTGATTTAGGGGGGGGGGGGCATGGTAGGGCAGTTGACCCCCCTGGAATTACTACTGCAAAAAAAAGTTCGTTAAACTGATAAAACTGACAATCACGCCCCTTCTTCAAAAAAATTTTTTCCCCTTTTTACTATGGTTGCCCCCCCCCCCCCCGTAAAATACTGAAATGACGCCGCTAGTGCTGATTCTTCAAGGATATCACGATCGCTGGTATGATGTCACTTATATATTCGCAAAATTGTACACAAAGTTTTCTTGCATTTACTAGACGGAAACAGTTCTAATAATTGAACAGTTGAATCTAGAAAAATCTATAAAAATTCATTAAACAAAGTTTTACATATTGATCACTAGTTTACAACAAATATATTTTTTTAAATACTTTACTGAGGAAAATTGCCCAAAAAATGGGAATTTCAAATTGAAATCAATGAAACGCCCCCTGGCGGCAATGGTAGGAAATTGAAAATAATTTCCAGCATTTTCTCTTGGCCACATTTATCATTAGATTTTTTATTTCACTGTTCTATCTCAAATAGTTTCGGAGTTATGGTCAGCCTCCTTTCTTAGTTGTACACCCTGTACAATTAGGTACCATGTGCAAGGAAACTTGGCATCGTTTTCTAAATGATCTTTATTAGAAATCGAACATTTTTTCAATTCTAAATTTTTGCATTTGTACTTCATTTTTCGCCTAATCCTCAAATTAGTATAGTATTTAATGAGCAGGAAATTATAATAAATGGCATATTCAACTAATCTATCTCTCATCTGTGTTATTAGGGGGTATAGGAACCTTTTGGACAATCCTGCGCTCCTGGAGAACATCGTACTGTTGGGGTGGAAGATCCTTCACATGCACTTAAAGTGGAGAACTTGCTCCCTTTGGTATCCCTTCATTGTAATACTTCGTCGCCCTACGAGGACAGTGTTTGTACGATGTTGGTCCCTAATAGAATCTCTAACGTTTTGATTATATTATAATATAACTTCGATAGGGCGCAACTTACTAGTAAATGCTCTCACCCTTCTGTTATTAAGGGAGGACGGGGCGCAGCATATCGTTGGAACTATTGACGATTTATGCGTTTCAGGTAAATACTATCGACAAGAAATATCAAGCGCCATACTAATAATGATAAAGATAATCATCTCACCTCAAGGAAAAACTCTTATTTGACCACCTGGCTGCAAGGAGAGGATTTACGGTACACAATACCTTATATGTTGAAGAAAAGGATTAGCATTATTTTGCAATTTGTTTTTATCTGTCTGATTAGTGAGTCCTGAGTGCGTAATTGGGCTGCCAGACTAGCTTAATCTGTGGTTATTTTCGAGACCATAAACATACTATCAATATTTCATAATCCGCTTACCCATAGCTTCGCTCGCGGTCTTTCTACTTCTCGGTCGTTATATTTTAGCCAAACCATTCACTGAGGCAAGTTGACACGTACTTATCTCAAAAATGTTCAGTTCGTCGAGCTTTATCAAATAGGTGGGCCCTATTTGTGTATACCCAAATTGATGTTTTAACATGGTCACCTTTGATCCCTTGAAAACCGGACGTGACCTTGACCAGGTTAATTGTCATAAATCACTTCAGGGTCATGACGCTCGTGTGAAATTTCAGCCCTCCAGCTTTTACGGTTTTCGAATCTATTCGCGTCATAGAAAAGTGACGGACAGGCACACGGACCAACATGCGCGTACCCAATTTTCATTATAGCCAAAAATCTTACTTTGGGCCAAGGGTTCATAATCCGCAAAAGAACCGATTTGTAACATTCAACTTTATACATAATAGTAGAAAACAAGTTAAAGTCTATTCCATCTTAAATGTCGTCTATCGGATTAAACGCTCCTAAAGTTAAGACTACGTAAAATGTATATGGCAACCTTTTCTTCCTTAATACGAATACCTACCATTCAAGGTGGAATGAATGAATGGTAGGTATGCGTAATAAAGAAGAAATAGGTTACCATATACGTTTTACCTCATCTTACATTTAGGGGCGTTTAATCCAATAGAGGACATTTAAAATGGAATAGACTATAGGTCAATTTAGCTTTCTAGTGTACCATAGCGAGTGGAGATTTCAGTTATTCTTCTGTGAACAGAGTAAGTAATAAACGTTAACTGTGACACGTTTCATGTCTAAGTATGTCTTTAATCAGAATGCGTAGAACTGAGCTGCGATTGATACCTGTAACTCCTTAATTGTTTAACCATTGCCTTGATTCGCCGATTTGTGCGTTGTTTGCGTCGTTCCACTTCACTTGAAGGCACCCATAACGAGTTTAATCCTCCATGCTCCAATCATCCTTTTCAAAACGTGAAAATCATCAATAATTGGTACCGACTCAAGTCAGTTTTTGCTTCTCCTATTGGATAGAGAATTTTTATCTGATTCTTGATTCTTGCCAGCCTGCCAAAACGTTCCAGATGATGTCATGAGAGTCTTCGAATTACAGATCAAGTAAAAAATTTAATGGTATTGAATTCTATTATATTGAAAAATAATCATTCTTATTCATAAATATGTGCAATAGAATATTACATATTCTATTTTTTTTTTAATTAATTATCATTTATTGTTTTTTGTTTTGGTAATAACTAATGGTTTAATACATAATTTTTAACGCCGTGTGGAACTTTAATAAGAATAATGATTTAGTTCGCACATTACCGCGTTGAATTACGGAACCGTGAATTAATACATGCCAAACTGTTCACTGTTCACAGAATCAACTAATTAAAAAAAATGTGAATTAACATACATATTTCGTTAGTAGATCATGATCTCTCACGTGAATGTGTGTAGTAGGTCTAGTAGGTATAGTTCGATTTAGGTATTGGATGTGTAAAATGAAGATGAAGGGATTGTGTTGATCACTTAACATTTTTCTGAAACTTAAAACACAATTCAGAGCACGGGAATCTATTTAAAACTTTCGGCAATTCAGCCCACGCTAATTTGTTGTTTCGCTTATGCTACCGGAGATGGCGAAAAAATATACTACGGAATAAAGTGACTCTATTACAAACAGTGACGACAAGCAGCGATTAGCTCCACCCATCGGCCATTAGGAGGCAAAATTTTGGGCGGGTTTCTATGAGCTCAACGGTGGTATCCTAGCAACTTGCAAAATCCAAATAAAAGTTACAAAGGTCGCCATTAGGAGGCAAAATATACCACGGCCAATAAAATCGATACATCGCTTGTCGCCACTGTTTGTAATAGAGTCACTGTACTACGGAACGTATATTACTACTTGGAGGAGTTTATCCTCCTAATTTGTTTGGCTATTATTGTTTGGAACAGCAATTTTTAGTTTAAAGTAAAAATTATACAATCCTGGTTTGCGGTAAATACGTTTTTTCTAATTTGATTACAGAGAATGTTCTAAGAATTCAACAAATTAACGCCTATATAACAATTTCAGTTTATAAATATTATTAGGTTTTTTAGAAACTAATTATACCGAGGGGTAGATATCTGGTGATTTATGGTGTACAGCCTCAAGGATTTAGAGTGATTTAGCAAGGATTTAAGTGATTTATTGAGGATTTAAGAGGATTTCGGTGATTTGTTGAGGATTTATTGAGGATTTACGAGGATGTAAGTGATTTCTTGAGGATTTATTAGGATTTACCAGGATTTACATGAGTTCTTTGCAAAACTGCGCATGCGCATAACACTAATTTTGTTTATACGTTTGAGCTCACGTCGAGACTCACGTAGATACTGGTGGTATTGGTGATTAAATTAGTTGTTTTTGTGTCATGCAAGTTAGAAGGTAAGATTTCAATTTGTTCTTATTGTTAATCATTTCACATAAAAGTAAAAGTGATTTTGGAGCGACATAACCTCAATTTGTAGTGAAATATTTTGAGCTTAACATGCCGTTTTACCCCGATTTTGAACTGGTATTGAAGTTTCATGCAACTCGCTATTAGAACAACAATTTTAGGTTGAAACGAGGATTGAAAGCGGAAATTTGAAATATTTTGTTTTATTTTCTTGCAGGATATTCGCCAAATATATGACAACGTATGACACTTTCATTTACAATGGAACACTTAGCGGAAGACATTTTTGCAGAGGCAGAAATTGCATTGAAAATTGTGATTTCGCCCATGATAAAAAAAATTCTGTTAATTAACGGTTTTAATAATCCACTTGTACTTGGAAAACTTTGCGATCAAGATGTTCTTGATATGGAGCTCTTCATGCGAGAAACAGCTTTCTTGGTTATTGACCCAAAAGATTATGCATCCTACTATGGGTTATTATGGTGGACATAGGTACAAACGGAAGACTATCAGATGGAGCGGTGCTTTTTTATTCTGAATTTGGACGAATGTTTAACAACAGTCAATTAAACCTACCACTACCTGCTTCGCTCCCAAATACTTCAGAAAAATTTCCATTTGTATTTTTGGCCATGGTGATTTTGCTCTAAAACCTAATTTGCTGAAACCATATCCACTAGCAACTGACTCAGCTACTCAGAATTTCAATAGAATTCTCTCCTCCACTAGAGTAAATGTTGAAAACGCGTTTGGAATATTAGCGACCAGGTTTGGTGTATTTCAGAAACCCGTTCATCTTAGTCCACAAAAAGCTAGACTTGTAACTCAAACGTGTTGTTATTTGCATAATTTTCTGTCTGACGAAGTCTCAGGATATGGTAAGCTGAATGATCAAGAAGTTATGCAACCTAATCTCCTAACCAATTTGCAACAGACGAGGGCTAGAAACAGCAACATGGATGCAAAGAAGGCGAGAGATAAGTTTCGTGATTACTTAAATAATTATAACTGATTAAAAATTAGGTAATATATCGACTAACTACAATGTAATGTTAATTTAATTTTGGACCAATGAATTGAATATAAACGATCATTATTTAATGTTGTTTTTATTTGTAATCTGATTATATCCAACTGGGACTGACGATTCCTCCAAAAATTTAAGAGCAATACATCCATGACGATGAGACATAAACCGAATCTGGATCACTGCCTGATTTTTTGGAAGCAATAATTTCTTTTCGAAAGTTTACTCTAATACTATTAATTTTTTTGGATAAATCTTTTACTGTTGCTCCCGGTTGCACTTTTTCAAAATATTTAAGGAGTTTTTCCATTGCTTCTTTTCGTTTATTTTTATTTTTATAAGATGTTAGATTAGTATTCCATAACACAGGCAATGTTTCGTATGCTGTTATAAAATCTCTCATACTCTTCTCGCCGCTGTCGTCCAAATAATCTTCATCCATTTCGGTTTGAATAAATACAAATAAAGGAAGGAATAAATAAACGTAAAAGTGAGGTTATTTTTTGGACATGTGTCTATGACAAACGACATAAGTCAATGCTGTGAACACAAGAAGTCAACTCTAACTGAATATTGATCAATATATTGAATTAGACGGCACACTGTCAAGAATATTGATTAATATACGGATATTGATCAATAAAAATCAAAAAATCTAGATATTCATCAATATCGAAAATGTACTTCAATACCATCATCAATCCACTCCGTACACGGTCAATATATTGATCAATATTACCCTCGATTGATCAATACATTGACCGTGTGCGGCCCGCTTAACAAGTTTTAGTCGATTTTAGGTCTTCACGGATATCTAGATACACATTACACAAAAAAACTGTTTATTAGTTCCGAGGATTTAGAAGGATTTATAAAGATTTATGGTGATTTAGAGGAATTAATCATGATTTAGAAGGATTTATCGTGATTTAACGGGATTTAGAGTGATTTATCAAGATTTTCTGTGATTTACCAGGATTTATGAGGATTTATTTACATAAAAGGATTTATGGTGTACACAATTTTGGTCGGATATTCACCCCTCGATTCCATCTTAAATGTCGTCTATCGGATTAAACGCTCCTAAAATTAAGACTACGTAAAATGTATATGGCAACCTTTTCTTCCTTAATACGAATACCTACCATTCAAGGTGGAATGAATGAATGATAGGTATGCGTAATAAAGAAGAAATAGGTTACCATATACGTTTTACCTCATCTTACATTTAGGGGCGTTTAATCCAATAGAGGACATTTAAAATGGAATAGACTATAGGTCAATTTAGCTTTTTAGTGTACCATAGCGGGTGGAGATTTCAGTTATTCTTCTGTGAACAGAGTAAGTAATAAACGTTAACTGTGACACGTTTCATGTCTATGTCTTTAGTCAGAATGCGTAGAACTGAGCTGCGATTGATACCTGTAACTCCTTAATTGTTTAACTATTGCCTTGATTCGCCGATTTGTGCGTTGTTTGCGTCGTTCCACTTCACTTGAAGGGGCCCATAACGAGTTTAATCCTCCATGCTCCAATCATCCTTTTCAAAACGTGAAAATTGCTTCTCCTATTGGATAGAGAATTTTTATCTGATTCTTGATTCTTGCCAGCCTCCCAAAACGTTCCAGATGATGTCATGACTCATGAGAGTCTTCGAATTACAGATCAAGTAAAAATTTAATGGTATTGAATTCTATTATATTGAAAAATTCATAAATATGTGCAATAGAATATTACATATTCTATTTTTTTTTAATTAATTATCATTTATTGTTTTTTTCTAGTTTTAATTAATTGTTGGTAATAACTAATGGTTTAATACATAATTTTTAACGCCGTGTGGAACTTTAAGAAGAATAATGATTTAGTTCGCACATTACCGTGTTGAATTACCGAACCGTGAATTAATACATGCCAAACTGTTCACTGTTCACAGAATCAACTAATTAAACAAATTGTGAATTGACATACATATTTCGTCAGTACAAAATCATCATCTCTCACGTGAATGTGTGTAGTAGGTAGTTCGATGTAGGTATTTGATGTGTAAAATGGAGATAAAGGGATTGTGTTGATCACTTAACATTTTTCTGAAACTTAAAACACAATTCAGAGCGCGGGAGCCTATTTAAAATTTTCGGCAATTCAGCCCACGCTAATTTAGGGGCCGGGACACTACGCCGAATGCCCACAACGCCGACACGCTTTTTTGATGGCCCATATCGCCGACTAGGGACACTACGCCGACAGTGCCCACATCGTCGACAAGTATACAAGGGACACTTCGCCGAATTTTTATTTTAATCGCAGAAAGCAAAATGCAAAACTTAAACGTTGATTGCCACTAAAGCGCCTAGGTTATTTACAGGTTCAGTATATTTTTTTTTCAATTGATACTTTTTCATAGTCAAGTGTAACATTTAATTACGCAAATACGTTTAAAAATAATGATATTACGTTAGGTACCTAATTGCAATTAAAATTGCCGCCGTTGTGTCCACAGAGAAAAATTGGACCATCAAAAAAGCGTGTCGGCGTTGTGGGCATTCGGCGTAGTGTCATATGCCCCTAATTTGTAGTTTCGCTTATGCTACCGGAGATGGCGAAAAAATATACTACGGAACGTATATTACTTGGAGGTTGGAGGAGTTTATCCTCCTAATTTATTTGGCTATTATTGTTTGGAACAGCAATTTTTAGTTTAAAGTAAAAATTATACAATCCTGGACTGCGATAAAAACGTCTTTTCTAATTTGATTACAGAGAATGTTCTAAGAATTCAACAAATTAACGCCTATAGGTATAACAATTTCAGTCTCGATTTCAGTTTATAAATATTATTTGGTTTTTTAGAAACTAATTATACTTAATTTTGATTTTTACACTACTTATTATCACTATTGTTATTATTTGATTTGCAATTATAATTACATTATCCCAATTTCTCTGGTAACAGTAGTTGTTAACGGCATTTATATCGTGAGAAACGAAAGAATTAGTATTTCAAACGGTAGGTTTATTAAAGCTCAAAAGTAAAGTCTACTACGATTGCATATTATAAATATGAAACAGTTTCGGTGTTTTGGTAAAAGGGGTCAAAAATACAAATTGTTGTGATGGTTAAGTAGTTCAGAACATTCAGGAATACCATTCCTTCGTATCGCAAAAAGTCATACAGAAACTAGTATAATTAATGCATGCGAATAAATAAACGATGTGGAATAATTAGTAATCTAGAGTTGAGAATAAAATGAGGATACATGTGTTACGTACATAGAAAAGACGTTTGAACACGCGAAGAAAGTCGTTCAATATAATTATTATTGAAGAAATAAATTGTAGTGTATTACCTACTGACATAAATTTCATGTTCATTATCGTAAAAGATATTTTTGAATTATTTGTAACGGTTAGTGAGACTTACACACTTTCTAAATTGATTAGTTTGCATTAATGTTTATACATTTAGGTACCATTTATTTCTCGCGCTTAGTATTATTTTTAATTATTGGGTAACGGTAAATGCAATCTATGTTTATAAATACTGGTACATACATTTAGTATTAAAAAAAAAATGTTAGTTCATTACACGTACCCTTTTTTACGTATTATAAGTATAAATGTGGTATAAAAACCATTACTCGTTGAAAATTGAAATAGTCTCTTCAACCTTGGCAAATAAGGTTTTGTCATTATTTTTTCATTTTAATTTATACAGTGTGTTCAGAAAGTATCGAATATCCTACAAAACTTATCTTAAGTATTTACAAGAGTCAACACCATATTTTAATGGTCTTCATCATTTATAACTTTAGGTCTACTCCCTTTTGGCAAATCTCTAACAGAACTTGTCACTTACAGTTTATGTAAAATTTTACTGAACAATTACTGCATTCGGGATTAAATGAAACACAAAATTTAACGATAGCGGTCTCCTTCCGTTTCCAAATCCTCGCATCTTTAAAATTTTATTATATTGTTTGATAAATGACCCATTTTTGGTGTTACTGATGAAGATTTTAAACAGCGCTTAAACGGGGTCTATATCACAACGGCCACCCCGGTTTTTGCTATTTCATAACGGCCACCTTGATCACAACGGCCACTAATATTATTTTATCATAACGTGAACAAGGTGGCCGTTATGAACAAATAGTATTAGGGGTCGTATATGATCAAAGTGGCTGTTATCAAATAACAATAACCTAGGTGGCCGTTATGATCAGTGGCCGTTGTGATCAGGTCCCCTTAAACGAAGTGACTAATTTTATAATTTGCTTGCTCGAGATATATTGGTTATTCCATACTTTCCGGGCACTCTGCATGTAGTCCAAATGTTCACCACAACAATTTTTTTTTAAGATTCAGGTTATTTGTTCACCAGGAAATTATCGTACTGCAGTGATATACATAGATATAATAACCAGCGTATCATACCTATAAATTTATAATGTTAATGTTATCATGGAGACTCTGAGGCAAATTATCTTCGACTTGCATAATGTTGAGTTCTGTCAATTTTGGGGGGGGGGGGGGGGGGGGGGGGGGCTTCAGCCCAGGTAACTTCGCAACATCGAATGTTTCAAAGGCATTTGACTATTTTAAATAGAACACCCTGTATATTTTTTCATGAATGAACTGCTTTTTAAGTTAGCTTTGATTTTTGTCAAATATGTCGTATATCTAAAGGTAATAGTTTCCTAGATAATAACCTTCGTTTGAATTATTTTGTTTTTTCGCCCAATTCTGAAAATTAAATTAAAGGAACCATGGGCGCTGCTACTAAAGGGCAAGGGAGGGCCCGGGGCCCCCCTTGGAATTTCATAAAACGCGTAAATCCGTTTTAGAAAATGTTAAAAGCTCACAATATAACCAACCACTTTTGGGATATAATGTTCTATCCCATCGGTGACTCTACGTAGCCTATTGGAGTCATTAATTTAAAAATAGGTAGGTAAAAATTTTCAAGCATTCTAATTTCTACTTGAAAAAATGTAAGGCCCCCCCCTAACAAATTTTCTTCCGGCGCCCCTGAAAGGAACCAACTAACAATAACAAAATTTGTATCAGATATTTACTTATTATTACCTAAATTGTGTTGCTACTTAAAAAACCAGGAATGTGAAACAAAAAAATGACTAGGTATTAAAATGTTTTTGAAACAGTACCTATGCTGTTCTTTAATCATAAAAACATTTAACATAGTTGCCATGCCAATAACAATAACAATTGCAATACGCAGACGACATATGTCAGTTTAATTTTAATTGATTGTATTTGACAGATTATCGCCTTCACTTTGTTAAAAAGGCTTAAAATCGAATCGAAAATGTCACGTTTTCCAAATAACGAACTGGTTGAAACGGTTTTCATTCTCGGCGAATATTTACAGGATACGTGAAGCTTTCAGATCAATCATGCGAATAATGCCTGATATCCTGGAAGATGTTAACACAAATTTTTCAAATCGTGTAAGGCAGTGTTTACACAATACTGGTGAGTTGTTTGAAAATTAATGTTTAGGCAATGTTTTGTGTTTTGTACCGTTCGATTTTATGTAAGTTTATTTATTAATTAATGTTATACATCGGCATATAATAATTAGTAAATATCTCATATAAAATAGTGTTATTGTTTGTTGCTTCCTTTAAGTTTATTTTCAGAATTGGGCGAAAAAAGAAAATAATTCAAACTAAGGTTATTATCTCGGAAACTATTACCTTTAGATATAGGACAAATTTAACAAAAATCAAAGCTAACTTAAAAAGCAGTTCAATCATGAAAAAATATACCGGGCGTTCTATTTAAAATAGTCGACTTTTGGCATTTTATCTGTGGTCGTTAGAAGAAATTCAGTACGGCCCTTTTACAACAAAGTTCGTTCAAAATCAGCATTTCGAGAAATAAAACGCTCTTTTGTTTATGATACCTAACCTCCAATTTTGTTGCTCTGCTGCCAATGATTGAATATTTATGATTTTTTTACTGATTGCTGATTTCGGCGACAGTTTTTAAAAACATTTATTTTCTCGTAAATGAGTTGACTTAAGTAGGTGAAAGGCCAAACAAACTTGGTCTAGAATCGAAAATGGATTTCAAAAATAAAAAATCTATAGGGTGTTCCATTTAAAATAATCCAGTACGATCCTGTATAGAGAAAACCAAGAGCAGTACAGGCCTCAAAATATTTTTAGCTTGTAAACAAGGAATATCTGAATAAGTGTCTCTTGACTTTTTGTCCTACAATTAATATTAAAGGCACTATCGAAGAACGGAGGGCGAGTGGGCAACCCTGTATAGGCTGATTTTCATTAGAGCATCACTTAGCAGCGCGTCGCAGCTCTTCACGTCACTTCAGAAGGCAGCAAAACTCGAATTGTCGGATGAGCATTCTTTGGCTGCTTTGCTGCTTATCAATAGGTACGCAGCAGACAGGAATGTGCGTCCCAAAACATTTATAAAATTTTCTCTCGACGTCTCATTAGTGTATGAAATACGCCTTCATCCAGTCTTGCACGAAATATGTCATGCATCGAGTATTCTTTTCGTTGTCGTTGCCTTTTCTTGTTTCTAGATCATGGCAAATGCCAGCACATCATTAACATCTACTTTTGAACGGTACCTTTTACAGATTTTTATTCGAAAAACTATATCTTGTGCTTGTCGTTAGCATTTCTAATGTCATACAGGATGTGTTAAATTCTATGCTTGTATAGAAGTCAAGCAAAAAAGTATTTTTTGAGATTGGCATTACCAAGACTTCTTTGCTCTTGAGATTTCACTTTTCTACAACCTTTCAGATGAGATTAATTTAATATCGTGATGATTCTATTTCTAATTATAGAAAACCTATTTTCCTTGCTCCCGCTGTAATTAAATTACTGTCTGTCGATTATTAGTTACTGAGAGCGATAATGAAGGCATTAGTTATGAAAAGTGCCAAAAACGTTGTAAAAGTGACTGATATTGTTTAACTGGATAGATTGTTGCGCGCCTACCTAGGCTTATCGAGAAACTTTTCCAAAATCAATTTAATCGCATTTGAGCAGAAAAATTCTCGAAAACGGAAGGGTAGAATGCTGCACGGGCACTAAATATACCTAGTTCCAGATTTTATGTCGTAGCAATTACTCACGAAGAGAATAAGAATGTATAACAGTTAATAAAATACTTAATGTTCATTTTAGGTGCACAAAAAAGGTGCCCTCTACTTCCACTTATTTCGTGCCGGTGCATTTATTCCTTCGTCCCATGTTATCCTCTTCTCCCACTTTGCTCTACTTCTCCTTCTTACTCTGTACTCTTGCTTCCCATAGAACTGACTGTACTTCAGGTCTTTTTGAATTGTTGCCTGTAGTTGTAAGTGGAGTGGTATTTAACGTAAGACATGTTCGCAACTTTCATGAATTTTCATGTTTCTTCAATAAAACCTGTGTTTAATTTCATAGGGATGAAAAATAAATCTTTTCTAGGATTAAAAGAAAGTTTTAAATACATAAAACACTTCATTTTTACCACAACTGAGTTACAAGCTACAAAAATATGCAACTTAATAACCATAACACTAACTGTGACATTAGAAGTATGTTGCATGACTGCATACTCAGTAATGTTCAAATTGAATCGTTGCATTTAGCACAAAAGTTTCTTAAAGTTCCAGTAACTTTTATAAAGTTTTAGTTGGAACTATAGTTGATACTTTTCACTTCGCCATAAAAAAATTTTAAAATGTTGAACACTGAACGAGAACAGTGTCATTCCGATTCTATTAACGCCCCATTTATAAGATAACTGAAAAAGTATAAATTCCACCGCTACAAAGTTTTTATTGTGTAGAAATTTGGTACGAAATACTTTATTTTAAGAAAACTTTTCGCCTCTATGTCATCTTAATGATTTATATAACTTTGACAAGTTTGATAACGTGGAGAATATCAAATCGAGAGGCGATGTACTTATTATTAGCCCCAATTGCTATGTTGGACAATCGAAAAAGAATCCGTTTGAAATTGA
The DNA here is from genome assembly GCA_036250285.1 of Pyrocoelia pectoralis. Lineage (NCBI taxonomy): Eukaryota > Metazoa > Arthropoda > Insecta > Coleoptera > Lampyridae > Pyrocoelia > Pyrocoelia pectoralis. The sequence goes on from CM070077.1 coordinate 33,282,269, forward strand.
ACGAAAATTATGAGAGATACTATGGTATATATAACAACCGAAGTTTCGTTGTGTTTAATAATTAAGCGTTACTTAATAGGCAATAAGGGAATAAGCGGTTGTAAACGGTAAATGATTATTGTGGAAATGGATGTGAATAATGTTTTAATTTAATTTTCCCACGATAACCTAATTTTTCAGGTTAATGAAATGAATTTGATTTCAATTTCCTGTTAACGTTACTTTTTAAAATAGAAAATCGGAAAAAAAATTTATAATTGTACCGGAATAACTTTATATTTTTCATTTTGACATTTGAACTTTTTCTGTTCAGTTCCTTACATTTTGAAATGTTCCCCCAAATGAAAACAAAACGAAATGATTGTGATTTGAATTTAATACATTCAACTAGGAACTCAATTAAGCGAAAATTGATTTGAAGGAAAATTGAGAAAATAACGCGATTGAAACGTTCAGGTACTTATTAATGGTTTTTCAAGTGGGGTAATATTTTTCGGTAGGTAGGATAAAATTGTATGAAAAAAATTGTATTCGTTTGATCGATTTGAAAAGTATTCGACTTCGTCATTTTTAATTGAGCCCGCTTTTCGTCGCTTTTCTTTTAGAAACGCTTCCATATCGATAATGTAATGTGACAGCTCTTATTAAAAAGTTAAGGCTTTGTCTGAAATATAATTATAATCTTATTCATTTATATGCCGTTAACGTCTTATCAAACTCTAATAGGTAATTGAATTTGTGTGAACGATAAGTGTATCGAGATGCTTACTTATTTAACATAAACCAACAAAGTTTTCGAAGAAGCAACGATACGCTTATAAAGTGAAACAAAATATGATGGCATCTTCATTCTCATGGATCTTGGTGGTTTTTACACACGTGACCTCAAACCTTTTCCGATTTTGATACACAAAAGATTCATCGTTTTTCTACTGTTGACTATGTCACAAATCACATTGGCTAGGCTACATTTTTGGATCTTCTCATGATTTATAGTACAGGCAAGGATGGGGAGTGTAGCAACGGTTTTTTTTAGATATTTCTCCTTGACCGAATTATTAAGTATTATGGGAGTGAGAGGATTTGAATGATGAATATTTTTTACATTATCTTTATTTGAAAGTAAATGCACAAAACTTTTACCCTTAATATTTTGTTGTATCTTTCATAGTAATCAAACTATCCAATTTGGGAGGGAAGTGCGGTTTTCGGTATTTTCCTGAAGTGTATTAACAAAACAATATGAGGATTAAACTCCACTTCAAAGCAGGCACATTTTTTCCTATTTAAACGACATTGTGACTGGAACTGATTCCAAGATCCCAACGTTGAGCAGGATAAACAAGTCAGTCTATATATCCGCTGAGATTTTGCTCATCTATATACATATTTTTTAACTCCTGTATTTTGAAATCTGTATAAATATATACAATGACCAAAAGAGTTGCCATTCATATGAATATTGACATGCAGGTGAGGCTAGGATCATCTACTTTTAAATTAATTTTCTTCAAATTTATTTTGTTGAACTCCATAAGTAATTGTAATGAAAACAAATAATTCCACTAATTTTTTACTTTAAATGTAACCCAACTAGTGTCATTATTAGTTATACCCTTGATAATGGCACAATGTCGAAAGGTGTTGAGTTATGTTTAAAATTAAAAAATATTAGATTATTATTACAATTTCATCCATTTTCAACCAGATTTTTTGATGATATTCCTCCGTACAAGTATCCAGAATATAATGGAAGTTTCAATATCAATATCAAGACGAAGCTATTTAGTCAGTGTACACCAATGAGTAACGGCACTCTGCTATTCCTTGTTTTGATTTTTCTTTTTCAATTTTGAACGGTAGTTATAACGTAGTTCAAACAAGCTAGTTGTGGTTTGTCTTTGTCTGCCCGAAATGGGCGGCCATGATTGGTCATTACGCCAGAGATCATTGGAAAAGTGCGTGATTTGACCATTTGAGCTATCGGAGGGTGTATAGGTACACACTTTGTGCCGCACAAGTTGACTGACGATCAAAAATTGCTCAGAATTCAACATTGCAAGTACGTCGTTAAAGAGGCCAAAAAGGACGAACACTTCCTTTACTATATTGTTGCTGGTGACGAAACGTGGTGTTTCCAATACGAGCCGCAAACAAAGCGTCGAAGTTCCGAATAGGAGGCCAAAAAACGAGCCGGCAACCAAAAAATCTCGTTTTGAGAAGTCAAAGGTGAAGACAATGCTTATTTGTTTTTATGATTCAAAGGGTATTGTTTATCATGAGTTCGTTCCACCGGGCACAAAGGTTAACGCGCCATTTTATCTTGGTGAAGGGCTTGCGTAATGCTGACGTTCCGGCCATCAAAAAGGTGTGTACCAACATTCTCAAAGTCGTGCCGGCCAACGACCTAAAATCCTCATTTGAAATGCTAATAAGTCGTGCAAATCAGTGTATCGAAGCGGAAGGCGACGATTTTGAAAAACCATATTTTGTTCTTATTCGTAGTGTTTACTTTGAGACAGGCGTATAAGTAAAATAAAAGTTATCTCGGTAATCTTAAATTCCGCACAAACGAGCGCACAAGAGGGGACAATTGAATGTAAGTAGTCTTCTTTCTTCTACGCTTAGTGGGACGCATACCACACATACAACGTCTCTGCAATTCTGTTTTTATACGAATTACAGAAACAGAAAAATAGAAATTTAACACTCAAACTCACTTTCGCTCACATTGTCGATAATGCTCACCAATCAAGATAAGGTCGCTTTATTCTTACAAGACTTCGAAGATGCATTGCAATTTCCAAATTTAATAGAAGGAACACAACAATTCGCTGTATAATTATTGTGCTTATACAGGGTGGTTTGGCTTGCAATTTCCAGACAATATTTCCTAAACTAATAACATTAGGAAAAAACAAATTGAAAGTTATTAAGTATTACGTATTCTATATTATAGGTCAAAAAAACATTTTTTTGTTCAGCCATTTTGGTGAACAAAAAAAAATTTTTTTTTAATAGCGACAACAATTTTTTTTATAATTTCAAAAAGAGAAAATTTTTCTGAATTCAACAATGTATAAATTTCAAATTTTTATATGGAATTTATTTAAATAAACAATAATTTAATGTCTTAATAGCAATAGAAGAAATATTTGATTTCATTAACATAGGATGCTATGAAAACAAAACAGCACATCATCTGTCAACAAATTTTTCATGTTTTAAGTAACAAAAACATAATAAGTTGATAATTTTGTCATTATTCGATCACAATGGTATTGAATTTCACAAATAACGAAAATGCTGATATGTTATTAAAACATTAAACGATTGTTTATTTAAATAAATTCCATATCAAAATTTGAAATTTATACGTTGTTGAATAGAGAAACATTGTCTATTTTTGAAATTATAAAAAAAAATGTTTTTTTGCCCTATAATATAGAATACGTAATACTCAATAACTTTCAATTTAAATGTTTTTTTCCTAATATTATTAGTTTAGGACATATAGTCTGAATATTGCAAGTGAAACCACCCTGTATACATAATTGATTCCAAATATATACTGGGTGACATTTTGGAAACCTGCACCGTACATATATATTTTTGGAATGGGAAGGAAAATGAAAAACGGTGTAAACCATTTCTAAATATTTAGAGGTAACACAAACGCAGTATATTGAGTATGCTTTTTTCGAAATATGTGGGGGTTGTTATTATTCCAGCAGCGACCACTCTGTTTATTGACATACTCATCTTTTGTCGGCATATTTTTCCTTAAAAATGCCCTAAAAATATTTTGTGTTAAAATTTCCTGTTGTTTCCCATGTAGCACCGTTTATTGGCGTTAGCTTGGCGCAATATTAGTGCAATATAGAGAGATTGGGGCAATATTGCCGAGCCGCTGCCAATATTGGAGGAATGTATTTTTGTAATATTACAAAAATATTGGAAATACAATATTTAGTGAATGTAAGAACAATATTTGCAATATTTAGTAAATATTGCTATTTAATGTATATTCAAATATTGTACACACAATCATGTAGCAATATTGCGTGTACAATATTACTAAATATTGAAAATCTATATTTAAGCAATATAACATACATATTTGTAATATTAAGTAAATATTGATATTCAATGTAAATTAAAATATTGTACATACAACAATGTACCAATATTGAGTGTACAATATTACTAAATATTGAAAATCGATATTTAAGCAATATAGCATACATATTTCCAATATTTGGTAAATATTTCTATACAATATACAGTCAATATTTATTTAAAATATTCATAAATAATAACGTTATGATACTTTAATCCGCCAAATGTTAATTTTCGCCGATTTAGAGATATCAAAATAATCAAAATATAATATACACGCCCTCCTCAATATTTTATAGTGTTCAACTTTAAATTCCAAAATTATATAAGTTCCCGTAGCTCAGTTGTCTAAGGGCTGGCTTCTTAACCGGGTGATCGATGGTTCGAGTCCTATTTGAAGCAGAAGTCTTTTTCAGCATAACCGATCTCCTCTGAGTCTACACGTCCTGGGCACCTGAGCACATGGAGTCCTGCTCGGAACAGTTAGGGCTTTGGGGGTGGCGCAGGTCACCCCCTTTCCTACTCTTTTGGGACACATTACAAAACAATAATCGGCCAATATTGTATAAATATTTTCCTCAATATTGCAGTAATATCGGTTAGTAATATTTAGCCAATATGTAAAATTGTTCACATTTCAATGTTGTGACAATATTGTACATTAATATTCTGCCAAGATATTTACAATGAAATGCCAATATTGCACCAATATTAAATGCTACATGGGTTGTTGAAAACTCCTATTCGCCGATCCATAAATAAATATAATTTCAACTCGCAATAGCTTAGCTTAGCATACCATTGCGGAATGAAAGAATAAGTAGAACTGCAACAATTAAGGTTTAAACAAAAAGTGGTCACTTGCATTTTATAAATAATAATATAATCGATCTAAGCAATACCACACTATTACATTAATAAATTTGTAGCAAATGTCGCTTTTTTTCTTGGTTTAATTTGCTGCCAAGCAATTAAACAATTTTCAGGATGTATCAAGACTTCTTATTATTTAAAAAACACCGTTTTGGATATTTTTTGAAATGTATAAATCTTACAATCATTTTTGGGACCTGTTAATATAATGTAATGATGCGTTGATATTTAACATAGTTGGAGGAGGTGGAGAGCTAAATATAAGAATGGTTTCCGGTGTTTTTATTTTCTTTTTCCTTTTCAAAAATATAGACCGTGCAAGTCTTCAAAATGTCACCCTCTGTATAACAAAGGTAGTGTAGAATTTTGAACAGATATTTGACCTGCTAGGCCTTTTATAACAATTGTATCCAAACTAGTTTCCGTTCATCGTGGAAATTCTTTTTCACAAATGACAAGTATGATCACGACATCAAGTGCTAACGTCATATACTTAACGTCGTGTTTGCGGTCTTGCGGATCTCACAACAACTTGTGGAGAAACAAACTTGTCCACGCCAAGTGTGCTCGTTTGGTTCGACTTTATCAAAAAGACGATCATGAATTACAAACTCAAATAACTTGGAAGTAATGAGAAATCATAAAACAACGAAATTGAAGAAATTATGAATTTTATCTTACGTACTCGACTTCGGCAATGTTAGCAAATTTGGTAAAAAAATTACAGAAATGTAAGAATCGTCTAATAAATACTATAAAAAATAACAGAAATTGTTCACACGCGAAGTATTTTGTTCCTGTCATTTCAACATCTATCATGAAATAAACCAAGTTTCACATTTTCGTATTTTTGAAATCGGAATTCCAATGAACGGTAGTTTCACCTCTTATTCTACGTATTGGAAAGTAGAATCAGATGGTTTTTACTCTTGTTAATTCTGTTCCAAATCAAACAAATTTCTTGAATGAAAATATTGCTAGAAGACAGCAAAATGATTATTGGATAGATATCAACAAGATAACAACAATATCCAGAAGCCAGACAGTAGCATGTTTTCGTAATATACCTACACTACATAGATAAGATTACAAACCTTACAGTGACTAAGAAATTCAAATTAATTTTAAACTACATAGTTGAAATCCCCGGATTACAGAACGAACTTCGAATACCGCTGTAACGGAAGTATAAAAAAATGTGGCCTTAAAGACAAAATTTTATAATTTCAAGATTTCAACTTTCAAGTTGAATATCTCGAAAAGTATTTGAGATACCGAAAAATTGGCACCGGATATTGAATCAGCATAAAATTTTATATAAGATCCATATCTTAACTCGGTTGTAGACATACACATCTCTTAGAACCCACGGACGTACGGACGGAATATTGAATTGAGTAACGAACAAAGTTCGTTTGAAAATATTAACTCTCAACAGTCTCAACTCAAATATACACTCTAAAACGACAGAGTTTGGATCGATTTTCAAAGGAGCAAAGTGAGACTTTAATTAATATCGGCGTTTTATATGGAGAATGTCGAAAATGGTTAACTCTGTTATACAAAAGAGATGCGAAAATTAATTTCAACTTAAGATGGAAACAGTCTTATCAAAGAATATTTCTTAATAGTTCATATGGGAAAGTAGGTGGTCAATTTGTTTTTCACATTCTAACACATTAAGTAATCTAATTGGCCACGGTTTAATTAAAGGATATTTTGACATAAACACCGATTGGATTTCGTGTTAATTAAATTGAGGGTTTATGATTGTGAGTGGATCTAAACGTGAGTAACAATTTATTGTAACTACGGGGATTGTGTGTATAGAAATTTCCACGCAAAACGGTACCTCAACAAATTCATTAGGGAAAACGTAAGCTTCTCTGAACTAATTTCTTAACGCTATAAAATTTTGAACGATATTACTGTGGTAACGCACTGGATCGAGTTTATGATAAAATAAGGATTTGTCCCCTTTTTAATTTCATTTCGAGTCATTCGAATTTTATGTTCAAATAGACGAAATGTCGAGGGGTTAAATGGTTATTTCCTTCGCAAGTATAATACCGTTCTGAAAGGAAGCGTCATGCAGCATTGTCAAAATAAGTAATTTCGCGTTGTAGTTTCGGTAAATCCTTCATCTTTGGTGAGCCCACCCTTCACTTCAATTAAATAATTCACAAAATATTCGATTAACGTAAAATGAAACGACTGCGAAAACGAATATTTTAGTCAACGTCAACACCTTCTGCAATTTAAGGTGTCAAATGTTTTTAAAGAAAATTAATGATATCACTATCATATTTCAAATATGATATTAAATTTCATTGATTATATTTGAGACAGGAGGAATAACGCGCTCCAAATAGAAAGGCATGTGCTCTATTCTAATGAGGGTTGTTTAAAAAACAAAAACAGAAGTTCGATTAGGTAATTACTAAACATTGGTGAAACAGTGTGATTCGTCTAATTATTTAATACATTATCAAAGAAGGATCCACCACAGCCTCATAATCTTTTGAAAATCCAGGTTACGACGTTGATAAAACAAGTATCTAGTGTATTTGCTTATGAAAATCCCTGGAATGTTATTGATAAAATTGAGCAGCGCTTGTGTACTATTGTGGATGAACTCATTTCATAAAACAACGAAATATTTTTTAAAGTTGTGGATGACTTACTCTGTCCAATCTTAGCTACGCAAAGACTGGGTATTTTTTGAAATACAAATATAAAGATGTGAATACTATATTTTACATCTTTGAAAGAGCTGCTGGGAATGGCATCCTTTCCGCAGGCGTCCCTCCATCAGATACACAGATACAAATATAAAAACAGTTTTTGACAAAACGGGCAGACAATGTCTGTGGCCCTCTCATCTTCAATTTATAATACATAATTACCTACATTTTTAAAACACAATCGAACAAATAAGAAAAGCAGAGATACAACAAAAGTACTATCATGCCTTTATTTTATTTATTTCTCGCCAATGAAGATGTCAACTGGTTTTTATTGTACTGGTAGATGAACGTAGTTGTATGTAAAACTAAAAATAATTTGATTAATAATGGGGCATTTTTTCATGCAAGTTATACGTTTGAAAAATCGAGAAATCTTGGAGACCCTGTCCTCGTTTACTGTTCTGCAACTGAAAACTCAAGTCCAATACAAGTTTTGCTAGATCAGTCTTATGATTCGATGAGGAATATAGTTTCCATTATACACTAGGAAAGAACTCTTATCATACGTTTGGACGTAAGTAGAAGGGTTGGTTAGGATTCCGCGTCTAATGTTTCATTTTAGGTCAACCACTTTCTTACAGACTTTTATTTATGAAGGAGGTCTTACAGGAGAGCGCTATCGGCGTATATCGAAAGGTCTAATTGATGTGCTGGATTATGTGCCTTTCTTAAACGATGTCTATTTTCAGCATGACTCAGTCAATGCGTCCTTTTTTGAAAATTCATCTTCCTCAAACATGAACAGGAACTGATGGACTTATAAAATTGCCATCGCGATCCCTCGACCTTTTTTGTGGGGTTACTTAACGAAATAAAGTTTATAGCTGTCGACATATCAATGTAGAAGAACTACTTTAAGCCACCACTCTCGCTTTTGAAAATGTTCGTGGACGATCCATAATTAAATGCCTCAAGGTACTAATATCTGTGAATGTTGTGTTCGAGAAAACTACTATGAAAATAATTACTAATGGGTATTTCAAACGCTTATAATAGCTTAACAGATTTAACCCTAGCGAGGTAGAAGCTCATAGTAATCATAAGCCCAATGGCCTTTTGCTCTATTGTGCCCCCCCCCCCCCCCCCGCTTTTGTCCATGCTTCAAGCATGCTTTAACAAAGTCCACGATTTTAATGGGGCGAATTTTCGTTTCTTCCTCTTGTACAATACTTTCATTTCCAAGTATGTATTCCCTTACCTTTGTGTATGCCTTACATTAACAGATGGCGTTGTATGTTGTTCCATCTTCCTCAGTTTTATGTTTGTCCTACTTAATTTTAAGATCTCCGTTTGGTTTGGTTCTGTCCTGGAATTTTCGACCAATGTGTGTGGTGCTCTTTTGTGAGTATTGTTTCGTTCTTTCTTTTGGCTGTACTATACGGAATCCCACAGACCGGTTCGGGTTGTATAAGTGGTTTTTCGCTTGCAGTTCTCAAAGCTCATCAGTAGACTGCGGATTTATAAGCACATATAACAATTAAAATAAGCAGTATAAATTTTCAAATAAGCACCAAAATAATGTATAAATAAGCACAAATATGTATAACTGTGCATAAATAAGCATTTATAAGCTCGAAAAACACTTTCAAGCAGACATAATCTGTTAAAACCACTACTGTTAGTTAAAAAAATTACTGTGAACGTTTTCAACTTTTATTGTCCTATTTAACAGAATTACATATCCAGTTATATAGGGACTTAAAAAATAAACTACATAGTTAAATGTTTTTCTTAGAATTACAGATCTAAATACTTAAATTATAATACGTTAATGCTTTATTAATTTACTAATTTTTAATTACTTTAAATTAAGGAATATTTCTCACCACATAAAATCCAAATTAGTATTATATTTAAAAGTTAACTTACCTCCTTATTGCACGGATTACAAAACACCACCTCACCATCGGATGAAAAGCACGGGTGGTCCTTTATCCATTGTTTTATTAGAACATTTTTTGCACTTTTGACTTTTCCCATAACTAAATTAACACAACACTATGTTTTAATATGGAAATACACGGGGCACAACTCTCTGCTTCAACTGCAATTTGATAAATTCGGTTGTGAACCGACTGTACAATTGTAAAGAATCCCATGCCGAAAATACTTGTTAAAAATTTAATCCTCCACAAACATCCAAAAACAATAATTTCAAAGGGATGGAAAATTTCAGACTTGTCAGTAAGCAGCCTTCTTTAGCAAGAATATATTCAAGGATTTAGGGTATACCTACATAACTACTTTTGTTAATCCTCGTACAAAACAAGTCAATTGAATTTACTAGGAAAATATTTTAGTTTCATTGCTTATCTTTGGTTTTACTGGTTTTACCAATGAACGTTAACAATACTTGCGCCTATTGTTAATCTTCTTTGTTTTCATAAGAAACTTGTCGTTGTAGATTTTGTCTGTTTAAAAATTAACCCCAAAAAGTACCAAATATAAGCATTAAAAAAGCAAAATAAGCAATAATAATCAAATACAAAGATATAAGCACAAAAACGCTAAAATAAGCACAATAAGCATTTATAAATGTGGCTCAATCGCTTTAATATTGCATGAAACATGTATCTTTCAATTATTATCAAGGAATATTAATCCCAGGCAAATATGCATTTGCTTGTAAATCCGCAGTCTACTCATCAGCAACCTGGTTGCCTACGATTCCCACATGACCAGGCGCCCGCACTAGTGTGACTGTGTTAGACTTGCCTAATGCGTTTAAAATTTATATGTATATTCAAGGACTAGCTGCAATCGCTGCCTTGCTGTCTGTAACTAGATTTTCCTTTTAGCAAGGCTGCAACCGCTGGCATGGTCGCATATAGGTACCTCTGCTTGGAACACGGTCGCTTTTTGTCACAAACTTACAGAGATTCTGCACCCCCGTCCGTTGCTCCCGTACACTCCAGAGCGGGTGCTCTTGAGGGTTTTGCAACCGTCTGCGTAATACTAATACACGATTCCATTCAACTTTACTTTACTGGACTTAGTCTTCCAGTCGGGCCGAGTGGGAATTGTTGTCTTAAATAGTTTAGTGTGACAAACTGTTGTGGTTATCCTCAGTTATCATGGCGAGGTTTAGTGAGATGAGCGAATCGAGTCCTCGTGGCTATTGTCTTTCAGCCGATATGGTCCTATGAGTGCCTCTGCCCTAATTACTAGATTTACTGGCGTTAGGATCAAGATAGTCTCCATGGTATAGGGGCCGTATGTGCGTATGCGTGCGTCAGAAATTTGTTTCGAATTTTGACTTCGGATTCGTATTCTTCATGCAAAGGTATTAATGTAAAGTGGACTTTGTTTTTTGATCCACCTATCTACCTACCATATTAGTCCCGGAAATAAAGCATTTCACTGTCGAAATTTTGGCAGTAAGAGGGAATTGGACGTGCTTGGGCGCGTTGGATTCGTCATGAAATGTAGAAAAAATGCGACATTCAATAATTGTGTAGAGGGGCTAAATTGCATTTTTATAGGCGAAAAATGCATTTTTTCGGATGCATTTTTTTAGATCCACAGAAAAAAAATCTTAATTCGGTTATATGTACCTAAGTAAAAGCCGCCAAATTGCGTTACTCGGGGGTTTTCGGGGTCGCTGATCATGAATCTGATGTTAAAAAAGATCTACCGCGTACCTGGGGCTCAGAAACCTAGTAAAGCTCATCTCCGAGAAATTTCCTATAATTTTCTATCTATCTTGATCAAAATCGTTACTCGGGGGTTTTTAAGGCCGCTGAACAATATTATGACATTAGTTTTACTGTACAACAAGTCAAATAATAATAATAATATTAATTTTTTAAGGTAAAATATCTTTTTTACCGACTAAGTGCTTTTTTTTATTTCGAATTAAACAAGTTCCCACTATATATATTTATTTATTGTAATATATTATCATACTTACACGTTAGCCTCTTGGAGTATATGAAATTTGATCACAATCGTAGAATTTAACTTTAACAACAATCACTAACAAATTATTGCAAGTAATATAATTATCACACAAAATAGAATGCACAGAGTATCTCACGAATACGTGGTTTACTAAAAAATAACCGTTAAAAATGATGCCGATAAGAATAACAACAGCAACTACATTAGAGAAAATTTCCCGGAGATGAGCTTTGTACCCTCGGTTTCTGAGCCCCGGGTACGCGATAGATCTTTTTTGACATCAGATTCATGATCAGAGACCCCGAAAACCCCCGAGTAACGCAATTTGGCGGCTTTTATTTAGATATAAGCGAATTAAGATTTTTTCCTTTGGATCTAAAAAAATGCATCCGAAAAAATGCATTTTTCGCCTATAAAAATGCAATTTAGCCCCTCTACAAAATTATTGAATGTCGCATTTTTTCTACATTTCATGACGAATCCAACGCGCCCAAGCACGTCCAATTCCCTCTTACTGCCAAAATTTTCGACAGTTTGCCCTTTTTTTGTGCTAATTTTCCTGGACTATATCTAAACTGTTTGAGAAACTGCTGATTGAAAGACTACATCCAATTGTGGACAGCCAGAACCTGATACCAGACTATCAATTTAGTTTTAGACGCGAACATGCTGCAATGGAACAGGTACATAGTCGTGAAAAAGATAAACCAAGATTTCGAAGAGAAAAAATATTGCTTCCCAGCCTTATTGGATGTCACCCAAGCATTTGACAGGGTTTGGCATACTGGACTCCTTTATAAAATCAGGAAAATACTACCATCACCCTGCGAAATAAAATCGGGAGTACCACAGAGAAGCGTGCCGGGGCCTCTGCTATACCTATTATACACTGCTGACCTACCTGCTGGCTGTTAGCAATAATATTTTCACAGCAACATTCGTCGATGACTCTCCTCACATGAAGACCCCAGAACTGAAAATCAGCCCACATCACTTTCACCAACCGCAGGGGTAATTGTCCCCCAGGTACCCTCAACAACAGAGAGCTACCCCATCACGACAATGTCAAGTGCTTGGGCGTGTAGTTAACAGACAGTTAACATGGAAGAAACACGTCATATTCATGAAGTGTTAGCAGTTGGGCCTTAAAGTCAGAGATATGAACCTCTTATTGGCAGAAAATCGAAACTTTCACTACATAATAAGATCCTGATTTACAAAACCATCCTGAAACCCATTTGGACATATGGTATACAGCTGTTGGGTACTGCAGCACACTCCAACATAGAGATCCTGGAAAGGTTCCAGTCGAAAGTTCTAAGAATAATAGCAAACGCCCCGTGGTTCATTCCAAACTACCTAATAACTCGCGACCTACAGATGGCAACAGTCAAAACAGAAATTAAAAACTTTTACGTCAAATACACCAATAGACTAAGTTCTCACCCTAACAGCCTTGCCACTGACTTAATGCTACAATCTACAACAGGACTTAAGACTTAAACGCCACACACCTAGTGACTCAATTGACAGATTTTAAGTGTTCTGGTGAGTGTTACAAATAGAAATAATTAAACTAATTTATTGTATTAGTAATAATTACGTACTAGATAGGAGACTGTCAATGGGTAAGTGTCCTACATGACATTCGGTTACAAAAAATTTGTTATTGTAAGATTATATTACAGAATGCAAATATATGGGGATCAAAAAAAATTTTTTTTTAATTTGGCGACAGGTTCGTTGCGTTTAAAGTAAACCTTGAGTAATCACTATATAATAACCGAGACGTGTGTATATGTTTGTGTTGCTGTGCACTTTTCCGACAGTCGACGAATTCTGACGAATGCGGATGTGATATTTTAAAACCAAAGCTATTATAAATTTATAACCTACAAATTAATGCTACAATATTATAGATACCCCCGCAAACCACGTAAATATCTGCACTAATTTTTTTCAAAGAAGTTTTAAACATTTTAGTATAAAAGTCCGTCATCTTATTCAAGCGGTATTTGTGTCTAAATATATTTTCTTTACTTAGAAAATACGTTCAAAGTTTCCTTGTGGAGATTACGTGTAAAATAGAATTCGCTATTTGTCCTTATTTTTGGGTGAAAATTTTGTGTAAACATGCAAAGTTTGTCTGTCCGAGGTCCTTAACCCATTTCGAACATTAAAACAATGGCAGAAAGTATTTTCGCGAAAATTTTCAAAATGACAAGTATCTATCGGAAACTTTTTCTCGATAACATGGAAATTTAATTATTTCAAGTTGAAAAGTTATTCAAATGATGAAAAATGATTCTATTATGCCTCGCGTTAACATCATGGTTACAATGATGTAAAAAGTAGTAACAGCATTCATCGTAGACTAATTTATGTGTCCCGATACCTTCTTTCGGTAACTTTCGAAATGTACATGTTTGTGTGCTTATTTCGAATTTAGAGATTTTGAACGATGGACGATGTTGTAGGTAACATCTATAGTCGAATGTTTTCACCGAGAAAAATGTTTTTGTCTACATATTTAACTTAATATCTATTGATGAAAGTAGGTAGAAAGTGTATTGTTACGTTACACTATACCAAAGAGAATACCTATACTTTGACTATACTTCTAAATATACAACTTATATTGTAATTAAGAGGAAGTAAAATCCATATTTACTGCTGTACATATACGTGTAAATGGTGGCCTTTAGTTAGTGAAATAAACAAAAATTTGAAACTGTTTAAAGTAGAGAAGGTCTTTCTATAAAACAGATGTTATGCAACGTTAGACCAGCTTCTATTTGTACATTTTATGTTTTATGGTATTTTTAGTTTTACTATAGTTAAAGATGAATGTTAAAACGTTCTCCCTAAGGCCATTCGTATTCCCAAAAAGTTTCCAGTGTCCAAATTGAGTTCTTTTACATTCAAAATTCATTCTAAACTATCCTTATGAAGTTCACACGGAATTTGTTATATTTTCGTTAATTTTTGGGCAAAGACGTAATTAACATTGTGAAAGGGCCATTATGTATTTTTGGTCTCAAATCTATTCCAAAAAGTTTGCATTTTACATTTTTTTTAATAATTGGTAAAAATTTACTAAAGGTAGGAACGAATTCGTATATCTTTACCAAATATCAACCCATTTTTGTGATTTTTACGTCAAATGTAAGTAAATGTAATCCTTTATTTTAGTTACTCTAATAACTTGCTAAATTACAGATACCTACAGGGTCAAAAATCTGAAAAGGTACAAAAATGTAAATTTTTTTCTTTTTTCAAGCAACAAAGCCAGCTCAACAAGGTGTGATATTTTAAATCAAAAGCTATTACAACCTACAATCACAGATACCCCCTCCCCGCAAAGCACGCAAAACGCGAGAATCGCGTGTACCCCCGTTTATAACTATAATAGACCTAATAGTTAAGTGACTAACCTGCTAATTAAAAATTGGTAATAATTCAAGGAAATAAAGAAAATATTTGCCCTTAAAACAGTGAAAAGTATGTGTATAAAAGGCGCAATTTACAAATAAATGTTGCAAAATTCTTTATGCTATATGTATTTCGTTTACATGACTCACCAGAAACTTGAATAGCCAAGATCGTGAACATGGGTGGATGAGGAAAACCCCCGGTGGTCCAAATCAATTCCGTTTTCTACTAGAAAATGGCATCTGTTGCTGTGTGAAAACGTTTCAAAGGACAACAGAATTAAAGTGTAATTCCTTTTAAATTAAAAAACCGATCAACGCCTAATCTCGATTTAGAAATGTTGTAATCCGTTAACTAGGTTAATGCTTTTTGTGAGCGATTTTGCTCCATAAAGGAGCTTTTAAGCATATGGATCAAATACGAAGACTCACGACACGTTACGTTATGAATTATAAAGGTGGCAAATTCATGCAATTTTCACGAAGTCGAATCGTTTATATCACTTTTCTTGTAGTGTCCACAAATTCATTGAAGGAATGAATGACCCATGTGTATTTTCTTTTAATATTTAATTTCTTGGGGCTTAAATAATTTATATATTTGACCTTTTTATAAGATTGCGTTTAAAAATACCGTAAAGGTCAATCTGAGAATTTGTATTGAAATCGCTAGTCACCACTTATCATTATCCTTGGTATTTAAACACAAAAGCTTCAGCAAAAGTTTACTAAAAAAGGACTTTTACAACTTTGTAATATAAAGGTGTAAACTAATTTGAACTTTCCAGATATAACCGTAAAAGAAATAGAATTTTAGAATGGTTAAACTTTGATGTTGAAAGCTTCTTAATTTTTATTTTTGGTGGCATTTTGCATCTTTCTTTCTTATTTTAATATATCTATAAACGTTTTGCAAAAATTTCAATTTAAAAGCGTCCAAAACATTTTAATGTAAATTTTTTACTTTAAAGCACCTTCATGAAACGTGAACTGAGAGCAAAAAAAAAGCTTTTGTTGAAATCAAAATTGCTTTAAGTACAACTTTTTTGTAATGGTTAATGGTTGTCCTTATTTTTGGCAATTCGTTTGCTTTGTTTGGTCGAAAAATTGCGTAGTTTTTCGTATGCGCTGGGCTGCTACACTGCTTCTGTAACGTAAAAGCCCTTTTTCGCGCTTTATTTTGCATAATTTCCTTCATTACACTAATCCCCGTACCCTTTAATACATACTTTTTTTTTTGTAACGACATGTACTAATGCACGAATAATTTTGAGATACAATTTAGCAAGTAAACCTTAATCGCACTTCCTTAAGCGCTTATAATATAATCATCCCTCTTGTTGTTCAATGTTCAATCTCATTGCAATGTTGGACCGTTCTAGTAATATGTCATAAGTTCTTGGGTTTGTTTGGAGCACATGGAAACGACATCTACGGTTTTACGCTTCGAACATACTTTATAGTTACATTGCCGAGTTGGTCTCTTCTTTTGTGCGGTTTTCATTTACAATTTTTATTGCCATCAGCTATATACAGGGTTGGGATAAAGTATGGAACCAAGTAAATATCTTTAAAACGATAGGGACGATATTTATGAAATTTTGCAGGAAGGTTCAATGACGCATAACGCATCTCGTGGCATATTTTTTGTTACTACTGTACTTCCGGTTTCACCGGAAATACCCTCAACTTTTTTAACTTAAATGGGACGCCCTGTATATTTTTGCACATTTTAATAGATCTTGTTTTTCTGAATCCGTACATACTAAGTTTAGTGGAAATAATTTGTAAGAATCAGAAATAAATCACTTTACAGTTAAAGAATAGGTGAATTTATTATTTACAATCTAGTAGGTAACTGTTGCCAAACTAATTGATAGAAATAAATTGTACAAATTAAGAATGGTTCATTTAAGTGAAAAAGATCACCATAACCGATCATCAGTAATATTTCAATACGATCAATTATGCGAATCATGCCTGATATCCTGGAAGATGTTAACACAAATTTTTCAAATCGTGTAAGGCAGTGTTTACACAATACTGATGGGTTGTTTGAAAATTAATGTTTAGATAATGTTTTGTGTTTTGTACCGTTCGATTTTATGTAAGTTTATTTATTAACTAATGTTATACATCAGCAAATAATAATAAGTAAATATCTGATACAAATAGTGTTATTGTTTGTTGCTTCCTTTAATTTTATTTTCAGAATTGGGAGATAAAACAAAATAATTCAAAATAAGGTTATTATCTCGGAAACTATTACCTTTAGATTAGATATAGGACATATTTAACAAAAATTAAAGCTAACTTAAAAAGCAGTTCATTCATGAAAAAATATTCAGGGTGTTCTATTTAAAATAGTCGACTTTTGGCAGTTCTTCTGTGGTGGTTAGAAAAAATTCAGTACGTCCTTTTTGCAACAAATTTCATTGCAAATATGTACCTATTTCTGTACAATTACATGGGTCATAATATCATAGTAATCCCATAACACGTTAGTGACACAAAATACATTAGTTACCTATAGCCAGATACGATTTATTGTAATAATTTATTAGAACTGATATAGATATTAATATAACGAGAATATTATGTGATTTATAATAATCGAGGACACCCAAATCTTCCATTAGTTTTATCAGGAACCACTAAACGTGGCAAAACTTTTGACAAATTTTCTTAATTCAATGTAAACTAAATCAGTGTTTTATTTTAAAGTTGCTACCTTCAATGATACGATTATACAGAGTGTTTCTACTCAAAGTGGACAACGTAATAGAGGTTGTAGAACTCGTCAAAACTAACACTTTTTTAAAGTAATTTTTTTAATTTTGGCTTTTGTTTTCGAATTATGGACCTTTTTTGTTTTTTGGACAAATCTCTATATCTCCATTATTCGTTGTCGGATTTCAAAAAAACCAAAGTTTTTTGGAATTAACAGTTTAATATCTACGTTTCTTCCAAACATTTTTAAAAAAAATTTAGAACAGCAAAATGGTGGTCATTTTAAATTATAGTAGAGTAGATTTTGTACTATTCAATTTCCAAAATTTAAAATGACCGCCATTTTACTGTTGTAAATTGTTTTGAACAAACGTTGTAGATATTATTAAACTGTTGATTCCAAATAACTTTCATTTTTTGAAATCCGACTACAAATAACGGAGATATAGAGATGTGTAAAAAAAACAAG
This sequence comes from Pyrocoelia pectoralis, assembly GCA_036250285.1. NCBI lineage: Eukaryota > Metazoa > Arthropoda > Insecta > Coleoptera > Lampyridae > Pyrocoelia > Pyrocoelia pectoralis. The sequence goes on from CM070077.1 coordinate 33,300,538, forward strand.
AAAGGTCCATAATTCGAAAACAAAAGCCAAAATGAAAAGAAGTTATTTTAGTTAGTTAGTTTTGACTAGTTCTATAACCTCTATTACGTTGTCCACTTTGAGTAGAAACACCCTGTATACGATTTATACCATCTCGGACGTTGCTAAGCGACAGCAACGATGATACGATAATGCTTTTAATATAACTCGAATATTTGCGATTTATACCATCTCGGACATTGTTAAGCGACTCGGCTATCGCCTCGTCGCCTAGCAATGTCCTCGATTATTATAAATCGCATTGTATTACTAGCTATTAACTAGTTTGAATCGTTATGATACCAGAATTGTTTGAACCAAGACGTGTCGTCATTAATTCTGTTCTCTATGTAGGGATGAATTGCCTAGGTCTTCGTTAGCTGTTCTATACACAACGTTTTAATTTCGATAACGACGGATCTTAAAGATTTTCTGATAAATTACTTCTTCGAGTCACTTTTCCCGTGGATTTGCGAAAATCATATTCACTCATTCCGTTTTGTATCATAAACTTGATTTTTTACATATCATTTCATTGATTTGAACTTCGTATGGCATTAGTTTGTCTTTATCTCGCAGAACATTACTAAACCATAACCATGTTGATTAGGTACTACAAAAAACGCTCTTAATGCCGTAACTTCTCACTTTCACGAATTATCTTAATTTCAATACATACAAATGTTTCAGAAAAGAAAAATGAATCCTATAATGTTAATGTTAAAACACAAAACTCCAAGGAAAAACAAGAAATCTACATCATTTTTCTTGTACTCTACTCTTGTGTTATTTAGCAGTATTTTTGCAGAGGGCAGCAAGCAAATTATTCTAAAAAGATAATTCCTTTTTGAATTTTTCGAATTTACAACTTATCATCCAATGAACAATAACACCGAAGAACAACAAGGGTGTATCTTGTTGTTCTTAGATATTATTAAAAGACGTTTAGAACGTTCTAATTACAATAATTCAACAGTAAAATTAGCACATTCCGAATAACATTTAACTTGTGCGGCTCTTAAAATGTTGAAAGGACGATGCCGATGGTAATGTGTAATAATTATTAATGGATCGCTGCTTTTTGCCTGAAAACGTTTTATCTGTTACTTTAGAACCTCCCTTTTACTTCCAAACGAACAATTATTGTCAAAAGCCTCAAATTTCGCACGAAATTGAGAACGTGTCTTATTATTTTCCTGGCGATTAAATTACTGCAAGTTTCATAATTGAAGCAAGTTTAGATGAAAGCGCTGTTAACGCACGTCTTCTTTAGTTTTAGTTGCCTTTTAATATAAATTTAGAAATCTTCCCGACAATAAAACATCTTTCAAGGGGAAATTTTGTTTAACGCTATTGAAGGGAAATGCTTTTATTCGGCAAGAAAGAAAATTTCATGTATATGGATATAAAATTATCTTTCAATAATGCTACATAAAATGGATGTTACATTAGAAATTTAAATATTAAAGTTTGTACAACTTTTTAATATAAACTCCCAACAGGAAGTTTTCAAATTTTCATAAATTATAAAGCGAACTTACTTTTTTCCTGGCGTAAATTACTGCTTTAATTTTTTTTAAATCTTACATATAAATTACCATATTATTTTATTCTTAAGGGTCTTTGAGTTAATGCTCTTAAGCAATCATCGCTTGTTTTTTGCTACGCGGTATTATTTTCGTTCACGTATCACCTGTAGTAGTATTTTTTCTATAGAGGTTAGAAATGAGCGTGTTTCTTTCTGGTGCCGATAACATTTGTGACGAAAAACACGAGGAACGAATCAATGTGAAATTTTTCGTTAAATCAAATACTTTACAAAGTATTTGGTTAAATTAAAAAAAATGTCCGGCTGAGTGCTATAAATTGTTGAAAGAGGCCTATGGTGAGAATTCTCTATTTCGTGCACGTGTTTTCGAATGGCATAAAAGGTTTTCTGAAGACCGAGGGAGCACCGAAGATAATCAACGTCCAGGTCGACCTGTGTCTGTTTCAACTCCGCAAACAGTGAACAAAATCAATGAAATTGTGCGCGGAGATCATCGTATGAGCATTCGGATGATTGCTGAGACTGTAAACGCCGATAAAGAAACGGTCAGAAAAATTTGACATGACGAATTGAACATGAAGAAAGTCTGTGCGAAGTTGGTCCCAAAACCCTCGACCAAAAGCTCGTCCGTCAACAGATCTGCTCAGATTTTCTTGAGATGTTAGATGAAGAGCCTAATGTGTTGGAAAACATCATCACTTGCGATGAAACGTGGATATTCCAATACGGTGTTGAAACTAAGCGGCAATCCATGCACTGGAAAACTCCTGCATCGCTAAGATTGAAAAAAGCAAGGATGTCGAAAGCCATGCTAATCGTTTTTATCAACGGCATCGTAATGAATGAATGGGTTCCAGAAGATGAATCTGTAAACCAAACTTACTATTTAAACGTTTTGGCAACACTGCGAGAGCGAGTATGTAAGAAACGGGCGGAGTTGTGGAAAAAGAAGTCGTGGGTCTTGCACCAGGACAACCTGCCCATAACGCGCTGTCTGTGAAGCGTTATTTAGCCGCTAGAGGCACTCCTTTCTCCAGTGCTCGAACACGCGTCGTACTCACCTGATTTAGCACCCTGTGACTTTTTCTTGTTTCCGAAGATCAAGTCAAGTTAAAAGGAAATGGAAAAATCAAATGGAACGGTGTGTGGCGCGGGGGGGGGGGGTTGAAGGAAAAGATTCGATTGTAGAATCATTTTTAAATTAAAACTTTTCCTTTAATAATTTAATAGCGAGACCTCATATGATGCTTGCCTAGGCCTAGTCAGAACGTTTAACAACTGCAATGTTGTAATACTTCTCTACCGTTAGTATTAAGAGTATAACCAAGTGAAACATACACCTTGTAGAGCGCAACTTTCTACATAAATAATCTTTTTAATAATTTTTATAGTAGGGATGAAAAGAAAGTTACCATTTTGCCCATCTCTAAGTTTTGGATTAGAAGAAAAACTGAAAACATAAAGATTCTTAGATCTTGGAGAACGGGAAGGTTTACATTGTCGGCTATTTTTAGACTCTCTGTGTCAACTTTCATCCAAGGCACCAGAAGCTTTGCTACAACGGATACAGGTGGAGCGCAACTGGTTGAGTCTTGCTCACGATCAGCGTTCATTTGCAATTTAATTGTTTCCATACTACTTTTTTGAAGAATGCGAAGAGTAGAACGTGAAACACTTCTATTAGTGCAGTAAACGCCCCCTGGTGGTGACTTTGAAAACTAAATAGAGGTCATTCGTAGTGTAAGGCCGTCCTAACCCACTTAAAGGTCAGGACGCTCCCTGGTGGTGACTTTGAGAACTAAATAGAGATCAAATGGCTTCTATAACAACAGACTTGTATTGTCCTGCGAGTAAGAAACTAAATATAGTAGTTTTAGGATGATCTACCTACACGAAAGTGTATGTACAAATTAAAGTTTAGAATTAAATTTTGTACAATTGAAAAATGATGGTCTAATTGACAATATTTGTTTACGTGATAACTGACTATCGGTCGTCGACGAAAATTCGTTTTGTTTACTCGTATTATTATTATTATTATTATTATTATTATTATTATATTGATAGCTAATTGTAAAATAAGCAAGTCCCATCACGTAATATTACTCTATTAAAAACTTATTTGAAGCTCTGCAATTACAGCAAAACTAGTACAGTTACGTCTCTACATAGAAATAGTTAGCTCACTGTTTGACTGTTCTAATTTTCCTTTGTTGATTACATCACGTGACAGAGCTTTCTTATTTTGTGATTAGTTTGTCGCTGCAAAGCAAATTCAAAAAAATTCTGGCAAGTTGCCACGAGACTTCCCTCGTATTAGCACCTTTTTCAAAGAATAAGTATAGCACAATATATATATTGCTGAATGCAACATTGGTAACTAGATTTTAAAAGTCGACTTTTCAATTTTTTTTTAACAATGAATTTCAAATTTAATAACTTTAGTCGAATATTACTTAAAAGGGGTGGCAGTAATAAAATAATTTTTCCTATAAAACTTTCTTCTTTTTTAACAATCTTTCAAACAATACCTTTTTCGACTTATGGTGCCATTTAAAATGTTGCAGTTGGAGGCCTTCTGGAGGAATGCTGACTTTTCCAAGAAATAATGATATCACCATTCGATTCTTTATTATGGCTTTTATAATCACTTTTTTTACCCCACCTCTCTACGACTCACCGTTCTTTAAATAAAAGACTGATACAGGTGGTCTCATTCACCCTGTATATTGCTGAATTCAGAAAAAAATACTCTTTTAAACTACATAAAAAAACTGCAACTTCATCTTATAAAAAAATGAGTGCCGCCATTTTGGCTTATACCGGAAGTGACGTCATCAAAGGTAATATCAGCTTTTCGTCCTTGGCCCGAATGCAATCGATTGGCGAAAACCGTATTTCGATAACTTCAATAGTTTCTGAGTTTAGAGCGTTGCAAGGAATGTGTACGGACAGATTACAGACTACAGACGACAGACGGAATTTTTTTTTCATATTTTGAATCTACGTGTTCAGAAACGCAAAGATATGTAAAAATTTCCATAGGTCAAATTTTTTTTTTGGAACACTAATACAATTCTTCCCTTTTTCTTCGCACTCGGGAAGTAAAAATACCTAGATGATAGTCTTTGTTTTTTTAACGAAGCGAGCTACCGTAGGCTTGAAATCTACAAGCAGTATACAGGTATGGAAAAATATTATCGGTGGATTGACTTATAATGAGCTAGAAAGAGACACAATAAGCATTATATGAATGTGAGAGAGACATAACGTTGCCGATGTTGCCATTTGTAGATACACATACCAGCCTACTCAATAGACGCATGTATGGCATCAGCGCTTTTAGTTTGTGGTGTATAATTCTATCTCACTTAGCACTAGTCACTAGTGAATTCATTGCACTGTCTTTGTTTTACTTATTATAAGTCAATCCACCGATAATATTTTTCCATACCTGTCTAATAGGTGTATCTATGTTTTCTATAAATCGCAGTTAACTTTGTAAGTTAAACTTATTATATTTATATTTACATGAGAATTTCCTTTTAAAACTTACCTTTTCCGCTCGTCTGAGTGCACTAATTCAATTATTTACTTTTGGAAGTAGATGGAGTTTTTTCATGTCCTTTTAACATTAAATTGAGTCCATTTAGAGTCCTTTAAAAGTAATTTAATTTGATGGTTTGCTTTTGTGAGTTTTTTTAGTGAATCAAACAGAATCTGAAAAATATTAAACAAATTCGAATGAATTTATTGTAGATATTTTGAAAATGTGATTAAAATTTAAAATTATTAACTGTGACGGTGACAGGGGGATCATTGACGTGAATATAACACGCACGCCAATGTACCTTAAATTGAAGCGGTAAATATTTACACATTGTTTAGTGCTCCAAATGGTGGTAATATCGTAAATATTCTATAAGTTTATGCTTTAATTGAGGAATAAATTTCATATTCTTTATAGTTTTATTCTACAAATCACGTTTAAATTCATCTTCTACTTATTGTATTACAACTAAAAGCGAAACAATTTAGTTTCCCGGAACTTTCAATTGCAAGATTGTGCACTTTTTGCTGAAATGTAACAAACGAGATTTAAAAGTAAAAAGAAGCAACCCAATCAGACTGGTTGTATGTAGTTGTAATTTATGAGGGATGCAGTTCGGTGTGAAATTATATTATCGAAGAAGAAGTTAGTAAATTGAAAACGCGGAAATTTCACAACCTAAACTGAATGTAAGATAGTTACATGTATTTTATTTTATTTTATTCCTTGTACGAGTTTGAAGTCTGTGAAATGCACGTAAATGGTTGGTTTTTTTCGTAAGATATGAAGTTGAAATTAAATTTCTATACAGGGTGTGTATAAATTGACGAAAAAGCTGCACGCTGCGACTTTCCTCGTTCAATTCTGAATCGAAAATTCTAGTGTTAAATTGTTGTATTACAATAATAATAACAACCTTTATTTCCTAGAGACAACATTATTTTGTGTAGGACACGTCACATGTGAAAATTAAACAAACTAACAATTTGTAACATTCAAAAATTCCTTTACCTGACTTTTGGGTAAGACTTAGTCGATTACATGGAACCCTATAATAATAATCTTTATTTCAAAAATATTGATAATGAATTTCGCATTTTTTGTAAAATTATTGGAATTATAGTAGATAAATTTACATAATTCAAAAATAAACATTCCTGTTACAGTTAAAAATGAAAAATTCTCGGCAAGAGTATGCAGAAGGTAAACTGCCAATTATTCTAATTATGTATCTTCTTATGACAAATGAAGACATCGTTTGCCATAGTAGAATTACCCCAGAAACATAGCATAACGCGACTAGTGCATGATAAACATTTATTAATTGTGATGAACACAACACGAAATAGGTAATTGCTTGAGTTTAGTTTTTTAATAAGATTGGTATAGTGAACTTTCCAGTTCAAATTTTCGTCTAGGTATAAACCTAAAAATTTGATACTAATTTCTTGCGAAAGCTGTATACCGTCAACAATTAAATTTAAGTTTGACACATTAGTGGTTTGATAATTGTGAATACCTACATAAGTAGTTGGTTTTCATAATGTTAAATACAAGATCATTATGTGAAAACCAGCTGGACAAGGATTATAAAGTGGAATTGCATGTGCGTTGAAGTTAGTCATTATCTTTACTGGAAATTATTATAAAGATCTGTCATCAGCATACAGTGTACAATTTATTTTATTATCAATATATCGATCAAGCTCGTGATGTAAAAAAGGAAAAGAATAGGACCAAGAATTGAGCCCTGAGGGCCTCCCGCCTTTACCTGTAGAGATTTCGAGGTGAATTTTTCTCAACTCCATTAACTTTGTGCTTTATTGTGACTGTTTGAGATCTGCCTTTTAAATATGAGGAGAGCCAATTGAGAGCAACTCCCCTGATGCCATATGACTCTCATTTCGTCAACAAAATGTCAAAATTAACGCAATCGAAAGCCTTGCTAAGATCGTAGAACAATCTGACAGGGTTTTCGCTGTTTTTTTCAAGGTTGAATAATAATCTATTATAAAACAAATGACGAGTATCATTTGTAGATTTGAGTGGTTGGAAGCCAAACTAATTTTTAGAGAGATATAAAATGGATTTATAATGAGATATAGAGTTTTCTAGAATTGTATAACTGTGGAAATTGCCCACAGACATAAATATGATCAAGTACACTATCCAATTTTGTATGTTCACTAATTATGTTTTCTAGGTTGAAAGTGAATAACAAATTCGTTAATTTTACATACTTATGCTTCGTATGTCTTCAGGAACGACTTAAAAGAAACATACATTTGGCAAGACTGTAAACTAGCATACGACTGTTATACCTGCCGTTGCTATGATGCTTATGATTGAAATTTTTGAAATCTCATTAGAATGGAAAGTATATGCTTCAAATGGAATTTTCTTTGTCTAATCATGAAAAAGGTCAACACGAAGATTCCAAAAACAGTCGACAGTATTTTAACGACGAGCTTTTAACTTGCCTCCTTTGTACAAAGATTTTAGGGACACCCTGTAAATTCAGTTGTTTGCAGTCTTGGAATCAGCGCTGATTCGATTTGTGGTATCTATTTCACGTTTCTTTCATAATCGCTGAAGTTTGAATCGAATCGAATAAGATACTCTGTATAGACGTACCGGTACGTATACGATATCAGAAAGTGTAGGTACTTAAAATTGCTGTTCACCCCAACTACATAATAATATATTACCATCGTTACCTTTAAGTGTAATTTCTTTTGTAGGCTTACTTACTTTCTTTTCGTCTATTATTCTTAACGATATTGAGGCAGTATAGTGAGCATCGATTACGAACTTTCCCATTTCTTACCACCTACTTCATTTGTTTCAGGATTTTTGCCATTTTCTCTTTCGCTCTCGTATGAAATTGTAATTTAAGTAGAAACATTTTATTAGCACCGCTCGAATTTCTTAACGTTCACGTGGATATGTTTGCTTTTGTAAAAATTGGATGGGTGGATACTTTATAAAACTGATTGTTGTTTGAAGATGTTTATATTTTGGTAAGAATTCGATTTGAAATTTCATATAGGTATTTGATTGATCTATATGGAAGCGAATATTGCGACAGGATTTTTATTTCATCTTCAATTGCGTTTAGTGTTATAAAAAAGGCACAATGCACAAGGGAACGAATAGATTTACGTTGCGCCAAGCAATATGTCAAATGCAGGAGGCAATTTCATTATTGAAAGAACGTTTATTATATAGTTAATAAATTTATACACTAAAAATTGCTAAAGGGGTTATGAATTTTTATTTACCGAGTTATTATTCCGTTTTGTACCTAAAAACAAGTTTTGGATCATAGTTTTATGGTTATATTTTGAAAATGCGTGATTCATCTTTATAAATGTGAGGGTTCTCACCCTATATCCAGAAAAAATTGTTGCCATCGACGTAGTTTCGGCGTTTTCATTTTATACCTATATGATTGTATTGTATTTATACTGGAATCGTCCGTTTTTCACATATATGTCAAAATGCATTGTGACGTATGTTATAAGAAAATGTATAAGGTTAATTTTGTAATGTAGGTAATTGTTTGATTAGTGATTATATATCCAAGTGTTCATGTTTATTTCCCATTAAAACACAAATACCCATTTTTGGTTTATAATTAAATAAATATAATATAGATTGAGAACAAATCAGAACTCGCAACCTCCCCTAAAGTATTTTTATTATTACAATTGTTGAAAAATTAACATTCGTTGATTATAATAAGTGACATGTTTCGGCAGGGCCGTCGCGAGGGCGGAGCGACCGGAGCGGTCGTTCCCGTTCCCGGCGCCCCGTACTTTGAAAGTCCTTGCGCTTCGCTGTAAAAAAACAAAAATCAAGCTTCAACTCAATGTGACAAAATTGTAATAAAAGTTTATTTTGCAGTAGAATGATTCACAATCCCCTTGTGTCGGCATAATTAAGTACAAAGTTTATTTACCTAAAAGGGACAAGGAAATGTTCAATGTGCAAAGCAATAAACTCTTTTAAAATGTATGACCAGTAATAAATTTTAACCTTTAATACCTCAAACGTGTTTAAGGGTGTATTTTTATTAGCTATTTTTGTGATTTTAACTTTCTTTTTTTGAATAGTTGTAATATTTAGGCATTAGCATTTTTGTTGAAATTTTACTTAGTTAGACAGTCGAAACTCAAAGTTGCTCACAAAAGCATACCGTCAACCAATTTGAAATGTAAATAATATTCTACGAATTTTGTATAACTGTACAATGTTCACTTAAACTTAGACAGGGCCGAGCCGTGCCGGGGGGTGCAGAGCACTCGGGCGGCAATCTACTAGGGGCGGCAAAATAAAATAAGTAAAAGCTAAGAGCGTTTACTAGTTACTACATTTTAGCATTTCATTTAGATCACTCAATCTCAATGTGTCTGACTTTTTCTTTTCATATAAGGGTAACTTTATACGGAAAGTATTGAATTGTGTTAAAGTGGGCAAGTCTTTGATAATTTATTATTTATAATTCATGTTTATTATACACATCTCTGTTGCAAATAGAGAATTGTCATAAGCCGACTGTCGACACAAAGGTTAAGTTATGTACGCACATAAAGAAAGCAGGTTAATCAACGCCTATTTTTGGCGCCGAAAATCAGCGCTTATAAGTTACCTGAGTATTACACAATAAACGGCGATTTTCGGCTCGTCATTATTTTTTCCTGATGAAACCAATAACGTCCTTAGCGAAATACTGAATTAATAAACTTTGTTAAATTCACGTGTATGGTCTACACCCAATAACCAGTCTTTATCAAACGTAATAGGACCAAATACTGGCCTCATCCTGGTCTTCATAGTATAGGGGCGGCAAATGATATCTTGCATCCGGGCAGCAGATACCCTTGGGTGGGCGCTGCACTTAGAAGTAACGGTTAGAAGCGATCGTTTTTAATTTTTCCATGAATAAGCAAAGTAGTTAACATTTGTAACATTTTCCATATAAACGTTGGTTTTTTAGCTCACCTCACCCGAAAATTAATAGGGTCCCGCGTAATTTCTCGCTACAGGCCCCGCAAACTTTCGCGACGGTCCTGTGTTTCGGGATTAGCACATCCCATTCTCAAGCCTTAAGGCTCCTAAGGAGAGCTCTGTAGTTCAAATTGGTAAAATTGCTATTTTGGACGTAATCATCTAACAAAAATTAAAAAAACTATGCATAGGTCAAATTCTATGTAGCATAGTGATCAATTAATGTAAACCTTCTGGCTGCAAATTAAATATTTAAGTTACAATCTTGGTCGAAAGTTCTGAAAGAGAGGTACTACATTTACGTCATGGTCATTTTAGCAATAAAAATGGCGGAGCTGTCCTTAGCCGCCTTAAATGTTTGATAAGCAAAGTTAGATCATTAGTACATGTTATACATTATTTTCTAAAAATAAAGGGAGTTTGAATACTAGTAATTAACAATCGAGCAATATATGACTCACCTGAGGGGAAAAGAAGAAAGTGTACAATAAAGCTTTCTTAACTTAAGCCAATTTTTTTAAGAACCACAAGTACAATTTATAAATTTAAAAGGAACCCAACAAAAGGAGAATTCTAAAAATGCCAGAAGGGCCATGGATGAAATTAAATAATTTTAAAATAGGTAAAATTGAGTATCAACTAAAGAAGGTAGATGACAAATGGCAATAAAAATGACATGGCGAAGAACAGCGCCAATGGTACCAGCAGAAGACAAGGGATAAAACTAAAGTTACTAAAAAGTTATGTACAGAGTGAACTGATTAAAAAATTTTGAAACTCAACAAGCTCATTAAGCAATTGCGAATTCTGATTTGTTGTCAATCTATTACAAAAGACTCCTTCGTGAAATTCAAACCTTCTTAACATAAATACATAGATATAACTAATTTCGATTCTTTTTTTTTTGTTGGAAAAAATGGATATTTAGTTATATTTTATAGAAAACAGCATTCAACGCCTTTTAAGTCAATAGTACGAGAGCTACCTTTTATATTGTTGCAAATGGCCACCAATGAAATACGTCATGAATGTCTTCTCCATCATGACAATGCTAAAATAGCTTGTTGAATCAATGTCTTATTACTCGTATTCGCCAGATTTATCGCCCATCGACTTCTTTCGTTCCCAAATATCCAACGAATAATGCGTGAACAACCAAGTAGCTGATGAAGCCATTGAAAACCATGTTTTTAAGTTACTAACTTCAGAGTGAAAAACATGCTTCGACCATTGGTTTGAACGTATTACACAAATATATAAAACTTAATAGCAAGTATTTTGAAAAGCAATAAAACGGTTTGTTCCAAAAACAATTTTTCCTTTCTTAGTTTTTACAACTACTTCAAAGGTAGCCCTCGTAATTATGTGGTTCGTGTCATTACTCTACTTAAGGAAACCTTAAAGTTTTTGTGCGTGGGCAAAGGATACTATATATGTAGATTAAGGGATGATTTATATTCTCCCTTACCAATGCAGGCAAAGCATTCCTTTTTTAAATGGAACATATAGCTTTGAAGACAGTAAAACATGCAGGCAGGTTCCTTAATTATAGCATTGAATAAAGAAGTAGGTTCACTCAACCATTATAGTCATTTATGATAGTGTAAGAAGCTCGGTAAGAAGAACGCAATGTCAATAACAATCAGTGAAGTTAAGTTCTCACTATAATAACTTTAATTATTTTTATGGGGTGTTGCGTTGGTAGGTACATTTGGTAGTTCCATATTTTTAAATATCACAACCACTCATTTTATACATTTATTGTTAGTAATAAACTTAGTACCACCCTTCTCATTTTAAATTTTAATTACCTAAGGATTTATTTCCTTCCACTTGCCTTCCAATCTAAATATTAATTAAATTTAACTCTACATTGCTTTCAACTTGAGCGATCATTGTCAGGACTTTCATTTCTCTCTTTTGATGTTTATTATTTAAATATTCAAAGTAAAATTGGTGGGCATCTGTGACAACCTTTCAAGGAATGGGTTGATTAAGACTGTTATGTAAGAGATTCTAATATTCATACCGGAGTCAAGGGCTCACGGACGAAGCATGTCTTCGACATGTGATTTGTATTTTGTATTTGGCTTAGGGCGCCAGCATTTGGCTTGGTGGTGACCCTGCCCACGGTAATTATAGTTCTGAGGTAGGTACATGAGAGTGAGAGTAGTATTGGTGTTAAGGCCCATCACATAAACAGTATTTAAGTGTTGGCAAAAATGTCGAACGAATCGATTAATCGATTCATTCGAACACGATTAGTGAACGATTTCCGTACGCACAGAAATCGATTAATCGCGATGTCCGATTAATCACGATTTTCGACTAATCGAGATTTTCGATTAATCGCGATGTTAGACTAATCTGCGATTAATCGATTTTTCCAGAAATCGATTAATCGATTTTCAATTTCCACAATTTTTGCCAGCACTAAAATAGCATAAAGATTCAAGAGATGCAATGCAATCCCATTCGACGCTTAAAAATAAAGTGGTGACTGAATACCGCCAACTCACATAATGAAACATTACGCCACCATTAAAAGAAAGAGAAAAACCATGACGTAAATGGCGTCAAGCTGTGAAACAATGTAAGTTAATTACAATGTATGCATTATACACATTCTAATATTATAAATAGTACGCATGCTGAAAGATTCCATCCTAACTAGGTAACTACCTATACAAAATCCTACTGCTAAATTCTACTAAACACGTATTAACCCTCTACATACATCCACCAAATAATCAATTACTTAAAGTAATTCAGTATTGCGCAACATGATTAAATACTGCCAATGCAAAATTTGTAACATAAGAACCTACAAAATAAAACAGGAACAGGTGCAATGTTAATATTAAAATATTCCCTGTCTATTACTTAATTACATAATTATCAAAACAGAATACCTACTTATTTACAAAGATGGCGAGGACGCACCTCACTTTACACAAATCTTCCTTGCACCTTCCACGTTTTTTTCGTTCTGTCCCCGGGAACTAGCAACCACTCTCCCCGCTAGCATCATAATTTGCATCATTGGCAAAGTCCACTATACTACAGTGACTTAACCATCATTTCAATACAATTGACAAATAGTACAACTTTACAGCGGGAAAGATTTAAATTCAATTCTGCCAGGTGCGTTCCATCACAAACTTATCCAACAAATCTGAAACGTTCGATAAAAAAAGTGTAGCATTTGCCGCTAAACGAACAACAGCAATGCCAAAACTAAAAGACAGTTTGTTTATACATTGCTCAAATAAACTATGCAATGCTACAAAAAATTGGTTTATGATTGTTTTATGATGTAAATTGTTTTAATTAGACTGAAGCTACTTAAAACATACTTGTACATCATTTCAATTACATCTTGACGAATTTACATACAAGATTTTTTGTAATTCAGTTGACGAAAAAAAATTTTTTTCATTACGTTTCATTTTCATTTTCAATTTATATTACCTGGTTATTATTTAACGCCGGCCTATTTCTGCTAGATAGTATCAAGGCCATCCTTATTTGTTTCTATGGAAATAACCATTACAACAATGATAAAAAGCTCAAATGGCTAGACATATTTGTCACAGTTACTAGGTTCAAAATGGTCAACATTTTGTCACTAAAATGCCTGCCAAAATTATGACATTTCGTACCTGAATTTAAATAACAATGTCATATTTTTAAATACCACAGATGCAAATAAAGTAAAACTATTCAGAGCTACAACTATATGTAAAGGTGCCGTTACACGGCGTGTGGAGTGCCACGCCGGGAGTGTGGCGTGCGGAGTGACGAGTCAATACTCATTTAATTGCAATGGCGTTACATGGCGTGCGGAGTGGCACGCCTGGAGTGTGAACTGGCGCGCCACACGCCGTGTAACAGGTCGGCGCGGCGTGGCGTGCCGAGTCCCGTTGGTTGTCGGTAATCTTTGCACACTTCAAAGCAGACGCGCCGCTTGCCTGTCACGGCGTGTGGAGTGTCACGCCTGGAGAATATTTTTATTTAAAATGCAGTTTGCACTTTTGCAGTCTACGTTTAACTATTCTAGTGACAACATGTGGTCAATCGCAGATATATCCGAATTTTTAACCTTGTACGAGGAAGAGGCCTTACTGTGGAACTCTAAATGTACCGATCATAAAGATAGACATGCGGTACATGATGCCTGGATACGAATCAAAGACAAGTTTAGTATGAATTACAGTGTCGGAGAATTAAAAAAGAAAAAATGCATTTTTGACGAACCACACGGCGTGTGGCGTGACAGTTCACACTCCAGGCAGGCGTGTTAAAACTGCACCATCAACAACCGGCGGGACTCGCCACGCCACGCCGCGCCGACCCTGTCACACGGCGTGTGGCGCGACAGTTCACACTCCTGGCGTGCCACTCCACACGCCGTGTAACGCCACCTTAACACTCCTCTTTAATTGTTGTTCTCTAACATTATAGCATTCTTAAACATATTAAATTTTACAGCTGGTAATGGCTTATGGTCCGGGAGCCGGCCACCTTTTTTGGAATCAATTAATATACTTTTTATACTTCGTGAGCGGCTTTATTTTAACGAGACGCCAAACTTTTTCCTCTGCAAATGGGTCCTACGGGATGCGCAGGGCTAAAACACGTTGATGTGGTAACTACAAAAAATTAATTAATATCACTTAATTTTTTAGCTAACTGTGAAGTTTTTTTGTAAAAAATAACATTTGTCCTGCAACAAAAATGTGTCCATCAAGAGTGCCCCCATCTCTGATACATGTAGATATTACTACATTAACAAAAATAATGAATATCAAGCTGATTTTTTTTCTGTAGCTTATTAAATATTTGCATAATTAAATGCCCACTTTGTCCCACAAATTAATTTGGCCGTTTTCCCATGATATTCATCCATTTTTTGTAATTTCCAAATCAACGTGTTTTTCCCTGCACACCCCCGTAGGACCCATTTGCGAACATTGCCGCAGAGGAAAAAGTTTACCGTCTCGTTAAAATAAAACCGCTCACGAAGTATAAAAAGTATATTAATTGATTGCAAAAAAGGTGACCGGCTCCCGGACTATTATTGAAAATATCTGCCAATTGATAATTTGTTGGACAATGTTGAATATTTAAAATACCTTCTGAGAATTTTTCACATATATGTATATCTAAATTTGATATCTATATGTTTACTTCTACTGTTCAGAGTCCATTTTTAATTATTTGTATTGTACTTAAGTTATCTATAAACATATCAATATTTACATTTTTGTTTGTTAATTCTTCTAACAGAGTCTTAAGATACATTTTAGCTCCCTACAACACTCACATGCTGCGATTAGTTCGGCCTCGGCACTTGACAAAGCAACGATGTACTTTTTTTTTGAACGCCATGTAATGGGTCCGCCATTGAGCATAACTATAAAACCGCTCGTGCTCTTTCTGTCTTTTATATCACCACCGTAATCCGAATTACTATAAGCCTTAAGATGAAACTCGTCACTTTCGGTGTCACTCATTTTAAAGTTAATACCGTCACTTTCATTGCCCTTTAAGTATTGCAAAACATGTTCATTAACACTTCGACTGTATTAATTTATAGTGTACGATAGGTCCGATCTGGTTTTATTACTTAGACTTCCAATAACTTCCCGATAGGGAAAATTTCCTTCATATTCAGCTACACCACTGGCTCCCAACAGGGTTTCAAGGGAGCCGCTAGGGGGGCAATCACACCCCCCCCCCCCATGGGAAAAAGAAAAAAGGCAAGTTATTAAAAATAAAAATAAATTTTGTACGAAATCTTGAAAAAACGCCAGAGCCACGAACCCCCAATACTACTTGCCCCTCCTGGGAAAATTATCTGGCGGCGCCCTTGCAGGGTTTGAGTTTTCCATATTAAAACGTGTCAGAACTTTCCGTGCATAATTTAATTGGCTTAGTTTTAGGTGGCCGTTTCTTTTTTCAATTTCAATACCGAGAAATGAGTTTGGATTTTCACAGATAGTCAGTTCAAATTTTTTTTTCATGTCAGTCTCCTTCACGCCCACCACCAAACCGTCATCTACATATATTGCTAAAATGATTGAATTATCTTTGTTTTTGAAAATATGTACATCTTTCGGAGTTCAAATATGTTAATCCTCTCTCCACCAAGAAATTTGTGAAGTATTTGTTCCATTGAAGAGGAACTTGTTTTAAGCCATATAGTGCTTTATTAAGGTTACAAATTTTATCATTCACTTGAAAACCTTCTTGTAACATCATGTAAATGTTTCTGTCTATATCACCATAAAGAAAGGCAGCTTTTATGTTAAACTACATCATTGTGCTTTGATGTTGCGCTGCGAGAGCACAGAGTATTCTTAAAGAGTCTATATTCACTACAGGGCTGTAAATGTCATCGAAGTTTACACCGTATTCTTGTTCACAACCACATGCTTTATAACGTCCATCATCTTTGATTCGAAAAACCCATCTACTACTGAGTATTTTATCTTCTTTTACTTCATTTTTATGTAGGTCCAGGTATTGTTTCTTCTTCAACAGCTTCAATCCATTTAGAACTTTCTGGTCCAGTTCTTCGTAGGTGAGTAGAACATAATCTTCAAATTTTCTGGGTAATTTTCTTTCTCTTTTAGGTTTTTTGTCTGCCGAAGAACTTGTTTCTTCTTCTTCTTCCGTTTCTTGCTTTTGTACTTTACTTTCCTCTTCTGATTCACTCAGATTGTTTTCATCTTCAATGTTTATAGTTTCAGTTGTGTTCTTTTCTTCTGTAACTTTTTCAAATGCCACGTCTCCTGATACTATTATTTGTCGTTTATTCTCATACCACAATCTGAAACCGTTTGGTGCATATCACACAAAAATGTAGCATTTACTCCTGTCATCTAATTTCTTTAATGGTCCTAAAACTTTCGCAAATTGTCCATTGTTACATCCAAAACGTTTGTTGGACTTCTGTTCAATAGGTAAGCCGTAAGCGGCTATGCGTAGGTACTGCTTCACTCCACATGTTTTTGTCTGTTTGATTTTCCGCTATTAGCGCTCTTGCTTATCCATTAGAGTTCTATTTCATCTTTCAGCTTTTCCGTTAACTTGAGGAGAGTATGGTATCGTGTACTCTAATCTGATTCCTTTATTTTTGCACATACTGTACTCACTTCCATTGTCACATCTTAGTTTCCATAATTTTGTATTCCACTTAGCTTCTGTCTCTTGTACATATTCTTTTATGGCATCCACAGCTTCCGATTTATTTGCTAAAAAGTATAGGATCCTGAAATGTGTACAGTCGTCGAGGAATGTGATAAAAAACCTTTTGTTATCCCATGTCATGGGGTCTATTGGGCCGCAAATGTCTGTGTGTATTATTTCCAATGGTCTAGACTCTAGAGGCTGCTTTTCTATGGTTTGAAAATGAAGTTCTCGTTTGTTTTGCTTTAAGACATACTTCACAGGTGGGTTCATATTTAGTGGTGTTAATTGTTATTCCATCGGAATTGGGACACAGTGTATACACTAGTGCAAGGATTTTGTTACTTCAAATGTGAGCGATGGTTAACAAACTTAGCCGTAAGTTCCAGAGCAAGGAATAAAGGTGTTATACTGCTGGAAAACAAATATGTTCGATACATTCCAGATTTTTCACTCATTTCGTCTGTTGCTCGAAAGCACGAAAGCATATAACGTAGATCCCTACTTATGAATCACATCGAATTAAACCGTAATGATTGCATGCAGAGGCACACTCTACCTTGATGTAGGAATGTCCGAACTCCATTACGTAACGTATAGCGGACAAAAGGAAAAAAGAATAGGGATAAAGTGTAATATTTTGTGTATAGTATATCTTGGACGTTAAACGACTAAACTGTAAGGGTACTTTTTACAGTTTTAATTTTGTTGGATTGAAAATCCTTCCACGCAATTAAACAAAATTGTTTAAATGTCGATTCCATCCGCAACTCATTTAAATGTAAAGCGGGAAGTCATACGTTAAATTCCATTTACTTAACTATCGTTAACTCCGTTTGGGTATGCAAGCTCGATAATCACCCTTAACGTCATACCGTGCAATTTTACGGTATCAATGCAATTGAGAAAGTTTAATCCATTACGCCCTGTGTAGACCACAACCACCTGGTGCGGTTCGTACGTGACATTTACAATATTAAACCTATCTTCTTTAAACTGGTAGTTATTCAGTATAAGAGGGAAGGTAGAAAATGCATTGGAAAAGTTTTACTAGTTAACAAAAGTTGCACTACTCTTTTATTGCCCTTTCGCGTGACGCTACACAATGAACTTCAGCCTGTCCAACATAAAAGCTTCATATACGTTTACAAGAATAACTTCATTCAAATGGAGCTTATGGTTTTTCGATTCTGTGCGAAATTTATATTTTTAGAGTTTCGAGCTATTTATAGACCACTTTGTAAAATCACATTCTTTTTTATTTTCCTTATTGCTTCATTTTTCACTTTTCATTTTTACTATACCCGTTGCTTCTATTGCTAGTGCGCAATACCCTAATTTTCCGATTGAGTGAAAAGTGTTGTGGAAATATTATGAAGTGTTTTTTTTTGTCGTTGAAAAGTTAGGAATTGTATTTCCATTACGTGTGGTTATTTCGATGAAAACAATGTTTTCAATTATAATTTATAAATAAAGTGCAACTGAAGGACTTGTTGTCATTTGTAGATGGAAGTGTCGAAAATGATTTTTAGACTTTATGGTAGTAATAACGACAGGTGTAAATTTCAATTAAAATTTGACAATAGTCTTTTTGTGTATTAAAATGAAAAATAATGGCCACATTCCTCAGTTTTCCAATAATGGAATTCCATAAAGTATTGACAGTGTTAATGAGATTTTCAGTATGTCTATATTGTGAAGAATTGGGAAGTCTTAAACTCAATTTCTCAGCTGTTTCTTATTAGTGTTTGCTCTGCTTGGTTCTCGTATATGTATCGTTTCGAGTTAGGTGTTTAGGCTACACGAATTCGAGCATTCCTAGTTCGAAATATATCCAATATTTTCTACTATAAATAGGGGAATGAACTGAACCTTCGCCTGATTTTAAAATGAGAGTTACTCTGCATCCATTACTGCAATATGTTTGCGATAAATGAAAATCCGATATACATACTTATTGGGTTGTTTTCTACAGTGGGCAAAAAGGTTCCAATAATTAGCACGGCTCACTCAGTCAATTATTTTTCATCATCTTCTTTTGCGCTAACTTTTCAATATTTGTTATGATAATAAATAGTGGAAACTAAAAAAAATTACTAACATCACTATTATAATTTTAATATTATAATTGGTTCACCATTCCAAAAATATGTACAGGGTGTACATAACTAAGAAAGGAGGCCGGCCATAACTCAGAAACTATTTGAGGTAGAACAGTGAAATAAAAAATCTTATGATAAATGTTCCCAAGAGAAAATGCTGGAAATTATTTTCAATTTCCTACCATTGCCGCCAGAGGGCGTTTCACTGATTTCAATTTGAAATTCCCGTTTTTTGGGCAATTTTCTTCAGTAAAGTATTTAAAAAAATATATTCATTGTAAACTAGTGATCAATATGTAAAACTTTGGTTAATAAATGTTTACGATTGCTGTCAAAATAAAGGGAGGGGGAACTAAATGACGTGTTACTAGAAAAAATCGTTAACTTCGAAACGGGTTGCTTAAATTTGTCAAGAATGGTCTCGATGAAAACACAATACTTGATATTACCAAAAAAATTCAAAACCACAACAATTTCTCTTCTCCGTCTACCAATAGAGGGCGCAACTTGTTGAAGGAACAAAACGGTCGACTTTTATAAAAAAATTCAAATGGTACCAAATATTTTTTTCATTGCTATTGGAAGGAAAATTAATAATGGAGTAATTTTTTAAAAAAATTGTCAATAGCTCTTTAACTTTAACTCTTTAACTAGTCAAAGGTAGTAATTGATTATTTCAAAGAAATTTAATAAAAGATAAAGGCATTTTTTATTAATAATGTGTTGGACAACCCCTCACCCACACGTGTTTGATAGGCAAAAGGTCGGGAGATCTGGGTGGCCACGACAAGTTAGCCTCTTCGAAGCGCTCCAAAGCAGTCCAAAAGCTCTAATTCGACGGTAAACTATACGAAGGGTTATAGGACATCCTTCGTTTCGAAACCATTGATCAGCTATTGATTTTGTACTCGGTCTCTTAATGCCATTAATCGAAAATGGCGGTACCGGATCACATTTGCCTGTCTTGGCCGTCCACTTCCTCGTCTACGACGTTCTTGACCTTCTCTAGATTCTCTTGATAACACCGTACTACAGAGGATTGGTTACGGTTAAAACGATTAGCAATGTCTCTGAGTGAAAAACCACCTTCACGTAAGACATCTCTATCGAATTCACTCAGTTGTCGATAATTTTCACGGTGTCGCACACTATGCATTAATCGCAGCGTCAAAACTCAAAGAAGAACACAAAAACAAAAGAAGAAACAATACCGACCGAAATCGACTTAATCTCTCAAGAAATATCCGATAATTTCGACAAGTAAAACGTCAAATTTTACTGGATTATTTTGAATGAAATTTTAGTCAATCCATCTGCCTGTCCGTTTAAATCAACTTCTGCGATTTTGAAACTATTCCACCTAGAAAGTGGGCTGAAACTTGTTGAGGTAGATAGCCTATAGCTTAATCGTGCGCCAAACGACCTTTCAATGTTTTTTTAGCGGTTTTGTACCAAACGTATTGTTTCGATGGGCAAGAAGGGACTTTTAGGGTTTACTATGCTTGTCATCTTGTGTCATCGGGGATGTCCAAAATCTTTATTTATAAACTACTTTCTATAGAAAAACAACCCAATACATTAATGGTTTGGATCGTTGGAGATCCTTTTGATAACCCGTTTTCCTCCCTTGTCTTCTAACATGTTTAATAGAATTACAATTTTTGTTTTCCATTTTTCTTTGAAATTTTTAACAATTGAAACTGAATCACTGAATCAATTCGTCTGTTCGTCAGAACCCATTTCTATGGTTTTGAACTAATCTTATGGAATTTCGTACAGGAACGTAACTTTTCATTTTTCTATGCCATATTAAGCCGTTGTTTCGAAAATAAATACGCTTAGTGTGCACATACCATATATGTAATTCAAAGTTTTTGCATCTTTACTGAGAATAAATTCACCAAAGTTTTCTTTAACGTAACTCTTCTTTATTATTATTACTCTTGGCAATGATACTAGTGTTGAAACTTGTTGGGTTTATTCTTAAAATAAATCATTTAGTGGAATTACTTTGTGATTATTATAGTATAACTACCAATAAGGCCCAAAAACTAGGGTCGCACACTCTTATATACCTGTATGTATATAATGTAGTATTATCTGAATAGGGATTATCCATCGATGATAACGATAATCGGACATTACAGTTACAGCATTACTATTTGTATGGTTTCCATTTATTTATTCTAAAAGTTAATTATAGTAGAATAACTCATTGATCTGGTAATTCTAATACAATTTTCGTAGAATTTAGTAAACACGCAATCAAATGTAACTACTATAAGAATAAATTCATCGATTGATAAATGTGCAGTTATTGTTGAAAAAAGTTATTGTCTTTTTTTCAATTATCGCTGTACCATAGACTAAATATTTAGTCTATGGCTATACGTAATTGGATGGTTTTGTGTCATCGGTATTTTGTGAAAAAAGTAAAATGATTCCTTATTCGGTTTCTTTCCATTTATTCTACGTTATTTTTTTCCTTTTACGTAGCTATTATAAGTAAATGGAAGAAATTCTATTCTTAGATCTTTCAATCAAAACAAAAGACACGAGTTTATAGTTTATTTGTATTGTACTTGAAGAGGTCATTGTCAGACTGTGATCAAAGGACAATTCAATTATTATAATTATTACAAATTGTGAGGATGTAGATTTTACACATCATTAGCTATGTTTTCATTGCTGCGTGTAATGCAATACAGCGTTTCGCAAATAACGTGAGCAATTTATTTCATTTCCGTTTACAATATTAATTAATTGAAAATATTAACACTTTGATTTGCAAAAGTATCAGATTTGAAATTCTAATTGCATGTGTAAAGATGTTTGGATTTCTCTTCTAAATTTCCTGAGGCGTTTAAATTACATGGCAGATGTACATTCTCAATCATTATATCAATATAACCAACGTTTTTGTTTTCCTTTATATAAATAGCCCATTCATACTGAATGAACTGTTTTTCAAAGAACGCAGTAATAATACCAATAATATTTTTGAAAAAACAAACTACCGTCGTCGTTTAGCTCAATGCAAGGATGTCCATTATATTATTAATTCAGGTAATGAATTTGAATTCAGGTTTTCTTTTGTAAATAAGTCAGTAACGGTGTACGCAACCATCGAAAAATTGACCAATTACATTAGTAACAGCTGGAAAGATTTAAATCTTTACGTTGGGATTACACATCGTATCTTTGTAATATTCTGAACACTGTTGATGTCGTTTGAGAATTTGTAGTTGATATTTGAAAATCTAACGAGCACTCGTAAACTCTTTATTCAGAATATTCCTCTTCAAAGTAACTCCCTCGAAGCTCAGTTCCTCTTCCAATACTCCTGGAACGATTTTTTCGTATGGCATTCATTGCAGTTTTTATCTCTTCAGTGAGAGCGAAGTGTGAGAGAGGCACGTCACCATAGTGCAATTTCCACGAGTAGTTTTGCCGTAAATCTAGATATTTCCATCGGATTGTTTGGCACAGATGACACACAAATATAACTTCCAGATAGTATTTCTTATTGACCGTACGATCATATGGCCGGAACTTACGATATACCATTGTGTCACCAGTTATCACCGGTTTTAAAAGTTCTGGATCGTTGTTGACCTTCCCTCACATTTTCGACGTTATGGTCGATTGTTGACGTGTCGAGCTGTTCAGAACGGTCTTCTCACAGTCCTTTTTGAAACGTTTGCACCATTCATAAATTCTTGCTTTATTCAGTCAAAGCAATTGTCAACATGTTGAATTTCATGCTGCATTTTGTTCTATTTTTAGGCACCAACACGAGATAAACAAAATTGTACCAATGGAACTCATACTACTCACGATATTTAACCATTCTCGCTACATTTTGATCAAACATCGTACGACTTAAGATGTTCAATTCAATATTTTTATCGTTTAATCTACCAAAATAAAGGTTTAAAATTATTTATTTAGTTTTAGAAATATTTCAAATTAAATTAATTGAGGGATTTTGTTGAGTGTTATTTTGGATGCTGCGACTATTTTTCGTTTAGGCCACCAAAATTCTTGTGGTGTGTGATTTTTGAAGGGGCTCTTCCCGTGTGCTTGTAGAGACCATAGTAGTACATTCAACCAGAGGGTGTACTTGGTTTAAAATAATTAAGAAATGAATATATTGAAAGTAATTGAATTTTGGATCGCCTGCGCGAGTGGGATAAGGGATGAAAGATCCTTGAAAACGGTGCAGAATTGCTAAAAAGTTACGCAATTTGCAAGCTTACAAAATTTCCTGCGAGTTTGTCCTTTCAAGTTTTTTTTTCTTTTATAAATTTCTAGATATGCTCGGCAAAAAGAAGAAATTTCAAAAAAACATTCTTTTGTCTCACGTTTTTTCATGAACTTCTAACAACCAGCTTTTGTTGTTGATGCAATTTGAAAAGAAATAAGATGCAAAACCATGTGTTTATTTCTTTAATTAGTCCCGGATAGTAACCCTTAATAAAGGTTGCAATCCTCTCGCAAATGGTGGACACCTTGGTATCATTTTGACCAAACCACTTTATGCATAAGGACATCCCCATCAACAACGATGTTAAGATTTTTTTAATTGCAATGCTTTTTAGTTCTATGTCTAATTGGAAGGATTCAAACGATACTTATGAAGGGAATGCGAGGGATGGTGGTGGAAGGGATCGCGAAAACTGCATTACAAAGTCACCACCTGTCCTTTTTTTGTTTTTTAAACGTTGAGTAACGGATTTTTGGATGTTTTGGGTTTTGCATAAACTCTATTTACAGCCGCTTTAATACCTACCACATTGCATTCCTACAGGTTTATTACCCACAACGTTTGGTTTTGGTAATTTACATTTCACAAGCGCCGATTGTTACTGTTTGATAGTCAATTTACCTTGTCTTTCTCAATTAATAAATCCACCTTCAATTAGGAGTAGCAACTCCGTCGAGACACTCTCGTTAAAATTATGAAAATTGTGGTCATTACATTAGGTTGTACGTTATAGCACTTACGCGGCAAAATTTATTTATTTATTTATCGTCAATAATTTATCTTTTAGACAGCGGGTATTTAGGAAACTGGGATAGACTTAATGGGGAAGCTTTTGTAATATAGTAACTTTGTCACACTATGTTCGAGATATCAAGGGAAAATTGGGAAACCTTCTATCTTCTACCTCACTCCAAGAGGAAGTTCAAGGATTTTTAGTCTATTCACCTTCTATACAAACTCAAACGTCGCCATCCAACAATCACAACCCCATTTTTGGTGTTCATTAAATAGCGTATATGGAGGAATGTGAAATGGGATTTTGTTTATCTGGCCACTGCTCTGCCGGTTAGGTACTTATTCAAGTAGAGGGTTAAAGATTATCAGGTTGTAAAGTCACAAATGAGAACGACAGTGGCACCAGTAACGTTTGAGCACGAAAAATGTATTATGTGGAGGAGCGGGCGACCTTGAACTTTTTCCGTGGCTTTAGTAAAGTACTTACCTGAATAATATTGACAAGTATTAGAAAAGTAACCAAAATGAAGACAGCGAGGTAAGCGAATCTGTTTACTTGAACCGGGGGAAAGTTAAAGGACTTTAGTTCACCATGCCACCGTCACCGTGGTTATAGGACAGGCAGCGATCTGGGTGTAGGAAGAGTATGGGTTAATTTGGTTTAACGCGCTCGTGAGTTTTGAAATTCAGAAGAAGCATTGCAGAAACTGAGCGGCTCTTGGATAGACATGGTTACTGAAGGACCCCCGGACGTGGCCAACATAAACATGAAAACCATGGGGTTGTGAAAATCTCACCGATCTCTTAATTTCCACCTTCAAATTTTATCACCATTATAAAATCATGTTAAGCTGTCTTTGTTCTAATTAAATGATAAATGAATTATAAGAAATAACGAAATTGACATCTAAAACGTAGAGTACAATAGAAACGAATACAAATGTCTAAAGAAAAGTGTTGTATACTGGTATATTTCACTCGAGTATGCCGCACCTAGATAATTAATGGAGCTTTTGAAAACGGTATGCAACGACTTGCCTTCTAACCATTAAACATTTTATAGACAGTAGATTATAGTTGTTTAAAAGTTTACTAATCATTTTCAACTTGACGATCTAACGGCTGCCGGTCATAGTATTGAAAAATAAGTTTCCTTGTGCACTAAATTTGTCAACGGACTTACATTTGTGATAGCAGTAAAATAATAACCCTAAAATTTATCATCAAGGCGATTATGAAAATGTGAAAAGTGATTTTATGTTTTACGCTGGAACCATTTTACGTGCTGTTTAAATTACTTTCCACATTCAACTCCCTCTTTCCGTTTCTACTTGCAATTTATTTTAAATTATTGGATTTGTTTTATGATTTTACATTTTGCAAAACTTTCCATGTGTTAAAGGTAGCCATATCCGCATTAAATTTCATTCGGTTCAGTTCACAATTTTCCACTTTGTATTTATGTTCATAGAAGTTTATTAATTAACGTTTATTACTATAGCAATATAAGCTGGGGTTGGTTTTAAAGTATATAGTAAAAATTCATTGGACTTTCCATTTTATTTTTTTATAGCACTATACAACGTATCAATTTGCTGTATTTGTAAGTAGGTAGCGAAAGCTTTGAGATCGGACTGTCCGTCCGTAATCACCTACACAAATTTCATAATTATGGGTTCTACTTAATAATAATAATAATAACCATAACTCGAACGCAATTTTGAAGGTAGCATAAAATGTGAATAATGGAATGAGGGTCAATTCCTTTTAAAGGCACAATATGTACATAAGGCAAGTGATTCCTATATGGGCAACACTACCACTACTTTTGGTAGCTCACTTTCTACAATAATGCTGAATCTTTAGATTCCATGGTCGCGGCTTTCTTCACTTCAACCGCTGCGACAATTAATCGGCAGACTGGTTTTTTAGTTAATACTCAATGGTTTTTTATTACTATGCTACCCATACACATGAGCAAGATGCCATTTTTGTAGATAGAGATGAATATGTCGAATTTTCGCAATGATGTCCCAATGTTGCATCGTCTTCCTCAGCTAGCTGTTTGTTGCTGAATATTGAATTCCAAATGTTTTCGAGGTATGTGTCGACTGACCGACTTCCTACAAGTATGTCTTTGGTTGTACCGAATAATTGCTTATAATATTTTGGCTTCACTTTGACGGCCATATTTAGTATTTATAGATTAATTATTTGTAAAAAATGCCAAATGTATTACCTCGATAGGCAAGGTTTACTAAGTTAGTTATTGTTTGTTGAAAGAGATATCCAAAATCTTGGGGACAGTGATGTTTAAAATCTTTGTTTATACATATATCAAGTTAAATGGGAAATTCTCGCGATAGAAAATAAGGTAAATTTGATGGTTTTCCATCATTGGGAACTGTCTTTATAAGTCAAAAATCTGTACCCTCGTCACCGCTTTTTGTCTCTCGTCTGGACCAATTTCTGTACGTTAGAACATAACATCTAGGACGTTTTCCTATAGGAAGAAAACTTCCATTTCCCATCATGTTTTTAAATTGTGGTGTGTATAGCGAGGAGTGAGAGGGTGCATTTTATCCAATATTTGTAATTCTCTTGTTAGTTACCTACCATAGGACCAGTCTTTTCATGGAAAGTTGTATGCAATATGAATCACGTACACATTTTAGGTAAAGTTTGATTTATGAGAAGATGCTTGCACGTCATAACTTTTTCATGACGTAATTTTGTAGTATGTGTATATAGGTACCTATAGATCTTAATTTTGTAAGTATGCAACCCAACAAACAATAGCGTTATAAATTTACACAAGCAATTAAGTCGTTTGAAAGTCCAATACAATGAATGAATCGTACGCACAATAAATAAGACACTGGTCAAACTAAAAAAAAAATAAACCCCAAATTTCAAATGGTTTTGTCATTTTCATTCAAAATAGAATGAGATAAATAATTAAAATCAAAAATTTAACTTTATTAGTAAATTTTATTAGGTTGTTTCTTAAATTAACATGATTATATTGAATTTAACCAACAAAAAAAAGATTTTAAGCAGTTGGTACAATCACCTAGTTAGAAAACGTCATTGATGACGTGCACGCATCTTCTCCTAAATCAAACTTTATTTCAGTTTATAATTGCTGAGAATCGTAGTTTATTGGACACATCTCTTTTTTTATTTAGTCAAATTTTGCCCGAAAACTAGTTTTGTTTCCAGGGCCAAAGTTCTTTGGAACCTTCCTTTTTGCGACAAACTACACCTGTTACATATATAATCAATTAATCACTATTCTCTACCTTTGACCTAGTAAAAATGACCTTAAGCGTTACGGTTGACAAAGTAAGGATAACACGTCGCGATTCTAAAGAATTTCTAAGCAACCGAGGTCTAAAGTAAGGCGATATAATGTCGTAGAGTGGAATAAATACCAATATCAACATCTTGAATAACGCCTACCAATGTATGGCTTACGCCGATGATATTGTCCGGATTGCCAGAACCATGGGCGCCCATGGGGGGGGGGGGGGTCTGTCGCCGCCCTGGACTCGGACTCTAAGCAGTAATAATTTCTTAAATAACGAAACTCTTTTTCAATTTCCTTCATATTGTTGAAATACCTAATGATTTTCCCAAAGCCCCCCCCCCCTCCTGGAAATTACTGCATGGGCGCCCATGGCCAGAACGAAGGAAGGAAAAGAGGAAATAAAAAAACTAGAGGCACAAGGAAGTAAAGTTGGTTTGGTTATTAACGAAAAAAAGTCAGTATACCTAGGTGTACAATATTAGAAAAAACGAGGCAAGAAAAGGAGCCCTTAAAAATAAAAAGTGCGAGGCTAGATAAAACATATGGGTTTGCGACGGCGGATAGTGCAGTATTCCTGGGTGCGGAGATTGCCTGCGACGGAAACGTGAGTAGTGAAATTGAAAGAAGGATAACGGCTGGTTCGAGAAGTGTAGGAGCGTTACAAAAAGTGCTACGTGATAAAAAGGTCTCCAAATCCCTTGTTACGGCAACAAATGATTGGTACCGCAATCAGGAAAAATGCAATGTCTCGGTAAGCTCAGTTATAAGGGGAAATCTAATAGGCGTGGGAGTTATGAATAGGGAATTTAAATTTAGCAAGTTAGGTTAGCAAATATAGGTAGTTAAGTAAATTTTAGGGCGCCACTATAGTTCTTTAGGAAGTTCAAGCTGGTAATCAGAACTACGAAGAGCTTAGCAGCTTGTAGTAACAGAGATGTGATTTCTGAAAGAGAAAGTGGGTATTCAATAAAGAAATACACTGAAGTAATGGTAGTGGTGGTTATAATGAACCGAATATAACGTTTAACATAATCAAAATAATTATAAACAAAACAAATCTCCACAGGAGTGAAACAATAAAGGGGGTTTAACTTTTACCTTGTAAGGATGGGAGTTTACATAACACAATAATATTCAATAAATGACACAAAAATACAAGTACATATATATCAGCAACCGACTTAGTAGCTGTACAAAAGTCAGTAGTAGTAATTAAACAACGCTTACCAAAACATATCCGATTATCGCCGTTGCGCAACGCCAACAATGCCGGAGTATCTAAATAAAAGCTTGATTAACATGAAATTAATAGGGCTGCGACAAGCAGACCGACTGAAATGTAGCAATTACCAACTTTAGGCAGTACTTAGGTTCGAGAGTTGATATTTATGAAAATAGCAATCAGCTTTTGAATTTTAACTTTAGGCAAATTAAATCTTCAAGGTAAAAGATAATACACAAATAACAAAAGTAACTTTTAAGGTAACGAACAAAGTTAATGCAAAAATTAATCGGAAAGTAACAAAATGAATTAAATAAATGTTTTAAATTGAAGCAAAATATGAGATGTGATTAAGTAATTTAGTATAAGCAAATTTTATAGTAAACAGTAACAACAAAATTTAAATAAGATTAAACACGAAAAAAGTAAGGTTAGTATTATAAATAACTTATCAATCTTGTTTCCAAAAGTTGACACAGGATGGCAGCATGTAATTTGCGAAATAAATTAATTTCTTCACCCAGGAATGCGGAAATGAGTAAAGATGATTTGTAGAACAGCAAATATGTAGTTTGGCAGCAAAATAACCATCGATTTCGACAGCAATGGAACAGCAATAATTTCGAGTAATGTTAACAAAATGGCGGTAACCAACAAGTAATGATGTAATCCAAAAGTAAACCAGATGATAAGCCAGGTAATAAACCAGGTAATAAACCAGGTAGTAAACCAGGTAGTAAACGCTAGGACAAATAATATAAATTACTGTCAGGAATTTAAAGAATAACGCGATAATTGATACAAAAGAATTAGGTACATACCTCGAGGAGTTATTCCTAGAGCGTAGCAACTTGTAACGTAGCGATACCAAATACAGAGAAACGTAAACACGTTTGAATGGTAATATTTGTAGAAAACTTTCACTTTCGTAGCACTTAGTAACGTTTTGTTAGAAAGCAAAGTATGAAAAGATACGCGGTTGAAAATCGAGCTGCTATTTATATCAGCGCGAAGATATGTTTTAGTGAAGTACTGGTTCCGTAGAAAAGATAAAATATTTTATTTAGGTAGCTATGGATCAACCAATCAGAGACTAAATGACTACATCGACAGCCAATAGAATATTTTATAATGCAATTATAGCAATTGTCTTCTCAGCAGAGTAGGAAATCTGTAACGGAACCGCCGCAAACGATGTGATTAGATGTGACGCTTCGCGTAGAATAGAGCAAGTGCGGAGGAAAAAATAGTATCGAAAGTATTGAAAGTGAACTCTATTAACAAAATATTGAATTAAGAAATTTCGTAATCTGTAATTCTTGCTAAAATCAATAGAATTGACTTTTGCGAATTAGGCAAATAATCGAGGAACGTAACACCCTGAAAGTGAAAGTGTATTGAACGGTAGGGAAACCTGTAGTGACTTTCGGGAGTGAGATGTGGACTCTAATGAAAGAAAGTATCGATAAGTTGTTAGTGTGGGAACGAACAATTTTGAGGAAGATCTACGGAGGAATTAAGGAGGCAGATGGCACATGGAGGAGACGTACGAACGATGAACTAATGAATATCTACCAAGCCCCAAATATAGTAGCAACGGTAAAAACAAAACAGACTGGGATGGCTTGGATACGTAGTGAGAGCAGAAGAGGAGAGATAATAAGAACGATTCTCAACACAGAACGAGAAGGAAGAAGAAGGAGAGGGACGAGGGAGACCCAAGTGTAGTTGGAACCAGGAAATAAAACAGGACCTGCTAGATATGGGCTTAACCGATTGGCAAACCACTTCCAAAGATAGAAAGTAGTGAAGGAAGAGGAATTAAGCCATGGGTGCTGACTCATACATTCTCTACCTTTCACCGCTTTCAGTTACTTCTACTGTCTGATTTTCGAACATCCACTGTATTATTTTCGTTATTTTGGGTGCTTTTGTACATTGCACTATTGCACACTTCTTCTTGATTTTGTTTTGACTTTGTGACTGTATTCGTGTACGCGATATTAATCAAATCGACGCATTCATCGATCTTTGTCTCTCTAAGGAAGCATCTATATACATATGTTCATTTTTCAGTATTACTAATTCGTTACAAAGTAGCCATTGTCCCAGGATTGCGCCCTCGTATCGCATACTCCTCTTCCCCATTTTTGGCATTGTTGCTTGGCATATATTGGACATTCGCCTTCCTCTTTGCATTTGGTTGAGAGATGACCATTTTTTTAATTACAAATTCTTTTTGGACTCCTATAAGCTGTGTTCAATTTTGTTCAATAATGTCTCCCTCCATTTAATTCTTGCAGGTAGTACAAGGGTCGAATGAGAGGCTTATGTACGCGTGGACTAGGGTCACCTCCCTATCGTAATTTACATTTTACCATCTCAATTTCACCATATCTACCTTTGTGAGATGCTTTCTTCTTATCTGCACTTGTTTGTGTGTTTCCATGCGTCCCCGTTGCCGGTCAATTTAAACCAAGATTTTGTCCATGTTTCCTTTATTCCTCTCATGTATTTCTTCTTCGCGCACTCGCTGAAAGTTATTGAAGGTATTTAAACCCCCTTTACATTTTCCTCGGACTTTCCGAGAGAAGTTTTCCAAAAACTGTGTACCCGCCAATTACCGTAATCATTGCCTTATTTGCGTCGCTAACTATACTTGCAGAGTAAAAGAATTTATGAAGCCTCCCTAACTTGCGATAACGCAAGATCTCTTCATGAGAATCTAATGAATTACTATTTGAGGATCTTTGAAAGTGAGACTTTCCACGCACTGATAGGAAAATAGTTTCACATCCATTTTAATTTGTGCAAGTGTAGGAAGCAGGTTTGTACTTTTTTCAACCCTCCTCTTCTTATGAGGAAGCTTTCTAAGATGTAAGGATTTTTGTAGTCATTTCCCCTTGCCATCATGATGCGCCGATGTCCCTCAGTACTGTTCGTGTGTGCGATTTCAGAAATCATTTTAAGCTTTTTTCAAATCACTTTCAGCCAGTCAGTCGATCATAACAACTGAAGATATGGATGTCTATCGCATGAACCCTCTACTGGATGAAATCATCCTATGGCAATATGGGTATCATTCGATGATCACTTCGTCACAAATTGGTGTCAATACAGGGTGTCTCACGGTGACCACCCATTAGAATATTTCAGAAACTACTATGATCTGAATTTTGAAATTTTGGGTAATGGGGTTTTCGGGCATGGCCTTCACAAGTAAAATAATGGCGCCTACGTAACACTTCCGATTTTCCCGGAAATGGCACCAACTTTGTTATTTTAAATGTAACACCCTATATATTATTCCGATTTTGGATTCTACGTAAAATTTTAGGTGGACTTTCATTAAGTTTTCTTATTCCTAAAATTAACCGTTTTCGAGATATTTAATTTTTTAAATAATAATTAAAGTAAACTCTATCTACCTTAAAACCATGTGAATTCTACAGCAAGAAAGATAAAGGAACCATATTCATACGAGAGATAGCTGGACCCCTAAGCTTCCCATCCATACTTTCAAAGTGGCTTAATTGCATACAGGGTGGTGGAAATTTAATGCCGAGTTTAATTAACTTCAAATCATCATAAGTTGGTTTTTTGAAATGGAACACCCTGTATGTTTGGTCGTAGTCTGATGCACAATTTCATTCTTTCGAACGGTACCATGGTTCCCTATACCTATCTCTTCTAGTTTTTGAGATATCTACTATTTTTTTGTGCAGTCAACTAAGGTCATTCAATTTCTTGCGAAAATCACTTAGCAGAACTTCAAAACAAACGACTGTTCTATCACCTCAAATTACTTCTTTCGTGGAATTGTCATGCCGAATACAACTCGGCGGTACGAAATTGCCGAAAATGTTCGATCGCAAATTACTCGTATTTGTTTCGACGACAATTTCAACTCGTTCGTTACGCTTACTCGTGGAAATTGTCGTCGAAACATATACTAGTATCTGAGATCGAAAATTTTCAGCAATTTCGTACCCACTCGTTGTATTACTAATGATATTTGAAGTATTGCAGTAAATATATCTTTAACGTATTATCACTATATAATAACCGAGACGTGTGTATATGTTTGTGTTGCTGTGCACTTTTCCGACAGTCGCCGAATCCTGACGAATGCGGATGTGATATTTTAAAACCAAAGCTATTATAAATTTATAACCTACAAATTAATGCTACAAGCTACAATTATAGGAATTATAGATACCCCGCAAACCACGTAAATATCAGCACTAATTTTTTTCAAAGTAAGTTTTAAACATTTTAGTATAAAAGTCCGTCATCTTATTCAAGCGGTATTTGTGTCTGAATATATTTTCTTTACTTAGAAAATACGTTCAAAGTTTCCTTATGGAGATTACGTGTAAAATAGAATTCACTATTTGTGCTTATTTTTGGGTGAAAATTTTGAGTAAACATGCAAAGTTTGTCTGTCCGAGGTCCTTAACCCATTTCGAACATTAAAACGACGCCAGAAAGTATTTTCGCGAAAATTTTCAAAATGACAAGTACTTATCGGAAACTTTTTCTCGATAACATGGAAATTTAATTATTTCAAGTTGAAAAGTTATTTAAATGATGAAAAATGATTCTATTATGCCTCACGTTAACATTTTCATGGTTAAAATGATGTAAAAAGTAGTACAGTAGAAGTCCATTAGTCCGGCATCCAACAGTCCGGAATGTCCGATAGTCCGGCATCGCTCCGGAAATCGGTTTTCTCCAAAAGTGTGTCTTTAAAGCAAATAAAAACGCTCGAGAGCTATTCGGAGATCATCGGAAAGCGCTAGGTATTGTTCGGAAACAATTAGCGGCCGGCTAGTCTCAGCTGTCACAACAAATTCAGGTGCAGTGCAGCTCCGTTAATCAATCACGAAGCGTCTTCGCCATTTTTTACAGTACATACGTGTACAAACATTATATGAAATGTAAAATAAACTTTGTTGTATGTATTTGCATACTGGATTTGTAGTTTAATTATTAACCTAATTGTTCTTATAATTACCGCCCGATAGACCGGAATTTCCGGTAGTCCGGCACCGAGCCGGTCCCGAACGTGCCGGATTATCGGACTTATACTGTAACAGCATTCATCGTAGACTAATTTATGTGTCCCGATACCTTCTTTCGGTAACTTTCGAAATGTACATGTTTGTGTGCTTATTTCGAATTTAGAGATTTTGAACGATGGACGATGTCGTAGGTAACATATGTATATAGTCGAATGTTTTCACCGAGAAAAATGTTTTTGTCTACATATTTAACTTAATATCTATTGATGAAAGTAGGTGGCCAGTGTATTCTTACGTTACACTATACCAAAGAGAATACCTATACTTTGACTATACTTCTAAATATGCAACTTATATTGTAATTAAGAGGAAGTAAAACTAAAATCCATATTTACTGCTGTACATATACGTGTAAATGGTGGCCTTTAGTTAGTGAAATAAACAAAAATTTGAAACTGTTTAAGGTAGAGAAGGTCTTTCTATAAAACAGATGTTATGCAACGTTAGACCAGCTTCTATTTGTACATTTTATGGTTTATGGTATTTTTAGTGTTACTATAGTTAAAGATGAATGTTAAAACGTTCTCCCTAAGGCCATTCGTATTCCCAAAAAGTTGCCGGTGTCCAAATTGAGTTCTTTTACATTCAAAATTCATTCTAAACTATCCTTATGAAGTTCACACGGAATTTGTTATATTTTCGTTAATTTTTGGGCAAAGACTATGTGCAAAGACGTAATTAACATTGTGAAAGGGCCATTATGTATTTTTGGTCTCAAATCTATTCCAAAAAGTTTGCATTTTACATTTTTTTTTAATAATTGGTAAAAATTTACTATAGGTAGGAACAAATTCGTATATCTTTACCAAATATCAACCCATTTTTGTGATTTTTACGTCAAATGTAAGTAAATGTAATCCTTTATTTTAGTTACTTTAATAACTTGCTAAATTACAGATACCTACAGAGTCAAAAATCTGAAAAGGTACAAAAATGTAAATTTTTTTTCTTTTTTCAAGCAACTAAGCCAGCTCATCAAGGTGTGATATTTTAAAACAAAAGCGATTACAACCTACAATCACAGATACCCCCTCCCCCCAAAGCACGCAAAACGCGAGAATCGCGTGTACCCCCGTTTATAAGATAATATTATTAGAACTGCAATAATGGAGGTATTATTATAAAATATATTAATTGCGTAAATTAATTAGAAGTGCATTGGGCGCATAAACCTTGATTTTCATTAATCTTTTTTTCCTATAAAAAATGTGACCATGGTGTCAGTCGTTACCGTGTACGAGTCCCATTCCCTTTTGAATATATCGAACTGATCATGTATTTTCATCAATAGGTGATACACTAAAAGCATTCAATCGTGATTTACATTCCCGAATTCGTACGAGCCTCTCTATCCTCAAAGGTATTTCCTTCTTACCCTATATATTCACAAAGTCCCAAAGCTTTTAAGATCGATAGAAATGTACGTTCTTTTGTCTCACTACTATTTTCACAATTCAGGAAGTACATAAAGCTGGTAATACAGTGTAGAGAAAGTTAAAATTTATATATTTGGAAATGTTTTACGCAATTCATTTTCAAAGAGAAATTGTAATGTAATTTGAAATAAAAATACATATTCGCAATTTTTAAAGGGGTACTCAAAGCTGTTTTAGTCAATGTTATATATTTATAAGAAGCACCTACCCTAATATTTTTTTCATCGGATGTAAAGCGATATTTACGCGCAGCTTCAATGGCATTCGAATCGTTGGGTTTATTAATTTTGTAGGGAAAAAGTATGTTTTGAAATTGCGAGGGACTAAAAGGCCTATTTTCTTTAAATGTTTCATGTATAATGGCTGGCATATTGAAATCCTGCTTTTAAACGTATGGAACAGTAGATTTGAATGTTGTTTGTTTAAGTGGAACTTTATTTCAATTTTTCCACCCATACTGTTTTCTACGCAGATTGTATTTTAACGATGTAGACTTATTCAAATAGTTTTGAGTTGAAATTAATCTTTGACCTGAAAGAGTACTCTTGCAGTTTTCATAATGAATTACTTTTTACTTTGATCTAAATTAGATTGAAATTATCGTTCCCCACAATTTCCCTTTGGGTTTGATGTGTTGGATTAGAGTTCCAAATTTGGCACTCGTAAAATTTAGCATAGATGAAAATACCAAATAAGCTTAATGCAAACTACATGATGCACGTTATTAGTACATAAAATTATCAGACTTTTTGTATATATTTTGAACTCGGTATATGTAAAACTTCAATTTTATTGTAAATAGAATAGTTTTTAAAAGGAGAAATGAAGCGTCAATCGAGAATTTGGCATCGTTGTATGGAATTTTGTTTTGTCGCTCCCGCACATCGACAGTTATACCTACTGAAATGAAATTACTGATGGTTCTATTGGTTCTTGAAGGTGACAAGGTTTATGTACAAAAAGTTGCCTGTTCGACTTCTTTCTGATTGAAGACAGTTTTTTTGTGTTTCTGTAACCATCTGTGTACCTAATTAAATCAGTTCACATGTTCCTTTTAAAAAGCTAAGGGGATGAAATTCTAATTTCAGTTAGATTTGAAGAAAAACCGAAATAAGTTTAGTTGTCCTTCTAACTTAAAGCGGTTGTGAAAAATGATTCATTTCGTTTTATTTTTATGGGGAAAATAAAGAAAAACTATCGAAATCATTCTCGAAGTGCACTTAATTTGGTCCTATGTCTATTGTTTCAGACCCGTCTGTGCTCTTTCCTCCAGAACATAGTCCACAGTTTTACAGTACATATCAACTACACAGACTGTTTCAAATTAACTCGGCACTATTGCTATCTTTGTTATTACTGATTTTACAAAGTAGGTTAAATTAGCAAAGTAATAGTGTTTTTAGCGTTGATTAATATGCAATTAATAAGTGTGTGTGAAGCTGGCGTCTCAGTTCGCGGAAACTCACGATTAAATGAGAGTTCTGGTTTCCTTTTTAATAGTTCTATAGTTCCTGATAGGTTAAACAAATCCTACAAGATCGTGAGTGGCTAGAACTCTTTAGAAAATACTTCAATGTGACTAGAACTTAAAAAAAAATATTTTATTTAAGTCAGAACTCCGAGATTTTGGTCAGCATCTCACAGTTATATGTACTCTATATGTGCTACGTCCGCGCATTGTTTATTTATTTAAAATCCTAAAACATCGTGACCGGTTAGAACTCTTTGGAAAATGCTTCAATGTGATTAGAACTACAGAAAAAATATTTTATTTGAGTCAGAACTCCGAGATTTCGGCGAGCGTCTCATAGGTGTTATTATTATTATTGGTTCTGGGGGTGGTCCCAATAGGTTCCCGCACTGCGACCTTTTGGTCTATTGTGCTCCCCGGTGTTGTCTACCCTTCAAGAATACCTGTATCTTTTACAAAGTCCAGGATTTTAGTAGGGTGAATCTTCGTTACTTCCTCTTTTGTAATTTTTTTTTTTTTAATTTTTTCATTTCCAAGATCATGAGTGGCTAGAACTCTTTAGAAAATGCTTCAATATGATTAGAACTACAGAAAAAATATTTTATTTGAGTCAGAACTCCGAGATTTCGGCGAGCGTCTCATAGGTGTTATTATTATTATTATTATTGGTTCTGGGGGTGGTCCCAATAGGTTCCCGCACTGCGACCTTTTGGTCTATTGTGCTCCCCGGTGTTGTCTACCCTTCAAGAATACCTGTATCTTTTACAAAGTCCAGGATTTTAGTAGGGTGAATCTTCGTTACTTCCTCTTTTGTAATTTTTTTTTTTTTTAATTTTTTCATTTCCAAGATCATGAGTGCTTAGAACTCTTTAGAAAATGCTTCAATATGATTAGAACTACAGAAAAAATATTTTATTTGAGTCAGAACTCCGAGATTTCGGCGAGCGTCTCATAGGTGTTACTGTATATGCTCTACGCCCGGGCATCGTTTATTTCTTTTAAATCCTACAAGATCGTGAGTGACTAGAACTCTTTAGAAAATGCTTCAATATGATTAGAACTACAGAAAAAATATTTTATTTGAGTCAGAACTCCGAGATTTCGGCGAGCGTCTCATAGGTGTTATTATTATTATTATTATTGGTTCTGGGGGTGGTCCCAATAGGTTCCCGCACTGCGACCTTTTGGTCTATTGTGCTCCCCGGTGTTGTCTACCCTTCAAGAATACCTGTATCTTTTACAAAGTCCAGGATTTTAGTACGGTGAATCTTCGTTACTTCCTCTTGTGTAATTTTTTTTTTTTTTAATTTTTTCATTTCCAAGATCATGAGTGGCTAGAACTCTTTAGAAAATGCTTCAATATGATTAGAACTACAGAAAAAATATTTTATTTGAGTCAGAACTCCGAGATTTCGGCGAGCGTATCATAGGTGTTACTCTATGTGCTCTACGCCCGGGCGCTATTTATTTCTTTTAAATCCTACATTGCTTTTATATGGTAGAACTCATCACAGAACTCTTCTAAACTGCTAAATATTTCGAAATGGTCTTTGGCGATCGTCGAAATTTGTCCAGGACAAAGTGAGACGCTGCGTGAACCTTGGGTCTCACTTTGTCCGAAGCGATTTTTCCGCTTTAATGTTCAGAACCATTTGTTTAACCTATCAGGAACTATAGAACTATTAAAAAGGAAGCCAGAACTCTCAATTATTCGTGAGTTTCTGCGAAATGAGACGCCAGCTTCACACACACAATTAATAAAAAAACAATTGAATAACGTATTTTCGAGAAAATCACAAATTTAGTACTTTTTTAATGGAACACCCTGTATATTTTTATTGTAAACGAAAGAGAAATGAATTCTCGACAAAAATTCTTATACACTCTTACATCAAAATACTGAAGATAAAGTCAATCGTTTTTTAGACCCACGTGTTAAGTTTCGAAAGCGAAAAAGATTTTTTGCAAATTAGGGGTGGGCGGGCCATTTAAAATTTGATTTTTGATTTGGTTATAAAAAATAAGCTAATGAATATTTTTTCAACGTAAGTTTAAACTGTGAACATTGAAATTAAGAATGGAGCACAATTTCTTTCGTATGGCTGTCTCGGCTGGCTTTGTATTACCCCATTCTGTCAACCCAATTTTTCAACACATTTTCGATTTTACGGGCTCCTATTTCATCAATGGCAACTTCGATTTCCAGTTTCAGACCCTCAATCGTCTCGGGATGATTGTTCCGAGGTGGCCAATTCACATCAGCATTTGGGCGGATTATGCGATTTTCCAAAACAGTGCGCAAAAGATCAATTGTAATCTTGCACTAATTGAACTTTGTACTCTGTCATACCGAGGGCTTTATACAAAATTCTTCTCAGAGAAGTGCGAGAAACGTCCAATTCCTGACAACGGTGACGAGTTGATGTTAATGGTTGTTCACGCACACTCTCAGCAACAGCAGCAATGTTTTCGGCCGAGCGCACTGGAGGAGATCGGGAACGAGTTGTTTTGTCCAATAACTATCTAGTTTGATGAACTCTCTTCACAAATTGATCCACAAAACTTCCTTGATTTTTGTGACATTTTTTTTGTAAGTTTGGAAGTAAATTTTCAGTATTTCCTAATTTTGTTCAAGGGTATAGCGACCCATTTCGTAAACTTCAATTTATTAAACTAATTTTCTGTCACAACAAACATGTCATAATACCTGTTAAACTCAAGATAGCCGGTAGTTGGAAAAGCAAACGCTACATGGTCCACTCTTCCAGCTGTGTTCACATTGAGTTGCTCAAATTTAACGAGCCAGGTACGTCCTTATGAAATCAAGTCTTTTCACTTACCGCTGCAAGTTGTTACGGCTCGGTTGGGCTTTACGACACCTCTTGCTCGACTTGGACATTTTACAAGTTGCCGAGGTCCGATGTGGTCGGAAGAACAGGCGCAGACCAGCTAGAGGTCGTCTACTAGCGGTTGGCGAGACTACCTGGCTGTTGCAACCCTAAATACACATTCTTAAGCTTCTTAGGATAATTAACATTAACGTAAAAGTGCAAGTTGTGGAAATCCAATGGCGTCACAGTGATTACACCAGTGAAAGTAATAACGAATATTATAATGACAGTGATTAACGTGAAAACAGTAAATCTTCATTAGTTGCCCTTATTTATGTATGTAGTAGTTTTTTATAATAGCATCTAATAAAAAGTAAAAAACCTGTTAATTTAAAAATTTGTTGAAATCACTTTGACGCCACTGGATTTCCCCAACTTGCACTTTTACGTTAATGCCAATAAATTAAGAATGAGTATTTGGGGTCCCAACAGGCAGGTAGTCTCGCCAACCGCTAGTAGATGACCTTTCTAACAGCGAAAGGGTCGTTGTTAAGGGAGGTATCGTTGGACACAAATCGGTATGTCATAATTTATGGGCGCTACCGCTTATACAGACTGGGTGTTTTTTAAAAACTTCACTTCTACGTGAACGTTAATTCCCAGGAACATAGCCAGTGGAAGCGAGGTCCCAGCTAGATCTCAGGAGGTTGACGTAATCAATGAGCACAATGACTTCTCACGATTCTGACACTTACCTTTAGCTAATCACAATCCTGCAAACATTAGAAACTTCTGGATCAGCAAAGCGTACAAAAATGCATAATTGAGATAGGTCATTTTCATCTTTATTAATTTGGTCGTATTCGTGAATTCAACTAGGTTTCACGTATAAGTGGAAGAATTCCTATAAATGGATATAAGAGCGGGTTTGATTATTATGCAACAGCTAATACGTTAAGCTTAATTTATGTATCAGGTTTTACGTTGAACGCCAAAAATTGGTTTATCATAATAAGCTACGTGGTTTTTTGTGAGAATCTTTTACTCCCCAAAAAAACTATGGAATATGCTAAGAATGCGGTACGCAGGCCCGGACTGGTAAAGTCGGCTGGTCGGCGATCGCCGAGGGCCCCCGGCCCAAGGGGGCTCCGGAGAGGCCCTTAAAAAATGGATATACTATTTTATGATTACATCAGAGTAATTTGATTATTTATTTCCCAGTAATCTTACGCGTTAGAAATTAATTTTAAGCACTAAGCAGTTTCCAGTTGGTTTTTGTTTATGGTAGCCTACGTAGTGGCAACGGAAGAGGGGTGCTGGTTGACTCATCCACTCATCGCGTTTTGTGCAGTGCAAAGATTAGTAATCTTTGGTGCAGTGCTCATAGTCTCGGATAAAGAGCGCTTGCGACCCAAGATCTTAAATGCAAACAAGTATTGAAGCTTTGCTGTGAAAAACCTGGTTTTTCTTGATTGTTCACATCTAGAATGCGCGCGCAGGTCAAGTAATATAACTAACTTCTTTTTCTTTGTCGCGACGCTCACTCACTCAGTCTCGCAGTAGGGCTAGGCTTGTAGGCGTTGTACTTAGGGCCGTTGTGTCATCCATTTTTTGTAATTTCCAAATCAACCTGTTTTTCCCTGCACACCCCCGTAGGACCCATTTGCGAACATTTTCCCAGAGGAAAAAGTTTACCGTCTCGTTAAAATAAAGCCGCTCATGAAGTATAAAAAGTATACTAATTGATTGCAAAAAGGTGGCCGGCTCCCGGATTATTATTAGTTTGCTGTATCTGCACCAAGGTATTGTAGAGCCATTTTTCTTTTTGTTATAAAATATAATTTGTAACAATTAAATCACAATTAAAGAGGACATTGTGTTTTTCAATATGCTTGGTTTTTTATTACCGTTGTGTCCCTTTTTAATATCTACAAGGTATTACAGTAGGATTTAGATTTTTATAGCTTCAACCGTGTGATTTGTTTGCCTAAAACTAAAAATATTACTCAATCTCATTTTTAAGCAACAAACCACTCTTAATTAATTAGTGTAAGTAAGTACGTATTTTTTCTAGGTAGGAACTAGTTTAGGTAGGTACGGTATGTAAAAATTATATAAATATTTATTGTGAAAGTAAGTAAAATTCAACAGAAAAAGCTTACTTTTTTACTCAACTACTATCCGAGTGGCAAAATAGCTAAATGTGGTTTTTAGGCATGTAAGCCTAATTTTCAAAAATTACATATTCTATTATTCTATTGCCTCTAAATTCCCCGGTAAGGGGCCCCTTTTGAATTTCTAGCCGAGGGCCCCCAAAGAAGCCAGTCCGGGTCTGGGTACGGTAATACGTTCTATTCGAAGAAGGGATGTTTTAATTTTTCAAGAATTGCACTCGGTTGATTTCTGCACATTTTCTTCTGTTGCGCGGTGTCTATTATCTGAAACAAGTCTTTTGGAATAGTAGCGTAATCGAGCAGGGGGTAGCTATAGATCATTTTCGGGTGGGGGGGGGAGGTCTACACGAGAGTTCGTCAGGTGGAGTCAACTATCCCCAATTCTGTAATGAGAAAATTTACGGCTGACCATGTGTTTAGAATGTTTACTTATTTGGGGGGGGGGGGGGGGGGGAAGAGAAACGCATTTTTAGAAAAATCGAAAATGGGGGCTGTAAATAACGTAAATTAACGAGTCAATAATATTTAATCGTACTCATTGACACACCACTTTTAGATCTCTGTGTTGTTCGAAATTGACCATTGGAGCTGTTTCGAAGTTTACTTTGTGGAAATTGACGTTTGTTTTACACTGACGAAAAATTAGAACGTGGAAAAACAAATTAAAATAACAATTAATAATTACAAGTTGAACATTTTACAAATTTCGAAACCGTGTTCACAATTTGAAAGTTTGAAATTACTTCTTGATTAAATTTTATATTTTCGTAATACATACAAAAAAGTACTGTTTGTTTGAATTCGCTTTCATCACGCTTATTTAATTTTGGGTATATTTTATAATTGTAAAAGAAAATTTAGAATTATGCGCAATATAAAAGTATAGCAGTACTAAATTTTCTTCCTTTTTAGTTAATTAGTTTGTAAGTAAACAGCATTATCACTAATTTCAATTGAAAAGTTTCTGACAGCAGCGTAATAACTTTCAAAAGTAATAAATTTCAGTTTCGCAAAGGAAAAGTACGAAAAGGGTTACACGTAGTATTCAAAGTTTGAATGAAAAATAACATCAATTTTTTTGCTCTAGCTACGTATAGACAAAATAAGAAAATAATAAAGAAAAATTGAATGTCGTTTCAAAAATGGAAGTACTTTCTGAATGACAGATGTTTTTAA
The DNA here is from genome assembly GCA_036250285.1 of Pyrocoelia pectoralis. Taxonomy (NCBI): domain Eukaryota; kingdom Metazoa; phylum Arthropoda; class Insecta; order Coleoptera; family Lampyridae; genus Pyrocoelia; species Pyrocoelia pectoralis. Next base: position 33,343,667 of record CM070077.1, read on the forward strand.
TAAGAGAATAAGTTCCACGTTTCCACATTCTTAATTGTTTCTCTTTGACCGCTTTGCCGCTTTCCAATTATAATCCGAAATTATTTCCCGTTAATTGTTCTTAATTTTTTCGTAACGCCATTCGAAATGTAAAGAAAACAAATTACAATTAGGTAATCAAGAAAGGTAACAAATTTAGAATAATTTTGATAGTTTCTAACTTGTAATGTACTATGCCATTAAGTTTAACATATAATAATGATGCACGTTAACTAATTACAAGTTATCGTAGACATGATAATAAAATTACTTGTCCATAGTGCACATACCAACTGCAGCTGACCCATTTCAACGTCATTGTTTTAGTGGAAATGCAAATGAGATACCAGTTATCTATTTACCTATTACACAAAATGTACGAATATGCAACTAATTTATGTGTGATCGTTAAAACAATTGTAATTTATTCAGTTGGGAAAGGCAGATACAACGAAATTACGATAATTATAAAAAAAAGTTCACGATAAATGATGATACTCGTAATAGCATTTTGTAACACAGAGTAGAGTAGTAGGCAACTTAGATTACACTTTGTTTTTCTAGCAGTAAGTTTTCATTTCACGGTGTTGCTTTAATTCTTGAAGGTTTTTTCCAAACACTTAACTCGGGTCGTTGCATACGTTTTTTAATCGATCAACTACTGTGGTTTTGCATCCACTTCCTTTATTAAACATTTCATGTCAATATCATTTGCCCTTTATACCCTTCATTAACCCAAAATTTAAAATTGGATTTTATATCCGTACGTCAAGGTAAAAAACGCGAACATGTTTAAACACTTCTAGATGATAGCCTTTTTTTACGATTTTTATCCATTCCTTGCCCTTTTTTGTCCTTTTTTGCACTTTTGTACTTTTTCACTTTTGCGCCCTTTTTGCCTGTTTTTGCACAGTTTTGCACTTTGTGGCACTTTTTTTGCATTGTTTGCACTTTTTCCAACTTTCTTGCACCTTGTGGAACTATTTTTCACTTTTCGCACTTTTTTGCACTTATTACAATTTTTTGCATTTAACACAGTGCAGATTTAAAATCTCTTATACAGTGTGTCCACGGATTGAGTTCATTATAGGTGTAAATGACCAAAAATTTTGGAGTTTCAAAACGATTTTTTCAGATTCTGCCCTGTTTCATTGGAAACGAATTTTCATCATATTTTTAATTTTTTTAATTGAAAGCCGCCTTGATCGTGGAACAAAAACTATTTTCTTTGCAGGTAAAGTACCTTTTTTGTGTATCATAGAGCAAAATTTTATTAAGAAAAGCTGTTCAGAATCGAAGAACTGACTATAAAATGACAATCAGTATTGTTTGTAAACAAACGACAATGTTAGTTTGAAATGTTGTATGCATAGATTCCGATTTAATCGATGATAGTTGTCTTAATAAATAAAAAACGGTTTCATGAAGTTGTGCCGATTATTTTCAAATTTTGCAGTTGTGATTATTTTTCGATTCCAAACAGCTTTTCTTAATAAAATTTTGCTCTATGATACACAAAAAAGGTACTTTACCTGCAAAGAAAATAGTTTTTGTTCAACGATCAAGGCGCTTTTGAATTAAAAAAATTAAAAATATTATGAAAATTCATTTCCAATGAACCAGGGCAGAATCTGAAACAACCGTTTTGAAATTCCAAAATTTTTTGTCATTTACACCTATAGTGAACTCAATCTGTGGACACACTGTATCAGTTATAGTTTTTAGTTTCATAAGAAGGTTTTTGCGCAACACTTGCAAGTGACCTGTATTACAATTTTAAATTTAGCAAAGGGGATGTAACAGTTATGTTATACAGGGTGGGGGCGGTGGGACAAACCTCTGTCGTAGTTCTATAACTCTTATTGTATAGTACTTACAGATTTATTTGAAAGATATCTGTTACTGGTGGTCTAAAGCAAAGATTTTAAAATTATTTTCATATATACAGGATGGTCGAGCACAAGGTAGACAAACGAATTACCTTTTTCCAAATGAAATGACCAAACTTGTTTTACATTTTAAGAACCTCTATAGTCACTGTTATATTGCCCTTAATTTTTTTTACTCTTGCACTCGTTGCGGAGAAAAACTATTTTTTTCGGAAAATATGCAAAAATCTTATCCCTCTTTAAGAATGCGCCACCGTCTCAGATTTAATGCTGGAATTTTGAATTTTACAAATTTACACAGCTAAAGGACACAACTTTTTTTTAAATTTTTATTTTGTATAAGGTGTATTTGAAAAATTACATATCAGTAAACATCTGCTACTGTAGTGACTGACGTAACAAATTCGCCTTAAAGTAGATATACTTTAATTTCATGCATTAAAGTAGACATGAGATTTTCGAAGCGCATGCATTAAAGTAGGTATATCTACTTTAATCTCATGTCTACTTTAATGCATGAGATTAAAGTATATCCACTTTAATGCGAATTTGTTACGATGGACAGCACACCCGTTCATTCAATTATTATATATGATTGTTAAAAAATCTGTTTTTGCTATTAAAAGCGTACATATGTACACATTTCAAAGATGGAAATGCATTTTGTGGCACTTTTAGTCTAAAACCGACCAGTTATCGGGAAGTCTATGCAAAATCCTTTTTCTATCGTACAGCAAAATATGTATTATCTTTAGTTTTGATTCCACTTGATGCAATTTTTTGAGTCTCGCTTCTTCGATGCTTGGTTTCTGTGTTGTATTGGAAGTAGGTACACATTGAATTTTTTTGATCTCTGGAACGAATCATACACACAACTGCCAATCGTCTGTGGGAATCAAACCATCAGTACTATTTGAAAGGCCTCATTCGAACAGGTGCATTTCGGTTGTCAGCACTACAATCTCTATTTTTTGGATCATAAAAACCCATTTGATGCTTTCAATCACTTTACCATCTACAATATCTACTGATTCTCTACTTTCACGAAGTTGCTTATACCAACAACAAAAGCACCTGATTTCGATTATACCTTTTTAGACATTTTTTGATTAATATACGTTATAACACGAGATGCCCTCGCGTAACATAAGGTGATTTTAAGATACGACGTGAAGTGAATGGGTAGTCAACTAAGTGGTCATCTTGCACTATGACAGGGTTAAAGAGAAAGTACCTCTCTTCGAGCGTACATTTTCTAGAACGCAGAAAACAAGCAGAAGAAAATCAAAGTTTTTGTTCTTTTTGCGCCCCTAATAGTTTTTAGTGTTCTGCAAATATCCAAAATTGTTCTGAAAAAGAAAATCTGAAGGAAAGTTTAGAATTTTACGTAACACATATCGTTTCCGAAGAATCTTCCCAATCCGATCAGTGACTTTGTGGACGTAGATCAAGAAAGCAATACTCCTGGCCAAGGGCGTACCCAGCGAGGGGTAGAGGGGGGTAGAAGCAAAGAATGCATTGGGTGGCAAATTCTCATGTGGTTTTATAATTTTATAATGGTTATTTATAACTTTGTGTATGCTTAGTACTTATAGCGTACCAAGAAATTACTATTTTATTTGTAATTAAATTGTAAAACCTATTCAGTACGCTATGCTGCAGTGCACTTAAAGTAGAACTAATCCACCAGCTAAGACTGCCGGGCTGGAGACGGTCATTCATCATTGCTGATCTTGACTCCCTAATTTTATCTTTGAATATTAGCTTCCCACACGTAAATACACCTACTTTTACCTTATCTCATCTTCATCCTTCGAACATGCTAAAAATGGCTTCCAAAGATTTGGAACAAAAGGCAGAATCTTTCAAGGAGTTTTATGAGTTGAGTGATATCTCCACAGAATTAGATTTGTGGTATAATCTGTGGAAAAAGGAGAAAAATTAAAGCACATTGTAGTGGCTGCGCTTTTGGAGGAAGCTAATATATTTTTCCCTACAACAAGACACGCATTCTTGATTTTAAGTACTTTCCCGTTGGAAGAGCACAGACTAAGTTGTGTCTGATGAGCGTTCATCGGAAATTCTTCAAGGAAAGTCGGGACTGGATTGAATCGAAAGTTTTAATCAAGTTTCCTTCAAACCCAAGAAAAATGATATTAAAATAAGACATAGGTAATTAATTTGTATAAAAATCTCAATTTTTTAAGCAAATAATTGCATCTATAATTAGTAAAACAGTTCCTTAAATTTTGGTTTTATTCCCAGTCGTCTTTCAACTTGAACGACCATAGCCTTGCCCCCCCCCCCCCCCCATTTTGATCCTGGCTACGCCCTTGCTCCTGGCGACCTTCTCCTAGTTGTTGCGACGTTTAGGGATTAGATGACGATTTATAATCTTGCGGATTTCGCTGCTGTGAAAACTGTTGTTGACTAATGTGTTAGCCTTATTGGAGACGGTTACAACATGCTGGACCAGGGAATTGATGACCGACCGTTTTTGAGCAGGATAGTGGTGCGAGGTGACATGTAAGTACCTATCCGTGTGAGTGGGTCTAGATTCTGGATTACGATGGGAGGGTAGACACAAATCCACACGCGCATAGACCACCTATTCGAGCCCTTTGTGCTACCTCTCTGATTAGAGTCGTTCGACCCCGCAACGGTGTGAGTGGGTTTACGATAAACTGAGTGACCAATACTTCCATTAGGGTGACGAGTGACTAAAACATCGAAAAAAGTGAGTGATCCGTTAGTCTCCACTTCCATGGTAATCTTGATGTCGGGATGTTCGGTATTAAGAAGATCCTAGAATTCCAACAAAGCGTCATAACCCTGTGGTCAAATTAGAAAAGTATCATCGCCATACCTATACCAGACTTTGTCTAAATGTGAAAAGATTCTTGATTCTGGAATAAAACAACATTAGTTCTCTCGATTGTACATTTAAAGGTTATAGTTGTTACTTAACATTCTAAACTTTCCTTCAGATTTTCGGTCATCATAGGTTCTCCTAACGTAATAGGTTTAAATAGCTCACTCTTTTCAGTGTTCCAACGTGTGAAGTTTAGTGTAGTAGTGTGTGTTCGCGTTGGTTCATTTGGTAAGGTTTTTATATTTTATTTTTATTATTGTTGTTTTATTTTATTTGTCTGTTGTTCTTGTTCTGATGGAGGCCCTTACGAAAGTGGGCGAAACCCGAAACGTTGACGTTTTCAACATTGAGACGGTCCTACCCCGGAAGTCGTCTTTATCTTACTTTTGCCGTGGATGCCTCCGTTCTGACGTATGAGCGTAACTACTTGTAACCGTACTTCATTTGGTATCCCTTTATTTTCATCCAGATTTCGATCTAGATATTTTATTTTTGCACTTGCCTCAGCCCATCTTCTCCTAGTTTTGTTATGTGATTTTTCTTCTCTCCCCCAATTACTACCTTTACTGACGTAGCTTCAAGGCGCACATTGACATACTATGAGATGATGTCAAGTTGAATCTTAATGTTTTTTACCAAAAATTGATAATGGGGAATCTGATTTTTTTGTTGGGTACGTATTCTGAAAAGATGCACATTTTTTGGGGATGTTTAGATTATGGTAAGAAGGGTTGTTAACCACAACCAACAAGTTAACCAAAAACTTTTGAAATGTGTTTTCCAATAATTTTAACTGATTTTTCACTTCATTATGATGATCTGTACTTTGGCTACAAGATTCGAAAACCAATGCATAAATTTGGTTTTTGTTTCTTTTTATATTTTCTGTACTATACTATCGTTGGTTGTGGCGATATAAAAAAATAAAGTTGATGATTGTTTCTCGAAGACGAAATGTCGAATAAAAAATTTGAAAACGTCTTCTAATAGAATTCTAAAAGTGACAATGAAGTACCTTTGGTTTATAAAAATCTTTTAAAATAAATGAAGGAATTACGAAAAAAGAAAAACCCAAAAATCGCATTTTGTTTTAAATCTTGGAAACGATAAACAATAATTAACTTTTGCTAACTACATGTGAACATGCCATAAATTATGCAACTTTTCTCTAATTTCACCGCCTTCGTATCTCTTACCGTTTTCAAGATCCCCATCCCCAAGTCCAACAATTCTTTTAATGTCAAATGCATGAAAAATGTGTGACTGCATCATGCGTAGATAAATGAAAAAAGACCTATAATTTGCAACTATCGTAAGTGTAGCAAAATTTGTTCAAAATGTAAAATTTGCTGAGCCTCTCAATGAGTAATTGTATGCTCATTGAATAATATACTATTTTGTAATTATTGTTAATCTTCTAAGCGAACTGAATTTCGACTAATTGGTCGCCGAGTTTTCTAAAACGTTATTTTCACTGTAAAATAGTAAAATGTGGTGCTTCGTTATGAAAATTCGTCGAAAGTCTAATCTGCTTAAAAGTTTTGGAAAGCTGTCAATTGCGCAAATGAAAATTAGATTAAAATTCTATAATTAAAAGTATCACCGCAAAATGTATCGATTTTCGTTTCCTTTTTGGTTCAAAGTGGCAAAGATTTCATTCAGTAGTATTATAGCTCTATTATAAATAAATTGAAGAGTTCCATTTTGAGATTAACGTGAAAAAATATATTGAACTAAATCCTGCGGACGCACGCATGGTACGTTATTAAAATCACAAATCCTAAGATTTTTCTTGGATTTGTAGTAGGTAATTTCTTTCTATAAAGATAAATTGAAGTAAAAAACTCAAGCTATACTTACTTGTTTAAATTGTTTTTCAATACTTTGTTTAGTTGACATACTGTTTGAAACTTTTTACTTGAAAATTAATCAAAAGTAGATTTGAAAATATGTCAACGTACTTTCGTGTATTAAACTTTCTCTCGCACTTTAATAAATTTTTAATTTTGATTGAACGTGTAAAGTAGTTTTTGTCATCAACGTTTCATTAAAGTTTAAAACTACTTTATTATGGATTTAGAAGCGATTTCGTAGATTCAATCTAAGAGTTTCGGTAGCATACGTCATACCGCTATTGATTTTTTGTTTTCCTTTACATAAGGAAAAGGGAAATGTTTATGTGACGACCCTTAAAGTTGGCTTGGTACATTTTTCATCACTATACGCCATTTTATAAATTCTACTTATAAGTATGTTTATACAAACCTTTTCTCATATAAGTTTAAAAAATTGCGCTTGTGATATGGGTAACGGAAAATAAGAAATGTCATTTATAACTAGAGGTGACGACGAAGATAACGTAAGCCATGATAAAAAATTCTACGTGTATACAACAGGATTAATGGCGTCATTTCGTACAGATTATAATTGGATGTTCTGTAATCGAATGAAAAATTTCAATCACTATGTTTCCTACACCATTTTTTGAGATGTTTTCATTCATGTCAATAAAACGTGACCTAGATCAATAGAAATTTTTACAGTTCGGGTCAACATGTCAACTTCGCCTGACATATTTCACTCTCATTCCACCTATTCAAATCTACACTAAACCTCGACTTTTACATCAACAATTCCAAACTACTCTTTTAGGCACGCTAAATTATGTAAATTCCGCGGTTAGTAATGTTTAAATATCCATTAATGTCGAGCGTGTAAATGGTGACAAGGGCACTAACCCTCCGTCACAAAAATCCTATGGATAATGTATTAAGTTTCGATTCCAAAAGGATAGAGCACAAGCTATCGCAATATGAATGAACAATTTTCCAAGTCATTTTTTTTCCTATTTTTAATATGTCAAATACATCAGAAAGTGATTAGATTATATCCGTAAAAAATCGGAACTGGAAGTTAAACCAGTCTTACATGACATTCTTCGTTTCGAAAGTAAATCAATGACGTTTTCTTTTTATAAATAAAAAAACAAAAATTTCGGCGCATTTTCATAGACCTGTAAGTGCGGTAAGATTTTCAGATCCTTGAAACAGTTGCTGGCAGAAATTATTTCGGTTTTTATGTTTCAGTAAATTTGTATCTCCTATAACTTTGACGCTTGTAGTCGTTGAACTTTGCATATTTAATGTTAAGTTACTTTTCAGCAACAAATATGCGCCGTACATCAAATTTTTTTGGCCGGGGGTTTGTGAATTTTGTTTTTATATCAAAAATTTCGGTTTAAAAACCCAAAGAAATGTTTTCTGAACTAAAACGAGAAATAAACAAAGATATAAATCGAAACAAAACGAGAATGCACCTTATACATAAATATCTAAAGCCGTATGATCTTTATGCAACCCATATTGTAACCGGGATATGAAACAACGCATAAAGAAAATCAAAAGTCTTCATCCTCTGTACATATAACATAAACATATACTTGAGAGGGGTCTAGGACGATGCAGCGCCGGGACGTTTCAACACCGGCCGTTTCAGCGCCAACAAGTTTACGCTAAATTAAACATTGCTATATATGATTTAATTAGGAAAACATAGTTGATATTCTTAAATCTTTGAAATACTTGCGGTTTTGTTATTGACATTACATAATTTAGGAAATTGTTTTCTTGCGATATTTTAAAGAAATTGCCTCAAATGCACGATACACATAAACACGGTATGCTGATGCGCACCGGCTGACGTCATCTTCGATGGAAACTCACGTATACTATTTATAAAGCATGCAAATTGTGGACGTAAAGTGGGACATCCATATACCTACCGAATTATATAACAATAATGTCACTGTAGTAAAATATAGAAAAGTTATGCTCGATTTTATGTGAAAATTGACAGTTTCTGGTTTTTTCAATACAGGGTATACCACGGAACCGGTTCATTAGAAGTTTCTGGGGTCCCTTATTAGTTATGAATTTGAAACTTTCAGGTTAAGGATAACCCATAGCATTCTTTTGTTCTAAAATATTGTCGATGTTGTACAACTTCCGGAAGGACCGGAAGTCGCCATTCATCTTCTTATTTTAAATGGAACCCCCTGTATATTATTGCATTTTTGGATTATACAATCGATTCTGCGTAACATTGTGTTAGATTATCCTATACCTATCTTCAACTGTTTTTGAGATATTATGATTTTTTTGAAAAATTTGCGCTTTGCGGAGGGATGTTTAATAGCCCACCTTTTGCTCATCTTTGAACGCAAAACATTCATACTTTACAAACACGAAGTAAAATCATAAGGGTTCACAAAATGCATTTGCTAACCTATCACAGATTATACAGGGCGTTCAAAATTAGTGGCAAAGTTAAAAAACTTCAAACACCAAAAAGTCATTTTTTTCAAATGGAACACCCCGTATATTTTTACATATTTGGAAAGCGATTTAATTTACGCATCGATAAACTATAGGTATCCCTATACCTATCTTTAGCGGTTTTGTAGTTATTAACACTTTTTATCTAATATTGATTAAAACTGCCCTTAAAACCTATGCACATTTGAAAGCAGGCTGTGAGTATGACAACAGGAAAAACAATTACTTTGGAAAACGAATTTAATGATCTTATTTATGCAACAAACAAATAAAAATGACTTTAATGGATATAAAATAAATTCAAAATATCAGTATTGGAATATGCGTTAACTGCTTCCATTTTATAAAATTTTTTACTGTTTACCACCTGTTTGCTTTAATGAGCATGACATCCAGATAAACATTCGTTTGTCTAATCATACTAATAATGATAATAATAATAATAATAATAATAATAATAATAATAGTAATAATACTTACTTGATTTCGATCCGTGCGGTTAGTTAACCAGGCTTGGCCTAAGTATCGATAAAAACCGAAGTATAATAATAATAATACCTTTTATTGAGAGCAAACTATTAAATTACATAAGATTGTTCAAAATACGTTAAAACTGCACACTTGTTCTCAAAAGAAGGGAGTTCAGGTGTCTACAAAAAAAGTAGAGACCTGTTCTTGCACTCAACCCTGTTAGACGTTCATTACCGTATTTTATTTTCGCATACTCACAGCCTACTTTCAAATGTGCATAGGTTTTGAGTGCACTTTTAATCAATATTAGATAAAAAGTGTTAATAACTACAAAACCGCTAAAGATAGGTATAGGGATACCTATAGTTTATCGATGCGTAAATTAAATCGCTTTCCAAATATGTAAAAATATACGGGGTGTTCCATTTGAAAAAAATGACTTTTTGGTGTTTGAAGTTTTTTAACTTTGCCACTAATTTTGAACGCCCTGTATAATCTGTGATAGGTTAGCAAATGCATTTTGTGAACCCTTATGATTTTACTTCGTGTTTGTAAAGTATGAATGTTTTGCGTTCAAAGATGAGCAAAAGGTGGGCTATTAAACATCCCTCCGCAAAGCGCAAATTTTTCAAAAAAATCATAATATCTCAAAAACAGTTGAAGATAGGTATAGGATAATCTAATACAGATTAACGCAGAATCGATTGTATAATCCAAAAATGCAATAATATACAGGGGGTTCCATTTAAAATAAGAAGATGAATGGCGACTTCCGGTCCTTCCGGAAGTTGCACAACATCGACAATATTTTAGAACAAAAGAATGCTATGGGTTATCCTTAACCTGAAAGTTTCAAATTCATACCTAATAAGGGACCCCAGAAACTTCTAATGAACCGGTTCCGTGGTATACCCTGTATATCACGTTAAGGGTTGACTTTTGAGAAATTTTCATACCGATATAAAATGCTCAAAAGATAATTTTCTATAATATTAATTCACATGTTTTCTCATAATAGTCCATGGGCCAGCTAGCCAAATATAAGGAAATGGTATAATTTGGGAGTACTACTAAGTTTCCTTTTCACAGCGGTTCGATATCTTTATTAGGGTGTTAAAAAACCATGATTGCCATCTCAAAGTGGTAGCTAATAAAAATGGCGGGCAATCTAAGATGGCGGATGTTGAGTTTTAAAAAATCAACTGTATCTCGAGAACTGTTCATCCCATTTCATAACTTTTTTTAAACTAAAGCTCTATACGCGTGCTTCAAATTTTATTATATGCATCGTTTCAGTAAAGTCAACCGTTAATTAGTAATTAAACAAACACGGAAAATTTTCAGATTTTTTTGTAAAAAAAAATTTTTAATCAAGTTTTTACAAAATATTTTGCACATTAGAAAAAAAAGTTTCAGATGAAAGATGTAGTGTAATAAATTATCTTTAAATTTATGTATTACGTGTTTGGGTGGGATGGCTGAAAACACATGGAAACATGAATTTCAGTTTATATCAGTTGAAATTCACCGTTTACTAAATAACTGCGTACAAAAGAAAAAGTTTCAGATACACTGTTCAATCAAATGAACCGTTAATTAGTATTTATTTATTAAGAAACATAGAAAATTAGCTAATTTCGTTGCGAAATTTTCTATTAAAAGTTTACAAAATAACTATAGGACCTAGGACAGGGTGGGCCATTGAAAAGGAAACACGCCCGTTTTGGGGCACGTAGACCAGTTTCTTAAAAAAACGCTCTGACACGTCGATTTTTTATTTTTTGGGGACAACTTTAGATGTCTAATTTGACTTTGTCAGGTCAACCCCCTAGCCCCAGCAACCCCTAACTCAAGAATTTAAATAGGGAAGGGGAGTCGAGCGACCCCTCATTTGAAGCGTCTTTTAATTCCCTATTCGACAGTATGAATGAAAATTAGTTTTATTCAATTTTTTTTCGTCCCCATGAAATGCACCCTCTAGATTAACTAAGGTGGGCGTGTTGTTTAGGAAAAATCCTGAAATGTGCCGTTCAATAGTCAAAGGTCAAATCACCAAGACCAGCATCACCAAATAGTTTACCAATAATAGAAAGAAGGTTGCATTATAATATGAAATCCGCCCATTACTATGAAAACATCTTTGAAGGTTTGTGGATGGCACCAAACAATTTCCATTGCTTTTGCAAAGATAGCTTGGTCTAGCACCAATGTAATATTTTCTAACTGAATTTGTGACTTGATCTGTAAACATTGTCTTAAAATTTCATGAACAGTTGACATGTCTGTTGCAGGCTTATTTATACACGGCAAATATGCAACAGTATCAGCTTTAATTGCAACATCTTTTCTTATTAATATATTAAATCCTGTCCATGAACATACAGTCTGACATTGTTCATTACGCAGTCTACTAAATATCCAAAGTAAGTTCTTTCGTTGTGCATCCTTAACATTTGCAATCCATTCATGTGGAAGTTCAACAGTAGTTACTGCAGGAAGATTTTTCCTTTTCCCGACTATGTAATCTTGTACACAGGGGATTGTCACCATGATACTCCGTTGCTTTCCCTTGATTACTGTATTCCTAGATCTCTGAGGTAAGCACGAAGACGAAGTTTGTTGAACGATTATACCATTGACTCGATGAGACGCGCCAGCTCCGCTTAATGTTTCTTCAGTACGGTCTATATTGTCATAGGCTAAAACTGTAGGAATACTGACATGTATGCTGGTAGGTAGAGTAATTTCGCCCTCACTGACAATATTAAACTTCTCCATACACAATGCTGTATCTATTTCCAAAAGTTTTGAATAGCTACATCCGTGTCCTAGGCAGTTTAAAATTGAAATAAGCTGAACGTTTCCAGTTAGAGTCTTACATGTCATCGGCAGAAGGACGTTTTGGAGTCAAAATTGGTCCTTTGAACGCAGCGTATACTATATCCTGTGCAATTGACCAACTTTGAGATTCTACTCTTGGATTCCGGAATATATCCTGTCGTATAAAGTCGTAAAGCTTGTTATATGCCAACTTCTCTGCTGTAGTATATTCATCAATATTTTTTATTTTTTCTGGTCTCTGTCTGGTGTATGCTAGGTAACACGATTTATGATAACATGCTTCTGCAGCTACAATATCTCTAGATGTAACTGCAATGATTTTCTTATCCCCTCTTTCAATAGGAATTGCGCGCAGTTTCTTATCAGGGGCAAGCTCAAGAACTTGAACTAATGGTTCCCTAGACCGGCTTCCCTTCTTATATTTGCTTTCTTTCTCACAGAAAATGCATTGTTTTATGTATGTAGTTTGTCTTAGATCTGTTTGTGACCGTTTCAAACGTTCCTTGGGTGATAATGACGAGCATGAAGTGTCATTGTCACGAGAAGAAGAACCTTCTGTCTCTAATTTTCTTAAACCTTGATATTGGTGAAATTGGCTCTACATTTGCGGTGATATTTCACATAATGTAACAGTTCGTTCGGTATATCACGTCGCTCAGTAATAGGCTCAAAATTTCTTATTAGTGCGGCATTAAATAAAACTGCCCAAGATTGTCTGTCTTTGGGGGGGGGGGGGGGGGGGCACTTCACTTAATGGTCCTATCTCTCCACATATTATACACATATCTATTTCATTTTGCATATTTGCACCATCAAAATATAATAAATAAATAATAAAACTTGATTAAAAAATTTGTCACTAGAGATTCAGAAAATTTTCAATATATTGTTTAATTACTTACTTACTAATTAACGCTTGTCTTCACTGAAACGGTGCATATAATAAAATTTGAAGCACGCGTATAGAGCTACAGTTAAAAAAAAGTAATGAAATGGGATGAACAGTTCTCGAGATACAATTGATTTTTTAAAACTCAACATTCGCCATCTTCGATTGCCCGCCATTTTTATTAGCTACCATTTTGAGATGGCAATCATGGTTTTTTGACATCCTAATAAACATATCTAACTGTGGTGAAAAGGAAACTTAGTACCCCCAAATTATACCGTATGTTGCCTGGCCCATGGACTATAAGTTACAAATGAAAAAGATACGAGCGATTTAATACTTAAGGGTTGCTTACTTTCAGAAATATCGGAATAACTTGTTAAGGGTTGCTTTCTGTGAAAATATTATATATATCTAAAATATTGTTCATATTAATATCTACATCTTTTACTTGAATAATTTTTCTGAGAAACGATAAACAAGAAAACTATGACCGATTTTGTAATGAAACTGCAAAAACAGTTTTTTCCATATATCTCGAGAAGGGTTGATATTTGTGAAAATTTTATTCTTATATAAAATGTTCCTTATAAGAATTCCTAAAACTTTTATTAAAATATTTTTTTCAAAAAGTTGTAAACAAAGGAGTTACCGTTATTTAGATGTACCGCTACGACTACACCGAACGCCGTTACTTCTCGGGTGACGTCATGCGCTAAGCGACCGCCTTAGATACAAATAATCAGCATACCGTGTTTATGTGTATCGTGCTCAAATGTAACTGGGAAACGAGTCATTAAGAGGAGAATGACATATTAGAAAGTTCTCAGTTCTCTTTAACAAAAGTTTTATAAATACACTTTTGTAAATGCCTCACAAATTTTCCTAAATTTATTAAAGTTACGGTTTATACTGTCACATATTTTTTTTTGTGGAAGATGTTTGATCTGGAGCTTTGATATTGTACTAATGAAATACCGAAAATATTATATAAATAACAGAAATATCATGAGAAATTCTTTTTCAATCTTGAGTATTGTTATCTCTTTCATGTTATTATGACATCCATTTATTACATTATATTTATTAGGTTGTTCTTTATAAACTCTAACACCTGAAGGAGATTACATAACGATCATAACTTAATTACACCATTAACAACTAAACTTCCCTTCTCAATTTTCCAGACAGAATACATCGATGGTTTGATTAAAAACTTGTTTGTTAATTCAAACTACGTTTTCCGCCTAGGACGAAAAGTACCTATTGCTTAGCTATCAGTACAAAAAACAATATCTTATATCCATTTTGAAGGTCAAAATAGCACAAAGGGGGTAAATTGTAATAAATAAATCAACTCACAACCTCCCCTTAGACATCGAAATTCAATGGTGCAAACTTAGATGAAAATGAAATGAATTATTATGTTTTTTAGAATAAGTACTTTCGTACTGAAACACTAGCCAATTCGCAAAAACTAATGGGTAAAATGACTAAATTGACTAAGTGGTTTGGCTACCTCGTTTTTCTTCCCATAGTAACGTAGATGCACACCGGCTTAATCAGGAGGGTAAACAGTTGGATTAAACCACCTCCGTTTCTTAACCTTATACGTAGGTGAAAACCAACATTCTTAAGTTTGACAATTAAATTAATAAACAGTTAAATTATTTTAGATACGACAGTTTCGAGGCCCACTGGTCTCATTATCGAGCAGTGTGATTTGGTGACCATTACAGGACGGATTAATATGCACATGAAAAGTCACATATATGCGCATATATATGCACCAAATATGTAAAAGATATGCAGTCAGTTTGTTAAAATACGCAACATTATATGCAAAATATGCGTACCAAAAAATAATAAACAACCTGTATTAAACAAAAACTGTTATTATGTGAAAAAGGTTCTTAATGAAAATTAAAAAAAGAAGTAATTAAAATAATAATAATGTATTTGTTTAATATTAACTACAAATAATCTTACGATAAGTTGGAGAATTAAACATATTATTCTGATTATCGCTTTTCTGCCTATAACAATTTACAATAAGTTGTTTTTCCAAATTGTTTAAATTAAATCCTTGTCGCCTATCAGCTAAAATATATCTCCGTTCGATCGAGTGAATGTAGAGACGCGACTGAGAAATCTTGGTCAGAAATGCAAGGCAGCTCCATCTAAATCTCGATATGATCGCTTGCTACGGCAAAATTATAGCAGTGATGCTTCCTGTCAATGATTTTAAGCAGCTTACCTTCTACGGGAATTTTTAAAGGCTTTCTTTCTTAGATTTTAATCTTTTCTTTAAACAGTTTCATTTACTGTGCTCGTTTGAGGAGATGAGAGAATTTTTTTTTAGTAAAATGTCAGATTTATTTAGAAATGTACAAATTATGCAATAATATACACATTTTACAAAAATATGAACATTGCTGCAAATATATGCAAAATATGCAAAATTAAATTGGTGTCATATAACTCGCATTAATGTAATTCACCTAGATACGGAAGGGTATTTTTACAGCATCAACATTCAACAATATGCATTTTGCATATAATCCGCCCTCTACATAACTAATAAAGTTTTACTTAAAGAAATTGATCAAATTAATAATTTTTTTTTAGTTCTCAATGTTATCTGCTGTCGATGACTAATGTTTCGGCGCATGCTCAGTAGGCTACTGCCAACAGCCAACGTTTATGTTTCATATTCATATAAACATTTGATTAAGTAAATACTATTTTTAAGGTGACTCGATAACTTTCGATATTTTTCGAAATTTTTCTCGATGTATTTCAAAATTTTTTCTCCATACTTTTAATATGGGCTCGATCGGCCCCGGTCCCTCGGCGATCGCCAACCAGCCGACCTTGCCAGACCAACACTGGCATAGAGGAAATTACTTTAAATTTACTGGAATTGTTAAATTAATTCACACTGACAATGACCCTGAGTCGGTCTGAATCTATGTCGTACTGAGTGCTTCGCCACTACTTCAGAATAGTCCCATAATATTTGCTCTGCTATTCTGGAAAATAAAAAAAAAGTTATTACAGCTTGGTACCTTTACCACCATTTGCTGTCCAACAATTCTGTCAAAAGTTCAGAAAATAACAAATTGTGCTCCATCATGACAATGCTCCAGCACATTCTGCGCAATTGACAAGGGAGTTTCTTCGTTCTGCTGAGATAAATCGTTCCACTGCTCAGATTTAGCTCGTACAATTTTCTTCCTCCTAATTATTAAGGAGAAATTACGTGAAATACATTTCCCAACACCAAAAGCAGTTCATGCATTTGAATAGCTTGTTAGTGCAGCGAACTGTTTCACTGAAAGGTTTAACATTAACAGGATGTCTAAAGTTCGTGAAATACAAATAAAATAAATTACAATTTTATAATTGAAACATACATTTAAACGATACTGCAGGTTTGTCAAAGGTATAATTCTGGCAATACCTTAAGAGGTCGACCGCGAGGGTAAAATGACAACAATCCCACTACCATTAACTGACACCCGTATCGCGTTCCGTAACCATAAAATATATTCCTATAAAAAATGATACATATTTCCCTAAGGAAGTCAAAAACTGTAAGGACTAGAACTTCGTACTTTGGCTTTACGAGTGCTTACTTTAGAGCCACTTAATTGGAAAGAAATCAGCTAAACTAATGCAGTGCAAATACTTTCCTTCTGCGATCGAAATTTTTACAATTATTATAAACGAATAAATATAAAATATTGCAGCATTCTTACTCTATCACACGTTTGTGTGAAAAATGTCTAAATCCTTGTTCCTTTTACAACTTTGAAGAAATCTCAAATTCTCGACAACAAAGTATCTGGAAAATCAAATTGTCATAAAAATGTTTGGTAAACGATCAGTATACGTAGTTTTACCCCTCGTAAATTTACACGACGGAAAAACTTGTCAAATATTTGGAAGTTTATCGATAAATAAATAAACATTAGGTTGTCGATTTCTTTAGTTTATTTTTATGTTATCCTTCTATAATTACATTGTAAAATAGATAAAATCCAATCATGACACACATGACATAAAGTATGTTCACATTAGAAGGGACATTTTTATCTCGAAACGAATTTTATTTGGCAGGTCGTGTTAGAGATTAAAAAGAAAACTAAAACGGTCCTTTCTCTATAATTGGAAGACTACTCATCTAAATAAGTAGATTCTGTCGCGTATAATAAATAAAATTAACACAATTGCTATTTTACCCAATCAATTCCGTTCGAGCGTTAACGAGCAATCAACCTAAGCATAATCAGTAATGAACGACAGAATTGACAATTATTAATTTAGTATCAAAGATTAAGTCATTAATTTAAACTGATCGTTATTGAATCTTGTCACTCTGTAAAAGAATATATACAAGGATGCTTTTTTAAATTCAGAGCCTAATTAGAACTGTAAACATACTTTCGTTTTTCGACCTAATTTTCTAAAAGCCCGGTTGTGTAATTAGGGCTGGTGTATATAGGGTGGCCCATCGAAAACAGTACAGCAAGGTTTACGTTTACGAAAACAAAAAAAAAACCTCGTATCTGTACACTTTTATTTTCAGGGGTACATATTTACACATTAATTCCATCGCTGTAGCGGAATCGTCACCTATCCTTATTTTTTCAAATGGGACGGGGTATGTTGTGACACATCTTTTGAAAGGGCATTAAATTTTCTTTAAAATGATGCTTCGTTTTTTAAATTACTGTTGCGGGTTCCCGAGAAAATTAATTTACTTTTATTGATTAGTACTTAACGTGTTATAGTCTGTACCATTTTAAATGTCCTATCGGATTAAACGCCTTTAAAGGTAAGAAGACAAGGTAAAACGTATATGGTAACCTTTTCTTCCTTATTACGCATACCTGTTATTAATTCATCCCACTTTACGACGTCAGACTTCACGACGGAGCACGCATCAGAGCATGCTCTTTCAGGTATTCCTTCTTCCATTTCCTTAGAATGTTTTTTTCTTTCTCTCTGCTCACTGTTTCATGTAGCGATTGGAGTTATTGTTTATAGCGGATTACCCTGATACCCATATTAGCTTTACTTTATTGTGTTTTACTTGCTGGCTAAGATTTTGGGTGCATCCCAGCATTCCGTTGGAACTGACCTTTTGTGCTCCAAAGCCCTTAGCTCTGCTTTGCTGTCACTTACTATTGACAGTCTGTAGTAATAGACTTCCTTCTAATAGAATCTGCTCAGATATTTATTGCGAAAATTTTTATCAGAAAAACTTGGACTCATATCGGCTGGCAGTATGAATCCTTCCGCTCCATTATTTCAACTCCAACTCTCTCCTCTGTAGCCGACCCGTCTCGCTTTCATCCGTTTTGGCTTTCTCTTATAGTTCGCCCACTCTCACACCATCTCCCTGCGTCCTGTCGTATACAGTGCTTTCAGGCTTCCGCGTACTATAACGGTTTTACACCTGTAGAAGGTCGTCCACAACGAGGGGGGGGGGGGGGAAATGTCCCATCCTACTGCCTTTAGAGAGTTATCAAATGCCCCACCTATGTCTAAAAAGTCACCCAGTACAATCTCTTTGAATCTGAGTGTTTCTCCCACTTCTCTGGGTAGGGCCAATTAGTAGAATTTCCTTGTTTGGTACGCATATCGATTCGAGTACAATTTCGATGTCCATGATTCCTTTTTTGTTCTTCTAATGGCTTTGATGAACTCTGTCAGAGAGGATCAATAGATCTCCCATTCTCTTGCAATTTTTGTGGAGCTTTCTAGTCCTCACTTGCATCTGAGTAAGCCTCTCATGCCATCCTAACACTTTTCGTGAGCTTCTATATTCTCTTGGCGAGAAGTCGACTTCGAAGACTTGTATTTTAGTTTTAAGAGGTGATTCTCAAAAATTTATCTTTTCAACCGTGATCGTAGGAAGAGGTATGCAAGGCGCTATCCTTGTGGTGGCACTCGGTCGGACGCGACCACCACCCTTTACTCTAGATCAGCAATTCGCTTGAGGATTCAGATTTTTGCATCGTGTTTCATTTTGCGTAAACATTTCTCCTCCGGATTTTAATGGACAAATTCCATCTTAAAGAAAGAGGAGGAGGAGGAGGAGGAAGTTACCCACCACCACCCCGACTTGTCTTGGTTAAGCCGTCCATATTTCAGGATAAATCAAGCTAGGAAGTTGGTTCAATTTGAGATGAATACTCGATGTAATACGAGCGATGGCGGGTGTTTGCTGCGTATGGGGCACCTACCTTGCGATTTATTCCCACAAGCGAAGTTAAAAGTCAAGAAGGCGGGATAAGGATAGACTTTGTTGGGCAGGATTAAATGTAGTAGTTGAAAAGTAAGTAAACTTAAA
The DNA here is from genome assembly GCA_036250285.1 of Pyrocoelia pectoralis. Classification (NCBI taxonomy): domain Eukaryota; kingdom Metazoa; phylum Arthropoda; class Insecta; order Coleoptera; family Lampyridae; genus Pyrocoelia; species Pyrocoelia pectoralis. The sequence continues at coordinate 33,363,342 of CM070077.1, forward strand.
CATAATTGATTAAAGAAATTAAAATAAAATGAAAGCGAAAATAATCTACTGAACTGCTACAGCGGACGCAACTAAAACTTTGGACGTAAATAGGCTTAGAACATTACGTACGAGATCTAGGATAATCTGTGGGGAATCAGGGCAAGGGGCGATTCTAGTCAACAAAGGAGCTCGGGCACCATCACACTTTCGACAAGCGAGAATACGATGGGCCGAAGTATCGGAAACATGTCGTCCTCAGAAGCGCCAATACGCTTCAAATGACACCTACATCCACCAGGGGGAGTAAGGATGTGGACTGCTGCACGTTCCGGTACGTGATTTTGGGAAAATCAAGATTGGATGTTCGGGATTAAGGAATAGGTGTTGCGTCCTTTCTCGGGCGCATCGCTTTGTATTGGCAACATCGCTGAAGTTCTTTTTTGTTCCTCTATTGGCCCCATTTTCAACAAGTTTTCTTACCCTCTATCAGGTGTCGCTTATTGGTTCCCTCGGAGACAATTTTCTTGATGGTAGTGGTCTTGGCACTTTGGTTTCTACAATTGGGTTGATTAAGTTAATGTTTAGATTTTTAATATTTTGAGTTTCCATATGAGCCCTGTGAGTAACCAGAGACATGAGGGCCATCTCTGCAGAGCTTTGTATGCTATATCGTGCAGGAGGCTCTACTAGCGGCTCAATCTCCAATCAGCTACGCGGTATTGTCACGCATCCTTTGGTCTGGATCGGATATCTCTCGGAAATTGAATTTGCATTGAGGTGACCACTCTCCACTCATTCCCAGTGGTTAAGGAAGATCCTCGCACACAACTTTTAACCGATTCTAGGTGTCTCCTTGTCCTCACTGAGATGTTCACCATATTGTACCAGCTTCTTCCCATTTTCGTGTTCTTCGAAACATGAAGATGACGTAAGATCAATTATTGCTACTAATCCTCATTTCATCTCAGGAAGTTTGTCTTTAAGTCGTCGTCTAAATCCCATACTAAATTTTAACCCCTTTTCGCGTCTCTCATAGGGTTGTACTTCTTCTAGGGGCTTGTGCGCTTCCGGATTTTAGAAGTTTCTTGATTACGACGATTGGAGACTTCGCTTCTATTCACGAAGCTGCCCTTAACCAGTCCAAACATAACTGAGCTGCGTTTGCACACGTGTTGTGTAGGGTTCCTTCTAGCTGGCTACACTCGGAAAATTTGGACGATATCACATTGACAGTGTCAATTCATTGGAAGTTCATTCCTCATTAAACGTTTTTTTTTGGTATTCTATCTCTTGATATTTGGGATAGATTAAGGTAGTAGATTGGACGGTGTCTCACTGATAAGTACAAATACATATACAAGCGACTTTGGGTTAAGAGTTTATTATGTATCTTTACTCATTCTACATTGCGGCTATGACTATAAAAAATTCTGGCAAGTTGCTACGAGACTTCCTTTTTAAAAAAATAACTATAGCACAATTGCTGAATTAAAAAAAAACTCTTAAACTATATAAAAAAAACTGCAATTTTATCTTATAAAAAAATGAGTGCCGCCATTTTAGCTTATACCGGAAGTGACCTCATCAAAAGTAATATTAGCATTGTCGTTTCTTGAAAAGTGTTAAAAAAATAATTGTTAAAATTGACTGCAACGCTCTATAATACTCAGAAACTATTAAAGTTATCGAAATGCGGTTTTCGCCAATCGATTGCATTCGGGCCAAGGGCAAAAAGGCTAATATTACCTTTGATGAGGTCACTTCCGGTATAAGCTAAAATGGCGGCACTCATTTATTTTATAAGATAAAGTTGCAGTTTTTTATGTAGTTTGTAGTTTAAGAGTATTTTTTTCTTTTTTTTTTTTTTAAAAGTGTTAATACGAGCGAAGTCTCGTGGCAACTTGCCTGCAGAATTTTTTTTTGAAACACTAATACAATACATACTTCCCTTTTACTTCGTACCTACTCGGGAAGTAAAAAGCACCTTCGTAATTTGTATTATTTTCCAATCAGTCCTATGGAATTAAATCAATAAAGGAATAGCAATTTTTCAATGTTGTCATAAACATCAAGGTGCAGCCAATGAGCAAACGTTCTTGTTAATAAAACGTGCTCATTTCTTGAACGAATTGGGAAAGTCGAAAAAGAAAAAATTCTTGTTGGTACATTTTAAATGCAGTTTGCTCTTGGAACACGTCAAATGCACTCGTAAAAGACGTAATGTAGGTACGTGGCACTAAACGTTCAGTGTAAATAACACAATTAAGCGTGAACATTCCATGATAGGTAGAAGCAAAAATAAACATATAAAAAATTATGGTACACATGATTAAGTAACACGCTCATATTTATTTAGGAGTGCACTAGTGCAGTGAATGTAGGTAATTTCATTAAAGGTAAAATGTATAAAATTACTCACAAATGACGCATAGGAATCGACGACGATGACGGGAAGGATAAAGGTTTCAGGTTCAGTTATCAATTTTCAAATTGTAGGTGCACTATCTTCACTCGTTAAACACGCGTTACAGTTCTCTATGAGTATTATTTAAAAATGTTTTAGTTTTGTATACAAATTGTGTTAAAAATTGTGATAGGTACCAACCACTTTAGATACCGAGTGATAATAGATAACAGGTTGTTAACAAATGTCTGCCTAACGACTATTTTGGTATGAGTAACACAGTATAAGGTGTGGTGTTACTCAATTATTTTCAAAACTGACTCTTGTGCACCATGATTGCTGAAAGACGTGAGTTTCGACTGGCCATTAAAAAACGAAAATACCGTAAAGTATGTACCTACCTACTCATTTCTATTTTTACTGCTAACTATGTCTAAATCAAATGTAAATATGTACCTGCACATGAAATGCAATGATCAATTTATAATTGTGCTCAAAAAATTATCACGTTTTTTCCCTGCATGCCATGTGATTCATTATAATATAAACAAATAAACATTGACTCGTTTTGTAAAAAAAAGAGGGGATGAATGAATCTATGTTCTATTTTGTTTAAGATAATTTAAGGTGGGGATGTCATAACTTATTAAGTAGGTACCCTTTCTAAGTAATTAATAATTTATATTAATGCATTTTTTGTTTGTAGGTGATCGCATTCATATGTGGCCTGATAGTGATAATTCTTATGATAATGGGCCTGGCATCAACAGACTGGCTAATGGCAGATGGTTGGCGACAAGGTCTGTTTATGTATTGCATTGCTGATGATGCTCAGCAACCACTGCCATTTAATGTTCAAGAAGCATCCGGTTGCTACCCTTCGAGAAACGAAAGTAAGTATTTGAGCGAGATCTGATTAGAATACCTGTAACGAAAAATTTCTAGATTATATACATGCAGCTGCTGGATTATGCATCATAACCCTCATTACAGATTTAGTTGCAACTGTTTTAACTGGTTTAGGTCTGAGAACAAAAGAGCATCATACTAAGTATAAATATTATCGATTCGGAGTTATCGTTATGGGGTTGTCATGTAAGTTATAGGAAGTGTCTTGAAAATGTAATGAAGCTTATTTCTTTACAGTGGTCTCCATACTTATAGCTTTAATTATTTATCCTGTATGTTTTGCTGCCGAATTAAATTTAGGTAGGTATAAATTTTATTTTTACTCATTCTAGAATCTTTGAGAGTTAAACTGATTATGTATCTGTTCGCAAATGATGCTGTTGGCACAGAATCAGAATAAATCTATTTTTGATTCCTAACCAGGTACGTAGGCAACACATCAAATACCAATTGACCATATTGGGATAAAAAGTTTTGACTCCTGACCCTTAGAAGCTTAGATTTCAATAATTATTGACTAAATTTTAATGACACCTACTGCATATTAAAGTGAACAAGTGGTTAATTGTTTGTAACAAATTAAGTGTTAAAAAATCATATTTTAGGAATACGGGACCTTAAACATTTATTGCTTTGAATCTGTTGATGTATAAACAAATTTTCATGCCGAAACGCAATCCTATGTCTTAATTTGCATAATATTTTCGGAAATTTATTTATTATTACTGATCATATAATGAAGTCTGTCCATCTCCATATTTGACAGGTAATTTGAGAAATTTATCACAGAATAATGATAATAATGTTTATAGTCTTAATATAGACTGTCCGAAAAGTATGGAATATCGTATATATCTTTGTAAATATCCATTTTTGGGAAAAATGTATCAAATAAAAGTTATTTGGTATTTCGTTTCAGATCAGATGGTATTTTTTACTTTTTTAATTTTTTGGAAACAAAACCTCAACAGATAATTTTTTTTTTGTAATGACGGGATGCTGACGGGATATTTCTTTAACCAACTTATTATATTATACAGGGTGTTTAAAAAATACGTTCGAATATTTGGCCCACTTATACATCTCATCAGTACAAACAAAAAAGTCAAAATAAACATAAGTCCAAAAATCAGCCGTTTCCTAATTACAGCCTGTTTTTCAAATTAAAATAATTTACACTCAGTAGGAGTATTTCAACGAGGTTTCTACTAGAACATGAACAAATATCAGTATAAATACATTTTAATTATTACAAATTAATGATTCTTAAAGAAGATGTTCAAAATGTCCTCCTTCCATTTGTATACACATTTCACATCTCCGTAAAAGTGAACGCCGCACTCTCTCAAAGAGTCCCGGATTTATACGAACAGTCTGGCAGGCATGTTCAATTCGTTCTCGCAACTCATCTAAATTATTCACAGGATTTGAATAAACTAATGTCTTTAAATACCCCCAAATGCAAAAAAAAAAAATGGCTTTGCCATACAATTATTTTAATTTGAAAAACAGGCTGTAATTAGGAAACGGCTGATTTTTGGACTTATGTTTATTTTGACTTTTTTGTTTGTACTGATGAGATCTATAAGTGGGCCAAATATTCGAACGTATTTTTTAAACACCCTGTATATATTATATTAATTGTTTCAATAACTAGATGCGCATAAAACCGTGATGGATGACAAGATTAATGAGCATTGTTGAACGTTGTTGAAATACACCTACCTGTAGATTTTCGCGGTTTCCTCACAATTTTTCAGATGCAAGGGTATTAATATGTTATACAGGGTGTTTCAGACCACCCATACCGCCCAAATATCTCGCGAAATGCAAAACGCATTGAAAAAAGAAAAAATACCGCTAAAAAATTTTTTAAGGCTCTATTGTTTGTTGTTTGATAGTAATAGGATGTCCCCACTCCCACTCCCGGGGGGTGGAGAGGGGGTAACTTCGTAATCTTAAATAGCACCCCCCAGTTTATTGTGCAGATTTGAATTCTGTGTTAACAAACAGGAACTTTTTGTTTGAAACATTTTTTGAAGTTCGTGACAGATGGCGCTATGATCGCCGAAAGAAGTTTTTCCGATTACCTAGGGTAATTTGATGTCAGTTTTGTTAAGTGACAATCAAAAATGTTAATGCTTTGTAAAAGGAAAGAGGGGGAGCTTTATTTACTCCCCCCCCCCCCCCGCCACTTCACCCCTAATTTTAGATTTAAACGTATTTCGAATGTCAATGTATTCTTTACTCGTGAAATCAAAGTACCTACTTACCTATTTCAATTTTCCATCAAAGACAAAAAAAATTTACAAAATTTAGTTTCAATTGTGGTATTGAACTGTTGTTTAAATCTAAAATGGTTGCGTTTTCCCATCCTAGGTTATGGGCCGTAGGGGTGAAGTAGTGATGTGGGGATTAATAAAGCCCCCCCCCCCTCTCTTCCCTTTTACAAAGCATTAACATTTTTGTTTGTCGCTTAACAAAACTGACATCAAATTAGCATAGGTAATCGGAAAAACTTCTTTTGGCGATCATAGCGCCATCTGTCACGAACTTCAAAAAATGTTTCAAACAAAAAGTTCCTGTTTGTTAACACAGAATTCAAATCTGCACAATAAACTGGGGGGTGCTATTTAAGATTACGAAGTTACCCCCCTCTCCACCCCCCGGGGGTGGGAGTGGGGACATCCTATTACTATCAAACAATAGAGCCTTACAAAAATTTTAGACGTATTTTTTCATTTTTCAATGCGTTTTGTATTTCGCGAGATATTTGGGCGGTACGGGTGGTCTGAAACACCCAGTATTCTTGAAAATAAAATAAAACACTGTCAAATAATTTGGCCAAAGATATATCTTGTCATTTAAAAAAAATAATTTTTTCCTCTTGCGTTTTTGTTTCAAAAAATAAAAAATGTCATGTGATCAGAAATTAAATACCAAATAATTTTTATTTGAAACATTTTGCATAAATTGGATATATACAAAGATAATACGATATTCCATACTTGTTTGGACACCCTGTATATGTAATATGCGTAATTAATATCCCACAATATGATACTTCTATCCCATATTATTTACTCTGAGACAAATTAGGCCTTTATCTGCTATGCAGCTACATGACAAGGTTTATGATTTTTCAAAAACTAAGATTTAACAGTACTCAATGCAACTGAGTATTACTCTACCTCTGCACAGATACAATAAGCTCACTATTTTGATTGTCATTTCTTACATAGTTCATTATGAGATAGTTTTCCTATTTGTCATTGGCATGAACAATCAACAAGAAATATGTAACATTTTTTAAAAACATTCTACAAATACCCAAAACTAAAATATATTCTGAGAAAAAAGAAGGATGCATTTGTCAACGAGAAGAAGCGGAATATAATAATTTGCTGCTTAAGGTACATTTTCTTTCAGAAGAAAGATGTTTTAAGAGATTCAAGTTAGCCACGTCAAAAGGTGTAGTTAATAATTTCTTGTGCAATTAGAAGACATGCAGCAGTTATGTTTCAGAGTGAATTCTTCAGTATAGTGTATCCCAGAGCAAGGTGGGATAAAAAAATTTCTGATTTCCCTGAAATTTGGCAGTTGTACTGGATCTATGGCCCTAACTCACCTTGCCAAATATTTTTGAAAAATTCGCAATATTGCAGTAGCAAGCTGATATCAAGTGGCGAAGTAGGCCCATTTTTGCGCCAGAAATCTGAAACACCTTCTAATTGAGGTCAGACCCAAATCCAAGGACAACTTATGTAGTTTAGCGGCATACGCTAAAACTTCAGAAATTCGAACACCAACAGTGGAAAAACTTTTCAAAAAATCGTCCAGTTGCAAAAATCAAATTTCCTTATGGAAATTAACATGGGGAAATGAAAACAAAGAATCCTCTTCTGATGTATTTTCGATTTTTGCCCAAAATTTAATATTTCCCAAAATAACCCGTGAACATCAACAAAATAACCATTATTATGAATTTTTTGATTTTTTCGAATTGTGTTCGAATTAACAACCGGCTCGCTCCAAATAATTTAATTTAAATCTTTTTTGCCTATGAATGAGGATATTATAGAAATACAGGCACACCAAAACTAAGTCAATAACTTTATTGAAATTAAATTTTTTTACTTAATTTTAATGCAAAAAATGGTCAAATAATAACTTACCTAATTATAAAAAATTACAAAGCTAAAAATCTAACAACCGTCTCGCTAAATTTTCAAAAATTTACAACTGGCCCACGGTAGCCGGTATGAGCCGACTCCAACACACCACTGAGTGGGATTATGTCATTTTTTTTCCTTGCATTTAAAAAAAAACTGGAGCATTAATTTTGTAATTGTAATTGAAGAAATAAATCATTTTTGTGTTTATTCGTATTACATCATGGTAATAAAAAAAAGAATACATTCTAATCTATTTTCGTTTTAGGAAACCGAAAAATTTGGGAGTTCGGTTGGGCTTATGGTGTCGGATGGGGTGCAGCAATATTTTTATTTGGAGGTGTAGTACTTTTATTGTGCGATAAAGAAAGTGAGGAAATTTATTACAAAGAAAGAAAGATAGTGCACGATAATGACTCGAGAGCCTAGTGGCCACAAAGTCTGCCCGACGTTGTTCTCTGATTGTAAGAAGTATGCAGTCGCTTGTCTCATAGGGTGAATGTGTTTGAATGCGCCCAATCGGTTTGAATTATTTTATATTTTTTTCGAATTTGATTGAAATCGTTTTTATTTTTACAATATTGAACATATCAACGGATTACCTTTTTAATTTATAAATTGAAACCGATTGGGAATTTGATTAATTATTATTATTATTATTTTGCTTGCCTGGTATTCCTGCCAGTCAGCAGTTTTGTGCTCGTTACCGATATGTAAGAGCACCTTTTATGCAGTCGACCAATTTTTTTGTTATATGGCTGCGTAAATTTGCTCAATGAATGTGTGCATTGCGCGACTGAGAGACAACCCGGGCAGGCTAGCTGTGTGTAATAAGACTTGTATTTATATCATATTAATTATAGCGATAAATACGAACGTATTTACTTATGCACTTATTCATTTTTGTTATTTGTTTTTATATTATTTAAAATTGTGCATAGGTCAATCTGTCATAAGAGATTTATATTTGTAGGTTTAAGCATTGTAGAATTGGTGGTAATGTTTTATATATTTTTTTTATATTTGACACAAATTTTTTGGAACTATTTTCTGTAACAATACTTACTTACATAGGGTAAGTGCCTACCTTTGTAAACTTTTTGAAGTTTTGCTATTCTTCTAACATTCTTTTTTATTATATAGTACTACTGTTAATAATTGCGAAAACTTTTGTTCTCGCTAAAGTCCGTTAGATACACTAGTTTAGTTTTATGTGTATAAATTAACGAAAAAAGTTTGTCAAAGAAATTTTCGGTAACTTACCCACGTAATTATCACATGGGCATTAAGTATTATAGTTAATATTAATAATTGTTATCTTCCACATTTTTTTAATAATTTTAACTATTATATAGTGAATTAAACATTATCAAAAATATTTAAACCGAATGTTCGTAGTAGAGCCAAAAGAGAGAGTATACTTGACTTGCTGACGAATCTTCAGCCTTATTTCTTACTACTGACACGTTAAAACTTGTAGTTTCATTAATGTTGTGCTAACTTGAAAGTGCAAGGCATCTCGATATGATTTTTTTTTCGTTTTAACAAACTGTAAGGCAGCTAAGTTTCTAGTCTGGAATGTAATGATATAAAAGCTTTTGCAGCTATATAAGTTCATTTTGTAAAACTTTTTCTTATCTTTTATAGTTGCAAACTTTTGTATTCTGGACCAATTTTAAACGTATTCAGGTTAACACTATTAGTTACTTAAGTTTAATGGTTAAACTGCCACGTAACAATTTTCTAGAATTAAAAATTACTAAAATCAAAGTTTTGAAACGTTCATAATACTACATAATATAATATAATTAATATAAAATTATTATAGAATTAATATTAATATTTCATGTTTTTAGGTATTCCTTATTTATGTAATATTTAAAAATGTATATAATTACAGCTATTACAATAAGAAAATGTAATATGTAGTGTTGTGATACATAGCTTATGTATATACCTAAATGTGATTAAAGTACATAAACATAATTACTTTATTTCAATTGTAATTTCACAATTTTTCTGTGTAAATTAGTTATTTAGTGAAGGTGGTGTATTTATTGTGGTTAGAAATCATTTATTTTTTGTATTATAATTCGTGTGTTCAGCTTATTCATTTGTTTATACATAAATCATCACACATACATGTAATATAAAATAATAAATGGGAAGTTGTCAAATTTTTAACCGAAACTTCGTTCTTCTGTAATGTATGTAGTTTTTTAATTAAGCAAACCAATGTTTTATGTTTCGTCTACTATACGAGTTGTTCCATTTTAAAATAATGTCTGCCTATGTACTTAATGTCGTCATAACAGCTTGTAGACTCAATTTTTAAGTTTAAGAAATAAGTGGTACTGCATGATTTTAATTTGGATAGCATTACATTTGATCATTTTTTAGTTTGGACATTTTACAATCAACTTTTAATCTACAGGGTAGCCCAATAACTCGAGGAAGTCGAATATTTCATTCAATATCGTACTGTTTAAAGAATGTTTCAACTAAAAGTTGTAGGATCGAACCATTGCATATTTGTAAAATATTTATAAACATACAGGTTGCTTCGAATGATTGAGCCTCCGCGCCGACCTATTTTTTAAATGGAACATCCTATATATGATGTCATATTCCTCTATGTCCATATCTTTGTTTTTTGTCTTAAATGCAGCGCCCAATCTAAAAACACTCGAATTTGTTCCTATAAATATGTCTATCATCTTGAATTTGCTACTTTGATGGGCATGGAAAAATCATTTCTATGATATGGAGAAAAGGTCACCTGTGAAAGATTCTCCTATGTAGCAGTGGTTTTCATTCCTCTGTAATTGATTATTTAAAAACTACAAATTTGTCCAAAAAAAGCGTTTTAACTCCTGAATGAAAATTGGCCTAAATAGACTTTTTTTGGTTGATTGTATCATCCCATGTATTTATGATATAGCCTCAATTATAATTGTATTTTTCAGAAGTATATCAGGAATATATACGTAGACAGTAACCAAGTATATATCTAATAAAATATCACTCAAAATTCGTTTTAAAGAGCACTTGGCTGATCTCAGATATGGTCAATAGGATGAATTTACTGTTGCTCTAGATATGCTTCACAAAGTAAATAATATTTCCTTAGTTAAGGAAGCAAATAATAAGGCTGAACTCGACTATTAAAACTTGTAATTTTCTGTTCAATATTTACGCATTATTCTAATTATGATTATTATTGTAGTTTTGGTGTTTCAGTGTTGTGTAATTCATAGGCCACAAGAGTTCAAGTTCTTCCAGTAAAACCTTCTATATTAAGTATTTGTTAATAAGAACCAAGAAGTTCCTATTATTAACTGATTTGAAACCTCTGCGTTACTATGATTTTACATGATTGGTTTTTTATCATGCATTAAATGGGACACAATGCATGCTAAACAATTTATGGTAGGTACACTAAAAGTTCATTAAAACGCTGAAACATTAGATCAGGGTCTAAATGAGTAGGTATGTTCTTAAGTTCCAAAACTTGTTTTGATGAGAAAAGCGAAATATACGTTTATCATTTAATAACAGTTTCTTTTATCTTCCTTTCCCCAGTACTTGTTGCCCCATTCCTCGTTCCTGTATCTAAACCTCACCGTATAATTTTTTTCCTTTTTGTGGCGACCACATGATCGCGGTGCACAGTCGCTTACGTACTGAAGAGCAACGATTGATTCCTATTGGCCGACCAATAACGACTCGCCGAGACCGGCCAGAATCCTTTATAAGCGAACGCTGTTACCCACAGTAGAAGTCATTGCCGCAAACGAAAGCAACCAACACCGACCCGTCAGCCTGCATTCCAGAGCTAGTCTACCCTCCGGCGACCGACCAACCTACCTACTGCCTGTACCTGCATTATTAACCGCTTCCCACGTTGTTAAAATAATTTGTAAATAGAAATGTTAGTTGTTTTCACAACTTCCAAAACTTTATTGTTTAATTGGCACGACCACCAAATAGCTATTTCCGTCTACTTTTCTTGTTTTTGTACATTCCTCGTCCTCCTTATTATATCCTTTCTTACACTCACTCCCTCTTCTCCGAACCTCTCTACTTCTTCCATCTCCTACCTGTTTCTCTTATAGTATTCTTCCTTGCTTTCTTGTCTTATTTCACCTTCCCTTTTTTTACCTCATTCCAATATTCCTGTAGTATTTTGCAACCAACTCTTCCTCGTATTTTAATGCCCTTTCTACCCTTATTTTTTCTACTTGTACTACCTCTCTTACTATATACCCTTGCGTGTCCTTATCCCAAAACCCACTTCCACTATTTTTCCTGAAGCCCTTCCACTTCTTTTTGCTCCAGCCACCCCGTAAAGCATCACACTTTTTATTAGTTTGTCAAACAACAGTTTCCTTCTCCCTAAATCCATTTCGATCAACCTTTCCTCCACACTTGCTCTATTAATTCCCTTTATTCATTCATTCCTTTATGTGCTCCCCATCCTTGTTGTCCTGTCTCAACCTCCATATACGTAAATTCTTTCACCTGCTGTATTTCTTTGTCTCCTCATTTCCTTCGGTTCTAAATACTAGTCTCTTCGTTTTCCATTATTGTTTTCTTTTTAGGTACCTTTCTCATCATCCCTTCATTTCTTTTTGTTCCTTCGCTACCTGCATATAAGTAGGTACACATAGACTATACCACCACTCCTCCCGTCTGCTGCTCTTTTAGTGGTTTTTCCAGATAACCTATATAAGCTGCAAATCAGGTGGGATCCAGATGTAGTTGCAGGGTTTAATATGAAAAAAACTAAGTGAAGAGGTCAACCATGCAGTGAGAAGTGCAGTTCGCCCACCGCTCTACATATTTGTTAGTGTGTGCAAAGGCTGAGCCATTTTCTCTTCATTGTAACTTCTAATTGATGATTCATTGAAATACAATAAGTACCTATGTGTATAAAAATTACTTTATTCGTTCAAGTGCTTAAAATACATATTTGTAACCAATGTTGATACAAGTAATTTTGAAAAAGTTTAAATCATAAATCTAAGATCGTTTTTAGATTTACTTCATCTTCTTTACAATTTAAACCTTTTTAAAAGGAATTTGAATTTGCAGATTTAAATATTAAAAAAAGAAAAATTAAAACACTTTAAAAGTATAAAATAAGTATTTGAAAAACTATTTTAGAGGTCAAAGTTTGAAATACGAAAATATAATTTAAATAAAAAAAATTCTTAAATTTTCCTTAAATTGACAGTAATGTAAAAACATGTACTGGGTGGTCCATCCAAGTTGGGCACTTTCTTACGAAAACACCTACAAAATGGACCTAGGTGTCTGGAGTCAATTTTAATGCGAAAATTACTGGCACAAAAAGAATTCTGCTATTTCTAATCGTTTGGCCGCTAGGGGGCGTTTCTAGAATTTGGTCGCTTTCTTTAATACCCCATAATCTTTCTCTTCCATAAGAAAATTTGGACCACTCGGTACAATCATATACGTAAACATGGGTACAATATAGATATAAAATTGACATTACATTATTAAAAAAACTATACAGGGTATACCACGGAACCCGTTCATTAGAAGTTTCTGGGGTCCCTTATTAGTTATGAATTTGAAACTTTCAGGTTAAGGATAACCCATAGCCTTCTTTTGTTCTAAAATATTGTCGATGTTGTACAACTTCCGGAAGGACCGGAAGTCGCCATTCATCTTCTTATTTTAAATGGAACCCCCTGTATATTATTGCATTTTTGGATTATACAATCAATTCTGCGTTAATCTGTATTAGATTATCCTATACCTATCTTCAACTGTTTTTGAGATATTATGATTTTTTTGAAAAATTTGCGCTTTGCGGAGGGATGTTTAATAGCCCACCTTTTGCTCTTCTTTGAACGCAAAACATTCATACTTTACAAACACGAAGTAAAACCATAAGGGTTCACAAAATGCATTTGCAAACCTATCACAGATTATACAGGGCGTTCAAAATTAGTGGCAACGTTAAAAAACTTCAAACACCAAAAAGTCATTTTTTTCAAATGGAACACCCCGTATATTTTTACATATTTGGAAGGCGATTTAATTTACGCATCGATAAACTATAGGTATCCCTATACCTATCTTTAGCGGTTTTGTAGTTATTAACACTTTTTATCTAATATTGATTAAAACTGCACTCAAAACCTATGCACATTTGAAAGTAGGCTGTGAGTATGCGAAAATAAAATACGGTAATGAACGTCTAACAGGGTTGAGTGCAAGAACAGGTCTCTACTTTTTTTGTAGACACCTGAACTCCCTTCTTTTGAGAACAAGTGTGCACTTTTAACGTATTTTGAACAATCTTATGTAATTTAATAGTTTGCTCTCAATAAAAGGTATTATTATTATTATACTTCGGTTTTTATCGATACTTAGGCCAAGCCTGGTTAACTAACCGCACGGATCGAAATCAAGTAAGTATTATTATTATTATTATTATTATTAGTATGATTAGACAAACGAATGTTTATCTGGATGTCATGCTCATTAAAGCAAACAGGTGGTAAACAGTAAACAATTTTATAAAATGGAAGCAGTTAACGCATATTCCAATACTGACATTTTGAATTTATTTTATATCCATTAAAGTCATTTTTATTTGTTTGTTGTATAAATAACATCATTAAATTCGTTTTGCAAAAGTAATTGTTTTTCCTGTTGTCATACTCACAGCCTGCTTTCAAATGTGCATAGGTTTTAAGTGCAGTTTTAATCAATATTAGATAAAAGTGTTAATAACTACAAAACCGCTAAAGATAGGTATAGGGATACCTATAGTTTATCGATGCGTAAATTAAATAGCCTTCCAAATATGTAAAAATATACGGGGTGTTCCATTTGAAAAAAATGACTTTTTGGTGTTTGAAGTTTTTTAACGTTGCCGCTAATTTTGAACGCCCTGTATAATCTGTGATAGGTTTGCAAATGCATTTTGTGAACCCTTATGGTTTTACTTCGTGTTTGTAAAGTATGAATGTTTTGCGTTCAAAGAAGAGCAAAAGGTGGGCTATTAAACATCCCTCCGCAAAGCGCAAATTTTTCAAAAAAATCATAATATCTCAAAAACAGTTGAAGATAGGTATAGGACAATCTAATACAATGTTACGCAGAATCGATTGTATAATCCAAAAATGCAATAATATACAGGGGGTTCCATTTAAAATAAGAAGATGAATGGCGACTTCCGGTCCTTCCGGAAGTTGTACAACATCGACAATATTTTAGAACAAAAGAATGGTACGGGTTATCCTTAACCTGAAAGTTTCAAATTCATAACTAATAAGGGACCCCAGAAACTTCTAATGAACGGGTTCCGTGGTATACCCTGTATATATATATTTAAAATTAAGTAAAAAAAACTTATGAAATAGATACAACACAATTAATCAGTCCTTTTCTGTCTGTAACCACAGTCGTTTTCGTTTAAAAGTATTGACGGGCGAACCCAACACATCTTCCAATTCAGAATTTTCGTTTTTCTCCGGAGTTTTCGTACCATTTTTGCTATCTCGAAACAATTTACATTCTTCATTTTCTTCTGAGCTTTTCGAACGATACGAAGACATCACCTTTTCTAACAATTCAAACATCTGTTCCCGTTCTATGTGATGGTCAGGTACGACACATGGATGCACTTCAAGCGGTTTTAGAAATAATAGAAACTGTTCGATTTCTTCGAACGATGCGTGACAAGAATAGCAAACTCGATAATCTCCCCTTTCCACTTGTATACGATCCATATTTTTATTTTTCCACCACAGTGTCGACGGTTTGATCGTTCTTACTATTAATGTCTCGTTATTTTCTTTGCAAATTTTTTTAAATTGACTACCGCAGCTAGCGTGTATTTGAGTTTCTGTCGAATTTAATGTTATCGATTTATCCATTTCTGGTATGCATTTGTATAAGTTGTAGGTAGTCGGATTCACATGTATCGGCATACCGACTATTTTGGCAATTTCCATAAATAAGTATTCGGAACCGTAGGTAGCGCTTGGAACAATTTTAATTATGTGAGCAGAACTTTGTTTAATCCACTCTTGTATCACCGTAAACATATGGTTTATACTATCACTTCTTGGAGGAAATTTGAAGTAGGACAAATTAAAAAATGTGGTGTCCAAGTACATTTTGTCAATTCGTTTCACTTTGCCCAGAGAATAAAATGCTTTATACTTTCGTAAATCACTTGCAGAGACGCGGTAGTCACCAGTGTATAGTATAGTCTTATCGACAGTTTCAAACAAAAACATAACGGAACCGGGACAGTGACCGGCAGGTAAGGCGGTAACTGTCAAGTGAGTGTCTTTGTCAGGTATTTTAATTAACGTTGAATTATAAATTTCGATTTCGATTAATTTCGATTCAATTTGTGGATAGAGATGTTTTAGAATTTTCACTGATATGGGTGTCGCATAAAGGAACACTTCGGGTCTTACCAACAGAGACGTTTGAAAGCTCCAATTCGGTAAACCGCGCATGTGATCAGTATGGCAATGTGATAAAAAGTAAACGAGAGAATTTTCGTTATTTTTTTCAAAGCGGTCGACGCTTATTTCGGAAATTTCGATAATTTTTCCATTGAAAGTACTCATTTCACAATTTAAGCGGAAATTGGAACTAACGGAAATTACAAGTAGGCGTGTTTATTGTGACGTCAGGGCGTCATTTTCTGTTGGTGTAAGTACGGCTTACCATCCAAGCAGTAAGTTCTCTTTATTGTACTGATTTGTGCGTTGTGGAAGGATATTCAACGTGTGGTAAGTGTCGATTCGTATTCTTGCGTACATTATCTAAAAGCTAATATATAATACATGACCAAAATCACTACCAGTATTAAATTTATACGTATTTAGTGAGAACGGGCGAACCACTTTTTTGGGAGGTTATGGTAATCTTGTTTAATAATATCATCGTATTCATTCTAATATTTATTTGTTAGTGTTCCGGGGTATATTATACCCCAGTATCTCTATTTACAGCTATAAAGATAAAATTAGAGAAGCTAGAGACCTCTAGCTGTCGATAGCTTTAGTTCATACATATTTTAAAAGAACACGCCTGCGGTACCCTGTCTATGGGCTTTTAGTTTGATATCAGATCTCGACGAAGACGATTGGGGTATGCTATATCCCGGATCACTATTTACGTAATTTTTCGTGTACATCGCATTGAATGGAAAATACGACGGTTTTTAGTTTATTTCGCAAACGTTATTTGTTAATGTGGTAGGTACATTTGAGCAATATGTCATAGGACTAGTTTGGTGGATTGTACGCGGATGATGAACCTGTTATAAGCAGTGACTCCGAAGGAGAAGAAGTTGAGGCAGAAATAAACATAGAAGACGGAGAAGAAGACTCAAAAGAGGAAGTGTCTGAAAATTTGTGTAGAATCGGAAGAGTCTGAAAATGTTTCATTTGCCAATAGTAATAGGTATTTCTTGGATAAAGGTAAATCAAAATGGTCAAAACTTCCAAACACCCGAAACGTAAGAACCAGATCAGAGAATATAATAATTCATTTACCGGGCCGGTGTCATTAGGGTCGCGCGAGAAAAGAGTTGTTGGCTACTTTTTTTCACAGAAGTTGTTCGTTAACAAAATGTAGCAACTAAAGCCCCTAAGTATGATAAAAGATATTAGTACTTAGTAAAACCTACTGACAAACTTGAAATCAAAGCAGTGATTGGCCTGCTGTATTTGAGTGGATTATACAGTGCTCGCCAAAAAGTCGGCAGCAAATAGATTTTTTTTATTTTTGATTTTTTAAAAAAACTTTTTACGGCAATAATTTGAGCTAGTCTGAAAACCTATTTACCCCCTATCAGATATACCGAGTGATTTTCACTTAGCTAGAAAATGGCGTTTTTCAAAATTATCTAAATTCTAAGTGCTATTTTTCGTAAATTAAGCAAGATTTCAATAAGATTTTTTCATCGTCTGTCAGTTTTAGCTTACCGAACAATCTCAAAACCAGAAAATGAAGTAGGCAAAATATGAGAAAGCTGTCGATTGTTTTACTATTTAATTGACTATATAAACTGAATAAAGAGCCAGAGTGTGACCTACCAAATTTCACCAATTTTTTGTCCACTCAAAAGAAATACAAGTTTTATAATAAACATTTATTACAAAGGATATTTAAAAGTTTGTGTATTTATATATTTAGAAAATTAAAGATTAATATTGTGGCGTAGATGTTGTAAGAAGACCATTGTAAAAACCTTCGTGTGAGGGCGGACCTCTGTATACATGGGGGCGAAGCATATTGAATCGTTGTTAGGACCTCTTAAGTTTTTTTTGTTAACCTGCCACCTAAAAATACTTTTAATATTAAGACGTAGGTATTTTTTTTGACCTAATAATAATCAATTAATTAGTAGATTTTAAGGGAGGTGGACAAAAGAATTAATGGATTTTGAGGGCGGTGGACTAAAGAACTAGTGGACGTAGCGGCCAGTGGACAAAAAAATTAATGTAATTGGAAGGCGGTGGACGAAAGAATTAGTGGACGAAATGGAATGGACGAAACGTCACACAATCGTTTTTGAACGGTAGACCGCGTGGTATACGGTAGACCGCATGCTATAGTAGTAATGTTACGGTTAGACCGCATACTATAGTGGCACCGAAAAATCTCCTCATTTAGGCAACTGTAAAACAACATCTACAGGATTTTTGTGAAAGTAATTAATCAGCAAGGGTAAATTAGGGTTTTTAGAAGCCACGTAAATAGATATTCATTATCATTGAAAAACATTTCTCCCATAAAGTATGTTGCACCAAAAACGTAAAGATTATGCAACAATATTACTTTTCTGTAAATAATAACAAACCTAAAGGAATAATTAGCAATTTCTATTGTTTTTTCCAATTATAAATCTTTAAAGTTTTTAACGAAATCAAATTGAATTTTGAAATCATGTGTTGGTAAGTATGTGAAAGTGAAAATTTGAAAATGTTGCAAAAAATTAAAACTTTAGTTTTAGCGGAAGTTAAAGGAAAAAAATATTTTCTGACCTTGAGATTGTTCGGTAAGCTAAAACTGACAGATGATGAAAAAATCTCATTGAAATCTTGCTTAATTTACGAAAAATAGCACTTAGAATTTAGATAATTTTGAAAAACGCCCATTTCCTAGCTAAGTGAAAATCACTCGGTATATCTGATAGGGGCTAAATAGGTTTTCAGACTAGCACAAATTATTGCCGTAAAATTTTTTTTAAAAAATCAAAAATAAAAAAAAATCCATTTGGTGCCCACTTTTTGGCGAGCACTGTATAAGGCAAATCGCCAAAATACCGCGTATCTCTGAAACACTGATGGTAGTGACATTGATTTGTTCGGCACAACAATGTCACAGCAAAGATATTATATTTTACTACAGTCACTACGATTTGACAACGTACCTCACCAATAGAACACAACGTAAAGAGATTGACACACTGGCAGCAATTCGAGGAGTATTCGAACATTTTGTTGATAACTGTAAGAGGCATTATACGCGTAATGGAAACCTAACAATTGATGAGAAGTTGGAGCCATTCAGAGGAAGGGTGTCATCCTTCAATATATCCCCGGGCAATAAACCTGCGAAATATGGGTTAAAGGTATTCCTCTCGTTGACCTCGCAGTTCAAAGACGATATTACGTCATAATATGTTCCAAAAAAATCTAAAAATGTCACTCTCTTTTCTACTTTACACCATATAGTACTTTGAATAATCTGGTGATAAAAAATTGCCTGAAATGACCGATTTTTATAATTCCACAAAGCGCGGTATTGATACTTTGGACGAACTATCTGCTAATTACAGTGTCGAGGCCGTTCACTAGCGGTTGGCGAGACTACCTGACTGTTGTGATCCTAATTAGTAATTACTCATTGTTATGCTGCTTAGGATAATTGACATTAACGTAAAAGTGCAAGTTGAGGAAATCCAGTGGCGTGATAGTGATTACACCAAATTTTTAAATTAACAGATTTTTAGTAATTTGAGAAAATGTTGTAAAAAATTGTTTAACTAGCAGGATGTAATTGCATATTTGACCGTAGTTTTTAGTTCTGATTAACATTTTTTAATAACAATTTTCGATATTGTCAAACATAAAGGTACTTTACTCTTGAGCAAAATTCATATTTTTTGACAAACCGCGCACACGACTGAAAAAATTTAATATCTCATGATTGTATTTTAGATTTTAGAACATGCAGAGCTTTTTATAAAGAATAACTTTTTTTCGTAAAATTAGTAATAAACAAGGGAGGCGGGGGTAATAGTAGATGGGGGTAACAGTGGACGAACGTTACAATTTCTTTAAATTTCGCGCTAAAATTGTGTTTCCAATGGTGTCTGATACTTTGGTATGTGTTTGACAACCAATGAACTGTATACTATTTATACGTACCAGTATACAGTTCATTGTTGACAACATAACAAGATTCAATTGCTGGTAAGTTCACATCTTAGTTAAAATACTATCGTTAAAAGGAACCCTTACCTTTCAACTTGACTCTCAAGTTCATACCTTTGCTTATATAAAACGATATAATGAGGAAACGGCTGATTTGAAAGTTCAATGATTGTGATACGGTGGAAGTACGAAGTTGAGGTTATGTTGTGTGGTTTGTAGTTTTCAATTAACTTAAGCTCTGTTTACACTGTAGCCAGTCCACTATTACCCCAACAATAAGGGAATAGGGAGGGAATAGTGGACAGAGTCTGGGGGGATTAATGGACGTACATTCTGATCGCTTTTCCTATTACAGATCATGCCGAGAAACTACAAATCTCAAAATAAAAGTGCAATATGACGCAGCAACACTTAAAATGGCTCTAAAGGAAGTGAACTAAACTAAAACTAAAAAAAACTAAACGACGGGAAAGTACCCCTGTCCAATAATCGAGCGAACATTGCAGACCGACTTGTAGATGTTGGAACAGAAGAACCTGCTCAATTGACAGGACAGTCAGAAAGATCAGAATTCGAAGATAAAAAGTACAATATTAGTTGTATGAGGAATTATAAGGGTAGCGAAACTACTTTCATTTTTCCGAAAGTTTTGGATGAATGTACAGTTACAGAAGACCAGATTGTTGCTGTTCTAAAGCGGCCAAAAATAAGAAGAGGTCTTTACACGTTTACATTCTAACCGTAAGGGAAAAAGGAAGCGTCAAAAGTCGAAAACAATAAATTTTTTAAGGATTTTTTATTAATTTCAGAATGAATTTTACGTTTAAATAGTTTATAGAGTCATATTTGTGTTATTTTTCATCCGAATATAAAAATTTTTTTACCAATTTTTTTTATTTCACTTTGCCAATTGTCCGCAATAAAGCGCATTTTTAAATACAGTGTTATATGGGAATAAAGCGCCACGTCCACAATTACCCCCTGGGGGAAATAGTGGAAAAAATTTGTGACAAAAAATTATCATTTTTTTATCGGCTATGTATTAATCTGTTTAATTCAAAGAAATTCCTATAATGCTTGGATCCCTAACAGAACGTATGTCAAACAGAATTTTTATAATCCACTCTATACTTTTTTTTTGTACAGTCTTCCTGTCCACTATTATCAGGTTGGTCCACAATTCCTCCCCTCCCCCCTATCAATTTGATTTCAACCAACTTCAAATCTGTAACTAATTATGGCATATACTATACAGGGTGTTTTTTTGGGAGCTTTAGTTAAACGTTTCTGGGAATGTTTTATAGGTAGATTTTTGAAAATTTGTGCTAAGGGGTTACTCAAAAAGCCGAATCGATCTAAAATATTTTCAAAATGGCAGCACTTCCGGAAATGCCGGAAGTAGCTACCAACTTCGTTATTTTAAATTGCAACCCCTATTTTTTATTGCCTTTTTTGATTCTACGCAGGCCCGGACTGGCTCCTTTGGGGGCCCTTGGCTAGAAATTCAAAAGGAGCCCCTTACCGGGGAATTTAGAGAGAATAGAATATTAGAATACTTATGTATCTTTTGAAAATTAGGCTTACATGCCTAAAAACCACATTTAGCTATTTTGCCACTCGGAAAGTAGTTGAGTAAAAAAGTAAGCTTTTTCTGTTGTATTTTACTTACTTTCACAATAAATATTTATATAATTTTTATATACCGTTCCTAAACTAGTTCCATGCTAGAAAAAATAAGTATACTAATTAATTAAGAGTGATTACGTACTTAAAAATGAGATTGAGTAACATTTTTAGTTTTAGGCACCAAATCACACGGTTGAAGCCATAAAAATCTAAATCCTACTGTAATACCTTGTAGATGTTAAAAGGTACACAACGGTAATAAAAAACCAAGCATATTGAAAAAAACAATGTCCTCTAATTGTGATTTACTTGTTACAAATTGTAAAATATATTTAATAACAAAAAGAAAAATGGTTCTACAATACTTTGGTGCAGACACAGCAAATTAAGAAAGAAAAAACTAAGACTGAGCGAGTGAGCGTCGCGACAAAGAGGTTAGTTATATTACTTGACCTGCGCGCGCATTCTAGATTTGAACAATCAAGAAAGACCAGGTTTCGCACAGCAAAACTTCAATACTTGTTTGCATTTAAGTTCTTTGGTCGCAACGCGCTCTTTATCTGAGACTATGAGCACTGCATAAAACGCGATGAGTCAACCAACACCCCTCTTCTGTCGCTACTACGTAGGCTACCAAAAAGAAAAACCAACTGGCAACTACTTAGTGCTTAAAATTGATTGTTAACGCGTAAGATTACTGGGAAATAAATTATCAAATTACTCTGATGTAACTAATCATAAAATAGCATATCCATTTTTTAAGGGCCTCTTCGGGGCTCCCTCGGGCTGGGGGCCCTCGGCAATCGCCGACCTTACCAGTCCGGGTCTGATTCTACGTGAAATTTCATAACTTTTGATACTAACATGTCAATATCTACAAGTTATAGTTTTTAAGTTATTTTCATTTATTTAAAAAAAATGGCGGATGCAGACGTGAAAACGGTTGTAGCTATGGCAACCGAGTTTTCACCAGCGCATAGAGGAAGAATAGGGCTTTCTTTTGGTGTACTTAAAAAAAAATTATGTTGCGTATGACGTCACCTATGAGGCTCCAAATTTAAGAAAATTCAAAGACTGAAAACTCAAATTTTTTAAATGAAATGACCATTTTCTTACTATTGCATTTGATAGAGAATCAAAATGGGCATATTTATGTATTACATGTTCCTATCCCTATCTTTAATAGTTTCTGACTTATTCTCATTTCATTGCAATGATACCATTTTTTTCGGATTTTTTAGTTGGCCTTATGGTAAACGAATTTTAAACCAATCAATCCGTCACCTGTTAGTTTCAAATCAATTTACAACCTTGTCTTTTTCAACACATGCTCAAAATGGGCGCCTTCATGTTCCAAACACAAACTCTTTTTCGTGAATGTTCTCGTGTGGAGTATTTGTTACGACAAGAATTGGGTCGCAACGAATTTAAATGGAGCAATGGCCGCGGTAATTCAGTGCTAGTAGACACGTGGTCGTAGGTTAGCGAAAATGAGCGAAAAAAAGTAAGAAATTGTGGTAGTAAAATAGGGAAAAATAAGTGAAGAAAAGGGCCCCACGTAATTCTTGTAGGAAAATAAGCTGCTAATCAGAATTACGAAGATATTAACAGTTAGAATCGTAACGAAGTCAAATCTGAAAGAGAACGGGGTGGTTTTAGCAATAAATAGAAAAGTAAATAAATTTAAGGTGATTATAATGAATAAATTCAAATAAACAAAAAAATATTACACAATAAAATTAGGTTTTATAAATACAAAAAAAAGTTGGTTATTAAATAGTAAAATAATTACTTAACTTTTGCAAATTAAATATTTAATTTTATAGCACAAAATACGGGATCTAAATTACCTTTAAGGGATTTAAAAATTGTAAGTAAAATTACGTTAAATTAAGTAAACAAATTCAGCTATAGGGATGCGATTTTAAAAATACAATAGACAGTAATCGATGGTTAAATAGAAAATCCTACCTTTCTTTTGTTAAAGTTGAGTCGGATGTTGGAACTCCTGTGCACAGTTTTCCAAGTCCTTAAACAAAATAAAAACAAGGGTCGCTGGGCATTACAGCGAGCCGAAATGAATAATTACACGAGTACTATCCTGTGATTCAAAAATCGGATACCAAATATAAATTAAGTTCAAATTTAAATAGTTACGTTAAGTCAAAAGAATTTAAAGGTAATTCGATAACAAATTAATATTTAGCAAGTAGAAAATTAAATTAGCAAATAAACTATCAATTTAGGAAGTGCAAACGAAATAAAAAGGTAAAGTTACGTTACAGCAAGAGCAAATATGTATAGCAAATTTTAAATAGTAAAAATGGTTAATGTTTAAACAGAATCTTTTAAATAAAATAGTAGGTAAAATTAAAGTATAAAAAGTTCAATATAAGGAGCAAAGGGGAAAACTAAAATTGGTTTTTTCCACTTAGCGACGGTATATACTGTAAAGATGAAATTAGAGAAGTTCTCGTAGCGGCGATCGAGGGGTTGAAGAAACAGTTGGTTTCCCACGTAGGTCGTCGGTAACGGAAGTAGATTTCGGAGAAAGATGTAGGAAAATTGTAGAAAAGTTAGAGGTAGCTTTTTTATACTGGTGTAAAACCGCTGGTGATAATTAATCCCAGCGTTTAAGAAGAAAACTCACGTACACTTTTTTTTTGTGTTAAATAGCCGTAAAAATACGTATTAGATGATATTCGGACAAGCAGATGGTTCGAAAAATCACTAATTAGGGTGAAATATACGCCAAAGCCGATTTAATAGAGTTTCAGAAATGCGTAATATTCGAACACAGGCAAAAAGTACGAAGTGACCGGTAATAAAGCAAGCAGCTAACTGAAGAAATGAAGTGAAGAAAAGGAGGCTCCTGACCCTAAGGCGGAGTTCAGAATAAGCAGACTTAATACAAAGAACAAAGAGGAATGAATAGATCTATAGTGCAACATAGTAGCAACTTTGTAGCGAACGAAGAGACTTCAGAAGGTTTAGATTACATAGGACTAAGATAACAGGTCAAGCTCTACAATGTAGGAAATTTAAAGAGTATTAGTTATTAATAAAGGAAATTAGAATATTTCAAATAGAAAATAGGGAATTAACGCAAGGGCGTTACATATTGTATGACTTGTGATTCAGTATTGAGCATATTCTTGCAGACGCAGCTCTTCTGTTGCAGGAACAACAATATTGCGTAAAATTTCCACATCTGACCAAGTAATGTTCCCCAAAAAATAGTCCTGGTTCCTTAACATTTGCCTACTCGTAAAACTCTTACATTCAAACAATTTTATTCCAGTGTTCGGATGGTACGTTCACTAGAACGCGGTCTTTCTGGATATCTCTCAATGAACGTATGACAGGCATGTGACGCGATTCTGTTCATTTCACCATAAATAACAATTAGATTCCAAAAATCTCAATATGTAAAACCATTGCGAGCCATTTTTCATTTTTTTCGATTATTGAAAAACTAATGTTAACCTATTACAGGTGACGGTTTAGTATCACTTGATTTGTTCAAAACTGGATTGCCATGGTCCATGTCATAGTCGACTACTACAAAAAATTCGAAAAAAATGGTATCAATGCGATAAAATGAGAATAAGTCAGAAACTATTAAAGATAGGGATAGGAACATGTAATACCAAAATATGCCCATTTTGATTCTCTATCAAATGCAATAGTAAGAAAATGGTCATTTTATTTAAAAAATTGAGTTTTCAGTTTTAGAATTTTCTTAAATTTGGAGCCTCATAGGTGACGTCGTACGCAACATAATTTTTTTTTAAGTACACCAAAAGAAAGCCCTATTCTTCCTCTATGCGCTGGTGAAAACCCGTTTGCCATAGCTACAACCGTTGTCAAGTAATGAATTCTTAAAGAACCGTCTGCATCCGCCATTTTTTTTAAATAAATGGAAATAACTTAAAAACCACAACTTGTAGATATTGACATGTTAGTATCAAAAGTTATGAAATTTCACGTAGAATCCAAAAATGCAATAAAAAATAGGGGTTGCAATTTAAAATAACGAAGTTGGTAGCTACTTCCGGCATTTCCGGAAGTGCTGCCATTTTGAAAATATTTTAGATCGATTCAGCTTTCAGAGTAACCCCTAAGTACACATTTTCAAAAACCTACCTATACAACTTTCCCAGAAACGTCTAACTAAAGCTCCCAAAAAAACACCCTGTATACAATATATTTTCATTCAAGCTTCCACGAAGTATTTTATTTGTAAGAATATTAATTTTTGGTTTATATACAATATACATATATGTATATAACTACCCCCTCCACACCTCAGACACAACCACGCCGGATTCTGCACAAATGAGTCATTGTTTTTCTTTCCACCCTTAAGGGAGATGGGAGTGGAGAGGGTGACGGACAATTTGTAAATCACGAAAAAATGTTAAGAGGAAAAAAAAGCAAAAAAAGATCGTTTTTCTGCGGACGTGCAATTTTCCCCCTTTCCACCCCCAAAAAAGGGGTTGCAGTTGGGGGTTAAATTTGCAATTTGAGTATCGTTTTTTATGGAGAATCCAAAAGCAATAAAAAATAGGTATTCCCATTTAAGTTTTGAAAACTCACCCCCGCTCCACCCCACAGGAGGGGTGAGGGTGATGTTTACGTTTCATGACTCAATAGGTTTCAACAAATAAAGGAATAGTACATTGTGTATCGAGTAGGAAAAGCGTAACATTCCCGGACGATGTGAATATTGTTGGGTGAGGCGCCAGCCGAGCCCAGCAACACAGAGTCGGGGAATGTTGCTTTTCCTACGAGGTACACATACTATTTTTCCGCCGATTGTTAAAAAACAGACTGAAAACATGGAAATTCTAAAAATTATTTTATGAAGAAAATAATAAGTGATGCCTTGAAAATAACGAACGTCGGTATCCATGGAGAAGTAGGTACCAACATTGTAGCTATCAGACGACGCGATTTGCAATTCCAATACTAATTTTAATAACTTAATACAAATAAAACACCCAACCTGCCCCTTAATTATTTAATAGTGATGAATGTTGTGAGGCGACATGTTTCGGGAAACACTATTCCCATTTTCAAGCCAATGATCGTTTTACATCATTGGCTTGAAAATGGGAATAGTGTTTCCCGAAACATGTCGCCTCACACTTCATCGTTTTACATCATTGGCTTGAAAATGGGAATAGTGTTTCCCGAAACATGTCGCCTCACAATTCATCGTTTTACATCATTGGCTTGAAAATGGGAATAGTGTTTCCCGAAACATGTCGCCTCACAAATTCATCGTTTTACATCATTGGCTTGAAAATGGGAATAGTGTTTCCCGAAACATGTCGCCTCACAGTTCATCGTTTTACATCATTGGCTTGAAAATGGGAATAGTGTTTCCCGAAACATGTCGCCTCACAACATTCATCACTATTAAATAATTAAGGGGCAGGTTGGGTGTTTTATTTGTATTAAGTTATCTACAACCCCCTTTGTAAGTCATGGACTACACTATGACTAATTTTAATACCAATAATAATCAATAATTAACACTTGTAATAATTGTAATATAACAATAACTATTAATAGAACGAAATAATTAAATATGACTTGTTAAATGGGTTTTCATTAGTACCTTGTTGAATGTTTTAATTACTGTAAGGAAATGAACATTTCTTTACAGTACAGAAATGAATATTTCCTTACAGTAATCGTTGGCTGCCTAGCAACGACTACATGCACCGGAATCTTGTCCTTTTCCTTTCAAAATTCTGTCAGAAATGTGATAATTTTTTAACGATCGGCGGAAAACGTATTTTTTTCGTTTTGTAATTGGACGTGTGGTTCTCAGGGTGTATATTTTGACTTTAATGGCGTCCCGACGACGAACGGGTGATCCGATCAAAAAATTTACCAGCGATTTGGAATCAGTGAAGAATTTCCTATAAGATGACACCACTTCCAGCTTTCTAAACCCTGCAACATCGACCAACGCACAGACACACAGACATCCGGACGAATTTAGTAACCAACTTTTTGAAGTTGGTTGAAAAGTTTCCCATATGTTGCCAACTTTTACAGACATACTGTAGGTATAGTTGGCTTGTTGGCTATATAACAATTTGTTTAGTTTTGTTGTCATTTGCTAAATGTAACGTTAGTCTGTTTCTTTTGCTAATTAAAGTTCAGTTAAAGTTGTATTACTTTATTAAATCGTATATAACACTACCTCAAATAGTTTCTGAGCTATGGCCGGCCTCCTTTCTTAGTTGTACACTCGATACATTACCTCAAGTTCATAAGATTTATTTCTCATACTACCCTTAAGCTTCCCCTTTAAAAGTACAGGATGAATTGTGCTGTCAAAGATTATTTGACTTACATGCCCACTCGAATAAGAATTTTCTCCTCGTTGGAGCTGCATGTTATTGTTTTCAAAAAATCATGGAGAATTTTATTAAATGATTAGCCTATTGTAATCTAAAAATTATGTTTTGTTAAATACATAGGTTTATTTCAACAAAATAGGTAATACAAACCAAGAAACCGATTAAGTATATAAAAATGAAATAAAATAACTGTAAATTAAATGCACATTGTCACTAAAATGAAACGGATTTATGAATAATATTAGAATACGATGATTTTATTAAACAAAATTACCACAACCTCACAAAAAAGTGGTTCCCCCGCTCTCAATAAATACGTATAAATTTAAAACTGGTAATGATTATTATAGAAAATGAACGAAAGAATATTAATCGACACTTACCACACGTTAAATATTGTTACACAAACCACAAATAAATAAAAATCATTACAATTAAATGCCATAAGAGAACTTATTGTTTGGATAATAAGCCTTGCTTACACGATAAACGTGACGTCACCACTAATGACGGGTATTGTTGGCGGTTGTTCGGTTTTAAGGTTAATTAATATTTTATTTCCATAACCTATTTTACTCACAATTTTTGATTTATTTATTCGTTTCACTTTTTTTAAAATGTGTTTTTAGGATTATTTTCGACGGAAAAGTTACGATTCGTCATTAAATTAAATTAGAAAATTATGTATTAATGAAATGAACGAACGCGGCCATTGCTGTAATAAGGCAAAACTTGTGAAGGTCGACGCCATCGCTCGATATCGCGAGTGAGGTTGGAATTTTTCATTGTAAATTATATACTGAGTCCTTTTTCCTGTAGGATTCACCAAAATAAAGTGTTTTAACTATTACGTAAGTATACTTAAGTATTATAATACGTCAAAATCGTTTTCAAAAACTATATAACCTAGTGATGTAATTCGACTTTTCAATAAGGGAAAAGTTCGTAACGCGTAGTAATACAATTATATTGAGTTGGTTGAGACCCTACCCCCTTCATTTTGTTATTAAACAAAATTTTCTTTACCTAAATTGTTATCATCAACTCGTTTGTTTACGTTTTTCAAAATCATAAACTTCACTAACCTCAATTAAATATAACCTTAGTTGTCAAATCTAGTGATAACCTAACAAAATTTGTTTTTTAAATAGTTAAAGGATGAAACGGATCATTTAAAAATGGATGAAAGTTACACCTTAGTATGGGAGGATGGCTCGACGGTTATACAAACCGAAGAGGTAATCTGCGGTATCGATAACGATTGTACAATACTAACAGACAACAATGAATTCTCCGAAGTGTGCGAAGAAGTTGTCATTCAAGGCAACCATGACCGCGAAATCGCGGAACCTATTAATAATCAAGGTAACGGTATCATGTACGTAACCGAAGACGAAATGATGGTGATACAACAAACGTCCGACGAATCCTTCGTCGAAGACCAATTATTAGATATAACCAACGAAGAGGTCGTTACAGACACGTGGGGCGAAAATTGTTCAGAAATTATAGTTGGTTCCGAGGAGAACATCGAAGAGCCGAACGACGATATCGAAATACCTCTTCCTACGGATCAAGATCAATATACGGCGGCACGTCCCTATCCTTGCGATTTTTGTAGTCGTCGATTTAGGAAAAAATCTAATCTTATGAATCATATGGTCGCTCATCAAACCGATCGACCGCACGGTTGTAATTTATGCGGCGTTCGTTATATTAGAAAGTGTGATTTGATGAATCATTTAAAAATTCACGCCTACATTCCCGATACGGATGGTTTAGAAGAGGACGATGTTCAGACTATGGACGATTCCGATGTGGAAAAACAAAAAATGAAAAGTTATTTCAAAAAACGTAAAGGTTACAAGATTAAAAAGGAGGATATAGACGGTTCCAGCTCCCGTTCTTATAATTATATCGATGAAGATGTTAAACTTATGGAAGAAATGGAACATAAACCGGATCCGGATTTTTCCAGCTTTCTACCTCAGGAGAACCATCCGATGTCAGAACCAAGATTTCCTATTACCGATCCACGAAAACCATTCGTGTGTCAGCACTGTGGGGTCGGATTTGCACGTGAGAAAGCTTTAGCCTCTCATGCACGTGTGCACGGCGGTGATAGCCCCTTCGAATGCCGCACTTGTGAAGAAGTGTTTTGGGATATATCACTTATGCGCGAACATGTTCGCATTAAACATGGAGGAATAGAACAGAATTTCGACGACGATGACGACGACGAAGATTATTCAGATGAAGAAACTAAGTATGGCCAGTATTTCTGTCCGACCTGCGGTATGTCATTTCATCGACAAGATAATATGAGGCGCCATCAAAGAATTCATATCAAAGATGAACTGACAAAGGAGGCGGGGTTTGGTCATATCTGTAATGTGTGTGGGGAATCGTTTCCGGAAGCGTTGGAGCTTCTTGCGCATGCGGAAGTGCATGCCAGAGGATGGGAACACAGATGTATGATTTGTGGTGAGGTCTTTGTTAACGATGAAACCGTTGCAGCCCATGTGTTAACTCGCCATGGAAAGAGTTTACCACCTAATACATGTATGATGTGCGGCAGGACATGTAAGGATAGACGTACACTTCTAAAGCACTCTTTTGAGCATTCGCAGGAAAAATTGTTTGGCTGTTCAAAGTGCGATAAAACCTTTCATAATAAAGCTCGTTTAAAGCGTCACATGATCTCGCACAGAAATAAGGTTGTGTCATGTGAAGAGTGTGGTGAAGATTTTCCCGATGGAAGAACTTTAATGAATCATAGACATAGTCATAGTGGTGTGTCTGGTAGACATTTCCCTTGCGTAGAATGTGGGAAAACTTTTGGATCTCGAAGCTCACAACAAATCCATCACAGGATTCATACAGGTGAAAGACCATATGGGTGTAGGTTTTGTTGGAAAGCATTTGCCGATGGAGGAACATTACGTAAGCACGAGAGAATACATACTGGAGAGAAACCTTATGCATGTGCTGTATGTCCTCGTGCTTTCAATCAAAGGGTCGTACTAAGAGAGCATATACGTTCTCATCATTCAGGGCCGGATCCTAATTATAGTCACAGTATGACTCCATTTTCATGTGCTGTTTGTTCGGATCTTTTTGCAACGTCACAAGACTTGATTGTCCATTTAATTCATCATTGTGACCTAAATACTGCAATGAAAAGGCAACCACAGGTAAATATGTTTTTTTGTAATTCTATTGTCAATGAAAAATGCATTATACAGGGTAACCCAATCAAAAAAAGACTTTCGAGCTTTATAGCTATGTTGCATTTTTTTTTGATGTGCTAAGTTCCTATTTGGTATGGGATAGTTTCATAAGTTTCATTTTTCGGCCTATTGCGTTAAAAGGTTAGAGCAAAATTCACTGACAACTTCTATTTGTTTATTTATGATTTGTTGTCTTCGACAAGCATGGCTTTTATGGCCATTCCTCAATGAAGTAGGACAAGCATGTGCCGCGATTCTGTCCATTTCATCATAAATAATAATTATATTCCAAAAACTTTCATGTGTAAAATCATTACGAGCGATTTTTAGATGATTATGTTAACATATATGATAGGTGACGGATTAGTGTCATTTGATTTGTTTAATTCGATGTTCGTAAGACTTAAGGTAATGGCAGACTACTAAAAAAAAATAGTATCAGTGCAATGCAATGAAATGCGAGTAAGTCAGAAACTGTTAAAGTTAGGTATAGGAATATTTAAAACCAAGATATGCCCATTTTGATTGTATATCAAACGCGATAGTAAGTAAATGACATTTCATTAAAAAAACAGAGTTTTTAGTCTTTCAATTTTCTTGCAATTCTGATTTTTGATTTTTGAATACTCAATAAAGAAAGGACGTTCACATAAAAACCCACATAGTTTTTGAGTGTCGTACAGCAAATGTTCACAGTTTACAATTTGGTAATAACCATCATCGATCGGCATTTTTTAGCTTGGCAATGGAATGCATGCATTGATTATGAAAGATCTCGCACCCAATATTTCATTTTTGACACGCCCCTGAAAAATCTAATGGTGATAAATCAAGAAAACTCGCCATCCAATACTTGCCTATCCATAGGTTTCATAAATTTTTCTGGATTTCTTATTAAACATTGATTCATTGTTGGGTATATGTATTTTTGAACTTACTTTTTTACTGGATATTCAAAAATTAAAAAATAGACAGGGCGTCCCAATTAAAAATATAAATGGGTGGCATTTTCTGCTAAACCGGAAGCAACAAACAATTGCCATTGTGATTAATAAATTCTTTTGGCGTATCCTGTATAAACGTAAAAAAGGGGGGCTATGGGTAATTTGAGATAGTATTTTTTGGAAATTTATTTATTATTAGTGAAGATACAAGATACATAATGGATGCTATACATCTTGATAATACAAATAATTATTTTGTAATAACAACTACATTGTTGTGATAAAATAGAAAATACCTAATTCCCAATTAAACAATAGGACAGAGGTGGGGAACCTTTTTACCATTTGAGGCCACATTTAAATTAGGCAGTAATTAGAGAGGCCGCATAAGCTGATATACCTATGAAAGTGACTTATAATTATACAGGGTGTCCCAGGTTCAATGATCAGGACTTTGCCATTTAGTAGAAAAATAAATTTTAAGGTGGGCTGCTCCTATAAACATAGTCCTAAAATTCTTTGTTTCTGAGATACAGGGCGTTAAAATTGTTTAAAAAATAAAGTTTTTATTTATTTATTTCCGAACTGTGGAGAATATTAACCCAAAATTGGCACACAAGATACATGGACAGAGGGTCCTAAGATTGAATAATATGAATTTTTTAAATCAACCGGTGGCGGAGATATGGGTAACCCGTTCTACCAATTTGATAAATAAAAAGATTACGGCTCTGAATTAAATATTCTCAATATCTTTTTCAATAGAGCATTCAACTCCGAACAAAAAATGTCTCTTGACTTTTTTCGGTTCTGTTACCGTCCGCCCGCAAACTAAATTTTTGTGATTTATTTCACGCAAAATGTATTTTAGCTGTGTACAAAAATGATGATTGCCATGGATATTATGAGATTATGACCCTCTCTCAGTATCTTGTGCGCCAATTTTGGTTTGAATATTTTCCACAGTTCGGAAATAAATAAATAAACACTTTATTTTTTAGAAAATTTTAACACACTGTATCTCAGAAAAAGAGAGTTTTAGGACCTATGTTTAGAGGACCAACCCACCTTAAAATGTGTTTATCTACAAAATGTCAAAGTCCTGATCATTCAACCTGGGACACCCTGTATGTTAATTGAACCAAGAGCTACCGAGCTGCCTTTTATGAAGGCCACACAAAAAACTCACGGAGGCCGCAGGTTCCCCACCTCTGCAATAGGACATCAAACGCCACATAAATTTACAGCGTATACAGGGTGTTTCAGGAGGAATAGTAAATATTGTAGGTGGTAGTATAGACGAATTGGAATGCAAAATTCCATATAACATATGTCCAATTTTTATTGTTTTTATTATTTTCAAACATTCCGCCACTGAGTTCAATGCATTTCTACTCGTCAGATGACACATCATCTACACCTAACATTCCCTGGAAGATGGATCGATAGATATGGTCATGTTTCTTGGCCACCAAGTCTCCGGACAGCTGTATCTCTGTACTCAATAAAAATTTGACACATGTTATATGGGATTTTGTATTGCAATTCGTCTATACTACCAGCTAAAATATTTACTATTCCTCCTGAAACACCCTGTATAAGGTCCATTTTTGTAATCTTGTCTTACCACTTTTGGCAATGGTGTATTTCTAGTTTTTGGTTTTTCCAAAACATAATTTTACCAAAATGTTCCCTAACCAATTACAATCATCTAACAAAGTTTGTCACTTACTGCAGTTCTGTTGAGATCCGCGGCGGTGCCTTTCCATCACACCATGGCTACCATATCCCTTATTTTGTAAAAACCTTGCGAATGTTGTTTTCTAGCTGCTCATCATGTTAGATTTAAAGCAAACAAATACTTAAATGAAATTTTAAAATCTTTTTTGTCTGTAGGTGGGTCCAAGGAAATATAAAAGAAGGCGTAAATTGAAACCTCACGAAATTGAAATGATGACCACAAGACCCAACGACGAAGAGGAGGAAGATCATCTAACAGATACAGATAATGATAGTGAATATAAGAGAAAAATTGTGCGTAAACCTAAAAAAACACCACCCAAACCCAATATAGAGCAAAGTTACTCCGATATATATAGTAATTTTACAGCTGCAATAGAAAACATTAATTCAATAGTTAACACAAAACCAAACAAAGCAAAAAGAAAACTGAAAAATGATCAGCAATCTGTACCTTCAAGACCGAAAATGATTCACACACAAAAAACTCGTGTACCTGTGGAAAGTAATGAAGGTGGAAAGGTTAGGCATAAAACGAAAACTTTAGTTACTCACACCCAGCCTACAGAATTAAAGTCGGCGACTGGCGATAGAATACGACCACGCACAAAGAATGTTAACTATCATCACATGCTTCAATCTGAAAAAATTCCCGTCGCAACATTCGGCGAAGAAGATCCGGAGGAAGCTGTTAACAATTTACTTGCCAGTGAGGAAACATTACAGAACAATTTGGAACATTTTCAAACTAACGGAGAATGTGATGTGCCTACGGAAATTGTTAATGAAGAAACCGTCGAAACAAAGAAAGACGATATTGGACCTGTGCCTACAAATATTATTAAAGTAACACAATCGCCGGCCGTTAATAAATCGAAGAAAAGTTATAGTTTGAGACCGGGCCGTACAATCATTGGACCGGGTAGTAAACTAGTTCGTATCGTCAAGGGCGGTATGATTGTGTCAAAAAGTAAAAAAATTAAAGAAGAAATTGAACCTGATAATATCATACCTGATATATGCATTTCTCCTATTCCCGTAATTAAAGAGGAAATCATTATGGATCCCAGTCCCTTGCATGAGTTGGCCGAACTGTCTGTGCAACATGCTCAAAATATGTTTAAATGCGAAATGTGCAGTGAAGTATTTTCAGATCGCGAACAATTAATCGTGCACGTGCCTATACATATTTGATTATAAGAAATTATTTATGTGGATTTGTCGTTTAAATTTTTTTCTGTCGCCCACATAATTTCTTCGAGTTATGTATTCAATTCAATTTTATATAAATTCACCAATGTAAAAAAAACTTCATGCACTGTTATCAAATTGCAATTTTTGAGCATTTATTTCTGATTTACTAAGGTAAGCTAAAGCAAACTTATTTGTACAGTTCATTATATATGTATGTATTAATGTTGTTAATAACATATTTAGTAGTTAGGACATCTTAATTGATCATGAAAAAAATGTACTTTCATGTTGTATAAGTTTTCATTCAGTTGCTTAGTTTAATTTTCTTTTTTTGTGTATAAAATATTTTTCAAGCAGACGTTAATGAGAGTATGTTAAACATTTTGATTTACTAACACATATATGTAAAGTTGTCTGTTACGTGTAGTTTTATATTGAGTGATTATAGTTATCTACACAAGCACAGACAACAACTAAAGAACACAAGTTAACTGCACGAATATGTTTAACAAAAACCCAGTATCTACTTTGTAATTGTTTTTAATAAAATGTATTCTGTTTATTTTGAAATATTTATGTTGTATAAATTTTGCCTGTATTTATGTACTAGCTAGATAATGTATATAATAGAGATACTTCTTATAGTAAACCAATCTGTGTATTTTAATTAAAAGTAAATAAAAAGGATATGTATTATAATATACCTACCTATAGACCAATAGCAAATTCTAGAGAATATTCTCTAACCAGTACCCTTTTTTTTATTACATTTCATCTGCTATCACAGTAGGAACGCAAGGCCCCTGACTTTAGAAGCTTGTATCTCAATAATTAGCAATCATAATTTAATGAAATAAAGTGCATTTAAAAGATCATTTATTCCTACAAAAAGGTGTACAGTTTCAGATTTTTGCAATGCATTGTTTATTTTCTGTATCAATGTATGTGCAAAAAAGCGCTAATTATGACTGAAATCGCACAAGCGCTCCACTTTAAAAATTAATTACGGGTATATTATTGAAACCGAGTGGTAGATACTTATATATTTGAAAAATGTATACTTATTTGTCGATGTGAGATGCTTTTGAGGGCAATTTGTTTATTAATCCAAAAGCTATAATAAAAAAACGACATCTTGTGTAACTGTAACTGAGTACCTACCTGAAAGTTCGATGATAATAATATTGACAGTAACATAAAAAATTAAACCAATTATATTGTGGTCGAACACGATTCAAACAAAATGTCATTATACATTGTTTTTTAAAGAAATTGGAAGAAGGATGAATGCTTCGGTTGGGATGGTGAAGTGTAGTGCGCGGGGAAGCTGTTGTCGTACACTATTGCTATGAAGCGCATGGTTTTGTACAATGCAAAAGAACAATCACATTGTTGTGGTTTGCCGCTCGGTGTTGACGATGTGGTAGATCACCTCTCGCAGCAATATGTGCGTCTTTCTACCATTTTGATTTTTAAACATGTTGAACATACAGGGTGTTTCAGACCACCCGTACCGGCCAAATATCTCGCGAAATACAAAACGCATTGAAAAAAGAAAAAATACGTCTAAAAATTTTTTTAATACTCTATTGTTTGATAGTAATAGGATGTCCCCACTCCCAGCCCCGGGGGGTGGAGAGGGGGGTAACTTCGTAATCTTAAATAGCACTCTCCAGTTTATTATGCAGATTTGAATTCTGCGTTAACAAATAGGAACTTTTTGTTTGAAACATTTTTTGAAGTTCGTGACAGATGGCGCTATGATCGCCGAAAGAAGTTTTCCGATTACCTATGCAAAATTTGTTGTCAGTTTTGTTAAGTGACAATCAAAAATGTTAATGCTTTGTAAAAGGGAAGAGGGGGAGCTTTATTAACCCCCCTCCCCCAATTCACCCCTAATTTTAGATTTAAACGTATCTCGAATGTCAATGTGTTCTTTACTCGTGAAATCAAAGTATTTCAAATTTTTTTTTCTATTTTCCAAAAAAAATTTACAAAATTTAACTTCTTCAATCGTGGTATTGAACAGTTGTTTAAATCTAAAATGGTTGCGTTTTCCCATCCTAGGTTACGGGCTGAAGGGGTGAAGTGGCGGTGTGGGGAAGGGGGAGTGGTTAATAAAGCTCCCCCTCTTCACTTTTGCAAAGCATTACCATTTTTTATTGTCAGTTAACAAAACTGGCATCAAATTAGCATAGGTAATCGGAAAACTTCTTTCGGCGATCATAGCGCCATCTGTCACGAACTTCAAAAAATGTTTCAAACAAAAAGTTCCTATTTGTTAACGCAGAATTCAAATCTGCATAATAAACTGGGGGGTGCTATTTAAGATTACGAAGTTACCCCCCTCTCCCCCCCCGGGGGTGGGAGTGGGGACATCATATTACTATCAAACAATAGAGTCTTAAAAAATAGTTTAGACGTATTTTTTCTTTTTCCAATGCGTTTTGTATTTGGCGAGATATTTGGCCGGTACGGGTGGTCTGAAACACCCTGTATATAAATGACTAATATACAGTTTGTCCAGCGAATGTTTGCCGATGTATGAAATATACAACAATATACGTCCTCACAATTTAGGTTCTTATTACGCACCAAAAACAAAGATATAATAGATGCTACAGTATTTGTTATATGCGTGTGTTGAAATCTCAGAAATACGTTGATATCAGTTTCGTTTGTGTGTAGAAGCATAAGTCAATTAGTTTGTTTGTACTTGCGCTGTATGGATACCATTTCTATTTTGACTTCAGTAGTGTTACCACACCACTTCCGGCGAATAAATTGACATTTCCCACTAAGCAAGAGATGTTACATTAACGTTAGCCAACGTTAATTTAGTGTGTAAAAAAACAACGTTGTAACCAAACATAGGATTAACGTCTCATTGATGTCAACACACTTTAGGTAAGCGACGTTATTTTGACCAAGTCACAAAGATGTCTCAAAGACGTTACAAGTGAAATGTTTGTGAACATCAACGTTAGCCAACGTTAATTTTATGTATAAGAAAACAACGTTGTAATCAAACAAAGCATTTAACGTTTCATGGATGTCAACATACTTTCGTTCAAGCGACGTTACTTTGACGAAGTCACAAAGATGTCTCAATGACGTTATAAGTT
The DNA here is from genome assembly GCA_036250285.1 of Pyrocoelia pectoralis. Classification (NCBI taxonomy): domain Eukaryota; kingdom Metazoa; phylum Arthropoda; class Insecta; order Coleoptera; family Lampyridae; genus Pyrocoelia; species Pyrocoelia pectoralis. The sequence goes on from CM070077.1 coordinate 33,401,494, forward strand.
ATAAGTGAAATGTTTGTGAACATTAACGTTAGCCAACGTTGATGTAATGTATAGGAAAACAACGTTGTACTCTAACAAAGCATATAACGTTTCATCGATGTCAACATACTTTCGCTCAAGCGACGTTATTTTGAACAAATCACAGTGATGTCTCAAGTACGTTGTAGGTGAAATGTTTTTTGATTGATATTTATATAAAGTCTATTTGATAACGTTCTGGGAAGTTTAAGTTATCAACTTACAAGAAAAATTAAAAAAATTTAAACTGTTAACACGAATACCTACAAAGTAAAGCACGAAAAGCCAACCAGTAGGTATGTTTCAGATAGCTCAGTGGTAATGTCGTATTTAGGAATTTTGAAGACCCTGCTTACATAGGTTCGAATCTGGTTAAGGGAAATTTTCCAACAAAACAAGAGTAGGTAAGGTAACATAATTGTTGTATAGTGTAAACGAGGCTTGGTGGGTTGAGAGCAGTTAATAAAGTTACATGCCAACACGAGCACATAAAACATGAAGTGTTAGCAATCTTGTATTTTCTTTAAGACTATTCTTTATAATAAAGAACAATATAAAACATGGCGCTGCGTACTAAGTAAGATAGAAATAAGGTTTTGTGTTAAAATCATTAATAAGAAGAGGAAAAGTAAGAAGTAAGAAAGTGAGGTTAAACACGTGTTCTAAAAAAGTAATAATTATTAATAAAAATGGAATTTAAGCCACCAAGGAACCTTATTGTTAATGAAAATTTGGCAGGAAACTGGAAACAGTTCGTACAGGGGTATAATATTTATATGGAGGCATCTGGTAAAAACTCCGTATCAAAACCAATGAAGGCGGCAATCTTTTTAAATTTTCTGGGCGAGGAAGGATTAGAGTTGTACAATACCTTTAATTTAGACGAAAATGATGGGAAAGATGTTAAGAAAATAATACAAGCATTTGAAGAATACATCAAACCAAGAAAGAACATTATTTACGAAAGGTACAATTTCTACTCTAGGAATCAAAAGGAGAATGAAGAGTTTGATCAGTTCTATACCAATCTGAAGAAATTAATAAAAACGTGTGAATTTACCAACGAAGAAGAAATGCTCCGTGACAGAATTGTTTTGGGGGTTTACGACAGAGCTGTTCAAGAAAGGCTTTTACGTATAGCTAAATTAGAACTTAATGAAGCTGTGAATATAAGCAGAGCGTCAGAAATTAGTCGTGGTCACATTAAGGAACTAAGGAATGAGGCACGAGCAGATAGTGTTCAAAAAGTTAAGAATCCTAAATATGAAGGGACTGGAAACAATCCAAGTGGATCAAGTAGTGAAATAAAATACCAGTGTAAAAAATGCAACACGAAACATGTCGCAAGAAAGTGCCCTGCTTATGGTAAGAGGTGTTTAAACTGTAATAAACTAAACCATTTTAGTGTGGGATGCATGTTAAGAAGACGTTGGAGAAAAAATGTGGACGAAGTACAAGAACCAATCGAAGAAGGCGACAACTTAGAACTGTTTGCTGACTCGATAACAAAGGTACAAGCGGCACAAGCTAGTAAGTTTATAGTAAAAAATATGAATACTGTGTCTACCATGTGGTTACATAAAATTTACCTTGAAAATGTAAACTGTGTAGAATTTAAGCTTGATACTGGTTCAGAAGTTAACATATTACCTTATAATATTTTTAAAACGTTAAATTTAAACAAAAATGTAAACAAAACGAATGTAATATTACAAGCATATGGAGGGTTTAAGATTAAGCCAATATGTAAAGTCACATTGTCATCAAAAGTAGGGAATATTGTTGTTGACTTGGAGTATATTATAGTAGAGATGAATACACAGCCATTAATTGGACTGGAAGGTTGTCTTAAATTAAAATTAGTAACTAGAAACAGTGGTGTCATACAGATTGTAGCGTACCCCCATTGTGATCCCCCCCAGGTGCAACGTCGAAAGACTGTCGCGCAATTCGAAAACCAAATAAAAACTAACTCTCCCGCCAACTAACTGAAACCCCATGGCACGTGATCGTCAATAACAAAACTGTCAAATGGTAGGACTCTACGTTGTGTAAAGAATTGCTCGAGATGTGTGTGTGCTAGTCTTATAAGGATCGATCAGGCAAACATAAATAAAACACAAGAATTGAGGAGGACGAATTAAATTTAATAAACTTCAAGGGTTGCCCTCTCAAACTCAGGGTTTGAGATTAGCTCTGGGTCTTCGCTGATTACAAGGAGGGAAAAGAGCTACAGAAAAACCCTCCAGGATAATTATCTCACCTTCAACCTTCAAATCTAATTATAAAATTACTCTCAATTTTACTATTGGTTGCTTTCAGCTTGTGCGACTTTCATCAGGAATTTCATCCCCTCTTTAAATATTAAATAAATAATAAATTGGTAACTTCTGCCATCACCTTTCAAGGTAAAGTCTTACTAAGGCTGTTATGTAACGGATCCTAACCTTCACACCAGGGTTCACGGGCGAAGCATGTCTTTGACATGTTAAGGGTTGAGATTTAATATAATTAGACCCAGGGCGCCAGTCATTAGCTGAACTTAAAACCCTGCCACGGTAATTGGGTTTAGTTTGGTATCTGTTGTACCTTGTTTTTAGGACCCATCACATCAACAGTATTAAATGCATAAAATTCAAGGGAGGTAAACTGTAATCGCATTCGATACTTCAAAATAGGATGGTGGCAGAATACCATCGTCTTGTATAACCACAATGCAACCAAAAGGGGTATGCCATGCCCATAGAGTCGTAACATGATTTGGTGCTCGTCGGTAAAGGGAGGAAGGGGAGTGGGAAAATAAACCATTCAATCATAAGTTTGTCTGCCAGGCCCAGCGAAGGCTCACCTCTGACTGGGTTCCACAGCCAGGTGCACGTTGCTACATGATTCTCAATATCTTTACACTTTATAATAATAATAATAATAATAATAATAGGACTTTATGGCTAAACATATGTGACCCGCGTAACGGTCAAACCCTGGGTGTTACCCAAATAGGTGGAACCAGATCGGTTTAGTACCGTGACCCGCGTACAGGTCAAATTCTGGGTGTTAACCAAATAAATGGAACCAGATCGGTGCAGTACCGTGACCCGCGTACAGGTCAAATACTGGGTGTTAACCAAATATTTGGAACCAGATCGGTTGTACCGTTACATTCTATGGATTCCCAATCCAGGCTATTTTCACCTTGCTGGTGTAACCAAGCGAGACAACATTTTCGAACAGAGGTGTTGGGGTTCTAGAGCTTCACATTCAAGAAACAACTGAACACGCTTACCGCCGGATGAGGGAGCCAAAAGAGACTCACGAGCGCAAACCGTCATTGTAATCGTTTCAGAAGCAATTATGCAAGGAAAGTATGGTGGTTTAGGTAACCCTTTATCGTTACTCGAAAACCAAACATGCTACCTCCACAAAGCAATGGCATAATCAATTAATAATCTGTCATTAGGCTATTATGGTTAGACAAGTACATAACCCGTCAATAAATGTATTACGCCCCCACATAACCAAAATTCCATGACTCAGATCACCGCAAGCGCGCACCAAAGTCACGTACAAAATGAATTTATCGTTAAACAAAAAATACAATGCATGAAATTACGGTTACAAGTGCAGGAAAATTCCTACCCACTAAACAAATACACCAAATAATTATGCATGCACCAAAATTCCACTAATTCTACTAATCACGCTAAACCAACCCTAATAATATTTAGGAAGTAAAAGAAAGTTATCCCTAAATGACAAATGTACGACTCAATTTCGTATTACATACTTAAGCTAAGTAATTCAAGATTGCGCAACCTGAATTTAAATACTGTAAAGTCAAAATTTGTAACATAAATGACCTACAAAAATAACACAGAAACACCTACACATGCTAAATTAAAATTCACCCTACCTAATTAACAGTTACTTATTAAAAATAGCAAACAAAATACTTAAATTTTCTGATGAAGGCGATGCACTCATTTACACCGACTTCTTTTACGATACCCCGACAACTATTACTTCTCTCCCCTTAATTTTTTTTACTTCTCGCCTTAGTTCCCTTTTCACCCCTGCTATCCAGACACCCCGGCCAGTATTTAGACATTCTATCACGTACATGATTTTTTGTTAATTAACGAAGTCAGTGGCGTAACTTTTGTTCAATACCATCCACCAAATGGACTAAAGTTTTAGCGGAATCATTTAAAATCGAGCGTCCAAAGTCGGATACATCACAGACGCCCCCTTTTGGAAGAGACCCTCGCAGAGGAGAACTTCCAAAATACTCCCTAAAATAGGTTTCGCATTTGGCAGCTCTTTCCTAAAAAAAACAATCTTAATAAAACTGTAAACACAACAGGTACCCCAATCATAAGGGATGCCATACAATACCACCTGTCGGTCATGTGGTAGTCCCCTTCATACCCATTCCAGCCTCCTACCTAAAGATTGGGTCAAGCTTCCCGCCTATTAACACCTAAGGGTTCCATCTCATCGAAATCCTCCCGTAGTTCAACATTTAAACTCATAGGAATAGCAAGAGGAGCATTGGAGAACAAAAGTTTCTATTTTTTTGAAAGCAACACGGTAGGAATACCCGTTCGCCAAACCAGGCAGTTTGCTGGAAACCCTGCGGTACCTAGTGCGTTAATAACTGAAAAACTAATTAACGTTGAGGGGTAGTGAGAAAAATAATGGAATAAATGGTTTTTCCAGAACTAGGAATCAGTGGGAAAATTGAACTCGAGGCACAAATGAACTTCGGCATGTGGGACCTGTAATTCTCCAGCTACTGAAGGAAAGGCTGCGACAACCAAATCTGAAAACGGAAATTTAGGAAAAGGTATGACATAAAGTCGCCTAGTACCGCTAACAGACAAAACAGCTAACAAAAAAACATCGAGTTGCAAAGAAAACTCTTCACTACTGCAAGAAAACTCGCATCCAGTATCAACTCAAGCAACAAAAGCTTCCACGTGAATCGCGATGTTGAGAGGTACTATAAATCGATGAAGGGTAGGTTTTTGACTCGAGATTGGTAGCAGTAATGAAAGAAGAGCAAAAGTAATTGGATAATTGTACACAAGAAGTGAGTTGACATCCTCCCCGGGGATTCACCCGCACCATCTGAAAAGCTGTTGACAAAGTTGAAAATAGTTAAATCTAAAGTTTTCCTAGAAAAGATAAACCCTTATTGTACAAATTGAACAACTCTGAGGGAGTTAATTTGATTGACGGAGTAGGTACATAAATAGGTTTATTTTGAAAGAGACTGAACTCTGACTCGGCCAACCACTTACAGCTTTCCGTTGAACTAAAAGGCTTTGAGAAGACGACAGATTTCACACAAAGTGCTCCTCAGGTCTCTAGGTGAAATTAGTTTTAGTTGTTCGGATGACTGTGGATGTGAAGAAACCTTAGTCCTAAACGATCGGGCAGAAGAAAAATGACGAGAGTCAGGTGTGCGTTGAACGGTAGCAATGGTGGACGACAATGGGTGTTTAAGATTTTTGGGGTTCGTTAAAGCTTCAAACGTTTCAGGAATCTAAAACCAGCATTTATGGTACTCACTGAACTTATGGACCATAAACTCTAAGCAGGAAAAAGGGAAGCGCTTCGAAACAGAAATGACCAAAGCTCGCTGGGACCAAGGGGGAATAAGGGTTTTACATAAATTCACCAAATACAGGAAACATTCGGACATGCTCATTGGGCTCTGACCTAAATTGCAAAAGGCACCGACGTCGGCTGTGAATAGTTTCTAAAAGTTTCAAAATTTAATGGACCCAATCACGAGCGTGAATCCTGAACAAGTATTCAACATTAATTTATCAGAGACATCAACCTTGGCTAAATAACAAAAATCATCAAATTCCGGTAAAACCAAAATAGGGTTACATTTAGGAGCATTAGTAAGAACAGGCTTCTCGACAACCCAAGGATGGTTAGGGTTAGCAAAACATTGTAAGAAATACATGCATCAGCATTAGCATTAAAATGATACCTGAAAATTGTGGAGTTCCATTTTCTTACCCACTGACCTTACATTCCCTAAAGTGGTCGAACCAGGCTAATTAATCATTCTCCTACAAGGTCAAATCGGAGAACCTTCACGGATGCGTGTGTAATGCTGTGGAGTGTCCAAAACAGTCTGACGTACATTTTCTTGTTGTCGAATAATGGGCTGGAATGCTCGAGTGCTTGATGCTGGTTCATCACCGTGTCTCGCAAAACATCCAGATCACCTTGCCCCTCTGTTGTTACAGGAACAGTTACTGGCTGCCTTACACCTCAGTGTCTTCCATTTTTGGTGGATTCGTCCCTCTCTATTGGTTAGAAAAAAAAGCAGGGTTGACAAAATGCTTTTCTCCCCTCTCTGTGGTCAAAACAAGACCAGCAACCTAGAACAGAACCAGAACAGCAGTACCTTGCTTACAAAACACTCGATCCTCAAAGACAGCACAAGGCACACATCCTCCGTCACGGCTCCAAATCTGTAGCGTACCCCCATTGTGATCCCCCCCAGGTGCAACGTCGAAAGACTGTCGCGCAATTCGAAAACCAAATAAAAACTAACTCTCCCGCCAACTAACTGAAACCCCATGGCACGTGATCGTCAATAACAAAACTGTCAAATGGTAGGACTCTACGTTGTGTAAAGAATTGCTCGAGATGTGTGTGTGCTAGTCTTATAAGGATCGATCAGGCAAACATAAATAAAACACAAGAATTGAGGAGGACGAATTAAATTTAATAAACTTCAAGGGTTGCCCTCTCAAACTCAGGGTTTGAGATTAGCTCTGGGTCTTCGCTGATTACAAGGAGGGAAAAGAGCTACAGAAAAACCCTCCAGGATAATTATCTCACCTTCAACCTTCAAATCTAATTATAAAATTACTCTCAATTTTACTATTGGTTGCTTTCAGCTTGTGCGACTTTCATCAGGAATTTCATCCCCTCTTTAAATATTAAATAAATAATAAATTGGTAACTTCTGCCATCACCTTTCAAGGTAAAGTCTTACTAAGGCTGTTATGTAACGGATCCTAACCTTCACACCAGGGTTCACGGGCGAAGCATGTCTTTGACATGTTAAGGGTTGAGATTTAATATAATTAGACCCAGGGCGCCAGTCATTAGCTGAACTTAAAACCCTGCCACGGTAATTGGGTTTAGTTTGGTATCTGTTGTACCTTGTTTTTAGGACCCATCACATCAACAGTATTAAATGCATAAAATTCAAGGGAGGTAAACTGTAATCGCATTCGATACTTCAAAATAGGATGGTGGCAGAATACCATCGTCTTGTATAACCACAATGCAACCAAAAGGGGTATGCCATGCCCATAGAGTCGTAACATGATTTGGTGCTCGTCGGTAAAGGGAGGAAGGGGAGTGGGAAAATAAACCATTCAATCATAAGTTTGTCTGCCAGGCCCAGCGAAGGCTCACCTCTGACTGGGTTCCACAGCCAGGTGCACGTTGCTACATGATTCTCAATATCTTTACACTTTATAATAATAATAATAATAATAATAATAGGACTTTATGGCTAAACATATGTGACCCGCGTAACGGTCAAACCCTGGGTGTTACCCAAATAGGTGGAACCAGATCGGTTTAGTACCGTGACCCGCGTACAGGTCAAATTCTGGGTGTTAACCAAATAAATGGAACCAGATCGGTGCAGTACCGTGACCCGCGTACAGGTCAAATACTGGGTGTTAACCAAATATTTGGAACCAGATCGGTTGTACCGTTACATTCTATGGATTCCCAATCCAGGCTATTTTCACCTTGCTGGTGTAACCAAGCGAGACAACATTTTCGAACAGAGGTGTTGGGGTTCTAGAGCTTCACATTCAAGAAACAACTGAACACGCTTACCGCCGGATGAGGGAGCCAAAAGAGACTCACGAGCGCAAACCGTCATTGTAATCGTTTCAGAAGCAATTATGCAAGGAAAGTATGGTGGTTTAGGTAACCCTTTATCGTTACTCGAAAACCAAACATGCTACCTCCACAAAGCAATGGCATAATCAATTAATAATCTGTCATTAGGCTATTATGGTTAGACAAGTACATAACCCGTCAATAAATGTATTACGCCCCCACATAACCAAAATTCCATGACTCAGATCACCGCAAGCGCGCACCAAAGTCACGTACAAAATGAATTTATCGTTAAACAAAAAATACAATGCATGAAATTACGGTTACAAGTGCAGGAAAATTCCTACCCACTAAACAAATACACCAAATAATTATGCATGCACCAAAATTCCACTAATTCTACTAATCACGCTAAACCAACCCTAATAATATTTAGGAAGTAAAAGAAAGTTATCCCTAAATGACAAATGTACGACTCAATTTCGTATTACATACTTAAGCTAAGTAATTCAAGATTGCGCAACCTGAATTTAAATACTGTAAAGTCAAAATTTGTAACATAAATGACCTACAAAAATAACACAGAAACACCTACACATGCTAAATTAAAATTCACCCTACCTAATTAACAGTTACTTATTAAAAATAGCAAACAAAATACTTAAATTTTCTGATGAAGGCGATGCACTCATTTACACCGACTTCTTTTACGATACCCCGACAACTATTACTTCTCTCCCCTTAATTTTTTTTACTTCTCGCCTTAGTTCCCTTTTCACCCCTGCTATCCAGACACCCCGGCCAGTATTTAGACATTCTATCACGTACATGATTTTTTGTTAATTAACGAAGTCAGTGGCGTAACTTTTGTTCAATACCATCCACCAAATGGACTAAAGTTTTAGCGGAATCATTTAAAATCGAGCGTCCAAAGTCGGATACATCACAAGATTAATTCGGTACAAGAATTTATTAATAATAATAAGAACGTTTTTGAAGGTATAGGGTCATTCCCTGATGAATATAATATAAAAATTAATGAGAATGCTGTAGGTGTAATTAAACCACCTAGAAGAATACCACAGAGCTTAATGACAAAATTAAAAGGTCAGTTGCAACAGTTACTAAAAGATGGTATAATTTCTAATGTAGAACAACCTAGGGAATGGAGTAGTAATTTAGTATTAATAGAGAAAAATGACGGAACTTTAAGAATATGCCTAGACCCTGTAGATCTGAATAAAGTGATTAAAAGAGACTATTTGTTAATTCCAAAATTTGAAGATATTAGAGTAAAACTTTTGAATAAAAAATTTTATACAGTGTTGGACATAAAACAGGGATTTTGGCACATTAAATTAGATAATAAGTCTACTGATTTGTGTACCTTCAGTACACCTATGGGGTATTTTAAGTTTAATAGATTACCATTTGGTCTATCTTGTGCTCCTGAAGCATTCATGAAATTAAATCAAAAGTACTTTGGAAACATTGATGAAAATGACATTGTAATATATTTTGATGATTTATTAATAGCAACTACAACTGAGAAAAAGCATGATGAATTATTAAATGCTGTGGTAAATCGGGCTAAACAAACTAATATTAAATTCAATGTTAATAAGGTTCAATATAAGCAGTCGGAAGTAAAATTTTTAGGACATTTGTTTAATGAACAAGGTGTGAGACCAGATAAAGAGCATATTAAAGCAATAATGAATTTAAAAGATCCTAAAAGTAAAAAGGAACTACAACAAGTATTAGGGGTAATAAATTTTCTGAGGGATTTTATACCAAATATGTCGATGGTGTGTAGTCCACTTAGGCAATTACTTAAAAAAGACGTGCTGTGGACGTGGAACAATGTTCATAAAGAGTCATTTATTAAATTAAAAGAGCTACTAAGTAGTCCACCAGTGTTAAGTCAGTTCGATGCTAACAGTGATGTAATACTATATACAGATGCATCAAAAGATGGAGTGGGTTGTAGTCTAGTTCAAAATAATAAGCCTATTGCTTTTGCATCAAAAAGTATGACAGAAACTGAACAAACTTACTCTCAAATTGAAAAGGAGTTATTAAGTTTAATATTCGCTACTCGTAAGTTTCATAATTATATTTGGGGAAAACGAATTAAGGCATATACAGATCATAAACCTTTGGTTAATATTATGTTAAAAGAGATTAATAAAATTCCTTGTAACCGACTACAAAGAATGAGGTTAAAACTTTTGAAGTATGATATAGATCTAAAATTTATACCGGGAAAGAAAAATGTATTAGCTGATCTGTTATCGAGGAATTATATAGTTGAGCAGAATGAAGATGAGATTAAGAATGATGCTGTAATTCATAGTATTAGTAGATATGATTCTAGATATAATAAACTTTATGATATTAAAACGGCTACCACAAAAGATGAATGCTTAACTAAAGTTATTGAGTTTTATATGAAGGGTTGGCCACAAAGTAAAAAACATGTTCCTGATCAAATCAAGGGATATCATAATTTAAGAAATGAATTAGTTGTCGAAGATGGTATTATTTATGTTAATGAGAAGTTGGTTATTCCAAGTGCATTAAGGCACAGAATGCTAAACTTGTTGCATGAAGGCCATTTAGGTATAACCAGGCCTTTTTTTGTCACTTCTTTTTTGGGGGCACGCTAATTCTCGAAAGTTGTCCATAATTTTTTGTACCCCCCCCCTTGCCACTGTTATTTTTGTATTGTTTAAAAACGTGAACTTATATTTAGGTGAGTAACAATATAAAAAAGTAACTTTCGTTGTCAATATACTTAGCCTAAGATAGGTACATAAATTTTAAAGCAGTCTCTCTTCATCATAAATCTGATATTGCTTACGAACTTTACCAATAGCGATGAAACTGTTTTCACTAAAAGAGAAGCTCTTTGTGGAGTCATTATCAAGTTCATCTGCGAAAATCCTCTCTCGCATTCCCTCGTTGAAACTGCTATGGTATGGACAGTATTGATGAGCTGAGTTAAATTTTTTGGCACCTTTTTGTCTACTAAATAATAGCGAAACGCCCGGATAATATTTCGTTCATTCAAATTAAACGTACGAATCTCTATTTCTCCAAACGTAATGTTTTTTTTTTTAATCGGCCAGAAAGTAGTACTTTCCGGTTTATTTTTAGGTCAGAAAATCTCATTTTGTCGGACCGAGCCAGAAAGTTATTGTGATAGTCCGGTAAAAGGTTTTACCGGACTCATTTTTACTTTCCGGCCTAGAACGATCAATTGTTCTGCCCCTTTTTAAAAAAAATATTGTACGTAATACGTCCCAAAAGTGCTTTTACCGGACTCGCAGGCTTGCAGGACTCGCCTGCGGCTCGCCCTGTAATTTGCCTACTTGTCCAGTAAAAGATCACTTTCGGGACTTGTTACGTAAACTACTATTTCAACTTCATTTGGCCATTTTTTGAGTATGAGAACATCACAAGCTTGATCGATATCTTTATCACTCGATTCTAGTAAACGATCTTTCATAGAAGCTGCCAATTGAGAATAAATCGTCTCTGGATCTATGGGTTGCTGTGTATTTCTTCCGCTTTCGTTGTGTAGCTTTTGTAAAGGTTACCAAAATTGATTTTTTCTTATTTTTTTTTTAAATTCTTTCATTTTTTAGGTTTTTATGGCAATTTTTCGACAGTTTCGAAATTTCCTTTGGGGACACTGCGTGCCCCCGCGTGCCCCCACAAAAAAAGGCCTGGGTATAACTAAAACTAAGTTAAGAGCAAAAAAGTTAATGTATTGGCCTAATATGAGTAATGAAATCGAACAATACATTATGAAATGTCAAATTTGTGAAAAATTTAGGGACAATAATCAAAAGCAAAAATTAATTCCACATGAACTACCAAATTTGCCTTTTGAAAAAATAGCTGCTGATATTTTAAATTACCAAAATAAAGAGTATCTTGTAGTCATTGACTATTTTTCTAAATGGATACAACTTGATGAATTGAGAAAAAAAGATTCAGATGAGTTGATTACAAAATTTATGAATATATTTGCTACTCATGGCATACCTAAAATCCTAGTTGCTGACAATATGCCATTTAATTCATTTAGATTTAAGGAATTTGCTAATAAGTGGAACTGTAAAATCATAACATCAAGTCCACGATATCCACGTAGCAACGGACTAGCTGAAAAAGCGGTTCATATTTGTAAGCAATTATTAAAAAAGAAAGTAGAAGAGGGGGAAGATATAAATATAGCGTTATTAGAATATCGTTGCACACCACTTCCTAGTTTAGGAGTATCACCATGTGAACTTTTGTTTAATCGCATGCTTAGAACTAAATTACCTATTGTCACACAACAATTGAAACCTAAGATGCAAAATAAGATTAGATCAAAAATGTTATTAAATCAAAAGCGTTATAAAGTGTATCACGATGAACGTGCAAATCGTTGTAATGTTAGATTTATTCCGAATCAAAGTGTATTGATTCGTAAAGGAAATATTTGGGTTCCAGGTAAAATTGTGAGTAGAACCAAATATCCAAGATCATTTATTGTAAAAGATTGTAACAATAGAATTTTAAGACGAAATACTTACCATTTGAAGCCATCTATGAATAAACCTGTATTTAGTGATTTAGAAAATCATTGTGAAGTTGATCTATCAACTAATAAAGACCAAGTTAATGCTAATAATAATGATAATGCTACTATAAGAAAACAATGCACTAGAACTGGTCGTTTAGTCGATAGACCTACCTATTTAAGGGATTTTGAGTTATATTAGTGTAGGATATGTTTAGAGGTAGGTACATACTTAAGAAGGGAGATGTTGTATAGTGTAAACGAGGCTTGGTGGGTTGAGAGCAGTTAATAAAGTTACATGCCAACACGAGCACATAAAACATGAAGTGTTAGCAATCTTGTATTTTCTTTAAGACTATTCTTTATAATAAAGAACAATATAAAACAATAATAAAGTGGTCGCCTTTTCAAGTTTAGGTAAAAATACGGATTGTGTAATGAACGTAAAAATGTAGTTTTTTACCCTTTTTTTGGTGTTCAATGAATATTTGACAGAATATGGTCAGGTCAGGACGTTCACAATTAAACATCGTATTAACGTCGACAATTCGAAATGTAGACGTTTACGTAACATCGCGTGAATGTAGCGTTTGCGATGTTACAGTGCGACGTTATTGGCGCGAACTTGTAATGTTGCTGCGACGTTAACGCGATGTTAATATTAGGTACTTCAATGCTAACGTCGCAGTGTAACTGGGTGACGTTACTGAGCTGTTACTGCGATGAATTTTTGCATAGTGGGTTGTCATTATCATTCTTTGACGTTTGATTTGTTTATTTATTTATTTGTTCCTTGATTTTTTGTGTTAAATTTGTTGTTGACAAACCAATATATTTTGTGACAGGTCATGAAAGTAGTTGCTGATTTAATATTTTATCTTGATTCATACACTTTGGACGGCGGCCATATCTGCAAAGATTCGCTGGACAAACTGTACTGTCCAAAAATCACAAAATTTCACCCCCCCCCCCCCCCCCCCCCCCCCAGTTTTTTTTATTATGACCGCTCAACGTCAGGGGCCTTGCATTTTCACTCCGATAGCAGTGCTGTTCATCTATAGACATTTGTGGAGATGAGTAGGGTGTCGCAATAAACAATCTGCGTAAAACTCCAAACTCACGTTTCAAAATTTAGTTTTAGTTTTATTTTAAAACTATCTTAACGCACATCCCCCACCCCTCTTCCCAAACTACAACCCATAACTAAACATAGCACAAATTACGTTGCACGTTGCCTTATTTGTACCCTCACTCCAAACCGCCCTCCCCTCATACCGTTTCCATTACTCTCTTCCTTCTAACCTCCACCTCCTCCATCCACCCCAATCCCTCCTCCGCCACTTAGGAACTCTTACCCTCTCTACGTAACTCCTCGCATTCCTCCAACATAACATGCACTTTCTCCCATCAATATCTATTATCCCTCTCCTCGTTACAGCACCTGTACCTTCCCAGCAGTCGCTTTTTCTTCAAGCTCATACCACTAATCAGGTACATTGAGATGCCCTCAGTCCTTATACACCCAGTATCTTCCGTTATACCTTCCATCTTTTTTATCGCCATAATTAAAATAACTCGGAAATTATTGGGTTTGGCTATAGGACATTAATTAACAAAAATAAAGCGCAATTAAGGAGTCTTTTCAAAAATGTTATAATATACGGGGTGTTCCATTTGAAAAAATTCAGTAAACGCTCTTTGAAAATCGCTGAATTGACTGCATCGTAACAAACAACCTGTATAGTAAAATTAATGTTTGATTATTACGTAGGTTCAACACATCCCTTGGCTATATGGTTACCCAATAATTTCGTCTTAGCTAATCGTAATACTGTCGCATGGAATTAATATGGTAAACCTTGTTCAGGCCATTTTTTTTTAATTTCCGATAACTCAGTAATGCGTATCCAGATTAGAAAAATCAAAGGATATGCAGGGTGTTTCATTAAAAAAAATGATCTCGAATGTGCCCCGCTTTAGGGCATCACTCTGTATAATTCTAATTAGTTTTAAAATGTGCGTCTTTTGATACTGTACCACTTTTTATAAAATAAATTCTTTCAGTTTTATTTAATAAAGCCTATATTGGACTTTCACGCACTAATGAGCAACCCTGTATATATATGACATTCTTTTTTTGAATCCTGTTAGACCATTAACTTATGTTACTATCAATATTATTATTATCGAACTTTAAGACTAATAAACTAATTGGCCTCAAAAGCATCTTACACCGACAAATATTATATTTTTCAAATATAAAGGGTGTTTCAAAATTGCACGGCGCTATTTCAGGGATGTGTTCTCCAGCATAAAATAAACAGAAAAGTTCATATAAACATTTATTTACGAGATAATATTGAAAGTCAAAGAGAAATATTTAAAAGCTTGAAGTTGGCGTTTAATTTAATTATTAAACATCTGTCATCTGTAAATGCTTCATGGTATCTTCGCACAGCAACTGTGGCGTTTTTATGTACCTACCTCGCCATAAATTAACTGTTTATTCAGCAAACGAGAACAAATTTGTAGTATCTCCCATGGCAATAACAACTTAAACAGTCTTCAAAGAATCACACCAAAACGACCATAAACTAAATAGTAAAACCGAAAATGGTACAAATTTACAGATGACAGATGTAGTAGTAGCAGACAAGAAAGATAACTACCGCAATGTATTTTTTTACCCGATACCTGCATTTTATGCTGTGTGTCATCGTTTGTATGACGTTGCGTGTAAAAGAAAAAGATAGAGCTACCCATTGGTTTGGCTTCAGCGTTATTTATGTGCGTTTCCTTTCCAGTTGCGTATAGCTGCTAGTTACGTAATGTATTTGTTATACAGGATAGCCCATTAGTGGGAGGATGTCTAATATTTCATTCAATATCATACGGTTTAAAAAATGTTTCAAATAAAAGTTGTAGTATACGAACCATTGCATATTTGTAAAATATTTATAACATACACGATTGTGGCACCGTGCCGACCTATTTTTTTATGGAACACCCTACATTTGATGTCATTCCGATTGCTTTCTTAAAATGCTCTATGGATTTTATGGAACACCCTACATTTGATGTCATTCCGATTGCTTTCTTAAAATGCTCTATGTCCATATTTTTGTTTTTGTTAGTATTCTACAACTTTTATTTCAAACCTTTTCTAATATGTATGATATTGAATGAAATATTGGACTTGCTCGCACTAATAGGCTACCCTGTATAATCAAGGGTAAGACAAGAGTATTACCATTTAAGTGTATACAGGGTGATTCATTAAGAATGTCCAATCTCTGAACTGTAGATTCCAGACCTCGAAATATGATGATTCTGCCCAACATGCCTTATACAAATATTGATAGTTTCCGAGATACCGGGTGTTTAAAGTTTAAATATGAATTTTGATTTTCGCAATAACTTTCTATTTTTTCACAATTTCTTTTTGAAAATTGGCAGTTTTACCTTTTTTTGCATGAGGATTGCCAATTTGGACTCTAATTTAGCATTGCTAATAGAGGGCGCTAGTTATACTTGGTTGTGTTTAGTAAATCTAAGCAAAAATTTTTTTCGGCTGAACTATTAGCAAACTAATAATAAAATATGGAAAAGCGTTAGATTCTACAAAAAAAAGTTACTCTTGTTTGATTCGTGTAACTCGATCAGTTATCGAGTTATTTGCTTCTAAACAGTTCAATAAATTTTAATTTAAAAAAAATTTATTCTCTAAATGTGTAACAACAATAAACTATTATTTATGATCCGTTTTCGCAAAGATCTCTTCATATCAAATAACCCTTGTCTATTATTTTTAATCACATTAATTAATTGTTATTGCGAAAATCAAAATTCATATTTAAACTTTAAACACCCGGTATCTCGGAAACTAGCAATATTTGTATAAGGCATGTTGGGCAGAATCATCATATTTTGAGGTCTGGAATCTACAATTCAGAGATTGGACATTCTTAATGAATCACCCTGTATATAATGGTAATACTCTTTGATTTTATAACTGCGTATAAAGTGAATTTGCGTACAGATTATATTTCTATTCTGTAACTAAATCATAATTCAACATTAGTAATAATTACTTTTATAAAGAACACAATTTTGTGTTAAATGAATGAGTTGAAACCATTTGTATAGCTATCAATGAAGAAGCATTCTAGAATGTTCAATTTTATTAATTACTTTTAGCATTTATTACCTACATACAAAATATGTGTATAATCAATGCAAATGGCTTCTAATGAGGTATAATAATAAAGCAATACTTTGAAATATTAATGAACACAATTCTTATATTACAATAATAAATAATCTAACATTTATAAAATTCATCACATATTTACAACTGAATTTAAATAATCTAAGTCGTGCTAACTGGTCTGTTAACAGATAATAATATTACAATGTTATAATACTTAAATTAAAAATCACATTGACCTATTAATTAAGCTTGTGAACGTTAAGGCAATTTGCAATAAATTGTTTTGGTTTTCAATTAAGTACCTTTACGATGGTGTCCATGGCGTTCTAGGGTTTACGTTAATCATTTCACTGGTACTAAAATATTAATTTTTACTACCTTACGGTTTCGGTTAATGCTAACTTACCTTTTTCCACATTTTATATGAATAAACAATAGTGTGATTCCTAGTAATAAACAAATGCACCCCACTACAATATAAGCAATTCCTAGGAAAGGATTTTTTCCGCCCAGTAATGAAGTTGTGCTTAAAATCATACGTTTGGAACCATCAAATGGTTTTACATCATAAGCTGTAAAAGATACATTGTATATAAGGAGGTTAAACAATAGTTATGTTATGATAACAACACGTAATTCCACTGGCATTTTTAATTTAACATAATTCAATGTGATTAATGAGAAAATAACAAGATTAATAAGAGTAATTGTTAACAACTTTTTTTATATTTAAGAATAATAAGATAGTTATGGAGCTGGGTGCCCCATTTTAATCTTACCAAAGGAATTTTTCGAAATGGAGCTCATCTGATAAAAAAGTTGCTGAATAAAAGTTTGATGTTTTGGAGGGGTGACTATAAAATCTTAAATGGAAACTCCTATTTTTTATTGCAGATTTAGAAAAACTATGAAGGTTTTATTTGGGAATTTTTTCTTTATTTGCAACGCAACCTCCGCCATGTTTAGTCCTTTCCGCGCTTCACTCACTACACGCTCAGTGAAGTAGATGACGTTTTGACTAAATTTTTCGGAATATAATAAAACAAATACATTTAACGGCACAACAACACTGCATTTTATTAAAAATTACGCACTTTCGTAAGTCTATCTTATGTATATGGACTAAAAATGGCCGCCAGGGTGGCATTTGTCATGTCAAAGGCTTGCGGTACTCCGTTAATCTACTGACTCTGAATCTTACTCGAAATGAGTACATCTGACAAAAAAAGTTGCTGCATAAAAGTTTGATGGTTTGGATGGGTGACTACAAAATCTTAAAATGGAAACCCCTATTTTTTATTGCAGATTTAGAAAAACTATGAAGGTTTTATTTGAGAACTTTTTCTTTATTTGCAACAGGTGGCGCTGCAAACGAATAAAAACATTACAGTGACTCTATTAAAGTCGGATTCACCAGTTTTTAGGTATGACTCTCGCTATAAATCGTATGCATCAATGCAGACGCTCCGTATGTCGTAACTAATAAATAATTCCTACTGTCAATTTTTGTGTAATCTGTCAATCCAGTTCGATCAGCTGTTTCAACGCACGGACATACGTTTCATTGCTTGCACATAAAATAAACGGAACGACATACGTTTCTCAATTGCATTTTACTGATACTTTTATTTACAGAAACAGCAAACTATGTCACGTCGATTATCATACTTTACTCCAATGAGTCATACCTAAAACCCGGTGAATCCGACTTTACAAACAGTGACGACAAGCAGCGATTAGTTCCACCCATCCGCCATTAGGAGGCAAAATTTTGGGCGGGTTTCTATGAACTCAACGGTGGTATCCTAGCATCGTTCTAAATCCAAATAAAAATCACACGCTGATCAAAGGTAAACACAGTCAGGCCGCCATTAAGATGCAAAATATACCACGGCCAATCAAAATCGATACATTGCTTGTCACCACTGTCTGTAATAGAGTCACTGTAATAAACGATGTATCGATTTTTATTGACCGTCGTATATTTTGCCTCCTAATGGCGGCCTGACTGTGTTTACCTTTGATCAGCGTGTAATTTTTATTTGAATTTGGCACGTTGCTAGGATACCACTGTTGAGTTCATAGAAACCCGCCCAAAATTTTGCCTCCTAATGGCGGATGGGTGGAGCTAATTGCTGCTTGTCGTCACTGTTTGTAATAGAGTCACTGTAATAAACATGGGGGCGTTCCATTTTAATCTTAACTGGAGGAATCTCTCAAAATGAGTACATCTGACAAAAAAAGTTGTCGAATAAAAGTTTGATGGTTTGAAGGGGGACGTCTGATTCTGTAACAAATTTCACCCCCCTACACCCAGGGGTGTTAAATGGAAACCCCACTTTTTTATTGTAGAATAGTAGATTGGGTACTTTTCAACGAACTTCGTTCGTTACTGGAATCAATATTCCGTCCGTGCGTCCGTGCGTTGCAAGAGATGCGTATTGTCTACAACCGAGTTAAGATATGGATCTTATGTGAAATTTTATGCTGATTCAAGATCCGGTCCCAATTTTTCGATATCTCAAATACTTTTCGAAATATTCGACTTTAAAGTCGAAATTTCGAAATTATCAAATTTTGTCTTTTTGATAAGGCCAGATTTTTTTTATACTTTCGTTACTGCGGTATTCGAAGTTCGTTTTGTAATCCAGGGATTTCAACTAGTTTTTATTTGCAACAGATGTGGCTGCAATTGTTAAAATCGGCATTTCATTATTTATTTTGTATTTGGGTGATATTCTATCTTTCAAAAGTATTCTAGTCGTTCAAAATGAACACATTTGAACCCCCCTGAACGTCATCAAGAGTGCAAAATGTAATAGGGGAGATTTTGGACATATTTCCCAGTTTTTTCAGCAGTGTTGCCAACATTTTCGTTTTTCTGCTCATTTAATGTTATATTCTCATTTATAAGGTAAGTGTGTTCTGCCATTATCTTTTATAAAATGATTAATTTATGTTTTGTTGTTGGTTCAGAGAGATTCACTAGTATAGTTATCATTATTTAGATTGGAATTGCTTATAGGTTGAGTGATGTTTTGTTACCTTTTTTCATCATTTACTACTGGGCTGACTTTGGACATTTATTTTGGAGAGAGTTTGGATTGTATGGATGTGCCATATGTAGATGAATCGGATGACTGGATTGTGTCTATTGATGAAATGACCGAAGAAACTGAAATCTGTGAATTGAATGAAGATGAAAATATAATTGTTGGTGATTTTGTCTTAGTAAGATTCACAACGAAAACTCAGATAATTTATTATGTTGGAAGAATTGAACAAGTCCACAACGTTTCTGAGTATGAAGTCTCTTTCTATAGGCCTAAAGGCGACAAATTTCATCTCACAGATGTTGCTGACCTTTGATCAGTGTGTGATTTTTATTTGGATTTTTTGTTTAGCGCGCTTTATGACGGAAAAGATTTTCGCGAATAATACAAACCAGCCCAAAAGTTTGCCTCTTAATGGCGAATGGGCGGAGCTAATTGCTGCTTGTAGTCACTGGTTGTAGTAGAGTCACTGTAGTGTTTATTACAGTGACTTTATTACAAACAGTGACGACAAGCGGCGATTATCCGCCATTAAGAGGCAAAATTGTGGGCGGGTTTATATGAACTCAACGGTGGTATCCTAGCAACGTCCTAAATCCAAATAAAAATCACACGCTGATCAAAGGTAAACACAGTCAGGCCGCCATTAAGATGCAAAATATACCACGGCCAATCAAAATCGATACCACGCTTGTCGTCACTGTTTGTAATAAAGTCACTGTAGTGTTTATTCATTTGCAGCGCCATTTGTTGCAAATAAAAAATAGGGGTCGTGATTGTAAAGTCACTCCACAGGGCGTCGGAGAGGGGAACTGCAATTTGTTACAGAATCGGACGGCCCCCTTAAAACCATCAAACTTTTATTCGGCAACTTTTTTGCCAGATTTTGAGAAATTCGCTTGGTAAGATTAAACTGAGGCACCTACTAATGAAGCTTAGATTTTTCACATCACTTGAAGCTTTGTTGAACACTAACACCAAATTTCACTAAAAAGGTGACTTGGTCACTTGATACGAAATGACCCTATAATAAACATAACCATTGTGTATTATACAGTGTGTCCCCGGATGGAGTTGACAAGAGGAAAAAAATTTTTATTATTGATTTTATGACAAAAAGTTATTCTTTATAAAAATTTCTGCTTGTTGAGTAGATAAATTAACCTGAGGAAAATCTAAGATTAAATGTACAGAATGTCCACAAATTAAGATAACATGAAAATGCTTCAACAGAGAACAGAACAGTATCATTTATTGCATTTTAGAGTTCACTGTTTACAAAAAGAGTTCTTTAAGCAACATAAAATTAGTAAAAATACAAAATCTTAAGTGTAAAGTTCGAGTACATATTATGATTGTATTGTTTAAGTTTAAGTTTAATTGAGATAACATGTTATCTGGAAATTAATGTAGATAATCATAATTAATCTTGACGATCAAAGGTTGTTGTATTGTCGTATTTATTTGATTAAATTGGTATTTTCACTAATTTTATGTTCTTAAAGAACTTAAACCCTAAAATGCTATAAATGATACTGTTCTGTTGAAGCATTTTCAATATGTTATCTTAATTTGTAGACATTCTGTAAATTTAATCTTAGATTTTCCGATGGTTAATTTATCTACTCAACAAGTAGATCTTTTTATAAAGAATGACTTTTTGTCGTAAAATCAATAAACATTTTTTTCCTCTTGTCAACTCCATCCGGGGACACACTGTATAACACGTTATATCCTACAAGTGGTAACCTATCAGTCTCTGTTTTTCTTATCTTTTGTGTGACTCATTACAACATTTTATAAGTTGAGAATCAGTTTTAGTGGAATTATAAGTTATTACTATAACATAACAATTTACGGAGTTCCTAATTAAGTTTAAATAAAATAATACTTACAGTAATGCACTTGTAAGGTGTACGGTCCTTGATATAATCCATCTTTATACCCAGTCACACTATGATCGATTCTACGATATAATTTTCGAAATGTCGGTAATGCGGATGTTCGCATCCATACAATAAAATCTTCATTCTGAAATCCGTTATTTGTTTCGTCTTCCAAATCTAGTTCGTAAATATTCTTTTTCCACGCTTTAGGTCGAGTAAATCCCTTAAACGCTTCTTTCAAACCGTTCGGGGCATCGGGATTTCTAAATTTGATATGTTTGTCCGAATCCCACGCAATTCCTTTACGTAACAACGGAACCTTATCTTTATCTTTGTTTAATAGTATGAGTACATCTGCGGTTGAAGATTGTTTTACAGAAATATCAATTTATTGGCCGCTACTTACCGCTGAATAACGAATTAGCAATCGCACCACAAGGTGCGATTGGTGTTTGTTTATTGGTGCTGTTATTGTACTCGTAAGCGAATGGTGCACAATCCGAGGATAGCAGATCACTTAACCTACCAAGTAACTGAGTGTCGTCTCTTGATTTAACGTAACGCCTATGATTTTGGTAGAAGTTACTTAAACCGTAATACATATATACTTTTCCCTGAAACGGTACTCATCACTACTACTTAGTTAATTATAATCCGCGAAATACCTGAAAGCCAGTTTCTAGCTCGAAGTCGATAAAACATGTACAATTGGCATTGGGATCTTTACTAATTATATCGGCGCACTGAATACCTTGCGTATTTTTACAGTAAGTGTAATCTATAACCTTCTCCTTGACTTCGTCCGAAAAGTATAGAAGTCCGATTCCTACAGGTATGAATGCAATTCCTATCACAAAAAATGTGGGTAGAACGGTTCCGGCAGTTAAAATTGGCTGCCAAGCGGGTAACCTTTGTTGCTTGAAAGCGCTATCTAAAACATATTTTTTTATTAAAAAATGTTTGCTTTTGTTTCGCATACATATCGCTAAAATCATGTTAGTCATTATCGGTATAATGAATCGAACAAAATTGTTGGTATGAATGTGTGAGACGTAAACATCTACGACGACAACGAAATAAAAGTAATCAAGCATCTGTACGGGAGACCTCGTACAGTATTCAGTATTCCTTAATTATTTAAATGTATTACGATGTACATTAGTACGAAAATCAATAGAAAAAATTAATCTATAATTCTGTAAACTAAGAAAATTGGTCAAATATACGTACCTGAAGGTCGTTTACTTTTAATTGAAGCTTCTGAACTATCTGGTGGCATATTTAATATAAGTTATAATGTAAATAAATTATTTTATTAATTATTTTTATTTGTTAAATAAATCAAAATCGGTTTACACCTCAAAACCAAAATGAAGTAGACATTAATTAGAGGAGTTGCGAACCTATTTAAGATGCAATTGCAATAGATGGCTCTTATTTACGAGTTCATTTCAATCTTTAACGTCAAGAAATATTTAAATAATCATGTTTAAATTATACGTTTCCAGTTGTAAAGATTGAATATAAAACACTTTTGAATGTTAATTTGGGATGGCGGGGGAGCTAAGGGGAAGGTACTTACTGTGGTGGTACCTGTGACCCGTAACAGGGTCGGACTGGGCAGATTAGGATACCGGGAAAATCCCCACGGAACCCACCTCGTATGGTCATCTTAAATATTTATAACAGGCATCAAATTCGTAAATTATTGATAATATCGTTGAGTAAAGCAAAATACAAAAAGGCGTAATCTGTTAGAAAATTGCGTTCCACACCAGCTCTGCTCCCCCTTGACCCACCCGGCGGGCTACCAATAAACAACCGTGCAAATTTCTGGATCGTAACATATTCTCGCGAAATTTTTTTTAAATTTTTTTTTTATTCATGTTACGGGCCGAGATCTACTAGATCTAGGAACAGCGAATTTCCAAGCACCTCTACGCGCATCAACTGCTTTGGTTATTAGCACTACCCTTACTAGAGTTTTGTCTGACTAATAATTTGGGCCGTTAATGTCAAAAATATAATCATTTATTCTTCCTTTATATTGGAAGGGGCATTGAAATATAAACCGATATATTGTTACCTATAACTATTTATTTAAGGGGGTTCCCCAACGGCCGCTTTAGATGCGTTCATGTCTCTACAAAATTCGCTTTTCCGTTGAAGGCAAAACAGCTAGACAATTAAAAAGAAACAACTAAAATAATTAGGAAGGCTATAATAGTTGTATAGGTAGTCGTCTTAAGACAATTTGCAGTTAAAAACATAAAAAATGAGTAGAACATGAAACAATTTTCTCGTTGTATTGCATTTCTGGCAGGGCCGGCGCAAGAAGTTTTGGCGCCCTAGGCAAAACTATTGTGCCCCCCCCCCATTCCAAACCAACTAGTGTCGTCGATTCAGCCATTCACTTTCAGGAAATATAAAAACAAAAAACAAGACGTACATACAACTAAACTAAAGTTGATTTAATTTATATTTTTTTAGCGCCCCATCTTTACAGCGCCCGGGGTCGACGCTCATACGCCCCTCAGTCCCTGGCACCCTAGGCGGTCGCCTAGTTCGCCTATTATAGGGTCGCTCCGCCCCTGATTTCTGGTCCTACCATAAATTTGTTCGCTTGGCAACTTTGAAATCTTAAGTGAGAACCAGCATTTTTTATTACAGATTCGGATTCCCCATACAAAAATAAGTAACTTTTATCTGAAACATTTTTTTCGATTCGTGATAGATGACGCTGCAATCGAAATACTTTAGCATTACTCAGGAACGACGCCGACGTGGACGTAGTATTTTTTGTTCCCATCGGAGTGCTTGTTTTACGCGAGTCCCCTCTTCCGCTCACTGTTCAATAAGTTACATTAAATGTTCGAAATTGTAACCTTGACACGGTATTTATTCTCCGAATGATTGTACACAGGAGAGGAGGATATCTACGGGAATTTCAGCGCAAGCGTTTGTTATGCGCTGTATCATGTTTTCACTTTA
This sequence comes from Pyrocoelia pectoralis, assembly GCA_036250285.1. Taxonomy (NCBI): domain Eukaryota; kingdom Metazoa; phylum Arthropoda; class Insecta; order Coleoptera; family Lampyridae; genus Pyrocoelia; species Pyrocoelia pectoralis. Next base: position 33,426,121 of record CM070077.1, read on the forward strand.
TCTTTTAATAACTCAACAGAAAAAATTCCGGCGATGTCAAATCAGCCGACCTAGTAGTACAATTAATAGGGCCACCCCTGCCATTGAAATCACGTGGTTCAATACTTCCCGTCTTGTTATTGAGTAATGCGATGGGCAACCGTCATGCTGAAATGAAACCACATACTTTGTCGAACAGGAAACGCAACATTCTCAAGTAGTGGTTGTAGTTCATGTTTCAGGAATTCGCAAAAATCAGGTTTCTTGCGATCACAGCGCCATTATATCACGAATCGAAAAAAATGTTTATTTTTTTATGGGGAATCCGAATCTGCATTTAAGATTTCGAAGTTCAGCCTATCCCCTGGAGTCGACTTTTATATCATTGGATAACTCCCTTCCAAGCGAACAAATTTTATTCAGAACGTTTTTTGATCCGATCCGTAGCTTTCGAGATATTTCAATGTCTTGAGATAAATCGGCCACTCGGTATGTTTCTACTCATTTTGTATATTTTTGGCTTCAAAATTACACAAATTTTCTCAAGACGATTATACAACTAGCCTTCCTAATTATTTCAGTTGCTTTTAAGTATACTTACGGATGGAAACAAATTTTGAAATCCATTGTGGCCGGTGAAGAGACGTGGGGAAATTAACCGACAATTAGAACATTGGATGCACATAAATTCTTCAAACAATCCCAAAAAATGTAAGCAAACGTTCAACAACCGTTTTTTGGGACCAAAAAGGTGTGTTGCTTGTGGAGTTTATGCAGCGGGGACAACCATTACTGCAGATTCTTTATGTCAAACTTTGAGACGCTTACGGAGAGCTTTCAAAACATAGGGAAAGTCATGTTGACTTCTGGAATTGTTTTGATCCATGACAATGCCCGTCCTTCGAACACCTACCATATAGTCCCGACTAGTAGGCGCCGAGTGACTTCCATCTTTTCCCTGAATTGGAAAAGTGGCTTGGAGGGTCCTTGGAGGTCCTTTTCATTTGGTTTCTCGCCTATATCTCATTAGGAATTGATCCTACAAAAATGTATAAAATTCTCTACATTTTTCATTCCTGCAGTTTTCTTGCTATCGTTAACCGTTAGTATACGCTCTCTAAAATTGGTAATTTTCGAAAAAACCTTTTGCAACACATTTTCGCGAAACTTCTGTCTCCAGCGCCTCAGAACTTCATCCGATCATCCCACAGAAAATTCGTAAAAAAGAAAGTTGTAGAAAATTAAATTTCCTTTAATAGTATATTATGCAACGAGCATGTAATGATGGCTATTAATACACGAGAACGAGGTAAGTTATGACACGAGCCTAAGGCGAGTGTCGTAAATCTTGTGCGAGTGTATTAATAGCCATTACATGAGAGTTGCATACACTATTTTTTCTACGACCTGTGTTAATTAAAAAAAAATTATTATAAAAGAACGAACAAAATTTTTGACAAATATCAAAAACTCCTGTAACTATTGAATATTATCTTCTTTTAGCTGTTGTAGGTTAAGTAAGCAGGTAACTTGAAGAACGGAGAAGCAGCTAATTAAGTTGATTTATTGGCATTTAATTAGACGCCAAAATCAGGTTTTATTTCAATGTCATGATGTAAAATAGTATAACGTTTCGTTCATCGGTGTGAACTTAATCATATACAGGTAAGTAAAATATAAATCTGTGAACAAGAATGAGAGTTTTAGACAAAGCTATAGGTAAAATTAATTGGTACATTAACAAATATGACAAATTTTAAATAACAAAAAATAACAGGTGCCTGCCAGCTGATATGAATAGAATAAAAATAATAATGCTTACCGAGATTTAAATCTAAAAGTAGGATTTAACTAAAAGTTGGAGGGAATAGCCACCTCCGTTCGTGTGACACTCATTTTTGGAGTTGAGGGTAATATTAGCATTAAATTAATGATAAAAGGTTAAACGTTAAAAGACGGTTAATATGGTCGTCAGATATAAATGAAGTGCAAGGTAAATAGAGCATGCGTTAGTTGGCAACTAGGGCACGCGCGTGTTAAAGTAAGTAAGAACCATCTAGTGTCATATAATTTAAAAACTGAAAAGAAGTATTGAATACGCAAGGGAAGAAAGTTAAAAGCTGAAATAAAATTTTTATTATTTTTTTTTTATTTTTTTTATAATATCAAAAGAGTTATTTTCATATTTATGAGGATAGGATAATAGTTAATTTTAGATAATATTGAAGTAAAAATTGCTAAGATGTTGGATGTCGGTACGGTAATTAACAGCTTTATTGTGTCTTTTGATTTCGATCATTTCCAAAATTAGTCGTTTGTGTAAATTGGATTCGTTATGTATGATGGTTGGATTGTCGAAGTCGAAGTGATGGAAATTATTAATGGAATGCTCAGTAAGTGCGGTTTTAGGGTTGTTACTTGATTCTAGTTGTTTTTTGATAGTGTTTTTATGTTGTTTAACTCGGTTTTTTAAATATTGTTTAGTTTGTCCAATGTAACAGGCATTGCAGTTTTTGCAATTTAGGCGGTAAATGAGATTGGATTTGTCAGTAACTATGGCGATCAAGTAAAATGCTTGACAGCTATTGGCTAATTTGACTCGTTTTATAATGAAAATCTGTATCGAAATGAATATCATTTAGATACAATCTAATCAACAGTAATATCCCTAGTGCACGGAAAATAGTCGATAAAATTTTGACGTTTCTACGAAAATGTTTTGCTAGGAAATATTTTGAGTGAATTTGCCATAGTAACAAAATGTCGAGACGAAGTCGAGACATTTTGGATGGCAAATTCACGAAAAGTATTTCCGTTTAGCAAAGCATTTGAGTAAAGGGAACGTCAAAATTTTATCAAGTATTTTACGTGCACGTGGGGTATTCGGCATGATTATTTCTCGAATAGCAATAACAGTAGAATTATCTCCAAAACGCTGCGTTTTTAAAAAGATCTTCAACCAAATTACGATTTATGCAACACTGTAAACGAAACGTCAAAATTTAATCGCGATTAAATTTTGACGTTTCATCGTTTACCCGCGGGTAAATTTTGACAGATTCGTTTTTTCACTGTAAAACATCTGTCATTGGATGAGAACGATGTAATAACCGAATTCTATTGGTTTATATTATATGAGTGAAATAATCACACTTAATAAGTCGATTAAAGTATGGGAGTAGAAAAAATGTTTTTCTGTACACCTTCAACTCGTTGTACATGATAGTACCGTAAGTTATTTTATCTGTGACAGTACTTACCTACTCTTTATTAATGACCAAAAAGGTTGTAAAGGGGGGGGGGGAGAGATTTTGATGGGCGGGGAAGAGTGATAAAGCAGGAAACATAAAAATGAAGAGCGATTGATTGTCGAATAGAAAATATTTCTTATTCAACACTTGCTTTTATTTCATTAGAAATAGTAAATCAATGTGTTTGCAATAAGTGTAAATGGTAGAGTGCATTGGTACCTCGGATGGTGGGAATATTGAGATATAGGGCTGCATATTCGCCACAGACTTGACGAATGTGTCGTAGCGATATTTGTTGAGGGATTTTTCTTTCTTCGGGACACCCTACCATCGGAGGAAACAGTTATTGCCTGCCCTGCAGTCTGCTTGTGAGTGGCTGAAGGACTGTTGAAGACTTCAGCAGCATAATGCAACATCTGTACCTATCCTTCTTGAACAGTTTGGCAAATGCAAGTTTGCTCTTGCGGAAGGCTGCTGATGTGGTATCACATCCTGTGAAAGCATGGATGAGCAGCATGCCTTGGCCCAGCTCTTGTAATTCAGTGGTGAAATACGGACTGGTGGGCACCTTTCCTCGAACTGGCAAAAGCTATATGTACTGTTAATATTTAAAAAAAACCTATGTAAGCATTCAATTTGTGCTGATAGTCACGACTTATTTAAGTTTATTTTACTAATAATTATTAACAACTGTTAGTAGGTATTAAAAAAAGTGATTTTTAGAAAAATGAATATATCAGTGATATAACGTTTATCATGGTGCCATCGTTTGTTGTATCCATCCCGTTCTCAAATGGTGGTGGTGTTTCAATGATTTCGATTTGTTTTATGTTGGCCCTATGAGAGATAGGTAGTATAATCTAATACTGCAAATCATTTTCGGTACAAACCTTTTACGTTCGTTTGAAAGCCAGTCAGTCACTTGCTGGTACCAAAGAGTTTGCTGGTTGTTAAACTTGTATCAAGTGCGATTGAATATTTTTGATCTGCATTCGGATGACGGTTCACTTGAAACAGATATTTCTTCTGTACTAAACTGTTCTACCTCGATTATTTTATAAATTTTCGAGTACAATTTCCATTTATTTGTTTTAAAAAAGTAAAACTTCAAACTGTTTTTGTTCAGTTTCAGTGGTTTCCATAGAGAAATTTTTTTATCTTTTTTTCTCTATGGTGATGTCTTGATCGCAATTTACAATATTTTATTTAAGTTAAATTATAGAAGCATGGGCGCCGCTACTAAAGGGTAAGGGAGCCCCCCCCCCTCTGGAATTTCATAAAACGCGTAAATCCATTTTAGAAACATAATACATAATATATCACAATACATAACTTTTGGAATATAATGTTCTATCCCATCGGTGACTCTGCGTAGCCTATTGGAGTTACTAATTTAAAAATAGGTACAAATTTTCAATCATTCTAATTTCTACTTGAAAAAATGTAAGCCCCCCCCCCCCCCCCCCCCCCTAACAAATTTTCTTCCGGCGCCCCTGTATAGAAGCGTTAATAAATTGAAAATACTTATTCGTGTCTTACTTGAGTATAGGTAGTCTCCTATAATTTATTGTATTATATGGTGAGTGTCTCCTACACCTTCTCTCTGCCTACAATACTGGTGGAGCCTTCTTTGAGGAGTTCCGAGTAAATCGTTTTAATAAAACTCAATGCACCCACGTTTCCACTAGATAATATAGTCTTTTTCAAGGCGTCAGATGAAGTAGAGTTCGAAAAACAATGAGTAGTTCTCATTCGAATCCGGAGTAGTTGGAAAATTCTTAAAATTATTTTTCCTTTTGTAAGCGCTTCTTGTCAGGATTTATCTGTTTATTTCATAAATTTGTACATAAACAATAAAGATATTAAATGAATAATTTCGAACTAACTAACGTCATCTCCGAAGCTTTTTCTGAAATTGACTCTCAAATGATTCTAGACATCTCATCCGGAGGTTTTTTGGGTTGCTGATTCCAACTCAGGCACCCCCCCCCCCTACCTGGTATCCCGCATCCGGTAATCAACGTCATCCTCTGATGGTCCAAGCCTGTAGGGAACCGAAAATTGTTTTCCGGCGAAAATTCAAGAAAACCAACCCACTTCTAAAGAAATATTTTATGGACTGGACGGGGCATAGTGAATTTTTACAATCAACATGTTTGTGCACGTGAAAATTCACATGGAATCAGACCACGAAAGACCCAACATGAGTTTAGTATTAATATTTGAGTAGGAATCTACAATGGACATCTCCTTGGACCTTATGTACTTCCACATCGATTGAATCCTTAGAATTCCCTGGATTTTTTGGAGAATGAAAATTCCAATATGTGGGAAGACATTCCAGTGAATATATGAAGACAAGACGTTAAGTCTCATCTCAAAATTCCTCTATATAGTGGATGGTATAAAAAATGTGCAAACTTCATCGACATAAAGGAATTTATAATAAACTCTCTACTATAGTAAAAATACGGTACCTACGTAGTACCTACCAACTTATCTTCAACGGAAGGTAAATCTTTTAATTTTTGTTACTAAAGATAATTATGGCAAGGTTTGGGACTTTTTAAAGACTATCAAAACCAAAGATTTATCGCATCCACGTTGATAAACTTACTCGTTACTCAACCAGAATTTATTTCCAAAGGTAAAACAGCTCCATGCTATAGTTGTTGAGTACCACGAAGAAATAAGTGGATAATATTGACGTCGATACAAGTGCATGGAGGACAATAACGAGCCGTATCAATATCATATTGTGTGAACATTAGAGAGTGTCCTACTGTGCCTTTTTGCATAGCGAAAGGTAAGAATTTAACTAAGATGGATACCAATTACCACCATATTCAATGGGCACGTTGCAAAGGAATTAACCACCATAAAACCTAAATTTTCCAACAATGCAGTAGGCAACAAGCGTACAACATTTCTTGCAAAAGCATATCTAAGGGTCCTTATTGATTTCTTAATATCCACAAAATGGTGCCCAATTATTACGAATAGGTAGGTACCTAAATAAGAATGAGTTGAAGTTATTAGGTTGGTGGCGATCTCAAAATATCCCTAATGCCTAACAGAATTGAGGTAGTTGCAAAAGAAGAGGAAAAAATTAAATTTGTGTACATGCAAAATTTAAAAAACCACCTCTAACTCATCGAAGTATTTTACACGAACATTAAAATAAAATCATATGAATAATATGAATATAAAGTAAGTAAATAAATGAACAAGTAAATAATTAGAAAAATGTTTTAAATAAACAAATATATTAATTTATTTCTTTTTACTAATATTTTTTAAAAATGGGGACCCCCTCTCTAATGGGGCCCGGGGCTGCAGCCCCTCCCCCTCCTAATCCGGCGCTGCCCCTATGCTCCATATAAAATTTTTGCACACAATTATATTCTTTGTACATATATGTGGATGTACCTATACATACGTGGAAGGGATTAATAATCCCAAATTATTTTTAATATTATGAGAAAAATAAACCAGACGAAAAAATAAAATCATTTATTATTAACACACAGGATCTAGATTGACATATTTTAATTTGTGCATTTATAATAACGTGGTGAAAATTAAGCCGCACCATATAAATGATTTAAATGTAGGCACTCTTAAATTTTAACACAGTTTCACACGGTTTCATCATTAATAACAATTTGGGGATAATTATTGGTCAATTCAATGTATTTTTCAACAGTTAAATCATTACCTACAATTTTCAGAAAAGAAAGAGCAGGCAATGCTTCCAAAAAACAGAAATCTAAATCTTTAATACTGTTGCCAGAAATATCGAGGTGTTCTAACAACTTTAAATTGTCAAAAGACTTAACATCCTTAATGCTACAACAAACCAAATAAAGAAACTTTAGTTCTTCTAAATTTTCAAAATTTGCATCTATGATTAAATCTAAATTATTAAAGCTTAAATCTAACAGTTGCAACTTGTTCAATCCCGCAAAAGCACTTTGTTCCAAAAATGTTACATTATTAAACTTCAAAGAAAGCCATTGAAGGGACATGAGACAATCGAAAGCATTGTCGACCATTCTTTCTATAAGGTTACTTTCCAAGTTGAGCTTTCGCAAATTTTCCAACCCAGTTAGCGACCCATTTTTGATTGCACTGATATTGTTGGAAGTTAAGTCGAGTTCTTCAAGCTTAACAAGCCCTTCAAATGTGCCTTCTTCAATACCTTCCAAGTCGTTATTAGATAAGTTAAGTAAACGTAAATCATGGAGGGTATTAAATGAACCACAATCTAAATCGGTCAGGCTACATTTTTTCAAATTTAAAGTCAGCAAAGTACCAAGCCCATCAAAAGCACCACTTACAATTTTTTCAATACAATTATTGTCTAAATGTAGATTAAGTAAGCTTTCCAAATGTGCAAAACTGCCAGTTGCAATTATTTTAATTTTATTATTCCTCAAGGTGAGTACCTCTAGACCTTTTAATCCACTAAACGTGTCCGAATTAATGTTCGTTAAACAATTACCCTCCAAATTTAAGCTTGTAAGTGAAATTAAATCATTAAATGCAAAATCTTCAATACTTTCTATATTATTTTCGCTCAAGTCTAGCAGATTTAAGTGATTTAAACCTTGAAAGTGTGTCGCATTAATTGTAATTAGTTGATTATTCTCAAATTGAAGTACTTCCAGCGAATTTAAATTAGAAAATACGCTATTTGGTAAAAAGGAAATTTTGCTTCGTGCGAATGATATGTACTTTAAATTTTCGGCACCCTGGAAGACGTTTTCGGGCAAACTTGTGATGGCCGTATCGTAAATACGCAAATTGGTTAGATTAGAAAAATTAGATAGAAAATTTTGAGGCAATTCCTTTATAGGATTTTCGCTTAAACTGAGTTCTCGTAACTGTGTCAAATTTGAAAATAGGTCAATTGATAGGTCTAAGTTAGTGTTGGCCAAGTCAAGTTCTTCCAAGGATGCGAGTTGAGAAAAAGTTTCACTTGAGAATGACTTAATTGGGTTATACAGCAAATTTAGATTTTTTAATGAGGTTAACGTACCGAAAAGCGTTGGCTCTAAGTGTTCAATTTTATTTTGGAATAAATGAAGGTTTTCTAGATTAATTAAATTTTTAAAAGCATTTGGGTGTATTTCATTAATATCGTTATACGATAAGGATAGAGTTTTAAGATTAGCCAAATTACTAAAGATATCTTCCTCGATCACTTTAATTTTGTTATCGTGAATACTTAGATGACTTAGTTCTAAATTGTTATCGAAAATTCCACTGGGTAACTCTGAGAGATTATTCGAGTAAAGGTATAATACTTTCAGCAAAGGCAACTCACTGAAGACATCCGGTAGTAACTCACTGATTTTACAATTTTTTAAGATTAACTTTGTCAAATTAGGTGTGCTAGAAAAACAACCGGTTGGCAATACTGGCAGCTTACTAGCTCTTATAAATAGAGACTCGATTTCGCCAATTGAAGTCTCATTCGTTGATGTATAATCTTCCAATAATTCCCATAGGATCTCCCATGAAGTTACATTTGCACATACGAGAGTTCCATTATTTTCACTACAGATTGGACCAACCTCTTCATCCTGAAATAATCCATGCAATTTTGGTATAATCATTAGGTATAAAGTACTTACAAGGGTTTCGGGTTCAAGATATTTAGCAAGCGACATATTTCGGAAATGTTTACACTTTTACACCCGACTTATGCTTATAAACGTGATAAAAATCAAACCGTGAAGTTGGGAATAACCAAAATATTGATTTGAAACGCGCTTGCGATTTAGTGCCCAACACCGTTACGTAAAGGAAAAAAAACCGCAACGTATTGAAAACGCCGATCGAAAAGCTAACACTTGTACCAAATGAAAGTTTATAAATAAGATAATTTTTGAGAAGACGGTCTTAGGACAGTAAAGTTAAGATCCTTTGTTTAAAAAATTAAGGAGAAAGTTAGAAATTATTTTAAATCCTTTAGTTAGTCCTAAATATATGTAACCTGAGTTTGCATGGTCGCGAGACTACTGGTGGTCTAAAAACTGTGTAATTTTGGCACCTTTCCCATTTTTTCCACAATAACTAGTATATCGTCTGGATTCTGGATTACGATGGGAGGGTATTCCACGCACACATAGGCCTCCTATTGTGCTACCTCCATGATCAGAGTCGCCCGACCCCGCAACATTACTGAAGCCATTCCACACGTGAGATAAACCAAAGGATGCTGGTAGGGAAAGCAGCTTTAACCGTAGCAATGTCCGGCCAGGATTCCCCCAACATGGATCGTCTCAATTGGATGGATAAGTACCGGACACTCACAAAGTATGTGGCACGCCGTCTTGTTGTCTGCGTAGCATCCTCTTCTCTATAGGATGGTCATTCTACCAGCTAGCCCGCTACCTAAAAATGCCATACGATACGTCCTACCCTTACGCCTCGGCAGCGGCACTCGTCACTACTTCCGATTTATAATAATTGATAATTCGTCGACAATGTGGCATTGGACAAGGTCGCGTCGTGCGCATGCGGAGTCTGTTTCTACTCAAAGTGGACAACGTAATAGAGGTTATAGAAATCATCAACAAAACTAACACTTTCTTTAAGTAATTTTTGGCTGTTTTTTTCGAATTATGGACCTTTTTTTGTTTTTTTTACATATCTCTATATCTCCATTATTTGTAGTCAGATTTCAAAAAAATCAAAGTTTTTGAAATCAACGGTTTAATATCTACAACGTTTGTTCAAAACATTTTTACAAAAAATTTACAACAGCAAAATGGCGGTCAATTTAAATTTTGGAAATTGAAAAGCACAAAATCTACTCTACTACTATGACTTACAATTACCGCCATTATGTTGTAAATTTTTTGTAAAAAAGTTTACAACAAACGTTCTAGATATTAAACTTTTGATTCCAAAAAACTTTGATTTTTTGAAATCTGATTACAAATAATGGAGAGAATAGAAGAGCAAAAAATGGGCTATAATTCGAAAACAATGAAAAAAATTACTTAAAAGAAAATGTTAGTTTTGACGAGATGTATAAGTATTGTATAACCTCTATTACGTTGTCCCCCTTGAGTAGAAACAACCTCTATAACGCCTATAAATATGTTTTAACTTTGTCATGTAACCAAGTCTCTTGCGAAAGGACGTTTCCAAAGTTGAAGTTTGTTCAGAATAGACTAAGTTATCTCACGCAACAGCACGTGGACGCGCTACTATTGATGTCCGTTAAAAAAGATCAGACGATATTATAAATGACTTTGCCACCAAAAGTGAATCTTTAAAAAAAAGTTGATTCTTTAAGCAATAAAACGTTTCTTGAAAAAAAGTGTTGTTTTTTGGATATACATATAAATATGTACTGTATTATTGTTTAGGTTTCCACGAATGTCATTATTATTATTAGAAGACATCTTCTGGATAAATTCGTGTTATATAATGTTTATTAATACTTTTTCTACGCAAGTAACATGACATCTAGTGTCAAATAAATCAATTTATCTTGAAAAAGGCAGGAAAGAAAGTCTGCCGAACGTAGAAAAAGTATTAATAAACATTATATAACACGAATTTATCCAGAAGATGTCTTCTAATAATAATAAATACTGTAGCCTATCTTACTTTACTTGTGCCTATTCTGTAACAAAAATTTGATGTAGGCTAAGGACCGGTTTATAGTCATAGCCCGGGCCGGAAAATTCTCCCAATCCGGGCCTGTACCAAGCCCATGCGGTACATGACGTGCTTGTTTAATTTACAGGGCCCATAAAGTATACCCGCAAGACGTCGCAGGTTCTTCCTTGATAGACCTGGACAGAAACACGCCAGGCTGCCAGGTCTCAAGGTTTAGCCAGATCTATAACATCAAGTGCCACCTAGCAATATGTTGGGTTTGGGTGTCTTGAGTTATTAAGTCGTTTACAGTTGCAAATTTAGTGAAAGAGCAGGGTCTGGACCATAAAATGGTTGTTTTGAGGCCAGTCGGCTTTTTCATTGACTTTTGTTCCAGCATGCCTTTTAAGCCACATAAGCTCAAGGGTATTGCTGTTTGTCACTTGCTTTAGTACTTGGTGGTATTCGAAAACCAGCCTAGAGGTGATTTTGCATTGACCTAGTGCTCGGAGAGCGTCTCTGCGTCACTGGAAGTTCTGGTAATTTTATTCTTTATGCTGTGCATAAGAATTGTTTTTGCACCAAGCGTTATTCTCACTCGACAGTCGGAATTTTGCCTCCAGGTTGCCTGATATGGAAGTTCAGTTCTTTAGAGTAAACTCCGGTTCCCGTTCCGTCCATTGTTTTTGATCCATCCGCGAAAATGGATATGTCTGGTTGGGCACTTCCGCATCAAAGAAAATGTGGTTGTTTTTTCCTAGTATAAATTGAGGGATGAGCGAGTCAGAGCGCACTTCTAGGTTAGGCAGTAGCTTAATTGTCTCGCCCAGAATTCGAGGGTGACCGACCTCAATCGCTCTGCTATTCAACAGCCCTTTAGTTTTCAGATGAAACATTTGCAGCATGGCCTGCTCTCTCATGTGGAGATTCAGTAGAGGCGAGCACAGAAGGGCTTTCATGACGGCTGTGGACGTTGTTCACATTGCGCCCGTGCATACAACGTACGCTAGCCTTTGTACATGATTGAGAAGTGCTATGGTTGTAGAGAGTCTGGTTTTAGGCCACCAGACGATTGCTCCATAAAAGATCATAGGTCTGATCACAGCAGGACAACCTTTGGGGTGGACCTCAATGTCTTCCAACTGCATGGCGACGTTGACAGAAAGCCCTATTTGCTTTTTCTGCTTTTAGATGGATGTGCTTACTCCGGTTCACTGACTGTGAAAACTGGAGGTGTTTTTGGAAGTGTAGAGCTCGAAGGCCCTCAATCTTCCATTTTCTTGTGAAGGAGAACTATCTCCATCTTTGCCGGGTTAATAGACAAGGAGTGTTCCTTACACCATTCTTCGGTTACTCTGAGAGCTGATTGCATCAGACTACACAGAGTAACCTAAAATTTTCCGGTTATTAATGTGGATGAATCATCCGCTATTATACGGTCCTTCACGATGAAAGTTTACCAGAATTATAATCACATTATGAAACTAAACATATAAAAAAATGGAAACAATACATAATGTAAAACCGAGAAAGTGCTTGGCCGAAACTATTTATTTGGCTATAGCGTTTGTGCTGAATTGAGTATTGCACTGGAAGCCTATTTCTGATCTTTCTGTAGCAACATTTTTCTTTATATCACTGTGCAGTGCACATTTGCACTATCTTGATGGTGGTAATTTGAAGCATGTTTTGTTGCCTATCAACACCTGATGAGAAGATCTTTGTCTTGTCCATATTATGTTTGCCGATGGTGTGCACGCCTAGAATGTTGTTCTTCGGCCTCATTTGTAGGGGGAAGTATTTGAAACGCAAGAGAGATTTCGTTTTATCATTTATAATATAGGTAATCACATTACCAATAGCGGGATGAAGAAAAACGTTAACAACCTCCTGTAATTGCGAGCTCTGATTTGCAGTTTAGAAGAAATGTGGAAACTAAAAAAAGTGAGAAATTTAGTCTCTCTTCGGTATTCTCAAGTTTGTCAAGGTTTGTAACTCTGAGAGGAGGCACATAATGAATTGAGGAGATGAAGAATTGAAACAAGATTAGCTGTGATACTACGCAAAAGTTACAATTGCGACTCTATTTAAATTTCTATGTTATATACATTAATACATGTAATGTAAGGATTGTTTGATATTTAACTTTTATTGTCATTACATTTTACGTTTTAAATAATTAACCTTGGTATTTTAATAATAACGTGATAAACTTGAAAGTGAGAATATTTATGACATTTTTCACATATTAGGAAACCAATATTGAAGCTATAATGCTGAAATTAGAAATTAGACTCCTTGATCTTCAAAAATAAGATACCTACCTATATTTTTTTATTTGTTTCAATTTGAAAGGAACTAATTAACCACAGGAAACAATCATTAATCATTAATGTTAACAACTCTGAATTATATTTTTGTGCAAATCGCAAAGTAGTTGGAAAGTACAACTGAATAAATATTTTTATTTTTTGACATAATCTTCTAAAATCGTAAAACGTTTAGTCTAACGCTTTTACAACTTTGTAAACCACTTAAAAAATCTTTCGAAACCTCTTCAAAGAACAGTTCTATGCCTTTATTGTCTAAGTCCATCGTTTTCCAACAATGGTGGATTTCAGATTTTGAACAATACTAATCACTAGAGGGAGAGAAATGAGGAGTACCCTCAAACGCTAAGGGAAGTAGATTCGTGCTCACCCTAACATTATAAAAAATCAACGCTCCAAACAACAATAATAATAATAAGATGCAATTGTTGGATAAAAATAAAAATGAAATGCATTACTGTTGACTGGTTCAATTTTTGACACATTCCAACTATGATCCTCGTATTTCACGTCAACCCTAGTTGATCTCGTCAAGAATTGAAATACTATAGGTGTTTTCTTTTTGCACCGCCACAGGGTTAGGTAAAGTTACAATCATCACGTGATTAAAGTGCCTTGTCTCATGTAGACATTTCTGCCTCAAGTTAATATATAACTTAAATAAAGCTTTTAAAACGAGTAGGGTTATTAAGAACTGAGTCAAATTATTTTTATAAAACGAATGGTGTGTATTGACAGAGGTGATTTAAGTGTACCACAAAATGCAAAAAGAAAACACCTACTGTTTCTTGCTCTGTCCAAGATAAATTTCAAAGGATAAAAATCAATCTTATGGGACGGTTTGATACTTGTCATATAAAATGTTGAAAACTGAACTGTTATTTTGTCACACCACCTCAAATCTAAAATCTCGCCCGATAACTGGCTACGGGTCATGGATTCATGGATCTAGGTCGCGCGTGCTGTTAGTGTTGTGTAAACATAATATGCAAAATATTAATTTTATGATTTTATTAGCAATTTGTCGATGATTATGATAATTTAGCCTGCCTATTTTATATCCTCAATACGATATCTCCATTCTATACGTTATCCTTTTTAATGATCATCGTGGGAACGTTAAAGGACAAATTATACAATTACTTTGACAAACGTTACTTTCTCTATTACTATTATTAAACTGTATCACGTTGCGATGTGCCGATCAAATAACCTATTAATCTACTTTTATATTTCCTCCTGTATAAGAAAATTAATTATTTTTTTAATCACATTCAAAATTGTGAACGGTGACACTTTGCTAATTTCACTTCTTTATCTTAATTTAATCAACAAACTTAATTAACTAAATGAGTACGAAACAGTCTTTTAATACTTGAGTCTCTTTTTTCGTTAATTAATTTATTGAAAAAAATCGCTTTTTTACTGTAATTGATTTGATTAAAAACATCTTAATAGGAAAAAGTAAGACTAATTATGCCCAAATTCTGCAAAATTTCTCCTTTATATGCAACAATTATTGTAATATTACATATCAGACGTAATTTATGATAAATTGCTTTTAATATAATACTTTATTGAAAATGTTGATTATCATGGAACATAATTTTAGTTGAATTAGAAAGTATTTAAAAATGTGTTCAGATATAATGAATCGCCAGATATTATCCAAGAATGCTTTAAATTCTCAAAGTTCAGTTGACCATTACAATTTGTACGTCATTACTAATTTGTTACATATTAGTATGTTACAATAGTTTACATTGCAAGCAATGCACAAACAATAAACATCTTCTGTATGGGATAAAAATCGATATTTTGTATTGATTGTATTGTATTGAATAAATTTCAATGGTTGTACCTTAAAAGATCTGAAGTATAAGCAATCAACACACAGTGAGCATGGATGGAAGAAACTGTACTCCACTAAATTCGTACTTACATTGAAGATCATAAACCCGTTACTTCTTAAGTCAGTTAAGTGTATGATATAGAGGCAACATTCATATATAAATTAGTTTAATAAGGGACAAGTATTTAATCTTAGACAGCGTCATCATGTGGCAAGTTAAGTTGTGCCCAATTGATTCCAAATAATGTCTAAGCATTTTTGATCACCAAGACAACCTTTTCGCATTGTTGTATAAAAATTTCAGGGGTCATGAGTATGAGTTAATGACCAATATTGGGAAATAATAAAATATAGCTCTTACTCATTGAGAAAACACCTTTTGTCTTTTCGTCAAAAAAATTGGTGTAAAAATGAAGATTTCGGACACCATGAATCCCAAAAGATGACCAAGACAACAAAATCATACAATATAGTTCTTACTCTTCGCGACAATACGTTTGACCTTCACTAACGAGATTTGTGTACAAATAAAGATTGTATCATTAATCTCCAAGGAGGAAAAACACTGTAAAAACATAAAATTTAGTATTTTTCTATCACGAAATTTCCTCAACGTGAGAGAAAGTGGAGAAAGGTCATGTATTCAGGTCGTTTCACACAAAAATGTATTGGATTCCTTGATACAGTAGGGGTGGCCTGATCGTCTTCACGTCTTCAATTGCTAAGTGGGAGGTTCGTAAGGAATATACAGGGTGTCTCACGGTGACCACCCATTAGAATATTTCAGAAACTACTATGATCTGAATTTTGAAAATTTGAGTAATGGGGTTTTCGGGCATGGTCTCCTCAAATAAGATAATGACGCCTACGTCACACTTCCGGTTTTTCCGGAAATGACACCAACTTTGTTATTTTAAATGTAACACCCTATATATTATTCCGATTTTGGATTCTACGTAAAATTTTAGGTGGACTTTCATCAAGTTTTCTTATTCTTAAAAGTAAACGTTAACGAGATATTTAATTTCATTAATAAAAATTAAAATAAACACTATGTAGCTTAAAACCATGTGAACTCTACAGCAAGAAAGATAAAGGAACCATATTCACACGAGAGATAGCTGGACCCCTAAGCTTCCCATCCATACTTTCAAAGTGGCTTAATTGCATACAGGGTGGTGGAAATTTAATGCCGAGTTTAGTTAACTTCAAATCATCATATGTTGGTTTTTTCAAATGGAACACCCTGTATGTTTCGTCGTAGTCTGATACACAATTTCATTCTCTTTCGAACGGTACCATAGTTACCTATACTAGTTTTTGAGATATCTACTGTTTTTTTGTGCAGTGTACTAAGGTCATTAATCGACTCGTGTTCCATTTATAAAAAAGAGTTATTCGACCTTTTGCGTTTCAAGCACACCCTGTGTGCATACATGGGCCAAAAGTCGACTATTTATTAAAATTCTAAGTTATTCTAAAATTTTCTGTGGCAAGTTTGTGGAAAAACATCCATGGCCTAATGGGCAGTGATCCATCAAATATGAGCCTTTTCGAACAAAACGTTGAATAACGCCGAAACGACGGAGAGAGCTAGACCCATAGTGACGTATACAAAGTGCCATTATTTTTTCCTGTAAAAACTAATAATGTAGAAATATGCAGGGTGTCGCATTTAAAAAAATACAACTTTGGTTTACTACCCCCTGTATAGGAACATTTTTCATATAACCAAAATATTTTTGTAATGTGCAATATAAGTGTGCTTACTTCGCGGTGAAAATCGCATGTCGATATCTTGAATAGCAAAAAAGTTATGGATCAATCACACAGCACTGGGTCACTCTGTATACCTACTGGACATAATGTCTCAAAATAAGTCAAGAGAGCAGCTCACAAGTGAGCCTCTTCACAGATAGCATGTTAGATGTAGGTACCGAAAGAGAGGATTATTTACGGAATGATGGTTTGTAAAATGGGGGGGGGGGGGTAAAATTAAAGGGGAACAACGTTCCATTACAACAATGTATCGCGGATTGAAGAATTCATCCATACTGTAGTGGATGTAGCGTTATCTTTAGTATCTGTTTGCAGCATAATTTCGGCTCTAGTGAGAGCCTCATATCAATAGCTCCCATCAAGCACACTCCAGCACCGTGTGGTGCTCCCAGTTGAACTTGCTCTCCGTACCTTCGCAGGAATATGACGGTACCGCCACCATAAGTATATTCTCAAGGCCACTGTGCAATACATCCTGAGGATCGTTATTACCAATAGTTTCCACATTTCATTCAGCATTGCTTTAACCGTTTCCCACTTTTTCTATGAGGCACTGCACTGTTCAAGTTAGTAAGAGCTTTTTTTGATTTCCTACCGTCTATTTTCTGCGTTCAGTAGATGACATTAATCGATTTATACAATACTGTGGACTGTTATATAGATCCAGAACGATTCCTTCCATTCTTCTTCCTCCGGTGAGAAGGGGTAGTTTTAACCTCTTATTTGTCATCCATTGCCTCATCCGGATCCGTTCTTAATGAATCCGAACTAGTTCTCGACTCTCATCCCTACTATTTTTTATATGTTCCCTGCAAAACCTAGCAAGCAGATCGAAACGGTCGTAACGAAAGTTTATCTTACGGTATCACCAATAACGCGCAGGTTTTCCATATTTCCAGCGACTGTTCATAATCATGACCGATGCGTGAGATCACTACTACACATCAGAATTTAAACAGTGAATCAAACGTGGTGAGTCGGGCCCGAAGAATACGAATTCAGTTCACTCAGAAAGATAATGAATCAGTTTTTTGGTACACCAAAAGAACTTGACTGATCGATTGTTTAAAAAAAGGAAACATTGTTACTGGCCATTGATACGGGACAATCCTCGTCCAGGAGTGGGCAAGTAAATATGTTCCGAAAGGTGAAAAGTTTCCTCGCTGAGTAAGCGGTAGACGGACAGCTATTTGGCAACCTTCCAGTAATTCATTTTAGGAAGGAATAGAGAAGTGTTAGACTAAGTGCATTCATTCCCGAGACTTTTATATCAATCATCTGATATAATTATATAACATGTATGAATTTGGCAAAATGACTGTCTAAAAGTTCCCATAACAGACGCGGAGTTTGATAGGATATAGAACTTTGTTCAATCTTCTAATGGAACTGAGAAGTGTTAAGGCTTCTTCGCACAAGGGCCCTAAGGCCTCTATTGTAATAGGACCAAAAATGTGATTCTCATCCACCATGGATCTTTACCTACTTGTTCCATTTCTTGTTTGCTGTGACTTTGGCCGCGTATCCACAGTTCTTTGCTGAATGTGAGAGGTAGGATGGAGCTACTGTATCCACTACGGTTGCATCCCAAACAAGATTTTACCGCTATTCCAAGGGATGTGGGTCATTCCATCAACATGGTCAGGTACAACTGGTCGTGGCCGACTGGCCGCAGCCGACTGGCCGCGAGACAAGTGGCCGACAGGACAACTGGCCGCGAGACAAGTGGCCGCGGCCAACTTTTAATCTTGAGGGGCTGTTATCAATTGAAAAAACTATACTAAACTTACCTCTAACCTAAGCGCCTGAGTGGCAATATACGTTTAGGTTGGCATTTTTTTTAAGTTTCAAATACTGTTTAGTATCATAATATTCACGGTTTTGTATCAAGTGAAAAAAAATATACTAAACCTACCTCTAACCTAAGCGCCTGAGTTGGCAATATACGCTTAGCACCGCGGCGGCGAATAGTCCGTAACCGACTTCACTATCAGTTTGTTTGTTTTCAATAAATGAAACTAGCCATTTATTTTTTTGAAGTCAAGTTGTACTCGCAGCGACGCGACGATCACTTGTCCTGAGAGCTACTTGTCTCGCAGCCAGTTGTCTCGGCGGCCAGTTGTCTCGGCGGCCAGTTGTCTCGGCGGCCAGTTGTCTCGGCGGCCAGTTGTCTCGGCGGCCAGGAGTCCCATCCCGCCATCAACACGCTTGCCATCGTCCCTGCAAATTCCTCGTGGTTCCAAACTTGACGGAATATTAATTGTCTGCAGACCTCGATGTTGTTAATTTCAGTATGTCTAGTGAAACGTCCCGCACTCTTCTTACAAAATGAATGAAATTTTTTATATTCTTTAAGATATTTATATTTATTTTATTATTAATGTTAACCAAAATAGTGTGAAATGTTTTATAAATCTAATGTACTATTTGGCAAACTAGTATAAAAGCGTCTCCAATGTTTTTAAGGAAAACGAAATTCGATTAAATCGTAAATGGTTATGTACGACAACTATAATATGTAGAAATTGACCAAATATCAAAAATTACACTAAATAAAAAACCAAGGAATTAGTATCAATCTAAGGGAACTGAAAAAGACAATTTAGTGGAAGCTTGTTAAATCCTGTGTTTCGGTAACTTAAGTCGTCTTACAAATCGTTTAGCGAACTGGGCTTGACATATTATCATCCTGGAGTTATAAATAAAGTTATTAAGGCAATCTAGAATAGAACAATTAATAAAGAGGAGGAATAGGAGTGGTCCTAGATTAGATCCCTGAGATACACCTTTTAAATTAGTAAATCAGTATTAAATTGTTTGAATTGTAATGTCGCTAATTTTATTCTAATGAACAATCTATTTCAAATAGGAATGAATTGGTGCAATGGTAGCTAGTAATTTAAATATATTATTACCACACTATTATCAACGATTCTATTATTTACAACTAACACGAACATCGACAGTTGCGTTTAAGTACTCGTACAGGTAGATACAGTGAAAATTTCTACGTGTTAATCACAGTTAATGAACTTGATGTTATGCTATACTGTGGCTATACCATACCAACACACGTAGGTAGGTATAATTTATTTTGCAAACACTAAAAAGTTTAAAATTGGCCTTTAATTGATATATTCGTGACATCCGTTGGATGCTAATAATAAGAGTGAAAGTACTACCAAATAAGATGTAATTATTAATTCAATTCAAAACGTAATAGTACGTAGTACGTCATGCAATGGGTAAAGTCAAATTCCTGAATGTTTAATTGGGTCTAAGGATAGTGGTCTCGGGACCACTCCTTAGGTACCTAAAGATAAACAAAATCGAGTCCTTATGTGTTTATATATGGTAAGTAAAGAAATGTTTAACATTTTGATTAAGTAATAGCCGCAGATTTTATGCAAATGAAAGTGGTCGCCGTAATTTTTGACTAAGAAAAAATTGCTTACACATAATTACTACACTACCTTCGACAACAACATCAAAGAAAGTTTCTTATTTTATAACTCGAAGACGTGAAGGAAATTTTTATGATCGTATAGTTGATAGAGAGAAAGTAAACACAACAAATAGCACGGTTTATTTCCATCAAGCGTTTTAGTTATTGTGCTATTATTTCCGCAAATCGTGTTTACCGATTTGCATTTTTTTGATTGCGGTAAAGTGATTTTCGACTTTGTTCAAATGGTAGGTAAGCTTTCTTTTTAATTTACCACTATAAAAAATTTAGTCTGTATTCTACATTTTTTAATGGAGAGGAATAGGGGCAAGGTTATGGCGTAACAACCTTGTCTAAACGTGATGAAACCAATTTCAAAAATATTTATTTGCCTTTCTTTGCAAAGATTTTCTACAATCAAGCTCTCTTTTTTTTATTATTAAATTAGAGTAATTAACTATTTTGTGACCTACATTTTTTGAATTTCCTCTGAATATATTGGATCAATTAGAAAATAGTTGCGGGTAGGTACATGAGGCCGTTTGTCCGCTCTGCAATGCCTAAAGTATTAAAATTAGAGAATTTTTACTGCCGTCTGAATAACAGTTAAAAAGAATTATAATAGCATATTTGGTAGAAAGTTAATCACTGAGTTGTGAATTAGTGGGTGTTACTAATAAATGGGTGTACTTACAGTAAAAAACAAGGAAACGCACTGCAGTTAAACGTTAATTAAATAAACAAACGGTATGAAAAAGTAAATGTACTGTACACAGATGAAAAATGACCGGTTAAAATTTTAATTGTCACGGTGCGGTGCCAAGGAAGTAAATGGAATAGGATATAAATAAAAAAAAGGAAATGCAACATTAGTTCGTGCTGATGGCTTTTTCGTTTATAAGGAAATTCGTTTTAGACAAATATTCAGTATCAGATTATAGATCTGAGGGCCTATTGGAAAAGGTGTACTATAAACTTGAAGAAACGATTATAATCTAGATTTTCTGTAATATTCGAGCTTTTCCGTACTTACAATGACCTTAATTTATCTAATCTAATTTTTAGTTCATTTTCAGAACTTGCTTGTGCGCAGGAGAGGGTAAAAATATATTTATACTCAATCAATACACCTAACTTGTAAGCTCGTTTATTTCTTAATATTGTTTATTAGTGGCCTTTTAGATCTTTCAAAAAGCTCATTTTTTTATTAAAAAGTGTTTTTGTTTTTTTTTGACTTCCAAATCCGATTTTTTCCTTTTCCGAAGGGGAAAGCGCGTTTCAACAGATATCATCATTTATCTGGATTTTCGACTTCGTATAACTAACATATGTACAGGGTGAGCGAAACTCGATGTCACAGCTATATTATAATATTTATACAGGGTGTCCTACTGCTCCGTAATCGATCGATAACTCAATGTGGGTTGAAGATATAGAAAAAAGTTTCAAATAAAGGTTGCTTTGCTTTGATTTGAATTGCGCATCTTTTAAAAATATTCTTATATCTACAGAATGTCACTTTATTTTAAATGGCACACTATGTATTTTTTTTATCTTCATATATGAATTAAGATAGTCACAGGACTTGAGTTTTGTACTTTTGCGTTGATACCAACTATTTAAACGGTATTTTGTAATAATAATTAAACAAAAATTACTTAAAAAAAATCGTAAATACATATTAAGAAAAGTACAAAAAATAATACGAGGAAATAATACACCGTTGAACAGGGTTTTTTGTCGAGAATCTGATGGTAAATAAGAATACAGGGTGTTCCATTTAAAATATTCCTATAAATTCTATTTAAAGTTCACAAATTTTGAATTGTCATTTTAAACACTCGGTATAAAATTAATCACTTAGTTTTTTTGTAGAGTAACACGACATTAGGGTAATATTATTCGTCAAATAAATTTTTTCTTTTTTGAAGAATAACTTAGTTATGATTGTTATGAATATTATAGTCCGACCTTGAATTGTAGAAAATTTTGACAAAATAATTAATAATATGGCAACCGCACATCCAATATAAAAAAAAAATTCAGGTGTGATGTAAATATGGTAAGTCGATACATGAAGGGAAAAAAGTACAGGGTGTGTCATTAAAAAAAAAGTAACATTTTCCTGCCAGGTGAAAATGCAACATACTGTAGATATAAGAATATTTTTAAAAGATGCGCAATTTAAATCAAAGCAACCTATATTTGAAACTTTTTTTCAAAACTACAACCTCCCCTTAACCAATGACGTTTAATGAATGAAAATGAAGTTTATGTTTTTTGTGTAAGTAGCTAAGTACTGAAACTACAACCAATGCAAACTGACAGGAGTAACATTTTGAGATTCGTATTTATGGTAACAACCTAGTTGTGTAACCTTAAACTTAGGTAAAACAAAAATTATTTCATTACAATTAAACGGAATAAGAAAATTTAAATTTTCATGTTTCGAAATTCTACTAGTTTCATTCTCAAGCTGTTACGAGTAACATGAGTGGCTAAAACAATAGAACAAATTAACCAACAACACATGGTTATTACAATCACTCACCTGAGAGGAAAAAACGGATGAAAATACAAAATTTAACGTAAACTAACAATAACTGGAACATTATTAATAGACTAAAAAACAATAGAGGCCGGATGGGCCCCTAATGGAACAAGATTATGTATGAAAAACCATATTTTGTATGAAAAGATGTAACAGAATTATTTCAAGATGGTCACAGACCAATACAACTGTCAAGTCAGAATTCGGGAAAAAGGGATGGCCACTGGAAAGAATGTGATCGGCAAATGAGGATTTTTGATTGATTTTGATGGGGTGAAAATGCTCTTTGAAACGGGTTGAGAAAGATCTGCCAGTCTGGCCTATGTAAAAGGATGTGCATGAGTGACACGCAAACATAATATTTCGTTGTAAGTATTATGAGTATTATTGCCAAAATTTTAGTAGACGTAGTTACTAAGCTTGTAGTATCTTAAAATAGTATTGTAATTTGACCTGAACAGTTTTATGGGTGAAATTACGTTAAAATTTGCATTGAATGGGCAATTTTTCCTCTTCGCTGGTCAACCTCGTCTATCCATAAACTTTTATAATACAATAGAACGGACTTTCTTTATTTAGGGCAATTAACGTAATATTCGCATAGATATGTTTAGGGCTGATGTCACAAGATCCGTGCTAGGTTTCCAAATAATCGCGTTAATTTAATTTAAATTCAGTTGTTATTATTTCGCTGTTAACACTTTCACACAACAAATCAACGAGATTCTTTGGATTCTAAACGAATTTCTCGAAAAATTCGGCCATTTCACATTACTTATACGTTTTTGTGATCCAAAAAAATTATACATATTTTGTATTAATTGTGTTATCAAAGACTCAAAGTTCTTCACTTACATAAAAGGGATATACAATGTAAATTTCCTTCCGTTTGGCCTACTTATACGGTATTGGTCCAACCGTAATTACCAATGGATAATTGAGATGTTATCTAATCTAAGCATTTTCAAATTAAATTGCAATAAACATAAGGAAATAACACGTCTTTACAATAAATTGCGTCATTTTATTTGTAATTCTAAAGGCCGGAAATAATCTTTACCTGAAGCTATTATGAAAATTATAAGTGTAAAATAGATTGAGATGTAAAATAATAATTATGTTAATATACGTGCAACACGCAATGTGGTCAAGTTTACCGGAAGTTCTGTTTTTCAATTGGTATACACTCGTTCCTATTTTCCAATTTATTATAAATCGGTTGTACCTACCGCAATTAGAAGATAATGAAATTCAATTTCACTTTCATTGTAGTTACGTATTGCTTAACGATTTTTAGTAACTTTTGCATAAAAATTCAAAATATAGGTACATACCACCTAATCAAGAAAATCACTTTTTATTCCATTCTCTTCTGCACGTAATAACTGATTCATTTTCAGGTCAATTGAATTGAATAGGTTAAATATTGATATTATTACCTTGAACTTTTACATTATTTAAAACTGTCGGATAATTAGAACGGCTCACTTTTTTGGTTGTTAGAAAAAGGTTTAATTATTCAAAGACTAGATTGATTTTTTTTATAACATGGCAGTACCTATAGCTTTAGCTTGGAAGGCTCTCAAAAGTGAAAGATGCAAGTTTATTGATGATCCTTCCACTCGAGTTCCTTCATCGCTGTTTTTTATCATTAAACGAAAACTTGTGCGAGGAAAAAGAAAAACATAATGGTCTAGATAATTATACAGGGTATACCACGGAACACGTTCATTAGAAGTTTCTGGGGTCCCTTATTAGTTATGAATTTGAAACTTTCAGGTTAAGGATAACCCATAGCCTTCTTTTGTTCTAAAATATTTTCGATGATGTACAACTTCCGGAAGGACCGGAAGTCGCCATTCATCTTCTTATTTTAAATGGAACCCCCTGTATATTATTGCATTTTTGGATTATACAATCGATTCTGCGTAACATTGTATTAGATTATCCTATACCTATCTTCAACTGTTTTTGAGATATTATGATTTTTTTGAAAAATTTGCGCTTTGCGGACCTTTTGCTCTTCTTTGAACGCAAAACATTCATACTTTACAAACACGAAGTAAAACCATAAGGGTTCACAAAATGCATTTGCAAACCTATCACAGATTATACAGGGCGTTCAAAATTAGTGGCAAAGTTAAAAAACTTCAAACACCAAAAAGTCATTTTTTTCAAATGCAACACCCCGTATATTTTTACGTATTTGGAAGGCTATTTAATTTACGCATCGATAAACTATAGGTATCCCTATACCTATCTTTAGCGGTTTTGTAGTTATTAACACTTTTTATCTAATATTGATTAAAACTGCACTTAAAACCTATGCACATTTGAAAGCAGGCTGTGAGTATGACAACAGGAAAAACAATTTCTTTTACAAAACGAATTTAATGATCTTATTTATACAACAAACAAATAAAAATGACTTTAATGGATATAAAATAAATTCAAAATATCAGTATTGGAATATGCGTTAACTGCTTCCATTTTATAAAATTGTTTACTGTTTACCACCTGTTTGCTTTAATGAGCATGACATCCAGATAAACATTCGTTTGTCTAATCATACTAATAATAATAATAATAATAATAATACTTACTTGATTTCGATCCGTGCGGTTAGTTAACCAGGCTTGGCCTAAGTATCGATAAAAACCGAAGTATAATAATAATAATACCTTTTATTGAGAGCAAACTATTAAATTACATAAGATTGTTCAAAATACGTTAAAACTGCACACTTGTTCTCAAAAGAAGGGAGTTCAGGTGTCTACAAAAAAGTAGAGACCTGTTCTTCCACTCAACCCTCATTACCATATTTTATTTTTGCATACTCATAGCCTACTTTCAAATGCGCGTAAGTTTTAAATGCAGTTTTAATCAATATTAGACAAAAAGTGTTAATAACTACAAAACCGCTAAAGATAGGTATAGGGATACCTATTGTTTATCGATGCGTAAATTAAATCGCCTTCCAAATATGTAAAAATATACGGGGTGTTCCATTTGAAAAAAATGACTTTTTGGTGTTTGAAGTTTTTTAACTTTGCCACTAATTTTGAACGCCCTGTATAATCTGTGATAGGTTTGCAAATACATTTTGTGAACCCTTATGGTTTTACTTCGTGTTTGTAAAGTATGAATGTTTTGCGTTCAAAGAAGAGCAAAAGGTGGGCTATTAAACATCCCTCCGTAAAGCGCAAATTTTTCAAAAAAATCATAAGATCTCAAAAACAGTTGAAGATAGGTATAGGATAATCTAATACAGATTAACCCAGAATCGATTGTATAATCGAAAAATGCAATAATATACAGGGTGTTCCATTTAAAATAAGAAGATGAATGGCGATTTCCGGTCTTTCCGGAAGTTGTACATCATCGAAAATATTTTAGAACAAAAGAAGGCTATGGGTTATCCTTAACCTGAAAGTTTCAAATTCATAACTAATAAGGGACCCCAGAAACTTCTAATGAACGGGTTCCGTGGTATACCCTGTATGTATAGGCACTTCACATAATAAGAAAATATATTTCAAATCGTAACCAATACATACTTTTAGACCTTTTGAACCGCTTACCTAGAGGCTAATTATTGTATTTTATTGAGGAGTGAGTGTCGCCTACGTATGGAGTCTTTCGTTGATTTTTAAAGGTACCTACCTATACTGAATTAAGTTAGATCTACGTAACTACCAACACGTTAGCTTTCAACTCAATTTTTTACCATTTGTTATTAATTTTCTAAAACATATCATGGTCCTTCGAGCTAAATGTAGTGGGTTCATAATCTATGTCCCTAAACATTTTTGTTCGTTGTTGAAGTACAGTGGGACTAAAAACTCGTTTTTGTACAACTGTCATTAAAAGTGACATTTTTAAAGCAGGCCCAGACTTACCAATGGGTAGACTGGGCAACTGCCCAGGGCGGGCATTTTTGAGGGGCGGCACATTTTTGAAGATACTATCAAATGTAAAAAAAAAACCACGTTATATGACAGTACACGTAATGGGGGGAGGGGGCTAATAACCCCCTTGAACGACTGTGGGGGCAGCAAAATGAGCATTGTTTACTCTATAGCGATAGAGGTAATGGGGTAAAACTGTTTTATGTTCAGCAATAAAACTAGGGAACATTATCTAAGTACCTATATAACCTGCATAAAACGACCGCGTAATTTTAAGCGCTATCTATGAGTCTCATTGCAAAAGGTCTAAGTGCAACGGCTTACTATCACTCTGTTTCTACCCTACAGCTGAATCAACATTCCCAGATAACTAAATTAGTAAATCTTAATTATTTTACTGTCTACAGCAGCATAATTTTAATGACAGTTTTTATGTTTTAGCATTATAGGACATACGTATTTCCCGTGTTTTAGATGCATGAAAGGGCACTTAAAAATCGCAAGCCCTTCCTTTGGTCTGTCACCCCTCCTGAAAAAACGCCTAATTACGCCACTGGTACACACAAGTATCATAAATTAGCTGTGGAGGGTGGTTGGTGCCTTGGAGGGGCGGCGATTTTGATCATGCCCATGGGCACAAAACATTAAGTCGGGGCCTGTTTTAAAGACTATCAAGAGTGTTAAAAGATGACGTTTACAGAGTAGCGTCACGTAGCGTGTTAAAATAGTTATTTGTGTATCAAGGTTGTAAAAGTGATCTTTTTTTGCCGAATCTGATGATTGCAGCCGAGGCGAAATCCGAGGCTAACAAATCAGATGAGGCTAAAAAAGAACTTTTAACGGAGGTGCACACAACATTTTTTAGGCGACTATCACAAAAAGATATAAACTTTAATTTAAAAATCAATTTCATAATTTTGACAGTGACAGTTACCTAGTAAATGCGGCCGTAAAGTTGTAAATGCGGCCGTAAAGTTGTTTATGACAGATGTCAAAAAAAAGTTATACTTTACGGCTTTCAAAAGATACGTAAAACAACTATTTATGTAATAGCCGCCTAAAAATACTTTTAACACTAAATATTTTTAACACTGGCCAATAATAGAGCTGTATTAACGAATATTGTTTGTTGGTAACTAAGGTAATACGGCGTCACCTAACACGCCCACTTCACAGCAAATTATCAGTTTATAAAAATATGTATTAAATTTTTCTATTTTATTATCAAAATAGAACAGTTATACAAAAAACTTTGTATAATATTTGTGTTAAAAGTAACTTCTATTTTGTTCGTGAAATTTCTCCACTCGCTTCGCTCGTTTCTCAAACTTTTCACTCACAAAATAAAACAGTACTTTTAACACTCATATCATAAATAGCTATTATTTACATTGCTGTGTGACAAGGCGCATTATCGTGATGCAACACCTAGTTGTTTTTGATGTTTGGTCTCACACGAATTACCCTTTTTCAACCGACGATATAAACACAAAAGATCCCGGATTATGTCGACATTTTTCATTTCATTTTCATCGCTTCGTGGTTCACCTTCCTTCTGAAATTACCTTAAACCGTCGTAAAACCTAGGCCCTTGACAAGACACTGTTTCCTTAGTCCTGCTGAAGTTCTACAAAAGTTTCCTTTGCACTGTGCCCAAGTCTGAAACAAAACCTGATAGCACATCGTTGCTCAAAATTAATGTCACTCATTTTTAGAACGCACTAGAAAAAATGTTTTACGAAAAAAATCGCTACGAACAACCAAATGACTTTAACGAGTTTAAACTCGTACTGAAGGCGTATCACATGTTCACCTGCTCCTCCTCCAAGTCCCACGTGCCAAGTGTGACCAGATCTTAGATCCTCTTGCCATATATGGAAAAAGAGCAAGATGCCAGACAGAGAAACGATATTTTTTTCCGCACATGCGCACTTTAAACTCGGTTTCCAGACCGGACAGGCATAGGCGCAGGTTACGAGTGTGCTTTAATGCGCATGTGGCGAAGTGCATATGGTCTAAGGGCCAGATCGAACGCTACGTTGCCAGTCTCATTACTTAATTTATACACTTCGTTTGTGAATAAATTAAGAATTTTAAATTTGTTCTATAGCTATCTTCAGAATCGTAAACTTAGCCATTGCAACATTTCAAAGTTCTTGATGACTATTACAAAGTTTTTTCCTCCAGTGTTATAAAACGACCCAAAACGATAATCAATTGCTATACAGATTATGAAGATGAAATAAACTATTCACGGGTCCTATCTACAAGACAAAATCTGTGACCATCTTGAGAAAATGTACCTATATGATATGCTACAATATATTATAGGTTCATATGTATGTAGGTATATTGAAATAAGTAAATAATACCATTTTCATTAGTATTGATTTTCATTATAAGAAATATTAAATTTTTAATTAACTTTATATTAAATTACGTTGTGAAAGTCCATTAATATTACAATAGTAACAAAAATTTGAGTGGAATTATATGTTATTATAAAATATTGAATCCATTGCTCATAAAGTTAATTAAATTATGCATGCACTTTTTGCTTTCCTTTTTGGTTCCTTCCACTAACTTGATAAACTTTAGCGAGCGGTTCTCCACTTTCTCCACCTTGGTCCTTAAACTTTCTAGTTACTTGTCTCAGAATTAAGTATGAGTTTTCGGAAGTTACCCTTTTACATTATTAATTGTAAAAGTTCTAATTTTACTCAACCCTTTTCGGGGATGGATTAGTCTCTTTAGCTTTTGTTACTATGTAACTGGCGGAAATAAAACTTTGGTTTGATTTGACACAAAGAATTTGTTGATAAATAATCAGGTGATTACATTACATATTTTAAATCTTGATCGTTCTAATTTTGACAACTTCTTCCTAAATTGCTCTAGTATTTCCTCCATATTATCTAAATATGCAGTCTCTGGGGTTATTCCTACCTTCTAAATCGTTATTGTAAAAATTGCAATTTGACAATAACATGAAGAGGCTAGATCATTCAATAAAACTCAACGGCTAGATTCGCCTTTTTTTAGTCTCATGTATAAATAAACAATTGATTATTTTTTATAATATTTTGTTGTATAGAAGTAGGTCTCTTATGTGGTTACTTATTATATAAATTATATGTTTTCTTCTTCATCAGGTTTTCTAGTGGCGCCCAGATAATACTGTATCCTTTTTATTTTAAGTTTTAAGCTTGAATATTTCTCTACCATTTATTAAAATTATCTTAGATATCTGACGTAGTATAGTCAACTGTAATACAGGGTGTTAATACAAGGTTTTAGGGTAGATAATGGAGCTTATATGTAATATTTTTTGCCATTAAACCCTATGGGCCAGATTTCGGGGGGAGGGGAGGATGTGCGGGGACAGCACATGGGGAAAAGATTTAACAAAGTTAAAAGGAGCAGAAGGCTCGTAGTGAAGGCAAGGAACACATTATAAATTAATGTGGCCAAACAATAATTAATCCGAAAAATTAATAAGCGAAAAAAATGTTTTCGTATTAAATATTGTTTGGCCGAATTAATTTATAATGCCTTCTGCTCCTTTTAACTTTGTTAAATTTTTTCTCCATGTGCTGTCCCCGCTTTATGGATTTCATTTTTCTAATTTTACAACTTTGATGTCCTGATTGGACTTATTAAAACAATGATCTGTATGTAATTTTCAGACACACATCATTCACCACCATTACTTTATTAATTTCGTTACAATTAATTACTATAATAATTAGACCTGATGATGACAATTTCGCGTTGTCGAAACATGTCGTAATTAACTTAAATTTCAACTTCGTTTATCGTCAAATTTATTAGATTAATAAATGTTATTTATGGGGAAGGTTTTCTGAATTACCACTGATTATTATCATTTAATTACCC
This sequence comes from Pyrocoelia pectoralis, assembly GCA_036250285.1. Taxonomy (NCBI): domain Eukaryota; kingdom Metazoa; phylum Arthropoda; class Insecta; order Coleoptera; family Lampyridae; genus Pyrocoelia; species Pyrocoelia pectoralis. The sequence continues at coordinate 33,456,733 of CM070077.1, forward strand.
CATTTAAAGGAAACCATTCTTTACATCAAGACTATGGACCCAATCAGTAGTATAAATTATTTATAAATAATAAAACAATAGTCGAGTCTATGATAATTATATCATCATAAACTTTATTAGATTATGGGCATCATCTTTTAGAAACCATTTCGTAAATAACTCATAAGTAAATAGTAATAATTACATAAACGTTTTATTGAGGTAATATTCATAGCTATTAATAACTTTTTTCTTACTTCTTCTTGAGCGGAGTTGTTAAATATTTTTCATCTTGATGGCCTCCTTCCTATACCTACCATTGAATAATGAACATCTTTCACTCAACGTTCCTACCCATGGGACAGATAAGATGTGTTTGCTCGAATAGGATGAATTTTATTTTTGATAATAATTGATGCGTTTTTCAAGCTGTATTCTTAACAGGTATTTAAACCCATTATACACAATTAAAATAAATATTATCATTAAACTATTACATCATTTACGTGTCACTTTACGGGTAATTGAATTTTTATACGTATTTGTTTTACACATGCTTAATATTATTTATATTTTTATATACAAAAGTACGATATAAATCAGTGGCAGCTTGTAGTAATTATACTTGGGGGCTCTTAAAATTAATTTAGAAAGTATGAGGAAAAAAAGAAGCCATTGCAAATTCATGTTGTACCTACGGTTTAAATTCAGGGTCCAGTGCCTCGTCGTGAAAAAGTAGGGAGAGTTGCATTATTTAGGTGGTAAAAAAAGATCTAATTATTATATTATGGAAAAAAACACAAAATTTTATGTTTATAGCCTTCTTGAATCAATTTGTTACAGTGTTATTTATTTTATTGCCTATTATTTTTTGTCGCATTTAATTATTTATAATTTATTATCATTAATTTCATTTTCTGGAGGGCCTCATTTGACTCACATACCCGTTAAATACGCCACTGGATTTAATGACATTTAAGTATAAATGGGTTTAGAGACAAATAAAATTATGAAAAATAAATCGTGACTCACCCAATACTTTAATTCAAAAAAATGTTTTGTATACATACAGAAATGGTTTCTAGAATACAATTCAGTTTATTGTTAAAGCGAAAGTTATCTTTGCTATCCCTTTTTGCCAATCGAAACATCAAGTTTTTAAATTTTAATTTTTTCCCCAACGAAAGTCTTCTAAAAACGGGACTATTTTTGTGTTAAAGTCATTCAAACTGTTTCACATATTTGATGTGGCTCGGAATTGTAATGCCATTAACCATGTTAGACAAAGATTTTCAATAGGTATAGATATAAAATACATAATTATATAGGTAAATATAGAAACTGTTACCTATACAGGGTGTCCCGGGACTAATGGGAAAAAAGTCAGGAGCGTGTAGTCTGAGCCAAAATAATGTTAGTACTTCATATAAACTTTTTCTATGCAAGTCCTCGTTTTCGAGTTATAGGTCTCTAAAGTTTGAATTTTGAATTTGTTTTTTATTTTTAATTTTTGTACTGGTTACTTGATCTTTATAAAACCTTTCGCATAACTATAACGTACGTGTATGTTTATTTTGGAAAGGTAAACAGATTTACAGTAGTGCCTTGAAGCCAGGGACGGACTACTCGCAATGGTTAGCGATCCAAAAATTTTGCAGGGATGGCACACTCTGTTGAAATTATCGAAAATGACTTCCCCACGCTAACGAAGAGGTACTCTTATTGGAATTCGATAAAATAAGCCGTTTGGCTAATATTCACAGTTTTATTAATGCTAGTACAAAAATTACAAATTCAAAACTCAACCGAGGCCTATAACTCGAAAACGAGGGCCTGCATAGAAAAAGTTGATATGAAGTACTAACATTATTTTGGCTCAGACTACACGCTCCTGACTTTCTCCCCATTAGTCCCGGGACACCCTGTACATATAAATAAAGATTTTCGATATCAGTGTATCAAACATTTTCTTCATTCTTGCCTATCCGAAAATATACGTTTGGTATTTTTTCCAAGGAAATAGATCCATAAATACCAATTCCCAATGGGGGATAATTCGTCGTTCCGGATTGGTTATTTGAAGCTCAGCGATGACTTCGGGAAAGCAAATGGTTGTATACCAACCGGCAGTAACAGTTCTTTGATCTTGTGGAAGAATTGTTGCAACATGACCTGCTTTGGAGACAAATGTCGCCACTATATTTTTGGATACATTTTGAGAGCGGATTACTTTTGCTGTTTTTTCTTCACCTTGGCGTTTATTTTCGAGTTCATATGAGTAAATCTACGATTCATCAGCTTTGACGATGCTATATACGTTTTTAGGGTTTCCTGCGTTGAAGCGTTCTAGAGTTTTTTGACACCAGTTCTTCGGTCAACAGATGCGATATACAACGGATGACTAATTTTTTTACCGCCAAATTTTCATGCAAAACTTTTTGAATTGAAGTCTTTGATGCCTCGCTCTCGCGATATGTCACATGTCGATCTTTTTTGATAAACTAGCGCACAGCATCGGCGTCTTCCTGGCTGACGGTCGTTTTTGGTGCACCTGCAAATTATTGCGCGAAAAATATCTGAAAAAATGTTTGTCTTCCTTTTCAGGCAGTTGTTAGAAAAGTGGCTGGATAAGTAGTACTATTCGAAAAAAATAAATAATAAGTAATAAGTAAATCAACCAAAAAAGAACTGAAGAGAATTCTAAAACAGGAAATAATATTCGCAGTAAAAAACACCTCAAAGCATCTCAAACGCGGAAGTAGAATGTTAAGAAAAAAACACTCATTACTGTACTTAATGTTAAAATAGCGGGACCAACAAAATTTGATTGTTAATAAATAATGTATTTGTTGAGCATTAGCGTTAAAGTAGGTATTCCATATTACATAAAAAGAAATGTTTATGTTTATAGGTAAAATGCAATTTCTACAAGGAAATGGCACAATGACCTCCTTTACGTGTAAACGAGTTCAAAATATTCTCTTGCAATTTTACTCACAATAAGGGCAACTATCCTCCTTGCCGATGTTAAATACAAATGGAGGAACTGAGTTAGAAATTCTTATTCATCGCGTCCAATTCCTATAATACTAAACAATATAAGTTACTTTTTCTTCCTGGTGTATCTGGTTTCTTTCGAGGTGTAGTGTTAATAAATAATTATGTACCAATCAATTTCTAGTTCTTTAGTCTAAGCAAGATTGATAATATAGGAATGTAAATTGCTTTTTGGTGCATATTTCTTATAGCCGTTTTTTGGCTTATGTAAGTCGTATTAAACATCGTTTAAGAATGTGGTACGAATACTTTTTTCTGTTATATAATATATAACGACATTTTTTATCATTCTTATTCGTAAGCTTTAATATATCGCAACGCAGGGTGATTCATTAGCCTCCTTTCAAACTTTGGCAATCAATAGTAGATTTAATTTCATGAGGAATATAAACGTAGATCTTTTCCTTCCTTGCGCAGAAGTTATAGCGTTTTTGAAATCATGAGCAATAATTTTCATAAGAGATATTATTTTGCACATCCAAAGAATTGTCATTCTCACCCCAAGAATTATTATTTTTACACCAAGAACAATTTTTTCTAGCTTAGATTTTTAATAATTTTGGTCCCAAGATTTTTGTTCCCAAGAATAGCCTCCAAAATTATTAATTTAGACCACATAATTATTCCTTTGGTCCCAAGATTTTATTCATTTTACCCCAAAGTTTTATTCATTTCACCCCAACATTTTTTTTATTTTACCCCAAGATTTTATTTATTTACTTATTTTATAAAAGTATTTGAAACTAAAAAAAAATGTCACCCCAAACTCATATTGCCACTCAGGCGCTTAGGTTAGAGGTAGGTTTAGTATATTTTTTTTCAGTTGAATACAAGGAATAAAATCATGGGGTAAAATGGATAAAATCTTGGCGCCAAAAGAATAATTCTGTGGGTTAAAATAATAATTTTGGGAGCTAATGTAACAATTCTTGGGATGAGAAATCTTGGGACCAAAATAATTAAAAAGCTGAGGTCGAAAAAATTATTCTTGGGGTAAAAATAATAATTCTTGGCCTAAGTGACAATTCTTGGGGCCGCGAAAATTATCACCCATTTGATAAAATCATTTATTGTAACTTTAGCTACAATAAATGCCCAAAAAATTAATTAATTCTTCCAAATACATAACTGAAATAGACGAACTAAGTTCCCTACATGTATAATAAATACATCTGATCTCTTATGTTCGTTTTAACTTCTTAATTCTTTTTATTAATTGATTACGATCATTTATTTTCACAAGACAAAAGGACTTAAGTTTGGTGGACTAGGTGGCGATGGTAGAAGACCTCGGTTATCATCCAGTTATTTGTGAAATAAGAATGCTATCATTTGGTAACTTGTATTCCTCTCGGTCAGAAGCACACACATGCTTTGCTTCCAAACGATAAAAAAATGGGCGTTCATTAAATTTGCAGCTTAAACTTCCATTAAAGGAAGTATAAACCTAAACGTACCAAATTTTCAACAAGGTGGTATAACAATAAAATTGACGTATGAAATGGAAGTTTGGAGATCAGTATAGTGGAGATACTGGGGGATTTATAACAAATTATTGCATACAGTATATGTATATGAGGCTGTATCAAATGAAAGTCTTAAAAAGTCCTATAAAGTTCCAAAAAGTTGTATGATTGCTGTGGTTCACAATGTGAAAACTGTGGTGCACGAATGGATACAGCCACGACAGAAAAAATTTTTTAGACGTGGTATCATTGACTTTCTACACTATAGACAAACGGTGCAATGTTATAAATTCCCGGCAGATATTGGAGCTGTGAAAGTGTTAGTTCGGATCTGTGCCACCAAATCTTCACAGCGCCACTCTCGTTACATAAATTTACGTCATAAATATACGTCATTTTTACGTTAGCGCCCGTCCTATATTCTGATACCGTTACAAGAGATACAGTTACTTACTACTATCACAGAACGTATACAAAACAACACCTGCAATTCAATCTCTTACTCTTTATTTACGCTTCTTTCATGAATTTGCTTTGAAACATTTTCTGCTGTAGTTTTATTTGTCGGTGTCCTGTCCGATATTTTTGTACATACATATTTCCATTTCAAACCGCATAAATTTCACCACCGTATTTACTTAAGGATAACCTTAGATTTTTTAGAGGACTTTTCAACATGTAAAAATACTCCTCCGTTGTTTTTGAATCCTGGGCGCAAATCTCAATAAAAATTCTCCCGAAATGTCTCGAAAAATCCGGGAGGAAATGCTCTAGCGGGGAAAGTCCATGAGAAAATTCATCCTTTGCGTTTTGCACCTCTTGAATTAAGCCAAGTCCTCTAAGTCAGAGTGTTTTAAAAGTATTTTTTATTATCGAGATTTTAATTAAAAAAAAAGAAGAAGAAAAAAAGATGTTCTCGCGGACTTTTCCCGCTAGAGTATTTCGTCCCGGATTTTTCCAGATATTTTCGGAGAATTTTTGTTGAGTTTTGCGCCCAGGATTCATGAAAAACGGGCAACAAGGCATATTACGCAAACAAAGCTACGTTAAGGGACGTTAAGCTGTCAAGGCAAACAAAGTTAAAGATATACGGGACCTTGATAAGGCCTGCTTTGGCTTACGCTGCGGAAACACTGTCCTTATCACAGTGCGAGGCCGACAACATGAGAGTTTTCGAGAGAAAAGTATTGAGAACCATTTTTGGCCCAATGTCTGAAAACGGAGAAACAAAGACAAGAACGAATCACGAAATATCGCAAATGTGTAGAAGAGAAGATGTAGTGAAATTTGTGAAATCACAGCGAATAAGCTGGTTGGGCCATATTATGCGAGTCGGAGAAGATATGGTGAAGAGACCAACGGGTGGCAGAGCTAGAGGGCGCCCAAGGATCAGATGGTGGGATGGGACTAGGTTACTGGGGATCTGGAAAGGCTGGGAGCTAGTGATTGGAGATCCAAAGTTCACGACAGGCAAGATTCGAAGGAGATTGTGTGAAAGGCCGCAAGACGCACAGACTGATGAGAAAACAGGATAAGAAAGAAGAGGAGAAATGAGTAGGAAAGATGAAGTGACATGTGAAATGTATTATGTGGGGACTTAACCACCCCGGCAAACGGATTTGTAATTCCCGGAAAGGGATAGCTATGTATTCTTAACGAATGTTAAGCTGCAACAAAATAAAATGAACATCTCATTTTTAACTTAAACAAAATTAAACATTTCCACGGATTCCAAAAAACAAATAATCTTTTCGTGATTCGACGCCGATGCTGTAAGGTTTTTTCAAAAAACAAATTTTAAAAATTGATTTGTTGGTGTTAAAAAAATGAACGCATTGCGATAGTAGATAGGGGGTGACCTGGCCCAGACAGACAACCAGACATACGCCGTCCCTCTTTTCAGATCAGATCCCCGATGTAGATCACTAAACGGCTTCGACAGGAACAGATCCGTTTAAACAGATAAACGGATCTGTTTCCAGGAAAGAACTGTTTATGTATAGATCACCGAACAGTAAACTGCTAAAAAGGTTGCTATAAACAGCTAAACAGTAAACAGGTCTTCCTGTAAACAGATCCGTTTATCTGTTTAAACGGATCTGTTCCTGTCAAAGCCGTTTAGTGATCTACATCGGGGATCTGATCTGAAAAGAGGGACGGCGCATGTCTGGTTGTCTGTCTGGGCCAGGTCACCCCCTATCTACTTGCGATGAATTTATAAACACATTTTTCGAATAAACTATGTGGGTGGGAATAGGTATGTGACATCGTCACAATTATAACAAGTGTGAATGAAACGTCATTAAGCTGATGGTGCCTTTATATGTAATGACGTTCCATACTGAAAAAATCGATACGATTTGCATTCCAGTGTGTATAACAAGTTGTCTATTTAACGCAAAAATTCACTAAATAGTAGTTTTCACTTTTCCCTATCTCACCGTTTGTCTATAGTGTAGAAAGTCAATGGTGGTATCCATGTACTTTCAAGGCGGTGGAACACTTGCATAACACGTCAAGGAGACTATGTACAAAAATGATATAAATATATGGTTTTTTCTTAATTGTTATAATAAGAAATTGTTAGCACTTTTAAAGTTTCCAATAATACCCTCGTCCATTACTTTCTTGAACTGCTTAATCCATAGACTGATTACGTTTTCCTTTTCGTTGCAAAATTACTACCCACTGAACACAGTACATCCATGAAACGTTTCTAAATGTTGCATAAGGGTTACAAATGAAACATTCCTAAGAAACATCTAAGACACATTACTGGTACATTCCTGTCGAAAGCGAATAAATGGTAATATGAATATCTAATAAACGTTTCAATTGATATGTTACATAAAATACAAAACATACACATTACAACACGAACGTTTTAGATATGTATCCAAAAATACATCTTTGTGATGTATTTTTTGGAATGTGATAACGTATAACATTTTAGAAACGTTACAAATGTGATGTTTCGTTTGAAACAAAATAGTCATATCTCAAAGTTAACGTTACGGAGTTGTGTTTAGTAGTGTTGTACCAGAAACCTTATCAGTTGAAACATATCGTAAGAAACACATCATACACGTTTCGGTGTGAACGTTTTAGATATGTATCCAAAAATATATCTCTGTGATATATTTTTGGAATGTGATAACTAAAGCTAGGATGCCTTTTTTTTATAAATGGACAAACATAAGGCAGACCCTATTTAAAATCCGTTTTAGATGCAAACTTTATTCTACTTTTTTTGGTTTCTGTTAGTTTTATTGCGTTTTTTACCTTTTTTTTTGATATTTTCGCGTAAGTATTTAGTACCTTTTCTGTAATTTTTTTTAAGTTTTTTGAAATGTAAGTAAGTATTTTTTAATTTTTAGATTTTATATAGGTATATTTTTCTGGGTAATTTCTAAGAAAGCAAATTGTTTGAAAGGGAAAGGAATTTGGTATACAAACTGAATACAAACTTTGTCTATAATATTTAAGCCTCTTATAATAATAACTCGGATGAGTCATTTTCCTTACTTTGAAATATTTCCCATTGTATTATTTCTACCTGCAAGCTGCACCTACATACAGTCTTTGTTGAAATTGCATCATTTAGTCATTATGCTGAGTTAAGCGTATTTTAATTAGCCCCAAAACTTTATTGAAAAAGAATACCAGCAGATAGCATTTATCAACTTACTGTAATTACTTTTTCAAATAAATATTTGTTTGTCTATACTTAAATTGAATATGTATGTGTTGATTTTATCTCGACAGTTTTCGCTTTTCCGTGCCATTTTTCTCCTTTTTTGTCTTTTTAGATGCTTTTTTTAAATTATTTTTTATGCCTTTTTCCTGCCTTTTTGAAACTTTCGTTTTGTCTAACTATCCCAACTTTAGTGATAACGTATAACATGTTAGAAACTTCATTAAAAATGTGATGTTTCTTTTGAAGTCATCTTTCAAAGTTAATGTTAGGTACTTGTATTTAGTAGCGTTGTACTAGAAACCTAATCACTTGAAACATATCATAAGAAACTAAAAATACACGTTTCAATGTGAGTGTTTTACATATTTATCCAAAATTACAATTCAAATTACAATAGATTTATTCATCATAAGTAGATGGGTAATATTGCACATCTAAATGGCTTATTTGCCAGCGAGTTTGTAGCTCAGGTAGTTTGCGGAACTGTTTTCTGAATTCCTAAACAAGCGACCGATGTTCGAATCCCACTTGAAGCAAAACGATTTTTCAGCATCACCGATCTCCTTCGAGTCTACACTAAGAGAATTTTGGGGGCCCTGGAGAACAAGCCACCGGGGTACATTGGGCCCTGCAAGGCGTGCGCACTGGGAAAAGAGCCCCTCAGGGTAGTTGGGGCTCTCGGTACCATAGTTTCTACCACATCTCAATTTTTTTATACTCAGGTATGTTTCAAATGAAACATATATGAGACATTTCAAATATTCACGTATGAAACATTTATAAGGACACATTTCTCCTACATTTCAATAAATTACTCTTCGATATGTTTCTTGAAACATATATAAAATGTTTCGATGTAACGTTTCTGTGTTGTTTCAAATCTAGGTTTCTGAAGGCGGACATTAAACATCTATGTTATGTGTATGATACGTTTCTGTCGCAGTTTCGGAGATGTTTCATGTTTCAGAGATACGTTTCTAAAACATTTCAGAAACGTTTTTTTGCACTGTGGGTAAAAGGATTATAATAATAAAGAAATTGGTGTATAGGAAGCAAAACCGTAGGTAGGGGGAGGTTTTTGGGGTTGAAACCCACTCCGAAATTACGATGATGTGCTTTTTGATGATCAAAGGCAAATAGCAGAGTATAGAGTTGACTTGGACCGTGCAACTTACTAAATACAGAGTAGCCCATTAATTTTTTAATCCGTATGATATTGAATGATATATTAGACTTCCTCGCACTAATGGGCTACCCTGTATACATACTGAAGTCAATTCCAGTAACTTTTTAAGTTTGACTTTGTGTTTATAGCTTTGCTACAGTTTAATAAATCATTCCGTCATGCCATACATTATTTTCATGTAAAGATTATATTTATATTTATTATATATTATAATATAATGGTTAGCGGAAAGTTGTTCCTCTTCCTACCTTCTTCAATTACTCAATTATTGTAAAATATTTTCGGCGAACATCAACCTTTTGTTTGAAGTTTTATACCGGGTAATTTCGCGTATTGGAAGCAAATTCGTTTGGCCAAGTCTTAATTAATGTAAATGTAACCCAAATTTTATGAAAATTAGTTACCTAATTATAGTTTATATTTTTGTTAAGGCGAAACAAATTAATTTTCCATTGTATCTTTGTTTATAGTTTCTATTCTCATCTTTAATATTATTTTCGTAATTTATTGAGGGTTACCCGTAATAAAGCGTTATTATTATTATTATTATTATTATTAAATATTTATTAAACAGAGCGTGTCAGTAAATATCATTATATTTAATAAGCACTAATAAATCGTAACTTTAATGATGGATCTAATAAAATCATTATAACACAGCGAACTGTTACATTTAGTGATGCAGGATAGTAATTTTATTGAGGATAAATCCTGTATATTTATGGAATTTTGCGAAATTGGTTATTATTCATTAATATTCTACTGAAATTAATTCTGTTTATGAAACACCACAACTAATTTCATTTTCTCTGGCAGTGTAGGTACATTGATTGTGTAATCGTAACCTTCCCCACTGGCGGCTGCAACTTCTTTAATTAATAATTAGTTACTTCAATAGTGTGTTTGAATTTTAAAATAGAAAAAGTTCGTGAGAAATCTAAATAAAATGTTTTGAAATCAGTGAACTTTTACAATATTGACTAATAGTAGTTATTTAACTGTTACCTAATTAATTGTCAACTTATTATTTTTTAATTTTATGAATATAGGAATTAAGGTAAATAGTCGGGTATTTACATTGTTTAATGTATGATGCTAATCATACGCATGAACATTTATTAATATTATCAAAATTTCTTATTATTTCTTATTATATTAAATCATTTTCTATTGCTAAAGTAGACGATATAAGTTATAGTGCTTCGGACTTTGATTGGTTGTTAATTAAGGATTTTTACGATAAGATTCTTATATCTTTGGTTTTGAGCGTTGAGTGTTGAGCTAGATGGACATTTAAAATACATACATAATATAAACCAATACATACAAAATATTTCATCGCTGCTTAACGGATGAATGAGACATTGTTGGACTGGAAGTCAAAAGAAATAATTAAGCCTCAATTGAACGTCAAAGTTGTTTGAAAAAAGAAATAAACACGCCAAGCGACTTTTATGCTTTTTGGTCAGATTTCCTTTTCACGTCATTTTGGCTTTGGTTAATATTGTAACGAAACTTTATTTAAGAAACCAAGTCGAATATTTATTTATTTACACGCTAATTATTAATCACTTATTTCTAATTACGAATAGGTACTTAGTTATTAACTTAAGAATTAATCAATTTATTTACACTAGAGGTTCACTAATTATTTTAATCACACTTAATATTTAATCACTAAAAAGTCTAACCGAATCAACGTTTAAGGTAATCACATTTAAACTTCGCGAACGCGTTAAACTGTAAAACTGTGAACTATGAACTGACTCGTAATAATTGAGCGGCGTTATTTATACAAGTCCGCATTTGCTCTCGAAAATTCTAGAAGGAACGGTAAGTCATCGCGCGCGGCTTTCTCGAAACTTCCGGCGGATGAGTCATACCCGCCTTAACAAATGCAATCTTTGTAACATTGCCCCCTCATTAAAACCAATTTCGTCTCGAAATTCATTAGCTATCGTTGGTAAACCATGTCCAAGATCGCGCAACGCTGTCCGCCGACAATCCACCGTTCCCGGAGTGGGGATACTTTTCGGGTTAAACCTGCAAACCAAGATTTGCACACCGGTTCCCTGGAATATCTCCTCCAGCATATTCCGGACCTTCCTCCACTCGAGACCATCTAAACCACAGCCAATTCTGGGCATTGCGATCTTCCTTATGCCACTCCATAACACTCTTCTTTTTAGATCAAGCAACGAATTCCACATTTCTCGATAATCAGGTTTTCCAGACGATAACTTCTTTGTCACCAAGTAGTAAATGAATCGTTCTTGATCCCTTAACCATAGCACTCTTCCGACACGTGGACCAAACTCTCGCAGCTTCTCTACTTGACCAAACTTCGCTTTGAAAACGGAAGCAATTCCACGGGACATGCGGAGATCGGCCGCCACACAATGAGCAAGTGAATATTCTGACGACAGAGTGAAGAGGTCTTGTTGTCTCTCAATGGTTACGCCGAATGAAGCCACTTTATTATCTCCATACATCCTCTGAAACTCTTCGTATGAGACTTCCTTCCTCTGTTCCGTTACTCTGCGTACACCATCCGCATGATTGTTCCCGTTATAACGTCCTAGTCTATTAAAATGGACAACTCTCGGCTTTCCATTTGGCATTTTACGAATACGATAAATGACATCGTTAATTCGTTTTACCACTTTGTATGGACCCTCCCAGTTATTCTGAAGCTTGGGGGACAAACCACGACGCTTTTGAGGGTTATAAAGCCAAACCAAATCTTCTTCTTGGTAACCCCCTTCTTGAGCTCGAACGTCATAATTTTGTTTCATTCGGTCGCTTGCACATTGAAGATTTGATCGTACTAGGTTATGAATGCTATCCATTTTCCTTCTTAAGCCGCTCACGTAGCCCTCGCCAGCCAAATCTTCACCAGGTTTACTACCAAAACTCAAATCACACGGCAAGCGGAGTTCTCGACCAAAAATGACGTTAGCAGGGGTTTGCTTAGTAGATTCATGGATGGATGATCGATACGCCAGAAGGAAGAAGTTGAGATGTTGGTCCCAGTCTCGTTGATTGGCAGATACCACCTTGGACAAATACCTGTTAACTGTTCTGTTCATTCTTTCGACCATTCCATCTGACTGTGGGTGTAAAGCCGTCGTTCTGGTCTTCTTGATGTCCATGACTTTGCAAACTTCCTGGAAAACAGCAGACTCAAAATTTCTTCCTTGGTCAGAATGTAATTCTAGTGGCACTCCAAAACGGCAAATCCAGTCATTAACCAATACTTCAGCTACAGTAACGGCCTCTTGGTTAGGCAAAGCGTAAGCTTCAACCCATTTGCTGAAGTAGTCCATCGCGACCAGAATGTATTTGTTGCCGCGTTCACTTTCAGGAAACGGACCAGCGATGTCAATTGCAATTCGCTCAAATGGACTCCCCACATTATACTGCTTCATTGGAGCTGTTGGTCGTCGATGCGGTCCCTTGCTAGCGGCACAGACGGTGCACTTCTTGCACCACTCATCTACATCTTTCTTGCAACCGACCCAATAAAATCTTTGGCGCAACTTTTCCAACGTCTTCTTCGATCCAAAGTGACCTCCACCAACTTCCTCGTGAAGTTGCTTCAATACTTCCGCGACCCTGCTTCTCGGAACCAGCAATTGCCTTTTCTGCTCTTGCCCATCGTCACTCTCCAGGATTCGTTTAAGAAGACCATCCTCCATCACCAAGGAATCCCATTGTGCCCAGTACGCCTTAACATTGGGGGAATGTCGCGCCACCTCTTGCCAATTTGGTCTATCTCCATTCTTCTTCCATTCCACAATCGGTTGTAAATCAGGATCCGCCTCTTGCTCTTGAGCAACGACAGCAGGTTGCCAAAAGTCATCCACCAAAGTAGTAGCACAAATTGACCCCATCTTTTCTTCTGCTCGATTACAATGGTTGCAATCTAACCCGCAAGGCCTCCGAGACAATGCATCTGCATTTCGATGACTGGTTCCTGCTCGGTGCTCAGTTCTGAAGTCGTACTCCTGAAGTCTCTCAATCCATCTTGCAATTTGACCCTCTGGACTCTTAAAGTTCAGTAACCATTTCAAAGCTGCATGGTCTGTTCTTAATAGGAATTTTCTCCCATACAAATATTTATAGAAATGCTCGATGGACTTCACCGCCGCCAGAAGTTCTCTTCTCGTCACACAATAATTACGCTCTGGTTTTGACAGAACCTTGCTGAAGTACCCAATCACTTTTTCCTGCCCATTTTGTTTCTGCGAAAGTACGCCTCCAATCGCAACATTGCTGGCGTCCGCATCCAATATAAATTCACCCTCGGCTTGAGGATAGCACAAAATCGGGGCACTGATCAGTCGCAACTTCAGCTCTTGAAACGCCGCTTCACATTCCTCGGTCCACATAAACGTTCTGCCATCTTCAGTGAGACGGGTTAGCGGTTTAGCGATGGTAGCAAATCCAGGCACATAGCGACGATAATAGGTGCACAGTCCAAGGAAGCTTCTGATTTGATGTTTATCTTTTGGAACTGGCCATTCACTTACGGCTTTAGTTTTCTCCGGATCAACGGCAACACCTTGGTCGGAAACGATATGTCCCAAATACTGGACAGCTTTCTCAAAAAGGTGACACTTCTTCGGGGAAAGCGTGAGATTGGCCGAGCGAAGCCTTTGGAATACCTCCTCGAGATTCTTCATGTGGTCTTCAAACGTCTCCCCTACCACAATTATGTCATCCAGGTATACCAGACACGTTTTCCACGATAATCCTTTCAATACGGACTCCATTAGCCGTTCAAAGGTGGCCGGAGCGTTGCATAAACCAAATGGCATTACTGTGAATTGCCATAATCCAGTTCCAATTGTGAATGCCGTTTTCTCACGATCTTCAGAAGCTACGCCCACTTGCCAATAACCACTCTTCAGATCAAGGGTAGAAAAGAACCTGGAGCCAGACAACGTATCCAAGGTGTCATCAATTCTCGGTAAAGGATAACTGTCTTTCTTGGTCACGTCATTAAGACGACGATAATCTACACAAAATCGCGTCGACCCATCCTTCTTCTTCACTAATACCACCGGTGACGCCCAAGGACTGCTCGACGGCTCGATGACACCTTCAGATTCCATGTCTTGTATTATCTTCTCGGCTTCCTCTCGCTTGGCAAGTGGCAGCCTTCTAGGTGACTGTCGGATAGGCTGTGCACTCCCAGTATTGATTTTGTGCTGCACGAGATTAGTTTTTCCCTTGGAGCCATTCTTGCTTTCAAATACGTCTTGGAATCGAGCTATAAATTCTTTCACCCTCCTCTGCTGCTCCTTTGATAAGCGGGAATCCTTTGGCCAAAGTTGATTCAGAATTTGGGATGCACCGCTCTTATTAACCGTGTTTCCAGTGTCCACACCGCTAACTTGACGAATCACGCACGAAACACTTGAACATTCTCCAAGAACAGTGCCTTTCCGCAAAGTCACTGGATGATAGTTGACATTCATCACACGAACCGGAATTGTCTTTTTACATCGGAACACTTCTTTACCGACTAAAACACCGCGACCGACCATCTGTTCATCACCCGCGGGCTCGAGAAGCATAACACTGCCCTCAGTAAAGTCTCCGTCCAAACAACCCGCGACCATAACTTCGGTTCGGTCCTTTAGCACTGTGTCCTTGCACAAAATCACTCGCGATTCACACTCTTTTTGTGGATGGATCACCAGTTCCTCATTATTAACATGGATCACTCCTTGTTGTAGATCCATCCTAAAGCCATACTTCGTCAAGATGTCCATGCCCAAAATGAGTTCACTCTGAATCTCAGCTACCAGAACTTTTTCATTTATGCAAAAGTTTCCAAATGCAATATTCACAGTCACTTCTCCATAAATCTTCACAGCATCTCCAGTTGCTGTACGCAGTCCCCATCTGGTAGTGGAGAGTTTCTTCTTGACGACATTTGGTCCCACGATAGTTCTCGTAGCTCCAGTATCCACAAGCATCCTAACTGGTGAACCATCCACGAAAGCATCTACAACAATCGACTTTGGGGTTATGTTATTTAAAAAGGATATGCATGCTGTTAGGGCTCTATTATGAGAGGCCGACGTTTGCCCCTTGACACCGACCTGTTTTAGTTTTCCTGCTGCTCCATTGAGGGACCTCTGCCATAACCTCTCCTGATAGGCTTTTTACAGCGACTTCGGATATGGCCCACTTCACCACAATTCCAGCAGCGGACTTCCTTGTTGTTTTTCAAAAGATTCACGGTGCCTTCTAGCTTCTGGAACCTCTTCTCGATCATTTCGGTCATAGTTGCAGTTATTTTCTCTGCCAGCTGGTCAGCATTTTCCGATTCCACGGTTCTGACGTATCCATGCCCTTTAACTGCCTGTTTAGCCGCTTGCATCTCCAGCGCTTGAGCGAGCGCAGCTGTTAACGTCTTAGGACGGCTCAAGAACAAAGCCTGTTTTATTTCGGGATCACGCAATCCATCCGTGAACCTCTCTACTGCCCATTCTTGCAGTACAGAATCAGGTACATTATTGTACACGATTTGACTCAGACGGGCAACATCCGCCTCGTACTCTTGCAAACTTTCTCCAGACTTCTGACTCCTATTCCGGAGCTGCATCCTAAAAGCTCCTACCATATGAGCATGCCCATACCTAGTCTCCAAACGTTCCACTATGTGGCCGTAGCTTTTACGTTGTGCAGGAGGGAGTGTCTGAAGAACATCCAGTGGCTCTCCGCGCAAGGCGACTGTCAATGCTACAGCCTTTTGGTCGTCGTTCCAGCCATTCGACACAGCAGCAGCGTCGAACTGGATGAAGTAGTTTTCCCAGGTTGTTTTCCCATCAAATGTAGGTGGCTTTACTGCTGCATCCAGTCGTCGAATTGTGGGCTCATGCACTTCACTGATTCTACTTACTTGTTCCTCACCGTTGGGCGCATCAGTCTCCATTATTTGATGCCTCTCGGTTTCAATATGTCGACTATCCAAGCGTCTCTCCAGTTCCCGGAACTTGTCGTAAAATTCTTCTTTTATTGCACCTATTTTATGTTCCAAAGCCACCGAATTTTCCAGAACTGCCTCGATTTTTCTATCGAATTTAAATTCTAATATTTCCGAATTTTCTTCCATTTTTCTCTCGATCGTTCTAGAGCTTTCGGCGAGTTCCTTTAATTCTTCCCTTAATGTCGTGGAATTGTCTTTTAATTCTTTTAATTCCTCCTTTAATGCCGTGGAACTTTCTTTTAATTCTTCCCCTAATGCCGTGGAGCTTTCTTTTAATTCTTCCCTTAATGCCGTGGAACTTTCTTTTAATTCCTCCTTTAATGTTTTCTCGATGTTTTGGAATAATAATTCATTCTCGGACTGAAAGTAATAATTTTCCGGATCATTTCCATCATTGATTATTACTTCTTTTAATCGTTCCACAAGATCGAGTTTTACACCGGTAGTGTCTAATCCCCTGTCTTCCAACTCTACTTTCAATTCAGCAACCTTTAATTGACTTAGCTTCTTCATTTTAACCCCACACCTGACACCAATTGTAACGAAACTTTATTTAAGAAACCAAGTCGAATATTTATTTATTTACACGCTAATTATTAATCACTTATTTCTAATTACGAATAGGTACTTAGTTATTAACTTAAGAATTAATCAATTTATTTACACTAGAGGTTCACTAATTATTTTAATCACACTTAATATTTAATCACTAAAAAGTCTAACCGAATCAACGTTTAAGGTAATCACATTTAAACTTCGCGAACGCGTTAAACTGTAAAACTGTGAACTATGAACTGACTCGTAATAATTGAGCGGCGTTATTTATACAAGTCCGCATTTGCTCTCGAAAATTCTAGAAGGAACGGTAAGTCATCGCGCGCGGCTTTCTCGAAACTTCCGGCGGATGAGTCATACCCGCCTTAACAAATGCAATCTTTGTAACAATATGTTTGCATATTCGTATTTTTTTCTAATAACAAGCTTTTAGTTTTGTAACACTTGTCTAATACAGTGAGTCTGCACTTGAAATTTGGTGCAATTGTAATACAACACTTTTATCCATGGTAAAGTTCTCAAATCGTCACGATGGAGAGGCGTCTTCTCTCGAATGCAAAATAATAAAATTGAAGGTAAGAAGGTAGTAGCTTTTCATTAATGGCCAAATTGGGGGGAATCGTCAATTGATGCCATGTCTTTTTTTGAAATTTTCCGAAATGATTATGAAGTATCAATTTTAAACTTAGAAATGCCTTTTTTAATAATTTCTGTAAATCCAAGATTGCATTTTTACCTACTTTCGGACGGATATTGTGAAATTCTTAATAGGTACCTATTTGTACAGCACATTTATGCCGGTTCCTAGCCATACTTTTTCGGAAAAACGGAATTAAAGTTTACTCCATGCTATAGGTAAGTATGTGAACGCTGCCAAATAATTTTTGTTTTATTAAATTCTCCATACTTTTTTGATATTATACAACATGGAACAGGCAGATCATTCGGAAGCATGTGCAGCGAAGGACTCTCCTCTCGAAAGGTTTGATATTAGTGATTGGTCGGTGCAGCTGGGGCTCAAACTTGATAAATGTTAAAAAGTACAGCTCCTCATGGACGATAACAAGGGCGTTCGATTCAAAAGATGGCGCCAACTTTAGATGCTGGGCGAAATAAGCGATGGCAACGAATGCTCTTCACCGTAGAACGAGCTCACAATCATCAAGATGATAGCCAATGCTCTTGGTACCTCAGAAACCACCGTGATTATTCGATGGGTCCAGCAACTTTTAGTAACGTGAAATAGACTTTCTAACACGAGACTCTGCCCAGGCCCACTAGGCTAAAATAATTCATAATTTATTAAATTTTCTCAATGGATTGCCGGATATCAATCCTATGTATTACAGTATGTGGTCCATTTTGGAGGCAAAGCCTGTGTTAAAGTCCACAAGAGTTTGGAGTTACTAAAGCAATCTTTCCGCCATGAGTGGGATCGACTGTATGCTAGAAGAGCTGCGGCTCATGGTCGGCAATTTCAAGAAACGTTTGGGGCTTCGAAACCAATTGAATATTTTACTGAAAAATAATTGCGTTATTGTGTTATTAAATTTTTTTTTGTTCATTAAATTTACATTGTAAAATTTTCAACTCCTTTGTTTCCTCGCAGCATGTACATTTTGAAAATCATAAAGTAAATAAGTATCGTTTATATTTTGTTGAAACTTTGCATAGGTATTTTGGGAATCGGTAAATTTGGAACCCTAACTTTTTATGCCGGGTAAGGCTTTATATGAATGAATTATTCTCGAAAATGTTTGCGTTAATGATATCGTGTTAGAAAATCAAGGGAAAGTACGCCGCGCGTCGTTGGGCGGCAATTTACATAATGGAATACTTAGACATGATACTTAGACTTGATAAATTTTTTTGAACCGTTTATTATTATTTATAAGGTGTATTAATTTAGCAAGATTAATGAGAATCGGTTCTCACTTCTGTGTCACATAATACAAGCAATGCAGTCGGTCAGGTTTGATTTTTGAAATTTATTTACATTTCTAAGAATTGTACTGGTTTTGTACTGAATCGTGCTCTTTTTAAATTGTGCCAGCCACAAAAAAAACCTCAAAATTCCTGTTTGACCATTAGCATCTGAAATTTTGCATTTTGTAGATCTATTAGAAACCATCATTTTCGCAACAATCAATGCAACACATCAAATGAGTACATTAATGATAACGACCTATCTGTTTTGATGAAATCGCTAACTTCAATTCAAAATTTTACATTCATGGTACCTACCTAATGTTACCGTTACAGGATACAGTATGTTACGGTCTTAAAACTAAAGTCACTGTTTCATAACCATAACTTGCATCTTAAACACGCAAAGCAATGCCTGAAATATCTAGGATGTACGCCTCATAATTCAATTTTGTAAGTTTAAGTAAGTATATATTGACTTCTTTAATGAGCAAATTCAAAGTATTTGAATTTGAATTATGAGGCGTACATCCTAGATATTTCAGGCATTGCTCTGCGTGTTTAAGATGCAAGTAAAAGTTATGCAAGTTATTGTAATTTCTCTATCCTATTTTCAAGACAATTATTTAAATTTGTTTCAAAACCATGACGAGATTAAAACCTTTAAACAGAGTAAACAATTCAACTATTTGAATAAGGTCTCTAAATTGTAAACGAATTTCGACACGAAAAAGGAACATGGATATAATCTTGATAATGATCAACAGACAGACGTGGTAGAAAAAAAGAAAGAAAAATTATACGGAAAATTCTCGACTTTCTACGGAGACAAGAATGAATGAAGAAAAATTGACGAAAAGACTATTCAATTAACTGCGACAGAAACCCTAAGACACAAATAACATGGATCAAGGAAGTAAGAAAAGACATGGCAGAAATGAAAATAGATGGAGAGGAGGTGGAGCGAAGAAAAAAATTCAGAGAGAAGATCGGAGGGTTCAGGAGTATTCAAGTTCAAGAAATAGAAAAGAAGAAGACTGGATCAAAATGGACAGAAGAAAGAAGGAATCAACACAGTGAAAGAGTACTGGAAGAGAAGAAAGAAGGGAGAAAAATAATCATTAGACGTTATTTCACGTGGTCCATAGTCGGCTAAAATCGAAAGAAGAAAAAGACTCATAACAAGCAAGCGTTTATAATTGTCTTTAAAAATAATTGAGACGGTGCTTAATTGTTATTGTACTGTGGTATTATTTACTTCTCCTTCGTCTGTTCCTTCTAGTACTTCACAGCAGTACGATTCTTTCCACCTGTTTCTTCATTGGAGATTTCCGTGTTTATCGTTTACCAAACGCTTCTTTCTTATGTTTTTTGGAGTTTAAATTTTCCATCCCCCTTTTTTTTAATACATTCCAAAACCTCTCCCAATGCTTTCCTCTTTGCTTTTTGAACTGCTTCTTTGGTGATTCAATGTACCGTAATCTTTTTATGGCTTTGTCAAGGTATGTCGTTTGCACAATTTTGATCTTCTTTATTATTTCATCGTTCCATCATTTGTTCGTTTTTCCAAAGACTCCGCACCACGTTCTTGTCGCATATCACCTATCAGATTACCTACCTGTTTAAAATAATTTCACATTATCCTAGCCCTCATTTTTCCGCTTCAATTTCCGTTTGGTTCATTTGTTGGCATTCTATCATTTGTCCATTGAAAAAAAAACTATTATGGATTTTTCTTTCCTACTTTCTTTAGGTTGAAAAATCAGTTATCCTTTCCTCGCATTTACTAACACATTTATTTTGAACTCATCCCATCATTCCCCGTTCTTTCGTTTAGGTCCCTTCCAATAACAATTATTTCTCGTATTTTATCCACTCGGGTTTTGAGAACGTGTAAAAAAAGTCTTTGTTGTCCTTTCTGCTTGTTTCCTTCGAACTAAACCTAGATATTTCGCCTTTATTTATTTTACACACCACAGTCACCACACTCATAATTTTTTAATTCACAAATTCCCAGCTTTAAATGTCTTCCATACGGTTTTCTTTCACTTTCACACTAAAATAAGTAATTTATCTTTACCTTGCCTCAATAATCACAAACTCATCAATTAATTGCCCTTCTTTATCTTTTAATCCACGTATGTTCTACAGTGTGTCCACGGATTGACTTCACTATAGGTGTAAATGACCAAAAATTTTGGAATTTCAAAACAATTTTTTCAGATTCTACCCTGCTTCATTGGAAATGAATTTTGATAACATTTTTAATTTTTTAAATTCAAAGCCGCCTTGGTGGTGGAGCAAAAACTATTTTCTTTGAAGGTAAAGTACCTTTTTTGTGTATCATAGAGCAAAATTTTATTAAGAAAAGCTGTTCAGAATTGAAAAACTGACCATAAAATGACAATCGGTATTGTTTGTAAACAAATGAGAATGTAATGTTTGAAATGTTGTATGCATAGATTCCGATTTAATCGATGATAGTCCTCTTAATAAATAAAAATAACGGTTTCATGAAATTGTGCCGATTATTTTCAAATTTTGCACTGATTATTATTTTTTGATTCTGAACAGTTTTTCTTAATAAAATTTTGCTCTATGATACATAAAAAAGGTACTTTACCTGCAAAGAAAATAGTTTTTGTTCCACGATCAAGGCGGCTTTGAATTAAAAAATTAAAAATATGATGAAAATTCATTTCTAATGAAGCAGGGCAGAATCTGAAAAAATCGTTTTGAAATTCCAAAATTTTTGGTCATTTACACCTATAGTGAAGTCAATCCGTGGACACACTGTATATCCCAGTTTTCTCTATATTCTGTTTTGCGCTTTCTTTCCCACTCATACTTCTTTTTTGCCTTATACATTATGATGTTTTGTACAGGGTGTCTCGGGACTAATGGGAAAAAAGTCAGGAGCGTGTAGTCTGAGCCAAAATAATGTTAGTACTTCATATAAACTTTTTCTATACAGGCCCTCGTTTTCGAGTTATAGGCCTCCAAAGTTGGAATTTTGAATTTGTTTTCTATTTTTTATTTTTGTACTGGTTATTTGATCTTTATAAAATTTGCCGCATAACTATAACGTACATGTATCTTTATTTTGGAAAGGTAAACAGATTTACAGTAATGCCTTGAAGCCAGGGACGGACTACTCGCAATGGTTAGTAATCCAAAAATTTTGCAGGAATGGCACACGCTGTATGAAATTATCGAAAATGACTACTTCACGCATTATGCTAACGAAAAGGTACTCTTGTTGGAACTCGATAAAGTAAGCCGTTTGGCTTTTAAAAAATTAATATCTCTTCAAATCAGCACTTAAAAGGTGTAAAGTGTATATTTGCTGAAATCGTCGTTTTATAATCTATTGAAAGCCGTTAAGAAAGTGGGGTGTTCCCATTAAAAAAAATAATTGATGACGTCACTGCACAGAAGGGGTGGGAGTTGGAAAATTGAAAATTATCCTAAAATGTTTTCCATGTCCAAAATCAATTTGACGTGTCCAATAGTTTTTTGATATTTCTGACAGGAAACGAAAAAAATCCATTATTCCAAACTTTTGGTCCTCACTGTATGAAGTACTAACATTATTTTGGCTCAAACTACACGCTCCTGACTTTTTTCCCATTAGTCCCAGAACACCCTGTATGTTCATTTATCTCCAGTTTTTTGCTTTTTGTATCCCTTTACAATGTGGAACTTTATCTATTTTCATTGTTTACTTTCTTCTTTCATTTTGTGTGTTACATTTCTTTTTTTTGTAGATCTGCGCCAACGAACGTTTTCTCCTTAAATTGTTTTAATTTACGTTTATTCTTCAATATTTTAATTTTGTCACTCAGGTTCTCCGCCTGTTTAGACGTTTAGCCTTTTTTCTATGAAATGTTCCACTTCTTTTAAACGTTTATCTGGTATCTGTTCTACATTTAATCCATGCATTAGGTAATAAGTTTTTCCTCTTGCTTTATGGTAAATTCATTTATCATACTTTGATGCTCCTGCTTGATTATTTTTAATTCCATTTTACACTTCGTTTTCGTCTAATTTCCTGTAACATTCCATTATTTTCTCTATTACCATTTTTATCAATATCATGTCCTGTTGGTTCTTACCATTGCTATTCTGTCTCGACTTTCTGTGATGTTACTTCCAACATTTACTACGACCAAATAAACCATCTGCATTTTCCGCTTTTTTTTTTCATTGTCATCATTATATTCACTTCCTGAATTAAGCATGGACCTCCTTTTCTGTTCCTTTTCTGTCTACACCTAGTGTTAATTATGTACGTTCACAATAAATACAACTGACTATGCCATTTCTTAATTTCTTAAACAAATACAGTAAAATAGAACAAAACTGATACGTGCCACAAAACATGAGCTTCTCTGAGGGGGCGATGAGCTGAATGAGCACGATACACAAAGTCATAGATACCACATGGACCAAAGGGATACTGTATTGCGAGACGTAGGCTTAAGTGCGAAATGTGGAATACCCATAAACGAGAAGGACGTATGGAGATCATGAAGAAGACTTTAATTTTAATTTAGGTTTATTGAGTGGTAATGCTACAGTTTCAGTAGTGCCGTTGTGCCATGGTAGATTTTAACTACCTAAGAATCATGTGGTGCTTGTGATCATGGGTGCTTACTAATTTTTAAATTTCTATCAAAAATACAACATAAAGGTATTACCATTGACTTTATACAAGTCAATGGTATTACCATTGACTTTAAAGTCAATGCTATTACTTACCGGTTAGTTCCTACGTCAAGCGGAGCGGTACCATGCCATATGATACACGCTTCCTCAGTAACTGACGTAATCGATAACGTGAAAGTAATTAATCAGATCTTTTCTACGAAGTATTCCATATTTAGCTCGAGTTAATAAAGCAAGAGGTTAAGTAAGCTAAAATTTATATTAATTTTCTTAGGCAATCGATTTCGACACTATTTTTTGTGTCATCATCAGGCCGAGCTGTAAGACAATGCATAAGTGATATTCTAACATTTTTATTATTGTAACCACCGTCGGGTATTTAAAGCTGAAGGGTCCAGTGAGCGAGGTGATAGGTGACTGAAAAGAGGAGATCAAATGAATACCAATAAATCGTCAGTTAGCTCCATACCAGTAGCACAGTTATGATAATTACCTTAACTCCTACACAGCTCCGACAATTTTCACAAACTAACGATTCTGGAACACTACGAAATTGAAAAAGCTATAATCAATAAAATCAAACTAGCCAACGACATCACACAATTTCCTGAACCTCGCCTATACAAATACCTTTCACCTTTCAACACCATAACACACAACAACGCTACACATCGAAACCCACACCACTGACATCCACAGACGCCACTGACTTCTCTCCCTTATCATCCCGATCACCTACCTACCCTCATTCACCTACATTCCTTCACACACATGCTACACCATCACACTTTTATTAAGGTAATTATCATAACTGTGCTACTGGTATGGAGCTAACTGACGATTTATTGGTATTCATTTGATCTCCTCTTTTCAGTCACCTATCACCTCGCTCACTGGACCCTTCAACATTAAATACCCGAAGGTAGTTACAATAATAAAAATGTTAGAATATCACTTATGCATTGTCTTACAGCTCGGCCTGATGATGACACAAAAAATAGTGTCGAAATCGATTGCCTAAGAAAATTAATATAAATTTTAGCTTACTTAACCTCTTGTTTTAATTAATCAGAATAACAACTACTTACACCACATCTATTTCTTGATAATTCAATTCTCGTTAGTATCATGACGTCAAATTTGTTTATTACTTAATAAAAGCTTGACCAAATTTCATTAACAATCTTATAAAATGGTTTTAAACATTTTCTATAAATGCATGTTTGAAATTAAATTATATAGAGTCACGCATGCCTCATGTCTCAATTAATCTGCAAACAATTTCTTTAAATTTGGCCGTGAACGAAAAAATTAATTGGGTATTTCTTATTGTCAGCTCAAAAAATTAGTCACTGCTTAGGTGCTACTTGTATCCACTAATGTGAATAGAAGTTAGTTGACCGTAAATCATTAAATACGGTAATCTTATGTAACGCTAAGTAATTGTCTTTTTTTAAAATCGGCCAGAAAGTAGTAGTTTCCGGATTATTTTTAGGCTAGAAAATGTCATTTTGACGGACTGAGCCGGAAAGTCATTGTGATAGTCCGGTAAAAGTTTTACCGGACTCATTTTAACTTTACCGGACTCATTTTTTACTTTCCGGCCTAGAATGGTCAATTGTTCTTCCCGTTTCTGGACGATTTTAAAAAAAATATTGTACGTAATACGTCCCAAAAGTGCTTTTACTGGACTCGCAGGCTTGCAGGACTCGCCTGCGGCTCGTCCTGTAATTTGCCTACTTGTCCAGTAAAAGGTCACTTTCGGGACTTGTTACGTAAACTACTATTAAGTAAGGTGACAATACAACTGAAAGTGAGCACGTTGTAAGTATTCATTTTTGCAATAAATTATAACTTCCGCAATATCCTAGTTACATTCCATGAAGCACGTTTAAAGTAAAAGTATGTGTTGAAGTAGTTATTTGCTGTTTTAAGTTTGAGAATCGCCAAAAACTCTAAATAATGTGATTTGCATTTAAAATTATTACGCAACTTTATGCAATTTGTTTATTTATACATGAAATGAAGCTGCCAGATGTATTTTATTGACTCTCACAATTAACCCCTTATTCTTCCAAGTAAACTTTCTTCGTTTCTAATTTAAATATAAATACAGAGAAATGAGCATTGTTTTGCATTGTATTAATTGATCCTTTTTACACTACCTTGTTGTTTATTAATTCGAGAACCGCTACACGCACATCCACATGCAAAAATAAAGAAGGCTAACTTCCATATAAAAGAGCCTTGGCAAACTAAACTAATAACCTATTAATTGTGTAAGTATTGCAATGCCCTTGCAATTTCCAAAAAAAAATTTAAACGATGACAGATGCTGTTGAAGCATTTTCGATGTTCTACTACGTATCCTTGTACACTCTAGAAAAAAATATGTTAGCGAAAGCAATGAAAAGGTAAGTATGGCGCCTTCCTGCAGTAAGTACATAGAACAAAACTAAGGATGCTTGTCCCGAAGAAGGCGCTGCTGGCTCCTGAAGATGATGGAGAAGATCTCTCATGGATGTGAACCTCGCTCGCAGAACTGTCTACTAACCTCAGGAACTATGTTGCTCAGTGGATGATGCACTTCAGCAGTGGTAGTACATATACTCTGGTGGTTCAAGATTTTGTTGAGGTGGTGCAGTTCAGAGTGATCAAAGGTTTCCATGGTTTTCGTAGGGTTAATGAAGTGTCGATTTAGCCAAACATTTCTCGTCCATATGCATTTTATAAGATCTATCTGACTTTCGTTCGGAAGCCACAGCGGACGACCAAGTCGTATCTCGCTCATGAACTCTGACGCGTTCTCCAATATCTAACTGTGGATGTGAAGTGGCATTACGATCAGCGTACTAATTCTGCTGTTCTCACACAGATTTTAAGCGCTTAGAATTGTTAGAAATGAGTCGAGGTTTCCTGTCACTTGAGTCTACTTCAACACCTGCTCTCGAGGGTGAACAAATTTGAGGCCATGAATGACGCGATCTCTAATCAATCGGTCCTTTGTTTGAGTTTTAATTCTCGTCTCGTCACGAATTCATCAATAGATTCATGGTCTTTTTGCATAATGTTGTTGAAATGGAACGATGCAAGAACTTCATTGTCACTTGGAACAAAATATTTCCTGAATTTGCTCACTGTTTTGAGGTTGTGTAATTTGTATGTGTGAGGATCGGCCCTCCTAGAGCTGACATAAAAACGGCTAGTTTCACTCTTCCTGGCTGCCGATTCAGCTCCATAGCGTCTGTGTACAAATTAAAGGCATCATCCCAAACCTCCCATGTGGCTTTATTTTGAGTCAATTCCATTGGTGGCGGCTGCTTTACTGCTTATTTTTCTCTGTACGTTCACTTGCCCTCTATCCCGAAAAACAACTAACATTTCTATTTACAAATTATGTACAAGTTTTAACAGCGCGGGAAGCGGTTAATAATGCAGGTACAGGCTGTAAGTAGGTTGGTCGGTCGCCAGAGTGTAGACTGGCTCCGGAATGCAGGCTGACGGGTCGGTGTTGGCTGATTTCGTTGGCGGCTATGACTTTTGACTGATCTCTGTGGGTAACAGCGTTCTCTTATAAAGGATTCTGGCCGGTGTCGACGCGTTGTCATTGGTCGGCCAATGGGAATCAATCGTTGCTCTTCAGTACGTAAGCGACTGTCTACCGGGATCATGTGGTCGCCACATTTACCTATGATAAATTATAGACTAATGTTCGAATTGGTGATCCACCATTACGGATCTTCGCGATATACATGTACCATTGATGCGCAAGCTTGGTTGTCAACTATGCCAGACATGGTTCTCGTTGGAAGTTGAATTCCATCATAAGAGTTAAACTTAAAGTTTGCCTTCTTTGTGTTATAGTTCTTCTTCTTCAAGATGGCGCGATAAGTATAGGAGGAACCTTGGAGCGAAATAAGAGAGATTTGTGGGTAGATGATGTCAAAATTGATACATACATTGTAGGTTGTGTATTTTAAGACGACTTTTGTCGTGGTCAGGCCCGGTTTAAACACTTGAAGGGCCCAGGGCTCTTTACGTGAAAGGGGCTCTTTTTTAAACTCATCGGAATTATATTACACGATAAATATTAAAATAAAATCATATGAATAATATGAATATAAAGTAAGTAAATAAATGCACAAGTAAATAATTAGATAAATATTTTAAATTAGCCCCCTAGCCCCCCCACCCCCTCTTAATACGGTGCAAGTCGGGGTGGAAAAAAATAGGTGTAGGCGTTTGAGTTGAATTCAGTTTGAAGCAGTACAAAAGTTAAGAATTTTACGGGGCTGAACCTTCTAGTTCTAGTGTCTCAAGTCCTTTGTAGGAACTGGATAAATTTAAAAAGTGTGCAAATGGGGATTTTGACGATAATTTTCACAAGATGATCGTTTGGCAAGCGAAAGGTTGGATGGTTATTGATTGGTATATGCGTTGTTTGTTTTTATCTGTAGAGGAGATCATTTTAATATTCTTTGGTGTTGAGAATAAACTAGAATGAGACGAAAACACACTGAATCCAATTATTGGTATATTTTTCCTCCCATTCAGTCAGCATTAAAAATCACGGAATTGATTACAATTACAGCAATAAGTAATTAAATGACCACTAAACTGGCACACAACTTTCCCGTGTTTACTACAATGAGGTATTAAATAAAATAGTTTTTTGCATAACTCAAAATAAAATAGTTTTTGGGTAATAACTCAAAAAAATTAAAAAATAAATACGTAGTTTGTAGTATAGTCGTAATCAGAAAACGATTTCTGATTTTCTCCTGAAATAATATACAGGGTATGTCACAAATATTTTTAATATTTTGTTCATTTCCGGCCAGGCCGAAAGTAAGTTGGTATACTTATTATACTCAATTAAAAGAGTCGTATGTCCTCTACTTCACTGTAGAATTTTATTTTTTCATATTTGTTAGCAAAAAAGTTATGAAGGTATAACATTTTCAACTTCAAACAATGCTCGGAGCAGATTTTGAGAAAATCGATTTTCAATTTTTGCCCAATTTTGGACACCAACAAATTGGCCACGTTAAATTTTTGTTCTTTATCAATTATAAGTATAAGTTGTGGCTATCCTAAGGCTACAATTTGCAATTTTCAAATTTTAATTAAGTTAAACGGTTCTTGAGCTACACCCTAAAAAGTAAAAACTTGGAGAATTGCTATATTGGCCACCATTTTAAATTTAGAAACAAACAAAAAACGGCGTTTTATTGTCTACTAACTTTTCACCAAGGGAAATTAGTTTGGGTTAATATTTGAATGTTTGCCCCCAAAATAACGCACCTAGTTTGGCCCCCTTTGGGCCGATTTCGATGAGAAGCTTGTTTTACCGATGAAATTTCTTTATAGACCTTACTTTTAAATTTCATCAAAATCGGTCTAGTAGTTTAGGCTCTACAGCCATAATGTACGCACCCAACCAAACCCAACCTACCCACGCACCCACAGACACACATTTTTCAAAGATGATGGTTTTGGACTCAGGAGGACCCAAAACGTTGAGATTCATCAAATGCTCGAGATCGATTTTTTTTTCGATTACCTACATGACTCCCTATGTACCTATACACGCGAAAGTAATAAAGGTACAAGTCATGAAGAAACCCTTAAGATTTGCCTTGTGAGTCTCAGACTAGCAGAATTTCTTCCATTTTTAGTTTAATCTATTTATAGTTAAATAATGTAATCTTCAGTTTGGTGTTGTGATTTTACAAGCATTCAGAATTTCTTCGGTAGGGAGAAAATGAAGTTGGGTAAAGTTTGCATTTTCTGAAATTCCTGACTTGTGACTCAAGGAAAATTTTCAGTCATGACCAAATAGTGCGTTTTGCGATCCTAAAACCAAAAATTAGACGAATTCGTCCATGTTGAGGAAATTTTCATTATTTCTTTAAAAAAATGCCATTTTGTAAATACTTTGGGGAGTAAATTGAAAAAGAGCGAGAATTAAGGTGCGCAGCATTACCTAAGAACGCAAATAAAAACGCAGAGGATTACAGGTTTCGTTTAGGAAAAAGACTTAATAGACATTTCGCAAAAACATTTTTGAAATAAAAAATGAAATCATTGTTTTCCATAAAATAGTTTTCTGTACATTTGTTTCTTAGATAACACAAAATTATGGTAGGTAACATCATTCAATGTAAGTAATGAAAGAGAAACTGAATCTTAATTAAACATGGAATACATGAGTTTTTACATAGAGGTACTTTTTGCATATACTTATACATACGTTATAAGATTACGTACAATTTACGTCGATGAGATGTATCGCAATAATAAAATTATCAGTACTCATTCTAAGATGTTATTTGAAGTGTTTGCCACTTTATCTAAGGTCACAATTGTCATCAAGTGTGTGAAATATATGAGCAAAGTATGAAGAAATTGGGGACTGTTCTCCAAATATAAAATTCTTTTGTTTTGAGCTTAATAATAATCCGACGAGTTCGACGTCGCATATATTAAGAAAGAAATGTAGGCCTGCAAGGACGTTGGATTAATTAGTAGTTTCACTGCCAAGACCATATTATATAAGGTTAATATGTTATAACATATACCTACACCTGTACGTGTACATAAACAAATTCAACCGCGTTTGAACGAACGGAATCCGGAAATTTGCGCTGATTACAATCTTCAAATTAAGATCCATACTATTTAGAGAAAGCTTTCTTCATTGAATTTCTTCCTTGCATAACATAACGTTTTAACTTGTGCAACTGGTGACGGTAGCGGGCGGCGAACGGTGAGAGAAATGGTAATCTAGTCTTGGAGATACAACGTATTATTTACGTCGCATCAGTGTTCAGTGAATGTTCTGTCTAGGTCAGTTATGTTGGTCACTTAACTTTTGAAAATTCTTTTTTTCTTCAAGTGTAACTGTATTACTTAGTTATATCGTATTTGTTATTGTGGCCCTTGACATTTAGTATCACGTATTTTGAGTATTTTGTAATTTGTTACTTTCATTACAGCGCAGATAAATCTTGAAATGTAATGTGATTTTATACCAGAAGAAAATGCTTCTTGTGCAACTGTATGTGATCGTTTATGCCATAAAAACAATTTCTGCGGGTTCCTTAGATCCTTTTGGATGGGCCAGAGTCGACCGGATAGAATTTCATATTCCTTGGTTACCATGTAAGTATTATCCTAGACACAATATGTAGTTTTTATACTCCATTACACACTTTCAGAAGCTTTTTCAAAATGTTCATTCATTACCAAACACGATATGATTTACTTTTACAATCGATGGAAGGTTTTTCTGCCTTTCTCCTTTGTGCTCCTTTTGAAAGTACAATGTTTAGTGTTTACAACATTTTTCAATGCTATTTTCCTTTTTATTAGAGTGATTGTTGTATAAAATTACCAAGGCAATGGTCGTGTTTGAAAAACTAACCGCTAATTTCACACATTCACAATAAAATTATTTCTCACATATTTGATGATATTTTTAAGATGTAAATTTCCTTCCTTGCTTGATCTTTCTATGTCGTCATGTCGTATTGCATCGATCTTTCACTTCACCATGCTCTTATAAGATCATCCACATATTCTACAGCACCCCAATAGTTAATGCGATAGAGAATATCGGTATAATAGAGAATATGAGTTTTCATGGAGTTATTGCAAAGTAGGTAACTCTCTATGCAGTTAATTCAAAGTGGTTTCACTCAGTGGCGTAGCTAGGGGGGGGGCAAGGGGGCGGTTCGCCCCGGGTGACACCATTTTGGGGGTCACACCAATTCGGGGATGACATTTTTATTTCTGACAGAAATGACAATTTTCTGCTATAGATATTCAATGTTTCACTTCTCAGTATTCGTGTGTATGATATACCGGGTGCTGATCCGGCCGCTCGGTAATAGCGTTTTACATGTAAAATCTGGTCTATGCAATTTTCTGCTCCCCTAATTGTTTTAGGGTCAAAACATAAGAGTAAAAAAGTGTTGGTATGGTTGGTATTGAATGGTATGTTTTCTCCGACCAAAATTTTTCTGTAAGAAAGAAAATGAAGAATTTTATGACAGACTAGGTTTTTGTTTAGCCTCTAACTGCGGTCTTTTTGAGCATTTACAGATTTACTTTTATCTTAAATATTCTCGTTAATGTGTTCGAACTAGTTTTTTTATTGTTATTTTCTTTGATTCTTATTATTTTGATTTGATTGGTATACCTTTTTATTCTTATTATTTAAATTAAATTCTACTTTAAAAATTATAAGTTTAAATTTATTAAATTCGTATTTGTACCTCCGGTCTAATGAAAACGTCAAGATTCTACACTCGTAATTATTTCAAAATCATGGTAACGATTTTTGCAAATTCTAATTCAACATTTAATTTTTCATTTTCTTTCTTGCAGCACCCGGTGTAATTCGATTTGTGATATTTTGAAGATCGATTTATTTGTAATGGAGATTGTGTTGCCTGTATGTTATGCTGTATTATGGTATAAGTCAAATGTTTCATTAAGTTTTACTAATTATAAATTTCTTTATATCTTAGTATAGGAGTGACACCATAGTTTTTGCCCCGGGTGGCAACAACCCTAGCTACGCCGCTGGTTTTGCTTGATTTAAGTCACTCAAAAACGTTTCACAAAAAAATCAAAATTCAATCTTTGTCAACGTCTTGACAATTGCTGTTAACACTTTACATAATCCTAAATAAATTGTTGGAAGATGATCTTCTACTTAGTCAGTTTTAGAGGACTAAGAATTCTGGAGCATGTGACAGCATCACATTAGAGTTGATATTAGCTCTTGCAAAGAAGTTTCCGAATATTTTGTTGTGTATCCCTGTGTTTCTCTTCCACGTCGCTATCTTTACGGTATTACGGAGAAGGTGAAATAGTATATGCTGTTACAAAAAATGGGCACTCTAAAATATCAAATTACCCTTTCGGCCGTTAAAACGTTACCTTAAAATGTACACGCTTCCATCCCCATTTTCAACCCACTTATTTGAGGGTAAATGAATTTTAGAGCTTATAATCCTGTATCTGAACTAGTGTCCCGCATAAAAGTTATTTCTGATTTATCTACCCACTAACATCAGTTACTAGACATATAGTAGTCCCAAAGAAACTAGGGTAGACAACACCAAATGGTGGACGGACTCTTTTATAGACGCCATTTTAAAAATGGCTACCGCGAAATTTAAGTTTTTTGTATCTCGATTAATAAACGTCGTAGATTGTTGATTTTGGTGTCCAAATATATGTTTTCAAAGTCATAGAATTTGAATTTTTGATTAATGTAACATATAAATATCTATTTCTTTAAAAATTAACATATAAATACAGATTTCGAACATGGTGGACACACTGTCAAGCCTAAATATAATAGGGAGTTACCGGGTATAGACCTCCAGAGTTTAGGAAGGGTTTTTTTTCCAGGGTTTTTTTTCCCGAACCCCAGACCTCCAACATGTCACAGTTGATTATGTGTCGTATTGCAGCTAGTTTCACTTATTCGCTTCATGCCTTGGTTTGTGATTGCAATCCAGCGGTGTGTTGAGGAAGAAACGTATACGAAAACCCCGAGGGGGACTTCTCCCTTCCCCTTGAAATCCAGTGTGGACTAGCCATGAAACCATAAAATCGCTTGAAGTCCTATTGAAATCACTTGACATCCCGTTGAAATCTCGTGAAAGCACATCAATCGTTGCGCGAACTTCTTTATTCAATGCATGAACTCAAATGAATTGTAATTACTTGAAAAATAGCTTTTCTTTGGGTATATTTTCTGAAAATTTCGGGTCAAACTGACAGTTTTGCATTCTAATTTTTGGAACTCATAATCGCTTTACAAAATGTCCATATTCGAAGACGTGGGATACTATCAAGACGGAAGCTGAAAAAGTGGGTATCAACATTTTAGGATTTTGTGACCGAGACAGCCGTTTATTAAACACTATGGGGGGGCGCTTCAAATTTTTTAGCAGCCAAGTTGACAGATTCCAATGCTCTCGGTTTCGTCTGTACAGGATCGTACTCGATTATTTTAAATGGAACACCTTATAGATTTTTATATTTTTGAAATCCATATTCGATTCTAGACCAAGTTTGTTTAGCCTTTCACTTATTTAAGTCAACTCATTTAGGAGAAAATAAATGTTTGTTGCCGAAATCAACAATCAGTAAAAAAAAATCATTATCATAACTATTCAATAATTGGCAACAGAGCAACAAAATTTGAGATTATCATTCATTCATTGATTTTTGTTAATATGTCCTATACCTAAGGGTAATAGTTTCCGAGATAATAACCTTAGTTTAAATTATTTTGTTTTTTCGCCCAATTCTGAAAATAAAATTAAAGGAACCAACAAACAATAACAATAGATATATATTTAGGAATTCAAGTTATTTAAAGACGTAAAACACATTGTACGTGTTCTATAAAAAATTAAATAAGTTATCTACATACAAGTACATATCGAAATCATAATTTGTAATTCCTTGACCTAAAAAAACGTGGGTATCGGTTCCAAAATCAACAATCTGCGACTATTATGTCCAGAGATATAAGGGATACTAGTAGACGGTATACAGGGTGACCCAGGGCTGTGTGATCGGTCCATAACTTTTTTGCTATTCAAGATATCGACATGCGGTTTTCACCGCCAAGTAAGCACACTTATACTGCACATTATAAAAATATTTTGATTATATACAGAATGTTCCTATACAGGGTGGTAAACCAAAGTTATATTTTTTTAAATGGGACACCCTGTATATTTGTACATTGTTAGTTTTTACATGAAAAAATAATGGCACTTTGTATAGGTCATTATGGGTCTAGCTCTCTCCGTTTCGGCGTTATTCAACGTTTTGTTCGAAAAAAGGCTCATATTTGATGGATCACTGCCCAGTAGGCCATGGATGTTTTTCGAAAAACTTGACACAGAAAATTTTAGAATAACTTGGAATTTTAATAAATAGTCGACTTTTGGTCCATGTATGCACACACTATACAGGGTGCGCTGAAACACAAAAAATCGAATAACTCTTTTTTTATAAATGGAACACCCTGTATTTCTGCTCACAAGTCGATTAAGTTTTTTATAAGCTTTCCACAGATATGAAATTTGTATGGTCAATTCTGAATAGTTACTGAGATTTTCCGGAAAAACTATTGTAATTATGAAGAAGTTGTTGATTTTTGCAAGTAGGCTGCTGTTAGTGAATATCGCAAGTGATATGACAGTTAATTTAGGTTTCTTGCAAGACGAGTAAAACATCCACTTTAGTTTCTTCATCAATCCTCCCTCCCAATTTCTCCTTCTTTCCATATTTAATGCTGGATTCTTCAAATCGGTTTCTAAGTTTTGAAAAGAGATGACTCGTGGTACTCTCGCATCGGGAGATTTTTGATGGTATATTCTACTGGCTAACAAAACATTTCGATCGGCTTCACCAATACAGTCACAAGGGCGCCGCCAAGGGGGGCCATCGCCCCCTTGGGAAAAAGATAAAAGGCAAGTTATTAAAAATAAAAATAAATTTTGTGCGAAATTTTGAAAAAACGCCAGAGCCACGAACTCCCAATAGTGCTTGCCCCCACTCCCCTGGGAAAATTTTCTTGCGACGCCCTTGTACAGTAATCCGTATTGATTAATTCATTTTAGTGTCGAGCAAAAATGTGCAACAGTAACAATGTAGATTATCACACTAGCATCTAAATTAACTTTCATATTACTTGCGATATTCGTTAACAGCAGCCTACTTGCAAAAATCAACTTCTTCATAATTACAATAGTTTTTCCGGAAAACCTCAGTAACTATTCAGAATTGACCATACAAATTTCATTACTGTGGAAAGCTTATAAAAAACTTAATCGACTCGTGAACAGAAATACAGGGTGTTCCATTTATAAAAAAAGAGTTATTCGACTGTTTGCGTTTCAGCGCACCCTGTATAGTGTGTGCATACATGGACCAAAATTCGACTATTTATTAAAATTCCAAGTTATTCTAAAATTTTCTGTGGCAAGTTTTTCGAAAAACATCCATGGCCTACTGGGCAGTGATCCATCAAATATGAGCCTTTTTTCGAACAAAACGTTGAATAACGCCGAAACGGAGAGAGAGAGACCCATAATGACCTATACAAAGTGCCATTATTTTTTCATGTAAAAACTAATAATGTACAAATATACAGGGTATCCCATTTAAAAAAACGTAACTTTGGTTTACCACCCTGTATAGGAACATTCTGTATATAATCAAAATATTTTTATAATGTGCAGTATAAGTGTGCTTACTTGGCGGTGAAAACCGCATGTCGATATCTTGAATAGCAAAAAAGTTATGGACCGATCACACAGCCCTGGGTCACCCTGTATAGCTATTTTTAAAATGGCGCGTCAAAAGTTAGTCCACCATTTGGTGATGTCTACCCAAGTTTTTTCTATAATGTTCTATGTTTACTAACGGCTGGTATTAGGTAAATAAATCAGAAATAAAATTTCTACGGAACTTAAGTTCAGATACCGGATTATTAAGTGACTTCGCAATATCGAGTCTTGAATTGAATATAAAAAATAGCGCCCTTTTATTATTTACCCTTCCTGTAGAATGCGAATTCGAGTATTTCTAATTTGAGGTCTTGAAGATGGTCGAAGGAATTCATTGGAAACGTCGTACAAAAAATTGGCACTCTAAGACATAAAATGGCAGCACAACGTTACGTTAAAATAATGCACATATTATACAACCAAATTTTCACCCATTTATTTGAGGGTTAATCAAGATTGTTTTCGGTCTAACTTTATCGATGTTACAATTGGATACGAAAATAAATTCATACAACGTTGTTTTGCATAAGAAATATTTTACGTGAGCGCTAGAAAATTCAAAAAAAAAAAACATTGAAAACTGCATTGTAATTAAAAAAACGACGGCGGTTATGTAAAAAAAATGTAAGCCGTTGAAGCAAGTGAGCCCATAAAAAATTTTTGCTCATTTAATATTGAAATCAAAATTACTCGCAAATGGTTGCCATTTGAAAATTTTGAATAAAAATGTTTGAAGTTCGTAGGGGATGCTCTGTAGGACACCTTGGCCAAAAATCTACTTTTTATCTTTTTGCGGACTGAAAAGTCCCGAAAATTCCATTTTTTCGACATTATGGGCAATATCTCGGCAAGCAGCGTAGTTAGACAAAAAAAATCTTAACAACATTAACTTTATTTTCAGCAAGCAATCCAAGAATGTTATTAAATATAGGGTGTTCCATTTCAAAAAAATTAAATTATGTTTGTGGAGCTTTACTGGAACACCCTGTGAAACTAATATGTTATGGTAGCTCTTCTAAATTCGTATAAATTTTTCCTTTAACTTTTTTTTAATTCTCGTCGTTCAGACGTAATCTTCCGCCGAGCGCTAGGTTAATCACTCTGTGTAGAATAAAATCACTTTAAAAAATATGCGCTCGGGTTGCCATCACGGTCGCGATCCGAGGATGTTGCTGTTGCTGTGCACAACCACTTCACTTTTCAGAATTTCCCGAAAACCGATTTCCAAAAATACGTAACTGGAAAGACGAACTGGTACTACTGCCGAGTACTTTAGCCTCCACAGCACTCTAAAGTCTGCACTGACCACGGCTTGAAATGGATGTGGGATCCTTGACACATCTTGTGATGTTCCGTTCCGTACCCTTTCTGGATACTAACGGCCTTTCCGAACTGTTTGCAGCACGCTAATTATTGTTACATATAGGTCTTGGATTATCTCGTGAACGACACGTGACCACGTCGCAGGTAACTATAATTTGTCAAACTTTTATGTCGGCAACTTTCCTAAAAGTATCGTCCGTCATTATGAAACAATAAGCACGCGTAATTGTGACTGAACAGTAAGTAAATAAAATAACTTACATGATAAATATGAAATTTGTTGATATATGAGAACGAGAACACATTATTTGCATTTTGGCGCCTTTTCCAAAGTAAGTCGATGTTTTTATACTTCACTTACTACCAAATTTCATAATTATGGCTCCTCCTACTCGCAGCTACGCGGTGACGTGTCGTTCACGAGATAATCCAAGACCCATACACGCCTATTTCCCAGTTGTACCAGAATCATGCATTTTCTTCTACTAAGGCACGCGGGTACGGTGCGCATCGAAGAACACTTTACTATCTTGCGTTCACTTTATTTCGGCATAAAGCAGTAAAATTTCACCTAAATACCTTTTTATGACAGAAAATAGAAGTAAAAGAACTCGTCACTTTCATTTTCAATACATTGCGTGATTTATTCTCGGACTGCGTAACAAGGATTAAATTCATTTATAAACCCGAGTTATAATAAAGTTGAAATAATGAATTTTTTTCGTTTCCTGTCAGAAATATCAAAAAATCATTGTACAGGTCAAAAGTGATTTTGGTAATGGAAAAAATTTTGCGATAGTTTTCAATTTTCCTACCCCTACCCCCTTCTGCGCAGTGATGCCATCACATTTTTTATAAGAACACCCCACTTTCTTAAAAGGGCTTTCAATAGATTATAAAACGATGATTTCAGCAAATATACATATTGCACCCTTCAGGAGATAGTAATTTTTTAAAATAGAAAAACGAGAAAAATATCAAATTAGGTTGTCAACAAATAAACAAATTTTATTGCAAAAATAATCTTAAATTGTTTTTTGTTTTACTAACAATAATTATACTAAACAATAATAAATTAGAGTAATAATGTTCAAATTGAAACCCTTTTTCTGCTTGACAGTACGCCAATCCGCTTGAAACTCAGTCCAAACATTTTGCAAAGTTTCCGGATGTATTGCAGCCATTTCTTAGCCTTCGATATTATTTGGTCGATTGAAGTAAACTATACTTTTAATATATCCGGTGGTGTCAGATCTGGAGACTGATTCAATAAATCCTCGTCGGCCAATACACCTGTTCTCAAAAACATCGTCAAGATAATCGCGTACTTCTCGGGAATAATGTGGTGGAGCTCCATTCTGTTGAAACCAAAACGTTTCATTAGGGATGTGGGGATTTTCTTCGGTCGGGTAAAGTTCAGCCAACGGCGAAATAAGATCATTTTATAGCAAATCTAGGTACTTTGGACCTGTCAATGAAAATAGGCCCTATCGCTCACTGTTCCCGCCCAAACATGAATTTTTTCTGGGTATTAGGCTTTCCATCATCTAGGGTGGGTTATTGTTACATAAATAACGACAGCAACACTCACGTTTAGCAAAAAGTTGATTCGTCGCGTCGTTAAACAAAATTCTAGACGCAAGCATCTCATCAGCATTGCAAACGTTCATCATTTGTTCACAAAACTCGATTCTGTGATCAGGATCATCTTTAGTTCTTAAACTAACTAAACCTTGTATGGATGCCATTTGGGGTGCTTTAATTTTCTTGAAACGGAGCTTTTTAAAATATTATTATTTGCCGCAACAATTTTCGATGGCAAGTGTGGGTTTTCTGTCAGCGCTAATAGAACATCAGTTTATGAAACTGCCGGCGCCCGGATTTTGGACGGTCCTTCACATTTCCCGACACTTCGTACTTTCTTGTAATTTTACTGTTGATTGAGTAATCGGTTCATCGTCGGGATATTTTTCATTAAAATAATTACAAACTTCAGCTTTATTGGGTTACGAACTTGATCTCCACAACCACGAATGATGAGGTTTCCGGTAAGCGTCTAACCATTATTGTATTAATTATTTAAATAATCAATGAACTTTAAGAAGTAATCAATTTGGAAAATGCAAAAATGCAATAAAAAATAGGTGTTCCCGAAGTTTTCAAAACTCATCCCCGCTCCACCCACCCATGGGGGTGAGGGCGATGTTTACATATTACGATTGAATAGGTTTCAAAAAATAAAGGAAGTGTTTTTTTTGTAATCGGATATTCAAGGGTTGCCATACTTTTGGACACCGTGTATATTTTGACTTTAACGGCCTCTCGGCGGCGAATGGCTGATCCGTTCCAAAAATCTACCAGAGATT
The DNA here is from genome assembly GCA_036250285.1 of Pyrocoelia pectoralis. Classification (NCBI taxonomy): domain Eukaryota; kingdom Metazoa; phylum Arthropoda; class Insecta; order Coleoptera; family Lampyridae; genus Pyrocoelia; species Pyrocoelia pectoralis. The sequence continues at coordinate 33,496,288 of CM070077.1, forward strand.
TGGAATCGGCAAAGAATTTGCTATAAGATGACACCACTTTCAGCTTTCTAATCCCTGTAACATCGTGCAACGCACAGACATCCAAACAAATTTAGTAACCAACTTTTTTTTGTTGGTTGGTTGAAAATGGCTATGGACGTTAACAATACATCATATACAAAACCAAACTTCCGGCAATGAAAGATCACAATAGCAATGTAGTATGTATATTTTTAGTTGAAAATGAAACGAGATGTTATGATGAATTGGGCTGTCTCAACATAACAAGAAGCTGGTATCATCTAATATATCGTCCATTCAACGTCTTTCCTTTACCAAGATCTGTGATAAATACAAAATTTATTTTATATACGAGAACTAATCCTAATACGGTAAGGTTTTATTATTTATTTAATTGTCTATAAATCGTTACCTACGTCAGAATTACAGTTGCACATACTTTAACGAAGGTTATATGACTTTTTAGAGTGAAATACTGAGAGCACAAGACGATAACCTAAAGAAATCTAGTTTGGACTTAAAGAAGAAAATCAAATTTATTGTTCATGGATTCATTGATACTCCGTTGTCAAATTGGGTAAGAAATGCAACAAAAAGTTGTGCGATAGAGGAAATAAATAAATTTTAGGTGGGCGACATGAAAGATGAACTTCTTAAAGGAGAAGATTTAAATGTGATTATTGTAGACTGGGCTGGTGGAAGTCTTCCCCTTTATACTCAAGCTACCGCCAATACCCGTCTAGTTGGTCTTGAACTAGGATACTTCATTAATTTCTTAGTGGTAAGTTAATACTTACTAAAAACGCATGGAATGGGCGTTAATTACTTGTTACGATTATAGAAGAATTATGGAGTAGATCCTGCAGACGTCCACATCATAGGACATTCTTTGGGTGCCCATACTGCCGGTTATGCTGGCGCTATGGTACCTGGATTGGGAAGAATTACTGGTTTGGATCCAGCTGAACCCTATTTTCAGGTATTCCTTTAAGTTAATAACAATTCAATAAGTTAGCGTTCGACATTTTTTTAACCTACTTCAGGAATGTTGCGAAATCATGGCCAACCTCAATGCTTTGTTTCATTATATAAGTAACTTAATCCAATCACCTGTGGCAATTTAAATAATTCAGATCAAAACGTCGCCCACATTGAATATAAAAATGAAAGTACGCCAATTCTAATCCAGAGTGCAATGTCTTTCAGGGAATGGCTTCACATGTACGTTTAGATCCAACCGATGCGGAATTAGTTGATGTAATACATACGGATGGTAAAGGAATAATTTTTTTGGGTACGTATGTGTAACTTGATAGGTACTTAAAACAGTGTAGGTAATGACCTTTTTTTAGGGTATGGCATGTCGCAGTCATGCGGGCACATCGATTTCTATCCAAATAGCGGTAAAGAACAACCCGGATGTGACATAACTCAAACACCTCTTATTCCATTAACGCTTATAAAGTAATAAACCTTTTTGTTACGATCTAAAATAATATTGATTTCCTTATTTTTTTTTTAGAGAAGGATTAGAGGAAGCATCACGAGTTCTTGTCGCGTGTAATCATATAAGAGCAATTAAATTGTTTACAGAGAGTATTAACTCCCAGTGCTCTTATATAGGTAGGTATCGACGAGTCAAAATTCGTTCATTTTCAAAATTATGTTTCCTAGCATACCAATGTCCGAGCTATCAACACTTCCTTTCCGGTAAATGTTTTACATGTAAATCTGGTTCCGGAAATTGCGCTGTTATGGGTTATCATATTGATGCAAGTCCACATTTGGAAAACGAAGTAACCCCTCAAACGAATAAATTTCACGAAACGGTCGGAACGAAATTTTTCACAATGACAGGGAAAGAACAACCATACTGCCGTAAGTTTTATCCACGTGGTTAAATGAATGATTCAACATGGTACTTTTTTTCAGATCGTCTATACCGAATTAGTATAGAATTGGCGAAACCGTTGGTAGCAGAAACCTGGGTTCAAGGTTTTCTTAAGGCTTCCTTGCACAGTCCTTCCGGTGTTGTACATATTAATTTAACACCGTCGGGTGATATGAAGCTTGCACATGGTACCACCCATACAATGGTCGTGTCACATCCTTCAGATTTAGGCGGAAATGTGAAGAAAGTTGAATTGAATTGGGAGTACGATATGAACGTTTTAGAACCACGTACTTTATGCATCCTTTGGTGTAATGATCATTTATACGTTAAGAGCGTAACTGTTGACGAAATGGAATTACCAGGAAGAGGGTAAGTCTTATAGTAATCACACTTAATGTTGCCCCGCTCTTCTTGTATTTATTATATGATCATGAGGTTACTTCGTGTGATTTAAAAATACCTTGGCATGCTGGGAGAATCTATTGGAAAAACCCATTTTTATTCAAAGAACTTTAGCTGCTAGCAAGCATAGGTATACTAAATTAAGGAGATGGTTTTTACGCCCTAAAAAGAACCTTAGCCATCAAGTTGCCAAAAAATCTTTTGAGTCCAGATTTTCTTTGGAGGTACAAACCTTTTCTGAGGATTACAAAAATGTTAAAACGTTAACTAAAACTGGCAATTATTATTTCAAATTTTCTTCGCACGTGTCGATGTTATTCTCTAATTCGCCTTGTACTGGATTGAAAGCAATAACCATTATAATTATAGCTATTTTTAGTCAGATTGTCGTCTCAATTAATTGAAAAGGTCGTGAGCCTACTTAACGTTAAAAATGCCAACCTTGTTCACCATTGAAAACTCATTAATTCCCGCTTAAGATTAAGAAACTTGACAACAGTTATTCCATTTGTAATTTTCATTGTTCCAATCTACTCTCATTACTCTAGTTTTTTTAAAATTATCTACTTACTCGTTGAAAATTTTAGAAAATCTTTTATACTTACCTACTTTCCAAGTCAAAATCTAAAACGCAAGATCTCGAATTAAACACAATTAATTTTCAACTTCTCGTTTTCGAATATTTTGTGTGCCCACGTTGTTTTGAATGGTTTGATTTTTTGGTAAGCACTCAGCCAATTTCATCAAAACTTTCTGTTACCATTGGACACACACGCCATTATCTATCCTTTCCAGAGAAGCGAAAGAGGATATATTCCGTTACATTGCTTTATTTATGTTCGACAGTTGGATATTTAGATACCTATCTCCAAATTTCTATCACCTAATTTTGTTTACAGGAAGAGAGACACCCATTTTACAAATAAACTTTGTTCTCCAAGCAAGCGTGATTATGCAGATATTTCCAATGGTGGAAGAGCAGTATTTGTCGATGTTTGTAATGTAGATAAGCGTGACATAACTAGGTAGCACAAGCCAATTTATGATAAGGCAACATTGTACCTGTAAGACATAGATATATTGTTAAATATGTTTTTTAGTCTAAAGTCTGAATATGTTATGTGAAGATTTCTGCTTTGTATGGTAACGTCTCATCAACATATTGAAAGTTTTGTGATACTTATAATGTTAATACTGTACCTATAGTAGGTATTTACTTTGTTTTGTGTTAATAAATAAAATGAGATTACATCTATTCATATCATCAACTGATCACAACGTAAAGTACACGAGGCTTGTTCAATTGAAACGTTGGTCCATCAAAAATGTAAAAGAAATATATTTAGGTACAAGAGAATTCTTTGGTAACATTTTGCACTTGTGCGTTACTTTTTAACACGTTTTTCAGTGACCCAAAGATACGTAGGTACATCGGAGCAAAATGAAACACGTGAAAGCATATTCCTGGATATTTTCGTCTTATTGTTTGATGAAGCTTGTTCAGACTTTTATTGTACAGGTCTTAGGTTTTTTAACTTTATCAGCAAGGCCCCTTCAAGTTTGGTCACCAACAATTATATTGATGACTGAGATTTCGGAAAGACAATCCCATTTGCAAGCATTTTTCGTCCTCAGGGGAAGAATCTACTGTGCACCAATTTAGATTTTACCATTATTCAATGATTTTACACGGTTTCTTTACATTGGGTAGGTAACTACATAATAAGTACCTAAGTATACAGGGTATATCACGGAACCGGTTCATTAGAAGTTTCTGGGGTCCCTTACTACTTATGAATTTGAAACTTTCAGGTTAAGGATAACCCATAGCCTTCTTTTGTTCTAAAATATTGTCGATGTTGTACAACTTCCAGAAAGACCGGAAATCGCCATTCATCTTCTTATTTTAAATGGAACACCCTGTATATTATTGCATTTTTTGGATTATACAATCGATTCTGCCTTAATCTGTATTAGATTATCCTATACCTATCTTCAACTGTTTTTGAGATATTATGATTTTTTTGAAAAATTTGCGCTTTGCGGAGGGATGTTTAATAGCCCACCTTTTGCTCTTCTTTGAACGCAAAACATTCATACTTTACAAACACGAAGTAAAACCGTAAGGGTTCACAAAATGCATTTGCAAACCTATCACAGATTATACAGGGCGTTGAAAATTAGTGGAAAATTTAAAAAACTTCAAACACCAAAAAATCATTTTTTTAAAATGGAACACCCCGTATATTTTTACATATTTGGTAAGCGATTTAATTTACGCATCGATAAACTATAGGTATCCCTATACCTATCTTTAGCGGTTTTGTAGTTATTAACACTTTTTATCTAATATTGATTAAAACTGCACTTAAAACTTATGCACATTTGAAAGTAGGCTGTGTCACCCAAGTATATATAGGTATGCGTAATGTAAGTAGTTAATTATTAATTATCAATGCAAAAAATTATTTAAGCCGTTGCAAACAAAAAATGAGAAAATAGTATATTATTCAACGAGCGTATAATGATGGCTATTATTCACGAGGCAAGTTTATGGCCACGAGACGCAGGCGAGTGGCATAAATTACCGAGAGAATAATAGCCATTATACGCGAGTAGAATACTATACTTTATCCACGACTATAAATGTTAATTCAATTTAAATATTTATTTGAAAATTCTCTAATTGACTGTATTGGACGGTTACCATGGAAATATATAAAATAACAGTGAGTAATATTCATTATTACTCACGTTGCTAATGACAATAACTTATTAATCACTGATAGTCGTGGATACACTACATTGTTAACGTGCAACTGCAGTACCTATACTTAGGTACTTTTAATTATTTAATTTAATTCTTGCACCAACCCGTTATTACCTGAACGGAAAGTCGACGCTTTTATTAAGGCATAGGTACCTACTTCCCTTAATCGGCTTCGAGCCTTTGGGGCTGGGTGTTGAAAATTCCACAATCCGTCATTGTACCGCTGCACTATTGTGCAACATACCTACATCTCATTTCGTACTTCTAAGTGACGTTAAAAATGGTAAGCTTTAAGACGTCATTATATCGTCACAGTAATGGCTCGAATGACGTTACCCAGATAACACAAGACGTCTTAGAGATATCCTTGTTACATCATTTTAACGTCTGAATGTCATACGACGTTTATAAGATATCTTAAGATATCTTTTTTACGTCTTTTTAGATCAAATATTTTTAATTGTAAAATATTCCGTCAATTCTGATAATAGGCAATACGCTGATGAAAAAGAGAGGAGAAGGAATTCCTAACTTATTGCAAACCATCTAGAAATCTATTAGCGGCATCCGACCCCGCTAAATGTAATGATACTAGTTAAATTTCTATTTGATACAGTTCGTCAAGACGCTTATTGTCTATCTCAGATGGCTACAGTTAAGACTTCTGTATTATGCAAGTAAATATAGTCGGTTTATTCTTAAATTACTATGGATAGGGAACTCCTTAAAATTGCTGTAGCCAATGATAAAATGGGTTTCACTTGCAAATAAAAGAATAAATGTCATATAGGTACAAAACGTTTCAAGCGAAAGTAGTACATATGACTACAGCATTATGATGGAATTTCCTTTACATTCCCTGATTACCTGCAATTCTATTGTATTCCTAAACCCTGACAGAATAAAGCAGAAGTTCTACAAAATTTTTTTAAATTAACGTTATTCCATAAACGTATTATGTCATGAAATACGAAAAAATGTAGAACTTCTGCTTTATTCGGTTTGGGTTTAGGAATTGAATAAACATGCAGGTAAACAAGTGAAACCCAATTTACCATTGGCTACAACAATTTGAAGGCGTTTCTTGTCCGTAGTAATTTAAAAATGAACCGACTATATTTGGTCTAGCGGTTATCCCCTTGCGTCAAGTCAGAAGGTCGTTGGTTCAAATCCTAATGCAGGCAGGTTTTTTTTTGTTTTATGTTAGAGATGTGTTAAAGACATCTTTAAGATATCAATATTTGTAACAAAAGATATCTTTTAGACGTCTCAAAGATATCTTTTCGGAAATAGAAGATATATTAAAGATGTCTGTTATGTCTTGGAATGTACATCTTAAGATATATTTAGGATGTCTTTGTGTTATCTGGGTAACGACCAATGAGACCTGTAAAAGACATCAAAAAGCATTGCTTGCTGGGGTGTCGAGTATAGGGACCGGGCAGATGACGCCATTAACCTATTTTTTTACAGCTTTGAGGGCAACATTTTTTCTATTCGTAATAGCACAGCCTATACTGTTCGCATGTACAGGTTGCGCGCGTTAAGAGAACGTGAGAGTTGCATTCACAATTGTAATTTTAGCCCGCGTAAACTGAAAATACGTGTTTTATGTAGCGTTTGTTTGCCCTCAGAGCTGTCAAAGTCAGCTGCTGCCCGGACTCTATAGAGATATGGGGTTGGGGGGAGCGGGAACTGCTGGTAAGAATGCAATGTAGATGAGTATGCTAGGCCTGGAGATGGGGACACCGGGCTATATACTGCAAAAGACGAAGTAAAAGGAGAGTATGAAGTATGATGAGGAAGGAATGGATCAGGGGAAGATGAGGGAGAATACTGCAGAGCTGTTGGAATGAGGCGAGGGAAGGAAAGATAGGGTATACGAACAAGACAAAAGAAAGGGATATTACGAAATGGGGGGGGGGGGGGGTTACGCAAGTAAGGAATGATGTAAACAGGCAGAATCAGGAAAGGAGAGGGGAAATATGAGGAGGTAATGTGGGAAGGCGAGTACTGGGGATTAATGGAAGGGCTAAAAGTAGGGGGACGAAAAGAACAATAGCATGGTTCAGGTGTGGAAACGAGGAAAACCTAAATAAATATTGGTGGAATGTGGAAACAATAAGGTGCAGCCGGGAAGGAATGGGAGAGTGTGGGACATATGCTGGAAGGGTGCGTGGAGTTGATATAATATAGAATAGGAAAGAAGCTAGAGGGAAATTTAAGGGATAAGTTAGGAATAGTTATCATTAGAGGGCGGATTAATATGCACATGAAAAGTCACATATATGCGCATATACAGGCCGTTCCATTTTGGATGGCCACCGGAAATATCTTCAAAACTAAAGGTCTCCATTTAATGGGATAAAAAATTTTATGACTGATATGATGATATCTTAGATGGCCGTGTAATTTATTATTTTTAAGTAATTATTAAATATCACACAAGTTCACTGTGTTTTTTTTAATTGAAAATTAAGGAAATCTCACGAAACACAAACACTTATATTAGAAAACAAACTGGGACTAGTACCTATAAGCAAAAAACAAAAAAAACATAAGTTGAACTATATCAAATATTCAAATTGTTTGCCGTCATTATTCAAAGAAAAATGTTTTGTAAAAGACTGCTGCCGCGATTTTAGATCAGGGCAAGCTGGCAAATAGCATCCTTTATTCGATTTATTATGTCTTACCGTGCTGTGGGTGGTGTTTGGTAAACAATTCCCTTTATTCTTCCTCAGAAATAAAAGTCAAGGAAATGTGTTATCCAAAAAGATTCTAACAATTTGAGAAAAATGTGCTGGGCATCGATCATGCTGAAACCACATTATTTGCCATTAAAATGCCATTAAAAATAAAATAAAAAATAAACACAAGAAAAGAATTTATTGGTAAAGGTAAAATAAATAAATTTTATTTAAAAAAAATTATTTCAGTTAAGATTTGACGTTAATAAAAATGGGGTAGTGAAAAATTACCAGAAAAAGACATTTTTAGTCATATCTCGAAAACCACAAGAGATATCAATATGGGGTTTTCGCCAGTATCTTAGACCATTAAAGTTCTATAAAACCAACACAAAAGAATGATATCCTTCCATTTAAAATTTTAGAGAAAATTTGGAAAAACAACTTCAGTTGCATATAACCACCTCTATCAAATGTATTAAACGATTATTGTCAAGTATGATTATAAGTCCAGAATCTGCGTTGAATGCCCTTTCAAATAAGCCAAAATTCATTCAAATCGGCTAAAAATTATAGAAGTTACAGTGGTTTTTGTTTCGTAAGGTTTGGCCACGCCCCCTGGCTTTATTATTGGAAACATCAAAAAATGTTTTAAACAAAAGTTGTTTGAAATGAACTAAGCTTTAAAAAAACTTATTTTAAATTGTACCTTGGTAGGGCATTTCCACTGAAAAAATGGATTTTTAATGTTTGTCGTAGCAGTTACGCCCTCTTGCGGTTGTTTTTATAGTTTAAAAATATTTTCATTGAATTTCTCATGCCTGATTTAGTTATAAAAATTTTTATCCCATAAAATTAAGACCTTTGGTTTTGAAGATATTGCCGGTGGCCATCCATAATGAAACGGCCTGTATATGCACCAAATATGTAAAAGATATGCAGTCAGTTTGTTAAAATATGCAACATTATTGCAAAATATGCGTACCAAAAAATAATAAACAACCTGTATTAAACAAAAACTGTTATGTGTAAAAGGTTCTTAATGAAATTAAAAAAATTAAGTACCTAATTAAAATAATAATAATGTATTTGTTTAATATTAACTACAAATAATCTTACGATCAGTTGGAGAATTAAACATATTATTCTGATTATCGCTTTTCTGCCTATAACAATTTACAATAAGGTGATTTTCCAAATTGTTTAAATTAAATCCTTGTCGCCTATCAGCTGAAATATATCTCCGTTCGATCGAGTGAATGTAGGGACGCGACTGAGAAATCTTGGTAAGAAATGCAAGGCAGCTCCATCTAAATCTCGATATGATCGCTTGCTACGGCGAAATTATAGCAGTGATGCTTCTTGTCAATGATTTTAAGCAGCTTACCTTCTACGGGTATTTTTAAAAGCTTTCTTTCTTAAATTTTAATCTTTTATTTAAACAGTTTCATTTACTGTGCTCGTTTGAGGAGATGAGAGAATTTTTTTTTAGTAAAATGTCAGATTTATTCAGAAATGTACAAATTATGCAATAATATACACATTTTACAAAAATATGAACATTGCTGCAAATATATGCAAAATTAAATTGGTGTCATATAATTCGCATTAATGTAATTCACCTAGATACGGAAGGGTATTTTTACAGCATCAATATTCAACGATATCGTTGATTGAAATATTTCTTCAATCAACTACGATATGCATTTTGCATATAATCCGCCCTCTAGTTATCATTGTCAAAATTTAAGTATAAAATACAACAAAGATTTTATTATTGTACCTGCCTGATGACAACTGAAGACTTATCAGAAACAATAAAAGAGAGCGAAAAAGATGGTGAGATGATTGAAGGAGAAATATTTGAAGAATTCTGAAAGAAAGCATGTACTCTGAAATCAACAGTGAAATAAATGTAGCAAGCAAGGCGCATTATGCGTTTATGACCAAATTTTGATAATAGAGCAGAAACATCATGCACCTATGACAGACATACAAGTTACCTATGTTAAAAAGCAGATAATGAAATGAATTTTAGGGGTTGTAAAGTTGGATAGGGTTGAAAGTGTAAGAATAAGGGAATTGGACCCATTCGAAAAAAATTACTGAAATGTAAGAACTTAGTCAATAGGACTGTCCGACTGTCTGAAACAAGTTAATATGGAAAGTTGAGGTTAAGAAGACACAGGTTAAAGAGAAAATGAGATTAGCAAGTAGTAAAGGGGAGTTAAAAAGGAAGCCATTGAAACAGTGGAGTTAACATGGTCAAAGACAGAAAGAAATGGAAAAAACTTATAATACAAGACAAGCTCAACTTTGTGAAAGATAGATGGGACTGGATAACTTGAAGCATAGACTAGGAGTATTTTTTTATTTTTTTTTATTTTTTTTTAATTGTTTATTAGCTGGCTCTGCAACAAGATGCAATTCACGGCTATTTTACAATAAGGTACTTATAACTGGGATACATTACTTTAGAGAGAGGATTAAGTGATAATATTCACACCTCTAGCATATACATTCACGTTCTGCTATTACATAGGTTAAGTATAATAATTAGAGTAAGTCTTTTTAGAGTAAGTCCTGCGGTAGCTTGCGTTTAAGTCTTTTATGAATGTTTTTTTGGCCTAGATGAAGTTTCGTTGCACTTGTACACCTCACTAAGTTTTTAAAGAAGTTTATGGTTAGCTTGTTGATATAGTCTGTAATTAGCGGAACCTTTAACTCATCATGTATTTGGATGTTTCGGATGAACCAAGGGCAGTTCATTGCGATGCGAAGCACTTTGTTCTGGATTGTTTGAAGTTTATTCAATGATGTTTTAGATGCATTACTCCAGACTGGGCATGCATACGTAAGTATCGGTCGAAGTATCATCTTATAGAATAAGAGCGAGCAATTCGTTCTGAGGTGTGATTTTCGGTTGATCAATGGATATAGTATGATGAGTCTAGTGTAACACTCGTTTAGCTTTTTGTGAAGGTGGTATCCCCAATTGAGTTTTGCGTCTAGGTGGAGTCCTAGGTACTTTACCGCCGAGTCTCTGGGATTCCACGGTATTTCATTATTCTGTATTCGTAGTGCTGGTAGGTGATTATAGCGCTTGAGTGTGAACATCTTTGCTTGGGTTTTAATTGGGTTTATTTTTATTTTCCATTTGTTGTACCAGAGACATGTTACATTTATTGCATTTTGAAGATGTTCAACTGTTGTTTCAATTGTGTAGCTCTGAGCTAGTATCGCTGCGTGTCATCAGCAAACATGGCTAGAGTAGTGTTATTTACTGTGGGCACGTCATGTACGTAGAGGTTGAAGAGGGTTGGTCCTAGTAAGCTCCCTTGGGGAACTCCTGCTCTTGTCGTTTTGGCATTGGATAGTGTTGCATTGATCCTTACTCGGAACATTCTGTTGGTTAGAAAGGATTCTATGATCTTAATTATGTACTCCGGGATATTTAATTTAATCAATTTGAACAGGAGCCCTTCTAGCCAGACTTTGTCGAAGGCTCTTTCAAGATCTAAAAAGACAGCTGCCGTAAATTTCTTCTCTTTAAAACCTTTCTCAATCTTTTCTGTCACTCTAATGAGTTGGTGAGCTGTAGAGTGTGATTGTCTAAACCCAAACTGATGGGGTGGTATAAGTTCATTTTTTAGTATGAAGTCTTGCAGCCGAGTAAGGACCACCTTCTCAAGTATCTTAGCTAAAGTAGCCAATAAGCTAATAGGTCTGTAGCTATCAGGATCGTGTTTGTTCTTTCCAGTTTTATAAATTGGTACTATGTTTGCTGTTTTCCAAGAGTGAGGAAAGTACCCTAGTCTCATGCATCCATTATAAATTGAAGTCAGATAGGCTATTGCTTTTTTAGATAAGTTTTTCAATATTTCATTAGTGATCAGGTCTGGTCCCGGGGTCTTACGTTTTGGTAATCGCTGTACGTATGTCTTGATTTCTCTGGCTGATACAGGGGTTATTTCCATGTCTTGTCTCGTATGAAAGTCAGCTAAGGTGTTCGTTATTTGGGTGGCGAGTTCAATGTCTTCTTCGTCCGCATTTGTAGTGAACACCGTCTCTAGGTGCATAGCTAAGATTTCTGTTTGTTCTTCTTCAGTAGAGTATGTTGTATTGTTAGCTATTAACGGGTAGATGATGCTTGGCTGTCTCAGCAACCTTCTCGTTGCCTTCCACATGGTCGAGTCGCCAGGATGTATTTCTTCTAGGTAGCTATTATATGTTGTTATTCTAATTTTATCCAGCTCTTGTTTAACTAGATGACTTAGACGATTATATAGCGTTTTATAGTATGGTATCCTCGTCCTCTGCCATTCTCTTCTATATCGATTTTTTGAGTTAATTATCTTGATTATATAGTCCGGTGTTCTATTGTGCGAGTTGGTGATTCTTTGCTTCCTTGGTGTTGTGGCTGCCTGAGCGCTTTCCTGTATTGCTGTCGTCATTGACGCTATTGCTTTATCAATGTTCCTAGATGATTGGAGGGGTCCCATCCACCTTATTTTTTGGTCCAGCGTTTCTTGGAAGCATTTCCAGTCAACTTTACCGTCAACTAGTTTCGGCGCATGGGTCTTCATTTGGGGCACATCATAGGAGGTCATTATTACCGGGAGGTGGTCGGAGTCTAGGTCATTGATTACCGTTTGTTGAATTGGTGTTTGAAGGTTCTTGTGTAGGATAACATCTAGGATGTCTGGCTGATGGTCCGCCCTAAATGGGTAATAGGTGAACTCATTTGGAGCCGATAGTAGTATGCCATGATTAGCCATGACTTGGTATAGCCTTATTCCTTCGGCGTTATTAGCTCGGCATCCCCAAATAGTGTTTTTAGCGTTTAGATCCCCCAAAAGCATTATTGGCTCTGCACTCTCGAATAATTTTTCTATATCGTGAGCTAGCATCCTTTTGTTAGGTTGCTTGTATGCTGCAATTAATTTTAGTGGAGGGCTGTTCCCCATGTTTATTTTTACAGAAATGACTTCTAAACTTTCTATTTCAGGGAGGTGAAGTAGGTGATGTTTTAGCTTTTTCTTTATTATAATCGCTACTCCGCCTGAGGCCTTATCCGCTTCTCTGTCCTTTCGGTGCACTTGGTACCCAGGGATACGAAATGTTTCAGTGCTTATAAAATGCGTTTCTGTCACGCAAGCGATGTCTATATTATAGCGACCTAGGAAATCAATAAAGATGGAGCGTTGTTTTTTTAGACCATTAGCATTCCAATTGGTCAAGGTTAATTTAGTGATTATCTTCTGTTTATTTGGTTCCATTTGATAGCAGATTAGGGAGGATAGCTGCTAGTAATGGCGTGAGTTTGTCTACGTGTGGTATGAGTAGTTCGACCAACTTTTTTAGTATGGTTGTGATAAGGTCAGTTGTGTTTTGAGGGACGTCTTCAGTGTTGCTATTAGTGGAGGATGTGGATTCTTGCAGTTGCTTAGCGGATCGCTGTTGGCTTGTATGGTTGTCCTGCTGGGTTACGGTCGCTTGTGCGTATGATCTAGCGGGTGTTCTAGTTTTATTGTTTGTTGACTGCTTCAGCTTAAGGAAGTAACTGCAATCTCTATAGTTTGCTGGGTGTTTTTCCAAGCAGTTCACGCACTGTGGTTCTTCATTTTGGGTTTTAGGGCAATTTGTGTATAGGTGGTTGCCTGTGCATTTCACACATCTCGGCTGGGATTGACAATAGTTTCGCGTATGGCCATATAGTTGACATTTTTTACACTGCGGGATTTCTGTTGATTTTCTTCTCGGTTCAACCTCAATTATGCAGTGATTTAGTTTTGTTAAGCCAAAGATTTTTCTTCCTTCTTGGGTATTTTCAAGATCCACTGCACATAGCGGTATTGGGTATTTATTCTTGTTATACAATCGATTAATTTTCCTAATCTGATATTTTAATTCGACTAGTTCTGCTTGTATTTCTTGTTCAGTCAATGAAACAGGAATATTTCTAATTATTATTGATAGGTTGTTAATTGTCGGGTCCTTGAAGGTATGGTAGCTTAGTTTCATTTAATCTATGCTTGAAGTTATAATATAACATTAAACATTCTCTTTTGAGTATCTCCTTCTCCCTGTTAATATTATTGTACAGTATATTTACCTTCTTTTGTGTTAATAAATAAAATGAAATTACAAATATTTATTTCCATACTTCCAAATTATGAATTGAACAGATGATAAAAAATAAATAAAAGATCACTATTATACTATCATAAATCGATTATAACATACTAATAAGAACTTTCCCTGTACATTTTTTTTCTTCAACATATTCTATCGCTTTATTAATATTGTCTAGTTTAAAACTGGCACTGACGTATGCACTAATTAATCCTTGATCCGCTAAGTCGAGGACATCAGAAACTGTACATCTGTAAGCTTCCAAATCGTGCTTTTTCATTGATAACAAATCGAGAATTGTTAGGCTCGTATTGAAAGGTGGAGGAGGAATTGTTTTATATAAATGAGGACCGGCTAAGAAAATGTGAGCTCCAGGTGAAGCACTAAAATTATTCATTAAATGTTGTTATTATTAATAATAATTTTATTACCATTTGCTCAACGGTTCGTGGACACTATTTCCAACAGCATCATAGACAACCTTAATTTTCTTGGCGCCAACAGCTTTTAAAATATTCTGAAGTAATTTGGAGTCCGGCTTGACAGTTTTAAATGCTCCTCGTTCCCTGAGTAAGTCCGCTTTATCACTTGCATCAACCACACCGATTACCTAAACATAACAATAGAATATGAAAATAAAAAGGCGTTAATCACACCTTAGCACCATACACATTGGCGGCAACATCAACTGCAGCAAGACCATGGCCCGCACTGCCTGCCGAGATAACAACATAATCATCTTTCTTTATTTTTGTCATTTTCGAGAATGCCAGTAGAGCAAGAGAATGACCGCTCAGTAATACTGCCGCGTCCTTCAGTTGAAGATTGCTCGGTAATCGAAATACGTCATCCGCATTAACCTATAAATCTTAAATTGCTATAACAAGGAGTGTCTAACAAACGACAAAATACTTACAACACATTCTTCCGCAAAACCTCCAAATTTCTCTAAATTAAGTGCGGCCACTTTTTCGCCTAAAATAACTTGATTTTTTTCAACTTTTTTGCCTATCTCTATAACTTCGCCGCCTAACTCGTAACCGGGTGTAAATTGGGAACTGTTACCGTTTCCGTGAAATGTCGGTAGATCGTTTGAATTAACGCTACAATAATGTACCTGTATTCGAACTTGATTATCGCTAAGTTTTGATCGTTTAATTTCTTCGATTGAAAATGTTTTCGATGCATCCTTTATCACTGCGGCTTTATAACTTGATGAATTTCTTATAAATAAAGATTGTCTGGTTAACTGTCCTACTAATAATGTGTAATTTTTCAATAATACTGTAACCATTGTAGAGAAATAATAAATTAAAAAAATTATTATAATAAGAAATCATTGAAATGTAAACGTGTGTGAAGATAGCGACGGTGTGGTGTGACGTACCCACCAGTATGCGTGTAACGAAACGTGCTATAGAGATTTAAATTGATCGTTTTTATCTACGAGTAAAGATAAACAGGAGAAGCTTAGAGTGGAGGGGGCAGGGGCGGCTCGTGGGCGGCTCTCTATAAAGAGCCAAGGAGCCATGGCACCACCTCGACAAATTAGCTAATTAACATTCTTTAAATATAATTACAACTGTAATTTTGTTCACTAGAGCATACATGTATTTGAAAACAAAACAAAATTTGATTTGATAATTTACTAAGAATTCTTTGGTGGAATTAACATCTGTGTTCGAGCGTCCCAATTAGAACTTGGCTCGGTTTTCTTGCAAGTTGGACTTCCGCGAAGAGTGGAGGGGTGGGAGGAGCTAACTGTTGTAGCATTTTATACATGCAACTTGAGCCATCAGAATGTTTGGCACATTAGCACAATTTTCTGTGATTGTGTGATTTACTTTGCCCTTTCCATGTTTCATTCGTGAATAAGTCAAACAAATTTTTCTATTTTTGTGTACCTACACCGGACTAATTTAATTTCTACGTAAAATGAATATAATAGCAAAGCAAAGTAAACCTTTTGCATGCATTCTCTGGAAGAGAAACTTGAAGTAAAGAAATTAAGTAGACCGTTACCGGCGGAGTTAAATATCATTAAAAAACAAAATGTGTCTGAATCGTCTAATTCTAAGTTATATCAAAAAAATTTATTCCTTATAAAAAGTTCATGTTCTAAAACCCAAAATACAACCATCAGATATTAAATTGTATCAGTGGTATACGAGGTTTGTCAAAAAAATGATTTTTGATCAAGTGAAAAAGATCACCATAACTGATCATCATACAATTTGTTTCTATCAATTTGTTATACCATACCTACTAGATAGTAAATAATAATTTCACCTGTTCTTTAACTGTAAAGTGATTTATTTCTCGTTCTTACAAATTATTTCCACTGAACGGATTCGGAAAAACAAGATCTATTAAAATGTGCAAAAATATACAGGGCGCCCCATTTAAATTAAAAAAGTTGAGTGTATTTCCGGCCAAACCGGAAGTACAGTAGTAACAAAAAATATGGCATCAGATGCGTTATGCGACATTGACCCTTGCTGTAAAATTTTATAAATATCGTCCCTATCGTATTAAAGATATTTACTTGGTGTCATACTTTATCCCAACCCTGTATACCGGGTAAGTCATTTAACCTGGAATTTGAAATATTTCGAAAAATACGCATTGTATAGAAAAATGTGCCGAATCAAAACTTGAATATCTTGGAGGGGGAAATTCGTTAGTACTAAATTACGCCCTCACCATTGCCTCACCAAGCATTGACTTGATTAGTGAGGGGCAAGGGGATTCACGTTAATCAAGAACTCCAAATCCAACATAAAACTATTACGTCCTCGTAGTTGTTCCTGGGTTACGTTAAAAACAGTTTATTCATCAAACACCCCCCCCCCCCCCCCCACCACCACACACACCTGCAGGAGAGGGGAGGACAACCCTAACATCATTGAATAACCTGTCGAATCTTGCTAAATACGTACGTTTATCTGTTTTTTTCATAATATAAAATATTTAGTAATAGTATACAGGGTGTTTTTTTGGGAGCTTTGGTTAGACATTTCTGAGAAAGTTTTATAGATAGGTTTTTGAAAATTTGAACTTAGGGGTTACTCTGAAAACCGAATCGATGTAAAATATTTTCAAAATGGTAGCGCTTCCGGAAATGCCGGAAGTAGCTGGAAACTTCGTTTTTTAAATGGGAACTATTGCATTTTTGGATTCTACGTGAAAATATCTACAAGTTATGGTTTCAGTTATTTTCACTTAATTAAAAAAAAATGCAGACGTGAAAACCGTTGTAGCTATGGCAACCAAGTTTTCTCCAGCGCATAGAGGAGAAATAAGGCTTTCTTTTGGTGCACACTTATGAGCTCGCAACTATATGGGGCTCCAAATTTAGGAAAGTTCAGACTAAAAACTCAGATTTTTTAAATGAAATGTCCATTTTCTTACTATTGTATTTGATAGAGAATCAAAATGGGCATGTTTTGGTATTACATGTTCCTATCTCTATCTTTAATATTTCTGACTTATTTCCATTTCATCGCATTGATACCATTTTTTTTTGAGTTTTTTAGTAGTCGACCGTGACATGGACCATGGCAATCGAATTTTGAACAAATCAAGTGTGATACTAAACCGTCACCTGTTATAGGTTAACATAAGTTTTTAAATAATGGAAAAAATGGCGCGCAATGGTTTTACATTTTAAGATTTTTGGAATCTAATTGTTATTTATGGTAAAATGGACAGAATTGCGTCACATGCTTGTCATACGTTCATTGAACGATGTCCAGAAAGACCGTGTCCTAGTGAACGTACCGACCATTGAAACCGACCAAATGAAATTGTTCGAATATTGGAAGCTTTGTACCACCAAAACAGTTACCTAGATTAAGACCCTATGTTGAAGATGAAGCTTATAATTATTAATGTACTTGGATATTTCACGGCGTGCTCCACTAGGTAATTGCTTTGGGCGTAAATATAAGTTGTATCTAAAAAACCCTAAAAAACTGCCATTATCTCTCATTTTCTCATCATAATGGGCAGAAACCAGTTGACCTCTTGAGACGAATTGAGTTTTGCGAATATCTAATGTTGAGGAACCAGGAAGATTCTTTCAGAAACCTTGTTTGGTCAGACTGGGCCAAATTTTTAGTAAAGATTTAATCACCATAATTCGCTTTGCTGGTGCGATTAAAATCCTTCTTTGAATCGAGATGTACACTTTCAAGAGTGCTCGAGGTTTATTGTGTTTTGGAGAATACTCGGTTGCCATAGCTGCAACGGTTTTCAAGTACTAATCAATTCCTAAATTACCGTCTGCATCCGCCATTTTTTTTAAATAAGTGAAAATAACTTAAAAACGGTAACTTGTAGATATTGGCATGTGGGTATTAAAAGAACTGAAATTTCACGTAGAATCCTAAAATGTAATAATTCCCATTTAAAAAAACGAAGTTTCCAGCTACTTCCGGCATTTCCGGAAGCGCTACCATTTTGAAAATATTTTACATCGATTCGGTTTTCAGAGTAACCCCTAAGTTCAAATTTTCAAAAACCTATCTATAAAATTTTCTCAGAAATATCTAACTAAAGCTCCCAAAAAAACACCCTCCATACTATTACTAAATATTTTATATTATAAAATTATTTTATTGAATTCATTATAATTGTTCATTGGACGATTCCTTGTTTATCCCTCAGTACATCTATGACAGTTGTATTAGTGGTGTCATAAGACTTTGAGAAAGAGAATGTTTTCTGCCTAGGCATTAGCACAGGATTTAACTAGGTAGCAATGATTTTTCTTATAGAGTTATATTCAAACTATAATTTGGTTATAGTTTGAAGGTGTTACTCGATAGGTACAGAAACGTGCCAAAAAAAATTAAAAAAAGTTTTCTGTCTAGGTATTAGCACAAGATTTAACAAGACAGACAATTATTTTCTTTTTTAACTGTATAAAAGCTATGTTTTAAGAGTAATTTCATGCTGTTACTCGATAGGTACACTAACGTGCTAAAAATATTCAGGAGAGAGGGCCTGGCGAATTTCTGCACAAGTTCCGCCCAGGCAGCCAAAGATTTTATGGATGGTGTGTATAAGTACTAGCTTTTAAAAATCATTCCATGCTGTTACTCGATTAGGCCAGCTTTTTTGCAGCCAGCTCTTGGACTATTACTGAGTTTTAGAATGGAAAGTAACTCATTTCTAGTGATTTTTGTGCACCATAGGCAAATGGATAATTGCACAAGTGCAATTTATAACGAACCTAAGTTTCAAGCTTCCTGAAAACAAAATCTTCGATTTTTTCTACATTTTACAAATGAATCTTGAAATACTTTGTTTAAAATATCATTTATTTGGCGTTTGTTTGTTATTTATTCATTGTTTCGAGATCTTGTTCTTCGAATTAGGGTTTGGTTGCACTTCAATGTTGAAATAACGGTAAAACAGTCCGATACACTTTGCTGGAATTGATCTGAAATAATATAACGTATGCAAAACTAAAAGAGCAATTTAAATAATTACCCTAATAAGCAACGAAAAGGTAGGTAGTAACTAGGAACCGTGGTTTCTATAATTTCTCTTCTTTGTGCGTTCATTATACTTTTAGCAACGTAATCTTGTTTATAAATAGGAATAAATGAAGGAAAGTGGGCATTAGCTTGTTTCACCATTTGTGTGTCAACAAAAAAAGGATGTATGGTAGTAGTTTTTACTTGGCAATTTTCATATAAAGCGAGCTCCTTCTGTAAGCTATCCATTAAACCTTTTACAGCGTATTTTGAAGTGCTATACGGGATAAGCAATGGCAAACCACAGAATGAACTCATAGATGATATAGCAACTATGTGTCCGTAATTATTTTTCAGCATTGATGGCAGTATGGCTTTCAACGTCTAGAAAAAGAACGAATTACTTACCAACTGCTATGGGACTAAGTACATACCCAAAAGTGAGACAAGATGTTTACACTAATAATTTGTTCAATTTCTGCTTTCGATGTCTCACAAAGACGACCGAGGAAATTTACATAACTAACACCAGCATTATTAATCAAAATTGTGACATTTCCTACTTCGCTTTCGACTTTTTGGCACATTTCTAACACTTTTGCATAATCGCTAACATCACACCTAAACAATGAAGATTAAAGATATCTTTAAAAATGTCCAACGAAATACAAACTTATAAGCGTGAGCTTTTTCGTATCCTAAATCGGAAATAATTTTAACGGTTTCCTTGTTGGATTCTTCTTGTATGTCAACACATACCACGGTAGCACCTTTACTTGCATACCCAATTGCCAATTGTCTTCCCAAACCTTGAGCAGTACCTGTTATCTAATTATTAGAAATTAAAATCTGATAAGTGAAAAACTGTTGTGAAACTTACCAATACTATTTCACCTTTCACCGATTTTTTCCCTTTTGCTATGAAAAATCTCCACGTTGCTTTTAAAGTCACACAAAGTAGGTTTAAAATAAACAGTAACATTATTACAATTGCGTACGTTTAAAGTCCAACTAATGAAATGCAATGATTACTCGTAACGGATATAAAAAGAATAATAATATCTATAACCTACGTGTGCAAATTATATATGGATTTAATTTAAAGGCAAAACAATTAATAATGAATATCTTTTTTGGGATCGAAGGTGCTATACAAACCAATGATGAACAACCCAAATATATGTCTACTGATTTAATTATATACCAACAGTAATTTCATATTTTCAGTTAGGTAAATCAGATCACTTAATAACACACCGTCATTGCCGTATTCAGAATGTTCAACGAAGCAATATTTATAACAATTACGAGTACATTGTGAGAATGTGGGGAGTAGTACCTATTTCCAATTTCTCTATAATACGATAGTTAGTGAGTCGTGAACTTTTCCCCTACTTTTTACATCTAGAATTTGTTTTTGTGTTATTCAATGGCATTTCAAATATATTTTTATAATTTCCTATTGCACTATTGCACCACAAATGTGGCAGTGGGAGATATGATTCGTGTTTTTTTACAAGCAATATTATGTGCTTCAAAAATGGTGTTTCGTTAAGGATTTTGGGTCTTCTTGTGGAATTAAGAAAATTGTACCATCATGCATACGCATTTCTCTATTTTACCTAATTCTATCTACTACATAAGCCAGGGATGCACAGACTTCTTCAGACCAAGGGCCACATATACTAAATATTATTGAGGGGCGGGCCGCAAAAAATTATTTATTTTAAGAAAGTCCCTAGCTAGAAGCTCCATGATCGATGAAGGAATTAGAAAAGGTCTTAATTTCAAATCAAACAAATGTTTATTTATTATATTTGTGCCAATTTTTACAAAAAAACTACTTAAATATTGTAATTTGATGGATGACATTGCATCGACTTAACAATTTCTTTAATATTTGGGTCAATTGTTGTGGCATTCCAGGAAATACATAAAGATTTTTGTACTTTGTTGTTTGGAAAATTTTTTAATGTTATTTGCATGTAGATTGGGGAGCCACCAGAAAAATACGGGGGGCCGCGGTTTGTGCATCCCTGACATAAGCTCTCATGTCTATTTTCACATCAAGGGGAATATTTTGTAGTTGTATTGGAATTGGATGGAGGGCTTGTAATCTTTTTTGCTACATGGAAGTTGGTGATAGAAATTTTGAAATATAATTGGTTTCACACACCGCAAGTTTTAGTTTTCATTAATTAAATAAAACCACAAATAAGTTTGTTTATTTGTGATAACACTAATTTGTCATTTTCACTTTCTTAATTATAACCTTTAGGATAAGAAGATAATTTACGCCAATCAAAAATTGGCGAGTCTTTCTCAAAAACTCATGAAGGAAGAGCACAGTGAAGAACCGTCCTACGATTCCGGTTTCGAATGGGAAGGACATGCAATTTACTAATAGCGCCACCAATGGTAATAATGAGGAAAGTGTCACGTCACAAAATTCGATAGGCGAAGAATGAAAGAACCGTAAGTTGTAGCATGAAGTGGATTGTTCTCATCTAAGGCTTGACACTAAAAATAACCTGTATAATGATCACACTGCAAATATAATAAAGTCGAACTGAAACACAAAGCCCAACAAAAAAATTCTGTCAAGTATTCCCTCGGACCAAAAAACTGCAACATTGTCATATAAAAAAAATACCGTATGTGACGTCATCAATAGTAATATCAGCATATTCGTCCTTGACCCGAATGTAATCGATTGGCGAAAACCGCATTTAGATAACTTTAATAGTTTCTGAATATACAGCGTTGCAAGATAGTGTTTACGGAGAGACTACAGAATACAGACTACAGACGACAGACGGATTTTTTTTTTTTGATTTTTTGAATCTACGTATTCAGAAACGCATAATATGTAAAAATTTGCCTAGGGTCAATTTTTTTTTGCAACACTAGTAATACAATAATTACTTCCCTTTTACTTCGTACTCGGGAAGTAAAAATTAAAAAAGTCTACACCCCACACCCGTCATTCCGATTCCAGATTCCAAAGATGGAAACTGACTAATATGGAAGCTGAACTGTCATTCTGTGCATGGGTATTCGGAAAAAAATGAATATTCGGGACAAAATCAGCTGATACCAAAGGTTTATGACACGCAGCAGGTTTTAAGATTTCTCTATTTCGCAGCTAACATAATAGCGGACGGATCGTCTTTATAAAATTCGGAAAATATTGAGATGTCCGGTTTTGAAATTAAAGCGAAGATAGCATTTGGCGTGAGTGGAGACACAGCCAAAGAAAGTAGAGATAAAAGGGGATGAAAAGAAAGAGAGGGTAGATAGAGGTTGTTGTTTGATAGGGTAGTTTTTTTATATGATCCGGCCGTTTCAAGAAGCAACAGGTGTTTTTTGCTATATTTGTAAATTTCCATTTTTGTGTTCAACAAAAAATTTCTGACTACAGCTACAGGTTACCCACTGAACACAGTACATCCATGGACGTTTCTAAATGTTGCATAAGGGTTAAAAATGAAACATTCCTAAGAAACATCTAAGACACATTACTGGTACATTCCTGTCGAAAGCGAATAAATGGTAATGTCTAATAAACGTTTCAATTGATATGTTACATAAAATACAAAACATACACATTACAACACGAACGTTTTAGATATGTATCCAAAAATACATCTTTGTGATGTATTTTTTGGAATGTGATAACGTATAACATTTTAGAAACGTTACAAATGTGATGTTTCGTTTGAAACAAAATAGTCATATCTCAAAGTTAACGTTACGGAGTTGTGTTTAGTAGTGTTGTACCAGAAACCTTATCAGTTGAAACATATCGTAAGAAACACATCATACACGTTTCGGTGTGAACGTTTTAGATATGTATCCAAAAATATACTCTGTGATGTATTTTTTGGAATGTGATAACTAAAGCTAGGATGCCTTTTTTTATAAATGGACAAACATAAGGCAGACCCTATTTAAAATCCGTTTTACATGCAAACTTTATTCTGCCTTTTTTGGTTTCTGTTAGTTTTATTGCGTTTTTTACCTTTTTTTTTTGATATTTTCGCGTAAGTATTTAGTACCTTTTCTGTAATTTTTTTAAGTTTTTTGAAATGTAAGTAAGTATTTTTTAATTCTTAGATTTTATATAGGTATATTTTTCTGGGTAATTTCTAAGAAAGCAAATTGTTTGAAAGGGAAAGGAATTTGGTATACAAACTGAATACAAACTTTGTCTATAATATTTAAGCCTCTTACAATAATAACTCGGATGAGTCATTTTCCTTACTTTGAAATATTTCCCATTGTAGTTATTATTTCTACCTGCAAAGCTGCACCTACATACAGTCTTTGTTGAAATTGCATCATTTAGTCATTATGCCGAGTTAAGCGTATTTTAATTAGCCCGAAAACTTTATTGAAAAAGAATACCAGCAGATAGCATTTATCAACTGTAATTACTTTTTCAAATAAATATTTGTTTGTCTATACTTAAATTGAATATGTATGTGTTGATTTTATTTCGACAGTTTTAGCTTTTCCGTGCCATTTTTCTCCTTTTTTGTCTTTTTAGATGCTTTTTTTAAATTATTTTTTATGCCTTTTTCCTGCCTTTTTGAAACTTTCGTTTTGTCTAACTATCCCAACTTTAGTGATAACGTATAACATTTTAGAAACTTCATTAAAAATGTGATGTTTCGTTTGAAGTCATCTTTCAAAGTTAATGTTAGGTACTTGTATTTAGTAGCGTTGTACTAGAAACCTAATCACTTGAAACATATCATAAGAAACTAAAAATACACGTTTCAATGTGAGTGTTTTACATATTTATCCAAAATTACAATTCAAATTACAATAGATTTATTCATCATAAGTAGATGGGTAATATTGCACATCTAAATGGCTTATTTGCCAGCGAGTCTGTAGCTCAGGTAGTTTGCGGAGCTGTTTTCCGAATTCCTAAACAAGCGACCGATGTTCGAATCCCACTTGAAGCAAAACGATTTTTCAGCATCACCGATCTCCTTCGAGTCTACACTAAGAGAATTTTGGGGGCCCTGGAGAACAAGCCACCGGAGTACATTGGGCCCTGCAGGGCGTGCGCACTGGGAAAAGAGCCCCTCAGAGTAGTTGGGGCTCTCGGTACCATAGTTTCTACCACATCTCAATTTTTTTATACTCAGGTATGTTTCAAATGAAACATATATGAGACATTTCAAATATTCACGTATGAAACATTTATAAGGACACATTTCTCCTACATTTCAATAAATTACTCTTCGATATGTTTCTTGAAACATATATAAAATGTTTCAATGTAACGTTTCTGTGTTGTTTCAAATCTAGGTTTCTGAAGGCGGACATTAAACATCTATGTTATGTGTATGATACGTTTCTGTCGCTGTTTCGGAGATGTTTCATGTTTCAGAGATACGTTTCTAAAACATTTCAGAAACGTTTATTTGCACTGTGGGTATTCATTTCGATTGTCTTTATGCATTGCACGGTCATTCTGAGGTGGAACCAAGAGTTTAGCTGAAAAAAGTAGTTCTTGAGTTCGGGAAATAATACTTCCCATCTTTGTTCTTTGGATAAATTACATAAGGTATGTATTTCATTTTAATACATTAAAAAATGAGAGAAGTTCTATAAACAAATCCGGAGAAGCGTTAATTTTGAAAATGCCGAAAACTTAGGCATAGGTAAATCAGTAAATCAAGAAGAACACAGACCGGAAAGAATACTAGTGAGGTGAAGAGACTCCATGAAAAGTAAAAATGAAAATGGACGAGCAGCAAGACAAAGAAACGACGAAAAGGTAAGTGCAACCAGTGAAATATGTATTTAAGAAGAAGAATCCATTGAATGGGGGACAAAAGTGGTCAGAGTGATTGAAGGTCGGGAAATTTTGGCATTAGTGCTATAGCACCAGCAAAAGGTCTTTTCTACACTCAACAGGTTGGGGTATGCCAACTAACAGAACTAATGAATGTTTTAACTGCGACGTTGCTGTTAATATTAATACATAACTCTTATGTTATTATATCCGGATATACATATATGTATAACATTTTTATTTTTCAGACCAACCAACTCTTGCAAACCACTTAACAGGGAACCTTCCATAACTTCTTCCCAAGACTATGACTTTCATGATTATGATGGATTTCCGTTTTTGGAACAAAAAGTAATAGACAGGAGCTACATCGGGAATGTAAAATCTAGAATTTAAATCTTCCATTCGGCAGATTTTCCCTACGTTTACTTTTAATTTCTTAGAAGTAACTCTGTCCATCGCGGGTGAAAATGTCGACTCAAGCCATTTTCAGAGAACAATAAATAATCCGAAGAGGATAGTGCAAAAATAATTTAAAATTGCATTTAGCCAGACTAGGCATTGATAAAAAATTAAATGACAAGATTTCCTTACAATCTCCAAAAAGCATTCGGGAAACAGGAAACGTACAGTGAAGTAAAAATTTCCGCTTCTTCCTCACAATTCCGCTTGTTATTGGACGTGTTCAGTGCCGGCCTAAGAGCAAAATGCTGTGTGTGCAAGAATGAGTTTTGGCGCCCCTTACAATGAAAATGGGAATAGAAAACCCTCCAAAAGGTGGTATGGGTGCTCTATAACCGAAATTTGTCAAAACTTAATAACTGAAGTTGGCATTTTAAAGGGATTACAAACCAAAAACTAAAACTAATAAGCAGTAATAGATAAATAGTAAATATTAAAGTATATTTAGTACCTTTTCATTATTTTTATTTTTTTAATATCTTCTTCTAGTACTCATTTTTTTAATTGACTTTTTCAAACTAACTTCAATAGGCGTTCTGTACTATAATACTTGTGTAAAGAGCAAACTCCTAACAAATTCTTTTACTCAGTTTATTGTTTTGTCAAATAAGACACAATTACTAACATATTCAAATGGATAATTTGCATTTGAAATTACATAAAAATTTATATTTTTATCATATTATTTTTTATGTTTTTTCTCATTTCGGCGCCCCTCTCAAAATCGCACGTGTGCGGTTGCATACGTCGCACACGCCTTAGGCCGGCACTGGACGTGTTAAACGTCCAGACCTTGTTTTGTCTTTTCTGGAAAATCCTTCATGTTTAAATTCAGGAGATCAGCTTTCTTTCGTTGCATAAGTTGAAGCTGATTCACCTAATGTTTCCTGATGTATATCTTTCAAAATTTGAAATGGTGTCATCTCACGGAGAGACATTTTATAACTGAACGATTTTCGTTTTTGTCCATGTTGTGTCACTGAACACTTCAAGCTTGACAACCCAGACCATTGTTTTCGGATTGTATTGCAACTTAGCAGGTGTAGCATGGATAAATCGCATTTTTAATATTAGTTGTCTCAAGCGCTTTGGTTGGCCTAAGTCATCTACTTCGATTCCTCACGTTCAGTAACCTGGACGCTTCCTCGTTAACGTGATGCTGGAGAATCTCGCTGTTACGTGTATACCATGGCGGATTAGTTATGTGCCTTAGCGCTTTATCACATCAATGGTGCATTTCTTGCACAGCCCCATAATTGGGCTCCATATGGCCATACTGGTCGCAGCACTTGTTCATATAAGAGCAGCTTGTTGTACATTGACAGCTCGGATCGTCGTCCGAGTAACCAGTACATTTTTCGAAATTTAATTTGTAATTCCTCTTAGTTCTTTTTGATGCGTGGTTTGCATCGGAGCTTGGTATCAAGGGTTATCTCTAGGTACTTTACTGTATTGGCCGGTTGTAGCCTTACACCATTGAGGAAGATTGGTAACTGGTTGATCTTTTTATTGATGAAGTTGATGTAGGTATGTTGATTTGGCTTCATTGAGCTTAATGCTCCACTTATATGTCCAGGTGGTAATGATATCTGCTGCTTGTTGCAGTTTCCTTGTTGAGTCGTTAATTGAATTGTCCGTTGTCATGACTGCTGTGTCCTCTGCGTATGTAGCAATCGTGCAATTCGTCGTTTTTGGCATGTCATTGGTATACAAAGTACAGCACTGGACCCAAGACACTTTCCTAGGGTACTCCGGCTTGAATTTCTCTTATTTGATAAGTTTATAATATGGATAGGGAAGAGTTGATTTTAGATTGTATAGCAGGCCGGTGTGCCATACCAGGTCGAATGCTTGTGCAGTGTCTATAAATATAGCGGAGCATACTTTTTTATCTTCAAGTGATTTTTCTATGACGTCAGTTATTCCATGAATCTGGTCGATGGTTGAATGTTTGCGTCGAAAGCCAAACTGATGTGTTGGAATAAGTTGATATTTTTCGATACCTAATGGGTTTGAGACGTTTCAGAATTAACTTTTCGAGCAGTTTCGGCATAATCGGTAACAGTGCAATTGCCCGATATGATTCTACTTCGTTGTGGTTTTTGCCTGGTTTTGGTATCATAATTACATAAGATACTTTCAAAAATATTAGAACATGTTTTAACCGAATTGAAGCATTGATTAATGTAGTTAACTTTACCAAAGCTTTTCTTTGAAGTTTCTTAAGTATGGTTCCAGTTGAAATAATAAATGTTAGATAATAAATCAGCGGGCAAAATTAAAAATTGTAGCTTGAGTTATTTTGCATTGGGGCACGAATACCCCTCGTGTTACAGCACCATATGAAGAGAGAGAAGAACAACCATTAATAAATAATTAAAATCAATATGACCTTTATACTTTTCTAAGTACGACACCTTGTATTTTATTATCATTACATTAATGACCGTTGTGCACACATTACAAAAAATTGTATAATAGTGTGTATTTGTTCATAATTAATGTATAGGTACACATAGTGATATCTACGACACATAACAAGTTGTCGAGAGATTAAAAATACAATAAAAGTGCATTTATTATACTTAAGGTTAATTAGATATCTACATAAGTGTTGTGTAGGTACCTAAGTTGTAATTGTAGATAGGTATAAATAGTAATAAAATGGACTGCATTCCTTAATTTTAGGTACTACTCTCGCACTAAAGATGCTTTACTTAATAATAATCATAATAATAATATATTTAGTAGGTAATCTACAGATTTATTAATTCATATCCATTTACAGAACAAATAATAATAATTCTACAATGTCTGCATTTTGTAGCGTTTGTGCTTGGTGTTGGTAAGTAAAAACGTAAAGAAATAATTTCGTACAATGTATTTGTAGTTATTTTTCAACAAAAAAATTGATATAAGATATGGTCTATATTTCAGTACATCAGGGCGAGATTCAATAATTCAATAAATAGAGTTAACTAGAGACGTTGCGAAATTTGCGGCTAAGTACAATTTAAAAAAAATCCATTCGTACTTTAATTATTACTTATCAGATAGACGACTAATTAACTCTTTGTGGGTACCATTTTAAAATTATTTGGTTGGAATAACCGTCATTTTCTGAATCAAGAGAATCCATACCGCAACTTTATGAACATGTCTACTTTGAATAGGAAGCGTTAAATCCGTTTTCATTAGCAATTATACGAAATTGTTGGATCCAGCCAGATGGTGCACCTACGTATTGCTTAAAAACGGTCCAGCAATTCTTGAATGAATGATTCGTAGATGTGTGGATTTCATACCCCTTTGGGGTTTTATTAAGAGTACCTAATGTTTTCGAAAGACAGGAATTGGCTTCTGTTATACTTGAAATGCGCAACACTCGTTTAGAAAATTAATGATGTTTGTATGAATGTTCATTATGATGTTATTAGTTTGAAAATAAATTATGTTTGTTATTTTGTATTTTTAATTTGTTCATTATTTTTTTATGTTTAGTTTAATAAATTCTTTGATTCTGCAAGTATCTATGGAAAAATAAAAACGATTTTTAAAACAGCCTATTTTACTAAACACAAAATTTTATTGTATGTATAATATTTCCAGGTATAGTATGCCATATCCCACAGTGCAAAAAAACGTTTCTAAAATGTTTTGGAAACGTATCTCTGAAACATGAAACATCTCCGAAACAGCGACAGAAACGTATCATACACATAACATAGATGTTTAATGTCCGCCTTCAGAAACCTAGATTTGAAACACAAAAACGTTACATCGAAACATTTTATATATGTTTCTTGAAACATATCAGAGAGTAATTTATTGATATGTAGGAAAAATGTGTCCTTATATATTCCTCCATCTGGTTCACGTTAGGAAGGATTATGATATAGGCTGCTTAGAACTGGATGATTCAATCATGGCACGGAGATGAAGTTTATTAGGTAGCTCGACTTATTTTCTTCCTGTACATCCAAAGAAAACACATACATATCGCTACAGAACAATTTGGAACAAAAAGGTAATCGAAAATTGAACAATAACAATCATGGCGATTTGTCTGGGTCGGCGCTCTTCTTCTCGGCCATTATGAAGACACGACGCTTTGCCCATAAAATATTCTTTGTTTGTGGAACCATGTAAAACGGTGGAAATCCGCCGATCCTGTCCTGCTATACAAGTATACATCCAAATAGAAATAATGTTGTTTACATTCTTTAATTACAGTACTCATACAAAGTTATATGTAGTTCGAATATGCAAGGACAAGATACTAAATTAACATCTCTCGTTTTGTGTTTGTAATTCAAGAATCTTTTTATGTAGCTTCACGATCTGCAAAAGTACGAACATGATGAACTTTTGATTATAATGTAATTATTGTAATACTTACACTTTCAATTTGTTTTCCAGCAATTTCTTGACTAGTTCGTGGCGTATTTGACTGATCCGCTTGAGTTTGAAGATACTTCATTTGATTGACAACTTCATCAATTAACTCCTGCATATTCACCCTTTTTATGTGACCGTTTCTTTTTCTCATACGATTAGTTCTTTGTATAATAGCATTATACTGTTCGGACAGTTCTTCTCGGGTTAGTATTTTTTGACATTCAGGATCGGTATCGTACGGAGGTTGATAAACATCGGTTAAATTAACTTCTCTGATCGGCTCTAACTTTCTCCTTTGTCTCCATTTTCCTAGTGTCTTTAGATTCCTAAAATACTAATGAGACTAATGGTTACCATTTATATTTTCTTACTTTTCTTGTTGAAGAATCTTTTCTTGATCGGCCAATATATCTCTTAACCGTTTAAGCCACATCTCTTTTAATTCACCTTCTTGAGCACGTTCAATGTTCTTTTTATTCCAAGACGAACGAGATCGAAGAGAAATTTTTGAACGTTGCCTCGTAATCCTGTGAGTCCTTTTGACTACGTTGTTCATACGGGTTTTATGTTTAGGTTCATCTGATGACAATTTCTTTATATCGATAATGGGCATGAACTTCACGTCTTTTTGAGGTCTTCTCTTGTTATCTAAAGGACTACTTTTATCTTCTTTAGTTACGATAACTTCACTTCTGGATGATTCGTTTGATACCGTATCAAGCTTGTCATCAAAATGAGGTTCTGGATGTTCTAGACGATACTGATCCTTAAGGAAATTAAAGACAGCAATTATACCCTTTTTGGAAACTTCGCGAGGAGGATAAGTTAACGGATTACCCGATACTTGTAGAATTTTTAAATTTGGAACCACTCCTGAAAGAGTATGTTACTAAGTTATACTAATCATTACTATCTTACCAAGTTCGTTGGGCAATTTCTCTATTAGGTTATTTTGAAGCAATATTGTTTCTAAGTTAATATGGTTAGCTATACTAATAGGTATAGTTGTTAATTTGTTTTTTCTTAAATCGACCCATGTAAGTTTAGGTAATGTTTCAAAAAAATTGTCTGGAAGTTTAAGTAACTGGTTATTTTCCAAATATAACATTTTTAAGTTACACATTTGCATCACACTATCCGGCACTTTTTGTAAATTTTTATTAGCTTGATCGGAAATTACATCAATGGGTGACATTTTAGAAATTTTGAGCTTGGCAGGTATGAAAAACGTAGGTAAAGATTTGTTTGGTTGCTATGGTGATTTCAAGGTGCATTTCTCGCTTATTGATTTTTTACTGTAGGTGTAGATGGAATCAAATATAATTACATGTGTGCATGTGTTTCATAAAATTACGAATTACATGCATTAAAAAGGGATAGATATATAAATTAAGTATACGATTCTTGAAATTAACGTATGTTAAATTAAAGAAACACATTCGTTCGATAGGGAGCCCCACGAATTAAGTTTTTCTTGTACTTTTAGTTTTATTAGTATTCATTGAAATAAAAAAGACATGTATTTTATGTAATAATTGTGTTATAGTTATTTATGTATCAAAGGAATTATAATTCCCAAGGGCAAAGTTTGCGTAAGTAATTGCACGAGGTAATTGGCACTCATTAATTCCCGTGGTAGGTACATACATAATTTTATTTTTGACCGATTTTAATAAAATATGAAGATAGCGAATATAGAGGACCGGGATTCCGTTATGGTAGTAAACGTACCGGAAAGTAAAACGGGTGCATCGAAGAAATGTATAGTTGTGGATGAAAAGAGTTATCTGCTTTGCCTTTGCGCCCTGAAGATATTGAACGATTTTTTTGAGCTTCCGACAAAATAAATGTGCA
The DNA here is from genome assembly GCA_036250285.1 of Pyrocoelia pectoralis. NCBI lineage: Eukaryota > Metazoa > Arthropoda > Insecta > Coleoptera > Lampyridae > Pyrocoelia > Pyrocoelia pectoralis. The sequence continues at coordinate 33,528,188 of CM070077.1, forward strand.
TCTCAACCAATTGGAAAAACATCGCAATGTATTTAGGATTGCCAAACTCATCTTCTTATACGGAACACTGTCTTCGTCGCACTTATGCTACTGCTCTAACCAATGCGCAGGAGCAAGTATGACTAGCAGCTACCTAGCCTTGTGTTGGGCTTGGATGTTTTGAGTTATTAAGTTGTTTGAATAGCCGGCTCTGGATCATAAAATGGTTGATTTGAGGTCAGTTGGGCTAACTTATTGGCTTTTCAATGTCTGTTGCAGCATGCCCTTTGACCCATACGAGCTCAAGAATATTGCTGTTTGTCACTTGCTCTAGTACTTGGTGACACTCGGAAACCAGCCTAAAGGTGATTTTGTATTGACCTAGTGCATGCACAGCGCCTCTGCTGTCACTGGAAAGTCTGATAATTTTATTCTTTTTTGTTTTTGTGCTAGTTCTGCCTGAAAGACAGTCGAAATTTTGCCTAATGGTTGGTTGATATGGAAGTTCAGTTCTTTGGAATAAATTCCGGTGCCTTTTCCTTCCATTGTTTGTCTGGTTGGGATGCTACTACTGCATCAAAGAAGTGTGGTAGTTTTTCCCTAGTATGAATGGAGGGATGAGTGAGTCAGATCGTCCTTCTAATATAAGCAGTCGCTTGACTGGCTCGCCCAGAATTTGAGAGCGACCCACCAGAATACCTCTGCTGTTCAGATGCAAGGCTGCCTGCATGGCCTGCTCTCTCACGTGGAGATCCAGTGGAGGCAGGCACAGGAGGGCTTCCATCACGGCTGTGGGGGTTGCCGCATTACGCCCGAGCATGCAAGGCACGCTAGTATTTGCACATGGTTAAAAAGTGGAGAATCTGGTTCTAGGCCACCAGACAATTGCTCCATAACGGAACATAGGTCTGATCACAGGGGTGTACAGCCACAGGACAGCTTTTGGAGATGGACCCCAAATTCTTCCAATTGCGCGGCGACGTTTTTTTATTTGATTTCTCCGCTTTAAGCTGCATGTGCTTACTCCAGTTCAGTTTGTTGTCAAGTGTAACACCTAGATAGGTACTTCACTAACTCTGAAAACTGGAGGTGTTTTTGGAAGAGTAGAGGAGCTCGAAGCCCCTCAATCTTCCTTTTCCTTGTGAAGAAAACTACCTCAGTTTTTGTCGAGTTTATGGACAGAGAATGTACACCATTCTTCGGTCACTCTGAGAGCTGATTGCATAAGACTGCGCAGAGTAGCCTCAAACTTGCCGGTTATTAGGAGTAGGATTAGGATCATCCGCATAGCCCAGCGTATAGTAGCCGCTGTCGTTGGGACGACAGAACAGGCTGTTTACAGTTCTCGCAGACGTGGTGACAGCACCCCACCTTGGGGGAATCCTCTCACTACTGTGCACTTCACCATTACGTCGCCTACGCTGATGTGCATTGCCCTGAGTTTCAGCAGCTGCACAACCCGGCTTCGTCCAACCTCAGTTACGCCATGGTGGCACAATGCAGCTTTTGTTGTTTCGATGATTGCTTTGTCAAACGCCCCTTGTATGTCTATGAATGCTCTTAGGGTGGACTGTTTATAGTCCAGCGATCTTTCAATCCTTTCCACGACGAAATGTAGGGCCGATTCTGTGGATCTTCCTGGAGAGTATGAGTTAAAGAATCTTTAATATCCCAAGGGAGTTATAACCCTCTTTATTGATAGCATAACCATATAATGCTTTTAATATCCCGGTTAGAAATAACAATCTTTATTAACAGAATATGGATTTAGCAATATTAAAAAACAAGTTTCATAAGACCAATATATCTTGAAGAACCAATTCAAGTTTAAAAAACGAGTGGCGTAGCCAACGAGTTATTTGTAAAAATGGATGCTTTTTTTAAGGGATCTTTGTGGTGGGCTTAATTTTAAAATTGCTGTGTTAGGTGTTTTTGTAAGGAAAATTCGTATATTCCGTTAAAGTGTCAAGCTTGCACATTTCAGTTCTACCTCTCATTTTAATTTACATCTTTTAAGCTCAAAGCATATAAAGCATAAAAGAATGATATTAGGTATAGGTAGGTACCACAAAATTGTCACAGAAAAATTAAGATTGCGATTTCTTAATCCTTTTTGTGACATATTTGAAGGTTTGGATTCCTCACAAAGGGGTTAAAAGGTAATTAAAAGAAAAACTCTCAACCTCCCCTTAGCAATGTATTAATGTAGACGAAGATGAACCATATAACAAAATGGAGTGACTCCATTTTGTTATATGGTTCTCTAATTTTATTGTAACGACTTTACGCCCTTCAGGATTTTTTTTGTGAGTTTAATTGTCTTTTCATCATGTAATTCATCATCCTACTTTAAGTTTCATATTTGCCCCTTCAGCACCATCTCATCAATTATGTATTCTTTCAATAATTTAATCCAAGCTTGATAATGGAATCAGTGGTATTCCGAAACATGTCGCTGTATTGTAATTAATCACCAAATTTTGTACTATTGTTTACCTGAGTCACTAATTGGGGTGCCAGGTAATACGTTTTTATTTAGTCAAAATGTCAGCCCCGCTATTTGCATTGTAGCAGCTTAAGTACTATCATAATTATATTTTCATCTTCGTCTACATTAATAGATACATTGCTAAGGGGAGGTTGAGAGTTTCTCTTTTAATTTCCTTTTTGTGTGTATCACTTAACTTTTATAATTATTTGATCATATAAAATTAAATTCAAAGATCTGAAAACTTACCTGTAAGTCAAAAATGGTATTAGTTTGTTAGTTCATTACTGCCCTTACGGTAGGAGGGAACAAAGAACGCGAAGGGAGGCCAGTAACATTTGAAGATTCTGAGTTGGAGGCGTTATTGAACCAAGATTAATGCCAAACTCAAGAGCAGCTCGCTGAAACCTTGGCAGTGACCCAACAAGCGATTTCAAACCGTCTCAATGCCACCATGGGCATGGTTCAAATACACGGAAATTGTGTTCCGTGTGAACTCAATCCAAGAAATGTCGAACGCCGTTTTTCCACATCCGAACCACTTTCGGATGTGGAAAAACGGCTCTAAAGGCAAATCAGAAGGGTTTTTTTGCATCGAATCGTGACGGGGGACGAAGGATTCATTACAACAATCCAAAGCACAGAAAATCGTGGGGTAAAGCCAGCCATGTACCAACTTCAACAGCCTAGCATTGAAACTAAAACATCCCCATTACACCAAAAGACATTACGAAGTGATCTTTCAGCACGATAATGCTCGACCATATATTGCAAAAGCTGTCAAGGACACTTTGGAGGCACTTTAATGCGACCCGTCCAGATATTGCTCCTTCCGACTACCACTTACTTCGGTAGATGATTCATGGTTTCGCCGAGCAGCACATCACTTATTACGAAGAAACCAAATATTGGGTCGATTGGATCGCCTCAAAAGATGAGAAATTTTTTCAATACGTATGCTGCCCGAAAGATGGGGAAAAGTCGTAGCTAAAGATGGATAATACTTCCAATAAAATACATTGTACTAATTTCTCCGAATACAACTCCAATGTTACAAAAAAACCCTTAAAAAGTTATTTGTACTCCTGATATACATATTTTAGGTGACACCAATTAGTAAGATGCAAATGTAGGTCCTTTGCGGGGCCGGGCCCGTGTTCCACGAAACACGCGGAACGCTGGTAGCTACGGCGCTGGCCGTCTAGGCAGGATTGAGTTGCCATGGGTTTTGTTAGATGTCCATATTGGCTACGATTTGGAAATTTTTGATTTTCGTCTTGTCAGGTGTTACTTTAGTGCGTTGGTTAAATCAAAGGATCTGATTGAAGATAAATAGGTACAACATTTTTGTAAGTTTTATTATTGAAGTTGGACACGGTTAGTGAATACAGTTTTAAAACAAATATATATATCTTACATTTTTCCAACAGGTAAATGGTGCAACCAATGTGAGTCACCAAGTTCTTTATCGACTTAGAAATATGTTAACAGGTTTAAATTTTCAATCACGTTTGCTGTAGCACTAGTGCGTACACTGACGACGTTACTTAATTTTATTATTAAATAATACTATAATTTATTAAATTGGTCGTGTGCATTATAACAATTCGAAATTGTTTTGTAAATATTTCTCTTTTAAGTCTTATTGGTAAATAAAAATAATTAATTTAGCCTTCCGTCAATTGCTAACTTACAATCCAATTTCGAAACAGTCTTTGGAATGATGTGATTGCTTAACATTTAACAGTTAAAACTAATCCTAAACTTGCAAGCCCTATTAGGTAGTAGTTTAACACTTATTAAATATTTAATCAATTCCTTTAATAAATTATATAATAAATTTACCTGCAACATCAATTTTCTAAACCCAGCAAATTTAATAAAATCTTACTGGACAATTAAAACCAGTTAATATAATAACAAGCCGTTTATCTCAATTTGTCCAAATAAAAAAAACATTATGTTAACGGTAAAGTGCTTAAGGTATCAAAGGACGTGCTTATTTCAGTCACAACAATTCTAACATTTACAAAAATAGGGAAATTATTTTAGCTACAACATTATTTTTTTTTCAATTTTCTAGTTTTTTAGGGGTTGGGGGGTGCATTATTTTCGCACAAATAGAGGCCTACTACTCGATGCAATGTAGAAGTTTCTCCTTGGATATAGTGAGCTTCTCGGTGTGAATTTTTCGACGTTCTCGCTGATCGTATAGATTGACGATATTTTTAAGCCGTATCGATCGGGAATTATTTGAAAATCTGGACCGACCGATTCGTCTAAACTGCAAGTCGACGAGCCCAAATTTAATAATAGAGGCCTTTTTTGCGAATCGGATCTAAAAGTTTTCTTTAAAAAATTGGTTACATGTTTCGGTGTCGAAAGTTTAATCGATAGAGGCCGTTTAGTTGACGAGAATGGCGCTTTGCATTGTAAATATTTATATTCGTTTTGAAACTGAGCGTTTGATAAAGCGAATATGTTATTTATATTATTCAGGTTATTCTGTTTTGGTAAATATACGAAGTTATTTTTCGACAAATTGTTGTTATTTATGTTATTGTAGTAGTACTGCGCAAATTTTCCGTTATTCAAATTTTTTCTGTTTCCAAACGTGTACCGCGTTGTTGTGTTGTTTTTCTGCGATGAACTCTTTGCGTAATGATAAGAAATTTTACTTAAGGTTGATTGTAAGGGCTTCGTGCTTGATTTCAAACAAGTACACGCTTGATTTACTTGACAACCAACTTCGGTACGTCGTCACACTTCCTGTAGAAACTTCACAGGACAAACTCCCTGACGGTTATCACCAGAACGAATCATTACCATCCCATCAATTTCCTCTCCTATTTGAATTACTATTTGGTCCCTTAGCAACATTAATCCATTATCCCGATCTGATAATTGTAAATTGTGGGTCACCTAAAATACAGCTTAATTAAATCACTCATCAAATATCAATACAATTATTTCAAATTTCCTATGTAGGTTGGTTGATGACATAATAATACGTTTTTTCCAAAGTTTTAGGATAAAATATTAGTGGCGAATTTAAAATTTAAATGTTGTGGAAATGCAGACGCGCATGAATATTTATGTTTTTCCCCCCAATTTCAATTTTCTGGCATTTTATTAGAATACCTATTCTTTAGAAATTACCATTATTCTCTTAGCTATCACAATCATTTTTATTTAAGATAAAAAGAACACCAAAATTATAATATTTGGTGCTCTAAATGGGCGCTTTTGAAGCAACTGTGAATAAAAGGAAACATTTTCCAAAAGAGTTGGGTTGAAAGCAAGAGGATGTGCGCGAAATAGAATTTTTTATAGAATATTATGTTGCACTGGAACTCGATGTCTGAAATCTTCGTTACGAGTTGTAGCATAGTAAGTAGAGTTAGCGTGTGTTAAATGTACCTATACAGGGTGTCTCACGGTGACCGTCAGTTAGAAGTATATTAAGAACTGTAAAAGCTAGAAATTTGAAATTTTGCACATGCGACATGCCGTGTTTAATCTATTAAATAAAAATATTTTCCAAATTGCAGCACTTCCGGAAATACCGGACGTGAGCATCAACTTCTTTATTTTAAATACAAACCAGGTAATTTTTTTTCACATTCTGATGTGTCATAAAATGTTTAGTAAGTATGCTTAAAATAATCGGCGTATCAATTTTGATTGTTGAGAAAAAAATATTTTTCACTGAAAAGTTTCAAAATCTTGTTTAGGAAATAAAATTGAAAGTCGAAAGTGGTAAAAGTTAGGGAAATGGAATTTTAGGTTCTCAATGTCAAAAGATTGAGACACAATTGTCTGTAATGGATAATAAAAAAATGCCCGCGGTTAAGTATCTATTTGACGTTATTTCCAGACTTAAGAAAAACTTTAAAAAGTCTCTTTTTTTAAATGGAATGCCTATTTAATTATCGGCCCATTCGATGCAGAAATAAATTTCCTTTAAATTGATATACCATGTTCCTATACCTAAAATCAATGATTACAGAGTTATTTACATTTTTCTAATTAAATTTATAATTACATACTTTACAAAACATGGTTGGCTTTGAAAATATTCAAAAAATTTTTATTCAAATCTTTCTTATGCTTTTATGATTATTTAAAATTCTATCTATGCAACTTCTTGACTATCCAAGGTCTCTTTCCGCCGAACGAACAGAACTTTCAGGGAAAACATTAAAATATCCCAATACATTGGTTTCTGCAGCGTTATTGGGGACAATTGGCTTTGCCAAATTTCGTGGTGCATTTACTTCGCCCAAATTTAGAAAATTCTTTTCAATCATCCTGATTTTTCGTTCTGTCATTGTAGGTAAATGCGGATATCTTTCGTTAAAGTGTTGAGTGATTCTTTATTCAATAGTTAAAGGTTCTGCAGGTCCGAAAAGTAATACGAGCAGACTCGCCATGAATGTAAAACAAATTTAGAATATCAGCGTTTGTGTATTGCATATTTCCCAGTTAAAAACAAATATTAAGCGCAAAAATCAAAATTCAAACAGATAACACTGATAACAAACGTAAATGTAGCGTAAACTTTCAAACTGATAGCTATCTGACAACTGTCATCATAAGAAACAATTGAATAAAAATTTTTTGAAAATTTTCAAAGCCAACCATGTTTTGTAAAGTATGTTATTATAAATTTAATTAGAAAAATATAAATAACTCTGTAATCATTGATTTTAGGTATAGGAACATGGTATATCAATTTAAAGGAAATTTATTTCTGCATCGAATAGGCTGATAATTAAATAGGCATTCCATTTAAAAAAAGAGGCTTTTTAAAGTTTTTCTTAAGTCTGTAAATAACGTCAAATAGATACGTAACCGCGGGCAATTTTTTATAATCCATGACAGACAATTGTGTCTCAATCTTTTGACATTGAGAACCTAAAATCCCATTTCTCTAACTTTTACCACTTCCGACTTTCAATTTTATTTCCTAAACAAGATTTTGACATTTTTCAGTGAAAAAAATTTTTTTTCTTAACAATCAAAATTAATACACCCATTATTTTAAGCATACTTACTAAACATTTTATGACACATCAGAATGTGAAAAAAAATTGCTTGGTTTGTATTCAAAATAAAGAAGTTGATGCTCACTTCCGGTATTTCCGGAAGTGCTGCCATTTGGAAAATAATTTTATTTAATAGATTAAACACTCCATATCGCATGTGCAAAATTTCAAATTTGTAGCTTTTACAGTTCTTGATATACTTCCAACCGACGGTCACCGTGAGACACCCTGTATAAAATCATAGAAAAACAACGTAAATGTACTACATAGGTATAATTTGTCGTTTCATGTGTTGTGTTAAAGAATAGTAAATAATAAAAGGTATGTTTCTTAAATTTTAACACATTAATCGGTCATCACGTCCTAGCAAATTGGCGACGAGATAAAAACAATTCAATGTTCAAAGATTTAATACGTGGAGGATCCTACACAATTTACTCAATTCATACAAACGATAAAAGAAATTATGGAACAACCGTAAGCTAATACTTCAACCCCTGTTATCAATGTGGCAAATATTCCACCCTTCGAAGTGTTCAATTCAAAACAGGAAGAGAATGTACGTTGAGTGGGTTCAAAAATTATCTAAGAATTGTATGCGGATGAGAAAAAAGCAGCACAAATGCTTGTTACATCAATTGGAAGTTCGAATTACTTTAGTAGCTCCACAAAAACATGCTGATGTAACATATACGATCAATTAATCGAAACATTAGGAAAACGCCTGTTACCGGAACGTAACATGGCCGTTGCTCAACATTAATTTTCATCCGAAATTCAATCCACCAAGCAAACGATTGCAGAATATGTAATCGCCCTTCAAAGAAATTTAAGTGCATGCAAATTTGAATATACGTGCAAATGTTACGAAAATGTTTCTATTGCCAAAATTTTTCTACGTGCTCAATTCATATATTACGTGATCTTAAAGACAGTTGGATTACCGAGGAACTACTACAATCAGAAACGATAGATTTCAATGAAATTGTGCAAAAAACTATTGCATTGATATGCACACTGTTGTAAATCAAAGACAATCCAGGTGTAATTCGAATTCAAAGGATCAAAGGACTTGCAGCCACTTTTTGGCAGACTGTGGATTCGTCATTTACAAATAAAACTAGAAGATCTGAGGAAAGTTAATGAAATTACAACTTTTTGAACAAAGGATAGGGTTGGTTCCAAATGTGACAACTTAGAGAAAATTCAAAACCAGTTTACGTTCCCGAAGGAAACTTACCCTATGCGCTGCAAGAAAATGTTGAACACGAGTTCAATGTAAACTATCCAATAAAGCGAATTGAAACCATCTTGAATAGCCTATGAAATTCAAGATTTTTCTGTAAATTGAACTTGTTCGAAGCTTATTTACACTTAAAAGTAGATGATGCTAGTAGTTCAACTCAAACAATTTCGACACACCAAGGAACATACAAGATGTATTGTTAGAGTTTTGGTACTGCTCCTGCAGAGTTCAACAGGGTGTTAGATCAAATCGAAAACAATAATGTATTTCGCTGACATCCTAGTACATGAGGCAAAGAATGTTACGAGAATAAAGGACATTAACAATTTACGGCACCAAGCTACAGGTAGTGGGAGTACTTGGGTATAAAGTTAGACCAAGAGCTGACCTACAAACCACACCTAAAGAAGATAGTGAACAAAGCCATAAAGTCTTTGTGGGTCTGTAGGCGAGCGTCTGTAGCATCTCGAAAGATGACACACTGGATATATACCAGAATGATCAGACCGATCATTACGTATCTTTCACTGGTGTGGTGGTATAAGACCTTCACCCAGAAGAACATACAGAAACTTACCAAGGTGCAGCGAAGGGCTTCTCCTGGAATTACGGGGTCATTGATAACGACCCCTACTACGGCAGAGATGGAGACGCTCTTGAACCTGCCGCCGCTAGACCTAGTAATTAGGGCAGATCAGAGGGCCATATCGGTTGAGAGTCAACAGCAAGGGGGTCGTCAAGGGTGAGGCATTCGCTTATCTTTGACGAAATCTTCAGCGATTAAACCTCAGTATGATAACTGAGACGATAGTCAAAACTGTTTCCCCTACTAAAGTGTGATATACAACAATCCCCACTCGGTACGACTTGGAGAATAATTATTCCAGTAAAGCAAAGCTGAATGGAATCCTGTATTACACAGATGGCTCGAAAACCACTAAGGGCACTGGCTCTGGAGTGTACGGAAGCAATGGACGGGGGTGCAAAATTTCTGTAAGCCTAGGACAAAAAGCGATCGTGTTCCAAGCCGAGGTATATGTAATCCTGACAGCGACTGCTCAGCTATTAAAGAGAACCTTGCCCAAAGGAAAATCTTTATAGTTACAGACAGCAAAGCAGCGATTGCAGAAGTAGATTCATATGTGGTAAATTCAGGGCTAGTCCTTGATGACGCACTAGGCAAAGGTAACACAGTCACACTTGTGTGAGCGCTTGAGCACGCGGGAATCGCAAGTAACCCGATTACTCACGAGAGCCCATGAGATTACACAGCCCAAAAAGAGATTCAGGCAATACACACGCACTGGTCGAAAATTCCAGGACAGTGCCATTCCAAAATCTTTCAGGGAACCTCAAACGGGGACTTAGCAGCGTACATCTTAAAGTTAAGTAGGATGAAGATAAAACTTGCGACAGAGATGGTCACAGGACACTGTCGTCTGAACACTTGCATGACATGGGACTGACTGATAGCCCGATATGCAGGGGTTGTGGTGATGAAAAAGAAACGCCATACCACGTTATTTGCCAATGTGAACCATTCACAAAGGTAAGGGAACATCTACTTGGAAATGAAAAAATTACACAACTAAAGATCAAAAGATCGCAGTGCAGGAACCAATTGGAACCACCCCTAACACAACAACAATAAGAACATGCGAACATTTCTAGGTATGATTACTTTTTACTCCAGACTGCACCCGGATTTATCCTATGTAACACCACCTCTTCGAAAATTTCTAATGAAGAACATAAATGTCTTTTGGTTTTCAGAATGCGAATCAGCGTTTCTAAAAGTAAATTTTTCAACAGATGCTAGTCCCGTTGGTATCGCTGTAGTATTATCACATATAGAAGAAGAAGTGGAAAAACCAATTGCGTTTGCATCACGCCCACTGACACAATCAGAGAAAAATTACTCGCAACTAGACCGAGAAGCTCTAGCCACTGTATTTGGTATGACACATTTTCAACAATATTTCATTTCAAAATTTAAGTTAATTACGAATAACCAATAGTTAGCACGGATTTTTCATCCAAAAGCGAAAACTTCAATAACCAATTCAGCGAGACTAATTCGTTATGCTTCACTTCTACCCGGTTTCGACTTCTGAAAACAAAAACCCAGATTGCTTTTCGTGAGTACCAATTAAATCAAATAATTTAGTTTCATTTGACGCGTGGCAAAATGACGAAATGCATGAGGTACCTATATGAAATGACAAGCTTTGAAATTTCGACTGACGCCATCAGCGTATTAGAGAAGAAACTGCCAAAGATCGAGAGCTACAAGAGCGTATTCAAGAATTACATTCAACTTCAATAGATTCACCATTTACAATCAACCAGGGAACATCGTTTCGAAATCAACATGTAATTCCAAAATCAATGCAAGAGTTACATATGACGTATCTCGGAATTTTGAGGAAGAATACAAAAGTTATCGTGTTAAAGGAAAGTCCAAATAGTTCAAATTTCTACCATCCTTCGAAAATCCGTACGTTCACTTCAAGAAGCGGAGAGAGTTTTAGCGAAGTTGTTTTCAAAAAAATAAAGTGATATGGAAACCAGGCGCAGTAATCAAGAAATTCGGAAAATTATGGAATTATAGGACGGTTACAAATTAAAACAACATATCAATCAACTTCAAAAAAACAAACTTAAATCAGTTAAATTTCAAGAAGATACACCAAAACCTTTTCGATATGCACGAGATAAAGAAGACGCACATTTCCAAACACTTCCAATACCAGATGCTCCAGTTCCAGATGTCATCATCGCAGATACCGAAACCCCAATTCCTGAATTACGCCGCGCCGTTCTGAAAGAAAAAGTAAGCAACCAGTAAAATTAAATGATTACGTTTTAGGGTAGACGGACCTTAAATAAATGGAGGGGACTAAGTATAGTAAATAATAGTTAGCGTGTGTCAAATATAGATAAAATAATAGAATAACAAAGTAATACTGTGTACTATACATACCGGGTGTCCCATTTTAATCCGCCACCTGTGATAATTCTACAACACTGCGTCGGTCGGATCAAAAAATATTCCGAATAAAAAGCTAACATCCGATGCCGTAACAAATTTCACCCCCCGACACCCAGGGGAGTGGATAAGGGGGGTGATTTTAAAATCTTAAATGGAAACCCCTATTTTTTATTACAGGTTCAGAAACAGCAAAAAAAAACTATGAAAGTTTTATTTGGAAATTTATTCTTGATTTACAACAGAGAGATAAAATGGGAGACCCGGTATATAGAATTTTCCTTTATGTGTTGTGTTAAAGAATAGTAAATAATAAAAGGGATGTTTCTTAATTAATTAGCACATTAATCGGCCATCACGTCAATATTATTAAGAATGAATTTGAATGAGGGATCGTTGCGTGCAATAGCCCAATTTGAATTAAGAAAATATTTTCATTAGTACCCCATTTCAGTGGATAGTTAGTCTTTGCTATCGTTATTTGTAAGTCATTCTCCTAAATTGCGCAACTGTACCTACGGGAAATTGGCAAGTACCTGTAATGGTTTCTCTCCTGCAGCTAATTTGGAACAATATTTTGATGGAAAATATCCAACTCTTCCTAAACATTTTCCTTTCCACCAATCGGGATCGGAAAAATCTATCACAGTCACCTTATCACCCGCTTTAAGATCCAGCTCATCCTGATGACGTGATTTGAAATTATAAAGGACTACGTAGAGGTTTGTTGGTAATAAACGATGGGCTTTCTGAAAAAAATAAAACAGAAGTTTTATTTGAAAAGTCAGAGCGTTACATGCCTCATAAAAATAATCGAAGTTTTGATGCGTCATTTCATTTGTCGAAAACATTTCAGTGTTTTCAATTTTCCGGAAAAACTTTTTCTATAATAACTACTAAAAATTTTTTTGTTTGCAAATGCGTTTTATTGGATCGATCGCCTTTTTATTACAGATTTGGCCTGCAGGACCTTTGGTAATTGTCTGGTCAATTTCAAATTTAGAACTGATGAGTCGAAATTAGATGGTTATTGTAATACAAACCTTTGCACCGACCGGACTTGGGCACGGTGAGGTACTTGCAGAAGACGGGCTTTTGTCGTTGTCATCGGGAAGCTCAACAGACGACATCCTTATATTTTTTGCTGATAATAATCTACGATTGTGAACTGGGCTAGATGGAGCTAAACAGGAAAATCGCAATTATCGATAACATTAAAGCAACGTGCGAATAAGAGAAATAGGAAAAAAGAACAGTTTAGAAATGCATACTTGATCGTGCTTTAACAGAATCCCGTGCAATGGAGTTGTATGGTGGCCTTGAACGAGCTGGAACTAAAATAATAAAAGACGTGCAATATTATTGATTAGTATTTTTTGAAAAGCGGATACTTAGAGAAGTTAATAAGAATACACTAAAAGCATAAACAAAGGCAAGTAGGTTAGGGGAGTGCAAGCAATATATCCCACGTTATTTCCATTTCCGCTGTGAGAAGGAGAAAACTGTTCGTGCAGAAAGCAATTTCAGTGCGAAAAACACCTAAACACATTCACTTCGTACACTGAATTCTGGAAGAAGAGCTCTCTTTGGAGTGTGGTTCACTAGTTGTTGCAGTACCATGATGTCTTCTTCTTTGTACGTGTTCAGTGCTCTCCGGCGAGTCCAACGAAAGACTTTTCATGCGAAGATTTAACTTCTGTCGGCGTGGGGAATGAGGAGCTGACGAGAAATTTGATTATTTTTTATTTTATTAGCAGTACTTTATTAATTAAAACAAATACAGCGAACACACTACACAACGGATATGCACATCGAGGGTAACAATCATGCTGGATTAACACTTTGTAGTGCACCTCGCTTTAAAAAAAGTGAATGTGCCACGCTTCGGTGATGTTCTAAATTACTACCATCTATTAGGAAACTACTGCACTTTTCTATGATACAGACCGAAAGATTTCGTCCCATTTTCAAGGGAAAACGTCACAGCAGTGGGAGAAGTCCGCATGCTTGTTCCTGATAAAACAAGACAATTTTACTAGGTTTACACGATTAAAGTATAAGACTATAATCGATTTATTTGCAAATAAACCGATTTATAACTTCTGCCTAAGCACTACCACGCGTGTAAACTTAGCAAAGTTGGGACAATGTACTAAATATAAACAGAATAAGGAGTTAGGGGGTATGGGAATGTCAAAATTCTGGGGGATCTTATCACCACAAATTTAGTTATTGAAGCTGCACCCTTTCAAACTTTAGTCTCAAACCAAAATCACTTACACGTTCCCTCTTACTAAAATTGCACATTACCAACAATTTTTTTTAACGTCGCATTGACAAGCAAGAAATATTTAAACGAAGTACGCATAGGAAAAATGGGTATAATTGTCTTCTTTGACGTTACAATTAAGGTTTTTAAGTAAACGATAAAATTAAGTCACTTGTCTAAAAGAATTTATTTTTTATTTTTATTTCCCTTTTTAAGACTATTTTTTCCTTTAGATGGTGAAGGTGAGGGAGGTGTTGGGAGTGAATTGCGACCATTTTCTTGTTCAGTTACTAGACATAGAGGTTCTCCAAAAGGTCGAGTGCCTGAAGCATCTTGTGAACCTCGCTCTGAAATTACCATTGTTTTCAGTTGGGAAAATGGGGATCAAACAAAACAAAATAAATCAAGAATGCCTTAAGTCTAATTATCACCTCGTTTATGTCACGTACGCTGATATAAACGAAGTATTTAAAAACACCATACAACATTTTGTTGTTTCACTCGGTCGCTCCCATCTCTCTGCACAGAAATTTTCCATCATTAACCGCTAGTACGTAAATAAATGATTATATATTTTAGCGTTAAGGATACAAGCAATAATAAGAAAGTTTAAAACATAACTTGCAAATAAACGAGCGATCGAGTTAAACAAAAAATATCTACAATCTACCATAGCCATACCGACAATTAATGCAATAGTTCAAGAGGAATAATGGGGATTTTCCAACATGCAATGCTCAATCTATTTACAATTTACTGTTAGATGGAAGATGAGATGGTTCATGCACATTTGTAATACAATTCAAGACTAAAGATTTCCGTAAATAGAAATGATTACGATAAGAACAATATTTGTTCTTCTTAAAGCATCACGAAAAGCATGATTAAATGAGCACATTCCATTGGTCGTCATCTGTACGCTTTTAAAACTGAATGTAGTTACCTTTTGAGGAGCACTTTTAATTTCTATGCTAAGTAGGCATAAACCTTCAAAGTATTATGTTACTGAGAATAAATTAGTGTATTGGGCCGAAGTTCTACAAACGTTGATTTTGGTGATTAGTGGTTAGTGTCACCTCTAAATGGTACTGGAGCGCTCTACATTCTACAGGAGTTGGTGAGTTGGTGCAACGCTCTGTACTTCATTAAGACCGACGTCTCTCGGTTAGAAGGGTCTAGCCTTTATGGAGGAATTTAATGTGCTCGAGTAGTTTCGACCAAAAAAACAGACGTAAAGAAGATTCATTCCACTGTTTCTACTAAGTTACTTATAGAAATAGTTATCAAAAAGCCATTAAGGCCGTGATCTTACAGTGCATATTGCAGGAAATAACTAGTTGAAATCCCTGGATTACAAAACGAACTTTGAATACCGCAGTAACGAAAGTATAAAAAAATCTGGCCTTATCAAAAAGACAAAATTTGATAATTTCGAAATTTCGGCTTTAAAGTCGAATATTTCGAAAACTATTTGAGATATCGAAAAATTGGAACCGAATCTTGAATCAGCATAAGATCAACATCTTAACTTGGTTGTAAACAATACATATCTCTTGCAACGCACGGACGCACGGACAGAATATTGATTCCAGTAACGAACGAAGTTCGTTGACTAGAACTGTTTGAATAGTGTTAATGTTACGATTAAATAAAAGTAGATACAACTTTAACTGAACTTTAATTAGTAAATGAAATATGATAGCGTTAAGCTTAGCAAATGACACGAACGGCCAACAAAGTAAACAATCTACAGTGTTGCCAAACTACAAATCGAAATGTGGTGAAAGAATAAACATATTACATTCGCCCCCCCCCCCCCCCCCTCAGTATTTAGTTACATAGTCTTTCGGATACTCGGGTGGACGTCTACTTCTGCGGGAAATGGGAATTGCAGGACCTGGAGAATCGCAGTAGGTACTTATATTCTTTTTCTCGAGTTGTTCGTCTGTTCTGATGGAAGTAACTAGTATCTGTCTGCAGTTATCGTCGGGTGGTATGATAATCTCGGTTTGAAATTTACAGGAGTACAATTTATCATGTCATGGTTCTTGATTGTATCACCTCGAGGAGCGAGGTGTCCCAGAGAGACACTAGTTTCCCGCCCATCAAGTAATCTAACAGCTTTGGTTTCTATTAGCTCCAATTAATGTTAAGCGTCTGGGTGTTGCTGTCTATAAACGACAGAGTCTTCTTCAGTTTTTGCTGTGCTTCACCAGTTCCTTTGCTTCATCCTATTTTATTCCCCTTTTCAGTAATATGATACTACTTTCCAGCTCCACCTTTTTTTTGATCCCCCTCCACTACTTTCTCTTATTTCGCTATTTTTATTTTATCCATTCTTGTAATACCTTCTATTTTACTTCATTTTCCGTTGCATTTTGCCTTTTTTTTAGGGTGCACGATTCAATATCACATAAGATCAAACAAGGTCCAATGTATTTTTATTTTTGTTTCCTTACTAATTTCACTTTTATTCAGGAAGACACGTTTCATACTATTAGATATCTTGGAAGCAGTGTTTATCTTATTGTTCGATCTTACCATGATCTCTGTTACTTCATTTTCATTGATTCTCTAGTCATCTTTCCCAGTCTGTGATTCACCATACATTTACACGTTTTTCCTGTTTCTGATAATAACGAAATTAGTCTGTAATAATTATTGAATGTATGGTGGTATCTCCTTCTTTATGTAAGGAATTTTTAATCTTCTAACATCTGTTTTGTGTTGCAATGATTTGTTTATTATTGAATGTAGTGTCTTTTTCTCTTCACACATGTTGGAGTATCCACAGTTGGGTTACCTATATTTATTAGATCCGACAACATGTACAAAAAGCTGAAAAGTAGTGGCAACGTCGATAAGTACTTTTGTTTTACTCTAGGTCCATCTGGCGGAGGATTTTTGTGTAAAGCGTCTTAAACCTTAACTTTCAGGGGGTTCTGAATTCAGACCATAGAAAAATTAAAAGGTTAATTTTTCTATGATTCAGACCGTGAAGTAGTAAACATCGTTTGCATTTGTTTTTATTTTTGGTGACGCCATTTTAGTGTTTTGTCTCAGGTGATATGTATTATTAATGTTAATTATTTAATTGAACCATTGATATTTTCTAATAACTTGTCATTCAATGAAATGACTTTATATAAACTGTTTATCGAAATTACCATTGGCGTCCATCTTGTTTCGTCTTTATATAATGTGTTTTTTTGTGTTTATCATGTACACTCGTTATACTCAAATAAGCGACACTTGCTTGAAGCTTAAACTTAGAGTTGCAAACGTACTCCCTCATGTATGTAAGAGCCTTGATGGATGTAACTACTATCGGAGTAAAAATGCAAGGCCTCTGACTTTAAGTGGTCATAACGAAAAAACTGAGGGGTGAAATTTCTTCATTTTTGGGCAGTACATTAGTCATTTATATATGTTTAACATGTGTAAAAATCAAATTGGTAGAATCAGTTGTTTAACTTTTATTTTAATTAACAGCAATAAAAACGCTGTATTTAGTATTTTCCTGGCTGACGGTCAGTTTTAACTTATCATAAAATTGTTATTGTTTCATAAATTGTTACCAAATTTACAAATGTTGTAGCACACATACTTCTGAAAAGTCCACAACCAATAAATATTGATTATTCATATAATTAACTGGTTTTATAAGCCATAACCGAAAATGTGCTATTTTGCAATATCCGGTAATTAAAGAAAATATTCTTGTTTTAAATGCTAAATTTCTATTACTCAAATCGAGCTGCATTATTGCTTTATTGAAAACACAATTTGTTTTCTTGTAAATCAAAGTAAATGTTGTAATTATCGCGAAAGAAAGACGCAGATATTCCCGCGAGAGGTAATTTACCACATCGTAAATCGTGAGCGGCAAACCACCACAATGTGATTATTCTTTAGCATTGTACAAAACCATGCGCTTCATAGCAATAGTGTACGATACCATCTTCCACCCCGTACCGCACTTCCCGAACGAACGACAAGCATCTATCCTTTTTTCCAAATTTCTTTTAAACAAAACATGTATATGTTAAGGTAAAAGTACATAATTGGTAATTGTATACAATTACTGGTAATTGTATAGAATTGCCAAAATCCCTGGTAAATGTAATAAATAATTCTAAATTTTACACTTTTACCGGTAATTCTATAGAATCGCCATTGATCAGTGGTAAATGTAAATAAAGTTGTGGAGTTTAAAATAAAAGAAGTAATTTTTATTTTTTCAAAAAGATTTTCGTTTATTTCACCTGAATTACAAATGAGAGGTGTGTTGAAAGGTACCTAACCATAGCTTGGCTATTTGTTGTGACATGGTAAACTGTCATGACACTTGGAATTACACAATTTAGCATTTTTTCTACATTTGCACTTATCTGATTTACATTTAGCTTTGCAAACACATCGCTGATACCCTTGACCACCCGACAAAGAGGTTTTTCTAACGTACTCACGTAATGATATTTTTTCATCTGGGACCATATCTATAGATATAAACGATTCTTTACAGAGCGTAAATTGATTTCGGCTATACAACTGTGACAATCGCCCTTCTTTTGTGCCCAGTTCATATAAATTTTCATTCTGGACACTTATAATAACTGCCAAAGCATTTCTAGAATCACTTCGTGCCCTGTCAACATCTGGCACCCTTAATTTTACAGTACAACCCACTTTACCGGGCCGAAACTTGAGATTTGATGTTTTCATAATTTTTTTCGCTTGCTCTTCCAGGCCTTCTTTTGCATGTGTGCGTTTTATTGCAACAGACTTTTGTCTCTCTGAAAGTTCATTACGCTCATCCACAGCTATTTTCTCTAGTCCTTCTGCAATCTCACTGATCTCATTCACTGACAGTTGCTCTAGTTCTTGTCCCACTGGAAGCTCGTTTCTTTCATCTACCGCTGCTCGATCATCTATTCCATCACATTCTACTGAATCATTACCTGACGGGGTTCCTTCCACTTGTTTCACTAATGCTTCTAATTCTTCTTCAGTTGAAATATTTTCTAGAGCATCATTAGGGAGTGATGAGGTTTTCAAACCAATTTTTGCGGGACAGCCAAACATGGCTTCATACGGACTGCACTTTATCCCAGTATGATAAGCTCGGTTCTTGGAAAATTGAACAAATCGAAGCCCCTCTGACCATTTGGTTGTTTGGTGGCTTTCCATCCAGGAACTCAGCATATTCTCGATGTCTTGATTCGCACGTTCAACAGATCCTTGCGACTGGCTGTGCCTTGGTTTACCGTGTACAATCTTCAAATCTTCCCACATTGAGCACAATTCTTTAATAATTTTGTTAGAGAATTCTCGTCCATTATCGCTTTGAAGGATATTAGGAGCTCCAAAGGTACAAAATATATCCAGTAAAGCATGTGCGACTTCCTCTGCACGTTTACTTTTCAACGCCCGTAACTGTACAAATTTTGTCAAGTGATCTTGGTAAACAAAAACGAATTTGAATTCATTGTCTGCTTCAGCTTGCATGTCGATCAAATCTATTTGACATCTGCTATTCATTTCTTTTGATAATATAGGTTTGACCACTAAACCCCTTCTGGGAACTTGAGATTTCTTCTGACAAATCTCACACAGATCTAAGTAAATCTTGATAATTTCAACCGTTATGTTTTTGTACTTTTTCTGCAGTTCCTTCAACATTCTTGTTCTACCTCCATGCCCAATAGATGTATGAGCCTCATGGATCAACCCAAAGAGTTCTTCGAAATAAACATAAAACACAACACTCTGGTTACCTTCATCGAGGGGACAAATCAGTTTTTCAGTATCCCCAACCTTCATGACATCATACCTTTTCAACAGAATATAGTCAGTCGGTTTTTTACCACTCGTTTTAGATTTACTTTCATTCACTTTACTTATCAGGCTTTGGTACTTTTTTTTAGTTAGGAAAACTGTATTGTGCTTCTTCATTTTCATCTCATCGAGTACTTTCGAATTGAAACGCTCCTGCATTGTTAAATCAAATGTAAAAAACAGTCCTGTATTCACTCTAAGCACAGTTCCGCATAAAGGCAATAACTTCAAAGATGGTAAACTTATTTATTGCAATGAACTAATGTTAATTCAAAAATAACTAAGCACAGTTCTTGATTAAACAAAACACTTAAAGATTTAAAGATAAAAACACACGTACCTACACGACAGCGGACCGAAGTGTGTCTTGCTGAACCGTGATTTAGATACCTAATAAGATGTAAACAAAGACGCTGCGCTTGCGTGACGATCGTTTTTGGTGCAATTTAGTACATTTACCAAGCTCCTCTGGTAAATGTATATAATTTCCAGTAAATCTATATAATAATGCGTTTTGGAATATTTTTTCATACATTTACCAATGACGGAGGTAAATGTATAGAATTACCGGTAATTGTATACAATTACCGAATTATATACTTTTACCTTAACATATACATGGCATTATTTTTGTGAATCGTGTTAGACCACAATGTAATTGCTTTAATCTTGTTATGTTACTGTCAATATTATTAATATCGAACGTTCAGGTACTGAGTTACATAAGATGTCGTTTTTTCATTATAGCTTTAAGACTAATAAACCAATTGGCCTCAAAAGCATCTCACACCGACAAAAAGGTATACACTTGTCAAATATATAAGTATCTACCACTCAGTTTCAATAATATGGCCGTAATTAATTTTTAAAGTCGAGCGCTTGTGCGATTTCAGTCATAATTAGCGCTTTTTCGCACATAAATTAATACAGAAAATTAACGACGTGTTGCAAAAATCTAAAACTATACACCTTTTTGTAGGAATAAATGATCTTTTAAATGCACTTTGTTTCATTAAATTATGATTGCTAATTACTGAGATACAAGCTTCTAAAGTCAGAGGCCTTGCATTTTTACTCCGATAGTAATGATGTTTTTTCCTCCCGTGTAGAGTTGGATGCTGGGCTGTATTAACAAAAGCTAGCAGCATTCTTCTAGAATTACAACTTTAGCAGATTAAGTCCGAAACCAGGTCAGTGTGTACCTTTCGGAGGGGTCCGAATAACTAACTATTCATATGTGATTTTGTATGTCTTGTGTATGTGGTAGTTGTCGAACAAGGGGAGGGAGTATAAGTAGTCGGTAGTTTAGATTGACCCCTGGAGGACCGAGTGTACACAGGTGTTTTTGTATGACATACTTATATAACTGAATTTGAGTACCATTTGTATGCTTTCATTGCAGGTATTTTTATGTTACTCATTTTTTTAAAGAAAAAGTTGCAGTTTTTTTGGCACGTGGGAAGTCTCGTGGCAATACATGTCAGACTTTTTTTTTGCAGTGCCTTACTAGTGTCTTAACCATTAGTTTTTCCTTGCCATTTAGACCCCTAGGTTCCCATTTTGTATATCCTATTCCATATCTTAATTATTTTCGTCGTATCAAATTACATATTGTTTTTCGTTGGGTTGCCTGTTATGTACTCTGTTCCACTTACAAATCATATTTCTACGATTCATTCTTTGCGTCCAATTTTGCTTCGTAGTATATATTCGTCAGCGTTGCTTTTACTTTTTTGGTTTTTGGTCTTCAATCCTTCTTGAGCATATCTTCTCGACTTGTTGGCTGTAACTATTTTTCGATCTCATCGTAGCTTATTATTATCCTTTACGTATATGGTTTGTAGATCATCTTTATATCCCTTTTCCCCATCTTTAATGGACCCTTCCCCATCGCTACTACTCAATTTTCGACCCTTTGTTGCATTTTATGTCTATTACTCTTCTACGACGTTTCTGAAAAAATGAGAAATCATTCAACTCCTTGAATCTCTGGTTCTTATCTGTACGAAAACAGTTCTGTTCCTGTTGTGTTTTAAGCGAGAGTACTGATCTTTCTGTGCCTACTTTGAAAACGTCCCAAACGATTCTATCACGGCTTTCGTGAACTTTATACTTACGTTTGTAATTGTTTTACCTAACCGCTAGAAAATTGATTTCCTTTGCAAATTTAAGGCAAACTGCGTTAATTTCCTACTTGGCCGTGTTTTTTTAGTTCCAAATAATAATTAAACTTTTACTCAATTCTGTAGCTATGTTTTCTCATTGCAATGGAAAAGTGACCGTCCTGTGAGATTCACTGGGGGCCACGAGGAGGCTGTGAAAATTATGTTAAGCCAAGTGGTTCGAGTATATCCAGATCAGGATATCGGAAGGAAAGTCCGTTCTCTTTCTGAAAGTGGTAATGTGACAATACGGTTCTCTTTAAAACGGTAAATTCCGAGCAGAAGGGTAAATTTTCTTCACTCTATATGTTTGAACGTTTAAAAGACGAGTTTGCTCACAAAGCCATTCCATACCAAAAATTGGAGATGGTCCAAGACTGATCTAGAAGACGTTTCATAAGAAGATTGTTAGCCCTACAAGGTTGTGGTAGAGATCATGGAAAACCATTCTAAATAAAATATATTTTCGAACCTCGCGCGCCACTTTTACACTCGTATTGCGTAACGTTATTTTTTGTACTCATTAGTAACAGAGATTCGCTGTGGTAAAAAGTGTATAAAACTGTGAAAAAAAGTGTAAAAAACTCATGCGCGTTCACAAATTGTGCGGTGTGGTGAAAATGATGAAATTCATGTGCTGTAAGAGAAATTTGCATTAAAAATGTAGAAGTTACCTGACCTGAGTGTGTAGGTACATAAGAGTGGGGTAAAACCCACAAGAGTTGGCTGCAACCTTTACAAAATTACATCAGAACATTAAGTTAATGAAACGAGTTGTAACAAAAAACAATTTTTAGTTTTTAGTCTCAAGAGATACTAATTGCTGAATTATGCTTATAGACCCAAACTCATGGATAAAGATATAAATTAGTAAGAGGATTTACGCTGTCGCTTTGAATGTCGCGTCATGTTGAATTACTTATAAGCTCGATTACTATGAATAATATACGGAGGCTGGTCTGTTGATGACTCGAAAGTAATTCTTGTTATTATGAGATCTGTGTAGATAATAATAAACTCAATTTATTTTTCCCTGGTTAAATTAATGATTTTATGTCTTCATTATTCGTATTGGTTCTGCTCCTTACCACGCTAGCACTTCTATAGCATTAAGTTATTTTTATACCACCTCATTACTTGTAAGGACATTTATTATTTAAGCTACGGCAACCATTAAGGGTAGTTCCCCTCCATCAATAATTAAGCCTTGATTGATTTGGAAGGAAGATTAATGTATCTATGTACATGCCAGTCCCCAAATCGATTCACTCATGCGGATCGTTTTACGAATTTGACCCAAACACACTAAATTTAATATAAAGTCAACGAAATGTACTTCCTCTCGTTTGGTTAATATTTTACTTATCCTTGAAGGTAAATAATATAGGAAAGGGTAGCCATAACTATATTTCGTGATTGGGTATCAATTTTCAAATCGAGTGACCAAATGAAAATTTCAGTACATAATAGTAGAGGGGGGGGGGGGGCAGTAGCCACTTCGTCTATCAAATACATATAAATATAGGAGGTTTGCAAATTGCGGCACAGAACAACGGAAACCTAATTATGACGCACTGAAAGGTGTCGTTCTATTTGGTTCAATAAGAAGAAATCACGTAAAAGTCGCGGAGGCGTCTTCGAGTGGTGATCCATAACTGTTACAATATAAGACACACTCAAGGAGCAGCAACCCTAGTCTATTGACTTTAATTTAGTACGTCCACTTATAATGATTTGTCGACTATTCAAGCCTAAAATTTAGTGGGCAATGAAGCTTGTTAAGATATTTCAATAACCATGTAGAAAAGTCTCATACATCCGGTGTGGATCCCAACGTAGTTGTTTTATACCCAAGTAACCTTTACGCCGTCCTTCAATCAATACCACGAGTTAGAGTTAGAAACAATTTGGCGAACCCAATTAACATTCCTCACCATTACCTAACACCAAAATACCCAATATTGCAGCTATTTGAATAGCGGGCAAAAGTATTGTCAGTTGCGTTGCGGTTCGTCGAACACAGCACAGGGAGAAGGAAATACACAATGAATTTCCACACTTGTGCTCAGAGGAGCGCTACAAGCCAAGCACGTCAACCTACATTTTTCACCAAATTCTAGAGTAAAATGGAAATGCCCCTGTAAAAATATCGCTTGTGAACTGTGAATTGAGGGCGAGCGTGGAGCGTTAATTGCAGAGCAAATCACGGGGTCCGTCGGTAGCCATTATAGACGGAGGTAAAGTATAGACACAGAAGGTTAAAGCCATTAAAAAGAGAATTGAAAAAGTTGCAGTGTATTTAATGCAATTCCAAATACCTGTTGTCATGACGCTCAAGGCTACCACATTATCTGCTTGATTCTATAAAAGAAATGTGATTGCTGACACGTGGCTGGCAGCTAACTTGAGACATGGAGATCAAAAAGGAGGACATGGAGGAAGCGAAGCAAGAGAAGAATCACCGTAAACATAGCAAACGATAATGAAAAAGTCTTCAGCAAGGTCAGGATCAACAATGTCTAAATATACCAAATATAAAACGTAACACTCCCAAAAATTCAGCCACCACGAAATTATTTGACGGAAAGAATATTCTACAGTCAAAGTAGAAAATGGTCATTACTCTCATTAAGATCCAAGAAAGCTTTACCCAACGAAATACTGACATGTGCAAAATGGCAGATAAAATTCAACCCCGAAAAGACCAAGCCAATCTTCGGAAAGAAAAACATTTACCTACTCATAATAAAGATTATAATAGACAATCAGCGCATACAGTTGAAAATCCTAGGTGTAAAAATAGATAACAGTTGATCTTCAGCTACCACGTGAAAGAAGATCACAAAGGCGAAAAGATTCAAGGGCAGCTGCAGCCGCTACTACGGATTAACCTAGGAATCTAGATACGCGCTTGTAGATGAAAAGCGACCGTAGCTCCTGCTGGCGGGATTCCTCAGCTAAAATAACAAACAGACTAGGATGATTAACAGACGAAGGGAATAAAACGGGTATATACTGCCAAGTAAGGGTGCTTCGCATCTTGAGCAACGGAGAACGCGAACGTTCAACAATGTTTGATGTAAACTAAACGCCAAACAAAATCCGTTGCACGTCAGCAATCACCTGATAATTGACGTCCCTGCCGTAAATGTAACGGCATAAAAATCGTGAAAATTCGATCTGTAAAAATTAATTTCATCAGAATTTTATGATCGCCACGTTGGTAACATTGGATTGTTTTCAGCAACGTTGCCAATGCCAATTCCATAAGATATCGATTTTTTAATGTTTTGGTTATTTTTTGACTGTCACAATTTTGAAGTTTTGATTTTGTTTGACTAATTATTGGTTTATTATTCATTTCATTGAGTATTACGATAAGGTGTTCTATGTTTGAAATCCACGAACTTCTGGCAACACTGCCTCCAATCTACGTCACTCACATTATATGACGTGCAACGGATTTTGTTTGGCGTTCACTTTAGAATTTTGCCATTTTGATGTTTTTGGGAAAGAGAATGATGTATTAATAGTAAAAGCGGATGACGAAAGTACGTTTAACTGCAGAGCAAGAAACTTGAATAAAAAATAATTCAGAAATACTAAATATTATCAAAGTAATATAGTTTGCTTTTTGGGTTTTTGGTAAATTTTGAAAAAACATTTATTACTTAATTTCATGGTAAAGATTTAAATTAAAATCTCGTACACCCTAAATTTTACTCGTATTAAATCTAATAATAAATACACTTAGTAATAAGTTTCATTTTCCTTTTTATATTTTTGTAAAATTTTAGGGAAAAAATCGACGAAAATGAGGTTAAATGAGGTTAAAATAATGCGTAAGGTTTACGAATATTTATAAAAAGTTTCTTTGGTCTAGTCATATTACGTGATATGTGTTGTCAAATGGATTTAGGGCGGAATCTTCATCAAGGTGAAATATTAACAGAAATCCTCTATTGCAAATTATGCAAATAAGAGTTTTTAAAAATCGAATCTGAAAGTATGCCATAAGATGGAAGAATATGAATGAATGATTTTTCATACTATTGATGTTAATCTGTGCAAAAAAATTTGTAATGATCATCAAAATTTGCCATATATCTATGAAAATTTGTTCATTTGGTGCATGTATCTTTACATAATAAATTATATAATAGTAACACACCATGTAGTCGAGACAACTAACAAAGCTGTACATATCGCATAACACATAACAAGCAATCTTTGAAGTAATTCGTTAACAACACAACACATAAAAGAACACAAAAACCGCGTACTTTCTGGCAGAGAGATGGAACGATGACCCGGAGAACCGTGCCTTGAACGTGATCCAAATCCAGTTAAACTTTTCATTCCTGCAAAAAGTCTTCTTCTCATCGAAGTACTATCTGGATTACTTGGTCCTTGAACACCTTCAATATAACCACGTCTTCGATCTAAATTTATGATTAGCATTTCAAAAAATGGTGACAGTGACTTTTGTGATCTAATTCACGTTTTACTACCTATATGTAAGCTTATTCCGTATCATTTGTCCATTTACCTAAATATTTTTTTTTAAAACAGTGGTTAATTGTATAAGTGACCACAGAACGCTTTTTTTAATTGTTAGTTTAAAAAATACGATACAATGATAGCAAGAAGCGTAAAAATGCATCTGCGTACAGACCTTACTTACCTTAGGCAACAGTTTAACAACCTTTTTTAAGAATTCCCCCAGAGTGGATTGTAGGATGTAGGATAATAAGGGATCTTGAGCAAATACTTTCATGCAAAGTACAAAAACTACTACAAGAATAAAGTGATTCTAGAAATATTGAAGTACGTCAAAAATACGCAAACTTCCTAGCCTTAAGTGAAGTATTAACTTTATATTCGTTACGTATTCATTAATGCAATGCATTCATTAAAAATTTGTGCACGAATGTAAAGTTAGTGCGAGGATATAAATAAATCAATATTGTAGGTTTCGGGAACAAACCTGAACTAGTAGAGCAAGGAGCAGGATTGTTAACAGTTAGGCTAGAACCCTGTGTTCGTTGGGCTTGGGGTGGAGGGCACCCTTTGCGATTCAAACTTTGACCGGAACTCCCCGAACTACCGGGAGCCGATCCTGATACCCCCCTGTCGACAGTTATCCCTATTGGGGGAACTGGTTCCAAATTTACACGAGGTTTGTTATTGGATATTTCCCCGGCTTGTTTTAATACTTGATATATTTGATCCACTTCCGATCCTTCTGGGAAATTGAATCTGTTATACTTTCGTTTATTTCCACAATTTTAAATACATCATGCCCTAATTACCTACTTCAATCAAAGAACTGTAAAGTTTCGTTACTTATTGTTAGTTTAAAAAAAAATTTTAATTCTAAACGATTCAATACAGCAAGAAGCATCGATGACATTCTAATGAAAAGAGAAGTATATTTTCGTGAGGAATTAGTTAAGAAACACACAATTACTACCAGACAATTTTGAATATACCTATAGGATTTTCAAGGGGAGGTTTCATAACGTTGTTATCCTTGAATGAAAGCTGGCGGTTTATTGTTGCCATCCGCGTATACGGTTCATCCTCCACACCTTAATTTTTGAGAAATTTTTAAAAAAGGACAATAATAACTGACATACATAGAATAGAAATTGTGACACAGGTTTTCTTTCTATTAAATTACGCTTCCAAAGATAAAACTAAATATATACAATTCAACTTACTTTCTTCCTCAACCGTAGACTCTGGAACACGAGAATCAATTTCAGAAGTAGATTTTTGTCTCCTTAAAAGACGGGATTTCGGTTGACATTTTGGAGCTTTATCTTGACAATCGACGTGAACGTTCATCTTACAATAGCGACATTTTAATCCTTGCCTCGTATGCCCTAGAATATTATTACGAAACATTCTTTGTAAATTATCATTATTTTTACAATCTCACCTCTTAATATCTGCGAGCAAATATCGCACGGTGTAATCTTTTTGTAGGTATATTCTTGAAATACGTGAGCATCAGGATCTGATCTCGGAATCTCACGGTTCGATGCTGACCCATTTTTTCTAAATGAAATATAAGTACTTTACTAGATGAACTTAAAATGATTACCTACGTGAAATGGGGTAAGGGTTCGATCTTAACTTACTGTTCTATTATTCACACTAAAGGGTTCTCTATATTTATGTACTCAGCATCACAATTTCCCCAATGTTTCAGTTTTATGGCGGTTTTATTATCTCGTATACATATGTATAAGATAAGCAATTGGTAGGCTAAGCGTATCGTGATTAGAATTTTGAAAAGACTTTTATTTCGTTTCAAAACTTAGGAATTCCCTTGTGACGACGAAATAATTTCTAGCCTGATGATGACAAAATGTCAAAATTAATCAATTTGTTAATTAATTATTTCTTCGTAATGTAACTCAGTTTAACTTCATCTTACGTTAACCGTAATTTAATCAATTCCAACTTCAACACTTTAAATATAGGTATAACTATGGGGAATGTTTAGAGATTATTTCGTTACAAACTGTTCATCCCTAAGTAAGTTTAATGGTTACGAAACACAAATATTTAAATCGTTTCATTAGGTCTAATTGATAATTATAAATTATTCTACTTGAAATGTACTGAATATTGCACTCTCTAAAGACAAGGGTTATCCGCATGTAGCAGAATGGCCTTTGGGATTTGAGACGAAATACCCGCAAGCGTTTCCCGACGAGTAAATTATTGTTAATATTGACTTAAAACAATTCATCACTAATCCGGTCTAAATATTCAAATGTATAACAAAGGCAACGTCTTCGTTTCGGAGAAATTGGAATAGTCAATACATAATAATAACAGGAATCAATGATCATCATCAATAGTATAGGAAAAGGGTTAGATGACGTTTTCTCCCCACCGTTTGCCCCGGGATGTTTCGCTCCTATAACGTTTCACCCCCGGCCGTTTCGCCCTCCGATGTGAAATCATGAAAATAATTGGAAAAAATTCTAGCAAGTTCCCACGAGACTTCCCTCGTATTAACACTTTATTCAAAAAATAAATATAGTAAAAAAATACAGCAAAAACTGCAATTTTTCGATTTAATATTGGTTTTAAGTGTTTTTTATCGACCCAAAATTAGTGTTTATTTTAGACAACTGCTACCCTTAATTTTGCTAATACGTATTTTTACGGCTATAACACATTAAAAGGTAGTGTCTACATTGCTCAACTCTATTTTTATATGTATTGTTTTGTAATGTGCCCCAAAATAGTATAAAGGGGGTGACCTGGGCCACTACAGAGCTCTAACTTCTGCGAGGGACCATTTCCCATTGCGCAGCACCTGCAGGGCTCCATATGGTTCGATGGCCCTTCCCCAGAAATACCATGCACTTTGTACAGACTCGGAGGAGATCGGTGATCCTGAAAAAAGCTTTTGCTTCAAGTAGGACTCGAACCATCGATCACCCGGTTAGGTCAGCGATTATTTGTGAATATTTTTTTCATGTTGCCTAAATATATCATTTTAAATATCCAGTAATATTGAAAACACAGCATTGTTATGTTATTGATAAATAAATTTGGGCTTTATATTGTATATGTAGTAATATTTACTAAATATTGTAAATACTTATGTTATATTGCTTAAACATCGATTTTCAATATTTAGTAATATTGTAGACGCAATATTGGTACATTATTGTGTGTACAATATTTGAAATTACATTAAAGAACAATATTTACTAAATATTACAAATGTGTATGTTATATTGCTTAAATATAGATTTTCAATATTTAATAATATTGTACTCGTAATATTACTACATTATATTTCAGTAATATTAATTCGATTACGGCACTTGATTGGTATTAAATTAAGGTAAAAGGATGATTGATTGCCAAATTCTTCATTTTATTATTCAAATTGCCCCAATCTTCCAATCGAATGGCAAATTTAGCTGTACCTTCGTAGAATCTGTTATTTTTTGAGCGATTTGCTGATTATTTGCTGCATTTTTATACGTTTTCTTCTACAAAACAAGTTTTATGAAAGTTTGTTGCATCGCATTTCTTGGAGTTTCTTCTTACTTGGACATCTGCTTTCCTGGTGGAAACCCTACCTAACGAAGTTTTACCTACTTTCTAAACGCTCAAAAATCTTTGAGGTAAGGTACCTTTTGTTTCTACATAACTTTCAATACTCATATCACTTTCGTTCCCTTTAGCAGTTTTCGTCTATCTACGTCTCCTATACCATCATCTATACTTATAGCTATACTACGGCATCTATACTATCACCTATGCTAGATACCTATAATCGATATTATCACCCATTTCTGTAGCGTTTCGCCTACGTCACTGGATCATCACTATTCTACAAATTTCTGTACTATGAAGTTTTTCTTATCTACATTCTCTAATTTCAACATCCTGCTAGTAATTACGTCACACCGGAAACATTAAAGGCCGTTTCTCACTATACTGCAAGGCACGTGCAAGGCCTGTGTAAGGCACGGACTCTGCAATATTTGTATGACATTTAATTGAATGTGATTCATTGCGCCGCACACACGGACGTAAATACGTCCGTGGCCGCATAGCACGTAGGTATTCTTCGAAACAATATTTGCCGGTTGGGTACCCTGCCGATTCCGATAAAAGTGGGCAGTCTGAAAAATTCATAACTGACGAAATGATGAAACGCACAAAAAAGCAAACTTCTACGTCAGAAATTAATGAAATATTCATTTAATATGTGCGTGAAAATGAAGCGTTGTATGATTTATCTAATAAAAAATATTCAGATAATCAATACAAAACAAATGTGTGGGCGACAATTGGGCAAAAATTTGTTTATCTTCATCTTCATCTAACAACACAGCAATTTTTAAGTGTTTCAGTAGAGAACATTGTTGTAGCTACACTACCTACTATCGGAGTAAAAATGCAAGTGGTCCTGGGGGGTAAAATTTTTTCATTTTTGGACAGTCAGGTCATTTATATATGTTTAACATGTTTAAAAATCAAAATGGTAGTATCAATTGTTTAACTATTATTTTAATTAACAACAATAAAAACACTGTATTTAGCATTTTCCTGGTTGACGGTCAGTTTTAAATAATCATAAAATTGTTATTGCTCCATAAATTGTTACCAAATTTAAAAATGTTGTAGCACACATACATACTTCTCAAAAGTCGAAAGCTCATAAATGCTGATTACTGGTTTTATGAGCTATAATCGAAAATTTTATCCAATATACGGAAATTAAAGAAAAAATTCTTGTTTTAATTGCTAAATTTGTATTACTGAAATCAAGCTGCATTATTCCTTTATTGAAAACAAAATTTGTTTTCTTGTAATTCAAAGTAAATGTTATGACTATCGCGACAAGAGAGACGCACATATTCCCGCGAGAGGTAATCTACTACATCGTAAACAGCGAGCGGCAAACCACAACAATGTGATTATTCTTTTGCATTGTACAAAACCATGCGCTTCATAGCAATAGTGTACGACAACCAAAGCATCCATCCTTTTTTCCAAATTTCTTTTAAAAAATACGATGTATAATGACATTTTATTTTAATCGTGTTAGACCACAACATAATTGGTTTAGCCTTTTATGTTACCGTCAATATTATTAATATCGAACTTTCAGGTACTCAGTTTCACAAGATATCGTTTTTTTATTATAGCTTTGAGACTAATAAACCAATCCCAGCAAACACACATATAAAATATACATACAACATATATAAGATTGAAGTAAATACCCCTACATATGCTTTTTTATATATCAAGTATGTAAGTGTTCTTTAATAAAGTTAGGTATATAAACCGTATGTAACAGATTACGTATATTTTACATAATAGTATATAAACTTACGCATATTCTGTATACAGAAATTCATATATTTTCGTTAAGGTTTCCACGGATGTATATATTGTTTATATTTTTTATTGTATATAATATATAATATATTGTATTATATAACGTAGGCATTTTCTACATAAAAACCAACACGGAGAAACTCCAGAAGAAAATATAAACAAGAAATTCATATAATATATACATATAGATAATTACATATTACCTATGAAATTTATGTGCCGTCATATTTATGTGATTAGATTTATGTACGTTATATGTAAAATCTTATATGTATGTAAGAAGTATTACATATTTTTTATGTATGCCTTCTGTAAAAATAATTATAAATTATCATTACACATATTATATTGTCGAAAATAAAAGTCCGTTTCTATTTGCGCCGCATAATTAATCGCACACGCGGGTTTTCTATAACGCCAAAAATTGTAGTTCACGTACCTTTACTATTAGTAGATCCGTATCGACTAAAATGTGTCTAATTTATATAGAAAATAAATAATATAAAATAAATTAAATCCTGGTCATTTTTAACATAAAGGTAGATATAATCATTGAATAAGACTTCACTCAACGATATAATAAAACCAGTGGCGGATTTCCAGTCTTGTAGTACCAGCCGCCCCTTTCTCAGCTTCCATCATTTTATTTAAAATTGCTCCCTAAGTCCCAACACTCCCAACCCAATATAATTTTTAAGAATACAAATTTTATTTATACAAAATGAACACGTATAGTACTTACTACTTACCTAATAAAAGAAAAAACATATTTCAACGAAAACGGAAAACTACAAATATACAAACAACATTCTGCTGTTGACATAGCACTCTTCAACTACCTACTTATCAATCAACTCAAAACAAAACTAAAAACGCACGTAAAATTCAGACTAGGAACGCATGAAATATACAATCAGTCAGAATCAACAATTAGTACCAGAGTCAGTAGATTAACAGAGTACCGCAAGCCTTTGACGCGACAAATGCCGCCCTGGCGGCAATTTTTAGTCCATATACATAAGATAGACTTACGAAAGTGCGTAATTTTCTAATTTTTAATAAAATGCCGTGTTGTTGTGCCGTTAAGTGTATTTGTTTTATTATATTCCGAAAAATTTAGTCAAAACGTCATCTACTTCACTGAGCCTGTAGTGAGTGAAGCGCGGAAAGGACTAAACATGGCGGAGGTTGCGGTACTCTGTTAATCTACTAACTCTGATTATACAAGGTGGCAGCGCGCGTAGGTATAAATTCATAAAACTATTTTAAAAATCCAATTATTCAAGTGATAGCGATTCGAATTTCGAATACCTTGTAAAACTAAGAAAGTGACAATGCCGAATCGCCGGAAGCGGAACGTTTATCAAATTAAAACGCTAGTATAGTATAACATACTAGCAAGCAGTACACGTATCAGTAATCTGATTCCGACAGAAGATTATTTTTTGTTTACAGTGCAGGACTGCACGCCGAACTAGTGAGCGTTTTTTGCACACAATGTTTTATTTTCTTCGTGTCGCTTCTTGTTATCATTCATTCTCATTCATCGGTGTATTTTTTGCCCACTATTGGCCGCCCCTAATATCTGGCCGCCCTAGGCCCGGGCCTAGTGGGCCTTATGGGAAATCCGCCACTGAATAAAACATAATTTAAACTCGCAAAACAGCGCAAAGTTAGGAAGAAGAACGAAATAAAATAAAGGAATGTTTCAGATTAGGGCAGTGGTACAATGTTGGATACAAAGAAAACACATGTCGGATTTCGGAATTTGGGACGCCCACCCGCAACGGTTCGAATCCGGTTAAGGGAAACTTTTTAAGCAAGTATATAATATCATAATAAACTGTCGGCTTTCAGTTCAGGTAAAAACGGGTTCGTGCAAGAATTAAGTTAATTAAAAGTACAGTGGCACGTAAAAATGTAGTTTTTCCATTTTTTTGGATGAAACTGCTTAAATAATTTTTTACATTGGTAATAATTACATTATGCTCGAGTAGCTGCCATTTGGTCATCGCAACGCTTTTACAACTAATATTGTTTATGTGAATATTACATAAAATATACACAAAACGTATATAAATTCATGTACGTACTACAGATATAAAGAATTTACATCTAATGGACATATATATTATTTTGAAAATTGCTGACATCCTGACATTAAATATCTCTTATTTTTCTTCCAGTTTTATATAGGTCAATCCAAACAGCTCTTATATAATTTATACGTATTTTATATACAGTGTGTCCCCGGATAGGTGAAACGACTCTTGTGAAAGATAAAAAATTTTCGATATAAAATTTCATTGTTTGGGGTTCAGCCCTGCTTAGTTAAAGACTAATTTCTGGCATAATTTTAGTTTTCTAAAATCATGTATGCCTTGGATCTTTTCAAAAATCTGATTTTTGGTTCTAGTAAACTACCTTTGTTAGTGAAGATACAACAAAGTTTGATTAACAAAAGTTGTTTAGAGTCCTACTTCTAGAATTTCAAGCACCTAGGCCAAGGTTGATGTTTTGGCATTTTGGCAATAATTTTTAGCTGATAGTTGTAAATAGTTGTAAAAGCGATAAAATTCTAAATAAACAAAATAAATAAAAGAATTTCTTTAACAAGAGTCATAATTAAACTATCAGATAAAAATTATTGTAAATTTGTAAGTTCTCTTTCAGCTATAAAACCATTGTTTCCTACGATACTGAGAGCCTCGTCGCAATTCAGTTTCAACCACACATCTCTTCAGAATTACGAGGATCCCTTTCTTTCTGAAAATTCTTCCCCTTTTGATTATTGAAATTCTCTTATTGTTACTTACCAAAATCGACTCACCCCATCAGCCTCCTACTGAGCTTACCGCGGATTACTTTAAAAATTGTATTGTAAACCACAAATCTTACCGTAACAGATAAATATAACTCTTATTACCTTCGGCGGTGATGGAAAAAATAATCTAGGTGTAAACCACCGCGACACCAGTCGATATGAGTATCCTTACTAAACATATGCGTAAGATAACGAGTTTTTGACTTGTCAATGTCTTGCGGAACGTCAGTACTTTTGGTTTCACATTCAGCAATCAGGCCTGGCAAACATAGACTAATAGCTCACCACTATCGAGAGCTAAGAGGATGGATAATCATCCCAAAAATCCTTGTTTTGGCTCACAACAAAGGAAAGAGGCAAGGCAAGCTTTTCAACGCAGACCGTCGAACAGAATTCTGAAGAGCACAAAAAACAATGATCTATAACCGAGAATGTTAAGATAGTGGATCGTAGTTGTAAATGGGAAGTCACGACAAGATGCAGATATTAATTTCTTATTATTGCACCGTTCTCGACACACATCGTGAATAACTATCGATCCCATTCTCTCCATCAGTTTGCCATTGTTGTCCTTACTTGACTTGACTTACGAAAAGTCTGCAATCCTTTTCCCTTCACTTGAATCACCTCAATCCTTGCAATGGATTCTCACTTCCTTAAAACCATGGATCTAAAAAATCTAAAAACGACACTGTAGCACAATAGACCTGTACTGATGATTCAGGCAGAATATTTGAGGTCTGTCGGCAAATGGAGATATTGTCAAAAAGTTGCTTGGGCGACATTTTTTCAATTTGACGGCGCGAGCGGGAAAGATACGAGGTAGTGAAGTGAAAATTCGAAAGAGCACGTCAAAATCTATAAAATCACTTTCAAAACTCCCGTGAAAATTTCGAGATAATCCCCTTTTTGAGTACCAAATGACTGTATTAAACGTGAAATAATGAAACAGACGCATGTTCCAGAAGTACACTCAGCGCTAACTTATCTTGTTAATTAAATTCAAGTTTTGAGGTTAATAAAAACATTTCCTGAACTACAAACAATTATCTATGCCATAAACGTTCATTATTATCAATCATCTGATTAACATCTAAATTAAAATGACAGTGGGTACATGCTATTAAATTAAAAGTAAAAAAGACACCCATTTAAATTAATGGCAGGCTATATATTATTAAATGACATCTTTGTGGTAGATTAAGAAAAGAAATGTCTTTCACGCACGCAAATATACAAACTTTGTGGAAACGCTATTGTTTTGAAAGGAAAGTGTTTTACCAGGTCAGGTGCGTGATATACGGTAATAATAATGTACGTGCGCGTATATCTACGACTAATTCGTAATAAAAATTTACTAAATGTTTAAATTGTAATTACACACATAACGGTCATTTTAATTGTAATCGTAGGTCTCTTGCGACATGTAATAAATAATTCCTCAAATGATTATCTTCCAGAACCATTCAATGGGAGCCACCTGGAGGGGATTTACATACCTGGTTTGATAAAAAATATATTTTCGTATGAATTGGATTTCGTCAGACTTTGTGTTTATTATACACTCAAAGGCCCTTTGTTTTTTTTGAGAGAAATTTTGCTTTCATTCTCTTCAATTATACATCAAAAGGATTCAAAATATGTACCTATAACGTACACTTTGTCGATGAATATGCCAGTAGGTCCTTATATGTACCTTTATAAGGAAACGAGTTCAGGTGAACAATGCTGTTGATTTATGTTGGAAGGGTTGAAAGGAATTTAAAATTGGTTTATTCGAGATTCATTGTATATGGTTTCTGTAGTCGTAGAGTGTAGAAAAATATATCAAATTTTGTATTCCTTTACAAGAAAATGAGATCTAAATTCCTACATTCAGCTTTACATTGAGCCGCCTGAATCGTAGCAGTAAAGGATTGGGATTGCAATATAACGTTATGAAACTTTCGACGGCAAAGGAAATGTGAGAAGCGAGAAGAATGTCGGAGTCAAATACTCGGAAAAATGTCTGTTAAAAGAATCTTGTTGACTATAAAGCAACGTTATTATTGATTTTGTACTAAAGTTAATATTAAGACACAACGTTGAGAGTGACAATCGTGTTTGACTTTTCATTAAAACCAAAAAAATCAAGCATGTTGCAGAAAAAGAAAAAAACACAGTCTAATTATCTTATTCACCAACAATTGCAGGCTAGAAAAAGGGAAGAATTTCCAGAAGGCGAGCGCAATCGTATTAGGAGAAATCGAAAATGTTAAATTATGAAAAACAAAGGTTATCTTAATAGTCATAAAATAGTAGTGGATAGTTTTACAATAAAGAAAACGGAAATGAATTTGGAAATACCTAAGCAAAATAAATCAAAAGAACAAAGCAAAAGCCACTGGCCATTATTTATAATTCTTTTTTTTTGCTGATGATAACGGAATGTGCAGATGCCGAAGAACTGGGGTAGCAAGGGAAGCAGTAGTTAGTTCGATAGAGAATGAAAAAGAAGGTGGAAGCCGTAAGGGAGTGCAACTTCGTCATCCGAAAATTTAAGTATATTTTATTGATTTTTAATAATTAACTGTTTAATTAAGTAGGGTGAATTTTGAATTAAGATTTGTACGTGTTCTTTTTTTTGTAGGTCTTTTATGCCACAAATTGTGATTTTACAGGATTTAATCAGGTTGCGCAATATTGAATTACTTAGCTTAAGTATGTAATATCAAATTGATTTTCACATTTTCATTCAGGGATAACTTTCTTTTATTTGCTGGGTATTTTTTTGGGATGATTTATTTTATTTTAGGACTTGTATGATTATATTGCGTTGGTGTTTAGTTAGGCATTTATTGTTTTGTTATTTACTTGTTCAACCATAGCGTAATGATTGATTATGCCATTGATTTTGAAATGTAGCATATTTGGTTTTCGGGTTACGATAAAGGGGTAAACCACCATGCCCTCCTTGCATAATTGCTACTGAAACGATTACAATGACGGGTTGGGTTCGTGATTCTCTTTGGGGGTTTTTTCCACTCCTCTACCCCTCTGTATCGGTGACCACCCAATCATGTTGCGATTCTATGGGCATGGCATACCCTTGTGGTTGCATTGTGGTTATACAAGGCGATGGTATTCTGCCACCGTCTTATTTTGAAGGATCGACGGTGATTAAATTTTACATCCCTTGATGTGATGGGTCCTAAAAACAATATACAATGTACAACAATTACCAGTCTAAATCCTAACTACCGTGGCAGGGTTTTAAGATCAGCTGCGGGTTGGCGCCCTGAGTCAAATACTAAGCAACCCTTACCATGTCTAAGACATGCTCCGCTCGTGAGCCCATCAACCCTGGTGTGAATGTTAGGATCTGTTACATAACAGCCTTTCATCATACTACCACCTTGAAACGTGATGGAAGAAGCTACCAATTTAATATTTATTTAATATTTAGAGAGGGGATGAAATTCCTGACGAAAATCGCACAAGCTGAGAGCAAACTATAGGAAAATTGAATGTACTGTTATAGTTAGGCTGAAAGGCAGGTGGACGGGTAAGAGATGCATTGATTAATTATCTTGGAGGGTTTGTCTGTAGCTCTTTTCCCTCCTTGTAATCAGCGAAGGCTCAGAGCTAATCCCAAGCATCACTGTTTGGGGATCGTCTACATAGCCCAGCGACCAGGGTATTCCTAACTCAAAAAAGGATTGTTCGATGTATTGCTGACAGTCAGTTTTTGGTATAACTCCAGTTGCACTAAGGATAATGAATACTATAACAACAGATCCCATTCGTTATTGTGCGAATTACAAGTTATACTTTCTGAATTACAATTGAAAAAGGTGTCGAAAGAAAAACGATTATTAGAAAAATATTTAACAATCATCAATGAGGAATACTGTCAGCGAGAAATCACGTTGAAGTAGTAAAAAAAGGAAACCGAAGACTATTTTTGGACGCCATAGCAAAACAGAGAAATAACAAATAATGAACAATACTAAAGGAATTTGTGGAAAAAAAGTATAATCAATGGGCAAGCCGTAGGAGTGATCCTGTGATCGCTGCTTTAGACTCCAAAGACTCCAGCGGTCAGTTTTCATATCTACGCGAGGAACTAGCCCATAACCACAATTACCTAGTGTTTTATAATTTTTTCACACACACTTCCACTTCCTACCTCTCCATAATCTATAGGTGCACCTGTTGAATATTAATTTATGCATATCACACGTCTACCTTGATCCCCAATAGTATACTCTATGATTGTTAGTACCGTAGTGATTTTATTGCACCGATTCCTGGGATCACTAGACTTGTTCTCTCAATTTCCTGTACGGTACGGCGTTCTTTATTTTCCCAGGTTGACTCATGATTCTGACGTTTCAATTACCTCTCATTTCTTTTCCATTTATCTATTCTGGTATCGTACAAATTTTCCCTGCCAGAGATGCGATCATGAGACTTAGTAGTATCGGAATATTTTACTTCGAACTCTGCCATGATAGTTTCTAGGGAATATTTCTTGAGGATCTTCCACACAGTAGCTTCCCCTTACGTTTCGAATTCTACTGCCGTTTACTTCCGTCCGTCGAGATCGGTTTCCTAAAATGAGCGTTGCCCATCTTCCATCAAAAGGAGATGCAGGTTCGATCCGAAAATATATGTATCTTTTAATTAAATTTATAGGTTGGAGTCTACGCTCATACGCTTCTATGGCACGATCCACTATTTCTTGACTTGGTCCTGGTCGATACGTAGGTAGGCAGCCTTCATCCTTAAATTTCTCGAGTTTAGCAAAAAAAAACCCAGAAAAAAAACCCAGGAAAAAACCCCCCGAAAATTAAAAAAAAAAATACTAAACCTGCAAATAACCTAGGCTCTTTAGTGGCAATCTACGTTTAAGTTTAGCATTTTTTTTACTTCCATACTTTGTTTATGTCATGTTGCCATTTTGTATCAATTGAAAAAAAATATACTAAACCTGCAAATTACCTAGGCGCTTTAGTGGCATCTACGTTTAAGTTTGGCATTTTTCTTACTCCCAAATTTTGTTTAGTGTCATTTTGCCATTTTGTATCATTTGAAAAAAAATATACTAAACCTGCAAATAACATAGGCGCTTTAGTGGCAATCCACGTTTAAGTTTAGCATTTTTTTTACTTCCAAACTTTGTTTAGTGTCATGTTGCCATTTTGTATCAATTGAAAAAAAATATACTAAGCCTGCAAATACCCTAGGCGCTTTAATGACAATCTACGTTTAAGTTTGGCATTACTTTTATTTCAAAACTTTGTATATTTATATATTTATTCACAGCCATCTATAATTATTTTTCGGGTTTTTTTCCGGGTTTTTTTTCCTGGTTTTTTTCCGGTTTTTTTTTTCCGGGTTTTTTTTCCGAACCCCAAATGTCTCATAGGTACCATTTTCGTATGCGGTTGTAAACAGCTGACTCCTTGTTGAATAATTGTGTTCGAAATCGTGGTTGTGCAGCCACAACGGATGATGTTATTGCATATTCTGTAACGCAAAAAGATTTCTGACGTTTATTTAACGTCATATTGACTTGTTATTGTAACCGTTTCTAACGAGCTGTGTAATTAATTTTAATCCTTGCGGCAAACTGCGACGACAAAATGATGCTGTTTTGATAACAAAAACTTGAAGAGTTTCCGTTTCTATTGGCAAAAGAATTATAATGATCCGTTGTATAGTTTGCTTATAATTAAATTTTAAAATGTTTCACGAAATTATGAAAGGCGGTCTATTTATATTGCAACCTTAACACTTTAAAATGGCAGGAATCTAAATGAGACAACTTAGTTATAATTTAAAAACATTTTCTTTTAACATTTATCGTTTCTTTTCTATTTCAAACGAAATAAACACATAAATGTGTTATCGTCATTCGACAATCTCAAAAAGTAGTTTATTCGT
Source organism: Pyrocoelia pectoralis (assembly GCA_036250285.1). Taxonomy (NCBI): domain Eukaryota; kingdom Metazoa; phylum Arthropoda; class Insecta; order Coleoptera; family Lampyridae; genus Pyrocoelia; species Pyrocoelia pectoralis. Next base: position 33,568,850 of record CM070077.1, read on the forward strand.
GCATGACATTCATAACGAGAGTCGTGTTAGATCTTCTTTAAAGTTTCGCAAATATCTGTCGAGTAGTCGTAAAAGCTTGTGCAAATTTAAAATTTGATTAAAATATTCAGGAGCGTGTGATGCTTTGAGCGTAGGTACATAAATCCTCGAATCTAAATATTTAACTTCTCGTACCATTTCTATAAGTTTATGATCGATTAAAGCAAAAAGAATATACTAAACAATGTTTATTACAGTTTCGGTTTGTTTATGTTTTGAAAAACATAATTGAGCAATATACAAACATGCGATTATGTGCTTCTTTCAGCATGTGTTGAATGAAGGTTTAGTATTCTTGGTGTTACTATTTTTAAAGTATTTGTTCATATAGTATCCCTGATCACATTGTATTTCCTGTAAATTTTAAGTTATACTTTAAAATGACGCCTACAAGGAAGAGATATTATACCTAGTGACCGTCGCGATAATTCGAACTGGGGATTTAAAGAGCTATTAGCTCAAATCCTTTATTTTGTAAACAAACCCGACAGGCTTACCCTGGTGCAACCAAATTCGAGGGCGGCATTACAATTCTTAAGTCTTAAATAAATGATTGAGGCTGATAAGCAAGGTTTATTAAGTGAATAAACCTTGGCTGAAAAGTACTTGTCAACTTGGCATGAATTGTTACTTATGTAGGTACATCAGACATAAAGTACATAAAACATTTACAGGTTTCTTTTGAGTATTATATGAATAAGTAAAATTTAGAATCTACAAGATTCAAAAACTGCAAAATGCTAATCACTATCAGAATGTGAACTGTCACTGCTGCTACTGTCCCCTAAATTAATCAACAGACTTGGCTTATTATAAAGATTTAGCATGATTTGATTGATTGTGTGAACGCTTTTCTTTTTCCGGCGCCTCGTCTCGTAAAACATATATTTCAAGCTAAGGCATTTCAGATATAAGTTCACAATGATGTGTCTTATAACTTCACCCTTTGACTTTCAATGAGTTTGCAGCAATTTTGAATATATTTAGGGTCAGTAACTATGGCAGTAGTGAGAGGATGCTGCATAAAGCAGTAATCAATATAAAGAAACGTGTCTAATTTGAGAATTCGAGAAGATTTTAGCGAAAGTAATCGTCATCTCAACCTAAGGCACAGACCAATTTGTAGAATTTATTACCGTTAGCTTAATATCGCTCGTTCGAGAATTACTTGTAAATAAGTAAAACGGTGGCATTTACACGGCCTTATACAGGCCGTTCCATTTTGGATGGCCACCGGCAATATCTTCAAAACCAAAGGTCTCAATTTTATGGGATAAAAAATTTTATAACTAAATCAGGCATGAGAAATTCAATGAAAATATTTTTAAACTATAAAAACCACCGCAAGAGGGCGTAACTGCTACGATAAACACTAAAAATCGATTTTTTCAGTGGAAATGCCCTACTAAGCTACAATTTAAAATAAGTTTTTTTAAAGCTTAGTTCATTTCAAGCAACTTTTGTTTAAAACATTTTTTGATGTTTCCAATAATAAAGCCAGGGGGCGCGTCCAAACCTTACGAAACAAAAACCACTGTAACTTCTATAATTTTTAGCCGATCTGAATGAATTTTTGCTTATTTGAAAGGGCATTCAAAGCAGATTCTAGGCTTATAATCATACTTGACAATAATCGTTTAATACATTTGATAGAGGTGGTTATCTCCAACTGAAGTTGTTTTTCCAAATTTTCTCTAAAATTTTAAATGGAAGGATATCATTCTTTTGTGTTGGTTTTGTAGAACTTTAATGGTCTAAGATACTGGCGAAAACCCCGTAATGGTATCTCTTGTCGTTTTCGAGATATGACCAAAAATGTCTTTTTCTGGTAATTTTTCACTATCCCATTTCTAATATTGTCGATATCTTAGACGGCCGTGTAATTTATTATGTTTAAGTAATTATTAAATATCACACAAGTTCACTATGTTTTTTTAAAATTGATAATTAAAGAAATCTCACGAAACGCAAACACTTATATTAGAAAACAAACTTGGACTAGTAAGCAAAAAACAAAAAAAAAACATAAGCTGAACTATATCAAATGTTCAAATTGTTTGCCGTCATTATTCAAAGAAAAACGTTTTGTACTAAAGACCGCTGCCGCGATTTTAGATCAGGGCATGCTAGCAAATAGCATCTTTTATTCGAATTATTATATCTTACCGTGTTGTGGGTGGTGTTTGGTAAACAATTCCTCTTATTCTTCCTCAGAAATAAAAGTCAAGGAAATGTGTTATCCAAAAAGATTCTAACAATTTGAGAAAAATGTGCTGGGCATCTATCATGCTGAAACCACATTATTTGCCATTAAAATGCTATTAAAAATAAAATAAAGAATAAACACAAAAAAAGAATTTATTGGTAAAGGTAAAATAAATAAATTTTATTTAAAAAAAATTATTTCAGTTAAGATTTGACTTTAATAAAAATGGGGTAGTGGCAAATTACCACAAAAAGACATTTTTGGTCATATCTCGAAAACGACAAGAGATATCAATACCGGGTTTTCGCCAGTATCTTAGACCATTAAAGTTCTACAAAAGCAACACAAAACAACGATATCCTTCCATTTAAAATTTTAGAGAAAATTTGGAAAACCAAATTCAGTCGAAGATAACCACCTCTATCAAATGTATTAAACGATTATTGTCAAGTATGATTATAAGCACAGAATTTGCGTTGAATGCCCTTTCAAATAAACAAAATTTCATTCAAATCGGCTAAAAATGATAGAAGTTACAGTGGTTTTTATTTCGTAAGGTTTGGCCGCGCCCCCTGGCTTTATTGTTGGAAACATCAAAAAATGTTTTAAACAAAATTTGTTTGAAATGAACAAATCTTTAAAAAAACTTATTTTAAATTGTAGCTTAGTAGGGCATTTCCACTGAGAAAATCGATTTTTAATGTTTGTCGTAGCAGTTACGCCCTCTTGCGGTGGTTTTTATAGTTTAAAAATATTTTCATTGAATTTCTCATGCCTGATTTAGTTATAGAATTTTTTATCCCATTAAATTAAGACCTTTGGTTTTGAAGATATTGCCGGTGGCCATCCAAAATGGAACGGCCTGTATACAAACTAGCGGATAACCTGTAAGAGACGCTGTACATAATCGATAACTTAAGAACTTGTAGAACATTGTAAAGGGGGTCGATAACCTATAAATGGGAAATAAAAGTTAACAAAACGTATGCAATTCATGTACCCTCGTTCAGTTGGCCCCTCCACCACGCGAGAATTAAAAAAATGATAGCTCTGAATTAGAAGCCATTTCCCCTTAGCAGGAATTTTAGTTTGAAATTTGGGGGGAGTAAACATTCACTCAGCCCCCCCCCCCCCTCTTATAAGTAACAATAGAGGATCGCGCACAGGGGCATAATTAGGAGCTCTTCAACTAGTGTTTGACACAAAGGGTGGTTTTACTGCTAAGGGGTTGCAACTCGAAAGTCAGTTTATACATATTTTGAAAGCTCCTAAATCGGAAGATGATTCAACGTCATAAAATGACCCATTTCTCGATTCTTTAACATAGTTCCCTCTTTCGGGTTTGGCACAAGGGGTGGATTTCCTGCTAAAGGGTGAAACTTGGGAATGAAGTGTTACATTTTTTTGTATCCAATTAACCCTGGAACTACATGCATTAAAGATATTATAGATTTAATGGTATTTTCTATGAGTTACTGCTTCGACGAAACTAGTTTTGGGGTTGTTTTAAGGTAAGGGGGTGGAGTTCGAAAATCGAAACTACACTAGTTTAAGAGCACCTAATTATGCGCATGCGCGCAATCCTCTGTTGTTATTTATAAGAGGTGGGGGGCTGAGTGAACGTTCACTCAGCCCGCCCCTTTCAAATTAAAATTCCTGCTAAGGGGAACGAGCTCAAAATTTTATTCTTGTGGATTTTGAAAGCTCATAAATAGATTCGAATTCAGAGATATCGTTTTTTTAATTCTTGTGTGGTGGGGGGGGGGCAGCGGAACGAGTGTAATTCATGTTTGCTTTGAAAAAAGACCAATACAAGTTCGCAATTGTAAGACCGGCATGTGTCCCTATAAATATTTGTTGGAAATTATTGATTCATTTCACACGCGTGCTTGCAAATATCGAGCCATTTTAATGTTACGGAAAGGTATTTGCATTTTTATAATGCCACCTATAAGCAAATAGGCCAAGTTTTGACATTTTCCTATTATTAGCGATTATTTATTTATGCGAGTTTTCAAACAATTTAGCGATATTTTCTTAGTTGTCTGGTAATACTCTCTTATAGGGAAAAAGTTGAAACGGCTTGGTGAATGGCCCCGGATTCTAAATAAATACCGATAATTTTACTACAATCGCTTTTAATGTGCATTTTTGCAGCAGAGCAACAATATCAATTAAATGTGATTTAAGTAATGACTAGATTAATTGTTCTGGATTCTGGATTGCGATGGGAGGGTGGTCAGAAGTCCACGCGCACATAGGCCACCTATTCGGGCCGTTTGTGCTGCCTCCCTGATTAGAGCCGTTCGGCCCGCAGCATCACTCAAGCCATCCCACACGTGAGATAAACCTGAGGGTGCTGGACGGGGAAGCGTCTGTAATCTTAGCCATGTCCGGCCAGGAGTCCCCCAACATGGATCGTCTTAATTCGACAAGTACGGGACACTCACAAAGTATGTGTTGCGCCGTCTCATCTTCTGTGTAGCATCCTCTACAGGATGGTGACCCAACCAAGCCCATGCGGTGCATGTGCATAGCTTTCGTCTGCACTTCGATGATTTATGTTAAGGGGAGGCTGTAAGGTTTCTTATTTCCTCAATCTATTAACCCCCTTTGTGTGCCCGGACCTCATCACGATCACAATGGCATGTGAGAATGCGAATGAGCAAAGGGAGGTTCTTCATTGATAGCCCTGTACAGGCATCACGTAGCGAAATAGTTTCTTGAAGGTCTTTCTCGAATGATCCTGTTTAATCCAGTCGATATTCCGTTCTTTACGGTATTCATGAGAAGCTTCCTTGCAGTCAAGCGGTGGTTCCATAAGTTCTGACTGGAATACAGTTGGAATTATGCCTAATGGTTGAACTATATGGAAATTCAGTTTTTGAGTGGAAATACCAGTGCCTGGTGAAGATGGTTGTATGAGGTTGGAATGGCACTTTAGTATGAAAAAGGCGTTCTACTTCCACTCTATCAAAAATTGTGGAAGATCCAGTGGAGGGAGGCCTGGAAGGCCTTGCATAGCGACCACAGAGGCTCTCCACATTACGCCTGTTCTCACAAGGCAAGATACATGCAATCACCATAGTGTACAAAACCAAGACAGCCTTTAGGGATGAGTCCCGAAGTCTAGCGATCGCGCGGCGGCATTGCCAGAAGATCATACTTGCTTTTTCAGTTTTGAGCTGGATATGCTTATTCAGGTTTAGTTTGTTATTGTCGATTATCTAAGTAGTCACGCTTTATATAATTGAAAAACTGTAATTTTGAATGGCAGTAGAATTTTTAGTAGAAATGCCTACAATAAAAATAAAAATTTGTGAGTAGGTCATTAAAAAGGTGACAATTTAGAACGAGAAACAATAAGTCTCGAAGAAATTTTTATCGCAATAGGAAAGTTGAATTTTCCACTTAGATAGAAACTGGAAAGTACTTTACGACTAAAGGAAAAAGCATTCTGGAAGTACGTAAATACAAAAACTCGTAAATTGTACTCTTATCAACGATTTCAAACTTTTTGTGATACAAAGTTCTATAAGTAATTAAACTAACTTCCATTTTGTTCTTTGTTTATTGAAGCAACAATCATAATTACGAGCTTCAATGTACCCCCCCCCCCCCTCCACCCGCCGCTATGTAGAGGATCTTTTGGCATTAAACACTTTTAATCGACAGGACAAACTTTAGAAAAGCGAAAATAGGTTAATCACAAATTTATAAGGGTCTGACAACGGTATAGAATACTAATGAAGAAAAATTACATACCTTATGTCTTCGTATAAGATTAAACAAGCGGAGGAGTATTCATTTCATTATAATTATATGAAAAATAATAAATGCGCCCATTTATCTTTTACCCAATTATTTTTAAATTTTTCGAACCGCGGAGTTTTCTTTCAGTTTAATTATAGAAAACTTATATGAAAGGTCGATTTTATATCCAGAGCGAAATTTTTATGGACGAACTCATAACCAATTCCCATATAAATGAATGTTTGCACTAAAAGTTGACCTTTCAAATCTTTTAAACGAATTTCCAATATTTGCGTATATTGGAATGGAACTTGAGGCGGAAATGGGAAAGTAAATAAAAATTAGTAAATATTGTAGGTACTACAGATATACAACCCCTAATCATTTGTATATTCGGTATTTCAGCTTTAGTAATAGTTGAAAAAACGGTCATTAAAACAAATTTATATTTTCACTGAGAACTCATATTATAGATATAGATAATAAATAAATGGAACGATTATGGCATAAAAGCCACCGTAGGTGTGCAATTCAGAACTAGTAATTGTTGTCATCGCAACACTGAACAAATAAAGTGAATGGGTCTGTCAGCAAGCAATCGAGATATTATAATACCTACAGATTTTTTATACACACTTGAATTTATTATTCACACCAATTACAAATGCCCCAACTTTGTTTGCAATTGAAAAAAAAAGTTTGTTTGTTGATACCTAATGTTTATTTAGGCTTCAGATTTTATTTGCATTAAGTTTTTAAAACACCAATTTGATGAACTGTGTTACATTTGATGCACATTTTAGTTGCATTTTCCATAACTTTTCGTAAACCTTTTTTTTGTACAACTGTCATTAAAAGTGACACTTTTAACGGCTGTCAAGAGTGTTAAAAGATGACGTTTACAATGTAACGTGTTAAAAATACTTTTAACACTATAATAATAGTATACAGTACAGAGTATATCACGGAACCCGTTCATTAGAAGTTTATGGGGTCCCTTACTACTTATGAATTTGAAACTTTCAGGTTAAGGATAACCCATAGCCTTCTTTTGTTCTAAAATATTGTCGATGTTGTACAACTTCCGGAAGGATCGGAAATCGCCATTCATCTTCTTATTTCAAATGGAACACCCTGTATATTATTGCATTTTTGGATTTTACAATCGATTCTGCGTTACACTGTATTAGATTATCCTATACCTATCTTCAACTGTTTTTGAGATATTGATTTTTTTTTTAATTTGCGTTTTGCGGAGGGATGTTTGGGCTTCTTTGAATGCAAAACATTCATACTTTACAAACACCAAGTAAAACCATAAGGCTTCACAAAATACATTTGCAAACCTGAACGTGAGTATTCTAAGAACAAAGAGAAACGACCAAGTACAGCTGACTACTGGTAGGTACTTTAGATGATTCTAATGACGTTGATTTCAAGCCTCCGTTACGGTACAAATCGAAGCAGACGTGACAGATGAGGATAAAACCCATGGATTATAAACTATTGGAAGGATGGCCGAATCCCTATGCAGTAATGTTATTCGACGCGCTGACTGTGGTGACGCCACAGTGGATACTAGCGCTAATGTGATATATTATTGTGATAATATTAGAATTAGTACATTGATCACGAAGCATGTCGATACCGCGATAGTACCACGCGTAGATTGTCTCAACTTTGGTTCACTATCACTAATTACTTTAGGCGCACTAAGACTTGGAAGAGCACTATCACACGCAAGTGCAGCACTTGTAGACTCCTCAGATGAAGTGCTGGCAGAATCCGGAGGGTCAATAGACTCTAACGAAGCTTCTTTATTTTCCACCACTTTACGTAACTGATCAACATGACGTCGTTGTAAGTCATCGTGGCTGTTTGTCGTCTCATAGGATACTGGATCTGTCGCTCGCAGGTAACCACTTTGGAGAACCACTGTAGTTTCGACTATATACAGAATCGCCGGGTAGTAACTCTCTAGTAGCACCAGTTTCTCTATTTTGCATTTTTACAGGAGCAGTATCTGGATGTATTTGATCTAAATGAGTACCTACGTAAACGTCTCTTCATAAGCATCTCTGCCGGATTGGATTTTGTTACCGTTATATGTTGACTCAGCAGATATCTAGATAACTTAAGTTCCCAATCTCCCCCCACCATTTTAGAGAGATTTCTCTTCACTACTTGCACCATACGATCTACTTGTCCATCGAGTAACACTCTTTGGTACCACTCATCAGATTTGGACCCAAAATAGTTATTTATAGCAGTTTGAATGTCGTCATTGGATGCAAACTGTCATGGCTTTATTTAAAATCTTCTGTTCGATACCTCCTTAGAAAGTGAACCGTAACTATAGTTACTAGTGGGCGAAGGTTTCACTTTCGCTCACCGCTTTTCGCTTTCTGATATTAGCTCAAGCATATTTTAAATTCAGTTTTATCTATAGAATATGTGTATATAACAATTATTAATTGTTTGTATTTTCTTCTGGAGTTTCTCCGTGTTGGTTTTTTTGTAGAAAATGCCTACGTTTCGATTCCATCTGTAGAATCTTTATCAAGCCTTTTTATGAATTCTGAAGTTTATCAAAATTTAATTTAAGGTCTGTTGATTTTTATATTAGTTGTTATCAACAGATCGTTGTAAACGAGCTTGACGTCGTGTAATAGGACCTAAATTTCTTTGAATGCTTGTAATGTATAACAAGACATTTTATAAACAAATTGAAGGCGCTCCTATGGGTTCTCCACTTTCCCCTGCAATAGCAAATATCTATATGGATGATTTGGAAACCAAAGCTTTAGAGACAGCTGACCTAAAACCAAAATGTTGGTTTAGATATGTTGATGATATTTTTATAATTTGGCCACATGGCTTGCAAGATTTAGACGGATTTCTATCGCACTTGAATGGCATTAATAACAGTATCCAGTTTACAATGGAAATAGAAACTAATAATTCTTTACCATTCCTGGATTTACTAATAACAAGAAACAATGATAACAACTTTAATTACTGTGTTTATAGAAACCCTACACACACGAATCGATACTTGAACGCCAACTCCCATCATCATCCTACACAACTAAATTCTGTTATGGAAACATTAATCGTAAGGTCACTACGTCTAACAGAAAAACAAAATCAAAATTACGAGTTAAACACCCTAAAGACAATCTTACAACAAAATGGTTATAAATTACATCAAATTAACAATATCATTAGGAAGAATCTTCGCCATAAAAATTCTGAGAAAAATAACGTAAATGACGACCGAAAATTGTTAATTTTACCTTACCTAAAAGGCATCACTGACAAAATTGCCAGAAAATTTCCCAAAAATGAGTTCAGAGTTGTTTTCAAGCCTTTTAAAACCCTATCACAATTTATTCGTACTCCCAAAGATACAATTCCCGGAGAAAGCCAAGGTGTATATGAGATTCAATGTTGTGATTGCTCTCAATCATACGTAGGCCAAAGTAACAGAAGGATATCTGCTAGAGCTAATGAACACAAATTAGCCATTAAACAAAAAAATATGTCTTCATCATTAGCAACACATGTAATCCAAACTGGCCACAAAATTGACACCAATGACATCAAACTTTTACATCCGGCAACCACATTAGAAAAAAGAATAATTAGGGAAGCTATTGAAATTGAAAAGAGGCCGAATTCAATGAATAAAAGAGATGATGGTCAACGATTACTATTTGGAGATCTACCATACACAAAATTCCAACACCAACTATTCGAGTCAAAAATTCTCCAAATTTATCTGTAAACAATATTAATCTTCCAACTACAAGCATTCAAAGAAATTTAGGTCCTATTACACGACGTCAAGCTCGTTTACAACGATCTGTTGATAACAACTAATATTATAAAAATCAACAGACCTTAAATTAAATTTTGATAAACTTCAGAATTCATAAAAAGTCTTGATAAAGATTCTACAGATGGAATCGAAACGTAGGCATTTTCTACAAAAAAACCAACACGGAGAAACTCCAGAAGAAAATACAAACAATATATACATCCGTGGAAACCTTAACGAAAATAAAAACAATTATTAAATATCGCTACTCGTAAATCATCATTAATGTTCTTTGTTACTTCTCCTGTTGTCAATTATTAATAATAATACACGCACTTTACTTTATTGATGTTATACATTTTGTCATGTCACAGTTATATTGCATTTTATTTGTTTCATAGCAACGGATCCTCACGCGACTGTGTAATTTTTTCAACAGTAAGATCATAAGTGCTCAACTATTGTCGGAAAGATTTTTTTGTATGAGCACTGGTTGCTTGGCAATTAAACGAGATCAAATTGACGAAAAGACCCGAGCGCGAAGCGCGAGGGTTCTTTTCCCAAGAATTTGATCGAGTTTAATTACCTTTTAGCAATCAATGCTCATACAAAAAATCTTGCCTGACAAGAGTTGAGAACGAATGATCTTCGGTTGGAGAATTAACTGAATGAAGCGTTAAATACGTCAAATTTTTTACTTTTGTCAAAATGACATTTGATTTTTTTAAATATAGGTTGCTAAAACAATGAGGTAGCGGCAAGAAAAGTACCATGCATTCTTTTCAGTGTAAGAAACTTGTGATTGGTGCATGTGACACTGTTCTTAATGTCTGATTGGTCTACAACACTATGAGGTTAATTATCAAATAAAATAATTCCAATTGTAATACAAAGTTACAGAGTCGCTTTCTAAAGGGGTATCGAACAAAATCAAATACAGCATTCGAGAGTAAGGTCACATTCGTTCACTTCGAACACGCAATTCGCGTGAACGAAAGTTTCACCTTCCTCACTCTTACTGTAAATACCTAACTATTTTGTGTACTTAATATTTTTTACGCATTTAACAATTTTCGACATTTCCAAGTTTCATGACTTTCAGCAATCGTTACCTTTTATACCTTTGGCAAAAAAAGGATACCTACCTATTGTTAAAGCATATGTTTTCATCAAAATTTCAAATTACATAATGGTAAATTAAAAAAAATGTTTTACGTTATGAAGGGATTGAAAATAGCAAGTTATAAAAACCACTACAGCGTGTCAAACGAGAAGTTGCACTTGAAATGCGCAGAAAAGGAAACAAGATAGCATTCGGAGCACGTGAGATTCACTTATAAACGGTTTCCTACTTCGTCGAAGTACACTCAGTACACCCACTTTCTTACATTATTTACAGAACTTCTTATGTACTAATCGTATATATAAACATAAATTTGCTAGTGCGTAACCTGCACTCAAGTGCAACTTCTCGTTTGACAAGCTGTAAAAAGTAAAAATGCAAGGCCCCTGATTTAGAAGCTTGTATCTCGGTAATTAGCAATCATAATTTAATGAAATAAACTGAATTTAAAAGATCATTTATTCCTACAAAAAGGTCTACAGTTTTAAATTTGTGCAATAATTCGTTAATTTTCTGTATCAGTGTATGTGCAAAAAAACGCTAATTATGACTCAAATCGTACAAACGCTCGGCTTTCAAAATTAATTATGGATATATTATTGAAACTGAGTGGTAGATATTTATATATTTGAAAAATGTGTACCTATTTGTCAGTGTGAGATGCTTTTGAGGCCAATTGGTTAATTAGTCTTAAAGTTATAATAAAAAAAACGACATCTTGTGTAACTGAGTACCTGATAGTTCGATATTAATATAAATTAACAGTAACATAAAAATTTAAACCAATTATGTTGTGGTCTAACATGATTAAAAAAAATGTCATTATACATGGTTTTTTTAAAAAGAAATTTGGAATAAACGATGGACGCTTAGTTCGGCGCGGTGAAGTGCAGTACGCGGGGAAACTGTTGTCGAACACTATTGCTACGAAGCGCATGGTTTTGTACAATGCAAAAGAATATTTACTTTGTTGTGGTTTACCGCCCGCTATTTACGATGTGGTAGATTACCTCTCCGGGAATATGTGCGCTTCTTTTTGTGATAATCATTACATTTACTTTGAATTATAAGAAAACAAATTTTGTTTTCAATAAAGGAATAATGCAGCTTGATTTCAGTAATACAAAAAAAACAAGAATTTTTTCTTTAGTTTCCGTGTATTGGAAAATATTCAATTTTCAGTTATAGCTCATAAAAACCAGTTAATTATATCAATAATCACCATTTATGGGCTATCGACTTTTGAGAAGCATTTGTGCTACAACATTTTGAAATTTGGTAACAATTTATGGAACAATAACACTTTGAGAAAGAGAATGTTTTCTGCCTAGGCATTAGCACAGGATTTAACGAGGCAGCCATGATTTTTCGTATAGAGTTATGTTCAAACTATAATTTGGTTATAGTTTGAAGCTGTTACTCGATAGGTACAAAACGTGCCAAAAAAATTAAAAAAAGCTTTCTGCCTAGGCATTGCACAAGATTTAACAAGGCAGACAATTTTTTTCTTTTTTAACTGTATAAAAGCTATGTTTTAAGAGTAATTTCATGCTGTTATTTGATAGCTACAGTAACGTGCCAAAAAATATTCAGGAGAGAGGGCATGGCGAATTTCTGCACAAGTTACGCCCAGGCAGCCAAAGATTTTATGGGTGGTCTGTATAAGTAGCTTTTAAAAATCATTTCATGCTGTTACTCGATAGGCCAGCTTTTTTGCAGCCAGCTCTTGGACTAATAGTTATTGGCGTTTTTTTGTTTTTCGATAAATCGGCATTAGTTTAAGGAATATTTTAAAAAATAGAACTTCTTTCAGCATTTGCTATCGGTTTTGTAGTTACAATAATTATTTTCTATTTTATCCAATAACAAAATGGCGATCCATCACCAATAGGTATACGTGTGTTTACCAGACTGACGGTGACGTCACGTACGTTTAAGGTCGTGCGAATGAATACCGCGGATTCGGCCATCCTTTCTAATAGTTTATATTCTAATAGTTTATAATCCTTGGGTAAAACCCATATTATCAGTTAGTGATTGGTATGGACTATATGATCGAGTAACAGCTGTAATAGCGTCATCTCCCCTTCCTCCCAGTTATTCTTCGCATGTCACCGATAAAAATAAAATAAGAAGGGAAAAAGCTCAGACAAAACCGTCCTACTAAAGCAAGGCTTCGCAGTATGTATATTAACAGGAGAAAAGAAAATACGATGGCGATTAAAGAAATTCAATGAAGAAGTTTTAGAAGAACTGAAAAAGAAGATTATTCCCTTATCAAATAAACTGATTAAGAATATATCAATGAACTACCGTTTTGTCACTTTCCTTATTTGGATTGGTACTTCTGTTGCCACAAACATCGGTATAACATGATTCGTAAAATGATTCTGGACGTTAAAGAACCAGGGCTGCGCCGAGTGTTAAAAGCTCGACCGCTTTGGTAGAGAAGGACCGTTCTAAAGTTCAACTTTGAAAGAGCAGATTACGTAACACGATTCGATTGCATTGCATAATCTCTACTCCTCTGCTATTAAGAGACATCACATATTAGCACGTAAAATATTTTATGAACAGATACATCATAATGCGGTTATTACAACCTTGGTTACCTGAACATAAACAACTCTTTATGGCCCGCGGGCCTCTTTATAGCCCGCGGGCCATAAAGAAACGTCAATTAAAATGACATTAAAATGACAATGGAAATAATACAACAACCTTGTTTACTGCTTTTACTATGGCAACAATTAAAATGGATACCTTTGTTTACTGCTTTTACTATGGCAACGTATTTTAATATTTATAGCAACGTAATTCAAGCGGCTTGATAAAGCTACTCAATTTTATGCGATATTTAAATTATTTGATATAAATCCTTATCTGTGCATAAAATAGTGTATGCATTTCTGGCGTAACTTGCTTTTATGGCCCTACAGCCTTTTTCTAGCCCTCGCTACCGCTCGGGCTTGAAATAAGGCTTCGGGCCATAAAAGCTTCTTTACGCCCTTGATGCATAAATAACTATAATACAGACTGACACCTGATTATCAAAGCACTCTTATCACACAAAATCTGTTGAACGGTGTGACTGAAGCATCTCAAAAGTATCAAAAATTATGCTTGCTTTGGCTTCTTCGTGTGTGGAATGTTTCTAGAGACTATAACAGTTTGACAATGGTGAACCTAGTAAATGAAAATGAATTGACGGGAGATTTTTAAATTTCGTACCCTTTTTGAATTTTTTTTAGTGCTATGCACGAACTGAAAATTTGGGAGGAAGAAAATTCAAGTATTTTTACAAAATCAACAATTGTATAGAATTTCCTATTTATCTGTATGTTCCATCAGCTGTTAGGTATAAAGCACCGATAAATAATTATAAGCAGGTGGCGCCTTTTGACAATTTCCCTGATGTAAACTTTGAGCTAGTAGACGATTGCCCAAAACGACCCCCGCTGACCAGAATTTGAGAATAACAACCCATCCCTATTCCAGTGAGCTAATTTACGGTAAACCTTTTGAGTTTATATTACGGCATATATCCTAAAGAGAATTGGTACGTGAAAGTGAATTTGACTCAAGGGGGAAAAGTTTGTGTGAGTTATGAGTTATTTTAGGAGTTTCTGTCAAACTTTTGGCCAGAAATAAATGGTAATAAACTGTTATAAAATATGATATATGTTCATTATTTCGGACTTGGATACATAAACAATTCATAACAAACTGAAGGAAACCGGCGTAGAATAAAGTTTAGAACAATAAAAGTTTACCATCAATATGATAAGCCACAAAAACTGAAACTAAAGATAGGAAATGAAATAATGAACATAAATTAAAAAGACGGCTTTCCAGATTTATCAGCTGAAACCGTACAATTTTACTAACTTTACAGAGGGAAGAACAAACTATATTAATTTTATTGCATTAATATCAGTTTCAAATATCTAATTTGTTAGTAAAACTTGTAATATTCCCTTTTATTATGTAACTTCGTACCTAGTATCGAAAATTAGATAGCGCCATTCACAAATGTCTGAAAGTCAAGTTTGAAAACGATCGAAAACAAGGGCGTCCTATGTTATTTCACTTCAGATAAACTGCTTTTGTTGGGTCTATTTAATTCGGAATTCGATTGTATAAGGGTTGTCAAAAGCAAGACCTACTAAAAGAACTTATTTCAGTAAATAATTCTAAGAGGATACTTGTGATGCTGCAGTATTATTTAACCAAAAACTATATAATTCTATAAGTAATTAACGTAATTAATATTCGAGAGGGATATAACATGAACACAAATTATGGAAATGTTTTCATTAGGTACATACTTTCAAGCATAGTTAGTGCAGGGAAGGTAATGTGATGTAAAAGCAAATGAAAATAGATGGTAAAACACGTAGAATTTGCCTGTGTAAAAGGGGAGATCCTTTTGAAGCAATGTGTGTAGTAATAGTTGACCTGAAAAGATAGCTGAAAGAAGAAGATGTGCGATAATGAGAGAAGGAGACAAGCAGTGTAATAGGTAAAGATTAGGGGTATTAGAAATTATGACAAGCATAAATGTACGACATTAAGCACGAAAGTCATCCAGTTTTGTGCAAATGTCGGACACAAAAGACAAAATTGTACACATAAGTTTACCTCATTGCAATTATTGTAGACACTGCATGGTACATCTGATTTTTTCTGGATTTAAAAAGAAACAATCAATCTATTACATTTATACAAACCTTAAAAGTACTAGAAAAAAATTACAAAATGCTACTATCATTCAAATCAGTTAATGAAGTTAAAAATGATAATAGTATTGATAAGAAAAGTGAATACGTACTTTTCGGTCTCTTTTGGTGAAGCTGAAGGTGGCGGTGTTTTCAAACTTTTAAAAGCCTTTAACCACTTATTTTTCATACTACCCGTTGATACCAACGACATTTTTCGTTCGCGCGTGGAATCTGAAGACTCCAATTTGTTTAGAAAAAGTTCTTTCTGCAAAGAAAACAGTGTTAAATAGCATAATCGGCAATTATAATTCTTACTAATGATTTATATTTAACTTTCGGCATTTTCGCTGTAAGTCCAAAAACAGACTACCTCCCCTATGGAAATATTATTTTGACTTGACAACCGCTCATTCCGTTTAATGTCAACAAAGAAAAATTATTGGAAATCAATTTATGTGTAATGAAACATTAAAAATAATTTCGAAACGATTATAGGTCAGTACTGTTAATTTCAATATAATCATAGTCAGATTCTTACCAATTGACTACGAAGGGATAGCCACCCCATTCTCTTCCACGATTTAATTTTGACACGTTTTTAATTACAAACGCTTTTGAAATAACACACGTTTATTAAAGCGTGTCACGCACAAACTTTCACTGATCACAGTCGAGCAAAAATTTAAAAGAAGTTCGATAACATCGGAATAATAAATGCCCTTATTACCCTGGAGCAATGCAGCGACCTAACCTACGTCAGAACGACGCGCTATATTGATAGGGTTGCTATGTTGCGCAGTTTCGATGTGCGCCGGGAAGTCTCCCGTTTAAAAATGAATGAACATTTTCTAGAGTGAAACGCAAATAAATTTGTCGATTGTAAATATGACTACCTTCTGTTGATTATTTTATCATACGATTAAAGGGAGAATGTAAACGTTTAAAATTATTACTTACACGATCGATTAAAATGAGAAGTTAACCAGCTAAAAATGCTCACGGGCATTATTAGAATCAAACTTGAACTTGAAAGCATTTGTTTCATGGCTTTAACCCACTATTTTTGAGTTATATTAAGTGTTTAAACTTTGTCAGCTATTTTGGAGCGGTTCCTCAAAACTTTGTTTTATCAGACATTCCTATAATACTTTATTTGGAATCTGGAATTAAAATCTAAAATTTTCGATTTTTGGGAAAAAATATCAAAACTTTGTCGGCCATTTTGAAGGTTTTCCCGTTGAGTCACGACAAGCGACAAAAAATTCTAGGCTTACTTTTTTTGATGCTCCTTCCGAATCTGAAGTCAAAATTTCAATATTTCTTAACACAAAAGGCGACATACACGCACACCCCCAACACCCGTACAGTCATGGCCAAAGTCGACTTGGTCTTGCAGTCTTGTCCAAAACAGCAACGTCATTAGCAAGACCAAAACTCGAGGTTGCAAGAATAAGACTAGCTCTGCAAGACATCGGCAAGAACAAGGCTATTAAGGAGATCAATGCAAGACCAATTAGTGCAAAGTCAAGACCAAGACCAAGACTTATGTGGTCGTATCTTGGTCTTGCGTTTGGTTATCACTAACCCGTACACATATTTCGGTCAAACTTTGCCAAAATAGGGTACTTCCCGAAGGAATTTTGTCTTCAAAAGATATTTACGTCAACTATTCGAATTTGAAGTCAAAATCTAAAATTTCCGATTTTTTTGCAATAAATATCAAAACTTTGTCGGCCATTTTGAAGGTGATTTCGTTGAGCTACGACAAGCGACAAAAAAGCCACATATGGAATTCAAGCTTTTCAAGTTTGCTGAAAATGAATTATAAAGTTGGCCTAAATTGGTCAATTGCTCCTCAAAGTAAGTAACGGTTTTATCCTCAGCCATAGAATAATTATTTTCATATTTGCACAAAATATAATTTACAGCTGAAGAAATGGTATCAACTGTAGCAGCTTATTTCCTTATTTGTTAAGCTCGGCGAAGTTGGGCCTGGAGTTCTATATCGCGTAGGTCAAAGAAATAATGAGATTTTTAGTTTGGGAAGAGAATGGAAATACTTTAATGCAACTTTAGAATCTTTAGTTTAACACAGAATTGAAAAGATTTGTTTTGTTTCACGTTCTGATTTTCTTCAATTGAGACGCGTTGGAAAATTATTAACCGTTGATGTTTTGGTAACAGAAGATAAGAAGGAATCAAAGAGAGAAAGAAATAAACTGCCATGATCATCTAACGTGGCAAACGTGATCATGATGGTGATAGAACCAAAATTTTATTTCTGTTACATTTCGAATACTTTTTGGAGTTCGAACTGGAACAAAATTGCAAAACGAACGACGTTTATAGATAATGTTAGTGAAATCATGGCGCCATGTTGATTCCATACTACGAAGCTAGATTTTGTATGTTATGTGTCATTTTCAACGTCGCGTCAAATTGAAAAAGTGAAGGTGAGGGACTTGAAACTTCAGCATAGAAATGTTATAAATGTCATTTCTATTAAAACGAGACAATGGCACGAAGCCGTGTATGGATAAGATATCCTGTCCCGTTTCCGATATAAGCAGTTTAAATGAGACAGAGAATCCAATAATGATGACTCAAAATATAGAAGACTTTTAGAAACACAAACTGAAGAAATCTTTAATAAGTTTGGCGGTTGGATAGGATCACCAGCTATTTTGTGATCGTGCCAAATAAACAATAAAGTTTTGGGAGTTGTGAAAACAACTAACATTTTTATTTACAAATATGTACAAGTGTTAACAATGCGGAATGCGGTTAATGATGGAGGTCGGTCGCCGGAGGGTAAACCGGTTCTGAAATGCAGGCAGACGGGTCGATGTAGACGGACTGGTCGGTGTTGGCGGCTACGACTTCTGACTCTGACTGGTTTCTGTGGCTAACAGCGTTTGCTTATAAAGGATTCTGGCCGGTGTCGACGCGTTGTCATTGGTCGGCCAATGAGAATCAATCGTTGCTCAGTAGGCAAGCGACTGTGTAGTAGGATCATGTGTGGTCGCCACAATAAGAATAAAGATTTCGTCGAGATAAACCTGGATACACCACTGGGACCTTCTCAAGAGTCCATATAAAAAGGAACTAAAAACAAAGAGAAATATAGGTATACGAAACACTTGCAAGCGGTTATAGTACATGAGAAGCGACCCCACAATTAGGTATGGCTCAGAAAATTCTACTTTTGCACATCTGCAAGGTTCCCGACCTCATTCCCTGAAACTGTCTTATCTTTCTAAAACTCAAGGAAACACTGTTGCTGTGGTTTTCACGCGATCTTGGTGTGTTTTTTCAATGTATATTCTCCATCTGACTTTTAAAACGAAAGTGAAGCTCAGAAACTTAGCAAATGTTTTCGTTCCTGATCTGGACATCATATTATGTTTTAATTGAGTGGTTGATTCGTGCATTTGACCCTCTACTTCTTATTCCATGAACCAATGTGTTGTGACGAATGTGACCATTTGCAACAGGGTGACTCAATATATGAAACAAGTGCATCGTGGGATGCAGTTTTGTTTTGTCACAGTTAGATAATCAACACACAAGCTGGTCGGTGCAGCATCATGTCTACGTGTGTGAATTTTTAAATGCAAAAATGTTGTGCAAACGTTCCTACCTTTGAGAAAGGAAGGTTGCTACACAATGGTAATGTTACTTACTGTATGCAGAATTTACGTATAAGACAATAACAAGTGTAAAATGTTGACACCACATTATTAATAAACACCTAAGATTATATAAGCTATTCTGTATTTACATAAATATTAAACGCTAACATACATAATAAGTTAATAACATAAACCCATATAGGTAAAATAAATAATAATTGATGCTCAAGGCGAGGCTCGATTTGGTATTTTTTATCATACTGATGGAGGTAATTTGTCATGAGTGACAGTATATGAACCAAGACAAAATGTAATCAGAAACTCATTAATCACAAAGTTTTCTAATAGATGACCATTAATCAAGATAAGAATTAAGAAAGAACAAAGAATGCAATCTTTGCATATATGGTGTAGGCATTTAAAATAGAAAAGTAAGAAACTAAATTATATCTAAAGAAAAAAGTCGAAAGGTAAGAAAAAGTAACAAGAGTATTGCTTAAAACGAGTGCAAAGACTATAAAGGAAGAAATGATTCACATGGAAGCAAGGTTAAGAAAAAATCAAGAGGGCACTAGGACATTAGGAAAGAGGAATAACTAATCAAAAACTAGATTAAGTTTTAGGACCGATCAATTACCACAAGTGGACCAGGCTATAGAAGGATTAGAAAAAATTGATCACGAAGTAAAAGACAAATTGTAAATTAGCGTAAGCAAATTTTAATTTGCAAGTGGAGGTTATACACATTACTTCTATTGTACAATTTACTCGGGAAGAATGCCTTATGTGGACCCTTTTGCTTAACAACATTTTTCCGATGTTTCGTAAGTGAACTAGGAGAAATACCTATAGCTCTATCATTAATAGTGAAATAAGACACACCAACCTTTCCAGCATCAGGAGTATCGAGCTAAAGTGCCACGGAGAGAATTACGAAGATAAAATGTCAATCCATCTGTGAATATGCCAATCGAAAAATGCAATCAAGTAGTGTTTCTAATTGCTGTCTGCCAAAATCTTCCTGTATTTAAGGAATAGATTGGGAGTAAGAGACCCGGGAAAAATGAAAAAAAAAACGGCCGTAAAATAACAACGAAATTTAAGCATCACGACAATGCGCTGCCCCACGTCGCTCGCACTGTAGTAGATTTCTTTAACGATCGCAGCATCGTAACTGTATCCCACTCACAGTACAATCGAAATTTGGCTCCCTGCGTCTTCTGGTTGTTCCCCGAACCCAAATTTCCACACAAGGGATGGAAATTAAAGACCAATCATGAGGTCAGCATGAAACTCGAGAAAGTGATGGTCGGGCGGTCGTATTTAAAAAGTGACAGGAACAGTGGCAAAGTGTGTTAGATACGAGGGGGTTAATTCAAAAACGATGACGCAAATTTAGAAGACCGAATAAATATTTTTTTAGGCGGCTATTACATAAATAGTTGTTTTACGTATCTTTTGAAAGCCGTAAAGTATAACTTTTTTTTAAACATCTGTCATAAACAACTTTACGGCCGCATTTACTTTACAACCGCTTTTTGTTGTCCAGGTGATGGAGCAAAGCACTCTGTAAGTGACATGAATAATCAAATATATGATTGTATTTGTCAGGTAACTGTCACTGTCAAAATTATGAAATTGATTTTTAAATTAAAGTTTATATCTTTTTGTGATATTCGCCTAAAAAATGTTGGGTGCACCTCGGTTAAAAGTTCTTTTTTAGCCTCATCTGATTTGTTAGCATCGGCTTTCGCCTCGGCTGCAATCATCAGATTCGGCCCAAAAAGATCACTTTTACAACCTTGATACACAAATAACTATTTTTCTATAGCAGATGTTAAACTATTTGTTCATCTACTCGTTTGAGTAGATAAAGTAGCACTTTAACCGCAATGGTAGATAAAGTAACACTTTAACAGCAAGGACAGATAAAATGGTTTAACTCATAGTAACTAAGCAACACAATTGCGATTCTTGGCCCAAAAAATTTTAATTTACTTTGTGTAGAGTTTTTTCATTACTTTTTGAACATTCATCGTAGCAAAAATTTGATATTATCCGACCGAAAGAAGTTTTGACACCCATTTCATAAACACCATCGAGACCGATTAATAATAATCCTCTGACATACTGCTGCAAACGAAAGGGATTGTGCTGTTACTGTTACATGCGTATATTACCACCCTATGTTCTCATCGTCAATGCAAAATATTATAAGCAGTAATCCAAATAAATGCGAGCATTTAGTTGATTTATCCGTTAGAGGTGGATTATAAATGACATAATCATACAAAAACTGCTATCAACAATTTACATTTTTAACACCTACTAACTTTTCATTTACAAAGGTAAATTTTCAGCTATACAAGCATTTGGAATTTAAATATCGTCGGGAAGTTTTCTTTTCAAAATAGGTAGAAAGGAAATTTTCTTCTTAAATATCCTTTTTCTTTTATCTTATATTGGCCATACTTCTTTATACGACATGTAACATCTTTTGAAGTGCAACTATGAAAGGTTATTTGAACGTAGAACAACTTTGAAGTTTCAAGATCAATACTTAGGTACATTAAAATTATCTTATTTTCCTATGCGGTAACTCGTAAAATAAAATAAAACCAAGATTATCCTGATGTAAAAAAACTCAGTAATCGTGAAATACAATTTTCCAATTTCAGTCTTATTCGTATGAAAAATGAAAAGTATTTTTCAAATGTCTGTCCAATTCAAGATGCCGCAAACAATATTAAATCGACAAACAGGATCGCGAATCCTTTCGAGATTCTGCAGGTAGAAAGCATCGATTTCAATTGCTAACAACGTAACGATGTTTAATAAGGATATTTGATCTAACACGTTTCGTAATTACGGATCGTAGAACAGAAGGAATTAGTTACGTAAGTAATTATATAATGAGCTTAACCGTGGGTACATTTAACGCCTTCTTTTTTGAACAGTTTCAGTAAATTCTTGCCAAAACAACTGAAATTATAATAATTATTATATTCGCTAATCGCAAAATGTGGAATTAATGGAGATCTAAACTTATGTAAGGATGATAATTAAACTTAAATTAGTTCATTCCCAGAAGAGACGATATACATTTCCAATATCGTGTAATTTCGTGAATTTTACGCAAAATTTGACATTTAATGTGTACTTTTACGTAAACTGTGGGCAAGTCAGAATAACAATACATTTTGTAGTGTATTTGAGCACTTTTTTAACTTACATACCTATTCAATTATCATATTAATTAATTCGTCTGCATGTCTGTCAGTGTGTCTGTGTGTTGCACGATGTACAGGGTTTAGAAAGCTGGAAGTGGTGTCATCGTATAGGAAATTATTTGCTGATTCCAAATTTCTGGTAGATTTTTTGATCTGATCACCTGTTATCACTACCGTAGACTATTTAAAACAGAATTGAAACAT
This sequence comes from Pyrocoelia pectoralis, assembly GCA_036250285.1. Lineage (NCBI taxonomy): Eukaryota > Metazoa > Arthropoda > Insecta > Coleoptera > Lampyridae > Pyrocoelia > Pyrocoelia pectoralis. The sequence continues at coordinate 33,591,578 of CM070077.1, forward strand.
GGAACGATTGGGCAGAATCCATAGTTTGCGGTCAGGTTAGATTAATTTTTTGACCGCAAACTATGGATTCATACTATGCGCACCGAGCAAATTTGGTCAGAAGATTTGAAAAATTATCGCTACAGAGAAAAAGGATCAACCTTAACCCTTTAACGGCTAGCGTACCCAAATGGTAACACCGACAGGCGCACGTATTTTCACTTCCTACACTTTGTTTACTCCGAATAAGAACTGCATTCTTGCAGTTTATTGCAGGCACGTGGTCCATAATGTGAAGTGATATTGTTGCAAAGTAATCAGAAACCATAGAAATCTGTTATCAGTATGTTGTTTTAGGACAAATTTCTACTTCTAGAAAATCGTGGACATAAGATTTGTGTAATCATATTATTTTTTCGTGTCCGGACACTTAATCACGCGACACATAATCATAGGACATTTAAACACGGACGGTTAAACACGCCGACACTTAAACACGCGGACATTTTAACACATATACATTTAAACACCGAGACATATAATCACATGGACAAATAAACACCTTGCCCTTGAAGTACATTCGCAATATTAATAGCGTGATAAGTAACGTACCTGCTACTGTTAGGCATCCGGTTTGGTTCATAACATTCTGACCCCTGATCTAGCCACTTGGCGAACACTAAACGACGTTTTTACTAAAAAAAAATGCTAACCTAAGCGTAGTTTGTCACAAAAGCCCTTAGGTTATTTGCAGGTTTAATATATTTTTTTACAAAAACGGGAGTTTAACACTAAAAACGACGTCGGAAAGCTCCGCCAAGTGCATCCGGAAAATGTGTTTATATGCCCATGTGATTATATGTCTCAGTGTTTAAATGTCTATGTGTTAAAATGCACGCGTGTTTAAGTGTCGGCGTGTTTAACTCTCCGTGTTTAAATGTCCCATGATTATGTGTCGCGTGATTAAGTGCCCTAAATCCTATTTTTTGTATGAGTAATTTTCTCCGTGGGCTACTTCTATATTCCGTAGAATATACTCCAATCTTCATGTATTTGTTTTCAAATTAGTTGTTGCTCTTATAGTTTCCCGGTAAATCGCCCTTATTTTTTACTGTTACCGTACGGTAACGCTAGCGTAATGTGATATCAAAAATGGCAATTTCCTGTACAGGCGAGGACATACACTAGAATAAGCACTGATTTGGAGGCAGATGAAATCTTCATAGAGCCGCCAGCTGCGGAAAATGTTTTGACGGACGAAGACTCTGGGGATGAAGATGAAGGTGGTTTGCTAGACAACCTGAGCAGAAGGCAGCTTACAGCACTGGCTGAAGTTCGTTTCGTTGGTGGTGAGGATGGTGAAAATGCAGCTGCAGGTCGACCAGGGAAAGAAGACATTACGTGGGTTGACGGAGATGTGATGCCTAGAGCAAACGTATTGCCGATTAGCAACTATGGTGAATTCAAAAACATAACCCCTCGTGAGTTGTTCGAAATGTTCATTGATGACGACATAATTTCATTCCTCGTTGAAGAATCGAAATTATATGCATTATTTTGCAATCAGCCGGACCCAAAAATTACTCCTGATGAAATGCGATGTGCTATAGCCATTCTGATTCTCAGTGGTTACAATACACTGCCAGGCAGAGATTTCGACTGGGATTCGAAAAATGATTTAGGAAATATCATGGTCATAAATTCAATGAGGAGGGATAAATTTAGGCATATAAGAAATCGTCCAAAGTTATCTGGCCATGTTCCGAAAACCACTATGCGGTGCTGGGAGGCCATCCACATGTAGGAGCAGCGTTAGTGTCAACAGAGTGTCTGACGATGTGCGCTATGATGAAAAAAACCACCTTCTAGTCCATACTGAAGGTAAAAAGAGACGCAGATGTGCTGGGGAGGGTTGTTCATCAAGTGTCCGAAGCATGTGTATAAAATGTGGCGTTAGGTTATGCATAGAATGTAATCTCATATTCCATACCAAATAAAAGTTTGATTATTGAGAATCTCATATCTTTGACTCTTCATCTGGCTAGCGTTACCATATGGTAACGCTGATTTTTTGTAAATAAAAATTATATTACTATGAAATTTGAATTTTTTTTGCCTGAATAATAAACATTGAACACATACAATTCCCATATGCATTTGCACTTGACAAAAAAAAATTTCGCCGTTAATGGGTTAATATATGGTTCAACAGCACCTGCCTTAAAGAAGAAATCATCCCGAATTACATCCACCGCAACATTAGATCCCTCGTCAACACCCCTAGTTCACAAAAAGCCATCAAACAAGCCCACTTCACTTGGCTTCGTACTGAGATATCCAAATGGTATGGAGAACGTGACGCCATCGATCAACCCATCTACCTTCTACATCTACACCTAGCCCACATCATCCCTCCGTTGGATTGGAACTTCATCCTCAACAGAGTTAAAGAAAACGTCTCTTATTTTGGTAAAATGTTATCAGATAAACTTGTTAAAAAACTAGATGCCCTCTCTCATAACAAAACCTCGAATCGCTTCAACCCTACTAACAAATTCTCCTGCCACAAATTCCATCCTAGAGTTTTAAATCTTAGTAATCATATATTTAAAGAAGAAGAGATGGCCTTATTGAACAAAGGTTTAAAATTTGCCCCCTGCAGGACCTTTAACAATGAGAAGGTCATTCAGGAGGTAGCTACTAGTTGTGATGCTATCATTTGCTCAGTTACTCTTCAAGACCCGAGCTTGATTAAAGCGGAAATCACTAATACCATCAAAACGTTTCAACATAATCAGTTACATAAATCTAAATTTAGTCAAGGCCAATTTGGTGCCTCCATTCATGTCAAAAAGTTATCTAAATTGTTCAATGGGGCCAATCCTTCATTATTATGTACTAAAACGGATAAGGGTAATTGCTGTGTTAATTTAAATAAGCAGGATTATATCTCCAAGATCAGTGATTTCATCGGCTCCCCTGGTTTTGTTGAATTAAAGTCTAACCCTACTATCAATTTCAGTAAAAAAGTACGTCAAATACTGTATTCCCATCGCGATGTGTTGCTCACTCTTAATACTAACTATAAAACCCTCCTCATAATGAATCCCCCCCCCCTCCTGTACGGTCTCACCAAAATTCATAAACCCACCATCCCCATTCGCCCTGTTGTTAGTTTCCTAAATACTCCTGTCTGCAAACTCACTTCTTGGCTTAACCATTCACTAAAAACCCATATTACCCTTCAACCTAATTTTTCTATAAAGAACTCGGTGGATTTGACCACCAAACTTAATGCCATCAGTTTCCCGAACCATTTCTCGATGATTTCCTTCGATGTGGTCAACCTATTTCCGAACATCCCTTCTAAGGACTGTATAAACATTGTTTCCCATCTACACTCTTCAGATCTATCCGACTCCCAAGTCCATTGTATTTTATCTCTCCTCAACTTGAGCGTCCAACAAAATTTTTTTTTAGTTAACCAGAAGTTTTACTCCCAAACGGAAGGTCTGGCGAAGGGATCTAATCTCTCCCCCATATTGTCAGAGATTTTTATGAATCATTTGGAAAAAACCTTCATCACTACTTCGAAATTTTTCAACGATTATATTTTCTTTTGGGGCAGATACGTGGATGACATCATTTGTCTCCATACTGCTGAGGATAAAGACATCAACCGTTTTTTAGATTTCCTAAATCAAATCCATCAGAACATAAATATCACCTCCGAAAAAGAGATTAACAACACCTTACCTTTTCTGGATGTCATGCTCACGAAAGTTAACCATCACATCGAGTTTAGTATATACCGTAAACCGACCACCACAGATACGCTCATTCCCTATGATTCCTCTCACCCTTTCTCACACAAAAAGGCGGGCCTCAACTCCCTGATTCAGAGACTAGTTTCCAACATGTCGCCATTTTATTTTAATCCCATTTAATTAATTGTTATTATATAATTTTGTTTCACCATTGGTTAAGGTTAGTTACCTGGTGTCTCAATAATTATACATCAGTCAAAATGTTACCACCTGCCAGTGTTTGCCCCTTACTGGTAGTTTCAGTGCCTTCGGGTGCTATAATCTAAAAACATAACAATTTTTCATTCCATCATTAAATATATTTGCTGAAGGGGAGGTTGTCGACGATTGGGCAGTTTGAAAATTTGTGTTACTACCAAGCAACCAAAAAGAAGACAAATGACAATTAGATCATATCGTAAATGGTTAAATAGTGTAAAGAACACAAAAAGGAATATAAAAAGGCAGTAGCTAAATTTAAAATAGGAATAACTCAGGGGAACCAAATTTGGAAAAGCAAGGGTCAAGAGGTAGATGTCTATTTTGCGAGGTGGAACATTCGAGAAACGTTATGAATCGTTACACGTTGAACAGTGACCCAAACAGAATATCTCATAATAAAATAGAAACTAAGTCACTGGAAACGTAATTACGATAAATGAAGAACCCGCAAGAAAAGCTGTATATTTATTGAAGAATGGACGTGCTCCTAGTCCGGAAAGTATACCGACAGAGCTGAGGTTAAAGTAAATTATCATATTTGCTTTCAAATGGTGTATAAATGGACAGACTTTAAAGTACGCATGTTCTTACAGTGTCCTTGGTGTTCCTTAACCCTTTCACATTCAGCAGTCAGGCCTGGAAAACCTAGACTCGCCACCACTAAGAGGATGGATAAAATCATCCCAAAAATCCTTGTTTTGGCTCACAAGGAAAAAGGCAAGACTGTGGAACAATTATAACGATGCGGTATAAGTAGAAAACTAGTTATTTTGACAGTTCGAGGAATCGCGAAAGCCTCCAATTACCTATTTATTAACTTTCCTTCAGTGTCAGGGTTGCCCCAGAAGGCAAACCTTCAAATGTTTTCTACAAGGAAGTGGTTTCTCTTTGAATTCGTATCACGTCTATATGAACTGCCGATGGGCCATTCGTTAGAGAACAAATAAACTGCGGATTTCTAAGTTCCTACATTATTTGCATATCTTAACAGCTTAAAATTAAAATTAATTCATATAAACAAGGACTCAATGCAAATTGGCAACCGCGTGGAAATTTTGATGCGGAAAAGCTCGTTTCATCTACCTGCCCGAAGCTTTTGGTTTAAAATTTGTAATAAGTACCTACATTAGAAGAGAAAGAATACGTATAAAATAAGCAAAACGTTCATTAAAACATAAATTAGGCACTTAAAATGAAATAATTACGACATTTACAAACTCCAAAAACCTTCGATAAACAACTTAATTAAGATAATGAAGGACGAAGGCAACGTTTCACTCATAATATCAACTTAGGAATCTTATTTTGTTTTATTTAAGAGTTGCCTTAAGCATTCAATTAAATTCTTAAAGATCACCTCAAAATAGAATGTACGAGCCAGCTTGTAAATTGTTCTTTCCATAACTCATTATATGATGAAACCTTTTATGTAGCAGTAAAATATGCTTAATTAAGAAATATAAACATGCGGCTCTACAAAATCTTTCTTTTTGCTAAATGAAATGTACTAAAGGGTACTTATTTTCTTTATTCTAGACTTGTAGCATTGACTAATAAGATTCTTCAATCAACGCTTGTAGGTTATTTTAGGCAAATTGCAGTTTAAACGTATTGGCAATAATTGAAAAGAAGAAACGACCTAAAATGTTGTCGAAAAAACGATCGAATTTACGGTACCGTCAATTTACAAAATCGGCCAATTTTCCCACTGAGAAAATGCTGCACTTATTTGAATAATTTGAAGAGTGCCCCCCCCCCCCCCCCCCTTCCAAACCATTTAACCATTTTTTAAGGCGATACTGTGGATTACTGAGTTGTAAAAATGAACGTAGCGTCATGATTACAGGATTGTCAAACCTCTTCGCTCAGATATCACGAGTATTGTTGTACGAAATTGACTGACATCACTAACTTGACTATCACAAGTTTTGTGCTCGGTTCCAAAGCTCTACAATAATGTCCACAAAAGGAAGAACTTTGGATTGCCAAGGGATGAAACATGGATAAAGTGCATCAAAGGGAAGACCCAAACACCAGCCAATAGAGAGGGCCACACTCAAACGTAGACTTTGTCTCATACATTTTCCACGTAAAAACTACTATTTTTTGGGCACAGTAAATGAGTATAGAAGTAGTATAGAATTAAATTTTTTTATTGGTGATTTATTATTATTTACTTAAGTAGTTTAATTTAAAATTATGATTTGTGGGATCATGGATATAAGTGTATTGTTTTAAATAATTGGTATTTGTGTAATTTATTTTATTACTTTTTTATTATTAAGTATTCTTTTTTTTATTGGTAACTTTTATAGTTATGAATTATTTAATTATAATTGAATATGAATTAATAAGATTTAATTCTTTTATTATTTACTTGACGTTATCATTTGATTGAATTTCATTATTTGAGTTTTGTTTTGTTTATTTCTTCTATGGTACTTTTATATAAGGAGGAGCCCTCTATGTAGGATTTGGAAAAACATTGGAGGAGCATGATCAAAATTTAGATGTTGTTTTAGATAAAATTTCAAAATGTGTGCTTACCTTGGATTTGGAAAAGTCGCAAGTTGTGTGCATTTTCTGGGACATGTTTTAAGTCAAAAAGGTATAGAAGCAGATGGGAAACAGATTCAAGCTATCTCTAATATGAAATATCCTCAAAACTGCAAAGAACTACAGAGATTGGATTGGAATGATTACCTATTTAAGTAAATTAATTCCAAACCTCTCTACAGAAACTTCTGTGCTTAGGAAACTTTTAAGTAAGAAGAATGATTGGAAATGGGCATCTAACGAATCAAAATGTTTTAACAATTTAAAACAGCTGACCACATCATCACCTGTACTAGCGTATTTTGACAGTAACACTCTCGGTTGATGCAGAGTCCATAGGGCCTGGGTGCCATGATCAACCAAGAGGGTCGTATAATTGAATATACTTCTGCAGCTCTCATACCAACCCAACAAAGGTACATCATATTGAAAAGAAGCTTCTTGCAGTTGTATATGGTTGCGAGCGTTTCCATTATGACACATTTGGGCACAACATCAAGATCAAAACAGATCATTGACCTCTTCTCGGTGTCCTTAAAAAACCATCCTCACTATCCCCAAGAATTCAACGACTAGCATTTCGATTGCTTCGGTATGACTTCGAGATGACCTATGTTTCAGGAAAACTAATGCACGTGGCTGATACATTAAGCAGAGAACCTTTAAAGGACAATGTAAATACCGATTATCTTGATAAACATTTGAGGGTTTATTCTGTACTTTCAACAAACTCTGAAAACGAAGAAAGGTTGAAGAAAGCTATAGAAGAGTAACTCCGAAACAAGATTTACCGGCTTCATGTCGTTTGCTAATGGGCAAAAACTTGAGATTTAATGGCTAATAAAACCCTAAAACCTAGGCACCCAGTAAAAGGAGTAAAAGATAATTTTAAAAATAAGCAATTGGTACAGAAATAGTACATTGTGTATCGAGTAGGAAAAGCGTAACATTCCCGGACGATGTGAATATTGTTGGGCGAGGCGTCAGCCGAGCCCAACAACACAGAGTCGGGGAATGTTGCTTTTCCTACGAGGTACACATACTATTTTTCCGCTGATCGTTAAAAAACAGACTAAAAACATGGAAATTCTAAAAATTATTTTATGAAGAAAAGAATAAGCGATGCCTTGAAAATATAACGAACGTCGGTATCCATGGAGAAGTACATTTCTTTACAGTACAGAAATGAATCTTTAGAGTACAGAAATGAATATTTCCTTACAGTAATCGTTGGCTGCCTAGCAACGACTATATGCACCGGAATCTTGTCCTTTTCCTTTCAAAATTCTGTCAGAAATGTCACAATTTTTGAACGATCGGCGGAAATAGTACATTGTGTATCGAGTAGGAAAAGCGTAACATTCCCGGGCGATGTGAATATTGTTGGGCGAGGCGTCAGCCGAGCTCAACAACACAGAGTCGGGGAATGTTGCTTTTCCTACGAGGTACACATACTATTTTTCCGCCGATCTTTAAAAAACAGACTAAAAACATGGAAATTCTAAAAATTATTTTATGAAGAAAAGAATAAGCGATGCCTTGAAAATATAACGAACGTCGGTATCCATGGAGAAGTACATTTCTTTACAGTACAGAAATGAATCTTTAGAGTACAGAAATGAATATTTCCTTACAGTAATCGTTGGCTGCCTAGCAACGGCTATATGCACCGGAATCTTGTCCTTTTCCTTTCAAAATTCTGTCAGAAATGTCACAATTTTTGAACGATCGGCGGAAAAAATATTATTTTGGTACAAAATGGAATTCGAGATTGGAAACCTGGAGTAGTCGTTAACCGGACAGACCAATACTACACGGTTCGAGTAGGGGAAGGGGAATATCGCAGAAATAGGTCACATTTAAGATATTCCCATGTAGCATTTAATATTGCTGTAATATTGGCATTTCATTGTAAATATATTGTAGAATATTAATGTACAATATTGTCACAACATTGAAATGTGAGCAATTTTACATATTGGCTAAGTATTACTAACCAACATTATTTCAATATTGAGGAAAATATTTATACAAATTGGCTCATTATTGTTTTGTGATGTGTCCCAAAATAGTAGGAAAGGGGGTGGTCACCTGCACCACCCCAGAGCCCTAACTGTTCCGAAGGACTATTTCCAAGTGCGCAGCGCCTGCGGGGCTCCATGTGCTCCGGTGGTTCCATCCCCAGGACGTGTAGACTCGGAGGAGATCGGTGGTCCTGAAAAAGGCTTCTGCTTTATGCAGGACTCGAACCATCGATCACCCGGTTACGAAGTCAGCCCTGACACAACTCCACTGCGGAAACTTATATAACTTTGGAATTTAAAGTTGATCACTATAAAATATTGAGGAGGGTGTGCATGTTATATTTTGATTACTTTGATATCTCTAAATTGGCGAAAGTTAACTTTTTTAGGCTGCCCCATGAAAAAACGCAGTAACTGCATAAAACGTCTTTCGTAGAAAATTACAATTTTATGAAATTTTTCAGCCTACCCAAACTAATACTACTACACATTTCAAATTTGCACTGAATCATTAAAATTAATTTGTAAAGCTTCCTTTCTTGCCTATAACCATTTATTTTAGGAAATGTGAGTAAGGCGCAATAAACTTTGTTTTACTATAGGATTTTTTACAGTATTCAAACAAACTACCTGTATACAACACAGTAACTTACCTTGCTTAAAAAATGGGTCAAAAAGGTCTCTACGTCAAAACACGTTAAGTGCTTTTACTGTGTTTTATCTTGGGAAAATATCATAAACTGCAAACTGATGCGTGTTTTAACCAGGTAAAGTAGGGCACAAATAAAAAAAATAAAACCAAATGGAAAGTTGAAACGAATATATTAATCAGTCTTATGAGAAACAACGCCAACTCATTACTACTTACCCAAATAAAAACACAGTAAAAATCAATTACTTTGTTGCACTGTCAAAGCAATTTCTTTCAAATACCCATATAAAACACAGTAATTGCAACCAAATGTAGTTACTGTGTATTTCTGTGGGAAAGGTAAAAATTATCTTTAAATGAAATGAAGTAATTACATTTACCACAAAGAAACACAGTAACTGTAAAGTAGTTACTGGGTTTTATAATGGGCATTAGCATTTACTGTGTTTTATAGTAGAACATTCAGTTCGGTCGAAACAGTTACTGTGTTTGGACACTACAAAATCTTGAAAAATATTGTCACTTTTGCCAGTTTTAAACGGGAATTATACGATACGTTACCTAGTAACTCCAAAAATTGGAAAAACACATTTTTTCAGGAAATGTCAGTTGCTGTGTTTTTTCGTGGGACATACATCGGGCGAATTTTGAGAAAGTATCATAACGTTATTATTTCTGAATATTTTTTCCATTTTTGATTTGATTTCAAATATCCGGTAATATTGAAAACACAGTATTGTTATGTTATTGATAAATAAATATTGACTTTATATTGTATAGCAATATTTACTAAATATTGTAAATATGTATACTATATTACTTAAATATCGATTTTCAATATTTAGTAATATTGTACACGCAATATTGGTACATTGTTGTATGTACAATATTTGAATTTACATTGAATATCAATATTTACTTAATATTACAAATATGTATGTTATATTGCTTATAGATTTTCAATATTTAGAAATATTGTACACGCAATATTGGTACTTTATTGTGTGTACAATATTTGAATATACATTAAATAGCAATATTTACTAAATATTGCAAATATTGTTCTAATATTCACTAAATATTGTATTTCCGATATTTGTATAATATTACAAAAATATATTGGCGGCAGTTCGACAATATTGCCCCAATCTCTTTTTTACACTATGTACCTTAAAAACAAAATGTAACATTAATCAAAGCGTCTTTCATATTGAAATTGTAGAAGGTGACTTAAACTCGGAATAGCTCCACATGAAACAACCTCGTATCCACCAAAAACGCTACTGCTGGTTGAGGTTGTTTCTAGGACCAACATTTGTCATGTTTATAGAATCACTAATGGAATTGAAAAGGAGGTGTTCAGCATTAACCTTTAATATTGGCTAGGCGTTTAATAAAATTTGGCACGAGAGCTTATACGACAAAATTTTCTCCTTTCTAAGAAATATTCAAAAATCTTGTAAGCTTATACAAATATCTGACTGATATTTGAGAATCAAACAAGGTGATGCCCGAGGAAAACCTAAGATAGTGTATTGGGATCAGTTCTACATCTCTTGTGCACTAGTGGCCAGTCTACACTAGCCATTGAAGACAGAAAAGTTATAAACAGCTGTTACCGAGATCAAGCACAAACCAGCTCCATACGAGAACACAGCTAAATATCTTGGTATCATCATTGTCCAAAATCGCACGCCCAGGTAAAACTAGGCGAACCAAAGCTAAAGATTGGTCGATTTTTAGCCCTGTGGATTTTGCTTTATCGAGCCACTTGGGTTTATGGTATTCATTTTAGAGTTGTGTCAGTCAAGGCAATCGAAATATCATTCAATGTTTTCAAATTAAAGTACTAAGTGTTATCGTTGGTGCTCGTGGAAAATACAAAATGACAATCTACTTACGTAAGGACTAGTTGAAAGTGTGCTCAAAGTCATGAAGAAATCAAGGTTCTCCCTCTAGTAAAATAGCAACAATAAATTAATATTAAATAAACATTAAAACAGTGTCCAAATAAATACCGCTCAACGACTAACCAAAAAAGTACGAGAGTTTATTGTAAATTGGAGAGTATTTGTTTGTTCCCTTCTGTATTAACATAGTTTAAACGAAGTAATAGGTAAAAACAAACCATCGTTAATTGGATGTTTGAAATGAAATAAGTTTGACATTTCCAGTTTCAAAAACCTTCGATAAACACGTTAATTAAGTTAATTAAAAATGAGGAATTCTGTTTTCTCGTTTTATTTTAAATTTATTTATACTTATTTTCCTAAAGACTTAATTAAATTCCCAAAGCCGATCCCGTTAAAGCAATGGACGCGTTCCCTTAAAATAAAAACCTACTCCCAATTTGTTTTATTTTGTTTATCGAATAAAGTTGTTTTATCGAAACACTAGCAAAATAATAAGTGTAATAAATTAATACATCGCCATTACTACAGTAACTCCCAAAGTAGTAAAATTTAAGTAACAGTTACAACGAAAATCATTCAACACACAAATATTTTAATGATGAAATTCTCCATTGAATAAAATAATGAAAAATATGATAAATCACGAAACGGTCGTGATTTGAAATTTTATTGTATCGTAAAACTTTTTACGAGGTTATTAAAATCAATATGAAAATTTTGAAAGTGACGAAAATAATAAACTACGACTGAAAGTATCGCCCATAATTTAGAATGATTTTTTTAGCCATGCAATCTCAACTTGAAACGTGTTTGCTTTAATTAAACTTAATTAGTTTTACGAGTTCTTCATTAAAACAACTTTTAAAGACTTATTCTTCTACTCGGAGGGATCGTATACGTATTAATTAATGGAGGAAAAGTTTTTATATTATCCTACAAGCTCTAACACGATCCTGTCAACTGCGTTTATTAAAATACTAAAATAACTCACCTGAGAATTAATCGCACTGAGATGCATCTGAGCCACTCGTAGATCAAATCGTTTCATTGAGATATCTTCCTGTACCTCATTAACTTTATTATATAAAGCCGATTCAAGCGAACGTTGTTGAATACGTAGAAGAGTTTCTAAAGAGTCTTGTATTTGTCGTATTTGAGTATCTAGATCAGCAGATTCCTTTTTCAAAGCATCATGAGCCGGTTGTACTTGTACCGCCGAAAGTCGATCTATCACCAATTGATCTTTCAAGGGCGGTGGAACGTTGTCCTGTCAAGTACGAGAATTAGAACGGACTTGATTATCTTGAATGAGTACTTACGTTAATAATTTCAGAAGGGTCTGCACCGTCTAAAGCATCTGGTGGCGGAGGTTGAGGTGCTATAAAGGGTCGTTTCGTTGAAAGTCCTCTTCCTTGCGGTGTCGGCATCGATCTTGTCAAATGAACCAAATCGGATGTTGCTGAAATTGCTCGACACTGCGATATGAGATTTTCGTACCTTCTGTGTCTTTCGGTTGCCTGTGTTATGAAAATTTTGATTACGAAACATAATAATGTATGCAAAGAAGCTTATATAAATACATATAACCATCTAAGGGTAATTCAATTTGGTCTCCGTTATCTGTATATGAAAAACGGTTCTTTCGAGAGCAACATGGAATGTTTCTCCTGAGAGCAATGTATCCTATAAAGCTTTCATGTAACAAACTTTTAGTTTTTGGGTTGCCGTTTATTACGGTGTAGTGGACAGATTTTTTCCTAATTTACTGCTTTATGACGTTTAAGAAAGTAAGTTTATAAGATCATTTTAAAAATAACCTTTCAAAATTTTAAAACCGACCTGTAAGCGGTATTAACTAGGAAACGAAGAAGTTTCAATTAAAATTTATACAGATAATTTGTGATACATTTTGGCGTGGAGTGGAACGTTTTCCAATGGTGCATATTTTCCGCTGCTTTCCGACCTCAATTCTTCTCTTATTTTCTCATGAACGAGAAATAAATTAACGGCATACGGAACAACATTACCTTGAAATTTCCTTCCTTTAATTTAATGTTCCACCGTGTTCGTTAAAAACGGGTAGATTTTAGTTCTGGATTCGGCCGCAAGCCCTGAAAGCAATGAGCATATCATGGCCGATATGCCCTCTATTTTCTAATTTTTTTAAAAATCCACTTTACTTGCCATCTATACATGAATTGTACCTGGTGTAAAACTAAGAAAGGAGGCCGATCATTGCACAGAAATTATTTGAGATAGAACTTAATAAATGTGGCCAAGAAAAATGCTGGAAATAATTTTTTATACAACTGTCATTAAATAAAAGTGACATTTTTAACGGCTGTCAAGAGTGTTAAAAGATGACGTTTACAGAGTAGCATGTTAAAATAGTAGGTATAATACTAGTGTTATAGTAATTAAGGTATCTAGGGCGTTATGAACTAAATAACGCCTAAGGTCGACAGTGTATAGCCCAAGGGCCTCTGGCCCGAGGGATATACGTCGACCGTAGGCGTTGTGTTCATAACGCCCATGGTGTTTTCTTAACTTTATGTCATACTTGCAAGAAGTTGATTAAGATGATTAAAACAGATGATAACAATAAAATCAGGATAGACTGTCAGACTGACATTTAACATCCTTGACCGTATCTATGGCGATGAGGTATAATATTTTACATTTGCGGGCGTTATAAGCTAGCTTTATAAAAAATAACGCCCGTTGCTATGTAAAATCCGGTTGTCATGTAAAGGGGCGTTATTTAGTCATTAATGGTTCTTGTTTTAGTAGTTGTTATGGTGAAATAATACGCTAGTATGACATAAAAAATATTTTTAACACTAGCTAATAATAGAGCTGTAACCAATATTTGTTTTCTTTGTAACTAAGGTAATACGGCGTCACATATCACGCCCACTTAACCTCAAAATGCGGTAATAATTGTTGAAACGTCAAAAAATAATTAACTGACAAGAGACGTCAGTTTATGGAAATATGTATTAATTTTTGTCTTTTATTATCAAAATAGAACAGTTATACAAAAAACGTTGTATAATATTTGTGTTAAAAGTAACTTTTATTTTGTTCGTGAAATTGCTCCACTCGCTTCGCTCGTTTCGCAAACTTTTCACTCACAAAATAAAATAGTACTTTTAACACAATTATCATAAATAGCTATTTAATTTCCTATCATTGCCGCAAGAGGGCGTTTCACTGATTTCAAATTGAAATTCGTATTTTTTGAGCAATTTTCATTAGTAATGTATTTAAAAATATATGTATATCCATTGTAAACTAGCGATTAATATGTAAAGCTTTGTTTGATGAATTTTTACAATTGAAAATAAAGGGAGGGTGACGTGTTATTGACAAAAATCGTGTAACTTCGAAACGGGTTGCTTAAATTTGTCAAGAGTGATCCTGATGTAAAAAGAATACTTGATATTACCAAATGTTTTTTTCACTGCTATTGGAAGGGAAATTAACAAGGGAGTAATTAAACAAAAAGTTATGCCAATATTATGTCTCCTTGGCGACTTATTACTCTTTCAGGGAATAACAGAGCAGCCAGTGATTCATTTTTAACGTGGCTCCATATTGCTGAAAAGATGTGTTGCGGTTGTAGCCTTAGATCATATACACTCCATAGATAAAGCATTAGCCTTGAACTTGAATGACAAAGAAAGCAAATATTGCTTCCATGAAGAGCGTTCGGCACATGCGCATTAAAGAACGCCAATGCCTGTCGGTTCTAGAAACCAGGTTTAAAGTGCGCTTGTGTGGATCGCCTTTAAAGAGAAAAAAATATCGTTCTCTGTCTGGCATCTTGGCTCACTTTCTAAATATGGCAAGAAAGACTCCTATCTACGGAGTGTATGTGATCTAAGGTTGTAGCTAGACCGATTTTGCAATTTTGCAGCCGGAAACGTTTGGATCATATAGCAATATCTATCAGAATTAACTGTTTCAGTACGACCACAGTTATCCTCAAAAAAGTATTGGCCGATAATTCCTAGACTTGATATGGCAGCCCATACACAACCATAGGCGAGTGCAATGGTTTCTCATCCAGTTACACTGGATTTTCGGAAGCCCAGTATCTGGAATTTTGTTTATTCACGTGACCGTTGGTGCGAAAATTGAAATAGTCTGAGAACAGTATTATATGTTATTGAAACTCCTGAACCGATTTTTGATTGTCCTGCAGAATTTGACTCGTTTAGCACGTTGATTAGACTTCATTTTTTGAACTATAGGGGCGAAAATGCAAATCTTTTCGAATAATGCGATGAGGATGAGGATCGGCCGTAACAGACTGATGAACGTGCTCGGAATTTACGTTCGTTCTCGATCTCTTTTTGCGACCAGATGATGTATCCGACATTGTCTTTTCTGTCTCTTCAAAGTTCCCAGCAAACCATGCTACGTCTTTTTGACGTGCTTTACAGGTGGTCTCATTGGTCGTTAACGTCACTCGACCTATTACTGACGATATAATGACGTCTTAAAGCTTACCATTTTTTAACGTCACTTATGAGATGTCATTATGTCATTTGTATGGAACTGGTTAAATAATTTTTTGCATTGATAATTACATTATGAATATACTTGGGTGACGATCCATAACGGGCGTAACTGACGCCCTAAAGGTCTTAAAGTGACGTAAAAATGATGTCATGTGTATGACGTCTCCATCATGTGACATAATGCCCGTAAAACATTATATTATATTAACGTCAAAATAATGTGACTCTGTTTGTTGGGTTACGCACCCAACACATACTAAACTAACTTTAACTTAAAATCTAGTGAATAGATGATCGGGCAGGTATCTCCTATTGATTATGGGATGGTTCTGAAGTTCCGTTGATAGGACGTTATGCATTATGTCGGGCACTGTATTTTACACTAATGTGTTTAATTTCATCTTTGACTGTTGGGATTTGAAGGTCTTTACGAATAACTTTCTGCCGCTATATGTGGGCATACTTTCTGGGCATTGTAAACTAAACAAGCATATGCACCGCATGGGCTTGGTAGAATCACCGTGTTGTAGAGGATGTTACACAGACGACGAGACGGTACAGCACAAACATTGTGAGTGTCCCGCACTTGTCCAATTGAGACGATCCATGTTGGGGGTATTCTGCCCACACATGGTCACCATTAGAGTCTCTTCCCCCTCCAACACACTCAGATTCATCTCACGTGTGAGATGGCTTCAGTGAAATTGCGGGGTCGGATGACTCTAGTCAGAGAGGCAGTACAAAAGGGCCCGATTTGTGGCCCAAGTACGCGTGGACAATGTGCACTCTCCTATCGTAATCCAGAATCCATAGGCACGAACCAAGGCGCATTCACTATCATGCGCAGCACTTTTGCTTGAAATCGCTGGAGGACAGGTGCCTCTTCTTGTAATGAATGTCACTTGAGTAGACTTAGCTTCGTTTATTCTCCATTTCCTTTACCAGGCTTGGATCCATGTTACGTTAGTTTCTAACAGTTGTATAGCAATTTCTGAATCACTACCGGAGGCTAGAATTGCAGTGTCATCTGCGAAGGTTGCCGTTACGACGTTTGCTATAATTGGAAGGTCTGCTGTGTACAACAGATATAATAATGGACAATGGTCCTATGACACTGCCCTGAGGTACAGTTCAGAATATTCGTTATTAATCTTGACAAGGAAGTGCCGGTTATGATGGTAGGATTTAAGAATGATAAAGTAGTTTAAGGGGTTCGCAGCTTATATAACAGACCGATGCGACGTGCCAGACTTTATCAAATACCTGCGATATGTCTAAAAACGCAGCAGAGCAGTATTGCTTGTGTTCGTAGGTTTCTCTATCTTTTGAACGACACGATGTATTTGTTCAGTCGCTCTATTCATCTTTCTGAAGAAAATATTGATAAACCGATCTTTCGCTTTTATTTAATTTAGGCATGCCCTCTTGCATGAATCCATCACCACAATCCCGATTTGCTTGTCGCAGCCTTAATTAGAAATTCGATTATAAATTAATGCAAGTATATTTCAAATTCTCCATTTCGTTGAAACTATGAAACCAAAACCACTTACAGTTGCACATAAATCATTTTTCACAAATAAATGCAAAAACCTAAAATTGATAAATGAACTTTAAATAAATCCTTCCTTAAAAGGAAACTCTGGTTATAAATTTATCAACGCTACCGCCATTGTTAAATATTATGTACACTGATTCATTTATTATAATGTCAAAATGAAATAATACAAAGATATGTATGTATAACAAAGGTCGTATTTCAAATTTTGTATTACTCACCCTTGCCGATACGATTTCTGCTTCCTGTAAAATTGCTTCCGATACCGATGAACATAAATCCGTGTAGATTTCATCGATTTCCTAAAAAGGAAGGTCTATTAGTCATAAAATTACTTTAAACGTTTTAAAAGTAGTTTAAAAGGTCTCGTTTAGGTACGTTTATAAGGTAATCCAATTTAGAATGTTATTTAGTTGCTATTTTAGTTTTAAAAGTTTAATCAAGCGTGTATATTTACACTTTAAATGCGATTTCAAGGTATAAACCTTAATTGAAGCTTTTACGTGGACTACTATATTTTTAAATTTGTTTTACCTATTACTGACGTAATTGGTATGCGTACAGAGATGGCTTAAATTAAATAATACGACCAGCCATTTTTTTCTTAATAAAGTTTTTTTCAACTATAAAAATAAAAACTGTGGATAACATCTCAAGGGTTAGGATATGTGTTTGTTTAGTTTTCAGATGATTTGACTGGCTTCTTTTGTATGCGGAAATATGTGCATGATTTTAAGCTTATCGATAAAGGAACCATCCTTTCAAAAGCGTAGAACGGTAGAAGTAAGGAAAGGTTGTTTTGCTATGTTTACATGTTGATTTAGTTTTCTTTTCAACAGGCACTATGACTATGGTTTCTCTTCGTCCTTGATGTTACACCTTGCAAAGTTGCAAAATGTAAAATACAAACGAAGCGTGTGTCAAAATGTGTGAAAAATAATTACGGGTGTTTAACTAGTTACTTAAGTAGGTACATTTAATTCATAATTAATTACTTCATTAATTAGATTCTTTGTACCACAAATATACAGGGCTCTTTTTCACATCGACACATCGAAATTATTTTACACGATAAAAATTAAAATACAATCATACGAATATAAAGTAAGGAAATAAATGTACAAGTAAATAATTATATAAATATTTTAAATAAACAAATATGTTAATTAATTTTTTTACTAAAATTTAATGGGGTCCGGGGCTGTGACCCCCCGTTAATTCGGCGCTGCCTACAAGTACATTTTTTTTAATTTACAACGGCCCGGTGTGGATTAAATTACTCATGCTTATGCTTAAGATTACTTCTTTCCCAAGAATAAAAACTGTTCATGTGTGTAATGTCTGGAAAACTTTAGATGCAAATGCAATTCTTTCGCCATTAGGCTACGATTTCAGCTCATCGAAATTCCCAATCCGTCCCAGGTACTTAAGGTCATCACAGTTCCTCTGTTTAATTTATACAAAGCTTTGCATGAATTTTAATCATTGGTTACAGCGAAGACTTCAGTTTTTTTAAGGAGAAATTTTTAAAATTGTCACGAAAACGACCACTAGACAATCAGTATACACCAATTCAGAAACATACGAGTAAGTTAGACATAGCTCTCTCCTAAATACGGGAATGGCCCATTTGGACGCGACCGTTTGAACACGACCGTTTAAACGCGACCGTTTGAACGCAGGGACGTTTGAACGCAGAGACCTTCGAACACAAAATTAAAAATTTTTTTAAACTATTACCGTTTAAGTTTAGTTTGGAACACATTCTTGTGAGGGCGGACGTCTGTGTACATGGGGGCGAAGCATATTGAATCGTTGTTAGGACCTCTTCAGTTTTTTTTTTAAACAGGTTCGCGTAGCGAACCTGCCATCTAAAAATACTTTTAATATTAAGACGTAGGTCTTTTTTTTGACCTAATAATAATCAATTAATTAGTGGATTTTAAGGGAGGCGGACAAAAGAATTAACGGATTTTGAGGGCGGTGGACTAAAGAACTAGTGGACGTAGCGGCCAGTGGACAAAAGAATGAATGGATTTGGAAGGCGTTGGACGAAAGAATTAGTGGACGTAGCGGCCAGTGGACGAAATGGAATGGACGAAACGTCACACAATCTAAAATAGTAAGATAGCACTTCCTAAATAGAATTTTGTCTTTATCGCGAAAGTTCAACGATCTAACTGTAAGTGTTTAACAAAAACAATCATTTTAGACTACATATTTACAGGTGCTCAGTTTTTGCATTTTGGTAATGTGTTCTAAACTAAACTTAAACGGTAATAATTTAAAAAATAATTTAAATTTTGTGTTCGAAGGTCTCTGCGTCCAAACGTCTCTGCGTTCAAAAGTCCCTGCGTTCAAACGTCCCTTTGTTCAACCGTCTCTGCGTTCAAACGGCGGCGTTCAAACGGTCGCGTTCAAACGGTCGCGTCCAAACGTCCTAGACCCCCTAAATACGATTGTATGTACTTCTGCATGGGCGAAGTTAGGGGGGGGGGGCGGCTAGGCCCACCCAAACTTCAATTTAACCCCCCTAAAAATATTCCAGATTGTTCACGTAAAAAATATAATGTACGTGTACTTTTGCGGTAACTTTCAATTGCAAATTTTAAATTGGCAGCGTTGCTTTAATCAAAACTGAATCGGCGTCACAGCTAGACACAAATCGGAAAAAAAACGGACGACCAACGACAAACTAAAAGAAAGGAGAAGGGGTGGTCTATCTATTCCACCTAACCTTATGCTGGGCTTGGGTGTCTTGAGTTATTAAGTTGTTTACATTTGATACTGTAAGTGGAAGAGCCGGCTCTGGACCATAAAACAGTTGTTTTGAGGCCATTCGGGCTAACTTATCGGCTTTTTCATTGCCTGTTGTACCAGAATGCCCTTTAACCCATACAAACTCAAGGGTATTGCTGTTTGTCACTTGCTCTAATATTTGGTGACACTTGGAAACCAGGCTGGAGGTGATTTTGTGTTGACCTAGTGCCTGCAGAGCGGCTCTGCTGTCATTGGAAATTCTGATACTTTTATTCTTTATGCTGTGCATAAGATTTATTCTTGCACTAAGCGTTATTCCTGCTAGTTCTGCCCGAAAGACAGTCGAAATTGTGCCTAGTGGTTGGCTGATATGCAAGTTCAGTTCTCTGGAATAAATTCCGATGCCTGTTCCTTCCATTGTTTTGGATCCATCCGTGTCTGGTTGGGATTTCACTTCCGCATCAAAGAAGATGTGGTAGTGTTTCCCTAGTATAACTTGAGGGATGAATGTGTCAGATCGTCCTTCTAGTATAGGCCTTCGCTTGATTGCCTCGCCCCGAATTCGAGAGTGGTCCCCTTCAATACCTCTGCTGTTCACCACCCCTTTATTTTTCAGACGCAAGGCTACCAGCGTGGCCTGCTTTCTCACGTGGAGATCCAGTGGTGGCAGACAATGGAGGGCTTCCATGACGACTGTGGGGGTTGTTCTCATTGCGCCCGTGCACGCTAGGCATGCTAGCCTTTGCCGTGATTAAGAAGTGCTATGGTTGTGGAGAGTCTGGTTCTAGGCCACTAGACAATTGCTCGGTAACAAAACATAATTCTTCGGTCACTCTGTTACCATAAGTTTGGGGAAAGTTTGTTACAGGATGCATTTCATTAAGTTTTGTGTTTCATAATATGGTTGAAAGGAGAAAATCCCAATGAAGAGAATGTTTTCAATAAAAAAAAATTTTGGCATGTATTGCCACGAGACTTCCTTCGTACCAAAAAAATGCAACTTTTTCTTAAAAAAAACGAGACTGCCATTTTAGCTTATACCGGAAGTGACTTCATCAAAGGTAATATCAGTATTTTCGCCCTTGGCCCAAGTGCAATCGATTGGCGAAAACCGCATTTCGATAACTTTAATAGTTTCTGAGTTTAGAGCGTTGCAAGGAATGTGTACGGACAGACCACAAACTACAGACCGACGGACATTTTTTTTCATTTTTTTAATCTACGTATTCAGAAACGCAAAGATATGTAAAAATTTCCATAGGTCAATTTTTTTTGGAACACTAATACAATACTCCCCTTTTACTTCGTACTCGGGAAGTAAAAACAATGAGAAATGTCATGATGTATGAGAAATGTCGTAACATAAAATATCAAAACTATATACCTACCTAAGTATAAATTAGAGTTGCTGTAGTAAAAAAAAAACTTTTTTAGCTGGAGTGCTTGAAATAGAGCAAGTGTTTTAAAGACCAGTTATCCACGAATACTTTAATATACTAATTTTTTTATTGGTGTTCTATTTTAGCCTTTTAAACCACGCCCCAGCGTGTTTAAATCGCGCTTTCTAAAACGCGCGTGTTTTAAAGTTGCCATGGCATCATCATCAAATTTAAAAAACGTGAATTCTTATTGGTTATTGATCTGACAGGAGTACTTTGTTACGTCAAATAAAATGACAGATTGCAAATTAATTTCCGTTTTTCTCATTTCAATGACAACGAAAGGTATACTGATTTCACATTAGCAATTCAACCATTTCACATTATTAGTTCTTATTTCCATTTTAATACCAGATTTCAAAGTGAACCAATAAAAAAATAGCGTAAAGTATTTGTGGATAACTGGTCTTTAGAACACTTGCTCTATTTCAAGCACTCCGGCTGCGCCGTCGTGCTTGAAAACTGGCGCGTGTTTTAAAGACCTGTTTATCCACTTATACTTTAATATACTATTTTTTTTAATGTCGAAATTAATCCAAATACATCACATTATATGCATATAGTTTTAATAAAAGATGGTGCCATATGCGAATTCCTGTAAAATTATGGAATTCTCTATGTAGGTACCTACTAATGTAGACTATAAATTATAATGTTCCTTCATTGAAAAGCAGCCTTTCTCCATAAAACGGATGTCCTCAAACAATAATCTCCATTGAAATTCTATTATTTAAATAAAATTAGAGCTTGTAAGTGACGTCGATGGGGAATTTTAAATGAGTTTCCATCGCAACGCTTGACATTTGATTGGCGGTTAGTTCGGATAAAGTGAACAGGTAAATCAGTGAACATCAACGGAAATAATAAGCGTTAGAATCGTTAAATCTGAAACGTTTCGATTTTGATAATTTAATAACGTTGAATTGAGCGAAACGGCAGTAGAAAACAAGGAAATGCTTTTAGAAGTAATTGAAAATGGAAAACATGTTACCTACCTGTAAGAGTTGTGGTAGAGTTTCTTTAGCGTATGCATCCAACATCCCATTTGTAGCGTGTAGTTGCTGAACGTAAGCGTTGTGATTATTAAAATATCCACTGAGGCTTTCAGTTGTCGGCGTTGCTAAGTATGTGAGGTATGCTGCTTTATATTCTTGTCGACACTGTAACATATTATGGAAAACTTAATTATATTACACAGTAAACATGGCTATTTGTCAAACATAGTTTTAATACGAAATGCACACATACCATTTTGTCAACATTTCTTTAAATACATTTTCGAGTGTTCAACAAAAACAACAAAGAACACTCTTTGGTTTAAAGGGCTGTTGAACAGTCCCCTTAAATCAATGTGATTGATATTCAGTGTCTGTTGCTTAATTAATCGTGTTTTAAACTAGAGATCGGATACTGACAGTTTAATGCTTAAGCTTAATAGATCTGAGAGGGACTAAAATATCCCGCAATTTGAATTGTAGATGCTTTAAGTCGTAGTTAGAGACCAATCGACACCGTTTTAATTCGCGTCTTTTGACGCTAAAACGTGTTTTGGAAATTTACATAAATTTAGAGTTCACGAAGGAGAATGTAATTATTGCTCTTCTGGAATGAAACGGACTGAAGTTTTTTACTGAGAAAGCTCAATAGGTAAAACGTCCAACCACAATGGCTGAGAAAATGATAGAGTTGTAGTGTTCTATTGGAATGAACGGTTTTATTTCGTCGAAAGTGGAAGGACTGAAACGGGTCAAGAGATACAAAAATCTTTATCAATCGAATGTGGTTCAACACCAATACAGTCGCTATAAGCAAACAATAGAGTTTGGAAAAGAAATATGATTGAAGAAAATTTCGACGCCTTTTCTCGCTCTAAATATCTGGTTTAAATACGCAGAACATCAAACTACCTTTGACGTTTGACATTTCATAGAAAAATAAGTTAAATACTGATTTGTAATTGGCTCAGCATTCATTTGCGGTAGGTAATGACTAATGAGCCACTTGAATCCCTCATATATGCAGGTGAAAATCGTGCCATTATATACAGGATATAGAAAAAATAATTATTCGGGGCTCGAAAGATAGACGCAAAGGTTAAGATTGGCATAATCGTGGTCGCTATGGACCAAAGATAGAAGGATAAAGGATAAAAACGAAATCACTCGAGTAACAGAAAGTAATACTGCAGAAAACAAGGACTTCAAGGAAAATACAAAAATAAAATAAATCAAAAGCGCCTTTCGAGCAGACCCTAACACATGGGCAAATGAACGTGGTTCCAAAATTAAAGAACGTTGAAAATTTGGCAAAGGAGAAATGCCATATACCTAAGACAGGTATGATGCAACAGCTACGGACACATTCAACGAAACTGTCTTCGATACGGTGGGGATATGAATACAAATGGACGTTCACGTTCATTAACCTAAAAGAGATGACAGGAGAAGATATTCTAAAAAGCGAAGGTATTAAAGACGTAAACGTAGCCTTGGCCTAAGGACATGGAAAGCAAAAAATAACATTCAAAGACGTATTATATCTAAATATACGAAAAACATAACATTTGTATCAAAATTGGCAACGAAGTGACCGTTAAGAGCAACAGTGAAGAAACACTAATAATTAATGTGTAATTGGAAAATGTTAATCGACGGCTGCGTGACGATATAGGCCCACTTTAAATAAATGTTAAAAAAATCAAAAAAAAATTCAAATTTATACATCGGTGAATTCAGAAAAATTTTCTCTTTTTGAAATTATAAAAAAAAATTGTTGTCGCTATTTAAAAAAAAAATTTTCTTGTTCACCAAAAATGGCTCAACAAAAAAAAAATGTTTTTTGCCCTATCAATAACTTTCAATTTAAATGTTTTTTCCTAATGTTTCGCTTTAGCTTTCGTCCCGATACAAAATTTGGAAGAAGCTACCGTTGCTTTGGCGGATTACCTTCCTGAGAAACTTTCTCCTTTGTTGGAGTGGTTCGAAGACACCTATGTTGGAAGACCAAACCGTCGAGGGAATGGAAGGCGGATTCCCATGTTTTTCCCCTGACACATGGAATGTGCATGAACGCACCCTAAACGCTGAAGATCATGCGGAGGCGGCACATCGTCATTAACTAGCTGAATTGGGTGTGGAACATCCGTCTATTTGGACATTTATTGAAGGATTGAGAAAAATTCAGAAGGGTCGTGATATGGAGCAACTTATATGGCCGGTCAAGTTCCCCCTCAGAAACTAAGAAAATTTCGTTTAGCTGACGACAGAATTTTAAGAATTGTGAGGGAATTTAATGACGGTACAATTTTAGGATATTTGCGTACAATCGCCCATAATTATCAATTTCATTAATATAATTGTTATCTCTTCATATAATTAATGTATCAGACTGACTTAATTATTATAAATCTTGAATTAATATTCAGAGAATAAAATCAGATTTATTAGAGACAAATTACTTTAACAACTGAAGTACAACCAAATATAAACTATCCAAGCACTCCTTATTTTGAAATCCTCACTTTATGAAAACTAACAAAATTCAATATAAAATAAAATCATATTTTCAAAGTCACAACATTCCTCCACCCTAAGTTTGGAAATTATGGAGAAAAACGATCTGGTGCTCGATGAGGACGAGTTGATCGTCGAAGTGGCTGTTGTTCAAAACTTTGAATTGTTGGTTGAGTCAGGGCTTCTGCTTGAGGAGTTTGTTCTGCTGGAGCTTGAGTTGCTAGAGCTGGAGTTGATGAAGCTAGAATTGCTGGAGCTGGAGTTGCTGGAATTAAAACTGATTGGTTTTCTTGAGGAGTAAATGGAATAATCAAGAAATTGTCAACTGGAGTTCTTTTCTTTGATGGTTGAAGTATGATAGACTTTCTAATTTGATTTTGATGACGGCACATAATCCAACCATTGTCAGCTTTGACTTTGTACATCATTTGTCCAAGACTTTCCATGATAGTTTGTAGCAACCAACGATCACTTCGACTTGAATAATTTTTGCAGTAAACACGATCATTGACTTCAAATTTTGCTGTCCGTTTACTTTGAGATGAGCTGTGCTCAATAGGTTTCATGATTAAACAACTGAGTTCGAGGCTGTCTTCCGTGCAACAATTCGGATGGTGATTTACGAGTCTTCGGATTAGGCGTTGTGCGGTAAGCAAAAAGGAATTTATCCAAGGCATAAGTTTTCGATACTTTTCCTCCCCAGCAAGTCTTAACCATGGACTCTTTAAAAGTTCTTACAAACCGTTCGGCTTCTCCATTTGATGCAGGGTGAAATGGCGCTGTTGTAAGATGATCGATTCCGCGATCTGTACAACATTTTTTGAATTCTTTCGAGACAAATTGTGGCCCATTGTCCAATACTAAAGTTTCCGGAAGTTCTTCTTGCATAAAAATTTTACCAAGAACTCGCATTGTTGCTTCCGAGGTAATTGATTTCATTTGAGTAACGACTGGATATTTGGAATAGGCGTCGACTGTCATAATTCATGTATGGGCCTGCATGATCCATGTGAACACGGTCCCATGGACGTTCAGCTCTAGGCCAAGGCTCAAATGATTGAGGCGGGCTTGACTGATTAGCACAACAATTCTTACAGATTTTACATTGATTTTCAATTTCATTATTAATTTGTGGTCACCAACAATTGAAACGGATTGGCCTCGATCTCTGTCCCACAAACATATTTTATTAAAGCCTTATTTTGAAAAGCGATTTAATTTAACAGTTCACAAAGGCGTAATTCTTTGGGACTATTCGAGTAATTGTTCCTCGCAGTCTTCGAAAGAAAGTATTGGAAATGTTACATATTGGACATTTTGGAATTGCTAGGACAAAACAATTAGCTCGAATAGTCCCAAAGAATTACGCCTTTGTGAACTGTTAAATTAAATCGCTTTCAAAATAAGGCTTTAATAAAATATCTTTGTGCGACAGAGATCGAGGCCAATCCGTTTCAATTAATTTTCGAACTCTGTCCAGAAGCTTATCTTTGCTCGTTTCTTTTGCGATTAAATCGGAGTTGATTGGAAAATCTAGCAAAGTGTCTTCAAATTGTTCCGTGACTTGATTACAAGCTTCTAAGTGATCAAAACTAAGGTCTGTGCCTATAGGTAATCGATATAATGCATCTGCATTAGCATGACTTTTAGTTGGCCGGTAAACAATTTTAAAATTATAAGCCATTAAAGTTATGACCCAACGTTGAAGTCTCTCAACTGACATGACTGGTAATTTCTTGTCTGGAGCAAAAATTGCAAGCAAAGGCTTGTGGTCGGTTTGTAACTCAAAAGGGTTTGGTAAAGTATATAAAAATTGATGAAATTTCGAGACTCCAAAAACAAGTGACAAACCCTCTTTATGGATTTGGGGATAAACTAATTCCGCACTAGTCAATGTTTTCAATGTAAATGCAATAGGCCTTTCTGATCCATCAGGAAATCGATGAGACAAGACTGCACCAATCCCATAGACTCGCATCTGTTGCCAAAATGATTGGTAGGGATGGATCAAAATGGACAAGTCTTACAGAGTTAATTATACAAGACTTTAAGGCATCGAATGACTTTTGTTGTGCTGGACCCCAAACAAATTTTACATCTTTTTTGCGAAGCGCATTTAAAGGTGCTGCCAATTTTGAAAAATTTGGGGCAAATTTATTATAATAATTAATTTTACCAATAAATGATTCCAGTTGAACAAGATTTTCAGGATTGGGTAATAAACGAACTGCTGCAATGCTGGTTTCAGATGGTCGTAGTCCCCCAGCTGAAATAATATTTCCCAAATACTCAACTTTTGACTTGAAAAATTCGCATTTCGTTCGTCTACAACGAAGTCCATTTTGACTTAAGCGTCGAAAAATTTCTTCAAGACTTTTAAGGTGTGCTTCATCATTTGGTCCAGTTACAATAATGTCATCCAGGTAATTAGCGCATCCTTCCAAACGTTGTATTACTTGTTCAATAAAACGTTTCCGAAGGCCATTTTTTGATGCTGGAAAAGTCCATGTTGAGTTGTGATGACTGCTAGTTTCTTGGCTTCATCATCAAGCTCTAATTGTAAATAAGCGTCACTGAGAACCGTTGTCCTCCTTGTAATTTTTGAAAAAGTTCCTCTGGACGAGGCAATGGATATTGCTCAATATTTAATTGAGGATTGATCGTGACTTTAAAATCGCCGCAAATTCTAACGCTTCCATTTGGCTTTGGTACTACATCAATTGGAGCAGCCCAGTCTGAAATTTGAATTGGTTTAATAATTCCGAGACTTATAAGTCGATCAAGCTCAGTCTTGATTGAATCTTTTTGTGCAAATGGCACTGGCCTAGGCTTATGAATTCGAGGTGTGGCACCAGGTTTAAGATGTAGGTTAGCTTTAAAAGTTTTACAGATACCTAGGCCTTCAGCAAACACATCTTGATAACGGCTGCAAATTTCTTCAACTTTCAAATTTCGCTCACAAAGTTCTGCAGTCATGTAGGTTTTATATGTATGTAATGTAATTTTATTATTTGACCTATTGTAATATTTACATAGAAAATAATAAACATTACTTTTTCAAAAATATGTATCTTTATTTGGAAAAGAATGGGCATTTTATGAACACTGAAATACACTAAAATGGCTTTAGAAAGTAACGAATAAACATAGAAAAATACTTATTGTTATAGTTATTCAATGTCGATTCTGTTATTTTATAATGGACAGGTGTAACTATCAATGGAGCTATTGAATTTAAAGTTTGAAACTATAATTGTATTCCTTTAGAAGATGTCTTTACTATACTTTTGGCGGCGAAACAGCCACCACGAAACGGCCACGGCGAAACGTCCTAGACCCAGAAGACCCATCTGCTAATACGTTGGTACTTATTACCGTTTAAATAAATTTGCAAGTTTGGATTAATGTTTTGATGTTAATTTAGTTTTGGTGAATTTCATGAAATATAATGCAAGTTTTAATAACCTCTACCATCCGGAGGGACGAAGGCGAACTTTCTGGGAATTTATAAAACGAAAATGTACTTGCACAATAAACTTCAAATTAACAAATAAATTACATTGTTTTCAAGAGGAAGTTAATTAACTAAGCCTTACAAAACAGTAAGATTTATAAAAACAATTATGAAAATGGCACATTAGTCTTTCATTTAGTTAAACGAACGAAAATTTTAATTAATTGTAGCTCATTACGGATAATTCTGCTATACATTCTGAAATATAATTGAAAGCAGACACTCAATATGTAATTAGAAATAAACATAATAAAGCTTCTCACCTTTGCTAATTTTTCTTCAGTTTTCGTTACGATTGTTTCATAACTTTCTCGATGATTAAAAACTTTTCTTGCTTGAATTTTTCTAAAAAAGGAACGTTCTAAAAGTGGTCTAGAAATTTGTCTACCCAAAATTGAGGCAATATCTCCTAGTGCTTGCGAATCAATTTCAACTTCTTGTAATAGGGTCTCCCATACGTGAAATAATGAACTTGGACAAGCTGGTCTTAAATTAAAATAGATATGTAAATTTTAATTAAATTAAGAAGAGAAGGTGCATGTCCATTGTTAAGTAAAAATTAATTAAAACTTTCTTTACCTTTCTTTGCGGAGTTCTAAATTTTTCTTTTTGAAGTTCGAAACGAGTAACTGAAGCTCCTCTGCTTGCTGTTCATAGATTTGTCCTAGTTGTTGAGTGAAATCGGATACTGAAACAAAAGGTTACTTTAATAAATTTGAACCAATTGCAAATCTAATTTCTTATAAGGGTAAACTTTCTTTTATCAAATTTTTCGTTTAACCATTTTCTATACGTATTCTGCTATCGACTCTTATATTAAAAGTGGTACGTGCCAGAAATTATTTAGTGGATGTACGTAATTCTAACGTTTTTGCGTTAAAAAACTTTCATATTTTCAACATTACTAATATCTCTTCCAATTTCTTTTACCAATACGCTTGATTTTACGTATTCCAAGCTTCAAACCTCATCTAATATGCATTCACTAAGTAAGCATGTGTTCCGAGCGGCAAAGGTTTCAGTGACTTTTTTACAATAAGAAATATTTCTGAACGAGGATGCTGTTCTGTTGCCCCACTAACCGAAATACAAAAATAGCATTTGCTTGCGAACATCAGCTGCTTAACTTTGCCAGGACAAAGAATCACATTTACGTTCTTCGATATATCTTTTACATTCGTGCGAAACTTCTTGAATTTCTACGTAAGGGGTAATTTCCACTAGTTAATTAACTAATTCTATCTTTGTATGTGGTCTTGAAAGAACATATATAGAGAGAGTGGTTGGTTAATTTAGAGTACTTAATGAATTTACTTGGTCTGGAAAGGATGTGACCTACATAAATTCAATCTAGTGAAATGCGTGAGTGAATTAAAATCTTTGACATTTTGAATAGGGTAAAGGGCTTAAATTTCGTCCTTTTTCCTTAGAGACGTCTGCTTGATGCCAATATGATGGATTTCTAGCATCATTCACGAACCAATGAAGGAGGTGGGAATGTTTAGCTTCAAATCGAGACTTTATTTTTGTGTTGGGTTTGCTTTTCAGATTTACTTGACTAGATGACCGTTCATAATAAATCCTTAACGAACAATCTCTCCCTTTGCAACCATCAACCACAAACTGGTTGGCACTTAGCTTGATATAAAGATACATTTACTGTGAATGAATGAATGAATGAATCTTAATATTTAGTTTTGATTCCAATGCAGTATTATTTTCAGTTCTGTGTCGATTTTTTCCAATAAGCAGTAAATCTATCACTAATTGAGGAATGATTAGTAAAAAGTAAACCTTTTTCGCAAATGCAACGATATATTCGCGCGTAAATTGGTAACATGCATCAGTGGTAACAAATGTGCAGAGACTTTTAATAAAATTCGCACAACAATAGTGAACATTTGTTTTGCGTGTCAATATTAGTGCTGTAGGTAGGTGAAAGCTCATCGAAAGATCCGCTAATCTATTCTAAGTCTTTCTTAACAATTATGCATTAATTAGTTGAATGGGTGAAAATATGGCTCACGCTACACGAATAAATCTCTCTCAGTATATCATGAAGTAATCTTGAAATAACGTATCCATGTACACAGGTCACCGTATCATGGAATCGTATTTCTGAAAAAGGTATTGGATCCACTGATACAGCACAGTGTATGGACTACGGTTGTTAAGACGTGATACCCTTAAGTGACATACAGGGTGACCCAGGGCTGTGTGATCGGTCCATAAACTTTTTGCTATTCAAGATATCGACATGCGGTTTTCACCGCCAAGTAAGCACACTTATACTGCACATTATAAAAATATTTTGATTATATACAGAATGTTCCTGTACAGGGTGGTAAACCAAAGTTATGTTTTTTTAAATGGGACACCCTGTATATTTGTACATCATTAGTTTTTACATGAAAAAATAATGGCACTTTGTATAGGTCATTATGGGTCTAGCTGTATGAGCCTTTTGTCGAACAAAACGTTGAATAACGCCGAAACGGAGAGAGCTAGACCCATAATGACCTATACAAAGTGCCATTATTTTTTCATGTAAAAACTAATAATGTACAAATATACAGGGTGTCCCATTTAAAAAAACATAACTTTGGTTTACCACCCTGTATAGGAACATTCTGTATATAATCAAAATATTTTTATAATGTGCAGTATAAGTGTGCTTACTTGGCGGTGAAAACCGCATGTCGATATCTTGAATAGCAAAAAAGTTATGGACCGATCACACAGCCCTGGGTCACCCCGTATAATATCACACACGCACACATATAAGAAAAATTTATAAACACCTAACCTAACACGACATTTCATTTAGGGGGATTTTACCCCTTTATTTACCGGGCCATTTTCCGCCCTAACACCAGATAAAATTTCCCTCTCTCATTTTTTTTTGAAAAACTAATTCTAATTGTATTTTTTCTACAAAGAAAGTCAAAAACTAAATGCTCATATAACATACTATTACATTTGATAATTATTTACAACATTCACCAATTAATGAAAGCTTTTTTAATTGATTGTTACTTCATTTAAGCCTCCGTGGCGGTATACACTGTGTCCAAGATAAGGAGGGCCACTTTGCGGATTTCGGAAACGGTAAGAGATGGAGTTTCGGTTAAATGTGAGAAAAGTTGGGCAATTTTGAGGTTAGTAAAATGAAATTTTTAAACTGATGAAATTCCGAACCGTTCCTAAGTTATGCGACAAAAAGCCAATTTTCAGGATTTCGTTTTTGACAAATTGTTACTTTGTCGTTGATGTTAACTAAGAAGTAAAAGAACCTTCTACAGGTACTTTTTAACGTTGTTTAACATGGCATACAGCAAATTGGAATCCGACGTTTCGTTTTCGAGCAACCATCATCAACTTTGTTTTTTTAAATACGGTCTTGATTTTTTTATGGATAATATTAGAAGAGCTTTTTATTCTGCATTTTCCGAAATCCCCATAGTGGCCCTCCTTATCTTGGACACAGTGTATACAAAAACTGTAGGTACCTAGGTATATTCAAAACATTAAAAATAAGTATTTTGATTGTCCTCATGAGAACTGCAAGATTTTCAAAATGTAATGAATTAATGATGCAAGAAAAGCTTTCCATACGAATTAACGGATAATTCCACTTGTGATGTACCGCCTCTGGCAGATCGATTTTAAACGTTTCCCGCCGTAATTTGTGCCTTTTTAAGATGATTTTGAAGTGATGGTTACGTCACTGGCCATTATTTTTATAATTCTTTTTTTGCTGATCATAACGGAATGTGCAGATGCTGAAGAATTAAGGTAAGAAGGGGAAAAGTAGTTAGTTCGGGGGAGAATGAAAAAGAAGCGGTAAGATAGATTGGGGTGTAAGTGAGTGCAACGCCGTCATCAGAAAATTTAAGTACAATTTATTAATTTTTAATAACTAAATGTTTAATTAGGTAGGGTGAATTTTGAATTAACATTTGTACGTGTTCCTTTTTTTGTAGGTCTTTTACGTTACAAAAATTTGAAATTTACAGGATTTATTCAGGTTGCGCAATATTGAATTACTAAGCTTAAGTATGTAACACCAGTTACCAATTTATCAATTACACAATACACAATTGTTGAGATATTTCAGATGTACATTCAGATTTTGATTCCCAATCTTTAGATGCATCATCACGCAAAAATTTGTCCACTTGCTCCCAATAATAGATTTATGGCACCAGTTACCCATTTATCAATTACCCTATAACGTTGGAAAATCCACATCTTGCGATAGAAAAGGTTGCTGCAAATACACAATTGTTGAGATATTTCAGATGTACATTCAGATTTTGATTCCCAATGTTTAGATGCATCAGCATGCAAAAATTTGTCCACTTGCTCCCAATAATAGATTTATGGCACCACTTACCAATTTATCAATTACCCTATAACGTTGGAAAATCCACATCTTGCGATAGAAAATGTTGCTGCAAATAGACAATTGTTGAGATATTTCAGATATAGATGCAGATTTTGATTCCCAACGTTTATATACATCAGCATGCAATAATTTGTCCACTTGCTCCCAATAATAGATTTATGGCACCAGTTACCAATTTATCAATTACCCTATAACGTTGGAAAATCTAAATCTTGCGATAGAAAAAGTTGCTGCAAATACACAATTGTTGAGATATTTCAGATGTACATTCAGATTTTGATTCCCAATGTTTAGATGCATCAGAATGCAAAAATTTGTTCACTTGCTCCCAATAATAGATTTATGGCACCAGTTACCCATTTAGCAATTACCCTATAACGTTGGAAAATCCACATCTTGCGATAGAAAAACTTACTGCAAATACACAATTGTTGCGATATTTCAAATGTAGATGCAGATTTTGATTCCCAATGTTTAGATGCATCAGCATGCAAAAATTTGTCCACTTGCTCCCAATAATAGATTTATGGCACCAGCTACCAATTTATCAATTACCCTATAACGTTGGAAAATCCACATCTTGCGATAGAAAAAGTTGCTGCAAATACACAATTGTTGAGATATTAAATTGATTCTTACATTTTTCATTTAGCGATAACTTGCTTTTACTTGCTAAATATTTTTAGGGTTGATTTAGGGTGTTTAGTAGAATTAATAGAATTTTAGGGCATGCATGATTATTTTGCGTAGGCGTTTAGTTAGGCAGGAATTTCCCTGCAACCGTAGCATTGGCGTTTATAATAGCGTTTTATATTCATTACATTTTGCTACATTTTGCTCCATTTTGTGACATTGTTGCGCAGCGTGCCCGATTGACGTCATGGCTTTCTTGTGGGTTTTTTTGTATGTGGGGGCGAAATGTTTTAAGATCAGCTGCGGGGTGGCGCCCTGAGTCTAATACTAAGTGGCCCTTACCATGTCAAAGACATGCTTCCCTCGTGAACCTTGGTGGAATGTTAGGATCTCGGTTAGGATCTGTTACATAACAGCCTTTCATCATACTACCACCTTGAAAGGTGATGGCAGAAACTACCAATTTATTATTTTTATTAAAATCTCACAAGGAGAAGGTAAAGGAAGGTCTGAATTCCTACAATCTTAAATCTTAAAAATTGTGGGAATTCAGACCTTCCTTTACCTTCTCCTTGTGAGATTTTAATAATAATGACCCACACCTTGTTATGTTCAATTCAATTTATTATTTATTTAATATTTAGAGAGGGGATGAAATTCCTGACGTA
This sequence comes from Pyrocoelia pectoralis, assembly GCA_036250285.1. Taxonomy (NCBI): domain Eukaryota; kingdom Metazoa; phylum Arthropoda; class Insecta; order Coleoptera; family Lampyridae; genus Pyrocoelia; species Pyrocoelia pectoralis. Next base: position 33,625,748 of record CM070077.1, read on the forward strand.
AATCGCACTAGCTCTGAGGAAACTATAGTTAGACGTTGCATCTGGGTACGTTACACATTCAACTTCTCCCTTACATGCAGAGCCCTCAAAAAAATCGTCCCGTTACAGCTCTTGTCCAGGCCCTACACGATGATGATCTTATTTAATATTGAAACAATTAAAAATCAAGGATTGAAAAAAAATTCGGCTTTTACAGGGTGCTGCGATATACGCTGTACACGCTGTAAATTGAGACGCCCTCGCGCGACATTTCCTTAAAGCTCACAAAGTCCTTCCTAGTTCACTAGTGTGCCGTAGTGGGCCGTTGTTGGATTCATTTTTGTTGACTCTCGCTTCATCTCTTAAAAGAGGCACAGGTCGTGTTAAAACTTCGAAAAGCGCATTTCTTTTATCCCGATTTATATCGTATTATAAGCGGCCATCGAATTCCGGAATTGGTATTATTTGGATCATCTGCTTTCCCGTTTATGGTCTATGTCTATTCTTTAAATCAACCCCGCAGATAATTACACAACATATTAATTACCGCTTTGCGAAGATTTTCTAATCGAATCCCGTTATCTGATTTCGACCAAGTGCCCTTTTGGGAAGCCCTGCATTTTGTTAAAAACCCAAGACGCCTAGCAACTTGAATTATCATCAACTTTCACTATAACCTTTTGCCATCTAGTGTGTAACTTTTCAATACCGGATCGATAAAAACCAATTTGTTTTGGTCCAAAATATCTGGAAATTGAATTTTGAACATCGTTTTAAATTTGTTGCTACTTAGAAAATGTAGCGATCGGAATAAATGGAAATCCGATGGCGCAATATCTGGCGAGTATGCTGGGTGAGGTAATACCTCCCACCAAATTTTATTAGGTATCTTTTTCCAAGGTTCATATTGCGGAGTGGGGTTTTGCATTGTCATATTGCACAATAACACCTTTTCTGTTGACAATAGCTGGTCACGTTTCAATTAAAGATGAACGATCCCGTGAATACTCTACCAAACACGCAACAGGCCTTTTTGGGATGTAAACCTGTCTTGGCTGTACTTCGTGGCGATTCAGTGGGAGAGATTCACTGCCTTTTGTGTTTTGGATTAGCATAGAAAACCCATTTTTCGTCTTCAGTGATCAAACGATCAAAAAATGCTTCGGTATTGTGTCGATGAAGTAATAAGTTGCATGTAGTGGTTGTTTTCTTCAGACAGATTATTCGGGACCCAAACACCTGCTGTGCTTACTTTCCCAATCTGCGGCAAATGTTCTTGGACGGTCAACGAAGGTTGGTTAAGAATGCTTGAGAGCTCCTCGATTGTCTGACACGGGTTTACTTCCACTTCCGCCCTTAACATGTTATTGTCTAAAGTTGTTGGTCTTTTTAATCGATACGACTCGGAAAGATTAAAATTATCGGATTGGAACTTGGAAAACCACTTTTGGCATTTACGAACGTCTAATGCATTTGGATAAACATCGCAAATGTTTTTGGTACGGACCGTTACTACCCTTGTGAAACTCAAAAAGCATTCAATGCCGAATATGTACCTCTTCTGGTATTTGGCCTGCCATTTCACCATAAATTGCAAAAAATTTAATTTATTTATTTACGACTAAACAAGTCACTCTAACCTTAAAATGTCTTTGACACGACTTTGAAGTGCACAGTGGCTCTATTACATGCAAAAGATAGAAAATGTGCTTTCATTGTTATTTTTTAATTTTTGTTATTTAGTAATGGTGAATAGTAATAGACACATAATATGTTAATTTGAGACAGTACAAATTTTAGACAGTACCGAGTCAGTATAGGTAAATCTTGTTTGGTATAATATTTGCTATTAATTAATTGAATGAAGAGAGTCTTGGTAGGTACTATATCAAGCAGAATATTGCAGTTTTTAAATTAATATAATCTCTACAAAACGTGTCTTCTGAATCAGATTATATTAGAAAATAGATTTTAACATTGTTTTCATAACGTTTATTTCAATTAAATATGGGCACAGGGCAATAAAATTAATTTCTGTAGATCCTAAAGGTCCTATCACGGAACGTTAGCCAGGAACCAAAAGGATTGTGTACATGATTCTAGCAGACCATTAACACGAACAACCCATTGTTTTTACAGTTATAGCAAATTGTACGGCTGCGAGGTTCATAACGAGAAAATTTGCTTTTCTCGCACGGGAAAATGTAACCTTCAATTTTCGTTGCCAAGTCCAGCTTTCGCTAACTTGCAAAAAACTTGTACAACTTTCTTATAGAAGTTAAATAGGATTGAAGCAAGGATTCTTTACATTCTATAACGGAATCGTTGAAATTAAATAGGTACGAATTGAATTGCACGGTTATAAAAGTACAACCTCCGACGTCTTCTATCGCTAATTAAAAGTTTCCGCTGAGGTTTTTTAATACTTCAAGCAGAACTATAATTTACTAGAATTAAATTAAGATCTGCTCCTTTATAAGAAAATTCTAAATTCTACTTAAATTGTAAAACTCATAAAAATTTAATAAGGTTAATTTTGCTTTTTATCAAATTTCTTCGGTATTAAATAAGTAAAGCTTTAGAGTGCAGATGAAAATTCATCTTAACAAAAGATTATTTACGGCAAAGGAAATACGGCTATGGCTTAATAAAAAAATGAAATACTTATTAAAAAATTATACATTAAATATTGATTAACACAAAAGCGCGCTTACAAGAGAAATGCTTTTACTGAAAATGAAGATGGATGAGCGTTTAAGTGGAAATTCATTGAACTTTCAAACTGATGACAAATGACTGTTTTCTTAAACTTGACGTGTGCTAAATATGCTTACGTTCAAGTTTAGAAAGAGTGTTTGATTGAACAGTTAGGTACATTGAAATTTTAAGATTGCTTTGATCCGGCAACTGCTCTATATTGGTGTATTGAAAACTTAATGAGATTTTCACGGTACTGGTTAAATTCTGTTTTGAATTATTAACGCGCACAGTACAATTATCCGTTTCTGTTCAGACCCGCATAATTACGCCTTTGGAGATATAATTGACAAAGGCCAAGCGAAATAGTCAAAGGCGTTTCTTTGCATATTGAATTAGAATTTTGGATGTAGATCATTAAATTGAGTCGAAATCATTTGTCCATTTTAAAGTAGAACCACAGAATAAAACACTGTTATATTCTGTGGTAGAACACACCTTTTGACTTTCGGGTAAATACGTAAATACATGGTTCAATAAGTGATAAGGTAGGTGTAAAAGAGCCAAAGATTATTTGATTGCTGGTAAATAGTGATTGTGGTCTGTAATCGTTATAACTTGTAAACGTTCCTTGCAAACAAGTAATGGAGTAACCATGATGATGTTGGTACTAAAGCCATGTAATATGATTATCAGTTGTATTATTGGTAACTTTAACCATTTTATGTTTGCCTTTAGTACGTTTGGTACACTTATCAGCCGAATGTGATGTTTTTTTTAAAACACTTTTACTTTAGAATTACCATGCCTAAAGTGAGAAATGACGAGCTGCTGGAAAAATTTGGATAATCATACCATGAGTAGTATAATAATATCATACGTGGAAAACTCCTGTTGCAAACTATATGATTTTTCCTCCAAGTTGGAGGCCTTCTAGGGAGTTGTCGAAGGGAGGGTTAATGACTTCATTAACGCCTTAATTACCGCGTTAATGAAGTACGTGTAGCGTCATTAACCCTCCCTTCGACAACTCGCTAGAACGCCTCCAACTTGGAGCAAAAATCATATAATAATATCAGTGTGAGTGTTCACATTTTACAGTACATACACCAGTAAAAGCTCACTTCATTCGGATAAAGTGCTTCTTTGTGGCTTCAGACATTTTATTCTAAATACGTCAAGCAAGAACATAATTCAAATGTATAGAGAAAACTGGGCTAAAAGGGAGAATTTGGCTACGAATGCACATGCTTTGAGAACATACACATTGTATTGCTATGGTAGTACAGTGGAATCGACAATTCTTTTGATTAACTTTTAGGGTAAACATTACTTGAATGACCACCATAATTGACATGACCATTTGTACTTTCAAAAGAAGCTTCATCACTTTTTCAGTAAGTATAACATAATTATCTGGACCTTCACGCTATGATACGTCACTTATAATAAATAAATGGTCTTACTATAGTATAACCTAGAACGTGTATGGGGCTCCGACAATCTCATTTTGGTGCCATTTCTGCCAAAGTAAAATTTTTTTTGAATCGGTAATTTTGGGATACGAGCATCAAAAATTACATTTTCAACCAACTTCAAAAAGTTGGTTACTAAATTCGTCCGGATGTCTGTGTGTCTGTGTGTCTGTGTGTCTGTGCGTTGGTCGATGTTACAGGGTTTAGAAAGCTGGAAGTGGTGTCATCTTATAGGAAATTCTTCACTGATTCCAAATCGCTGGTAAATTTTTTGATCGGATCACCCGTTCGCCGTCGGGACGCCATTAAAGTCAAAATATACAACCTTTAATATCTCGAGAACGACACGTCCGATTACAAAAAGAAAAAAATACGTTTCCTTTATTTGTTGAAACCTATTGAGCGGGGGTGAGTTTTCAAAACTTAAATGGGAACACCTATTTTTTATTACTTTTGGATTCTCCATAAAAAACGATACTCAAATTGCAAATTTCACCCCCAACTGCAACCCCTTTTTTGGGGGTGGATAGGGGGAAAATTGCACGTCCGCAGAAAATCGATCTTTTATTACTTTTTTTTCCTCTAACATTTTTTCGTGATTTACAAATTGTCCGTCACTCTCTCCACCCCCATTTCTCTTAAGGGTGGAAAGAAAAACAATGACTCATTTGTGCAGAATCCGGCGTGGTTGTGTCTGAGGTGGGGAGGGGGGTTAGTTATATACATATATATTGTATATAGTATATGCCATAATTAGTTAGAGATTTGAAGTTGGTTGAAATTAAAATTCTATAAGAATTTGCGCCTTTTGATACTTGTTCTATATAAGCTAGAACCTGTATATGTATAGGTATGGGGATGAGACAAAATGTACAAATTCTAGGACGCCGGGTTTTTTTCCTGGCACGGGCTCTCCTAGTACTAAATATATCAATTTTTGAGAGAACGTCTTGGGATTTTAAAGGTCATTGTTATTATTATCCGTTCTAGCGTTGGTTCCGATAGGTTCCTGCTGTGATGTGTGATGTTGGCGACGTGCTTTACTTACGCAATGCGACATCTTCTTGAGGGTTCATAGTATCGCAAGCACATCAACTAAATTCACGTAGGTATAACTAAATTATAATTGTATTAAAGTTACAACACTTCTATCTTCGTTGTTTCATCTGGTATAATCTTTTCATTTCCAAGTAGGTGGTTCCATATCTTTGTGAATACCTCACATTGGCAAATGACGCGGTATTTTCCCTCACGATAACCCCCTGCACAACGGGTTCTGGGTCAGTCTCATGTTGTGCAGGTGTTTGGTCAGACGACAGTAGCCTGTGACCGTCTCTGTCGCAAGTTTTCTGTTCGTTCAACTTAACTGCAAGATGCACACTGCTAAATCCCCGTTTCGGTGTTCCAGAAAGACCTTGAAAATTGAAATGATTTTGTCTTGGAAATTTCGATCAGTGTCTACAGTGCTCTTTTGTGAATATTGCCCGAATCTCCTTTTGAGCTGTGTAATATGTAGGCCACTTGAAATCCCATAAGTGATCTCTCTCCTTTGCTTTTCCTTTTGGCAAGGTTTTCTTTTAATAGCTGAGTTGCCGCTTGGAACATAGTCGCTTTTTGTCTCACGCTTACAGTGATTCTGCAACCCTATCCATTGCTCCCGTATACCCCAGAGTCAATTCCCTTAGTGGTTTTGGTGCCGACTGTGTAATACACGATTCCATTAAACCTTACTTGACTGGAATGATTCTCCCGGTCTCATCGAGTGGGGATTGTGGTCTTAAACAGTTTAGTAGTTACTTCCTAAGTATCTGTATGTTCTTCTAGGTGAAAGTCTTATGCCACCACATCAGTGACGCATACGTAATAACCGGTATAGTCATTCTAGTGTATATCCAGTGGGTCCCGAACGATCGCCTACAAGGACTTTGTGGCTTTGTTGGCTATCTTCTATGGGTGTGGTTTGAAGGTGTTTGGTCAGACGTGTATCGTTGTGCCCATTTAACTTCTTCCATTACCTGTAGCTTGGTATTGTTCATTGCTATTTCCTGTAGCTTTGTCGGCCCTTTTCTTCGTGAGAAGAGAATGAGGTTAGATTTTGTTGGATTCACAGACAAGTCTGCACCTAGTTTCCCATAGATTTAAAGGTCCATGCATAACAACTGATACGGTCTCTTCAAATCTGCCACATCCGTAACCACATCTTATCAGCATAGCCATAACTGTGGGTATACCCTGCCTCACTTAATCTCATCAGCAGTACTTGTACCGCCAAATGTCTAAAAACACCCCTAGACCCACTTCCTTACATGAGGCCGCCCTTTCAGTTACTTCCACGACCCTGTGGATGACAAGTTCACAGGATCTACCTGATTGATAGGCATATTGGTATTTAGTGATGGGCTCAAGCTCCAGTACTTTGTCCCTAATGTCCTTAAAGACAAATAAATTTAAGAAAAAATAGGCAAGTTAATGGAAAACATAGGGTTAAAATTAGGTATAAGTGCAGGGAATGATGTTTAATCAACGGGTTGTCAAAGGGAAAGTCGAATGTTGGTAAAAAATAGTATCAAATGTACATATGGAGACCCTTACCAATTCGAAATACCTGAAACGCTCACATATTCATACTAATCAAGATTTTCCAACAAATATAGGTACTTGAAATATATTTCTAATGACCTAATTTAAAAGAAATAGCAGTAAGGGACACAGATATAAACTGTATAAAACATGTATTATGTGTCATTATCAAGAGTAACAGATTGTGGAATTACTTGTTCTTACTATTATTTATGGAGGACACGCATAAAAAATAATAACAATGTGGTTTTCAGAAAACAGAACCAAAAAACAGAAATTAATATTTTGCAAGAAATTTAAAAATTTATGTATTTCAAAGAAAGAAGGTGATATATTTCCTATACAATGACAACTAGCAATAATAAATAACGGAGGATTAAAAGCGCAAGGCGAATAAATAATACGCGGATGAAATTATAATGCTAGCAGATAAGAACTAGAAGAAACAATTAAACCAATGAAGCAGACGCTTGAAGAATGTAACATGGAAATAAATAAAGAAAAGAGAAACATCTTGGCTTATGACAAAACAGGATAACAACTAAGCATGGTAAAGTGGAGGGGCACCAATTAGAAAATATCTGGGGAGCACCATAACAAAAGACAGCAAAATATTATAAACGAGGGGGGGGGGGATGCGAGAGCAGAAGTGATTAGACGAAGGGAGAGGGGGCTGGAAGTTATGACGAGGGAAGAGATTGTGATGAGAGACAGGGACTCAATGATACTAGAGGGACATGGGAAAATAAAGGAGGGAAGGTATAACGGAAGATAGTGGAATATAAGGACTGGTGGCATCCCGAGGTACCTAATTAGTGACATGAGCTTGAAGAAGAAGAGACTGATGGCAAGGTACAGGTGCGATAACGAGGAGAGGGATAATAGATATTGGTGGGAGGTCAGGGAGGAAAGCCAAGAGAGTTTTGGGCATATGTTGGAGGAATGCGAGGAGTTACGAAGAGAGGGTAGGAGTTTGAGAGAGATCCTCTAAGTGACGGAGGAGAGGGATTGGCGTAGATGGTTAATTTGTGGATAATTCGAATGTTAAGAATGAATTCTTTGTTTAAGTATAAATGTATAAAAAAACAAATAAATACACAATTCAATACAGCAAAAGTAAAAAACATAAAATACGATGCTACGATGGCTTTTTATGGGAAGAAACAGCTACTAACATCCTATACGTAAGTAATGCCTATTTTTCTGGATACAAGGAAAGGATTTCATTTATATAATGATACTGATTTTAGTTGGAGAAAAGATACGCATTATTTATCTTGGATTTAATTCCAAATTCAATGACTTTGCGATCATATTTCTAATCGAACAATGCCTTTCGATGCCAATAATGTATTATACCATTTCTTCCCCTTGTATTACAATAGAAATTTTGCAGATTGTCGTGTTCCAGCGAACAGTAATGTAACACTGCACTTTCACCATATTTTTAACGATATCGGTACTGAAAGTGGGCATTACGCACGGAAATTCAATAATTAAACATCACGTTCAGCCCTGTTATAGTATAGTCATAATAGTCCAGTAATAATGTATGTAAACATACAATACATATACATACGGTTATTATAACTTTTCAATCACCGCAACCAAAATTTCATTTTAAGCTTCGCTTTCATTACAAAACATTACTTTATGCAAACAGCGTGTAGTATAACGTTTGATGCTACAATTTTATGAATATTGTCTTTGAAGTTTGTAGCGCTCACGTTCCAGGAGATGGAATTTTTCATTATTAATCTACTTTTGCATCATATGAACGTATTTAGAGAGCAAATCTTTGCACAAGATGCATTATGAAAGATACGGAATGACAATTAAACTTGTAAAGTAGGTATAGATTACCCATTTAAGTAAATAGGTACGTACAAGTTTTATCTCCCTAAAGATTTGACTATAATACTTCTTATTAATTAATTCGCAAGTAAAACATAATGAAATAAATTGAAGTTTCAGACGTATACACTCCTGAGTATTTCTACTGGGATTTTCCGACTGCTTAAACTTCTACATTTTAACAAAGTTTTAAGGGATTCAATAAGTCTAAATTAATGGAGTGAAATGTATAACGTAATAAGTGTTGATGGAATAAATGAAGCAAGTGCTTTTCTCTTAAACAGTGTGCCTACTATTAATATTAAAAGTGAAATGAAGTGCTCAGTAGGTATACAAAGGAAAGTTTTTTTCTTTCAGATGCACAACCTTTTACAAAATACATGTGTGTCTCTTCGAGCGGATGTGTGACAGCAGAGTACGTCTGACGTTAATACCCTTGTGCATAAATTCGTATTTATTCGCTTCTTTACAGTTTTACTTTGATCCCAAAGGGGTCTCAAAGGATGGTAGGATTTAAATACAATTTGCATTAACAGAATTGACAGGTTTATTTGCTGTTTTTAATTACGATCTATTGAGTGTCAATTCCTAAGGGTTTTTAAGTGAAATTAAATTAACAATCATTGTGCACATGGTGTACTAAAATCAGAACGTAAAAGTTGTGGAGGTACATAGGTGTAAATAATTTAATTTTTCAGTAATGGATAATCAATTACAAAGACTAATTACAAAAATACAATTGATGGTTTTTGTATGACATTTATTAACCGCATTCTAAAATTGACAGTAAACATGCGATAAATGTTAGGGTGTAACCTAATTTTCCAATCTTCTCTATAAGACCTAATATACCTAATACCAACATCTTTGGATTGGTACCGTATGCTCATGAGAATACTACTGTATACACAGAAGGCAACAAATTCCCGTATTAAATTTCAGAGTCGTTTATTGCTTGCTACTTGTATGTGCGCTGCACCGTGTAAATTATTGTGACATATTATTTCTTAATATGGTTAATAATCGATTATGCTTTGAAATTAATAGGGTTTGTTCTGTAAGCAACATTTATTTGGTGCGACTATATCGCATTATTATGTAATCACTATATAATAACCGAAAGATGTGTATATGTGTGTGTTGCTGTGCACTTTTCCGACAGTCGCCGAATCCTGACAAATGCGGATGTGATATTTTAAAACCAAAGTTATAAATTTATAACCTACAAATTAATGCTACAATTATAGATACCCCCGCAAACCACGTAAATATCTGCACTAATTTTTTTCAAAGTAAGTTTTAAACATTTTAGTATAAAAGTCCGTCATCTTATTCAAGCGGTATTTGTGTCTAAAGATATTTTCTTTACTTAGAAAATACGTTCAAAGTTTCCTTATGGAGATTAGGTAGGTGTAAAATAGAATTCGCTATTTGTGCTTATTTTTGGGTGAAAATTTTGTGTAAACATGCAAAATTTGTCTGTCCGAGGTCCTTAACCCTTAAAACAATAGCAGAAAGTATTTTCGAGAAAATTTTCAAAATGACAAGTATCGGAAACTTTTTCTCGGTAACATGGAAATTCAATTATTTCAAGTTAAAAAGTTATTCAAATGATGAAAAATGATTCTATTATGCCTCGCGTTAACATTTTCATGGTTAAAATGATGTAAAAAGTAGTAACAGCATTCATCATAGACTAATTTATGTGTCCCGATACCTTCTTTCGAAATGTACATGTTTGTGTGCTTATTTCGAATTTAGAGATTTTGAACGATGGACGATGTTGTAGATAACATATATAGTCGAATGTTTTCACCGAGAAAAATGTTTTTGTCTACATATTTAACTTAATATCTATTGATGAAAGTAGGTGGCAAGTGTATTGTTACGTTACATTATACCAAAGAGAATACCTATACTTTGACTATACTTCTAAATATACAACTTATATTGTAATTAAGAGGAAGTAAAATCCATATTTACTGCTGTACATATACGTGTAAATGATGCCTTTAGTTAGTGAAATAAACAAAAATTTGAAACTGTTTAAGGTAGAGAAGGTCTTTCTATAAAACAGATGTTATGCAACGTTAGACCAGCTTCTATTTGTACATTTTATGTTATATGGTATTTTTAGTTTTACTATAGTTAAAGATGAATGTTAAAACGTTCTCCCTAAGGCCATTCGTATTCCCAAAAAGCTGCCAGTGTTCAAATTGAGTTCTTTTACATTCAAAATTCATTCTAAACTATCCTTATGAAGTTCACACGGAATTTGTTATATTTTCGTTAATTTTTGGGCAAAGACTATGTGCAAAGGCGTAATTAACATTGTGAAAGGGCCATTATGTATTTTTGGTCTCAAATCTATTCCAAAAAGTTTGCATTTTACATTTTTTTAAATAATTGGTAAAAATTTACTATAGGTAGGAACGAATTCGTATATCTTTACCAAATATCAACCCATTTTTGTGATTTTTACGTCAAATGTAAGTAAATGTAATCCTTTATTTTAGTTACTTTAATAACTTGCTAAATTACAGATCCCTACAGGGTCAAAAATCTGAAAAGGTACAAAAATGTAAATTTTTCTTTGAATCAACTAAGCCAGCTCAACAATGAGTGATATTTTAAAACAAAAGCTATTACAACCTACAATCACAGATACCCCCCCCCCCTCCCCAAAGCACGCAAAACGCGAGAATCGTGTATACCCCCGTTGATACATAAATAAGGACTGACCAAAACACGCTCAATATCGGCTTGTGGCATTAACTCCAAACTCCAGTAATACTAAGCCGACGACCATGCAAATTATCTGGGGGTGGGGGGTTACCGATAATATGCCATATCTGCTCGATCTGGGACTGGGAGACGATAGTTTCTTCCAGATTGTCTGTACCAGCCCAAGCAACGTTGAATTCGAAGGTATGGGCACAAGAAATAGCCCTTTCTGCGCCATCTATGATGTCGAAGGGGAGGTGATGGGCAATGAAATCATAAAATCCAGCGTCCTATCAGAAAGTATCATAATAATTCGAATCATGACTAGAGCCATCAACCGACCACTCACCTCCATGATTTTCCCCTCGAAGTTGAAATCTCTCTTATTCAATTTCATCCACTAACATTCGTTAGAGTTCCCTGTAGGAAATGAATCACGATTTAATTGCCTTTAACAGCCGACATACCCTATAATGGTTGTGGCACCCACAGCAACAGAAGACGTTACGTAAAATTTATTAAGCCATTTTGAGACGTGTACAACTGCAGGACAAGGTTAGAATGTTTGATAGACGAAGAACCAAGGACCAATTATTGCTGTTCTCAGCAGAAACAGTAAACTTATTATCGTAGTTTTCATTCATCGCTTCAATTACGAGGCAAGGCTTTCTTATATTACGATTAGTGTACGAATCTGGTTGATTGGATGAACCATCTAAAACGTTAATTGTGTAGGAAAGGGTGGAGGTTACGCCCTTGAATAAATTATGGATAGAGTTTTCTAATGAGATCAGTTTAAGGAGACCTTTCAGGCAAATGAGAATCGCATTTAAAAAGCTAACATTTCCTAGGTTTTGCTTTGGTTAAACCTCAGACCAGGCTTTCTCTAGGAAAATGGTTGATATGATGAGCGAGATTTCTCAAGAAATATTAACAGGGATTAGGGAAACTGAAATACACAGTATTTCTGTTATCGACTAGCAACTCTGTGCACCCCGATTTAATGACGATATACGAAATCTATGAGAATTAAGGAATATATTCGATACATTTTTTTCAAAATTATAAACAAGCGTATTCCTCTGATACACCGGAATGTCGAAAAACGTGTCCGTGGTTTTATTTTTCAATTACTCGGGAAATAAACAAGTCATCAATATGAAATTAATAAGAGATGGATCAGCGAATATCCGAGATTGTTCTATGTTGACCTTGAAGTCAGCCGGCGCATGCGCAAACACGGAGACGCAATCTTGGCGAAAACAGTTCAAGGAAACTGAAACTATTTACATCAAGAAATCTCCAGGACGGCCAAGCACATCGAAAGAGGATGTTGAGTGTTTAAGATAGTCATGTGTCCGAAAGTCCTACAGCATCTGAGAGAAAGAATAAACGCAAATTTCAACACATCAGAACACCTTTCGAGAGGTAGACTATCGGCTAATTGTCTGCCGTGCAACGGAGGGAGCTCACATTGAAACTGTTTAGATGCCATAAAAAATTTTCTGCATGTTTGGATGTATAAGTAAACTTAGAGATAAGTGCAAATTTCGGATATAGTGGAGAGTTAACCAAAACGTAATAGTCTGACAAAACAGGATACCAACCCTTTTCTTATTATAGGCAGCTCCATCTATAAACAAAACGGCATAATAGGTCCATATACTGTTCTGCCACAAGGTACTAGTGATTTTATAGGTTACCGTCAGGTAGTACTTTACAGCGAATCAATCTTTTACATTGATAAACGCTATTTTGTTGCGTGTGCAGAGATTTGTAAATGACAAAAGTTTAAAAGATGGCTTATTAGGCAAGTATTGCCTGAAAGGACATCGTCCTCTAAATGCCGGAAGCATTTCGTCGATAATTACGTACTCCCAGGGTGTATAATTGCTTTTACAATTTTCAACAAACATATCGAAAAATGATCTCAGTGGTGCAAATTTGTCCAAAGTTCTTCTTTCCTCGCGAGTATTTAGGTCGTCAAACCTAAGGCAGGAAAGTATAAAACGGAATTGTTGTAGACTCATTGTGGCCCGAAAAATTTCAATTCCGGTACCGTCACTTTCCCAAAAGTCTTCTAGATTTGGACGATTCGATTTGAAGATAGCAGTTAGGTATAACAAACCAAACACACAGTTTATTTCTTGCACAGTCGTATCCTTCGTGCGACATGGCACTTTGTATTTTGCTCTTTGTTTTTGAATATTTGTGCATGTGACCAATACATCCAAAATCTCGCGATTGAAAAACAATTCCAACAATCCACTTCGTAGTTGGCATGTTTGGCATTTTTCCCTTTGGACCAGGAAGGTGGGTAACCAGATTGCGTTTTCATCGCCAATATGCTGACCGTCTGAAACAGTTTGCGACACATTCCCTTCTATTTCTTCATAGTCAGTTTCCTCGGTGTTCGTTACATGGTCACTACTTCCAAAAAGTCCTCATCATCAGTATTATTTAGTTCATCATCATCACTATAAAAGGTTGAAGCTTCTTGATTCACATTTTTGTCGCTTTCTAATTCGGAAAGGAGCTCATCCATGTATTTCTGCAGCACTTGCTGCTCTTTTTCATAACTTTTCGAGCTTACAGCTTACTTCCTCAGAATTACACGCTAGCAGGCACCGACTAAGGTAAAAATAAGTATCGCGGCTGGTGCGGTGGGGTTTATTAGACGCCAGAATCAAATTTACCGACTGTACTTCGTCAAGCACTGCGACACGACTAACGCAAGAGGCACCAAGTTAAACTTGTACATCGCCTGGAAGGTATATGCGACGTTGCCGGTTTGCGTCGAACATCTTTAGAATTATTGTGGTCTAAATTTTCTTGGGGTCTGTCGCACCCCACCGCACTAACGCAGGGTGACTTCTTAAAAACGTCATTTCCTACTTATTGTACTTTTACAGTCGATGCTATAAAGGTTTTAGTACAGTTTTAAATATTTAACACTGTGTTGAATAAAAAATTGCCAATTGACATCATACCATCCAATAAATTTGCGTAACAGCATAATTAACTAACATTCGGCAACATGAAACGTTCATGACACGCTGTTAATCATTTATTCAAACAATTAGAGAATAATTTTACATCAGCAATCACGATCACTTTTTTAAATCCTAAATAATACCTTCCAACACGTTTCCTCCTTACTAGGCCGTGTTCTACTTTATCTAATAAGTAGTTCGACATTAGGTACCATTGCCGCGTGAAAATTTGTGATTTGACGTTACGCCTACACCTTTCCATTAAGCAGGTGTTCATAATATCCTTGCTGTAAAATTATTCGGAATTCCCTACGTAATTTTGGCAACTATTCAGGAAGAGTTCAAAATACGCTTCAAATACACGACGATAACCTTGTTTATGATTAAACATTTTTTCAGGAGTCTCTTATTTATCTGGTAGGTACATACAATATATTTTAGGTCCATTTAAATAAAATAAACGCTATTGTTAATTCTGTGAAATGTTTACGCGGTAATTAAATAATTAAGTGTCGACATGGAAAAGTTTGAAATCAGATTAAAAATTTAGAGACACGCGCTTTAAATATCTAATGAAGGTATCTAAATGTTATTGTAGACTTCACAGATAACGTCTGTCGGCATAATTAACGACTTGAATTGGGAACAGCCAAAATGAAGAAAACTGAAATGCTAATTTTGTAAACGTGATGAGGTTTAGTTAAGTCTTTTAGATACAATTAGATATTTATAACACAATTTAAAATGTCAGTCTGCTTAAAATTCTTTTAACTGTTGTATTATGTCACAACGTCTTATTTTATCATTCATTATACCACTTTTTTCCACAGATACGATCATAGTTGATTTCTACAATTAACGTACATAACGTTAACTAACTGCCGTTTCGTAGTTATATATATTTGATTCATTTTTGGTTCGTTGCCAAAAGTATAAATAAAACTAAAAGTTTCCCAAAGTGTGGAAATTGATTCTGTGGCTTGCAATTGCGTTATCAATGAATCATATAATTTATTCACGCAGGCAATTTCTAAAATTTATGCTAGATCATTATGATTTATAAACGGTTGTTAAGTGTTGACAAATTTCAAATACAAGCGTTTTATATTTTGAAATCTGCTATATTTACGCAGACAAACATTGGCTATTTGGAGTAGACACAGTGGGCCACGACGACCGTTGTGATTATAATGTTTACGGCTAACTATACAGGGTATATCACGGAGCACGTTCATTAGAAGTTTCTGGGGTCCCTTAATACTTATGAATTTGAAACTTTCAGGTTAAGGATAACCCATAGCCTTCTTTTGTTCTAAAATATTGTCGATGTTGTACAACTTCCGGAAAGACCGGAAATCGCCATTCATCTTCTTATTTTAAATGGAACACCCTGTATATTATTGCATTTTTGGATTATACGATCGATTCTGCGTTAATTTGTATTAGATTATCCTATACCTATCTTCAACTGTTTTTGAGATATTATGATTTATTTGAAAAATTTGCGCTTTGCGGAGGGATGTTTTAATAGCCCACCTTTTGCTCTTCTTTGAACGCAAAACATTCATACTTTACAAACACGAAGTAAAACCATAAGGGTTCACAAAATGCATTTGCAAACCTATCACATATTATACAGGGCGTTCAAAATTAGTGGCAAAGTTAAAAAAATTCAAACACCAAAAAGTCATTTTTTTCAAATGGAACATTCCGTATATTTTTAGATATTTGGAAAGCGATTTAATTTACGCATCGATAAACTATAGGTATCCCTATACCTATCTTTAGCGGTTTTGTAGTTATTAACACTATTTATCTAATTTTGATTAAAACTGCACTTAAAACTTATGCACATTTGAAAGTTTTTCTATTTTAGCAATGAACATAATGAGCCTGAATTATACATTAACGGTAAGGTAACATCAACACTAGATAGTATAATAGTACTGTGAATTATAATGGATGAGAAATTGTATTTTAAAGACCACCCAGAACAGATCAGTAATAGATGCAAAAGAAAAGGATAAATCTATTATGACGCATGAGCAACATTGACTGGCTGACTGACAGATCTCCTGTTTTAAGGTATACACAAAGTGAATGGCGTCCCTGGGGAAGGAGCCACCGTAGCCCTGGAGGCGCTACGCACTGAGAAAGAGTTTCTCGGGTCCAAGGTCACCCCCTTTTTTATTATTTTGAGACACATTACAAAACAATAATGAGCCAATATTGCATAAATATTTCCCCAATATTAAAATAATATCGGTTATTTATTTATTTATTTAGCCAGTTGTTAGGTCAACTTTTGACTTGTAACAAATTTTTAAAATGCGCCAAGGTCGCTCAGTTGTAGGGGATCGATGGGTGTGGGTTACGTACAATGAATAAGAATAAGAGAGTTTTGCAATAATATTTACAATAAAAGAAAAAAAGGCGCCACGTAGTTGTGGAGGTACACAAAATTGAAGGTTAGAACTACGAAGATAACTTCAATATGATACTGAGTAATAAATAGAAAGCTGAAAGAGAAACGAGTAGTCAATAAATAAGTACAATGAAAAGAATTAACGTGGGTATAATGAATATCTAAATCGGAATTACACAGATAGGTAGGACCAAATTATCAACTATGTAAATAGTGAAATACAAAAATAAATGAATAATATGTTAATGTGTAAGGGAACAAATTGGCAGTATAATTTTTTTTTACTGGGGTAGAAGAAAGTAGATGAGATAACAAATAAAGTATATGTTACCTCTTACAGTCTTGTCCAGACGTGGATTCTATGCATAGTCTCCAATTCTTATTAAATACCTTTAAAATAATAAAAGTAAGAGTACAAAGGGGACCTCAAGAGTTTATAGTCCGGATTATGATGGTTTAACAATTACTTTCGAGCAAAAAATAATCAATTGTTACTGAGTTGAAATCTGTTAAACAAGGAGCAAATATATTGACGTTAAAGAATTCAGAACGGAATTAAATTGATTCAAAGTAAAATAGTGAACAGAGTAAATATTTTATGAACAGTTAATTGAAAACAACGCAAAAAGAATTTAATTATTAATTTAGCTAAGTACAAATTTCTTTTCTTTTAAACAGTAATAAGCTTGAGATAGCAAAGTAAAATTAAATAAATTCAAAAACACTGTCACTTTGACACAAAAGTCATTGATTTTCTAGAAACGACAAAATTGACTAATAGGGTTCAGAGATAAATTTCAAGGTAATTCCCATGTAAGTTAAGGTGGTAGAAGGAATCCATCAAAAATCGAACGTTGGAATTGTGTCTATAGCGGCAGCAATGATTGATGCGGTATTCGATAGGTACAGCAATCAGTAGTATAACTTTGTAGTCACAGAAGATAGGAATAAGTAAAGTCCATTAAAATAATAATCCCGAAGGACACGTTAAAATATACGAATATAGAATGAGAAGGCAGCAGTGTAATGTTTATAACCGTAATGATACGCATTTTAAAGTTCACTAGGGAAGCATATGTCCCAATACTCTATTAACACTGACGATTCACGCCATAAAACCGAATTATTCTCGTATTTAGTAAAAGTGAATTATCACACAACAATACACGATGTTCTAGCCTATGAGATAAGTAATGGACTCTCTCCGGACCATAGTTTTTGAGTACATATACATGTCATCCGCCCATGAAACGGAACGAAGGAACCTAATAAATTAGTTGTCATGCCGATGATCAAGTGGAACAGAATTAATGTGTAGGATTGGTTGCCGCGTATAGGAAAACTGTAACGGAACGGGCGTTATTTTAATTAGCCAATCACATTGTAAAAATGTAAAACAAAATTAATTTGTACGTAATGTAGGTAACCAATTTGCATTGTTAAAATGAAAGACCATAATAGTAGCTTTGCCAAATTTTTGTAACGAAAGGTTACAAATTACTCCCCATGCCTCGATCTTATTTCAAATTTTATCTTAATAAGTCACGATCTAGATCAGCCGGAAAAGGAACTTCGGATTGTTCAAAGAGATTTCAAATAAAACACAAATTCAAACTGAAGATCTAACCTATATTAAACTAATCAATGAATGCAGAGAACGTTACTGTAAAATAGTCAGCCAATTTTAACCTTTTCCTTTAGAATAAATTACTTTCATTAATGAAACGATAGCTAAAAATCTACTATCCCTGGCTAAGGTAAACTTACTAAGGCGCAAACGAAAGAATTTGTTGTTTTTAACGTAATAAATAGGGCATTAATTTACTGGGCTTCCTTTTATCTTAACAACTAGGTAAAATTTCCCTTTTATAACCTTAAATCTTTCAGACATTTATTGAGATTGGAAGAAACCGTTTTTCTTATCCATTGAAGCTAAAATTTAAATTTTGTCGATCTATGTAACAAAAAAATGTAGCATTTGAAATTTCCTAAAAATGTGTCGTAATTGAAGGTAGGAAAAAGAGGATACCAATGATTCGGTATTAGGGGATGTCAAAATTGAAAGTCAATGAGTTATGTTCCAAAAAAACGCGCTGTAAGAAATGTTTTAGATCAAAATTTCTGTTTTGAACTGTTCTACACGGGCTACTAATTTTCTTTTCTAATTAGATTGTAATAATTGTCGTTATCCTTTATACATAATAAAATAGCAGTACTTTATGTTTATTTATTTATTTATTTATTAATCCTTTTTTATAAAAAATAATACAGAAAAAGTTTTATAAATCGCGAACGTTAATCAAAATCTATCTAACTTAAATTAATTAAAAGTTTCTTGATACAACTTAAAATACTGACTAATACTTAATCACTATATAATAACCGAGACGTGTGTATATGTTTGTGTTGCTGTGCACTTTTCCGACAGTCGCCGAATCCCGACGAATGCGGATGTGATATTTTAAAACCAAAGCTATTATAAATTTATAACCTACAAATTAATGCTACAATTATAGATACCCCCGCAAACCACGTAAATATCTGCACTAATTTTTTTCAAAGTAAGTTTTAAACATTTTAGTATAAAAGTTCGTCATCTTATTCAAGCGGTATTTGTGTCTAAATATATTTTCTTTACTTAGAAAATACGTTCAAAGTTTCCTTATGGAGATTACGTGTAAAATAGAATTCGCTATTTGTGCTTATTTTTTGGTGAAAATTTTGTGTAAACATGCAAAGTTTGTCTGTCCGAGGTCCTTAAGTCATTTCGAACATTAAACAATGGCAGAAAGTATTTTCGCGAAAATTTTCAAAATGACAAGTATCGGAAACTTTTTCTCGATAACATGGAAATTTAATTATTTCAAGTTGAAAAGTTATTTAAATGATGAAAAATGATTCTATTATGCCTCGCGTTAACATTTTCATGGTTAAAATGATGTAAAAAGTAGTAACAGCATTAATCGTAGACTAATTTATGTGTCCCGATATCTTCTTTCGGTAACTTTCGAAATGTACATGTTTGTGTGCTTATTTCGAATTTAGAGATTTTGAACGATGAACGATGTCGTAGGTAACATATATAGTCGAATGTTTTCACCGAGAAAAATGTTTTTGTCTACATATTTAACTTAATATCTAATGATGAAAGTAGGTGGCAAGTGTATTGTTACGTTACATTATACCAAAGAGAATACCTATACTTTGACTATACTTCTAAATATACAACTTATATTGTAATTAAGAGCAAGTAAAATCCATATTTACTGCTGTACATATACGTGTAAATGGTGGCTTTAGTTAGTGAAATAAACAAAAATTTGAAACTGTTTAAGGTAGAGAAGGTCTTTCTATAAAACAGATGTTATGCAACGTTAGACCAGCTTCTATTTGTACATTTTATGTTTTATGGTATTTTTAGTTTTACTATAGTTAAAGATGAATGTTAAAACGTTCTCCTTAAGGCCATTCGTATTCCCAAAAAGTTTCCAGTGTCCAAATTGAGTTCTTTTACATTCAACATTCATTCTAAACTATCCTTATGAAGTTCACACGGAATTTGTTATATTTTCGTTAATTTTTGGGCAAAGACTATGTGCAAAGACGTAATTAACATTGTGAAAGGGCCATTATGTATTTTTGGTCTCAAATCTATTCCAAAAAGTTTGCATTTTACATTTTTTTTAATAATTGGTAAAAATTTACTGTAAGTAGGTAGGAACGAATTCGTATATCTTTACCAAATATCAAACCATTTTTGTGATTTTTACGTCAAATGTAAGTAAATGTAATCCTTTATTTTATTTACTTTAATAACTTGCTAAATTACAGATACCTACAGGGTCAAAAATCTGAAAAGATACAAAAATGTAAATTTTTTTTCTTTTTTCAAGCAACTAAGCCAGCTCAACAAGGTGTGATATTTTAAAACAAAAGCTATTACAACCTACAATCACAGATACCCCTCCCCACAAAGCACACAAAACGCGAGAATCGCGTGTACCCCCGTTTATAAAATAATAAAGAGAGAGAAAAAAGAAAAAGAAAGGAGAAGGTTACAATTCTCTAGTTAACTGTTTTTTTTAATGGTTGAGGGGAACTCCAAATAACTCAATTTTTGAATTATTAACAGCACGCATAGCTCGCTTAATCGGATTATTAGATGTATAATTTGTTCTAGATAAAATTAATGTAAAATACAGGAACATTTCTAAGGTACATATTTGAGCTATTAATATTAAAAGTAATTTTGGATAGTAGACACGAGCAATCGTTTACATTATTAATAAGTTTAAACAAAAATATAACATCAGCAGATTTTCTACGTTTATGAAGAGAATTCAGTTTTAAGGCCCCTCTAGATAGCTTGACGAAATATAAACCGATCGCAGCGCTCCCTAGTGTAGCTGAGTGAAAGTTTTTGAAACTTTTACCTGAATACATTGCCACAGGCAAGATGAAGGGTTAAATCAATATTCAAAAGAATTTATGCAAACCTTTTATTATTACATATTTCACTAATTTACAGAAGATATGAACTCTAAAGTAACTTGCAACAAAATTGATTTTTTTTATTTTTTATAAAAATTTTTAAAACTGTCGCTTTTATACTATTATCGCAAATCTATTACCTAAATAGATACCTCTACTACATCCTTTTCTTTAATTACATGTAATCAACATAAAGCAAATAAATTGTATAACAAATTCCTATTATTTTCTAATTATTAATTACTAATTAGCCAAATTTAAAGAGATATAGGTAATATAATTAGGTGTAAAAAATGGCTAAATAATGTACAAGGTATCCCATAAATACTTTCAATATTTTGTTAATTTCCGGACATAAAAAAAAGAAATATACAGCCTGTTTCAAAGTAAGCGCCTTATTTTTTTTAAGCCACACTATGGGTACTACTTTCAAAATATTTGGCACTAATATGTTTCAGGACATTTTCTACACGATGGTGATACATATCAGATTTTTAATTGAACGCTTTATTTCAAAATGGCGACTTTCAATTTTTTTTAAATCGGAATGATATCATTTTTTTATTATTGGGATCCTAAAAACATTCTTTTTACGATAATA
Organism: Pyrocoelia pectoralis; assembly: GCA_036250285.1. Lineage (NCBI taxonomy): Eukaryota > Metazoa > Arthropoda > Insecta > Coleoptera > Lampyridae > Pyrocoelia > Pyrocoelia pectoralis. The sequence continues at coordinate 33,647,567 of CM070077.1, forward strand.
TTTCGTTTTTCTTAAATATTCATTTCTTTCCCTATCAAAGAGTAAACTAACATTTGAATCTAGTAGCGCATCAATGTTTTACACCCGATGTTATTTTTGTCCAAATATCAAGTAGCGGTAGATCCTTCGATCTATTGGCTCCATTCGACGACGCGGCGTTTCAATTCATGTATTGAAAAAGAAGGAAAACACTTCCAGCATTTTTTGTAAATACATATGTACCAAATTTTTATTTGATGTAAATTTTTAATTTTGAGTTTCAAAAAGTAGATGGTTATTGCAAAATAAAATTTAATTGTTTGTTTTGTGTCTACCGTTACTTGATAATTGGACAAAAGTAACATCGAGTGTAAACATTCATCATTCATGCCCTACTACTAGATGCAAATGTTAGTTTACTTTTTGATAGGGAAAGAAATGAATATTTAAGAAAAACGAAATATTATCGTAAAAAGAATGTTTTTAGGATCCCAATAATAAAAAAAAATTATGGCATTCCATTAAAAAAATTGAACGCCGCCATTTTGAAATAATTCGTTCAATTAAAAATCTGATATCACCATCTTGTAGAGAAATGTCCTGAAACATACTAGTGCCAAATATTTTGAAAGTACATAGTACCCATAGTGTGGCTAAAAAAAATAAGGCGTTTACTCTGAAACAGGTTGTATAGTGTGTAGTATAGTTGTAATCAGAAAACGACTTCTGATTTTCTCCTGAAACAATATACAGGGTATGTCATAAATATTTCTAATATTTAAAATTTTCAACTTCAAACATTCATCCCCCTTCCCCAATGGGGAATAAAGAAATAAATGTAGTGCCAATAGTTAACTACACTATATGTATAACATTTCAAAAAATAAAAATGCGTGGAGCAGATTTTGAGATAATTGATTTTTAATTTTTGACCAATTTTGGGCACCAATAAATTGGTCACGTTAAATTTTTGATCTTTATCAATTATATTATAAGTAAAAGTTCTGGCGTTTACATCAAAGGAAATTAGTTTGGGTTAAACTTTGAATGTTTGCTCCCAAAATAACGCCACTAGTTTGGGCCCCTTTGGGTGGATATTGATGAAACGCTTGTTTTACCGATGAAGTTTTTTTATAGGCCTTAGTTTTAAATGTCATCAAAATCGGTCTAGTAGTTTAGGCTCCACAGACAAACATTTTTCAAACATGGTGATTTTGGACTCGGGAGGACTCAAAACGTAGAGATTCATCAAAACCTCGGGTTCAATTTTTTTTTTATTACATTACCTACTTTCCCTATGTATACAAGATGGTTTGGCTTGCAATGTCCAGACGATATTTCCTAAATTAATAACATTAGGGAAAAACATTTAAATTGAAAGTTATTGAGTATTATCATTGTATTTATTATTGATTATGTAAATAAATTCCATATCAAAATTTGAAATTTATACATTGTTGAATTTAGAAAAAATTTCTCTTTTTGAAATTATAAAAAAAAATTGTTGCCGCTATTTAAAAAAATTTTTTGTTCACAAAAAATAACTTTCAATTTAAATGTTTTTTCCTAATGTTATTAGTTTAGGAAATATCGTCTGGACATTACAAGCCAAACCACCCTGTATAAATGTGTGTATATGCACGGAAAAGTAATAATTAGAGAAGAATTTTACTGTAAGTTTTTATTACCGGAATTAGTGGATTCACGCAGATGTAATTTAAGTATTCGATCGAACTGTACATATGACCAAATTTTAAATTGTTTTGTTTGTTCACCTCTACAAATTGTTTACAATATTTTAGAAACCTTGTTTTTTTTTCTGTGATACAGGAAAAATAAGTAAAAATACCTTTTATATCTAAATAAATAAATAAAAAAAAATAGAATAATTAATTGTTTTATTTTAATTTTTTCTGATACGAATAGATTACAATTTAATGAGGTGCATACATAAGGTACATACCACTTTCGTTATTTTAATTTAAATAATAGTTGGAACGATAATGCGATTACGTTTGTGTTTCAATGGAAATAGGTACCTGGGAATACCTGAACATCGTTGTGCCCCGGGTCATTTAATGAGCAGACCATGCTGCTATATTTTGTAATGGAATTTCAACCTTATTGACATCAGAATATTTATCGTTTTTATAATGTTTTAAATAGTAAATTATAAATCTACAATTTTTTCAAAATTTCAACAGTTCGTATTTCGAAAAACCTATGCCTGAATATACGGCTTTTGTTAAAAATATTATCAGTTATAAAAATATTCCAATTTAATCACTACTGGGAAAAAAATTCAATAAAAATTATAGAAATTAAAATTTAAAAAAAACCCTCTATTCAGGCATTTAGGAAGGTGTCGGGACTAATTTGACGTCTTACGCGTTTCTCTAAAGTTTCAGGTAACTTCATAATAATATAAAAAGTTAGAACGTTTTTAACATTGCTCTTATGGGGGTTTGATGTGTTGCCTAACTATCTATCGAGACCCCCCTTAAGTAGTTCATACATTCATTAGCTTGGTAGGGATGGTTTCTATCTGAAACATTAATATGATATATTAAATAACCTTTTATCGGTAGATTTTCAGAGTAATATACATATTATTTATTACTATTTACCCCCTTTGTGGTATCTGACCGGCAATGGATTTGGAGCATTTTATTGTGTTACATAAATTTGGTCATTAACACCAATATAAATATTGCAGCTCATCAAAATATAGTTCGAAATTACGTCTCTGTAATGAATGAGATACCATTGCAATTACCTAATGAGGATAAAACTCGGTTTGCGGTTCCATTTTATTTTAAATTAAGTAAGATGAAATTGTATGAATACTAAAATGAAGAAGCGAGTAAACGAAAAAATAAAATAAGGGCATCATTTTATTCAAGATAAGACATTACAATCCGTTGAAAATTTAATTTTCCCAAAGAACATTACTTCGTTGAAATTTCGGCTTTTTGAAAAGGGTTCTATGTCAGATATATTTCATGTTTTACATAAAGAAAAAATTAAACCAAGTGAAAATGTGCAGCAACGCAAGGATTTTAGATTTTAGATGATGTCAATTACAAGTTGGAAATGTTGAATGAAAAGTATAGAATTTATCTCATGTTTTACATTATAAAGTTTCACAAGCGGCTTTATTAAATTTTTGGATGGTGTTTCATGATCTGAGAATTTAGCATAACTTTATACCTTACCTTAGTAAAATTTATTTTCACAGATCTTGTTATATTCATTATTCTGTTAACACTTTTGTTATCATGAGTAGTTTTCAGAGAAGGATTAGTTAACTGAAGTGTGCTAATCTCAGTTGTGTTGTCACGTTATGATAATGTGGAATTATAGCTTGATGGATATAATATACTTTTCATACCGATGTACTTACTTTCGGTTTGTTATTTACAATCAAACTGGAGCGAAAATATAAATATAAGTGTTACATTGTGTTTTTGATTAAATGGTATGGTAAAATTAAGGCAAAGGAGTTTTGTATAGTTGATAAAAGGGGAAGGGGCTTTGTTTTGGGATTATTTAGTGTTAGTCTTAGTATAGACCTAGAAATGGCTTTGCACCACATCGTCGGCTTACGACAACGTTTCTAATTCATTGCGGATTAATTTTAACGAAAATCCTAAGAGTAAAGAATAAGCTGAGAGTTAAGCTTTAACAAAGGGATAAACATTTCCAACTCTGATATCATTTTGATTATTATATTAAAGATTTACTAGTTACTAGTAGGAATTGCAGATATACGTTTATACAACGTAAAACAATTATTATTTGAATCATTTTCAAAAATTCTATCTGTAGGTATTCTAGTCTATAGATACCGGTATTAGAAACATGATTGCCATTATTTTCATCAACCAACAACCTTTTTGCAGAATATCGAATACTGTAATGATCCCACTCGACAAAGAATGTTAACGGGATGTTTTGTGACGTTATCAGAAAGTTTCATTTCGAAACATGTCTGGTAAACAGAGCATTGACGTTATAACAACGACACTTTTAATACATTTATCTAAAACCATTATAGCGATGATTTTGTAATGTTGAAGAATGTAACATTAGAGGCTGACGAAGGAGTACATGCGCACTAAATCTACTTAGAATGTACTGAATCTAGAAAAATTGTACTAACTATTTACTTAGAAAGGACCCAGTAAATATTTCTTTAATATGCTCCTTAAATTAAATGACCAGCAATAACTGTTAAACTTTCCTGTTATTTAACAATACTTTATGAAACGTCTTCCTCAAATCTATAATAATATAATATAAATATGTGTAAGTAGTAGTATTTTTTTGTTGCCTGTTATAAAAACTTTATGTAAGATCTTGTGGGTGTTATTAAAACTTAAAAAAAATTATTGAATTTTTTTGCTCGGTAGGTACAACAATACGGCACGAGATAATTTATAATTATTTAGATGTACGATTTGGGAATTAACTTACTTATATTAGTATTATTATTCGTATTTAAAAAATACACATGTTAAATTAAGAAAAACTTAATGTACAATAATTGTTTGTACTTTATGAACAATATTTTGGAAATAACATCAGCGATATCAAATGAAAGTACAATTTACGGATTACAAGGGTATACTTATGTACCCAGTATGGCAGAGTTGAATGTACACAATCCATATAATAATATAATATAATAATAATAAATAATATAATATAATATAATATAATAATAATAATAATATAATAGAGATATTAATTCAAGTTAAGCAACGCGTTCTCTGGTCAATGCTTGGATGGGTGATAACGGTGTGAGCGCACAAAGTGTTTTTCTCTACATCGCTCCACTACCTCAGATCCCACATAACTCCTTACATTACACCTTCGGGTATTATAGGGAATAGATTGGGAATGGGGATGGATTATAGATATAAATAATATATAGATTTCATTTCTTTTTTTAGTTTTAGTATTATTTGGTGGTTTTTCACAACACGTTTTCACAGCATGAGTATCAAACGTTGGTTTGATGAATTTTTGAGAACATCAATTTAACTTTATGAGGCTACATTATATCGTTAATTATTTTCGATGTTAAAAAGATGTAACTGTTGAGACGTTAGAAGGTAACGTTTGTGAAGGCGGACATTAGCAGTCGCTGCAACGTTTATAGCAAGGCCTTGGTACTTACTTGTTAATGTCAGAAGTCACCATAAAGCGTTTATTTAACGCGTATGTTACACAATTTTGTCATGTGGGATAAGAACAAATTCAAGTCCTTCTGCTGAAGAACATTTTGAGTACAAACTTCGTACAGTAACCAAGGCTGGTCATTGTACGAACATCATCATGAATACGTAAGTGATTAGATTCTGTATCAGCCTCCCTATAGTCTACAAGTCATGTATTTTCGAATTCTTGAAAACAACCATTAACGTCCGTCAAGTAAAAAGGTAGCCGATCTTTTTTCATTAACCTGACAGTCGTGCCATATTCTTGCTATATGTATATTGAAGGCCGTGAGCGTGAGTTACCATTTTACCAGCTTCAGACAAAGACGTGTTATGTGTTATATTTTAAGGTTTGTACTCATAATGCATGTTTCCATTATAATAGTCGTTGTTTATCATAAGTAAATTTTTGTGCCATATAGACACGTGCGTCATTTATGGTAAGTTCCTTTGGTACCATTAAATCAAATAAAAGAAATTACTCCTGAGCCACCTTACTACATTTCTCTTAAGGCAACTATGCAACTGAGTAATAAGAATCTGCTGATTGTTTGAAAAACTGATACCAACGCCTGACATCTCTGTTATGGCGTTGGTCTTTTTATTTCATCACTACCTGAAGGTGTGAAGACATGGTAGGTACAAGTATTGGATGTGGCTTCAGATGGATTGAGACTTAGTTTGCCTGACTTTCAGTTTAAAATACGTCGTACACGCTAACATCGGCCATGACTAACATGGGATTACGTCTGAGAGTATTGTCTAGGAATTTTGAATAAATTTAGTCCGTAAGCCTTTGAGACGCCCAGAGAACCGGTTCGATTGTTTGTCGATAACGATGATTTTAAGTTTGTTTTCACTTGGGGTAAATTGTACGTTGTTATTTGTTTCGAATGCTTCTCGTATAGGTACATTTGTATACGCTCATTAATACGTTGCAATTCACAGGGTATATGACATCAAGGAGGATGTAATATGGACATACATTACAATTAAATAAGAGATTTGTTATTTTTAATAAGGACAATAGTCATCAAGAAGCCCGCTAATATTGCAAATGCCAGGATACCTACCATGTAACAATAAATCCGTACCATGGTTGAATAGACAGTCCTACAAAGTTTGTCAAAACCTTCCGCATAGTAATTTTAACAGAATGTTCTAAATTAACATAAAGTTTTTCGCGACATGTTTCGATAATTTTAATTAATTATCATCATCAGGCTTAAGATAGACTAAAATAATATAAATAGTTATAAGCAAAAGGGTCAAAAATTGAATAGTTACATGGTTAAAAATGACAGTATAAGAAAGGGGCAAAAAGGTGGCGAGAAACAAGCTTGTAGAAATTAAAGGTTAGGAACTTACCAACGGTTAATTATACATTTGCAACACTGTAACACATGTAATATGACTTATTTTTTATGTATGCCTTTTGTAAATATAATTAGAAATTATCATTACATTACATATACACTGTGTCCAAGATAAGGAGGGCCACTATGGGGATTTCGGAAACGGTAAGAGATAGAGTTTCGGTTAAATGGGAGAAAAGTTGGGCAATTTTGAGTTTAGTACAATGAAATTTTTAAACTTACGAAATTCCGAACCGTTCCGAAGTTATGCGACAAAAAGCGAATTTTCAGGATTTCGTTTTTGACAAATTGTTACTTTGTCGTTGATGTTAACTGAAAAGTAAAAGGACCTTCTACAGGTACTTTTTAACGTTCTTTAACATGGCATACAGCAAATTGGAATCCGACGTTTCGTTTTCGAGTAACCATCATCAACTTTATTTTTTTAAATACGGTCCTGATTTTTTTATGCATAATATTAGAAGAGCTTTTTATTCTGCATTCAAGCATGTATCACACTTTATGGTTTTATTGCGATTTTATACTTACTTTACGATTAGCGGAAAAAATCCTAAGTACGAACCTGTATCCTTCCTCAATAACATTCAAACTGAATTTTATTTATAAATGGACTTTTGCTAACTGTGCTTTCCTCATCAAATTAATGAAATGACACAGAATTTTCAATTTTGAACACAAATTTTATAACCAAGTGTACATAATTACAAACAATCAACTAACACGTCATAAATGAACAGAAAACATTTTATGAAACGAAAATTTAAACATGACACATACCAATAATTAGAAAAAAATTATAATAAATGCTCGCAAAGCCCTCCTTAGTTCTCCAATCGTCAATAGCATCTTCTAACTGTAGATTCCAAAGCATTCTTTAACATTGTAGGTGTTACAGTTTGGAATCGGTTAAGTACAAGCTTTCGGAGTTCTTCTTCTATTCCAAAGGTATCTTTGTAAACATAATTTCTTACGTACCCCCAAAGAAAAAAATCCAGCGGGGTTATTTCGGAAGAACGAGTTGGCCAGGGCGTTTCAGAATTGGCGCTTAAAACTCTTTCGGCAAACCTATTTGAAAGGTAATCCTTAACCACCCGTGAATTGTGCGCAAGTGCACCATGCTGCTGAAACCAACAATTGCGTACTACGGCTTAGGGTAAAATATCAAGAGCATCTTCCAAAGTAGAATCTAGTAAATTTAAGTACAATAGTAAAATAAGTATAAAATCGCAATTAAACCATAAAGTGTGATACATGCTTGAATGCAGAATAAAAAGCTCTTCTAATATTATGCATAAAAAAATCAGGACCGTATTTAAAAAAATAAAGTTGATGATGGTTACTCGAAAACGAAACGTCGGATTCCAATTTGCTGTATGCCATGTTAAAGAACGTTAAAAAGTACCTGTAGAAGGTCCTTTTACTTTTCAGTTAACATCAACGACAAAGTAACAATTTGTCAAAAACGAAATCCTGAAAATTCGCTTTTTGTCGCATAACTTCGGAACGGTTCGGAATTTCGTAAGTTTAAAAATTTCATTGTACTAAACTCAAAATTGCCCAACTTTTCTCCCATTTAACCGAAACTCTATCTCTTACCGTTTCCGAAATCCCCATAGTGGCCCTCCTTATCTTGGACACAGTGTATTGTGTGGTCGAAAATAAAGTCCGTTTCTATATGCGCCACATAAGTAATCGCACACGCGTGTTTTCTATAACGCCAAAAATTGTAGTTCACGTACCTTTAATATTAGATCCGTATCGACAAAAATGCGTCTAATTTATATAGAAAATAAATAATATAAAATAAATTAAATCCTGGTCATTTTTAACATAAAGTTAAAGATAGGTATAATTATTGAATAAGACTTCACTCAACGGTATAATCAAACAAAATTTAAACTAATAACGCGAAACAGCGCAAAGTTACGAAGTACGAAATAAAAAGAAGGGATGTTACAGAATAGCGCAGTGGTACAATGTCGGATTTCAGAATTTGCAACGCCCACCCGCAAACGTTCGAATCCGGTTAAGGGAAACTTCTCAAGCAAGTATATCATAATAAACTGTCGGCTTTCAGTTCAGCTAAAAACGGGTTCGTGCAAGAATTAAGTACAGTTGCACGTAAAATGTAGTTTCTCCATTTTTTGTATGGAACTGCTTAAATAATTTTTTACATTGATAATAATTACATTATGCTCGAGTAGCTGCCATTTTGGTCATCGCAACGCTTTTACAACGAATATTTTTTATGTAAATATTACATAAAATATACATAAAACGTATATAAATTCATGTAGAGGAATGTACAATGTACATCTAATAGACAATAGATATATATTATTTTGAAAATTGCTCTGACATTAAATATCTCTTACTTTTCTTCCAGTTTTATATATATCTAAAAAGCTCTTACATAATTTATATGTATTTTATATATAAATGTGTTTGCTGGGAAAAATGGGTCGAGGGTTGATTTTAAGCAATCTGATACTATACAGACTAACGGATAGAGGCTCCCTTAACAAAGGACGCATAAACATTTTGATTTTGAGCGATTAACAATTTAAACGGAAATTGTAGAAAATGTGTGACAAACACGTAACGCACTGAATATACGGGGGAATTGAACTACGGGCGAGGGAAAATTAGTTTAATATCAGTAAATTTTGGTTTATGTTGAGAAGGGGCAGAAACGATTTTTAATGTTGAAAGTCCTATGGCGGGTATAAAGTCTAGAAATCAGATAATGGGGCTAACCGTTTTGCTGAGCTATTTCAAATATAAAGTCTAATTCTTTGTTGAAATTGATTGGACTAAGGTTTAGGAGTCTGTTGAAATAATATCTAAACGCGGCCAATTTGTGTGATATAGGATGAAACGAGGTAAATGGTATGACATGGCTGGTAGTGGTGGGTTTCCCGTATAACGATATATCAAGAAAATTCTCAGATCTTGTGATGGTTAAGTCTAGGAAATTAAGTGCTTCATTGTCCCATTTTTCATATGTGAATTTTAAATGTGGATGTATATTATTAAGTTAAGTAAGTGGTAACAATCTTCAAAGTCTTGGTTGTTACCATTAAAAATGACGAAAATATCGTCGATATAGCGTTTATAGAAAATGACTTTGTCCTTGAAGAGTTGACTACTAAAAATTTCTGCTAAAAGGGGGGGATAAGATGCTGCCCATGGGAAGACCACTTAATTGGCGGTAAGTGACGTTATCGAATTTGAAGAAATTTTGACTGTGGCAAAGTTTGAGAGCATTACTGAGGAAGCAACAAACATTGTCAGGAAGGTTAGATGTTGAGAGATGATGAATATTTTAGGCAGTCTTCAAATAGCACGCTAGGAAAAAGGTTTGCAATGTCGAATGATATAAATTGATGTTCCTTAGTGACTGGAAATTTGGAAATCTGGGTCGAGGGTTCACTGGAAGTGTTGATGGAACGCAGAAAATTAAATTTTAACATTCTATTGTTATGCTGTCATTTTTAGCCATGTAAGTATTCAATTTGACCCTTTTTCTTAACAAATATTTATATTATTTTAGCCTATCTTAAGCCCTATGATGATAATTAGTTAAAATTATTGAAATATGTCGCGCAAAACATTATATTAATTTAGAAAATTCTGTCAATGCTATAACAATTAAAATAACTATGGGGATGAAGGTTTTAAGAAACTTTGTGGGAACTATAATCATTCACCCCATTTTGTACCAAATTAACATTCCAACCTAAATTATGGACCCAACGATTTCAAAATGCGCACGAAACTCAGTTTTTTTTTCGAACAAATAAGAATTAAGTTGCATTGATGTATGATATTTGTGTAGGTTTTCATTGGTTCTACCCATTCCGATTTTTGTTTATAGTTTTTTCTAAGTTAGTGCAATAAAAAATTAAAAAGAAGACAGTAGGCGGCCGCGGTCTACGATAAAAGCTTGACGTTTAACTCTACTGATAATAGTGTTCAGCTATGTTTTCTTAATGAAAGCAAGGTAAACGTTTCATGTGTGTATATGAAGAGACATCTCATACGTTGCCGGGATTGCGAGTTGGTAAACGGAAACTGAGGTGAAACTAGGGACCACTTTCCCGCCTTTTAAGATTAATTATATTTTCCCGGAAGGAAAAACTTCAATCATTGGAGATAGAATCCGGATAAAACAGCTGTAATTCGTGTTGGTCATCCAAATCAGCTCCATTGTGTGTAAATTTTGAATCGACAGTATTTCCTTATAGAGATTACCTGTAAAATAGAATTCGCTATTTGTGCTTATTTTGGGGTGAAAGTTTTGTGTAAACTTAATTATTTTAAGTTGAAAAGTTATTCAAATGATGAAAAATGATTCTATTATACCTCGCGTTAACATTTTGATCGTTAAAATGATGTAAAAAGTAGCAACAACATTCATCGTAGACTAATTTATGTGTCCCGATACCTTCTTTCGGTAACTTTCGAAATGTACATACTTGTGTGCTTATTTCGAATTTAGAGATTTTGAACGATGATGGACGATGTTGTAGGTAACATATATAGTCGTATGTTTTCACCGAGATAAATGTTTTTGTCTACATATTTAACTTAATATCTATTGATGAAAGTAGGTGGCAAGTGTATTGTTACGTTACACTATACCAAAGAGAATACCTAATTACCTATACTTTGACTATACCTACTTCTAAATATACAACTTATATTGTAATTAAGAGGAAGTAAAATCCATATTTACTGCTGTACATATACGTGTAAATGATGCCTTTAGTTAGTGAAATAAACAAAAATTTGAAACTGTTTACGGTAGAGAAGGTCTTTCTATAAAACAGATGTTATGCAACGTTAGACCAGCTTCTATTTGTACATTTTATGTTTTATGGTATTTTTAGTTTTACTATAGTTAAACATGAATGTTAAAACGTTCTCTCTAAGGTCATTCGTATTCCCAAAAAGCTGCCAGTGTCTAAATTGAGTTCTTTTACATTCATAATTCATTCTAAACTATCCTTACGAAGTTCACATGGAATTTGTTATATTTTCGTTAATTTTTGGGCAAAGACTATGTGCAAAGACGTAATTAACATTGTGAAAGGGTCATTATGTATTTTTGGTCTCAAATCTATTCCAAAAAGTTGGCATTTTACATTTTTTTTAATAATTGGTAAAAATTTACTATAGGTAGGAACGAATTCGTATATCTTTACCAAATATCAACCCATTTTTGTGATTTTTACGTCAAATGTAAGTAAACGTAATCCTTTATTTTATTTACTTTAATAACTTGCTAAATTACAGATACCTACAGGGTCAAAAATCTGAAAAGATACAAAAATGAAATTTTTTTTTCTTCTTTCCAGCAACTACGCCAGCTCAACAAGGTCTGATATTTTAAAACAAAAGCTATTACAACCTACAATCACCGATAACCCCCCCCCCCCACCCCCACCCCCAAAGCACGCAAAACGCGAGAATCGCGTGTACCCCCGTTTATAAGGGAATAAAAGAAAGAAAAATGCCAATTAAGCTACCCAAGCTTGGATTTTTGGAGTTTTTCAATAATTTTGCAACAAAGTTAAATATATCGTCGATCTACATTTGTCACGTTCTTCTCTTTATAACAGTCCGTCCTTTTAATTTAACAAATGTCAGCTTAATTATGAAATGTCCGCCTGTACAGGATTAATCTTCTATCCTTATTTTCAATTTAATATAAAGTGACATTTATGTTTAGGAAATGAAATTTCCGCCGCAAACCATACATCCTAAAAACAAATGCATTTTTTTTTGTACGTAGAGTAAATGGAAATGGAATTAATTTAGTTAAAACGTAAAAATCCCAACGTACTGCATTGGAACATAATTGTACAGGTAACTACATTAAACAAAATTTAATTATAATTATTCCCTTGCAGAATAGAATATTTGAAGCAATTAACTCATGGGAATTGTACAAATGTACACGCTATCAAATTTTAATATCTAATAAAGGAGATTGGTCTATTGTACTACTGCCTACACAATCGACTAATTGATTTTGGGATTTCTTTATGGTTGGTTAATAGTAATTATTGCTCAAATTACTGCGAACTAGAGTGTTGTTGTTAATTAGTGAAGTCCTTCTGTGTTTATTTCCGATCGGCGGTTGCTTTCTAACACTGCGTTAATTATTTTGCATGCAGCTGAAGTATTTTATAGAATTTTCGAACTCAATTTATCGATCGATTACGGTTGTACACAATGAACTCTAAATAAACAGAGTTCATTGGTTGTACAACGTACATTATATACTTGAAGGTACTCCAGACGTTAGGGTGTACTGTGTTTGATAAATGTCATATAGATTGGGAAAAAAACACGTAACCTCCTCTTGACAAAATTGTTTATTAAAATTGATGACATTTGTTGATTAGTGACAATATGTTTCGGGATAGACACATCCCATGCGCAAGTATAGTATTATATCATAACGTTAACAAATAATTATTGTCTAAAATATAAAAAGGGAATTAGAATACAAGTAACTAGCCTCCGCTGAGGGGAGTTCCCAAAACTTGGTGGGAACAATGGTACTAGCAGAAGACCAACGATAAAGTTAAAAGTAACTAACAAGTTACAAGGGGAGATTTTTATATTATGTACCTATGAAAGAAAAGGGTTGGGAGAAAAGTATGTAATATTTTATTTTTCAACATATGATTCATTAACGGCCACACATTGATGCCAACGTTTTTCCAATAAGGCTATGCCTTCCAAAAAAGATTCTTCAAAAAACTCCATCGCCGCTGTCTTCACGTCTTTATCCGCAGCAAAACGGCGTCCCCTCAAGTACTTTTTAAATTTGGGAAAGATGAGATAGTAATCACACGGTGCCAAGTCTGGACTGTAGGCTGAATGTTCCATCTCTAAAAAAGCGCATTCGTCAATTACTTCACGGACTTTGCGAGCTTTTTGGACACTACAATTGTCATGAAGCAGCATAATCTTTTGATCGCAGTTATGGGGCCTTTTTTGTTGTATGGCAGTTTTCAAGAACCTTTTTGCATATATTCGATCAGTAACATTCCTTCTATATCCCAAAACACTGTTGCCATCAGCTTTCCGGATGAATTCTGCGTTCTTGCCTTCTTCGGCGGTGGAGATCCATTGTGGACCCATTGCATGGACTCTTGTTTTGTAGGTGGTTCTCAATGATGCACCCACGTTTCATTCCCTGTTATGATTTTCGAAAACAACTCTTCGTCTTCACCCAAAGCTCTCAAATTTTCTTCGCAAATTTGTTGCCGACACAGTTTTTGTTTGGGACTAAACAATTTCGGAATCCAACGCGCTGAGACCTTATTCATTCCTAAATCATCATGTAAAATTTCTAAGATTGTAGTTTCCGATATCCCTACTTCAGCGGCGATTATTGCAGCTCTTATTCTTCGATCTGCTAGGATCATATCCTCAACTTTCTTGATGTTTTCGTTGGTTCTTGCTTCAACAGGCCTTCCGCATCTTAGGTCATCTTGAATTGATTCTCTACCCCATAGAAATTGTTTGCATCAAAATTTTATTGCAAAATCATATACATTAATCATCCTTTGGAGAATATTCTTGGGTCCAATTCCTTTCTTCGTCAAGAATTCAATTACGCTTCTATGTTCTAGCTGAATTTCACTCATTTTTTGTCAGTTATGACACCACAAAAACAACAAAACCTATTGGATGTGAACCAAATTTGGTCAGTAACCGTCAAAATGTCACAACAACTTGACAACAAAAATTTACGATCGTCATTTGTTTTCGTCATGGCTAGGTAGATAATCTAAAAAACTTCCCCTCGTATATACAAAGTCAATCAATTAGGGAATTTTCAAAATAATCGGCCTCATTGAGCAACCCGGGATTTTCCTTATTACGGGTAACTTCGAACATTTCCAGTGTAAAGAGGGTGACCTTTTTTGCACCTGTGTAAAATTTGAAAATCAATGTTGGGATCAAAGGAATGGGCGCTTTTTAGGGTATGTTCGGCGAAAATGTGCTCAATGTACAAGGACGAGCATGACTGACAATTTAGTTGGTAAGTGCCTCAAGAGTATAAGTTATTAGAATTATGTTTGTTTCTAACTAAGGGGCACTGTAGTAGAGTGTATTTGTTGGAGAATGAGATACTGATATTGTGTTGTTTGAAGATATTTTGAATAGCATAGGATAGAGTGGGTAGAGTGATCTATATAGATTAGGCTGTGTTTTTCAGAAACAGACAGCATGATCCCCTATGATTACGATCACCCTATTTCACATAAGATGGCTGGCCTGTTTCCCTTACTTCATAGATTATTCAATATACCCATGTTCCCTTCACATTTCACTAATGAATTTAACACTATCAAACAGATTACGGCCAATAACGGTTACTACCTCGTTACTCTTGTCGAGAGAGTGGCTAGAAAAATTAAAAGCACCTTAAACCCAACTCCCTTCACCCTGATTAAATCAGAAAAACCCAACTTAATCTATAGATCACTTACCATCTACCCAAATATGCTATTCTATTCAAAAAAAATTACACAAGAGGAAGTAACGAAGATTCGCCCTACTAAAATCTTGGACCTTGTTAAAATTACCGAATTAAACAAGTTGGGATTAAATTCCACTGGTACAGTTGAAGAATTAACGGGCCAGATTAGTCCAATATCTCCGGGAATCTTCTACAACCGAGACCGAAATGGAACAGGAAACTCCAAAGTTAACAGAACCCTTAGGTACCAAGGGGGCAATGCCCAAAGTAAGTTATGCTAACCCTTATAGTAAGAGAGGCTCTAATACACCAGTCCATACACCTGGCCCAAGATCGGAAGTCACGAACAAACTTTCCGCGGCCGACTTGAGTGAAAAGGTGCGAAAGTGGGGAGCAAAATTCGATGGAACAGGAGATGCAATGGAAATTCTTCAACGAATACTATGGATTTGAGGAAGATGACTTACTACGAACCTTACCAGAGATGCTAAAAGGTTTTGGTACCGCAATCATAAAGTATGGTGGAGAAATTAGGCTGACGTGGTCGAAAGTTATACTTCCTACCCTACAGGTAGGTACCATTTTAAATTGGAAGAAGACATCCGCAATAGATTGCAACCTCCCAGGGAGCCTGCTTTCGACTACATTGTCCAGAAGCCGTCAATTAGACCGCATCTATGAAAACCTGAGAATAGAATATAAATATTATATTCGACCAAAGGATTTCAACAGCTTACCCGAGTTATTGGAACTCATGAGCGAATTTCAGAGATTACCCAATCCACTAAACCAGAGTCAGATTCGAGACCAGATCAGCACCCGTGGCACCTGAAAGGAACCCAGATAGAGGACCAGTAGAATCACAACCAGCAAGATCTTAAATAACAGTAAGGCAAACTAACAATCCGGTAGATAGAAGTGGTACCAAAGATTATATAATGGGTGGTACTTACCAAAGAACGGAAGTTTGTTGGATATGCGGAGAAACAAGAGACCTAAGAAAGTATTGTAGGGGTGAGTCCATATTATTTTGTTTTAGGTGTGGACGCAACGGAATCCTTTCTCGACACTGCACTTGCTACTCGCCGGGAAATGGGAATCGCCAGAAACGGACTCAGGATCTGTTTTCTTTCACCGCAACCTTCGAAAAGAAATGTTCGTAAACCCCTTGATGTTAGGCAAACCATCATACACCCACAAACGCTTTGTATGAAAGGGTTTAAACAAATTTATCAGTGAGTTGTCCAGAACCGAAAGGACAACCCTTTTACATGTTAAAGATACAGGCAGTCTTCAAGAATAGACAATAGCGGGTAACACAATAGACCAAAAGGTCGCAGTGCAGGAACCAATTGGAACCACCCCTAGATTTATACATACCTGCCAACTCTCCCGCAAAGAGCGGAAGTCTCCCGAATTTTAATACGAACTCCCGCTTACCCGTATTACAATGATAAACTCCCGCAATTTGCAAGTTGTCACACGTGAGGGAATTTTTGACGAACGGGGTGTTTTTTTACAGGACAACTTCCTTGTTTTCATACACTATTTCATGAAAATAATCAAGAATTAGGTAGATATTTTTTAGCAACAATTGTTTAGACATGCCCTTCATGTCTAAGGGGAGGTTGTGAGTTGTTTTATTTATTACAATGTACCCTCTTTGTGCCTTTTCGACCTTCATGATGGATATATACACTGCTAACCGAGCACTTATGGTCAGAAAATTTTATCGATCCAAAGAAAGCGCATAAATTTGAACATCTGGTTCAACAGTACTTGCCTTAAAGAAGACGTCATTCCCAATTACATCAAATTCAATATACGTTCACCTATCAACAGTCCCACAGCGAATAAAGCCATCAATCAAGCACAGTATTTCTGGTTACGCAACGAAATATCCAAATGGTACCATGAAAGAGACAAAATTCATCAACCCCTCTACAACCTCCACCTTCAACTCTCATCACACCCGCACCCTTTGGAATGGAAGATCATCACAAGAAAAATTAAAGAAAACGTCACTTTTTTCGGTAACAACCTTTATAACAAATTAGATAAGATAATTAAGACATGTCTAAGGGGAGGTTGTGAGTTGTTTTATTTATTAAATTTTGCACTCATATACAGGGTGTCCCATTTTAATCTTACCAGCGGAATTTCTCGAAATGAGGACCCCTGACAAAAAAAGTTGCTAAATAAAAGTTTGATGGTTTGGAGGGGGACGTCCGATTCTGTAACAAATTTCACTCCCCGACACTCAGCGGTGGATAGGGGGGGGGGGGGGGTAACTTACATGGAAACCCCTATTTTTATTGCATATTCAGAAAGCTCATACAAACCTATGACGGTTTTATTTGGAAACTTTTTTTGTCAGATGTACTCATTTCGAGAAATTCCCCTGGTAAGATTAAAATGGGACACCTGGACAGGGGACACCCCGTTTGCAGCGCCATCTGTTGCAAATAAATAAAAAGTTCTCAAATAAAATCTTCATATTTTTTTATGCTCTTTCTGAATCTGCAATAAAAAATAGGGGTTTCCATTTAACATTCTAAAGTCACCCCCGTTTCCCACCCCCGTGAGTGTCGGGGGGTGAAATTTGTTACAGAATCGGACGTCCCCCTCCAAACCATCAAACTTTTATTTAGCAACTTTTTTTGTCAGGGGTCCTCATTTCGAGAAATTCCGCTGGTAAGATTAAAATGGGACACCCAGTAGATAGGCCCCATTTTGACCCCAAAAATATAAGTTTGATACTGCAGATGGCGGTTGTTACTGAAATGTTTATCAAAAACGTGTCGGTCCAAGCTTCGAACACCTTTACGATTACTAACTTGTTTAGTAAACCCATGAAATTACAAAATGGAGTTAGCACTAATATTATGTTACCCTAGAGACCTAGAATAGGTGTCTATAGCACAAAGAGTTAATATGAATTAATGAATATGTATGAAGCGTCTATAGATTTTACTTACACTTAGACCATATTATGTTCGATCAGGGCATACATACGTATGTTTCGAATATAAAAGGAAGTACTTACAAATATTGGCTCAGTTAATTATTAAAATAAAAAAACGTTGGGTATTTTGTTTTTTCGGAAGACAGTTGCACACTATTTGGAACAGTTTGCCAGGCTTTCCGTATGCCATCAAAAGGACGCTATCAACAGAATTATTAGACATTTGAAATATTGAAGAGAGCTCCAAACGTAAATAGGAATTTCCTAACAGATAACAAAGGGATTTAATATAGTGGCAAGGTTGCTGAAGATAACATGGGAGATTGGGATGCACCACACCAGTGCTTACAACGTATTTAACTTGTTCATTATATTACTAGCAAAAAAATATGTGAACGAAAAAGTTACATTCAATCCCTTGTGCTCTAAACTTTTTCAATTACAAAAGTTAAGGATAAAATTTACAAAAAAAATCCCTCTGTCGCAATCTTAATTATACCTTCACCATAACGTAAATGGATAACAAGAATACATTAAGCTTTAGCGAATGTACGAGTAGATTGAATTGTGGTGTACGAAACAAGAAACAAGATTAAAAGCCGAGATGTGTGTTAAATTATTGGGAATATACAATATTTCACTTCTCTAAATACGCTAAGTATAAAGGTTATAATGGTTGATAGCTACGATAATAACGCATAAAGTGATCTACGTAGCCGTAAGGAAGAGATGTTCGAGGTAATAAATCATATACACTTCAAAGCAATCTCAAATAACCCGTAAAATTTCCCATTTTCCATTTGGTAATGTTCATGATCTGATGTTCCACAAAATGACACACTAGAGCTTAAGTGGAGCGTAAGGGAAGCAATCTGCAAAGGATTTCAAATACCTACACCACTTACTTAGTTTTTAATGTACCTATGTGTCCTTTTCAGTCGTCACAAATGAATCATAACTCGCAAATGCCATTCAGTTCCTAACCATAAACCGTATACAAGATAATAAATTATATCTCATGCATGACACCGTAAGCTTTTGGGTAAAAATATAATAAATTTATTTTTCGAAATCTTGAATAAAACATGACACGTCAATTTAGGTAAATAACGGTTTAAAAGGGCTCACACCATTTCGTATAATACTCAACGGTATAATACTAGAGCGAACGTGACCGGAAGAAGTGTATCCACAAATACAACAGATACAAATTGCTCAATCAATTTAAATTGTACGGAGTTCTTTTTTTATTACTCTTTGGGGTAATTAAAAATGAAAGGTACCTAAAATTGATTTAAGCAACCAAAGATATTTTTCTTACTCTTATCATGGCCATTTTCAATTATGTTTAGTTAATACTATACAATACATATTTTTTTAATAAAGCTGCAAAAGAAGACTGAGAATTTGGTGGTACATAGTAGCATTGAATAGTAACGCTGCCATTCCGTAACTATTTACAGCCTGTGCAATGTATATGGACACTACACCATTTAGGAGTAGGTACATGTCCTAAAAAATAGTAAGGTATAACAGGTTGAAGGTTCAAGAACTTTTGGCTATTTAAATACGTGTAAATGCCTAAAAATATAAAAATAAAACGAGAAGAGGGACAGTATTGGGATGATTTATTAAGATAATCCCAAACGACTCCAGAACCCAGATAGATGCACGTATCACCGAAGAACCCCGTAACACCAATGAGAGTTCGAAAATTTTACTTTGTGGTTCTCGATTTCTATCCAAACCAGCCACAAAAGTACACCAAACATATCAAGAGATCCAGAACCAATTTCATGGGATACACAATATGTAGAGCATGGTGAGATGTGACGAATGTTTCTATTCCTAATAACTTTATACACGTATGGGCTATTGATATGCATTCTAGAGCAAGAGGAGCTTTTTTCCAAAGATGCTAATTGTTATTCAAGTATTCATGTGTAGGAGATAAATATCGCAGGTACATATGATGCTAGGTAACAATACAGCAAGCATACGGACGTGATAGTTTGATCCAGCCCGTATGTTGCCGTCAAAAATGAAGAAATGTCTACAAAAGGTTTCAAAATTATTCTAGATAACCAACTGAACTAAGTGTAACCTATATAATGTAAAATTTGCAATAAGATTTATTACAGGTTACCGGCATACAGATTAATACTCGCACATTATGATGGAAGTGACCAACAAAAGACATTTGCGAGAAAAATTTGCAACTATGCTTCATTTTATAAGGGGGAAATGCCTTTTTGGCGAAAACTGAATACAGAAAGGAGTAAAGAAAATATTCCCAAAATAAGACATACGATTGTAAAAAAAAACAAGATGCTTTGTAATGGACAGTATGACCGACCAACAGGTACGATAATGAGTAGTGGGACAATCACACTGCCAATCTGCATCGAATGGATTCTTCGGAATAAGTTACTGTTAAACGATAATCACAAACGACCTAAAGTTCTATAAAGTGTGTGACAGACGGGCTCAATGTCTTTTTACCGCAGATCGAAAGTTGAGACGTTTCCAGGTCTAACAGAGGCTTTCAGCAGGGTTTGAAAATGAAGGTGTTGCACTTTTGAATGGGATCGTCACTTGCAATGAAATTCGAGCCCACCACTACACTCCTGAGTCGAAACAAGTCAGTTTGGAGAGGTGCAGGGAAAAGAAAACAGCTGCATTGAAAGCAAAACTAGACTATCTGCAGGTAAGAACTTTTCAACCGTTTTCTTCGACTGGTGAGGCATTTTGCTTATTAATTTTTGGCATTAGCAACACACAATCAGTGCCACTTACTACTGCGAGTTGTTGAACGAGACGAGTATCGCCGCAAAAGGCGTGGACAATCGATATGAGAAGTCATCCTCTTCTAAGATAATGCTCAGCCTCATATTACAGCTCTAACGACCTTAAAACTGGAAGAAATGCACTGGACCCAATTTGATCAACCTCATTGCAGTCCGGACCTGTCGCCGTGCGATTTTCATGTGATTGGACCGTTTAAAGAAGGACCACGATTTGAAGGGCGGGGGGGAATGATTCATGCGCAATTGGGTCCTGACGCAACCAGCTTTTTTCATTTTACGATTGTGAGATAAAAAACCTTCCTTATCGCTGCGAAATGTATTTCTAGAACAAGAAATTGTGTAGAGAAATAGATCTGTGGACTAAACGGATCCTCAGTTGAGAAAGTTGGTATGTGCGACTCAAGGCAGGAATCCACTGCGACCTAATAGATGGTAGATGCATACGGATCTCCCTTAAAGGGGGAAATCGTATTTCAACCGTAGTAGGGTTGTCCTAAAAAAGGCTAGCGAATCATTTATTTTTGATAAATAGGGAAAGTAATGTAATAAAAAAAAAATCGAGATGAATCTCGACGTTTTGAGCCCCCCCTGAGTCCAAAACCACCAGCTTTGAAAAATGTTTGTCCGTCTGTCTGTGGGTGCGTGACGGCTGTGGAGCCTAAACTACTAGACCGATTTTGATGATATTTAAAACTAAGGCCTATAAAAAAACTTCATCGGTAAAACAAGCTTCTCGTCAAAATCGGCCCAAAGGGGCCCAAACTAAGGGCGTTATTTTGGGAGCAATCATTCAAATTTTAACCCAAACTAATTTCCCTTGCTGAAAATTTTGTAGACATGTAAAACGCCGTTTTTCGTTTGTTTTTAAATTTAAAATGGCGCCTAATATAGCAATTCCTCAAGTGTTCACGTTTTAGGGTGTAGCTCAAGAACCGTTTAACTTAATAAAAATTTGAAATTATAGTCATAGGATGGCCAGAACGTTTACTTATAATGATACAGAACAAAAATTGATCGTCGCTAATTTATTGGTTCCCAAAATTGGCCAAACATTAAAAATCAATTTTCTCAAAATCGACTCGAAGTACCTATTTTTTTTTTTTGTTTGATATTTAAAAATGTAATACCACAAGCAATTTTGCAGCACTTATGCACAAATTACGTGGGAAGTTAGCCAATTTACTGTAAACGTAGCTCCGAACCGTGATAAAACCACCCCCCTCCCCCTACCCCAAAGGACCTTCATGGATACTATTTCAGTGACAACAATGACGTAAAAGTTGCAGTCCTGAAAACAAGCTGAAATATTATTTAGCTGTAGGTACTGAATTGCTAAAACGTACGTAAAGTGTAATTATGAATTATGAACTCCAGTCAAGCGTAAGATTTTTGGCGCTATCGACCCTTGTATACAAACAAGAATAATATCGTTCGCTGGGGGATGGCGATACAAATTCTCGTGACGATGACGCTTCGTAGAATTTTTAGCATTTTTACCATATAAAAATGTCGCGCGTTAGTCGCATTTTACCGTTATTCTATCATAAAGAATAAATTGCAGACACAGTGGGAAAAACAGGCTGCGTCTAATTTTTGATGTAGAATACTTCTCTAAATAAACGAGGAATCATATAAAAACGTCCTAAATAAGAAGAAAAGTAGGTGTACGGTAGGTTTTCGTGTAAGTGTAAGTTTAATAACATGGGCTCCGTAAAGAAGTCGCAAACTTTATAAAAGAGACCGAATTTCTTTCATAATATATGAGATAAGCTGCTAAAATACATTAATCTTGTGGAAAAAAACGCGTACTATTTCGTATGATTTGAATAAAATATAAAAGCCTAAAACATTTTTATTTCCTTTAAAGATGAACTAAAATTTAAGGTAATTGAATACGAAAATATATGAAAGTAAATTATTAGCAAAGAAACTTTTTCAATGATTTTTTTGCTTTTGTGGAAAATTTGTGAAGTATCGTTCATTTATCTTTTCGGCATTTCAATTTCGCTAACACGCACACTGAAAAGTAAAGTAAAGCGAAAGCACAAGTGCGTAATATGAATACGAAACTGTTGTTAGTGAAAGTACTTATGATAAGGATGAGTGTAAATGACATCTTTAGAAATACAAATGAAACATAAATTACGACTTTGTAGGATCCGGAACAAAGAAGTTCTGGAACAAAGGTTATAATGATAAAAAATATGGCAATTCTCATGTCTGGTTATTATTACTGTTCACATAAATGTACACAAATACTGATATTGTATTGTTAGTAACCTAGCATTGAAATATGAGTTGATAAATAAAGGCTTCTCAATTCTGTATAAAAAGATAAACAGACTAGGAAGAAGGTTAATAGAAATGTGTGAAGAAAGTGGATGGATGATCTTAAACGGAAATATAGGGGAAGGGGGAAGAGGAGAGTATAGTATATTACTGGGAGAGGAGCGTCTTTAATTGAAGTGTCCCTAAAGGAGGAGGGGCTGGAACAGGACGAGAGGAGAAGGAAGGAATGGAAAGATAGAAAGGTATGGACAGAAGAAAGTAAAGAGGTATAAAAGGAAATTTGAGGGTGAGCAAAAAAGCGAGAAGGGGGTGGGAGAGGAAGTAGAAAGAATAGTAAGAATAATGGATGAATGAATGGAAAGGAGAAGGTACAGAAAAAGTAATAAAGGGGTAGGTAGGAAGGATTGGTGGAACGGGAAATGTGGAAAGGCAAAAAGAGAGGCTAGAAAAGGGAGGAAGAAATGGAGAAAAGGATGTATGAGCTTAGGGGAGTACTCAGAATTGAGAAGAAAGTACAAAGGAGCGTGCGAAGAGAGAAAATGAGAATATAAGGAAGAAGTAGAGGAGAAGATAAAGAGTATAGGAAATGAGAGAGAATTGTGCACCTTCATAAATGAAGGAAATGATAAAGGAAAAAGTAAGAAGTAAAGGAGAACATTGTATGGAGTTACTCGAAGGAGTGAAAGAAAAACCGAGAGGAAGGAGATAGGAGGAAGGAGAAGAACCATAGATAACATACGTATTGAAACAGTTGGTAAACAAGAAATTGGAAATAAAATATGCAATGTTTCTGGATCTGAAAGTGGCATTTGACAGCGTGAATAGGCAGAAATATGAAAAAAACATAAGAGAAGAATTAGTGGAAGCAATAGATTAGACATACGAAGAGACAAGATGCAGAACCAGAAGGAAAGTGAAATTGGGGGAAGTGTTTTGGACGGAAAAAGGGCCGAGAAAAGGGTGCCCTTTAAGCCTGAGCCTCTTTTCGCTATACATAGCAGGATTGAAGGAGAAGATGGAAGGGCAGCAAAGAGGGGGAGTGGTAATAGGAAGGTCAAAGGTGTGGGTACTGGCGCATGCGGACGATGTGGCGGTGTTAGCGGAAGATGATAAGGAAATGAGAGGAGCAATAGCGGTTGTGAAAAAACACTTGCATGGGAAAGACCTGAGAGCCAATATAGAGAAAACGAAGATGATGATATTTCAAAGAAGAAGAGGGAGGAAAGAGGAGGAGGTGAAGCAATGGAAATGGGGGGAGGAAGAGATACAGTGTGTAGATCTATGGAAATACCTGGGATACACGATAAGGTATGATAATAAAGATAAGGGGCATATTGAAGAACTGGCAAGGAAGGCGAATAGGGTGGTGTATGTATGGAGCGGAGGTGGAAAGAGTGGGAAACGTTGGAGAGGGTGCAAGGAAAATATGGGAGATGGACGTAAGGGTTAGAAAGAGAGACACCGGGATATATAGTATAAATATAAAGAGGGGGTAGACAAAAGATAAGGAAATCTGTTGAATAAGTGCTGGGAAGAAGTGAGGAGACAAAAAAATAAAATTTGAGCAGGAATAAAGGAGATTGTATTATGCAAGACGCGGGTACGAAAGAGAAGAAGTGGGGAGGAAAAGGGAAGAAGGGAGAAACATAGGAGACACAGTAAGAAGAGATGAGGACACCCAAGCACTGGAGAGAAGAGCAAGAGTAAGGGAAGGAAGGTATAATGAGGGATATAGTTGGTGAAATAAAGGTACAATACACGTTTTTCTATTATTAGGTCTACCAAAAGTCACATCCTGCCATGGAAAACAAAAGAAATTTACAGTAAGTGTTCGAAATGTACACAATTATTATCGACACACCTTTAGACTTTTTTGTATTTGGAGGAATAAAATATTCAGGAGCTGCAGGAAGTTGTTATTAATGCGTTTAGCAGATTAGATGTAAATGGGCGTAAAATTGGGAAAGCTGTTAACTGCGTGTTGAAAAGGTGTGACAATGTGTGTCGATAATAATTTCTTTTGTTTTCCATGGCAGGATATGATTTTTTGTAAACCTAATACTAGGAAAACGTGTATTGTGCCTTTATTCATCAAAATAAGTGATACAACCCTTACATCATTACAATCAGAAAAAAATGCACTATTAAAATACGTCATAGCCAACCATGGTTTCTATTTTAAAAAATTCAACTTTTCTTCATAACCTCAAAATGCTAAGCAAAATTAAAAAAACTAGTACGGTGACGTTATTCGGCACAAAATTATCTACGAATTGTATTTGAACAATCTTTATCTATCTTTAGAAATAAACGAATTAAAGGGCTGAAACGATTTTGGAGAATTTTACTTTTTTACAAAATCTAGTAAGCCATGCATTTTCTTAAATCAACAAAAGCGTATCTGGATTAGTCTTCCAAAGAAGCAAATCTTTCCCCATTTAAGCAAATGTGTAACTCTTATGGTTTCCGAGATCCCCATACAAATAATGAAAAAAAAACTCACCCTGTATATTTGGTCAGCATTAATCGAGCAATTAAGGTAACGCCCGTGGTGCCTTCATAACTTTATGTCATACTTGCAAGAAGTTGATTAAGATGATTAAAACAGATGATAAAAATAAAATCAGTATAGACTGATATTTAACATCCTAATAGGTATATATAATATAATATAATATAATATAATATAATATAATATAATATAATATAATATAATATAATATAATATAATATAATATAATGAGGCATAATATTTTACATTTGCGGGCGTTATAAGCTAGCTTTATAAAAAATAACGCCCGTTGCTATCTAAAATCCGGTTGTCATGTAAAGAGGCGTTATTTAGTCATTTATGTTTCTTGTTTCAGCAGTTGTTATGGTGAAATAATAAGGTAGTATGGCATAAATGTAGTTTTTCAATTGTGTTGCTATTCATTAAAAGAGTAAAATAACGCCATTTTATTGTTTTCTAAATTTTAATAATGGTGCTTTCCATTAAATATAAAATATAAAGAAAGGTTTATGTAATAAACATATTCAAGGCGCACTAAAATGTTTTTCAGAGAGGAAAAAAGCGTGTAATCTTGTTAGCTTGAATAAGGCAAATGTAAAATGGTTGAAAAGGATTATCGACTTAATAATACTTACGTTGTAAACATAAGTCGGTGTCCGAACACGTAACATACGAGTGTTCTATTTGAAAAGGAGTTCCAATCAAGTAAAAAATAAACAACTTTAAGAATTTAGCTTAACTCTTCTAGCTAAGAAACCGATTATCTACCTTTCAAGATGTAATAAAGGGAATTTGTTGGGCATGAAATGAGAGAAACCTTTCATTCCCATAATATAAGATTAAAGGTACCTGTACCTCGATAAATGAAGGTGGTTCGGCTTATCGTTGGAATTATAGGGATTGTACGAATTCAATAAATATTTGAGCGACAAAAGGGCGTTAATGGAGAATTCTCAATATTTGTAGGTAGCTATCTAAGCTTTCATTCCTAAAGCACATTTATTAGTTTTTCGTATAGCACGAGAAATGGAGAATTTACCCTGTATATAATTTGAGATATTTTCTGTATCTCGCTAGCTCCCAGTACCTACCAAAAGTAATTTAAACTTGGTTTTCTGTAAAGCCATTGAAGTTGGTTTAATAAAGTGCCGATTTAACGCGCAACAACGAAATGAACCCTTTGTCGTATAAAACAACAGAATTTCAATCTCCACACAAACTCTAACGTTTGGTAGACGAAATAAAGCCGTGTGGAGTTTGTTTAGTGTGTCTCTGCCACTGCTAAGTGTTTACGTAATCGTTCTATGTCGTACCGATTTTATTTCTATACTGTTTTAAAACTAGGCAGAGATGTTTGCAGTGTATTCAAAATAAATCTTTAAATTTTGAAAAGAATACGCAGCTCCATGTGGAAATGTTGCCACATTTACCTGTTACGCGATAATTTCCAAGACTACTTCAGGTACTTGTAACATTTCTATTGTTGAGACGTAAAAACTTATTCAATAACAAAGTTAGTCAAAAATGTTATTTCAAGACTTACTTGTTTTTGAAAAACATATTAACTCGTTAATTCATGGAGTATTCTTATTGGAATTTTCAATAACAGTATCCAACATGTAATTTAGTACAGAGCAGGTAACGGTTTTGGACTTTCTCAAAGGATTCAAATTAATTTACAATTAAATACATTAGAAATCTAAACTTACGTTTTGGATCTTCATACAGGTATATTTTATATTATGATAATAATAACGAATTCCCTTCAAGCCTTTATTTAAAATATTACCCAAGTGTTGGGTCATATTTAACATACGCTTTGCCGCAACTCACTACGTGAAAACAACAAAAATAACGTAGTGAAATCGAAAAAAAAAACTTTAAAAACGACAACAAGATGTTACTCTTACCTACTTACTATCGGAGTAAGAATTCAAGGCCCCTGACTTTAGAAGTTTATATATCAGTAATAATTAGCAATTTTATATTCATTGTTGAGTAAGTGAGGAAAGAAAGAGTTGTAATTAGCCTTAGGCTACTTTGAACAAATAAATAAATAAAGTGCATTTGAATGATCATTTATTCCTACAAAAAGGTGTACCGTTTCGAATTTTGCAATACATCGTTATTTTCTGTATCAATGTATGTGCAAAAAAGCGCTAATTATGACTCAAATCGCACAAGCACTCGACTTGAAAAATGAATTACCGCTATATTATTGAAAGTAAGTGGTAGATACTTATATATTTGAAAAATGTATACTTATTTGTCGATGTGAGGTGCTTTTGAGGCCAATTGGTTTTTAGTCTTAAAGTTATAAGTAATAAAAAAAACGACACCGTGTGTAACTGAGTAGTGAGTACCTCAACGTTCGATACTAATATTGACAGTAACATAAAAAGTTAAACCAATTTTGTTGTAGTTTAACACGATTCAAAAAAATAATGCCATTATACATCGTTTTTTTAAAGCAATTTAGAAAAAAGGATGGATGCTTCGGTTGGCGCGGTGAATTGCAGTGCGCGGGGAAGCGTTGTCTTACACTATTGCTATGAAGCGCATGGTTTTGTACAATGCAAAAGAATAATCACATTGTTGTGGTTTGCCACTCGCTGTTTACGATGTGGTAGATTACCTCTCGCGGGAATATGTGCGTCTTTCTTGTCGCAATCATCATAACATTTACTTTGAGTTACAAGTAAACAAATTTTGTTTTCAATAAAGGAATAATGTAACTTTATTTCAGTAATACAAATTTAGCATTTAAAACAAGAATTTTTTCTTTAGTTTCCGTATATTGGAAAATAGTACATTTTCGGTTATAGCTCACAAAACCAGTTAATTATATCAATAATGAACATTTATGGACTTTCGACTTCTGAGAAGTATGTGTGTTACAACATTTGTAAATTTGGTAACAATTTATGGAACAATAATAATTTTATAATAAGTTAAAACCGACCGTCAGCCAGGAAAATGCTAAATACAGTCTTTTTATTGCTGTTAATTAAAATAATAGTTAAACAATAAATTGATTCTAGCATTTTGATTTTTACACATGTGAAACATATAAATATGACTAATTTTTCAAAAATCACCTTTTGTGACTCACTTTAAGAATTTTAGAGTTTGGTTATTTAAAGTCAAAAATATAACATATGTATCACAAACCCTTCATTTTTTACACGTAATTAAATAATGTAGCAAGAGGAATTTCCGTTATTATTCTTGTTCATATTATTCAAATGACAACATTATTATAAATTCTACGCAATTTTTGCAAATACACAACATATTATGTAATTTTACAACCTTCACAATTTTCTTACCAGATGCATTCCTGATTCTAGAAATTGAACATACTGCCATTTAAGCAGTATTTTCCAATAAATTGAAAAACTGTTTCCATTACTTTTCTTTTATAGCAAGTAAAAATGTATTATTCTTGAGAGATATCAAAAGCTTTCAATAGCAATATAATTTGTAACGAAATATAGGTCAATAGATTTAGTCTACAAACTGAAGTAATGAAAGTATACGTCTTAAAGTTGCACGAGAACATCTTGTACGAGTTGGCAGAGTTGATACTGCCTCAATTCAAGTTGCAGCAGCCTTTCAATTTGAGTCATTGAATTGACAAGATCAATAAAATTTCATGGCAATTAAGTTCAATAATTTTAATAATTAAATGTACAAATGAAATTTTCAGATTTAACTTTCCGTTTCAAATATTTTGCTGTAAAATTTATTCTCATTTCTAACCGCCTTTCATAATTTATTTTCAGTGCGTGTTACATTTAATTAATTATTTACTATACAGGGTGTTTTTTTGGGAGGTTTAGTTAGACGTTTCTGGGAAAGTTTTATAGGTAGGTTTCTGAAAATGTGTACTTTGGGGTTACTCTGAAAGCCCAATCGATCTAAAATATTTTCAAATTGGCAGCACTTCCGGAAATGCCGGAAGTAGCTCTTAACTTCGTTATTTTAAATGGCAACCCCTACTTTTTTATTGCATTTTTGGATTCTACGTGAAATTTCAGTTCTTTTGATACCACATATCAATATCTACATCTACATGTTATGATTTTTAAGTAATTTTCATTTATTTAAATAAAATGGCGGATGCAGACGGTACTTTAAGAATTCATTACTTTTCACCACCGCATAGAGGAGGAATAGGGCTTTCTTTTGGTGTACTTAAAAAAACGTTAAGTTGCGTACGACCTCATCTATGGAGTTCCAAATTTTAGGAAAATTCAAAGACTGAAAACTCAGATTTTTTAAATGAAATGACCATTTTTTTACTATTGTATTTGATAGAGAGTCAAAATGGGTATATTTTGGTATTACATGTTCCGATCCTTATCTTTAATAGTTTCTGACTTATTCTTATTTCATCGCATTGATACCATTTTTTTCGAATTTCTTGTAGTAGTCGACCATGACATGGACCATGACAATCGAATTTTGAACAAATCAAGTGATACTTTTTAGTCCTTGAATTTTCTTAAATTTGGAGCCTCATAGGTGACGTCGTACGCAACATAACTTTTTTTAAGTACACCAACAAAAGCCCTATTCCTACTCTATGCGCTGCTGAAAACTCGGTTGTCATAGCTACAACGGTTTTCAAGTAATGAATTCTTAAAGTACCGACTGCATCCGGCATTTTATTTAAATAAATGAAAATAACTTAAAAACCATAACTTGCAGATATTGAGATGTTGGTATCAAAGGTTATGAAATTTCACGTAGAATCCAAAAATGCAATAAAAAAGTTACTAGCTACTTCTGGCACTTCCGGAAGTGCTGCCATTTTGAAAATATTTTACATCGACTCGGCTCTCTGAGTAACCCCTAGGTACAAATTTTCAAAAATCAACCTATAAAACTTTCCTGGAAACGTTTAACTAAAGCTCCCAAAAAGACACCCTGTCCAGTGTTTATAAAGACGACTGAAGTGTGCTTGAGCTTCGCTTACTGAATATTAAGAATTCATAGACACTATGCTTCTATTTTAATTAATTTAGCAAGAAAAACTGCACGGATTTAATGAATAATGAACCGTTGTAAGAACAGTTATTTGATATACATAGGATTGCTATGTATAGAAATTGTGCTTTTGGTCCAATTTTAACTTCACTAAATAGTATAGTGTGGTAGGAAGGGTTCTGGCCCAAAAAGTCACTAGATTTAGTAATTTTTCTGAGGTTGGCAGGACTGGCCACTAGAAAGTCACTAGATTTGTTCAAGGTCACTAGAAAAGTTACTAGATTTTTTAGGGCCGGTAGGAAACAGTCTCCCTCATCAGAGCAGCTTAAATTTGAAACAGGATTTGTATAAACAGGGGGTCGTTTTTGTACAAACAGAGAGCTGTGTATACAAACGCTGCTTGAAATTTAAGCTGTTTAAAGCGAGCTGTTCTGGGGACTGAGACAGGGCAGTCCTCTGAGTCCGAGTCTCTTCGTGGTTTACATTGAGGGGATGGTGGAAAATCTAAAGAATGAACAAGGGGGGGAAGTGTTATTGGGCAGGGTACAAAGTGGTAGTAACAAGAACATGGTGGAAATGAGGGATATGATGGTGACAATCAAAGACCTTTTAGAAAAACGAGAAATGAAGGTGAATGTAAAAAAGGCTAAGATAGTTGTCTTCCAGAAGGGGAGACGAAGAATGGGAAATTAGGAGTGGAAGTGAAGTAGCGAGAACATAGAAAGTGTGGGGGATGTGAAGTATCTGGGGATATAGGATGCAGGATAAATGTTGTAGATCGGTGTTAGGCCTAGAGAGGGAGACACCGACATATCTAGTGCAAGAAGAACTAAAAGGAGAGAAGATTAGAGTGCAGCCGGGGAAGCTGGTGATGAAGTATGAGGAGGGAATGGATAGAGGAAGAGGAGGTATCATACTGCAAAGCTGTTGGAAAGAGGCGAAGGAAGGAAAGAGTACGGACAAGACGAAAGAAAGGCACAATATAGATGGGAACCAGGAAAGCGACAATAAGTATTGGTGGGAGGATGAGAACAGAGAATGTTGGTTGTGCGGAATGGGACAGGGGAGAGTCGAACGCATATGTTAGGAGAATGTGAAGAGCTGAGGGAAGAGGATGGAGAGAGGGGAAAGAATAGGATGGTTGGAGAAGGTGGAAGAAAGAAGGAATTGGAAAGGGAGAGAGTGAAAGGAAACGAAGGACAGTTAGGGGATGATTAGGGTATGGGGAGAGTGTAGTTTGCGGATTTATGTTTTGTTTTATATTAGTTAAAATAGGGAGCTGGGAGGGGTGAACTGTAGATAGGAATGGGGGAATGTTATATTTAAGTTAAGGTATTGACTAGAAATAAGAATCTTTGCCAAAAATTAGTTATAAATGACAAATAAATACATAACAATACAGTTCTCGGCTACCCAAAAATGATTTGTACCAGTGAAAAACGTGGTTTTTTGGTAAGGAATGTTTCCCATAGATTTTAACTTTTCAAAGGTCACATTACCGGCTTCCTCAATATTAGCACAAAAATTAATGGCATAACGTTGCTTCAAATTCTGCTGTTCCCTTTTGCCTGACACAATACAAGTTCTACCATACCTCGTATTTCACCGTAATTCTCCTTTCATGGTTGCTCACACTATTTTTTTCCTCCTATTTCTTCTAAAGTCGAAAAACAAGATTGGAATAATTCCTTTAATAGCCTTTTAGTTCATTGTTATTTTTTCACTGAACCGAAGAAATGCTGTCTACCTTATAGGAGAGACCAAAATGTTAGCGAGGTAACCAATTATAGCGTAATAACAGGCTCGAAAGAGGGCATTAATTTGCCGAAAACCGAAAGGAATCCTATTGTAACACAAAACAGGGTTAATGAACTGGTAGAAAACGCCCAAGACAGAATTGGAATCACTAGTCGAAAGCTTAAATACCTACTAATGGATTGATTTTCTTGTTTCCTTTACATACCTACTATTTTATGTAAAATAAGCCACACGTAATTCGTCTTTTAATCCAACACTAAAAGATGCAATCACACGCGTTTTGTATCCCTTTCGAAAATACCACACCGGACACAGAGATTTACCTACTCGATTTCGAGAACCACCCCCTAAACTAATTTGCGTTATATGACCAGTCAAAACTACCTATTCAACCTGAATATCATACAAATTGTAATAAGTCAATAAAGTTTCAAACAGCGTAATACTAATAATGAAACTTTCCACCTGTTACCCTGTAACATTCTGTTTATATTTCTATTTCTATATTTCGTTTGTACATAAAACGGTCATTTATTTGAAATGGACAATTCCGTAAATATTTAAATTCTTGTTAGATTTGAGATTTATTACAATCGAAGAGAAGGATTAAATTGATATTATACCATCGTAATTTCTATTATAGAAAGCTTAAATTTTCATCGTATACCTATATCCCAGGTCTTCGTTATTGGCAAGAAAATTGGATTTGCAACAAGAAATATAAATTGAAAGAGAATGATTGTTTTCCCGAAAATATACGACCCAAAAGTAATCAAAGTTTATCAAAAAGTAGGTTTACTATCATTTCTTATGTTACTATATTGAAAGATCCAAAATCAAATTAGATAGCTCCATCTGTAATTGAAACGTAAAGATACTTAGTGTTGTAGTATGATGAAGTACTACGAAATTTTTTAAATTATATGCGATAAAAGACGCTAACATCTTCCATTAGTGACGAAAAACTGTGATTTTATTGCAGCTTAATACAAAAAAAGTAATTAATTACGTAATGGAAACCTTTCAGCTGTATTGATGCTCATGAAAAAATGTAGGCAATGGAAAAAATATAATTTAGGCATTGAATATTGAAAGAATTCTCATTCGTCTTTTTAATAGAATATCGGTAGACTACATTTCATTGTGTTCAGGATGTCGTTCAAATAATATCTTATTGACAAGTCAACAATGGAAACAAATTTTGATATTAACAACCAACACGTGCTGCTTTAATTAAATTTTCCATTTCACATTTTATTTAAAGAAACCGTATTTCTGCGAGAATCATTTCATATTTGTGACGAACATGAATGGATAGACTTCTATTTAGTGAAGTTCAATTTTCCGGCTAATTTTCTACTATCCCCATGATATTATTATAGTAGGTAGTACGTAACAAAGTAATGTTGGGAGTTACCAAGCGTGTAAAAGTTTGGCCCCCCCCTCCAGGATTGTTATCAATTGATCAATTGAACAATATTAGGGGGGGGGGGAAGTTGAACGCCCGCCATCTTGTCTGCCATCTTGAAAATGCCCGCGAACCTATTTTTGGCTATATCTTAGCAACCGTACATCCAAATCGAACATACGTAGACTCTAATTGCGCAGTTTTTTATTCCTAAGATAAATTGTTATATAACCGAAATTGATAATCTTAGCGGATTTAATGTTTTTTGGCTTAAAATCTTAAATTATGGAATATGTAAAAAAAACGCTAAAAAACATATCACGTTTTATTTTATTATTATCAATCTTTTAGATCTCGCTTTTATGAATAAAATGCAAAAACAATCAACGAAATCCGAGCACTGGTTACGAAAATATACAAAATTTAGGAATGGGTACCGCACCTTTGCTGAGCACATAATTGGTAGTTACAGGTCAAATTGAAAATTTCATAAGTTTGTTCTCTATAAAATATGCGAATTACTATTAAATACATACATTAATTAAGTGTAATCAATTTTTGAAGGCTTATACCCCATTCGCGATTCCCTCGCCTTCATAAGAGTAATGATCGCTATGACATGAATCAGATCGGAAAAACCGTACTGGTGAAGAAATCGAAAATACCCGAATTAATACAAATTTTATGAATTAATAATTTTTTTTGTTTCGCACATTCTCGTTTATTCAATTAATTAATTTAATAGGAAGAAGAGGTGAACATCAAATGACAATTATTATAATACGGATTAATTTACACGAGGACATTTGCAAAGAGCAGAGTAGTCTGCACGTCCATTGTTTGACACACTTACGGGTTGTGATTCCACTTCCTCACTGAGAGAACGCTCTAAAAGTCTAAAAGGACGGAATTCAGTGCCTGGAAAAGGAACCCAGGAACTATAATTCAGGTCATGGTCCAAATCATGGAAAATCCATTCGCAGTGATGAAATTTGGAGTCTACAAAGTTCAAAACTTTGAAGTCTTTCTTTATTAAAAATTTATGGAGGCGGTGCAGAATCCATTAATCAACAACGAAAGTTAATATTCTGTCACCGAAACCAAAATTTAGAAATGATGCCCCCGACACAAGACGCTCTCCTATTACACTGCAAGAGAGCAGCTTACCAAACTATCATTTGGAGCAGGGCACATAAGGCTGAGCTTCAAGTCCCACATCCAATTCAACATGGGTGGAAGAAACTCGATCACAGATTCCTTCCCGTGTGGATAACAATTCCGGAAGTCAGCGCCGCTTGCATTGAGATGTGTTAAATGTGGTTGCAAGGAGAATTGTGGAAACCATTGCAGGAAAAAATCATTAAATTGCAGTGCTCTTAGCAAATGTCTGCGTAAAGTGGTCCGTATAATAATAATTGTCATTAGATGGTCACCTCTTCTTCCTAAAAGCCTAAATTAAATTAATAATTTAAAAAAACGTGAAGGTGCGAAATGCATAAAACTTTTTAAAAAGATATAAAAAATTATTAATTTATAAAATTTGTATTAATTCGGGTATTTTCGATTTCTTCACCGGTACGGTTTTTCCGATCTGATTCATGTCATAGCGATCATTACTCTTATGAGGGCGAGGGAATCGCGAATGGGCATAAGCCTTCAAAAATTGATTACACTTAATTAATGTATGTATTTAGTAGTAATTCGCATATTTTGTAGAGAACAAACTTATGAAATTTTCAATTTGACCTGTAACTACCAATTATGTGCTCAGCAAAGGTGCGGTACCTATTCCTAAATCTTGTTTATTTTCGTAACGAGTGCTCGGATTTCGTTGATTGTTTTTGAATTTTATTCATAATAGCGAGATCTAAAAGATTGATAATAATAAAATAAAAAGTGATGTTTTTTAGCGTTTTTTTACATATTCCATAATTTAAGATTTTAAGCCCAAAAACATTAAATCCGCTAGGATTATCAATTTCGGTTATATAACAATTTATCTTAGGAATAAAAAACTGCGGCAATTATAGTCTACGTATGTTCGATTTGGATGTACGGTTGCTAAGATATAGCCAAAAATAGGTTCGCGAGCATTTTCAAGATGGCGGACAAGATGGCGGCCGTTCAACTTTCCCCCCCTCTAATATTGTTCAATGGGTCATTGATAACAATCCTGGAGGGGGGCCAAACTTTTACACGCTTGGTAACTCCCAATGAAAATTCTATGGAGATTGTGACGTACTATAGTCAATATCTGTATTTTAATTTCTCTTATATTTGTTGGAAGGAAATTCATCACATTTAAGAACGCTTTTTTTTTTATAATCCCTAATCACAAATGTGTTAATTACTATCGATCTACCTTATATGAGAGTTCAACATGTCCCTTCATATCGATTGCTATTTTGTGTGCTGTTTATTTGACAACATAAGACGATTTTCAAAATGTTTATCGCCTAACAATACCCATACGGATATGAAGAATGCATTAGACGATGATTCAACTACATATCAACTGTTATAGTAAGGAATGCTGTTGGGAGTCTGGCAACCGTAAAACAAGATGTCTACCTGTCAAGGATTCTAGAAGTCCACAGCCAAATCCGCAAAGGAAATTGTGGAACGAGTTAATGATTTAATCACGAAAGGTCATTGAATGACGACTAGGTGACTGAGAATTTGCTATCATTGGAACCATTATAAACGATTATTTAGACCTCCATAAAGTTTTATCCCACAGGGGGTAGCGTGATTTTGAAGGGTGTTAGAACCGGCTTTACATTTACACTAAACATGTTTAAACTGGATTGGTTGTTTCTTTATGAACACGCGCTAGGGTTATTAATCCCCCCGTTTTTTCATGGTTTTAGGCAGTAACAATTTACTAGGTCTGTCTAACGTCTGTAAACCCAAATGAGCAAACAGTCCCAACATGACGCCATTTTAAGACTTTTTTAGTTTAGCGAAAAGAAAAACGCCAATAAGATCAAGACACATATCTTTTCGATTATCCTTCTGCTCAATTCTTAGGTTTTTCGGCACCATTTTGGTACAGAACTTTCGCATTAAAATTTGATGCACGTGAAAGCTGTTCAATTTTAATTGGTTACTCAATACTCATCCTATTGCTTAATGATGGTCTGAAGTCACAAGAGCCCTTACACGTTCCAAGTATTCATTGGTTTTCGAAGTTGAAAGTCTCCCTGGGCGAGGCTCATCTTTCACCAGTTTTCAGCCACCCACAAATGATTTCTGTCAGCGAAAAACTTTCCTTATCAAAATACCACGTTAGGCCTGTTTCATCTTTTCAAAGGTCACACTAGCGGATTTCTCAACACAAAACTTATGGCTTAACGTTGCTCCAAATTCTGCTGTTCCATTTTGCGTGACACAACACAAGCGCAAGCGCTGCTCCGCCGATAGCGCTCTTCGTTCAACATTCTGTGCCCAAATTATATTTTGCTATACTTTTTCATCAGCATCAATGCTGCTAAAAAAATAAATGCGTAATTAATACCTTTTTTTTGTATTAAGCTGCAATACAATAACAATTTTTCTTCAATTATACAGTAAATACCTTTGCCCGACAGAAGATATTAGGGTCTCTTGTCGCACATACCTAATTTAAATTGAATGACCAGTAAGCTGGCACACAACTCTTTCCCGTGTTTACTACTTCGACGTATTAAATAAAATAGTTTTTGCGTAATAACTCAAAATAAAATAGTTTTCGCATAATAACTTAAAGAAAATAGAAAAATTAATTAGTATAGTTGTAATCAGAAAAAGATTTATGATTTTCTTCTGAAACAATGTACAGGGGATATCATAAATATTTTTAATATTTTGTCAATTTCTTTATATAAAAAAAAAGAAATATGGTACAGTGTGTAGTATAGTGGTCATCAGAAAACGATTTCTGATTTTTTCCTGAAATAATATACAGGGTATATCATAAATATTTTTCATATTTTCTTAATTTCCGGCTAGGCCGAAAGTAAATTGGTATACTTATTATAAGGTACTCGATTAAAAGAGTCGCATGTCCTCTACTTCACTGTACTATTTTATTTCTTCATCTTTGCTAGCAAAAAAGTTATGAACATTTAAAATTTTGAATTTCAAACATTCGCCTCCTTCCCCTATTGAAAATAAAGAAATTAATGTAGTGGCAATAGTTTTTCATCAACTATGTGTATAAATTTCAAAAAATAAAAAAAGCTTGGAGCAGATTTTGAGAAAATCGATTTTTTATTTGACCAAAAGTAAAAACTTGGAGAATTGCTATATTGGCTGCCATTTTGAATTTAGAATTAAACGAAAAACGACGTTTTACTTGTAACCATATCTACTAACTTTTCACCACGAGAAATTAGTTTGGATTAAAATTTGAATGTTTGCTCCCAAAATAACGCCCCTAGTTTGGGCCCCTTTGGGTCGATTTTTATTAGAAGCTTGTTTTACCGATGAAGTTTTTTTATAGGCCTTAGTTTTAAATTTCATGAAAATCGGTTTAGTAGTTTGGGCTCCACAGCAATTACGTACACACGCACTCACCCACCCACGCATCCACAGACAAACATTTTTCAAAGATGGTGGTTTTGGACTCAGGGCGACTCAAAACGTCGAGATTCATCAAAACCTCAAGTTCGAATTTTTTTTCGATTACATTACTTTCCCTATGTGTATACAGGGTGATTCCTAACCTCCTGACAAAATTGAAAGGCCATCTGGGGGAGTAGTTATTTTTTTAACAAAATTTTGATCAAATTTTAATAATAAGAAAGTTACAAGTGTTTAAAGTTCTTAGAAACTATTGAGGTTTCTTTTATAAAATATGGTAATAATTAATTTACACTTTGAATTCAAATTTGAAATACTTGAAAGTTAAATAAACAAAGTTCATTAAAATTTTACTAAAATGTTTAGAAGATTAAAGTTATGGCTATTTAAATTGTTCTTTAAAATAGACAGTTATGAGTGTTCATTTATTGAAAGCCGCTGATTTATTTAATTTAATCATGTACGTCAATATAACATAAAAGTCAGAATCTAAGTAGGTTAATTATTTGTCAAATCAATAATTCGTCTGAAATGCTGAATTACAGTAATGTAGAATACGTAGGTATGGTTATGGAGTATGGAGTTGCTGAAGGAAACACGAGATGCGCAAGGCGTACCTATCTAAGAACTTTAAACACTTGTAACTTATTATTACAATTTGTAACGGTTGAAATAGTGCCTGTATAAAATTTTCTTTGTAAGATTGAAGTTAGGTAGAAAGTATGTTTGAACGCGGCTGAGGAAAGATAAGAAAGGTTATAAGTGAGGTAGATGCGCAGGTCTCGCTCTCTTCTTCGAAATATCGTTAAAGTGTGCGGTTGTTAACAAAAGTTCGCTCCGTTGCCATTTTGGTTGGAAATATTTTTCATCTCGAATATTTATTCGGATCTTTTATGGTAATGGGAATTTTAAATACTCCATGAGTGTTGGATAATAATTAGTACAGTTGGATGGTTGTATTTTTGCTTCGTAAGAAGGATTTAAGAAGTTTGGGACACCGCATGTCATTTTCGATTTTGAATTAGAGCTGTTTTGGTGACATCGGAATTACGGTGCTTTAATAATTAATGGTATTAATCCAGTATTCTGTCGTATGCTGCATGTGTATGGTAACATCTGTTGTTGATTGCTATTAAGGATCAATATCGAAGATTTCGGTCGTCATCGATAATTGTTTTATTCGAATTGTCATCGCCAGAGAAGATTCAAGAAATTAGTTCAATTTTTTTTCTTTAAAAATTATTTGGAGAATATTTAATTACTTAGTTAGTCATTGATAACATTTAAAAATCTTTAAGAAGAAACTTGTTGTTTACGTCATTTAATTTATTAAACTACGATTATGTCAAATTATAATTTCACTAAATATTTACTTAATTTAACGTCAAAATTCGTAATTTGGATATTAACTAATAATCAATTTCTTGAGTTAAGTTTTGCTATTTCAAGGTCAAGTTTAATTTGGAAACGCTACTTAGATATTTCCAAAGTGTTTTAATTCATATTTTCAGATATTTGGAGAAGATTCCGACCTGCGGAGAGCTCTTCGTCGGACGGATTTGTTTTGTAGTAAAGGTAATTGGGTAAGAGATTTTTATTTTCTTTTGGAAATATTGTAATATGCCAATTGTGTTTATATTTAAAATGTGTTAAGCAGAGGATTATTGTGTAACTCTGTTATAGTTAACCTGAGACTTGGTTATTAGTGACCATTATTTGCCTATTTTACTTACATCTGTATTGATATATTTTGATTTGGAATTAAAAAGTACGTTATTGAATCATTGTTGCTTATGAAATCTTGTAGTCACATTTCTATATTTACAGTACTAGATTGGAACATATTAGGCAATTGTTTACAAAATATAGTGGCGCCCATTTCGTTAACTAATTTGCTCACGACCCATGGTTCTTCTCACTCGAGCTATCGGGACATTGCCGTTTATTTATTTGGTACCAAGAACACAGTTCAACACGTAACAAATTTGATCAAAATTTTATTAAAAAAATATCTTTATTTTGATCTCTCCCAGTTGCCTTTCCAGCTTTGACAGGAGATTAAAAATCACCCTGTATACAACGCGCCCAAGATAAGGATGAACAGCATGGGGATCTTGAAAATGGTAAGAGTTACCAAGACGGTTAAATTAGAGAAAAGTTGTATAATTTAGGGCATGTTCAGTTCATATGTAGTTTTCAAAAGTTTATTATTGTTTATCGTTTCCGAGATTTAAAACAAAATGCGATTTTTGGGTTTTTCGTTTTTCGAAATTCCTTCGTTTATTTTAAAAGATTTTTAAAAACCAAATATACTTCTTGAATGTCACTTTTTGAATTCTATTAGATGGCTTTTTCAAATTTTTTATTCGACGTTTCGTCTTCGAGAAACCATCATCAACTTTATTTTTTTTATATCGCCGCAACCAACGAAACACCCTGTATTCGATAGTATTTTTTTTACAAATTTAACGATGTATTTACCTATTAAACTTTTCTCTAATTTAACCGCCTTCGTATCTCTTATCGTTTTCAAGATTCCCATGTTGTTCATCCTTATCTTCGGCACGTTGTATATACACGTGTGTCTATGCACGCGGAAAGTAAAAATCAGTCATTACTTTACTTTTACTTCATTTCATTCATACTACACCACCAAAGATCTCTCTACGTTTCAATTACAGATGGAACTACTTATCTAATTTGATTTAGGATCTTTCAATATCATAAGAAACAAAGTAAACCTAATGTTTGATGAACTTTGATTACTTTAGCGTCGTATATTTTTGGGAAAACAATCTTTCAAGTTATATATTTCTTGTTTTTGTTGCAAATCCAATTTTCTTGTCAATAACAAAGACCTGCGGTAGAGTACATGATGAAACTTTAAGCTTTCTATAACAGAAAGTACGATTGAATAATATGAATTTAACCTTTCTCTTTGATTGTAATAAATCTCAAATCTAACAAGAATTTAAATATTTACCGAATTATCCATTTCAAATGAATAACAGTTTTATGTACGAATTATTTTGCGTGGTTTGGAGGGGGGGGGGGGATCTGTGATTGTAATAGCTTTTGTTTTAAAATATCACACCTTGTTGAGCTGGCTTAACCGGTTGAAAAAAGAAAAAAAATTTAAATTTTTGTTCAGATTTCTGACCCAGTAGGTATCTGTAATTTAGCAAGGTATTAACGTAACTAAAATAAAGGATTACATTTACTTAATGGCCCTTTCACAATGTTAATTACGTCTTGCCCAAAAATTAACGAAAATTTAACAAATTCCGTGTGAACTTCATAAGGATAGTTTACAATGAATTTTGAATGTAAAAGAATTCAATTTGGACACTGGCAAGCTTCTTTGGAATACGAATGGCCTTGGGGAGAACGTTTTAACAACCATCTTTAACTATAGTAAAACTAAAAATACCATATAACATAAAATGTACAAATAGAAGTTTGTCTAACGTTGCATAACATCTTTTTTATAGAAAGATCTTCTCTACCTTAAACAGTTTCAAATTTTTGTTTATTTCACTAACTAAAGGCATCATTTACACGTATATGTGCAGCAGTAAATATGTATTTTAGTTTCTCTTAATTACAATATAAGTTGTATATTTAGAAGTATAGTGTAACATAACCATACACTTGCCACCTACTTTCATCAATATTAAGTTAAATATGTAGACAAAAACATTTTTCTCGGTGAAAACATTCGACTATATATGTTACTGACGACATCGTCCATCGTTCAAAATCTCTAAATTCGAAATAAGCACACATGTACATTTTGAAAGTTACCGAAAGAAGGTATCGGGACACATAAATTAGTCTACGATGAATGGTGTTGCTACTTTTTACATCATTTTAACGATGAAAATATTAACGCGAGGTATAATAGAATCATTTTTCATTATTTGGATAACTTTTCAACTTAAAATATTTAAATTTCCAAGTAACCGAGAAAAAGTTTCGGATACATGTCATTTTGAAAATTTTTGCGAAAATAGGTACTTTCTGGCATTGTTTTAATGTTCGAAATGGGTTAAGGACCTCGGACAGACAAACTTTGTATGTTTACACAAAATTTTTACCGAAAAATAAGCACAAATAGCGAATTCTATTTTACACGTAATCTCCATAAGGAAACTTTGAACGTATTTTCTAAATAAAGAAAATATATTTAGACACAAATACCGCTTGAATAAGATGACGGACTTTTATACTAAATGTTTAAAACTTACTTCGAAAAAAACGAGTGCAGATATTTACGTGGTTTGCGGGGGTTGTAGCATTAATTTGTCGGTTATAAGAGCTTTGGTTTTATAAATATCACACCCGCATTCGTTAGGACTCGACGACTGTCGGAAAAGTGCACAGCAACACACACATACACACACGTCTCGGTTATTATATACGTGATTATGCTGTCATACAGCATATAATCTTTGACTTGTGTGTTCACAAATCATTTAATAAGCGCCAGGTGAAATGGGTAGTTTTACCTGGTCATATAAACGCAAATTAGTATTGTGTATTTGCAGCAACTTTTTCTATCGCAAGATGTGGATGTGGATGTGGATGTGGGAGCAAGTGGACAATTTTTTGCTTGCTGTTGCATCCAAACATTGGGAATAAAAATCTGCATCTACATATGAAATATCTCAAAAATTGTGAATTTGCAGCAACTTTTTCTATCGCAAGATGTGGATTTTCCAACGTTATAGAGTAATTGATAAATTGATAACTGGTGCCATAAATCTAATATTGGGAGCAAGTGGACAAATTTTTGCATTCTGATGCATCTAAACATTGGGAAGCAAAATCTGCATCTACATCTGAAATATCTCAAGAATTGTGTATTTGCAGCAACTTTTTCTATCGCAAGAAGTGGATTTTCCAACGTTATAGGGTAATTGATAAATTGATAACTGGTGCGATAAATCTATTATTGGGAGCAAGTGGACAAATTTTTGCTTGCTGATGCATCTAAACATTGGAAATAAAAATCTGCATCTACATCTGAAATATCTCAAAAATTGTGAATTTGCAGCAACTTTCTCTATCGCAAGATGTGGATTTTCCAACGTTATAGAGTAATTGATAAATTGATAACTGGTGTCATAAATCTAATATTGGGAGCAAGTTGACAAATTTTTGCATTCTGATGCATCTAAACATTGGGAATCAAAATCTGCATCTACATCTGAAATATATCAACAGTTGTGTATTAGAATAATGGCGGGCGGCGCGAGTACATGTAATTTACTGGTCTCCTGCAAGAAATGTAAAGCTAAAGTAACAACAGGAATTAAATGTAAAAATTGTGGAAATTATTTCCATCTTAGTTGTGCCAAACTTGTGAAAAGTGTAAAATTCATTAGTGAAAACGAAATCACTTGTTGTGATGATTTAAATGCTGACGACAAAGACTTCAATGAAGCGCTTATTCTTATCGCAGACGAAAATGGAAAGGTAGATATTCGTATAATTAACTATATTCTTAAACAGAAGGACATCATAATTAGTGAATTAAGAAACCAAATTGATAGTTTGAAATATCAGTTAGATCATAAATTAACTAAATTAAAGTGCAATGAAGGTCTTCATACATTACAATCAACAAATGGTTCACCTGTGAACTGTGCTGATAACATGGAACACTTTAAACAAGATAACAGTTTAACAGACATTAATCCATTGAATAATAAACAAATTGAATTATCCACAAATTCTAAAATAGACTCTAATAATGAACATAAAAAAAATATGGTTGCTACGAATGACAATAGTGAGAATGAAGTGAAGGATAGTTTATGGACAACAGTAGTTAGCAAGAAATCTAATAGACGACCCCGCCAAAATCATATAATCGTAGGTGACAAAGTAAATAATGTTTCCTCTATTAAAGCAATTAAAAAAAAAGCGCATCTATTTGTATCAAGATTAGAACCGGACACCAAGCCAGAAGCAGTAACAAATTTGCTTAAACAGGAATTCCCGGAAGTCGAATGCGAACCGATTACGACTAAATATCCCAATTTATACGCGTCCTTCAAAATTACAATAAATTTTGACAACTTCAGCAAAGCAATGGAACCAAATAAGTGGCCCGAGGGTACGCTTGTAACTAGGTTTTTTCACCGGAAGAAGACTCAAGAACAGACAAAATAACACCTAATCCAGACTTCTTACTTTTGAATTGCAGATCGTTAAATTTTGATAAAGCTAATTATATATGTTCTGAATATCTAGATAATGAAACGTATATGGGATTGAACTTTATGTGTTTGACTGAAACTTGGTTTAATGCTCTTGATAATACCTCTTGCTTTAAATCTATTCATATAATTTTGTTTTAGGTAGCCTTTTGTCCAGAACTTACTCCAAAGGGGGTGGTGTTGGAATATGGCATAAACAGGGGCTTAGAATTAAACCTTTGGAGCTTAATAAATTCTGTATTGAAAAAACGATAGAAATTTGTGGCCTTCAATGGTATCCTAACTCTAATAAAGTAATTATTATTCTGTGTTGTTACAGGTCTCCAGGAACAGTAGGCGGCTTTGAGGTGTTTTTGCATGTCCTTAATAACGTTCTAGTATTTCTT
This sequence comes from Pyrocoelia pectoralis, assembly GCA_036250285.1. Classification (NCBI taxonomy): domain Eukaryota; kingdom Metazoa; phylum Arthropoda; class Insecta; order Coleoptera; family Lampyridae; genus Pyrocoelia; species Pyrocoelia pectoralis. The sequence continues at coordinate 33,692,554 of CM070077.1, forward strand.
TATAAACCACATGTTAGGATTGCGCTTCTGGGAGATTTTAATGTTGACCCTCTGAGGAACCCGCAGGAGTACGAGAAATTAAGCGAGTTGTTAAGTACTTTCAATCTAAAAAACATTATTGATGGATATACCAGGTTGAACAGTTTACTGGATCACATTTATGTGTCGGATGATATTTCAGGTAGTTGTGAAATTCTCGAAAATTGTATATCAGATCATAGATCTATTTTTTACCAAAGCAATGCGTGTCTTAGTATTCCTAACAATGACTCTAGTTATTATAAGCGATCTTTTCATGGAAATCAAATCGAAGCATTCAAAACCCATTTAAATACTGTGAATTGGAGTAAAATTTATAATTTGAATGATATAAATTTAGCTTTTGAGGAATTCTATAAAATATTTCTTGACTTATTTGATCAACATTTTCCTTTGCAAAAGGTAGTGGCAAAGTCGCTTAATAAACGATGGGTTAACAATGAAGTCAGAGCATCCAGCCAAAGGTTAAAGGATCTGTTTATATTAAAAAACAGATACCCTGAACTAATAGACCATTATAATATATCTAAATATAACCATCTAAAATTGCTAAAAGATACCAAAAAACAATCTTATCAAAAACTAATACGGGACTCGGGTAATTTATCAAAAACTCTTTGGTCAACTGTTAAATCAGTGAACAACAAAAATTCTTTAAATACTGAAGAAATAACACTAAATTTGAATAATAAAATCGTTGATGATCCTGTCGAAGTTGCTGATGAATTTAACAAATATTTTTGTGGCATTGCTTCGGCACTTTTGACAGGTAATGCAACTAGTATGAGCTCCACATATCCTATAAATAACACAAATAATTTTGATTACGCTACTATGGGCTTATTCCCAATTAATGAATATGAGCTTACAAACATCATTAAAAGCAAAATAAAAAATAAAAAATCGGCAGGCCCAGACGAGGTGCCAGCAATTTTAATTAAACAGGTCTATATGGAAATAATTAAACCACTCACATACCTAATCAACCTTTCGTTTAAACAGGGTAGATTTCCAAGGATTATTACTACTAGTAACGTCATTCCTTTGTATAAGAATTCTGATTCGCAATTAATGTCTAATTATAGACCAATCACCTTGACTTCTATTTTTTCAAAGATTTTTGAATACTGTTTTCTGTATAGATTACAATCATTCCTGAATAAATTCAAAATACTGTCAAGGTTCCAATTTGGGTTCCAACAAAATAAAAGCACTAATGAAGCCCTATATTGTTTTTATAGCAAATTAACTGAGTATTTGGAGGACGGCGAGTGCCCTGTTGGGATCTTTTGCGATCTCAGCAAGGCATTCGACTGTGTGGATATCAATAATTTATTGTTCAAATTGGAACAATATGGGATTCGAGGTGTTACCATAAAATGGATCGAGTCTTTCCTCAGAAATAGACAACAATTTGTCACGATACGCTATATTGAAAAGGGCATTCAACACTCATTTCAATCAAAACCTTTAACCATTAAAACAGGAGTACCCCAAGGCTCAGTCCTGGGGCCTGTTTTGTTTCTTCTTTATATAAATAATATTCATTGTAACCTACCAAACGACGCCTTCTGTACTTTGTATGCCGATGATACATCTCTACTCTTGTCGAGCAAAAACGATAATCACCTTGAAAAAGTATGCAGTGAAACTCTCCAGTCTTTAAACTCATGGTTTGCTAGCGATTCACTCGTTCTTAATACGATAAAAACCAATTATTTGAGGTTCCACAACTACCAAAATAGTATCTAATGTACCTAATATTAATTTAGAGATTAGTGGTAACAAGTTGTCAAGACAAACAAGTGTAAATTTTTTGGGCCTACACATGGATGAAGCTCTGAGCTGGAAGGTTCACTGTTCTAAGCTGGTTAATAAATTAAACTCGCAAACTTATTTATTTAGGAATTTAAAGCACATTCTTACGCAAGACCAGCTGATTGTGGTATATCATTCGCTAGTTGCAGCATCCATTAGATATGCAATTGACTTCTGGGGTGTCTCTTCGGGGGCGTCTAGCGTGTTTATCTGTCAGAAGCGTATTGTTAGAGTAGTTACAAACTTATCGAGTACACATTCATGTAGAGAATCATTTAAAAAATATAAATTGCTAACTGTCACATCCATGTTTATCTTTGAACTATGCAAGAATGTTTTTATTAATTCTAATACATATATAAAAAACAAAGAAATACACGATTACAATCTTAGAAGCAACAACTTATATAGGCTTCCATATAATAGATTGAAAATTACCGAGAATTCGCCTACAGTTCTAGGTAGAAAAATATATAATAACCTGCCTTGCTCTATTAGAGAATGTTATAACCTGACAAAATTTAAAACTAGTCTTTTTAATTTTCTAGTCAATGGTAGCTTTTATAATATAAAGGAATTTTTTAATTATAGGTAATTTTAGTTTAGTCCGATCTGCGATATATGATATATGATATATTATATTATATTATATTTTTTTGACGTGTCCTATACAATGTTATTGTCTCAGCAGGAAATAAAACAAATTATTATTATTATTATTATTATTATTATTATTATTTGCAGCAACTTTTTGTATCGCAAGATGTGGATTTTCCAACGTTAAATGGTAATTGATAAATTGATAACTGGTGCCATAAATCTATTATTGGGAGAAAGTTGTCAAATTTTTGCATTATGATGCATCTAAACATTGGGAATCCAAATCTGCATCTACCTTCTATCGCAAGATGTGGATTTTCCAACGTTATAGGGTAATTGATAAATTGGTAAGTGGTGCCATAAATCTATTATCTGGAGCAAGTGGACAAATTTTTGCATGCTGTTGCATCTAAACATTGGGAATAAAAATCTGCATCTACATCTGAAATATCTCAACAATTGTGTATTTGCAGCAACTGTTTCTATCGCAAGATGTGGATTTTCCAACGTTATACGGTAATTGATAAATTGATAACAGGTGCCATAAATCTATTATTGGGAGCAAGTGGACAAATTATTGCATGCCGATGCATCTAAACATTTGGAATCAAAATCTGCATCTACATCTGAAATATCTCAACAATTGTGAGTTTGCAGCAAAAAATCCGAAAAAAATGGTATCATTGCAATGAAATGAGAATAAGTCAGAAACTATTAGGAACATGTAATAACAAAATATGCCCATTTTGATTCTCTATCAAATGCAATAGTAAGAAAATGGTCATTTCTTAAAAAAACTGAGTTTTCAGTCTTTGAATTTTCTTAAATTTGGAGCCTCATAAGTGACGACGTACGCAACGTAACTTTTTTTTTAAGTCCACCAATAGAAAGCCCTTTTCTTCCTCTATGCGCTGGTAAAAACTCGGTTGCCATAGCTACAACCGTTTTCAAGTAATGAATTCTTAAAATACCGTCTGCATCCGCCATTTTTTTTAGATAAATGAAAATAACTTAAAAACCATAACTTGTAGATATTGACATGTTGATATCAAAATTTATGAAATTTCACGTAGAATCCAAAAATGCAATAAAAAATAGGGGTTGCTATTTAAAATAACGAAGTTGGTAGCTACTTCCGGCATTTCAGGAAGTGCTGCCATTTTGAAAATATTTTACATCGATTCGGCTGAGTAACCCCTAAGTACAATTTTTTAAAAATCTACCTATAAAACTTTCCCAGAAACGTCTAACTAAAGCTCCCAAAAAAACACCCTGTATAAATATGACAGATGATGTAGCATTAAGAATTCTAAAATCTATACGACTAGAAAAGATAAAAATGTAATAAATCACTATCAAAACTACCTTCAGACTTTTACATAACTCCAGAGGTGTATTTTAAAGGATTCCTTCGTTTTCGCAAGTTCATTATGTAAATGCGGTATTTGAATATGATAAATTCTACACATTGATGCATAACATTTACTTTATTGATATCTACCTTGTTTACATAGAAAGCGTAAAAATAAATGTTCATTAGATCCCTTTCGTATAATTCAACGTCTTCAATTTGAAAAGGTTCGAAAATATTACCGAATCCTACTTGAATTAAAAATTTGTTGGTACCTGAACAATTTCCTAAAAATAGGAGCGCTGCAAAAATAACTTGGAGCTTATACGTATAGACAGTGTGATAATTGCTATAAAAAATGTTAACGTACGTTTAGTTGTACAAGGTTATTGATTTCGACGTGCCAAACGTAAACGTGTTGGATAAGTAGTACAACCAGAAATAAATAAAAATTTTATTTTGATTACCGTAATATTTTTAGTTACAAGTTCTCGATTTAACTGCGTTTTCTTGTGATTCATGGCCGTTCTAATGTTTAAGAATATTGAAATATGTTCATTCTATTTCTACGACTGTGCGAATTACAGGACGTAAAGAAGATAATTGATCACATTATTATTTAAGTATAATAGCAAGATTTATTTGTATGGTGTATGCAAATTAGGATATTCATCATTCATTTTCAATTTAATACAGATTATAACGCACTTTATCATGGACGAATACAACTAAAGGGTGTCCAGAAAGGGTAGGGGGTATTTGTAATTTGATTAAAAGAAAACTCAGAAGCTCAGAAAAATTTTGTTGTGTGTTAATTCTTAGACAGAGGTTTGGAAAATTAAGTGTCAAAGACTATGCTGTCCAAATATTGAACCACGCACCTTTGGCTTTAACTCTAACCGAAAACGGAAATTAGCCATCACATCTCTCTGGAAACAGCGGCCATTTCGGTGCGAATGTTGTGCTTCATTTGCAGTCGAGTTCGAGGTTTGTTTACATACACTTTCTCTTTAAGGTATCCCCATAAGAAACAATCGGGGCTTCTCGGAGGCTAGATGATGATGATGCCTCGACCAGAGATCACCTTTTCCTGACCCATCTTGTTGAAACCATGTTGCAATACCGTTCACTGTTTGCCGTAAGTGTTCGCCGTCGCTGGTATTCAAAAAAATAAAGCCCAATGACAGCCCACACAATAACTTTTGGACTATGTAGTGGTTGTTCATGTCCCTATATTGGATATTCGTTGGCCCAGTAGCGGCAGTTTTGTTTGTTCACGTGCCCATTTTAGTGAAAGTTCGCTTGGTTACTAAACAGAACGTTTTCAATCATTAGGAAGCGTTTCATTTGCAAAGTTCAGTCGATAACATTCAGTTTTTGAACGATCTCAAATTTGTAGGCTGTAAGATGTAAATCTTGCTTCAGAATTTTGTGCAAGGAAGATTTTTAATGTCAAGTTCTTAAATTTCAAATTTAAAAACGTTGTAGTACACATACTTCTCAAAAGTCGAAAACCCATAAATGTTGATTATTAGCATAATTAACTGGTTTTATGAGTTATAACCGAAAATTTCATTATTTTCAAATATACGGAAATTAAAGAAAAAAATCTTGTTTTAAATGCTAAATTTGTATTACTGAAATCAAGCTGCATTATTCCTTTATTGAAAACAAAATTTGTTTTAAATTTGTTTTCTTGTAATTCAAAGTAAGTAAATGTTATGATTTTCGCGAAAGAAAGACGCACATATTCCCGCGACAAGTAATTTACCACATCGTAAACAGTGAGCGACAAACCACAACAATGTGATTATTCTTTTGCATTGTACAAAACCATGTGCTTTATAGTAATAGTGTACCACAACAGCTTCTCCGCGCACTGCACTTCACCGCGTCAACTGAAGCATCTATCCTAAACGATGTATAATGACACTATTTTTTTGAATCGTGTTAGACCACAACATAATTGGTTTAACTTTTTATGTTACTGTCAAAGCTACTAATATCGAACTTTCAGGTACTCAGTTACACACGATGCCTTTTTTTTATTATAGCTTTAAGACTAATAAACCAATTGGCCTCAAAAGCATCTCACACTGACAAATAGGTTCACATTTTTCAAATATATAAGTATCTACGACTCAGTTTCAATAATATAGCCGTAATTAATTTTGAAAGTCGAGCGCTTGTCGGATTTGAGTCATAAGCGCTTTTTGGCACATACATTGATACAGAAAATTAACGATGTATTTCAAAAATCTAAAACTATACACCTATTTGTAGAAATAAATGATCTTTTAAATGCAGTTTATTTAGTTAAATTATGATTTCTAATTACTGAGATACAAGCTTCTAAAGTCAGGGGCCTTGTATTTTTACTCCGATAGTAGTAATGTACCTTGTAACTTTATTTCATTTTCCGATCGTTTTAATGAAGCCGTATTTTACTATAGGTTTAAGGTGCTCCACAATTATGTTATGTAGGAGTGTGGAAAGAATAATCCTACCGTCGCGTCGGCCCATTATCTGTCGTAAAAGGCGACTAATCATTGGTAGAGGAGAGTAGAAGAGGAGTGAATGAGTTAAGTTTGTTTTAGTTTGGGAATAAAATTAACAGTGAGCTTTTTAATACGTTGCAATTCCCAAATCGAAATATAATACAGTTACCTATACACGGTAATTGAATAATAGCTTTGTTGATGACGTCAATAGTCATTAAGACGACCGCTTATATTGGAAATCCCAGGATGTTATCTTGGCGACAATCAATCCATGGGAAATCGAGTTCCAGAATTACTCTCATTAAGACAAGTTTACACACAGTTCGAAATACACCTGAGTTTTTAGAGGAATACACCGTCCGTACAGTCCCGTCCTAAGTTCTATTGCTTCTTTAAAGTAAATGATGGATAGCGCGGTCGATGATTCCTGTCATCTGGATGAACCAACCGAAGTCTTCAAAATTGCAATTCCACAGACTGGAATAACTGGTTTGAACAATTGAAAAGGTCTGTCGATCTTCGTAGGGAATCCTTAGAAAAACAATTCTAAAAATTTAAGTCGATAAATTATTTGATTCTTTAGCTGAAAAGAAAATCCTCGCATAATGATCAATTTCAGGGCCATCGCAATATTGTTCCGTTGCAACAGATTTAAATTTCTTTCCGACAAGGAAACACTTCAGCTTTGGGAACGGGTGAGACACTCGGTGCTAGATATGGCGAATAGAGCACGTGGGTGCTTGAAATCGAAAAATTAGCCTTGCTGAAGCGATCTTTGAAGTGACCTTTTAGAATGAAATACATTGCCAAGGGCTTCTTGATCTAACTACGAACAATTTTTTTTTGCTTGTTCCAGTGCACGTTATGCAAATGTAATTGGTTTCTCCAAACCATCTTTATTTACTTATCATAGTCCCACAGCAATACCATACGGTCTGGAATGGCTTAACAAAATTACTTCAAGTGTTAATTAAACGGGATAACACGGTCACCAATAATTCCTGCTTAGTTAAGAAATGCCGATTCACATTCAGAAGAACAAAAGAATTTTCAATCTTTTATCTGGAGTTTTCGAAGGGATGTGGCCACAGTGCGGGTGAGGCCATAAACAATCTAAAGTAATAAGGGAAAGCCAAACGAAGTGGCGTGCACGTCATCAGCGTTTGATGACGTTTACATTTACAGTTTTGCCAGATTGACCAGGAAATCTTTAATTTCCCAGCAAATAATATTTCTTATTTAACCACAAATAAATATTAATTAATAAATTAATAGACGATAAAAATCAATCAAATATGCCTGTCAGAATAATGTCATCCCTAACCTCAAAATATCGATGAATCGAATAATAAAAGACGGCAACACAGCACCATCTCTGGCAGTGACTAGGTTTTAGGGCTGGAAAGATCGGCAAAATATCCGGATCAAATGGATCCCAATGCCGGATTTGTGTGGATCCGGATCGAAAATCCGAAGGTTAAATTCGGATCTACGGAATTGGGGGTGAAATCCGGATCCACGGATCTACGGATTTGTGAGTTAAATCCGGACCTGCATTACTATTAATTTACATAGGATCGGGATCTAAAGTCTGTAGCTGTATCTGTGTTTGAATAAATTCGTGGAGGAGATTACTTATAGATTACAGTAAATTTAATTTACTGATCCAGATACCTCCATTTTGAGATTCCAATGGATAAATTTTGTAGGTATCACAAAGAATCACGAAGTTCATTCCATACATGAACAGAATTCACGTGTGATCGAATTTCGGATCCGGATACGCGGATCCGGTTAACCAAATCCGTATCTACGGAACTGGATCTTAAGGATCCGAATTGTGTATGAGATCTGGAGAAATCTGGATCCGGATATATCGTAGCTGGAGATCCGGAGAAAATCCGGATCCATACCGGATCTTGTTTTGGATCCGGAACCGTTTCATACCCCTACTAGGTTTACGCCGTTAAGTCTTATATTAATTGCATTACCTTTAGAATTGTTTTTTTTACAAATTATACAAGGTGGGCCAGCGAAAAGGTAACAGACGAGTTTCTGGCTAGAGAAAATTTTTTTTTGAGAAACGCAAAAACACGTCAATGTTTACATCAAGGGGGACAACTTTTGCTATGAATTTCAACTTGAAGTGATTTCATCCCTAAGCGCTGTGAGAACAACCCCTAAAATTTAAATAGGGATGATGGGGCAAGTGATACGTCATTTGAAAGGTCTTTCACTTCTGATTTCAGTACACTAGTTTTTTTTATATTTTTTTTATTTTTAACCAAAAAAATTGAAGTTCCAAAATGGAAAATGAGGAAAGAGATTGGGGCATTTAAAAACTCAAAAAAGCTCGGACAGGTCAATTGTTTTTTTCTTAGAGAAGCTAGGTACTTTTACTGCTATTTGACAACATTGTTTCACCCTTTGGGTACAGGGTAAACAACCCTTACATTTTTAAATAAAAACAAGGGTTAAATTTTTCTTGTGCTAATTAATAAAACCAGTTTATGCAAATTCAACCCTTATTTTAATAAATGTTCGAAGTGTCTGCCTTCAGCTTCCATGTAATAATACAGATTTTGATTAAATTGTTCCTCCTGATTTCACCCCATTAGATTTTTTATGGGGTCATGTAAAGAGTAAAGTTTTTTCCACTGGTCCGGAATCTTTGGAGGAGTTACGTGACCGTGACCGTATAGTACATGAATGCCGCCTGAACACTCCTGAAATGTTGCGAAATATACGGGAACGATTTAATGAAAATTTGTACTATTGCATGGAAGCTGAGGGCAGGCACTTCGAACATTTATTAAATTAAGTTTGAATTTTCATAAACTTGTTTTATTAATTAGCACAAGAAAAAATTAACCCTTGTTTTTATTTAAAAATGTAAGGGCTGTTTACCCTGTACCCAAGGGGTGAAACAATGTTGTCAAATAGCAGTAAAAGTACCTACCTAGCTTCTCTAAGAAAAAAACAATTGACCTGTCCGAGCTTTTTTTGAGTTTTTAAATGCCTCAATCTCTTTCCTCATTTTCCATTTTGGAACTTTTTTGGTTAAAAATAAAAAAATATAAAAGAAACTAGTGCACTGAAATCAGAAAAGAAAGACCTTTCAAATGACGTATTATTTGCCCATCATCCCTGTTTAAATTTTAGGGGTTGCTCTCACAGCGCTAAGGGATGAAATCACTTCAAGTTGAAATTCATAGCAAAAGTTGTTCCCCTTGATGTAAAAATTGACGTGTTTTTGCGTTTCTCAAAAAAAAATTTTCTCTAGCCAGAAACTCGTCTGTTACCTTTTCGTTGGCCCACCCTGTATTACACAATTTGCGACAGAAACGTAGCCACATTAAGACATGGAAATGTGTCATTGATGACGTGCACGCCACTTTGTGTGACTGTGGTTACTTAGGAAAATTTTTACAGTGGTTAGATAATCAAAAACGGGGGTAAATTTGTCAATGAAAAGCCAAAAAATTATGAAACTTGTAAAAAGGAGGGTTTTGTGAAAAAATGGAAATTATTTATGAAGGTTTTCTTTGGTCGATTCTTTACGTTTTTCGCAACGGAATAATCGGAATCGTTTCGTACAACTTTTCACAATGAAACACAATAAAAAGTGATTGTTTATAATTAGTTTGCAGAATTTCGTTTTGGCTGCCAGAAGAAATTGTTTCCGATAGATTCCGCATAATTTGACTGATGATCAAAAACAGGCTCCTATTAATTAACAAGTGACGAAACTTGAACATTCTCGAATAAACCGGAAACTAAGCAACAATCGACTGTTTGGTTTTTCCAAGATGATCCGAATCCCACAAAAGCACTTCTAAGAAAATAGTTATGCTTGTTTCTTCGGTTGGACTGCACATGCTCCAGTCTTTGCTTTATAGGATCAAAGAACAATTAACACACTGAATGCTATACAACAATTTTTTTGATCTCCATTATAACAATGCCCAGCATTGAACAATTGATTTATTTGAAGAAGAGAACCTCATACTCATGGCCTGTATTCACCAGATTTATCATCTGACGATTTTTTTCGCAAATGTCAAACAAAAAATACGTGAACAGTGACTTTCATCACCTCTAAAAATTGTTTTGAAAACCATGTTTTTGGGATACCAACTTCGGAGTGGAAAAAATGCTTCAAGGATTGGTATCAATGGCTGGACAAGACGTCTAAGGGCAAATATTTTACAAAAGTGGTTTCTTCCAAAAAAAAAAGTTTCTTTCCTTGTTTTTTAACTACTTAACTACTACATTTGCATAAATTCTGCTGAACCTGAACACTTTATGGAACAATTTATTGAAAGTTGATTATATTTATAAATTCACAATAATAACGTTGTCAAAATTTGCAAAATGTAAATAAAACTTTTATGAAACCTTCCAAAACCAGCTGTTTATGTTTCTGACGTTTTGTTGACTTTAATTCTAATTTTACTTAATTAAATCGATCCCGTTTGTATACACAATATAATCCTCAATTTAAATACATGCCAAGGAAAACGATTAAAAATAAAGCTCTCTTTTCACTCGACATACTGAAATAATTAGGTACATTTCAGTTTACAGTATACCATAAATTATTATTATGGAAACGTTTTGAAACTTAGATCATTTCAAATTATTATTAATCTAGGGAAGAGAACGTAAATGATCTACCAGTACACTGAGGTTAAAGTTATGTCTTATTAAGGCATCTGTATAGTACCGAATTATTAATTATACAAAACTTTTGATGTGATAAATGCCGCCCCGTTTGCAGCTACGTTCACTTTAATTAGGTATAACTAAGAAACATGAGTACCGACCACGTTTTAACGTAAAATTTGTTTGCAATATTCATCCAGGCATTAAATTCATGAATCCAAGAAGACTGATTTAAAGATAGAAAATTATACAGAAATTATACAGGGTGTCTCACAGTGACCGTCGGTTAGAAGTATATCAAGAACTGTAAAAGCTAGAAATTTGAAATTTTGCACATGCGACATGCCGTGTTTAATCTATTAAATAAAAATATTTTCCAAATGGCAGCACTTCCGGAAATACCGGAAGTGGGCATCAACTTCATTATTTTAAATACACACCAGGCAATTTTTTTTCACATTCTGATGTGTCATAAAATGTTTAGTAAGTATGCTTAAAATAATCGGCGTATCAATTTTGATTGTTGAGAAAAAAAAATTTTTTCACTGAAAAATGTCAAAATCTTGTTTAGGAAATAAATTTGAAAGTCGAAAGTGGTAAAAGTTAGGGAAATGGGATTTTAGGTTCTCAATGTCAAAAGATTAAGACACAATTGTCTGTAATGGATAATAAAAATTGCCCGCGGTTAAGTATCTATTTGACGTTATTTCCAGGCTTAAGAAAAACTTTAAAAAGTCTCTTTTTTTAAATAGAATGCCTATTTAATTATCGGCCTATTCTATGCAGAAATAAATTTCCTTTAAATTGATATACCATGTTCCTATACCTAAAATCAATGATTACAGAGTTGTGTACATTTTTCTAATTAAATTTATAATTACATACTTTACAAAACATGGTTGGCTTTGAAAATTTTCAAAATTTTTTATTCAATTGTTTCTTATGATGACAGTTGTCAGTTGGCTATCAGTTTGAAAGGTTACGCTACATTTACGTTTGTTATCACTTATCAGTGTTATCTGTTTGAATTTTGATTTTTGCTCTTAATATTTGTTTTTAATTGGGAAATTTGGAATACACAAACGCTGATATTCTAAATTTGTTTTACATTCATGGCGAGTCTGCTCGTATTACTTTTCGGACCTGCAGAACCTTTAACTATTGAATAAAGAATCACTCAACACTTTAACGAAAGATATCCGCATTTACCTACAATGACAGAACGAAAAATCAGGATGATTGAAAAAATTTTTCTAAATTTGGGCGAAGTAAATGCGCCACGAAATTTGGCAAAGCCAATTGTCCCCAATGACGCTGCAGAAACCAATGTATTGGGATATTTTAATGTTTCCCTGTAAGTTCTGTTTGTTCGGCGGAAAGAGACCTTCGATAGTCAAGAAGTTGCATAGATTATAGATAGAATTTTAAATAATCATAAAAGCACAAGAAACATTTGAATAAAAATTTTTTGAAAATTTTCCAAGCCAACCATGTTTTGTAAAGTATGTAATTATAAATTTAATTAGAAAAATGTAAATAACTCTGTAATCATTGATTTTAGGTATAGGAACATGGTACATCAATTTAAAGGAAATTTATTTCTGCATCGAATAGGCCGATAATTAAATAGGCATTCCATTTAAAAAAAGAGACTTTTTAAAGTTTTTCTTAAGTCTGGAAATCACGTCAAATAGATACTTAACCGCGGGCAATTTTTTATAATCCATGACAGACAATTGTGTCTCAATCTTTTGACATTGAGAACCTAAAATCCCATTTCCCTAACTTTTACCACTTTCGACTTTCAATTTTATTTCCTAAACAAGATTTTGACATTTTTCAGTGAAAAAATTTTTTTTTCTCAACAATCAAAATTTATACGCCGATTATTTTAAGCATACTTACTAAACATTTTATGACACATCAGAATGTGAAAAAAAATTGCCTGGTTTGTATTTAAAATAAAGAAGTTGATGTTCACTTCCGGTATTTCCGGAAGTGCTGCCATTTGGAAAATATTTTTATTTAATAGATTAAACAAATACGGCATGTCGCATGTGCAAAATTCCAAATTTCTAGCTTTTACAGTTCTTGCTATACTTCTAACCGACGGTCACCGTGAGACACCCTGTATACGATATAGAAATGGAAGGTGTAGTTTCATCGCGATAACATAGTAATAATATATGACTTAAAATAGATTACCTTCATCCTGCAGCGATACTGTATTACGCCATTTTATTTAGAAGAGGGATGGCCTTACCTGAAAGGAAATATATCATTATTACGACGTAACAAGCGAATATAACCAAAAGAAATTTATGAAAGCGAAACGTGTCCAAATAAATCTACGTTTTATAAATTGTCAGCTCGTGTCAACACAAAAAAAAATTTCATTTTCTTTATCTATACAATTGTAAATGTCGAACGTTTACCACAAAAATGAAAATTACAAAACGTAGTTATTGCAGTTTGACCTTAAATTTTCACCGATTGCTGCATTATATTATTATATTATTTATTTTCGAGCATCTGCAACTTACTTTTTAATATTCAAATGATGTATAAATTCATGGTAGAGATCTTCTTGCTAAAATAAAGCAGTATTAGGTATGTGTTGTGGGTATAAAATTGATTCGTTTAGTATAAAAATAAAACGCTAAAAATAATGCGATTTTACTGTTATTTTAACGTCAGATTTTGTTTCTTTAACTTGTCGTAAGAAGATGTATGTTTGTATTTTTTCACTTAACTCTTCCTATATCAGATTTTGCAAGTGGGGTTTCGAAATAGGCAGAAAAATAGAAAACCTAATATACAGGGTAGCCCAGGAAGTCCGATAAGTATTTCATTCAATATCATACGGATTAAAAAATGTTTCAAATAAAAGGTGTAGGATACGAACCATTGCATATTTGTAAATTATTTATAAACATACAGAGTGCTTCGAATAATTGTGGCTCCGTGCCGACCTGTTTTTTTAACCCTAGAATACTACACCGATTTTTCTTTATGTTAATATTACAGCGTCGTAAATCTTACGACTTTTTAAAAATTATTTTTTACAAGGAAAAATATTTACTCAAAAGGGCTAAAAAAAATCACATACCTCTCTTAACTATTAATGTACTACATTCCTATAATTTTTAATTACAAAGTTTCAAATATTTACTCAAGTTACACAAACATCTCCATGGTGTTATCCAAAAACTGGCTTGCTGCAGTGGCTGCAATAAGTTGCAATCATACGCCTTTTTGGTTGGGGCACATGGCTCATATTGTACATTTCTTTTCTATAGGGTTGATATTTTCTCGTGTTGGCGACAATTTTAAAATTTGGTCAATTTGGCCCCGAAGTTCACGTCTGCACCGTCGTAAATTTTACGTTCACGCTCAAATTGTGAAGCTATAATTAGCCAAAAGGGTTGTAAAAACGGATAAATATGTAGATTTACAAGAATTAGGAAGGTACTGAGAAGTAAGTTACCGGATGTTTACAATATAGTGCAACAAAGTTCGCCCGTCGTAAATTTTACGACGGTGTAGTACTCTTTAAATGGAACACCCTATATTTGATTTTATATTCCGATTGCTCTCTTAAAATGCTCTATGTCCATATTTTTGTTTTATGTTTTAAATGCAGCGTTCCCAAGTTATGAATTCGTTGCATGATTTTTCTGAAAAAACATGGCTTGATTATAAAATGCTTAGACTTGTTCAGTTTTAAAATTTTGACTTAAAATAACAAAGCTTTTCCTATTCGAAATTGACAAAACTTTACGAATTATTGCAAACATCCTGTATAAGTAAATCGATAAATATTTGTATATTCACTAAAGAACGACCTTTACTAATTTGTGTGCCAAAAATTGACTCAAAATTTTAAAACTGAACGAGCCTAAGCAATCAGACCATGTTTTTTCATGAAAAAAATTGAAAGACGCTTCAAATGAGGGGTCGCTCGACTCCCTTTCCCTATTTAAATTCTTGAGTTAGGGGTTGCTGGGGCTAGGGGGTTGACCTGACAAAGTCAAATTTGGCATCAAAATGAGCCGTTCAAAAGGTCAAAGGTGGCGTGCTTCAGGATTTTTCCTAAACAACACTCCCACCTTAGTTAATCTAGAGGGTGCTTTTCATGGGGGCGAAAAAAAATTGCATAAAACTAATTTCGGTCATACTGTCGAATAGAAAATTAAAAGACGCTTTAAATGAGGGGTCGCTCGACCCCCTTTCCCTATTTAAATTCTTGAGTTAGGGGTTGCTGGGGCTAGGGGGTTGACCTGACAAAGTCAAATTGGACATCAAAAGTTGTCCCCCAAAAATAAAAAATCAACGTGGCCGAGCGTTTTTTTAAGAAACTGGTCTAAGTGTCCCTAAACGGGTGTGTTTCCTTTTCAATGGCCCACCCTGTATATGAATATGGAAGGCAAAGTCAATATATTGTTTTCAATGAATATATTTTTGCAGGTACTGCGAAAAGGTATATTAAAGATATATTGTTACGCTCTGCGTTAATATTATCACTTTTTTAAAAGTCATTGGTATTCCGTTTTTCCATATTCTATGGTTAAGATTAAAAACTGCTAACTAAACAAAATCGACGGAAATCTTCGCGCTCTCTTTTTCATTTCTCGTCAGTCTCTCGCCCTTCTAGGGGACACTTACTTTTTCTGTGCAATTTTTTTTTATCGGCTTTAAGTGTTTTTATCGACCCCTAATTAGTGTTTATTTCACACATGTGCTACCCTTAATTTCGCTAATACGTATTTTTACGGCTTTAACACATTAAAACAAATGTCTAAAACTTTCACTTTTATAAGTACGTTTTCTTCTACAAAACAAGTTTTTGTGAAAAGTTCGTTTCGTCGCATTTCTTTTACTCGAATTTATTCGGCTTTAAGTGATCTTCGAATTGGAGTTTCTTCTAACTAGTACATCTGATTTCCTGGTGGAAATCCGAACAAAACGAAGTTTTACCTACTTTCTAAATGTTCAAACCTTTGAGATAAGCGACCTTTTGTTTCTATATAACTCTCAATAATATATCGCTTTCGATCCCTCTAGCGTCTCCTATACCATTATCTGTACCATCACCGATACTATCACCGATCTCTTTAAATCTTCGCCTACGTCACCTATACTGTCCCTGAACCATCAGTATTCTAGGTACAAATAATATATCGCTTTCGATCCCTCTAGCGTCTCCTATACCATTATCTGTACCATCACCGATACTATCACCCATCTCTTTAAATCTTCGCCTACGTCACCTATACTGTCCCTGTACCATCAGTATTCTACGTACAAATTGCTGTACTACGAAGTAGTCTTATCTAAATTCTCTAATTTCAACATCCTGCTGCTGATTATGTCACATCAGAAACATTAATCTTCTCTACATTCTTTGGATCAACTTTAGACAACTCGCGTTGTCAGTTTCGACCCACACATCTCTTGAGAACGACATGGCGCCCATCCTTTCTGAAAATTCTTCCCCTTTTAATTACTGAAATTCTCTTATTGTTACTTACCAAAATCGACCCACCTCATCAGCCCCTTACAACTGAGCTTACAGTGTGGATTACTTCCAAATCTTACCGTAACAATATGTATCTTGAATCAAATTTCGTAGGCAGGCAATGAACGGCGTCCAAGGTAAAATACATACTGGAGTAAGTAATTAAGTGGAATAGTGACCGCGATTACTTAAAGCACTTTTTGGGAAAAGCTTTAATCTCTCAGTAGGTGAAGAAGTGTTAAAAAATTTCGATATCGTAAAAAAACAAATAGATTGGAAAAGAGATTTGGCAGTACGAATGCTAACAGTGTACCATTCCATAATAAGTTATCGGAAAATGATTGGCTGTCCTTACGAGGGGAGGGGGCATGTTTATACATGTCAAAGTGTGATGAAGGTTCTTTCAGCAGTATATGATTATGGCATTGTTTGATATTAACATGTTCCATACAACGAGATACAACTTGAAAACTCTTTATACGCCCAAAAGCCAAACTACAATTCTATTAAGATCTTCTAGAGGTAGCATGTTCTTCCTAAAATTGTCTTATTTTTCTTCTTTATCAAATATGGGTGTAAAATTGAAAATGAGATTGTAGTTCCATTTTGAGTTTGTCACCGATTTGTTCAATTTCTTCAAATATTCCTTTAAACTCTTCGTCACTGGTTCTGTGTATGTTAAAAGTTTTTATGAGGTCATCATTAACGTACTTTGACGCTCTCTATGAGTGACACTCAATGTACTGCAGTTGGTTTACTACTTGTTCTAAAGAAGAATACCTGGTTGTCATACTCCAACAGATAGTGTTTTTTGAAACTTATGTCGGCTGTTTCATCGACAAACAAGGAAAGTATTAAACAGGGTTAACATCTTTCACAATACTTTGTTGACGCCTCCACATATGTTTATTAACTCATTTTGCATTGGAGCTGATATGTTCCTCGAGCACTTTTTCACCAGATTCTACTCTAAACTGTAAGATATCCTTTATTAGCCACTTTTCCGCGGATGCCAAGGTCTGTCGTGCCACAAACCCCAAAAGAGCAACTACTGATCAAATGTTTTCTCGGTTTGCTTTTATCAGACATTCCATAATCAATTTGTTGAACTACATTTTATTTTTCACTTCTACTGAATTAGTAGAGTTCGGTGCTTTAGTGACGAATTCTGTATGCTATTGGGTCTTTTCGTGCTTGCGGCTTGCGTGCATCTTCATGAAGTGTTTATCATTTTGACATGGCTTCACAACAAAATCTCCCACTCAAACCCTTTTTAAAGTATTTTTGAAAACTTGTACAGAACATTTTTGGGGGAGTATACCGACCAAGAGTATGCACCATGACAATTTTTTTAAAAACTAGTGCTTTTTTTTTGGTTCAAGACCATACTCTGAGTTGTATTGAATACCATCATTGTCAATATAGTCACACAAGAGTGGCAATCAATGTCGTTGCCATCGACAATAGTTGTAGGTAGGCGAATGTGGCGGGATCTGGCGTAGATGACCAGCACAAGATGGTAATCATAGTTGCATGTTGTAACGGTGACAACCACAAGGTCTTCCATCATTGCTATTGGTAAGTTGAATCTGCCTTTTTTCGATTTTACAGTAAGATCGTTTCTCAAAATAACGCTGGAGACTGTTTGTCACTGGCGATGTCATTATCCAAGAAGGTTTTTTTTTGTTGGCGCAACCCAAACTTTTGGGCCGAAAACTTTTTTATATCTTTTTGTTAAAAATCATATTTTGTCTTTGCAACATAATAAATAAATAAATAAATAAATATACATAATAGGAGTGTGCGAACGTAACTTTTTCAGTTGGAGCCGAATAGAGCTAGAATTTATTTTACACGAGCTTAATTAAAATAAAGATTAATATTACAAGTTTATCATATGAGTTAATTACGATTGATACGCCCACACGTGTACATTAATTAACTCTTTATGTTTTCCCTCCATCAACTGCAAGAACATTGGGGGGAGGGGGGCTCAACCCAATGAAGTATATACTGCAGATAGGTGGCTATATTAAATGTTGGTCATTAAATTTCATAACTACCCATTTTAAAGGTACGTGGACCGAAATTATATTTACGGATGAACATTTTGGATGATACAAATTAAGAATTTTCTACCAAAAGATTCTTCAAGTTTCTGATAAGTACACAAGGAAATTTTATGGGTAAAAAAACAAGCGCAAGAAGAAGACCACTCTAAAAAGAAGCAATTACTGCTACATTATTGCAGGAAAATTGTGTTTATTGTATACAAAAGACCAAAACGAATACCGAGCGCGTTTTCTTTTGTTGACAAAATTTTTCCCAAGAGGAAAACCGCTTTCAAACAAGACTTCTACAAAGTTGTTCTTTTAATTAAAGATATCGAATTATTATGAGTCTACAAAGACTTTTAAAGTAATTACTGCAGATATCTTTGGATAAGTATCATAATCTTTCGAAGAGATCCTTGAAATGCAAACTCAAAGCCATTTCAATTAGGGATAAGAAGCCGTTTAAATACTTTTGATCCCTCCAAGTCTAAACCTCAAAGCTCTCTGAAATGATCACTTGAAAAACAAACGAAAGCGTACAGTAAATACATACTAAAATACAAATAGTGAAGATAACAGAAAAACACTTTATTTTCAAAATCTGCCTTTTCTAACTCATGCTGCGATAAAACTTTGTATTTAATGTAGGTATTAATAACCCTTAAAACCTCGTATTAAATGACCAAAAACAATTTGTTTATAATCCTTTTTTAAATAATAAATAAATAAAGTTGTATAACCTGTAAGAAATAATGATTTTCGTAAAACAAGCAAAAGGACACTGTAGACTGTAGACTAAAATTCAATTTGAACGCCAACTACGCGAACTACTCAGGAAACCGTAAAGAAGTTTATGTTATTTAGTTTCCAATAAATACCTTAGAGTCCTTAGACCATAACGAAAATAACAAAGGTCGTATAACATTCAGTAGCCAATGGAAAATTGCAATTTCATAATTTTCTTGAACTAATTAATATTTCAACGAGAACTGTTTTAATAATTTGTTCACAAACAAAATGTGGAATCTTCATCTTTGATGTATTTATTATAAATCTTTCTAGAATGGGCTTCTAATTTGAAAAATGTATTATGCTCGATTCGTAGATGAAGGAAAAAATTTCGATTGTCATTTAAATTGCTGATTCGAATACTTTAAAGATGTAATAGCGTTTTTATCAGTTCTATTTCAAACTTCGAGCGGAATGTTTAATGAGAATTGTAAATTGAATTTGATTTCGCAATTCAATTAAGTAAATATTGAATAGAACCGTTTTGTGTATTAATTTTAATGATGAGATACGATATTGGAGGACTTTCCATAACGTTTGTGAAGGTGTAATTGTTTCAATTTAATTATTTATTATAGAAAGCTCTTCGTTAAATCTAATTCAAACCGTTCAATAATCGCATCCATACGAGGCGTGAACAATTAAATCTCAGATACCTTTCCATATTAATTGAACTGAAAAGCTGTCTTTAGCAACAGCTTTTCTTTCACAGCTTGTCCGATATTGCCAAAGGAACCTTGAAAATGTAGTTTTGTATAATTTATAATGATTATCCCCAGCTCTTTTATGGCTTACTCAGATTTTGAACGAATAAGTACAATAGCGTACTGCAATCCCCATACTATAAGGACTACAAGTATAATAGCTGTAAGGATAGATAATACAGCAAGACAAATATAGCAAGAATACGAGAATACATATATCCACCCATAAAAAAATAAATGAGACAATACAAGGAACAAATAATGTGCGACGTAAAATTATTATTTAGATCAACATAGGAGAGCCGATGTTTTAAATAACAAAGTACAAGTTGGGCAAAATGAGAACTGTAATGAGAAAATTACCACAATTTAGTACAAAATAATGTCATTGACAGGGGAAATGATTAAGTTTATTTATAGAGGGAAGAGCGCGGTTCAGATATCCAAAGACTTAATTTGGTGAAATCAATTAGATAAATATGATGCCAAAAAGAAGGTTTTGGGATCAATTTTACCAAAAACTACATTTCCAGTAATGACCGACTAATTTCTTGTGGATTTCCAAGCATTCCTACGCGCATCAACTGCATTGGTTTTCAGCACTACCCTAACTAGAATTTTACCTGTTAGGGAATTCAACCTTCAACCAGGAATCTTTATCGTGGCGATAATCGGATCGACAGGGAACCTACGATTTTACGTCCTATCCGGGAAGAAGGCGTGTTTCAGTTTTTCTCCGCTTAGAAAAACGACTACCCAGGTCGGGTTCGAATCAGGTCAGCCGAGCGAAAGGTAAACGCGCTTGCCTTAAGGTCACCGCGGTAGCTAGTAAAATATTGTTGTGGTTTTTGGTGTTTGCTGTATTGTGTCTGATTTCCAAATTTGTAGTGCAGAGGTAGGGGCTCCCAATACATTGCGTTGTGGGAGCATTACAACTTATCTTCTTGGTTTCTTGTAAGAGAGGTGGGTAACGGGAAGGTAGCACACATCACATTGTGGCAAAAAGAGTACCCAAAACCTGCCGATCATGTCATCTCGCAAAAAGGCCTCGTTACTTGATTCTTGTTTATGTGAGACCACTTTATGTGTTTTTAAAAACGGTTTTGTCGATAAGTCACCTCTAATCGATAGACGAGTTCTTTCTATACCTTTGTGCCTCAAGTAGGGTAGGTGAAAGAAGTACAGAAACCTCAAAAAAATAAAAGCCACGAATGACCGTGGAAGTCATTGGAAAAAAGCCTGTCATTCTCTCTTTTGAGGGTAATCCAGAGGTTAGAGACAACCTATCTAACCACCAAGCACTACCAGTGAGAGGGGCGTTGTAACAATGGAAACTAGTACGGAGCTCATGTTGAACTATTGCACATTCAGTCCTTGAAAACTATAATACATAAAGGCTTTTTTCACTAAAAGACGTCTATGGGAAGACTACATGTCTCGAGCTATCGAATTTCACAAACGGTTGTTTTTTGTGGAATACGACGAGCCGCACTGATACTGTCTCAGAAAATATGAGGAAAATGCATGGCGCCATACGGAAAAACAGAGTTGCAAGTTTTGGCGAAGAGATCAACCGAAAATGCGTAAGTATAAGAGGATTAAACCTCTAAACAGAAGCAATCTCGTAAGTGAAATTGTTGCAACTTTTTAGAACGAGTTGAAGTAAAAGCCAATTTTCTTGGTAGTGTTGAAACGTTCATTGAAACGTAAATTCTTCACCAGAAGAAAGCAGGGCAGCTTTTTTATATATTAGATAGTGCCTGAAAAGCAGACTCTCGATCTGCATTACTACAAGAGTGTTCTAAGCAAGTTGAGAGAACGAGTTAGGAAGGGCAAATAACGTACGGGTTGACAATGCTCTTTTTATTAAATAGTTTGCTGGATTTGGCACGCTGAGACTTCCTTTTATTTCCAAAAATGTATCATCCTAAGTCGGAAAAAGGAAAACTTTAGAGCTCTTGAATGAATTGATGAAGGTGTCACAATTGAAATTTATCTAAATTGCACTAGTATCGTTACTTAAACACAGGGTTGTCCAAAAAGATGTTACCACTTAGATGTGAGGGACTGTTATTTGAAAACACACTATGTACACAAGTCCAAATGAAGCTCCTTCGACCTGTACACCTTCGTACTTCGTTAGCAATTCATGCTTCAATATATCCCATTGAAAAGTTACATTTGGGGTTGCAACGCAAATTTATTTTTTAGACATCAAGGAGGGGTTAGTGTAAACTTAAATCCAAGTTTGTGGGGTTGCAACCCTTGTCCCACGGCCTTCATCTTGGAAAATGGGGTTCAAATGATTTTTATGGTTTATCTGACAGAATATAGGTCTACAAAAAATTTTTTAAAATATTTTTTGTTGCAAATAAAATTATCTACAACTTTAGATCAGTAACTTTTAGTCGTAGAACGAAAAATAACAAAGCTATAAACGAAAATCGATGAAAATGTGAGAAAAAATTTTCTATTGGCCGTTATAGATAGATAGGTAGATATAGGTACCTACATTTTTATAGGGGGGTTTATAAGGAATAATTTTCATTATACAGGGTGTCCCACTATTCCGTAATCGGTCGATAACTCAATGTGGGTTGAATATACAGAAAAAAGTTTCAAATAAAGGTTGCTTTGATTTGAATTGCGCATCTTTTAAAAATATTCTTATATCTACAGTATGTTGCATTTTCACCTGGCAGGAAAATGTCACTTCTTTTTAAATGGTACACCCTGTATTTTTTTCTCTTAATGTATCGACCAAACATATTTATATCACGCCTGAAATTTTTTTTGATATTGGATATGCGGTTGCCAAGTTATTAATTATTTTGTCAAAATTTGGTATAATTCAAGGTCGGACTATAATATTCATAACTAAGTTATTCTTCAAAAAAGGAAAAATTTATTTGACGAATAATATTACCCTAATGTCGTGTTACTCTACAAAAAAAAAACTAAGTGATTAATTTTATACCGAGTGTTTAAAATGAGAATTCGAACTTTGTGAACTTTAAATAGAATTTATACGAATATTTTAAATGGAACACCCTGTATTTTATTTACCATCAAATTCTCGACAAAAAACCCTATTCAACGGTGTATTATTTCCTCGTATTATTTTTTGTACTTTTGTTAATATTTACGATTTTTAAAATTTCACGTAAAAAAAATTTGTTAAAAGTAATTTTTATTTAATTATTATTACAAAATACCGTTTAAATAGTTGTTATCAACGCAAAAGAACAAAGCTCAAGTCCTGTGACTTGGTGCAAGAATTAAGTTAAACATAATTAAAAGTGCAGTTACACGTAAGAATGTAGTTTTTCCATTTTTTCATCGCGCCGCTTTTACAACTAATATTTTTTATGTAAAAATATATACATAAACCGTATATAAATTCATGTGCTACAGATGTAAAAGAATTTACATCTAATAAACATATATATTATACGTCAAATTGCTGACATCCTGACATTAGTTATCTCTTATTTATCTTCCAGTTTTATGTAATTCTAACAAGCTCTTACATAATTTGTATGTATTTTATATATAAATGTGTTTGCTGGGTTATGAGTTAGAAATGAATTCTCGATGGTCCTAAAATAGTTCGAATGCTTTTTGAGTTTGTTTTTTTAGAAAATATCCTTACTGTGTTATTGTTCCTTTTACTTCCTTCGCATTCCCTTTAAAGGATAATTATTCACCCTTCCGGTTGTATTTCAATCTATTTAAGACCGAAGTGAGCAAAACAAATCACGCGGATGTATCTACTGGGATTAAACCGAGTGATAAATTCAAAAGTTAAGTCTGTTCACAACGCTAATACCACGTAAAAGGCAAAAAGCCTATTCGAATGGGAGGTCGTCATATAAGTTTTCGCTTTTTGCTTTTATACAACAAATACGTATACAAACTGCTGATTTCACCGCGATTGTGTGCACAAATATCCAGAATTTTACCGTTCAGTTGCATGTCTTCGTTTATGTAAATGAACTAAGTTATACGACAACAGGAACCTAAAATATTAGTCGGAATGTAAGCGCTTTCAGCGCCTTCATCTAAAGCAACAATATGCACGGTAAATTTTAGGTAATATAAAAATTTCGCGTTTAAAAATGTTGATGCCATCGAAATTTTGTTTTATATTTGCGCATTTTTCTTATGAAATTGTGCTAAGGGACTGTTTAATTAAACGTGCACTTGACAAGTTGACGTGAACCTTTTCCAATTTCAATAAACAGTGATAGAAACTGGTATAATGGTGGATACAATACGATGTAATGAGTTTCTCCAATTATCTATCATTAATTTATTGTATTCCTAAGCTGATATAATTATGTAATTGGCAATAGTGAAAATGGGAATTTCGAGTAATAATTCAGAAAATATTTCCTTATATTTGTTGGATAATATCGTAGATAAATTTAAAGTTGACTGATGGAAAACGTAAGCTTTTATTATTTTCTCGACAGAAGTTTGGCCCGAATGTCAAAACAGCCTGAAACCGTTAACTTTAATTTTTCCAATTATCCCCGATGCAGGATGTGAAGAAGTGTTCTACTTCCTTTCTGAAGCTTTTACGCTTAATTGTTTTGAATTATTAAAGCGTTAGTGATTTTTATTCCCTTCTAATGATTACCTTTTCGACCATTAATAATTCCGTCCGTGGTCATTCTGTTCGTTGAAGTTGCGCTTTCGTTTCCATTCGCACGATGCGATCGAAACTTTTGTTAAAATAATTTTATTCTTACCTATCGCCTATTAGCAATCTGGGCGTGAATCGTTTTACAATGGAAAATAATAATTAAATTTGAATAGACGGATTCGTAAAATTGTTTCAGCACCATATTTATTATGCCTTAAAATACAAAAACGTGTGCTTTCTTCAAACTTTAGACTTTATTTTGTCGACTTTTTCTTTTGTTTGCCTCTGTTCATTTCTAATATGGTTGTTTAAGTTTCTCTCATTTACTATAGCTACAATAATGAAAGAAATACTTCGTTGTTACATCCCATTTGATCATCTCACTTTCCACAATAATATCTGAAATTATAACTTTCTTTGGCCGTTACAGTACTCGAATGTCTTATTATTTTTAATATGTGCTTTGAGAGTAAATAATACCTACTTTGTGACATTGCATAATAACCTTGGTTACGTAAAAATTAATTTTTTCTACAAACGTCAAAAAATGACAAGGTTTGCGCATCGATAACAATACGCGAAGTGACCCTTTTTTTCACTTACCTACGTTACCATGACAGCGTGCGAAATGACGACGCCAGGCGCGAAGTACGCATGCACGCAAACTAGATGAGAGTTTTGTATTTTAACGTTAAAATAATTGTCAAATTCTTCACGTTTCGTTTGCGTTTGTAGAAAAAATTTTGTTTGCAACTCGTGCGCGAAATACTTTTGGTGATCTCGACTATTTTTTTAACTCGGCTGCGCCTCGTTAAATAAATCAGTTCTCGATCACCAAAGTGGCATTTCGCGCACTAGATACAAAAATAACTATTGTTTACTTGACGGTTATCCTTTTTACATTTTTACATTTTGATTGGCCACCTAAAATATATTTGGGAACCTCCATAATTTCTAGTCTTTACTCGTTCCGTTACAGTTTTTCTACACGGCAACGAATCGTACAGGTTTATTCTGTTCAATTTGATGATCGGCATGACAACTAACTTGTTAGGTTCGTTCGTTCCGCTTTATGGGCCCGATGACATGTGTATGTACTCAAAAACTAAGATCCGGAGAGAGTCCATTACTTATCTCATATGCTAGAACATCGTGTACTGCTGTACGATAATTCACTTTTACTAAATACCAGAATAATTCGGTTTTATAGTGTGAATCGTCAGTGTTAATAGTTTATTGGGACATATGCTTCCCTAGTGAGCTTTAAATATGTTATAAACATTACACTGGTGCGTGCTCATTCTATATTCGTATATGTTCAACGTGTCCTTCGGGATTATTATTTTAATGGACTTTACTTAAAGTAATGGTTAAACTATAATAATCCGGACTATAAACTACTGTTGAGGTCCCCTTTGTACTCTTACTTTTATTTAAAGGTATTTAATAAGGATTGGAAACTATGCATAGAATCCACATCTGGACAATACTATATAAAAGGTAAGATATACTTCATTTATTATCTCATTTACTTTCACGTACACCATTAACCAATTTTAACCTGCCAATTTGTTTTATTAATTTTAAAATTCAATCGACAGCGAATTTTATTTTCAAAGTAAATTAGTTTATGATAACCGCATCGTTCAAAAGTGGAATGGTTTGCCAGCGCATGTCGTCGACGCGCCCAACTTGACCACCTTTAAAAAACTTTTGGATTCGCATATGTCGTAATAATTGTCCTTATATTCTACGTTTTTCTTTTTTTTCTTTTTGTATTTTAAGCTTGTCACACGATTGTTGCTATTTTCCTTGACTGTAACGTGCCTAAATGTATTGCGAGTACCATCGGCCTGTGGCCGCCTACTCTTCGTCTCGAATAAATAAAAAAAATAAAAAAAAAACATATTGTTCAATATTTACACAGTTGATAATTTTATCCTAAATATCTGTGAAATTCCAATTTAAATATTCATTATACCCACCCTATCGAGCCCCTATAACTGAGCGACCGTGGCTTTTGCATTTTAAAATTTTGTTAAAAGCCAAAAGTTGACGTAACAAACTAATAATAATAATGGCTTTTATTGAATACGTTTGATTCCAACTCCATAATATTCAATGAGCACAGGATCAAACAAATTAACTAGTTCTCTCTACATCCCTTTTAATTGTTTATTATTGTTATAATAATTTTACCACACAACACCTTTGGTAATAATACCCTTCCTGTTGAGTTGAGTTGTACCCTTCCATTGAAGCTAAATGTTGTTGAGCATGTGAGTATCGATATTTAACCACAACATTTCTTAAACATTGTATCTACTATAATATCATCCATTCCACAAAACCGTTATATCAGCCCTGTTTACGAAAAAAATAAGGAATTGGTAACATAATGCATATATGATAATGCTCATGAATTTTTATAAAAATTATATTGTTCCAATAATAATAATAATTTTCGTGATCGATTAGGTAAATTCTAGTATGACTATGACTAAAACTGTGACGAAAATGGTCATATTGGAGACGTTTTTAATGTCAATCAGTACCCCATTTATCATCGTCGATGAAACAATATTATGCGTAATGCTCTTTGTGGGAGTTGGGAGCCTTGAATAGTAAACAGGTAAAGGCATGTCCTTATAGTATGCGATCGACTAATAATGGAGCGTCAACTGAGTCTAACACCTCTGTAAAACCACAGTCAGCCACGAAGTACCTTATCCCAGCAAACAATGCTACGTATTTTTGACGTCCTTTACAGGTCTCATTGGTCGTTAACGTCACTCGACCAATTACTGACGATATAATAACGTCTTAAAGCTTACCATTTTTTAACGTCACTTATGAGATGTCATTATGACATCTGATATGAGTGAGATTTTATTTATATTGATAATTTCCTTTCTCGCCAAGTTGGCAATTACACATTATAGTTCACTCAATGAACTCTACTGGAGTTCACTGAGTTCACTTCAGCTATCATTTCTTAAATTTCGCTATTTTCAACGTCCTAAAGGTCTTAAAGTGATGTAAAAATGTCATGTGTATGACGTCTTTATCATGTGACATAATGTCCACAAAACGACGTCATATCTGACCTCCTACGGGTCATTAAGTCCCGTGAAATTAACGTCAAAATAACATGACTCTGTTTGCTGCGCTAATTCTCAAGAACTAAACAAAGTTTTTTGATTGCGTGTTTGAAAGCCGTGAAAAAGCTGCCATGATCTGCCATAAACAAAAAAGGATGTTCTGTATAAAGGAAAAGAAATTCGGAAATATGCCGCAAGAGCAACAGATTTTTTGCAAGCTCGCAATATTAGAAGAATTAAAGTTTCTCCGTCTTTAAGAAGTCATCGCGTGAGAATAGATGGATAACACCACGACTGTTTTTATGTTGCTCGTCCAGTGGGACACACACTCCCTTTGCAAGTCATGAATCAGTCAACCCTTTATATCTTACTTCAGTAAAGTATAGAACTGTAGGGTAGAATAGGTTAAACCTGACATGCATTTTTAGGTAAATAGACGTGTATTTTCTCCTCCCCTAAGCTTACGTTTCTTGTTCAATGTTAGGTGTTCAGATATGAGGGTTCTCCCACCCTCATAAAATTTGCAACAATATTATTCTGTTACACAGCTGCATCCACAAAGTTTAGATGATAATTGCTATAACGTGATTATTATTATTACCCTGTATGGTTACATCCACTTTGAACCAGGATGCCATTATACCTTCAGTTAACGGACACATTCACGTCCGAAGACCTTAGTATACTTAATCATCATAGAACATATTCCCTAAGTAAAACAAAACGTATCGAGAAATCTATTCTTTCAAGATTCGTTCAATGGACTCAGTTGCTGAAAAACACATAAACACTTACTAAATCCACAACTTTCAATATTCATTTTCTTTTTGTATTCTTTAGCAACACTGCTAGAGTAAGGTCATAATGACGATTTCGAAATTCTCTTTACGAATTATTTCATACAACGTCTAAATCTACATAATCGTCAGCTGTTCGTTCTCAAGCTGGGAAGATTAACTTCCGTTAACTTTAAAAGTTTAAATCGTGCCCTCGACTTTAAAATTTAAACCAAATAAGAGCGATTTCCGTTTTCCGTTTAAACAAGACCGTTCTACTTCCTTTACTGTAGCTTTAGTCAAATTGCGTACTGTTTCGTGTGTACCCCTCTCCTCATCTTAAACGCATTCTCTTTAGGATGAGAACTCACGCTTCTGTTTGAATTGAGGTTTAGAGAAATCCATTCATTTTCATTGCTAGAATACATAATCGTTTCCAAGGATGAAATTCCTATTTATATTTCGCAGTTTATATTTTGTCCACTTTTCTGTTTTATAGTCATTCACTAAGTAGCGTTTTCCTACACTTTCGCCGGTCGCAGACGACTACGACTGAGTAGCTGCGACCAATTCGTCAAGACATCTCCAATGCATTTTAAACCTGCCTGTTTTCCTACCTGCTACCTAGTCGTTACCACCAGCGACCGGTCGCTGTTCGTCGGGTAGCGAGTCGCCGGACCCGTCCGAGAGCGGTGCCGCGA
This sequence comes from Pyrocoelia pectoralis, assembly GCA_036250285.1. Classification (NCBI taxonomy): domain Eukaryota; kingdom Metazoa; phylum Arthropoda; class Insecta; order Coleoptera; family Lampyridae; genus Pyrocoelia; species Pyrocoelia pectoralis. The sequence continues at coordinate 33,721,819 of CM070077.1, forward strand.
CTGATTCGTCGACGAAAGTTAACTGTTTTTGCATTTTGCTCGGCATTGCTGTAAATTATAAGAAGTTAAAAGGAAAAGGAGATTTTCTTCATGCACCTGATAACTTAATAACATTCAAAGTAATGACTTTTACAGAAATATTCCTTATTTATTGTCGGTAAAACAGATCACTTTCAGCGACGACCACTTAAAATGGCGCGGGCTAGGAAAACGGGTTTGACGAATTAGGTCGCGGCGACTACCAGTTGCGGCGACTCAGTCGCAGTCGTCGGCGACCGGCGAAAGTGTAGGAAAACGCTACTTGGTTGCTAGTAGTAACTATTCTTTCTACAGGAATTCAAGAATCAGTTACCTTTCCTTTATATAAGTAACTTCATGTGATTTAGTTTAAAATCCCATGCAAGGAAATGTTTAAAATAGAATGTTAACAATGAGAAACATTTCAGTTTTTGGCCTGTAATATAAGTAATCCCCAGTATGTACTGTTTTTCCGTAATGATATTAAGTGCAATTTTGATCTATGTCACGTCGCTCGATTAGTTGCCTAATTCGAAAAAGTCGATCGTATTGATTTTAGTAAGAATTACAGAGTTACAAAATTTCCTAATTCTTTATCCTGCCAAAAGAGTTCGCTCTCAATACCTTTTTCGTCCCTCTTTTTTTCCTAATAGAAGGATCCTAAATCTTCGCAACGTTTGAGTTGGTTCCGTTACAGATATTTCGCTCGGCGACCGAAATCCGTTATTTCAATTGGCTACAGTGTACGTCACCTAATCTCTGATTGGTTGATCTTTTTTCGTTTCGTTTTCATCTCTTTGTTGCCATTGAGCCAGCTACAAATATTTCCGTACTTACATAAATAGTAGCTCGGTTCTTAATGGAGTATCTTTCTAACCGTTTCGTTGAACAAAATGTTACATATTTAATGCTACCGAAATTTTCACACTTTCTTATGTGGCGACCACATGTGATCCCGGTACACAGTCGCTTACGTACTGAAGAGCAACGATTGATTCCCATTGGGCGACCAATGACAACCCGTCGACACCGGCCAGAATCCTTTATAAGCGAACGCTGTTACCCATAAAAGTCAGTCAGAAGTCATAGCCGCCAACGAAAGCAGCCAACACCGACCAGTCCGTCTACATCGACACGTCAGCCTAAATTCCAGAACCAATCTACCCTCCGGTGACCAGAACTGCAAGTATTTGAAATAAAAGTAATTGAAAAATGATTTCAAATACTCTTCAGTATTTGAAGTACTTTATTTGAAATCCTTTTTAATCTTAGTATTTTGTACTTGGTATTTGAAATACTTGCTCGTTGTATTTGGATTCGGTATTTCAAATACAAAACGCGGTACTTTAAATACTAGATAATATTTGAAATACCTTATTTGTGCAATTGTTCAAGTATTTGGTACTTTAAATCCTTTCCTTTCCTAGTATTTGGTATTTGAAGCTGCAAATACTTTACTTAGATGGTATTTGGTATTTAATAATTGAAATACTTTTGTTCGGTATTTTGAACAGCTCTGCCGGTGACCGACCAACCTACCTACTGCCTGTACACCCATTATTAACCGCATTCCGCGCTGTTAAAACTTGTACATATTTGTAAATAGAAATGTTAGTTTGGTTTTCACAACTTCCAAAACTTTATTGTTTATTTGGCACGATCACCAAATAGCTGGTGATCCGATTCAACCGCCAAATCTTCTAGGGTCTACTTGGAATCATCTGCTCATTCTAAGAGTCACTAAACCGTATTTTACGTATTTTTGCATTAAATAACTGTTTACGAATTACTTTCTTACTGCGCTCCTGGAAAATAATAATCCTCGAGAGTCTGACGTTCACGGATGGTGTAACGTAACCGCCATTTTGCCAACAAATTTATCTGAGATTCTACTTGACATTATTTTCGTTCCTACTCGCCGTCGAACGTCGCTGGTTAGATTCCTCATAACAACGTTAATTGCTGTTTATCATCTCACTTCTCCGAATTCTTGAATTAAGAAATTAAATTACAAGATTTTCATCTGCCGCCATCTTCCGTTAACCTTTGGAAATACGAATCCCTAAGTTTACTAATATCTCATTTTTTTCCTTATCAACGAACTTCGTTCGTTACTGGAATCAATATTCCGTCCGTGCGTCCGTGCGTTGCAAGAGATGCGTATTGTCTACAACCGAGTTAAGATATTGATCTTATGTGAAATTTTATGCTGATTCAAAATCCGGTCCCAATTTTTCGATATCTCAAATACTTTTCGAAATATTCGACTTTAAAGTCGAAATTTCGAAATTATCAAATTTTGTCTTTTTGATAAGGCCAGATTTTTTTTATACTTTCGTTACTGCGGTATTCGAAGTTCGTTTTATAATCTAGGGATTTCAACTAGTTATTATTTGAATTTGACTATTGTTGTTGTCTAAATTGTTTTATGCTAAATTACTTCATCTTACCATACCTTGACTCACTTTAATAATTCATTTTGTTACGTTCTGAATTAATTTTTCACTAAGTTTGTCTTACTACCTTTAAAATTACTTTTGTTACTCATGTTATCTTTTACCTTGATCAATTTAATTTGTTTGAAGTTAAAACTTAAAAAAGTCAGTTGCTAATTAGTTACGATTAGTACGATTAGTTAGACGATACTGTCTCAAGTTCATAACTGTTATATTTCAGTCAGTCTGCTTGTTGCAGCCCTAACTCTGTTAATTAACTCTTTTACATAATTCAACAGTACGTTTGGTTGCGCAATTAACACTGCTGCTGTGTAATTAAGGTAAGATTTACTTTGATTGCATTTACTGACTTTTGTACAGATAGCAAGTCGGTTGCTGATACCTTATATTTTGTTACCTACCCTTTTTATTTGTTAAATGTGTACTTCAGTTGTTACCAAGGTAAAAGTAAGCCCCTTATGTTTCACGTTGTGAAGCAGTTTTGTTAAATATTATATTTACTGCTTATTACAAGTGTTACTTGTTTAATTCATTATAACCACGATTACCATTACTCAAGTGTGCTTTTTTGCCGAATACCCATTTTTCGTAGTTCTGAATACCAGCTTTAACTTTCTGAAGAACTTACGTGGCGTCCTAATTCTATTTATCTCTTACTACCCATATTTGCTTACTAAATTTAAATTTTGCACTCATACCTGAACCACCCCATTATTGCCCCTTATAACTGAGCTTCCGAGGTCATTGCATTTTAGGAATTTTGTGTTACAACCCAATTGTCACCGTAACAGTGTACAAAATCTTCATTTTTATCTATTCACTACATTTTCTACTACCAAACTAAATAGTTTCCTCACAAAAATGTTAGTATAATACTTGTGTCTTGTGTCGTTTTGCACTTACAAAAAAAACATGACGTCGCCCTCCTCTGCATAAATGTTCAACAAACATAATGCCGTTCCAACTTCACACCAGACATTTAAAAGCATAAACGGTAGAAAAGGTACCTTAATGTCTCATTAATCGAGATTTGTAGACAGGATTACGACCATATTTCACGTCGAATGTGTCAAGTGTGAAGTTGGAGGCGCAAACGGAAAATTTGATGCCGTTCCTCAGTACACATTTGCGCTGCACACATTCATTGGCACCCCTTACCATTACGGTGATATTTAATATACAGGGTGTCTCACGGTGACCGGTTATAAGTATATCAAGAACTGTAAAAGCTATAAATTTAAAATTTTGTACATGCGACATGCCGTGTTTAATCTATTAAATAAAAATATTTTCCAAATGGCAACACTTCCGGAAATACCGGAAGTGAGCATCAACATCTTTATTTTAAATACAAACCAGGCAATTTTTTTCACCTTCTTATGTGTCATAAAGTGTTTAGTAAGTATGCTTAAAATAATCGGCGTATCAATTTTGATTGTTGATAAACATTTTTTTTTCACTGAAAAATTTCAAAATCTTGTTTAGGAAATAAAATTGAAAGTCGAAAGTGGTAAAAGTTAGGGAAATGGGATTTTAGGTTCTCAATGTCAAAAGATTGAGACACAATTGTCTGTAATGGATAATAAAAAATTGCCCGCGGTTAAGTATCTATTTGACGTTATTTCCAGATTTAAGAAAAACTTTAAAAAGTCTCTTTTTTCAAATAGAATGCCTATGTCTATTTAATTATTAGTCTGGTATTGCACGAGCATACAGGGCACAAATATTAGAAATTGCATGTTCTATAGTAGTTCCAACAATAATGAAGTAACACACTATGTAAAACCCCTTTCCGGTAATAATAAACATTACGGGATTAGAGGCCGTCTACTAGCGGTTGGCGAGACTGCATGACTGTTTGTGACGCTAAATCTCATTCTTAAGCTTCTTAGGATAATTTATTGAGATTAACGTAGAGTGGAAATCCAATGGCGTCAATGTGATTACACCAAATTTTTAAATTAACAGGTTTTTTACTTTTTATTAGATGGTATTACACAAACTACTACATACATAGATAAGGGCAACTAACGAACAGTTACTGTTTTCACGTTATTATAATATTCATCATCACTTTTACTAGAAGAGTCATCATTAGTAGAAATAATTTTACCTATTGGTGATTGCCAGCGAAAGTGCAATTAGACTACTACCATCTAAATAAAAAGTAAAAAACCTGTTAATTTAAAAAATTTGGTCTAATCACTGTGACGCCACTGGATTTCTACAACTTACACTGTTAATGTTAATTATCCTAAGAAGCTTAGGAATGAGATTTAGGATCAGAAACAGCCAGGTAGTCTCGCCAACCGCTAGTAGACGGCCTTTACTAGAGTATGAAGATAAAGCAAGATAACATGATACCACAAAACAAAGCAGTCATAAAATAGAGTGTTATAACTCGAAATTTTTTTTCTGGTAAATTTAATTTATTTATACTGAAGGGACACACTTTCTTCATAATTTTATAAGATGTAGCTTTCATACTTAGTGAAAGTGGGATAAAATGAGTTTAAAAAGAATAGAAATTTTCTTTTTCTAAATGAAAAACCGATAACTTTATTGGATTCGGAAAATGTAAAGGTTATTGTGGAAGCGGTGGAATCCTCAGTTAATACAGAATACAAACAAAAAGTAGCAGAAAAATAAACAAGAAATATATGTATAATACGTTCTGACATCTTAAAATGTTATTTATTGTAAATGTAGTAAATAGTCACGCAACTGATATATCATCTTGGAGAAATTCGTGTCATGGTTTGAAATGACTATTTAATACAAAATGACAGAAATGGGGTTATCAATAATTTGAATTTACTTTCATTTGTCTGCAATTCGATAAATTAATATCTAAGTACAAGAGGGAAGACTTTTGGGCCAGGTTACAGATACATATTTAAACTGCGGCAGTGGGACAAGATTTTGTCTCTTTGAGTCCCATTATATTATCAAATATGAAAAATTTTAACGAACGTCCAATACATTCAATTACTTCCTTTATTTTAAGTCGTAGTATATACAGTGTGTTTAAAGTGAAGTCGGTAGTATTGCCAACTTTGTTATTATTACAGCTACGAAGTTGGTTAAATTAGCAAATATGAAGCATTTTTTTCTTACGATGACACTGATCTGATCAGAAAAGCAAACGCACATCAAGTTATCACGATACTCAACAAGATAACATTTTTTAAGGGTAATACAAGGGGTAGTGGGAAAACTGGTGGAGTGAATGTTGTGGAGAAATTTGACGCAAATCAAACGAAATGGGAGTGGAAAATGAATGGGTAATATTTAAGTTTATAATTTCGTTAAGGAAAGCTTGAGGATTTTCGATAAACGATGAGTTTTCTTGATTTTCTACAGATCAAACTTGACACCCGTGTTGTAAGAATGTAGGATCTGAAAATGACCATTATTAAATGAATGACCTTAATTCAAATGTTGATGTGATTGGCAAAGTCCAATTTCTGGGATCATAAAAGATTGTTAGTTCTGATACATTGGGTGTATTTCGATCATCTGGTATTATAATTACAACTGGTTTGGCTAATTTGTAGTGCATGTCAATCACCACAGCTAATTTTATGCACTCCCAAAGGGGTGATGGAATCAAGAGGGTCTGTGTGGTGATATTGCTTAAGAAGATTTTTTGAAAACATTATAAAAGGGACCTACGTAAGGGAGAGACACATAATGATTAGTATGAGGTGACGAATTAGAACAAGCGTAAGTGATGAAGTGATGATAGAAGCCAGATAATGTGTAGAAAAGATATCACAGCATAATACTCTTTGCTATTAGGGTGGCTGTTGAGGATGCGAAATCTTCCACGGAATGCTATCAACATCTCATCTATACAAGCGTATTAATTCTCCTATGGAATAACATTTTTGACAGTTCGAAAAAAATATATCAAAGATGTTTTTAATCGCAGCTTCGTGATCATCCGCTTTTCTGGGGCCGGGACACTACGCCGAATGCCCACAACGCCGACACGATTTTTTGATGGCCCATATCGCCGACTAGGGACACTACGCCGAAGGACACTACGCCGACTGTGCTCACATCGTCGACAAGTGTACAAGGGACACAACGCCGACCATGCCCACATCGCCGACAGTGCCCACATCGTCGACAAGTGTACAAGGGAGACTTCGCCGAATTTTCTCTGTGGACACAACGCAGGCAATTTGAATTGCAGAGTTGATTTCGAGTGGCAGATAAAGAAGTATTACTGTCAAATTAGGAATTAGAAATTTAGAAATTCGTAATCTCTTTACAATGGAATTATGTATTTATAGATTTTTTTCAAATTTTCAATTAAAAAGGTTGGAAATGGTTTGAACGTTAAAACATTACCTAACGTAATATCATTATTTTTAAACTTATTTGCGTAATTAAATGTAGCACTTGACTATGAAAAAGTATCACTTGAAAAAAAATATACTAAACCTGCAAATAACCTAGGCGCTTTAGTGGCAATCGGGGCCGGGACACTACGCCGAATGCCCACAACGCCGACACGATTTTTTGATGGCCCATATCACCGACTAGGGACACTACGCCGAAGGACACTACGCCGACTGTGCTCACATCGTCGACAAGGTGTACAAGGGACACAACGCCGACCATGCCCACATCGCCGACGGGCACTACGCCGACAGTGCCCACATCGTCGACAAGTGTACAAGGGAGACTTCGCCGAATTTTCTCTGTGGACACAACGCAGGCAATTTGAATTGGAGAGTTGATTTCGAGTAGCAGATAAAGAAGTATTACTGTCAAATTAGGAATTAGAAATTTAGAAATTCGTAATCTCTTTACAATGGAATTATGTATTTTAGGATTTTTTTCAAATTTTCAATTAAAAAGGTTGGAAATGGTTTGAACGTTAAAACATTACCTAACGTAATATCATTATTTTTAAACTTATTTGCGTAATTAAATGTTGCACTTGACGTAGTGCCCGTCGGCGATGTGGGCATGGTCGGCGTTGTGTCCCTTGTACACTTGTCGACGATGTGGGAACTGTCGGCGTAGTGTCCCTAGTGGGCGATATGGACCATCAAAAAAGCGTGTCGGCGTTGTGGGCATTCGGCGTAGTGTCATATGCCCGCTTTTCTTTATTCTCTAGTAGATGGATCATCAAATTCAAGTCCTTTATACAACTGATTGTGAAGGGGCGGTAAGTTGAATAATCTTTGGGATAAAAATCTAAAATTTGACGGACAAGGGAAGAAACGAGTTGAAAGAAACAACGTGGCTCGTGGTGACGAGTTTTACGAAAATGTTGATATTTAAACCGAATGGAAGGCGAGTGAGCCGAGTAAGGATTTATCGAATGTTCTTTTCGTGGTAAATTTAATGCCAGGTAGGATACGTTCCTGTTCGTGCCGTGGCTTGGTTTTGTAAACTACCATCACTATCTCTTCCGGTGTAAATGTAGGCATTTAAAAGATAGGTAGTGCGAGCAACTAATGGCATGAATTTGTATGGCTGGTTTTTTTGGCATAAACATGCGAAATATTCTACGGAATGCTATCAACATCTCATCCGCTTTTCTTTATTCTGTTGTAGATGGATCATCAAATCTGAAATATGATAAAATTATTTCAAATCGACGCCGACGCGGCGTTTGTTCATGCTCGAAAAATATCTCTGTCTGTTGTATAAAAACTGTCCAAAGATTCCTTTGAGCTTTCAAACACTTCAGTGTAGAAGAGCGGCACCAAAAAAGGTTAAAATTCGATAACACCCAGCTCACGAAAATTAACAATCGTACTGTCTCTACAGGGTGTTTCGGAATAAGATGCTGATCCTTAAGGGTGTGAATCCTTATGTGATTTTAGAAAGAAAAGTTTAAATAAACCTATGTCCTAAACCTCTTAACTTTTGAGGTACAAGGTGTTAAAGTTTTATGAAAAAAATCGTTTTTTTATCGTATATTTAATAATTTCCTAGATATTTTTATCAAATTTGGCACACGCCCTCTAAGCATCAACAGCCATTTTTTGATAAAAAGATTTTTTAATTTTTTAACCAGTGGCGTCCGTACAGGATGTGAACTAGATATTTTTGGAAAAATATTATGCACGCCACTGCTTTTTCTTAAAATAAAAATTATTTTTAAAATTCCCATTCATTTTAGGGTACATTTGATTTTTTGACTTTTTTTCGTCCGACGAACGGTTTCCGATAAAAAAAAAATAAAAAGCATTTAATGCGCATGCCGCTATGTGCTTATGATTTCTGAAACGGCTAGAAACTTTGTTGTCGAGGAAATAATTGCAATGACAAAATAATTAATGCTTAGAGGGCGTGTGCCAAATTTGATAAAAATATCTAGGAAATTATTAAAGATACGATAAAAAAACGATTTTTTTCTTAAAACTTTAACACCTTGTAGCTCAAAAGTTAAGAGGTTTAGGACATACGGAGCAGGACGTTTGGGCGCCGGCGGTTGGGCGCCGGCGATTGGGCGACGGCGTTTGGGCGCCAGGCGTTTGGGCGCCGGGCGTTTGGGCGCCGGGCGTTTCGGCGCCGTAATTATGTTATGCAAGAAAATTTTACCAACGCACTTTCAAAACGCTACTTTACATCGGGACAGGACTTTTGAAACTAGAACGAATGCTAACCTAAGCGTAGATTGATGCGAGGTTAAAGGTAGGTTTAGTATATTTTTTTTCAATTGAAACAAAAACGGGAATGTGAAACTAAAGAACGTTTGAAACTAGAACGAATGCTAACCTAAGCGTAGATTGATGCGAGGTTAAAGGTAGGTTTAGTATATTTTTTTTCAATTGAAACAAAAACGGGAATGTGAAACTAAAGAACGTTTAAAACTAGAACGAATGCTAACCTAAGCGTAAATTGATGCGAGGTTAAAGGTAGGTTTAGTATATTTTTTTTCAATTGAAACAAAAACGGGAATGTAAAACTAAAGATTTGGCGCCCAAACGTCCGGCGGTAAATAGTCTGGCGCCCAAACGCCCGGCGCCCAAACGCCCGGTGCCGAAACGCCTGGTGCCCAAACGCCGTCGCCCAAACGCCGGCGCCCAATCGCCGGCGCCCAAATGTCGCGTACCGTAGGACGTTAATTTAAACTTTTCTTCCTAAAATTGCAAGGATTGGCGCCTAATTGATTTATTGCTGCTTTGAGTCCAGGTAGATCCTTATCAAATTGTGGCTGAGTGTTATGTGTTTCGTGGTGGCTCTGTAGATGACCTGAAAAAATATTACGGGCGCACTATGCAATTCTGAATGATTACGTCAAAAATCAGGACTGAAAACGAAAAAAATTACTGTACGTTTTTTAAAGGACGGTTTTTTACCGGGAATGATGTGAGTACTTTTTTCTTAAGAATAACTATGGCGAAATAAAACAAAAATATTCTTAATATCTTGAGTCCATAATAGTACAGTCAGTATTGATTTTTCTCAAAATGGGGGAGAGTGATCAGTATAGGTGATCATAATAAATTATGAATGAATACTCTAAACCTTCCTCATATAAAGATTAATAGTTGATAAAGGAAATTAGTTGAATTACATTAGCTACATGTTTCGGCAACAATTTGTCATCAGGCTTCTAAAAGTTGCTGCTCAGTGTCGTATTTTGTTAATTTTAGAAGCCTGATGATGGCAAATTGTTGGCGAAACATGTAGCTAATGTAATTCAACTAATTTCCTTAAATTATTAAAAATATTCTTGCAACCAATTAGTCTCACTGGCTTATAAAAGTAAGAAGATTTAGATACATGACTGATCTGAATTGTTATAACTCATCTCTGATTTCGAGCTATTTCTGTATACGCATCATCTCTACCTACATCTTGATCACCGCTCCATTTTGAATTACCTCTATTTGTCATCATTTTTCTGCAATTCTTCTTCAGTAAGCGGTCTTTTCATATCATTAGAACACGAAGCCATTGCAATTAACAAAAATTACACTAAACACAAAAAAACAAAAATATTTACTAAATTTTCGTCAAATAACATAGGTATCGTAAAGCAACACGAGGAATCTTGTAGACTGTGTTCATTTGAAATGGATCCATATCCTTAATATTTCAGAAATGCGCCGAGTTCCAAAGTTTTTCCAAATGGCTATAAAGTATCAAGTCATACCTCATTTAAAAGGTCTGGTAAATCCCTATTCAGTCATATGTTTTAGCCTTTGATAACAGCCTTCCATTGTTATTTAATCGTTGGAATCGCTTAAATTAGTGGATTACGATCGGAGGGTGGTCAGAAATCCACGCGCACATAGGGTACCTATTCGTGCCCTTTGTGCTACCTCCCTGATTATGGTCGTTCGTCCCCGCAACGTCACTCAAGCTACTCCACACGTGAGATAAACCTGATGATGCTGGACGGGAAAGCGGCTCTAATCTTAGCCATGTCCAACCAGGATTCCCTCAACATGGATCGTCTTAATTCCCATGCGGTGCACGTGCTTGTTTAAGTTTACAGTGCCCAGTAAGTATGCGTATAAGTATAAGCCGCAAGTTCTTTCTGGATGTCCCTGTGCAAAAATGCGCCAAGCTACGAGATGGTCCTCTGAAGGCCTCTCTCGCGTGGTGGCAGTCTTACATCAAGTTCCACCTAACCTTATGCTGGGCTTGGGTGTCTTGAGTTATTTAGTTGTTTACAGTTGATACTGTAAGTGGAAGAGCCGGCTCTGAACCAAAAAACGGTTGTTTTGAGGCCAGTCGGGCTAGCTTATCGGCTTTTTTATTGCGTATTGTTCCAGTATGACCTTTAACCCATACGAGCTCGTATACAGCTTCGCTCTATCACGGCGAAGCACAGACTGGCGCCCGTTCCTCTGCATGAAGGTCATTTAATGCTGGAAAGGTATCTGGTGGCACGAAATTTAAAATCGATTGGTTGTTAAAATATCGTACTTGAGAGAATCACAGGAGTCTAAGAGATTCCTTGTGTCAGGTTAAGGGTAAAGATTCCTCTTAAAGAAAAGTATTCACAACCCATCCAACCCATTTTAGCTCTAGATTGGATTTCGCCCTTCTATGGGAGGATTATGTTTTCGGTTAATTGTTAATAGAGACCTACTTTATCTAATAACTTCATAACTTAACGATCTGATCTTTATTTAAGGTTATTTATTTACTTATAATAGGGATATTATTTATGTACTTTTAATAGTTATCAAACTTCAGTACCTCACAAAGTAAGTGCTGGAGAAGTTAATGTAAGGGAGGATGTTTTAACAATGTGTTATTATGTTGTTAAAGCATTACGTTGCATAGTTTTGCGGAATAACTGTAGTATAGCACCCTTAAAAGGGTAAAACCGAATCTATGGTACACACAGGCATTATCTGAATACTTCTAAATATTGTATGCCACTGAAATTTAGAACAAATATACTCATTTCTGTTCTGAGCTCTTAGTCTTTAGGTGGTATAACAAAGTTTCATTATAAAAGCTAAAGTATGGGAACTTCTACTCACGCACTTTATGCTGAAAGGTATTCGACAGATTTTTTATTTTTGATAAGGTCTTTGTAATCAAGATCCTAAAATTATTCAGATGTACTTTCTTATAGTACTTAAAGTAGGAGTATTACCAATCCCTTATATTTTTATAGATCGTGGAAATTTTCGAATAATAAAAGTACATCTGTAGTAGCTGAAAAAATGACTTCAAAATTTTACGTTACACTATTGAAATTTCCAACTAAAATTTTTAATAATAAAATACACAAAAAGCGACGGTGGAGCAACGGCTATTGTTAACTACAGAATAACACGACCTGACTAAAAACTAACTAAAAATGGATTTTTAGATTAACGTTTAAATGTTGGAAAGTATCAACTTTTACATTGATTCTTTCACGAGCCCTAATTCTCATTTTCAAAACTCTCTGCACTGGAAGTAGGAAACAATCAGTAGCACCTGCTCGTTGCAACCTCATTGTGTTCAGTTTCAGGAAGCAGGACCTAAATCGCATTTCACGATTATACCTACCTATCGTAATCACATTTAGCAAGTAAATCGCACTAATTGCAATTAGACAGGAGATAACTACAAATCTACATATCGAAAAAACTAATAAAACTTACTTTTTAAACTACATAAACCGGGTTCTAGGGATGGTATGCAGATTATACCGCCAACAGAATTAATTGCGACCGAATTTAAAGGGCATTATAATTACGTAGATTTTAAAACCTAAATCACGCATATTTTACAAACAAAGCTTTGCTCGTACCATGCAGTTTGTGCAAATTAATCTTGTAGTTAATAACTTTTGGTAATGCGGGGGGACTCCCTTGAATAAAATTAATTCGACCATTTTTAATATAACTTGCAAAATAAAAATGTTGAGTGCTGAATTTTTAACAAATTAATGTTATTATAAAGACGATAAAAACCGAAGAGTTGAAAGAAAATTACATTACGTTGAAATTTAAGCGAGCCGGAGGCCAATTCTTTGTCAAGCACTCACTAGAATTGTTATATCTTGCGCGACCTAAACAAAGTTATGCGGGGTTGGACAGATTTTATCTTTCTCGAAGTAATGTGACCATATTATAGAGTAAGTATTTAAACAGAAAATTTAATCTATCGAGAAACTTATATTGGATTAGTGAAACAAGAGCGATCAGAAGGGAAGTATTCATCGCAAGGGGAAAATGTATGAGGGTGGGTGAAATGAAGACGAGTCACCGAACGTAGAGCTCAAAGCGCACTAAAGAAGAGTATGCTCTCTCTGTCTATCGTCACAGGGGACGGAATGTGGTACCACCATTTCGAGCCGGAAAGCAAGCGTCAAAGCCAACAGTGGATCTACCAGAATTCTCCCACACCGAAGAAATCAAAAGCAATTCACACCAGCTCTGGGAAAGTAATGATGACCTTTCTTTTTCGATTGCCGAGGAGTGTCTCGAACATGGATCGACGATAAACGTGGTACACAGAAACGTTCGACACGGAATCAAGAACAAAAAACCTGCAATATTATCGAACGGTGTTATCTTCCTCCATGACAACGCGCGTCTCCACACTGCCAAAGTGGTGAAGGATAAGCTGCAGAAATTCAAGTGCGAGACTCTCACTCATCCTCCCTACAGCCTAGACCTTTCTCCATGGGACTTCCATATTTTCGGTCCCTTAAAAAATCCATTCGAGTGCGCCGATTTGGAATTGGCGATGAAGTACGCAATTGGATCTCTCAGCACCCTGCCACCTTCTTTAAGAATGGAATCGATCGCCTCATACCAGAGTGGCATAAATGGTGTAACATCAATGGCGAGTACTTTTGAGAAATAAAATATTCTAATACGGTTTTTGCCGTCTGACTCGTTTTCATTTGCCCCACCCTCTTATAAGAAACGTACGAGTAAGGACCTACTAAAGAAAGGCAAGTGCTTCAATTCCTCAATAGATGTGTGGTGGGTTTAATTTAACTAAGGTACGTAGCGGAGTAGCGGATTCGCTACTCACTTTGCTTACACAACTGATAACTCACTTTTTCTCACCAATTCTGATCCACGCCCATCGCCCATATAACTGAGCTTACTGGTGCAATACCTATCGATAAATTTTTGTTACAATTCGCAATTCTTGCCGTAACAATCGGCAGGAACAAAGAAAATATTTGCTATAGAAACGTTAATCGAAGCAAAAGTGTGTGTTTGGTCCAAATTTGGCATGGTGAGAAATTGGCAAATACACTCACCAGATAATGAAATAGAACAAAGGAATGGTATTTCTGAACAATTCCAGTGGTGATCATTTCGATGTTGTTCTTTCCATATAACAGGATATTGCACATAGTTTATTATAATTTTGTGACTTCAATTTCATACTACGATATTATGTGCGAATAAGTTAGTTAGGTATAGGTTACAGAGTATAGGTATAATGTTGAGTTTATTATTTTTATTTAGCCTAACCTACAATATACCCAACTTATAATGTATTATTTATAATTATAACCTATTTGAGTACCGTACAGGATATTTTGAGCTTAATCTTCTCTAGAGCAAAAATAAAAGTTTATTGTTTCATCCGTTATACATATACGGTGTGTCCACAATTCAATGCTCACCATTTGTATCACAATATTATTAGAAGAAGTAGAGCAGCGGTTAAATAGGGAATGTTTTTCAGGGTTTAACACCCGTGACAAATCTCATTTCAAATTCTCCATTATTTTCGTATATTTTCAATGAATTTGAAAAAACACACTTCTGGTTTCTGTATTTCACAGTGTTGCATACTTTCAAGCTTTATCTTGAAAAAGTTTCCGAACATTGTAAAAGTTTAGAAGATGTCAGATTAGACGTTATGGAGTTATTGAAGAAAATTGAAATCAGGAAATTTTGTTTTTCTTCAAATTATTTGAAGATCTAAAGAAGTTGAAGAGAATTTGAAATGAGATCGCGAGAATTGAATTCTGAAAAACAATCTCCATTTAACCGCTGCTTTACCTCTTCTAATAACCGATATACCAATGGCGAACGTCGAAATTTGGACATATACAGTATCTACCTATATGTATTACTTTGGGACGAAATATTTAAAGATGAAATGTCTTGAGGGCGATATGTCCGAAGGCGAAATGTCCGGGAGCGAAGTGCCGGGGCGAATTGACCGAAAAGCGATGAAATTATATTCCATCAAAACGATAGGTACCTACTTCTTATTATAGATTCAATCGTGTAATTTTTTTCTTGTTATTTTATTTTTTCTTCTAGTTTAAGATTTATAGTTTTAAGATTTTGATTCCATCTTGCTCCGTGTTGAGATTTTGTTTTAAGCTCTAATGTTAAGAAGTTAAGGTTAAGTTGAAAAACAGTTCCATCAAGCGAACTGAACTTCGCTTTTTGTGGATATTTTTATATTTTTCCTTTATTTTTATTTTTTATTTTTTTTTTATTTACCTGCGATAAAGTCCTATTATTATTATTATTATTATTATCATTATGTACTTCGATTGTTATCGATACTGAGGCCAAGCCTGGTTAACTAATCGCACGGATCGAAATCAAGTTACGATTAGTCCTACTAATACATATATCTATACAATATAAATTTGAAGTTGCTGTTAAAAAGTGAACATACTAAATACTATACACATATTATGTTCATTAAATTAAATGACGTTGATAAAACCAACGCTGATCACATTTTAAATAATGTATTTGTTTGAGAAGCCTCGGTGTATTTGATCCCAATTTGTAAAAGCCACGTCCCGTCGACCCTCTTTCCGCGAAGGCATTAACATGAACGCAGCGTCGCGCATCAATAACATAAAGAGACCCTATATTCCTAGGCTTCTCCGTTGGCGTCACTTATTCGTGACTTAGTGACTTTTTATAGAAAAGAAAAAATGAACATAATATGTATGTTAACAAATTTTTTTAGTTGTTGTACTGGTGTAAGTATGTAGGAATATTTGGTAGAAGAGATAATATGTATGTTTTGAAAAAGTGTTATGGTTATTGTGTAAGCGTTTTTTGTTGTTTAGCTCGACGCATAGGTTGCACTCGAGTGGGTAATGTGTTGTTTGTGTTTTGTGTTAATTGCGAATTCTGATACTGTGAGTATATTGTGTGTTTACGTTTGAGTGCATGAGAACGAGTTAGAGGTGTTACATGAGTGATTGTTGAAGTGTTGTGTGTTGGTAATGGACTTTCTATAATGTTATGTTGTGTATGCAACAGAGTTTCAATTTGTGAAGGGAGGATTGAGTGTTGTGTTTCATTTTGTGTTTGAATGGTATTAGTTGAAAGTGTGTGATGTGGTTCTGAGTGATGTGCGGTATCTTCCGTTATGTTTAGAAATTTTCTAACTATGTGGCAAGTGTTGATAATGACTGCCTTTTGTAATTGTATGTATATGTTCTTATCTAACCCTAAAATGTGCAAACTGTGATGTATTGTTTTTGGTATAACTCCGGTTGCACTAAGAACAATGGGTACTGTAAGAGTAGTTCCCATTCTCCATTGCGCTTTAAGTTCCTGAGCTATATCAGTGTATTTGCGATGTTTCTCTGCGTGTGTATTGGCTAAATTGTTTGTGTTGGGAACGGCAATATCTATTATGTATATGATTTTTTGTGTTTTATCTATAAGTGTTATATCTGGCCTATTGTTATGGTTCTAGGACATTTCGCCCCTCACGTTTCGCCCCCACACATATCGCCCCCACACATATCGCCCCCACACATTTCGCCCCCACACATATTGCCCCCACACATATCGCCCCCGACACATTTCGCCCCCACACATTTCGCCCCCGAATACATAAATTTTTGTTTCAATTGAAAAAAAATATACTAAACCTACCTTTAACCTCGGATCAATCTACGCTTAGGTTAGCATTCGTTCTAGTTTCAAACGTTCTTTAGTTTCACATTCCCGTTTTTGTTTCAATTGAAAAAAAATATACTAAACCTACCAAATTGAAATTAGAATAATAATGTAAAAAACAATATTCTTTTACATTATTGTTCTTAATTTGAGTCTGCTTCCGTTTCATTTATTTGCGGTATTTCTCTTTAGTGAAAAGAATTCACCCATCTGGCTGTCAGATGAGAAAGCTGAAAAAAGGAAAAACAATTTCTGTATCCACTGTATATTTGCTATGTACATGTCTGGGGGCGAAATGTGTGGGGGCGAAATGTGTCGGGGGCGATATGTGTGGGGGCGAAATGTGTGGGGGCGAAATGTGTCGGGGGCGATATGTGTGGGGGCGAAATGTGTGGGGCGAAATGTGGGGGGCGAAGTGTCCGGAACCCATTGTACCCATTGTTATATACAGTTTTATCTGTGAGTAGTGTCCTATCCCAATATAGTTTGTGTGTGGTGTTTTCAAGTACAACTTGCGGTGTATATTTGTAATAGGGTGTGTTATCAGTAGAAAGGTTATGTTTTGTGGCGAGTTTTTGGTGTATTATCTTAGCTACCTGATCGTGTCTGTGTTTGTATTCCGTTTGTGCTAGACGTGTACTTGCTGATATAATGTGTTGTATTGTTTCTGGTCTTTGCGAGCATTGTCTACAAAGATCATGTGTAATTGTCCTATCTTTAATTATGTGTTTTCTGTAATTTCGTGTGTAAATGACCTGATCTTGTATGGCAAACATGAAACCCTCTGACTCTGGGAAAATATCACATTTGGTTAACCAAGCATGCGTTGCTATAATATCAACACAGTCTTCGTTAATCTCCTGTGGATATCGTCCATGTAAAGTCTTTTGTGTCCAAGTTTGTATGTTATGTGTGATGTACGTATCTCTACTCATTGGTGGTGTGATGTTTCTATTATTATTATTATTATTATTATTATAAACATTTACCTAGGGTGGTTTCCACAAGAATTACTGATGGTATTACTTTTGATGCCATTGTTAATGAATATGATTGGTTATGCAATGGACGTATACCACAACTGGTTAACAGACAATTAATACAACTATCATATTCTTTAACACGCGGTACAAAATTAACATAGGTTTGTCACGTTTGTGAAACCGGCCTTTACAGTATGTTGTCACCAAATTCATGGTTCCGAGTGTAGTTTATGTATTCAGACCAAACATTAATCGTAAAAATTCAAATTTCTAACAATTATTCGCCAATTGTTCCATCTCTTTCCATAACGTCTGTTTTCTAATTATTATAGTTTGTGCCGAGTAACAATCATTACTTTTCATCAATATCTGGCTAATTTTGCAAGTTTTTACTAAATAAAGGTTTTTCCAAGAATGTATGTTTGATTGTGCGAAATAAGTTAATAAATTTATTTTCAAAAATCTCGTAAACTGACAATATTGTGAAATTTTCTTGAAAAAGATTTTATTTTAAGTCATTTGCAATAATAGTTAATCTTTTATTGACTAATTAAGATTATCGGTTAAAACTTTTAAATCTAATATTAATAAATCAAAAGTTGAATTTCAGTGTTCCAGAAACGTAGCTAATTCTTGTTTCAATTAAAAATTGTAGTAAAAATACTTTAAAGCACATTTTGCAATAAATGCGGCCGCGCTAGACTATAAATTTAGAAACACGCTCGCTTCTTAATGTACCTACTCATGAACAGTACTTTGTCTAAAGGAATGTTACGATTTTTCAAAATAAATACCTTCTCTCAAAACGCTTTACGGCAATATGATCAATAGGTATTTGAAAATCATTACAAGCATTTTTTTTTAAATATTAATGTTGGCGATTGCAACAAACTAAAACTAGGCCAAAAGTAAATTTTCAATGTTTGTTTTATGGCTTTGTAAAATATTTACGTAGTAGAAGCATTCCCTCGTATTCCTATTGGAACTCTATATATCTCTAGAGAACAAGATGAATGATGGTGTCGTTTTCAGTTCGTGTTACCGATGTTATAATTCAATACACGAAAAGAGTAGGATTTATACTACTCTGTTTAAATTGCATTACAATTTCTAGCGAAACATTTTCAATTGTGCTCAAAATATAAAGAATAGTGAGATTTTTCATTACCTCGTCTCGTAAAGCAGAATTACAAATTATCTGCCAAGTGTTACGGCTAAATACATTTTTTTCTCATTTACTTCTAACTTCAGATTAGAGCAAATTAATAATGCTCGTTAAATTTAATTTAATATGTTAACATTTGGCTTGATATCATTTTCTCTAATTATATTTAGGCACGTTAATTCATCACGTGCCAAAATTATTATACCATTGTTTGAAGCACTTACTTCGCTGGTTGTAACTGTACGAAACCCTTGATTACCTACATAAAATACTTTCATGGCGGGTATCCAAAACGTTGACCAATTTTCGTCTAGTGTATTTGTTTGGGTATTTCAGACAACAAACCACTTTTGAAATGTAATGTATGGCGACAAAGATAATATTTTTTTAGAATGTACATTGGGACTACAGCCAACTCGCTTTACTTACAGTAAATATTTTGAGTACATATCCGAAACCTTGGCGCCAGCACACAATTTGAACGTGAATTTTGTCTTAGTATAATCTGAACCCATAGATAAAATTTGATTTTGTTTAATCCAAAAGGCTCACGTTAATTGCAGGAGCCGTTCTGTTAAAGGAGAGGCTAGAAAGGATGAAAGAGCCAGTTCATTACAAGAGGCGCCTTCATGCAAGCACATCTAAAGTCTTGCTTCAAAGTCGGTCATCACTCGGCTGCTGCTTCTCTACGAATGACTTCATTTAAACCATTTACTTGTAACATATATTTTTGGTTTAGGTATGTAGAAGAACAAAAAACACATACTGATAGATCGCACATTTCGCCGTGTGTGCTGTAGTTCTGTATTGCACAGTTACTTTGTGTTAACGTTTCAATCTCGAAACAATACACATTTTGGATATTCCACGTCAGTGACACTTTAGCACCATAAAGGGGCTTCTGGTACAACTTACTGGTCTCAATGCCTGTAGTTTTGCTTAGTAACATAGCTGCCTAAATGGAACTGTGCCTCATTTGATATCAAAAGACATCATCAGACTGCAACAAGTCCAGTATTATTTCACCAAATTCTCTGCCTTGCTCAAAATCACATTTATGTCATACTACCTTATTATTTCACCATAACAACTGCTGAAACAAGAAACATTAATGACTAAATAACCCCTCTTTACATGACAACCGGATTTTAGATAGCAACTGGCGTTATTTTTTATAACGCCTGCTTATAACGCTCGCAAATATAAAATTATGCCTCATCAAGGATGTTAAATGTGAGTCTATACTGATTTTATTGTTATCATCTGTTTTAATCATCTTAATCAACTTCTTGCAAGTATGACATAAAATTATGAATGCACCACGGGCGTTATGAACATAACGCCTACGGTCGACGTATATCCCTCGAGCCAGAGACCCTTGGGCTACGGTCTAGTACAACTGGCCGCGGGACAAGTGGCCGCGGCCAACTGGCCGCGAGACAAGTGGGCGCGGCCAACTGCTTCTAAAAAGCGCC
Organism: Pyrocoelia pectoralis; assembly: GCA_036250285.1. Taxonomy (NCBI): domain Eukaryota; kingdom Metazoa; phylum Arthropoda; class Insecta; order Coleoptera; family Lampyridae; genus Pyrocoelia; species Pyrocoelia pectoralis. Next base: position 33,742,261 of record CM070077.1, read on the forward strand.
GTCGAGACAGTTGGCCGTTGGTCAAATTCGACGTAGGAATGATTCGCCATTCAAATCGAAAATAACTTTTAATCTTGAGGGACTGTTATCAATTGAAAACAACTATACTAAACCTACCTCTAACCTAAGCGCCTGAGTGGCAATATACGCTTAGGTTGGCATTTTTTTAAGTTTCAAATGCTGTGTTTGTTTGTTTTCAATAAATGAAACTAGCCATTTATTTATTTGAAATCAAGTTGTACTGGCAGCGACGCGACGACCACTTGTCCCGGCAGCAACTTGTCTCGCGGCCAGTTGTCTCGGCGGCCAGTTGTCTCGGCGGCCAGTTGTCTCGGCGGCCAGTTGTCTCGGCGGCCAATTGGCCGCGGCCAGTCGGCTGCGGCCGTTCCCATCCCGCTCGGGCTATACACTGTCGGCCTTAGGCGTTATTCAGTTCATAACGCCCTAGTTACCTTAATTACTATTATGAAGTTTTTGTGTAATCAATATTTTTTATGAATTGGTCATCAACTTTCTGTGTGTAAACTGTGCTGTAGTGTTCGAGTAGTACCTAGTAGTGCTGTTCCTTGAAATGTAGCAAACCAAAGAAGTATTGATCTGCGATCAGAAATTGGTAGATCACAAGCGACATTGATATATCAGAGAAACCACTTGCGAGAGAAAACCTTGATAAATTCATTCCAAAACTGGTAACGATCCAGATGAAGTAGTTCCTATTGTAGATGCCCCAAGACTGCTGGAGACTTGCAAAGGGGTTCCAATCTCCATAATATGGGGATCCAAAGGTAATCGTCGCAATGGAAACAGAAAATATTCTATACTTTCCAACAAGACTTCGTTGACTTCTATGTTCTTCTAAAAAGCTCCTGTTAGTAGCGAAACAGTTGGGAGAGATATGTGATACCAAAATAGGATTGTTGAATATGAGTCTTTCTTTTTGATCGAAAATTACTCTCAGATTGAAGTACATACTTCTTTTATGTATTCAAATCCGAAACTTCTCCTTCATGAACAAACTGGTGTAATGTCCATATTCATATGGTTCCAGAGTTTGCTTGGACTTATCCTTCTATCGTATTAGTAGATAACAGGTTTACTACGTATTTAGTAGTGACTTTCGGGAGTGAGACGTGGACTTGTTAGTCTGGGAACGAAAAATGTTGAGAAAGATCTACAGAGGAATTAAGGGGGCAGATGGCACATAGAGGAGACGTACGAACAATGAACTAACGAACATCTACCAAGCCGCAAATATAGTTGCAGGTTAAACAAAACAGACTGGGATGGCTTGGACACGTAGTGAGACCAGAAGAAGAGGAATTAGTAAGAGCGATTCTGTTACGTTGCTCGATTATTTGCCGAATTCGCAAAAGTCAATCATATTGATTTTAGTAAGAATTACAGGGTCGCGAATTTCCTAATTCTATACTTTGTCGAGAGAGTTCGCTCCCGATACTTTTTTTATCTCTTTTGGTTTTTTTTATTAAGCGAAGTGTCGCTCTGGTCGCAGCGTTTGCGTTAGTTCCGTTACAGATTTCCTACTTGGCGAAGATGCATAATTTTTCTATTGGCTATCAGTATACGTCATTTAGTCTCTGATTGGTTGATCCATTCGGATCCTTTCCGTTTGCGTTGGTTCAGTGACGTCACCGGTAAAGTTTTTCGTGCTGGTATAAATAGTACTCCGATTTCTAACTGAAATTTCTAATTAATTTTTCATTAACTTTGTTTGTTACCTTTAAAATTACTTTTGTTATCTGTTTATTACCTTTTACCTTGAAGAATTTAATTTGTTGAAAGTTAAAACTCAAAAGCCAAGTGCTATTTAGATAAATGTCAACACTCGATATTAACTAAAGTTCGTAACTGTTATATTTCAGTCGATCTGCTTGTCGCAGCCCTAATTTTTATGTTAATTAACTATTTTGTTTAGGTAATTCAAAAGTATTGTGGTTGCGCAACAAACACTACTGGGAAGTAAAAGGTGAGAGTTGTTTAATTTACATTTACTGACTTTTGCACAGTTACCAAGTCGATTGCTGATATATATTTATATTTTTATGTTACCTATTTGGCATTATATTTGTTATTTGTGAAGTTTAATCGTTCCAAGGTAAAAAGTTAAACCCTCTTATTGTTTCATTCAATGTTGTGAAATTTTGTTAAAATATATATTTAATTGTTCATTGTTACCAGTGTTAACCGTTATATTTTGGTTCATTATAACCACCACTACAGTTACTCCAGTGTATTTCTTTACCTAATATCCACATTTTCTGTCATAAATCATATCACTGTTACTACAAGCTGCTAAGATCTTCGTAGTTGTGTTTACCAGATTTAACTTTCTAAAGAACTATCGTGGCGCCTTAAATTTACTTAACCATATTTGCTAACTTGATATAAACTAACTTTAGCTTTGACTACCCATTTTACTTGCTGAGTTTAACTTCTATACTCATATCTACCCCGCCCATTAGATTGCCCCTTATAACTGAGCTTTTCGAGCCATTGCATTATAGATTGCGCTACCAACCATTTGTTACCGTAACAATTCTCAATACAGAACCAGAACGAAGAAGGAGAGGGAAACCCAAGCGTAGTTGGAACCAGGATATAAAACAGGACCTATAAGAAATGGGATTAAGCGATTGGGAAACCACTACCAAAGATAGAAAAGAGTGGAGGAAGACGATTCAAGTCATGGGTCTACCGGCCTCACGTGCTGGCTCATACATACAGTTCCGTTAAGTAAACGGAAAGGAGCAAATTGCATATTTCTCTTAATTTCTTCTTCAGTTTCTTCTCTTTCTTCAATAGCGACCATAGGCTGGGCATTGTCCTCGTAACTAGGTGTCAAAGCGTCAGTTACGTTCCTGCCTAAACCGATAGTCGATTTCTTTATGTATCGTAACCTATTCAGGCTTCCTAATGACTTTTAAATAATAAATTTAGACCTACAGTTTCGTTTGAACGTTTCCCAACTTGTAGTTATCATGTTATTATTATGTATTCCAGTTAGACGTGCACCATATCACCATTTCCAATAATTAAGTTCACTGCTGGTTACTATAGGTATTACAACGAGTTTTCCAATGCACGTCACAAAATTTATGACATCATTTTACTACAATGTTGACAGACATTCTTTGTACTATTGGAACTATCCAGTGACAGTGTAATTTAGGACAGAAAAGTAAGCAAATTCGAAAAATCGGAAGATATAAATGTACGTAAACAACGAAAGCAGATCAATAATATAACCTTAAATTTACAACGCGAATATTAAACAAAGAGTTTGGCATCGTTGGTTTTCAGTACCAACACTAACATTGAAAAATTACTTTTTTTAACCATGAATTAACGTACCTGATTACGATTATTATTTTGGTATGTCATTTTATTTCGTTAATGACGTGCATTGGCGAACTCGTTGTAATACCTATATGGTACTATGGTTCCTCCTCTTGTGCCAGAGTTATGTTTTATTATTACGTTAGTAATACCTGGATATGTTTCCAATTCTTCTTCCAAGAATTTATTGTACACGATCAGTTAGTTCCGTATTGGTCTGGATTTCTGACGAACCTAGGTTTGGGACATGAGAGTTGTCATACCAACATACATTATGATGTTGTGAAGTTCAAGTAATAAAGCACACGACCTCCCCTTTTACAATAGTTAGTGAAATAATGAGAATTGTACTTTACACTTCGATGAAATGAGGATGATGTAGGTATTCCTGAAGTCAAAGCGAGATAAAGAATGCGTCAATTTTCCACTTTTTGACTTTGTGAATAGATGAAAGACGATAATAAATTTATGATGAAGGTAACAAAATAATTGGAAAGGTTTTTTAACCTATACCATGTTCTTGTTTTTATTTCGTTATCACCCTTCATTATAATTTCAGCAATTAATTAGAAATGTCTTCATGCGCGTATTAACAAGGGATTCGGAACAACCAAGTACAAAGTAAAAATAAAACTGAAGGCGTACAGCTGATGCTTTAAAGTTCAAGTATCACTTAAATTACAGATGAAATATCTTCATGTGAAATAAAATTTTTTATTCTCCGACTGCGAGCATAAAATTCACCTAAATAAAGAACTTCCAGTGCACTTCAACTGCAAAAAAGGATACTTTCATATTTTCCTCTGGTTAACAAAACCCCTATTACACAGTAGAATTGCTTTTCAAGTGAAGGAGTCGCGTTTTACTACATGTAAAACGCAAAAGATATTAAAACAATTTTAGTGTGCAATAAAACTTTCTAACTTGTCAGACAATGTTTTCCTTTTATTTCTCGTTACACTATTCTAAAATTTATTATTAATGCAAATTATCCTTGCGAGAATATTACTTTTTGAACGTTAACACCCTCTCGTTTTTTAATTCACTAAAATTCTCTGAATTTTCCTTTTGTCGTATAATCGTGGTTATGAATTAATTAGCTGTCGAAAAATAATTACAACTTTGGAAACATTCCCCCTCTCTATCTTATCTTGAATTAAAAACTTGCCCCTTTAGTAAAAGATTTAATTTATTCTGACTTTGATTGATTTCTACCGAACTTGTTTACACACAAAGGATTTATTGGATGTACAACACGTAGTTTAAAATTGTAATGTTGCTACCGTGACTTTTAGATGTTAAATTAACATCTTATCTTGTCGTTGAAAAAATACGGAGAAAAGGAATCGTTACAAAGGAGTTTTATCCTAGCTCGTAATTTACGTAATCCTACGTATTTCATAATCTGCATCTAAATTAACTTCTCAACTAGAACCCCTGATACAGCAGAAACCCAAGGCTCAAACAATACGTTTTAGGTTATTTATTGTTATCTGTACCTTAATTTGTATTGATTTTGAACTGAAGAGCGATAACAGGTCTAAATATGGAAGCTGAAGTGGAAAATGGATATTAGATTACTTCAAGTATATTGATTTTATAATTTTTTGTTCGTATTTTGTTAGCGGTTGATGTATTCTTCAGCGACTGCTAATAAAAACCAAACTATCTAACATTTGAATGATAAATTATTATAAAATTTATAAAAATCAATAACCAATTGAATTTCGAGTCGTTTAAAATCTGGTTTTATACATTGGAATTATAATATTATCAAATTAATTGCACTTTCAAGAAGAACATTCAAATTAATTCGAAAATTGGTCCTCATGTGTTCAATTGACTTCTATCATTACCTGTAAGTAACTCGCAGGTACTGAGCGGTTTAATGTGTTTATATTAGTTCAAATTAAACCTTCAAAGGCAGTGTACGTATTTATAGTGATAAACCATACTTTCTTTCCATCCCGTAGATTCTACAAATTCCTCCATTTTTTTCGTACAATACACTATAATGTTCAATGTAGTTGCCCATATCGTGTAAGCAAATTTACTCAATTAACTGAACACAATAATTACATTTTATATTATTGCTCATCACCTCCAGATACAACAGCTGAAATCTATTTTGCACCGATTCCTCCAACCAAAGCAATATGAAGAACGTTTTTGCATTCATTTTGGTTTCCATAAAGTTCCATAAAGTGCAAAACATAAAACTTCTTGATTTTGAAAAGATCTGTGTATCGTCCTGGGTGTTAATGGTTATAGCTATGAAGAGTCCGGATATCAAAAGTTCAAGGTATGAAGCTTCCTGGCTATGAAACGCCTCGTAGGTATATGAAAGATTTGAAGCATTAAACGTCCCTTCACCAAAAATTTTATATGGGATCTGCTTTTGAGGAAACTCAATATTGGTGGAGGAAACGTATCTTTCCCAAAAATGTATTTTTCCTTCTTTTCAACTTATCAGTTTGCATCTATACAATTGATTGGGTGTTAGGGGATCAATTAAATATAGGTATAAGTATTTTCCCAGATAGTTCCACCCTCCCATAGTAATCCAGAATCCAGTAATTTTTGGTCATATACAAAGAACTTAGAAGTTATGTCTTCAGGCTGTTAAATAAATGAACATAATTTTACATACAGAAGAACAGAAAATTACGTACCGTCAAGTGATGATAATAATAACTGATGAAGATGAAGTCACGGAGCATTATCACGTTTTTAATGTGCTAGAGTTTTCGTTTAGATTAATAAACCGCGTTCACTTGTGCAGTAAGTTGAAATTATTACTCTGCAATGATTGCTCTTGAATTATAAAGGATCACAATGAGAACTTTTACAATGCCAAACAACATGGCCAGTATTTTCCAGCAGGCAAACGAGTTTTCGCTTTGATCAATGGTACTTCTGTTCGCTATTCCATGTTTGCATGCTTGGTTTCGAGAGGTTAATGAGGAATCCTTCATCGCACGTGTCGGTAGTGCAACTTTTGAGAATGACTTGAGGACCATTATATCTTTGATCCTCTGTCAGAGGAACCCAACGCTCTGAAACTTTGCCGAACCAAAGCTAATCTCAAATAATTTGTGAAGCTCTCTCTCATCCTAGATTGTAAGACTTGTTCCGAAAATGGTACATGGCTGTGAGAGAGTCGAATAACCGAACTGCTGATGCAATCTTAACATCTGCTAACCCAATCGCCTTCTTGGTCAAATACGATAAAATTATGTGTTGCATAGCGGGTAGATGAAGCTCTTTCTCGCTCATCCCACAAGTGGCACTTTTCCTTCCCCCTTTAGCATCTTACCCTAAGCAGTCTTCATAAGAAACCACTCCACTATTTCAACAAGTTGGGAATCCAGAGTCAAATTATTGCCCCTATTTGGTCCATACCCGTCATTTTACTCGTATATCTAAATGTATTCGCCATGTATACATCTATTTCTCTCCTACAACAATGCTATGAGTGAAACTTCAGCCTATTTCAAGAGCATTGGAAAGCCACTGTTGTTTATTCTACAACAATTATAAATTGAAAGCAATTTTCATTAAACTAAAAGCAAATTTCCTTAAACGAGTTACGTGAGGTGCAATAACTACATCGACCTCATAAATTACTGTATGTAGATGTGAGCATGACGAAAATACTTTCGTGCTTCTATAGTCACGAATTAGATTATATAAAATATCCTGTAAACTGATGCATATTAGTAAATGATTTTAATTTTAATTAAACTGTACAGATTGCTTACGCTAAATAATCGATCACAATTAATTATGTCTAATTTACCTTTTTTAATTACGAAGTTTATAAATAATTTACTACACGCTCATTTTATCGCATATACTACCTGCTAACGTGATTAATTAATTCCCATATGATGTGTATACTTCGAAATTTTTCATTTTAATTTCCCTTCCTCTTGTATTAATTTTCAATCAATCAATTTTTATTGTCGTAAAAACTACATAGTTTGTTGACAATTTTATACATAATATTGTTAAGGTCATAATAGTTTTAAGATATACAGTGCGTTCGAGAATGGTGTTCAAATTTCGCGTGGTAATTTTAAAATTAGAATGTTTAACGAAGTGGGGTCAGTAGCGTCGTATTGTTTACACTTTGTTGTCTTTGGTTATCTCGTATATTTTATAAAGCAGTCTTTTTAAAGGTTATTCCGAATTATTGAAACGTTTTATTCGTAAGTTGTAAACCGCTAATGTGGGAGTAATTTTGAAATTTGATTACTTATTTCAATTGACAGTTACTACCGTACCGTACCTATGGAATTTTATTCACTAGTATCAATTGTAAAAGTTAAAAGTGGAAAGTTTTATATTAAGCAATAAGTTGGAGGTAAAGAAACTAAGTAGTCCGGCGGAATAGGGAAAGCATTGTGCACATCGAGCTAAAAGCGATTTTATTGCTGAACTTTGTTCAGGGGTCCATAAGGACCGTTTTAAGCTATGGAGGCACTCGGTGCGACCCCTGGTTATTTTTTTACAGAGCCCCAAAGTACCCCCTACGGGAAAAAATACATTCATTTTTTGATGGCCGAAATTAAAGAAATGGATGCCATTTCCGATGTTTTTAAACATCTAGAAACCATTTTTGGGGTTATTCTTGATGTAGGGGAAGAGGAGCAGAGCTATAAGGGAGTGGAGGGCAATAAAATCAAGGTTAAAGCACCAATATTTTGAAAACCAAAATTAATGAAATAAATATCATTACCCAGGCTATTTATTATGTAGAATTCATTTTTGAGATTATTTTTGGATGTAGGAGGCTTGGGCGGGGGGGGGGCGCTCTTAGCGTTTGAGGGGAAAAAATTGAAGTTGAAGTGTTGTATGTCATTTCCATGGTTTTTAGGGCGCAGAATTCATATTTAGGGTGAATTTTGTAGTAGAAGGTAACCTTGAGTGCCGACGGTCATATCCGTGGGGCGCGGGTACAATTAGAGTCCATTGTTGCTTACAACGGTACGTATTTTGTAATTCTTTTTTTACTGCGTTGAATTAATTTTCTGGGGAGGTTTTGGCTTGTATAATCAAGGATTAATAAAATGAGCGTAAATACGACCATAATCAATGAGAAACGGCAGCAATAATTACAAGAAACTAACAAGAAACGTAGTTTTACAGAACTGCCATCTGCAGTTTTCGATGCGGTATGTTGAATTGTGCGTTTAGGTCGAAATACTAATTCTCCGTAAAAGAAGACCGTAGCCTATTTTCTAAGCTGTACATTGGGTGCCAGAGGCGTCAAGGAATTTTAGATGTCTTCCTCAACCAATAGAATCACTCTTATCCTCCGTCAATTTCCGAAAACGGCGCACTTCGGTTTGGGAAGAAAGTAGATCTCCTTCCGTGTTTGAACCCTGAAGAGACTTCACAGCCACCAGAGCCTGGATTTTGAAATGGTGGTAATCGATGGAGCGGCCGCCGTCGACTATCTTGCTCCAGATCCTGGAAGTACTTTCGATGACTACGGGAAAAAGTTCGTCAACTATTTAAACAATCCTATGTACGCGAGAGCGCGACGGCTGGATGTGGTATTCGACGTATACGTAAGTTCATCATTGAAGTCTTCTTTAAGAGTGAAAAGAGGAAAGGGCGTTCGACGAAAAATGGAGCCGACAAAAAAAGTCGCGAAGAACTGGTCAGAATGTTTGAGAAACGACTCAAACAAGCAGGAGTTGTTTGAGTTTCTCGCTACTTTCGTGAGTACATCGACATGCCCCCGAAAAGTTCTTGGCACTCTACACCAAAACGTCGTTTGCAATGTAGAGTCTGATTTAACAGCATTGATGCCTTGCTCGCAAGAAGAAGCTGACGGCAGACTCTTATTGCACGCAGCAGACGGCGCAAGACAGGACTGTAGCAGAATCTTCATCCGAACAGTAGATACCGACGTTGTCGTGTTGGCTACCGCTTTGTTTGGGGATATCCCTGGATGTGAACAACTATGAGTTGGATTAGGGACAGGAAAATCCTACCGAGTTTTCGACATCAACGCAATCGCAAACCGCATCGGGCCGGAAAAGTGCGCTGGGTTGATGGGATTTCATGCCTTTACGGGCTGTGATACCACCTGTGATTTCCTTTAAAAGCAAAGGAAAACGATCCGTGCACTTCCCTGTGCAAATGTGGTGGCTGTGAAACCTGGTACTTACTACCTAAATTTATGTTGTTTTTTAGAGACACGAAAGTTTAATTGTATTTCTTTCCTTTTCAGAATGTCAACGCTCCTGTAAATTTGTACATAAACTTATCTAATCTAATCTAATTTTCTTGTTAAAGTAATTTTTTTTTCTGGACAACAGTTTGTTCTCACTGTTCGAACGCTTCCGTAGATATGCCCTTTGGCACTCAAGGTATCCCGCTACTACAAAAATCACCTCAAATATGAATTCTGCGCCCCTAAAAACCATGGAAATGACATGTAACACAGCAACTTTAATTTTTCCCCCTCATCCCCTCAGAGCGCTCCCCCCCCTCCGCCCAAGGCCCCTACATCCAAAATAGTCTCAAAAATGAATTCTACATAATAAATAGCCTGGGTGATGATAGTTATTTCATTGATTTTGGTTTTCAAAATATTGGTGCTTTAACCTTGATTTTATTGCCCTCAACCCCCTTATTGCGCCGCCCCCTTCCCCTACATCAAAAATAACCCCAACAATGGTTTCTACATGTTTAAAAACATCGGAAATGACACCAATTTCTTTAATTTCGGCCATCAAAAAATGAATGTATTTTTTCCGGTAGGGGGTACTTTGGGGCTCTGTAAAAAAATAATCAGGGGTCGCACCGAGTGCCTCCATAGCTGAAAACGTTCCTTATTGACCCCTGAACAAATTTCAGCAATAAAATCGCTTTTACCTCGAAGTGCACAATTGGTTTCATATTTGGCTCTAAGCGGCCGGACAAAAGTGCCAAAAGAAAATATTAGATTATTGTGTAGAGCTTGATTATGTCTTAAGTAGAGAAACTTGGCTCCCTTCGGTTCTCAGTGACGTTTGATTATTTCACCAAAGTTGTATAAGATAATAACAACAATTCGTACATTTTTTAATACGTGGGCAACTGAGTTTATTCATACACGTACAATGGTGTAATGGAATCGAGATTACTAAGTTCCATAAAAACGTAAGTGACAAAAGGTACAAAGTCTGTTCACACACATTTTTCTTTCCCTCAGACAATTTTCTAATGTAATGATAATTTTGTAAAAGCACCTGGCTTGAAAATGGGATATGTTTATCCCGAAACATGTCACCTATAATAAACATACAATTTCATCAATCATATATATTTTGTCCCCTACAAAGTAATTCCCCTCGGATATAATACATTTATGTCAACGGTTCACGGTCATTTTCCCGCCGAAAAAATCCCGCCGGTCAATTGCCCGCGCGGTAAATTGTTCGCCTGGTAAAAACCCCGCGCGGTGAAATGTTCGCCGGTAAAATGCCCGCCATGACAAAATCCCGTTGGTCAATTTCCCGCCGACCACCGTCATGAATAAATGAACATAACACGCGTGTAGAAAGGAAGAGCACAATTATTTAAATTTTCGTATTAAGAATACATTGTGTTTTATTGTATGCTTTGTTTATCATTATGTTACATTTTGTGTGTCTCATATAGGTTGAAACCATCGCAATCACGACTTTTAGAGTACCTAAAATTTTTGAATTCTTGATTTCATCGAAACATATTAATTACTTACTACTTCAGTCTCAGATAAGAGTGCTAAGCTAACCACGTTTATAAACTGAATTTTAAACTAAGAGTTAGCGGTTAGCATAATTTAATAATGATGTCAATATATGAATGAGATAACAAGTTAATGTTAGTCAGTCCAACTAAACGAAAAAGCATTATTTATTTGAGGCGAAGCTTTACGTAAGTTTTTTTTTCGTGCTAATAAATCGTAGGTGAACGCCGATAGTATCTAATTTGTAGTGTGGCACTGTTTGTTTTATGTATAAAATGACTAAGCCTTTTTGGAGGTTTAAGTAAAGCTTCTCACAAGACAACCACGTAAACCAAACATAAATTAAACATCTTAATGTATTCGCTCTCGCATATTACAGAATCATAATTAAAAAAGGGTCAATTAGATTTTGAAATAAATTGGTAACCAATAAGTTTTGAAATTAATTCTTAAGGGTTAAAAATAAAACAGTTTGTGTTATAGTCGATGAAAAGCAGAGAAGAAGAGAAATATCAGTACATAGAGGAATTGGGTAAACTTAGGAAGTCAAGTCTCGTCTTGATTAAAATTTAAGATTAAAATTTCCAGTTTATTATAAATTGCAATGGTATGTTCAAGTTTACGTTCATTCAATGTACAATTTCATTTACAAAATGGCTATAATTTTTAATAAAAAAATGTGAAATGTATTAAATACATTTATGCATATGAGTCCCAGGCTAGTACGGATAACATTATTTTAATTTTAAAATTAAGAGGATGTTTTAATTTACCCCTTGAGGTTTCCTTTGTATAATGAGTTGAATGCATCACTACTCTTTGACAATTATAGTAAAGTAGTTCAGCACCGTGACACACAGTTTCACTGATTAAGTGTGAAAATACATTAAAATCATTAATCCAAATAAATTAGGAAGTAATTTCATTTCAACGTCCTGATTAAGTAAAAATGGTGCTGTCACATCTTCCATTCACTTAAGAGATTATTTAATGTGTTGACGCAACTTACAGTTTATTCAAATATGCAGTGTAGATTTCTCGTTTACTTTGTTACGAAGTTACGAAGCAAAGTTTAATTAAACTGTGTAATTAGTTTAGAAACTTTTGATCTTTGGCATGTCACTTGATAAATATTCCATATGGCGTCAACGTAGTTACTGAATGGGGTTAATTAAGGGTAAATGAGGTGTGATATTTAACATATTAACTGAACTCATCATTTAACAGATTTAGTGTTTCAATTCATGATTAAGCGTATAGAAGTATTACCGTATTAAAATCACATCTCTTGAGAAATATCACCTTAGTTAAAAGAATCAAGTACATTTTGAATAGATATCTGTAGTCAAGAGAGGATCAATAGAAATACATGGGTTCATGTTTGTGGAGTTATTTACAAACCAATGTAAATGGAAGGCATCATTATTTTTTTTTTTGATATCTGTGTGGTCCAAAATCGTAATATTAAGATAACTTCCATGCATCATTACGCCGTAAAGTCACTAAACCCAATTATTCTTCAAATCCGAACACTCGTACATGGAGTGCCATGTCTTTCACGCTCAAATTGGGTATAAAGCAAGGGATGGTTAAAAATACGATGTACAGAGCACGTAAAAATCAATTCTATCATATTTACTGCAAATATCTTGACGGTATCAGAGAGAGAGAGTGTTTGACGAAGGAACGTGTGAGTGATGTCTACCTACCCTGTATGAGACCATACAGGAACAACATAATGATTTTTATAGTAATCTTTTTTCAAGCGATGTTGAAAATGGTGAGTCAGAATAATGTTTTGTTTCGTTTCTTTGTGTATTTTAATTTAAGTTAGTGTTTGCAAGAACAATGGTAACAGGATCACTATAACCTGAAGTTTGACTTTAATTACGAAAACGAATGAGCAATTACCCTCAGTACAAAGTTACAATAATTATGTATATCAAATTCACGCAGGTTAATTAGGGTAGATAACTCTCCATTATGGTTTACAGTAAAACAGTAACAGATTTAAATTATTCCTTGTGAACAAAAAAAAACACGCGTTTAACTTGTGCGATCGATAGAACGTTTTTTTTTGAGCTGTTATCAAACGTCACGTGCTAACAATCTTTCCACTCAATTTGATACCACGTGATGTTTGAATTTCACTGCGTTGCTAACCCTCGGTTAATTACATCAAACCCTTTTAATAATTTCACAGCGACAAATCCATTTCCAATTAAACTATGATACAATCTTCGCCATTAGCTTTCACAAGAGGTAGGGTTATCGTATACCTATAAGATAAAAGTAAACAAGGAATTTAATGGATATAATTTTCTAAAACGCAGAGTTTCCGAGTTATACGATATTTAAAATTTCCTTTTTTTAATTATAAATGAGCGATTTAAAATAATATAGGTAGTTGCTGAAATAATAACAAAATTAACAAGAACTATTATGTTATGAGATATTATTTTGTGCATCCTAGGAATTGTTATTCTCGCCCCAAGAATTATTTTTTCTACCTTAGCTTTTTAATTATTTGGGTCCCAAGATTTTTGTTCTCAAGAATTATTATATTAGCCCCCAAAATTATTAATTTAGCCCACATAATTATTTTTTTGGCCCCAAGATTTTATTCATTTTACCCCAAAAGATTTTTTTATTTTACCCCAAGATTTTATTTATTTACTTATTTTATAGAAGTATTTGAAACTAAAAAAAATGCCACCCTAAACGTATATTGCTACTCAGGTGCTTAGGTTAGAGGTAGTGGTGGGAAATTTAATTTTTTTCGTATTCGAATATTCGTTAAAAATATATTCGAATATAGAATTATTCGAATTCGAATAATAGTCAGAAAAAAATTCGTTTTATTCGTTGTATTGGTTGTATTCGTTGTATTCGTTTTATTCGTTTTATTCTTTGTATTCGTTTTATTCGTTGTATTCGTTGTATTCGTTTTATTCGTTGAATTCGTTGTATTCGTTTTATTCGTTTTATTCGTTGTATTCGTTTTATTCGTTGTATTCGTTTTATTCGTTTTATTCGTTTTATCGTTTTACTCCTTTTAGTCGTTGGACTAGTTTTATACTACCTACCTAGTAGAGCATTCTCCAATGAAAGTTTCATTTAAGCATAAACATTTGAATAGTAAATTACTTGTTGTTGCTCCATTAAATTTAAGACACTTATTGCAAATTTTGCAAGTAACTACCGCATCACTCGTATTCTTCACGAAATATTTCCACACTTTATTGATAAATCACAATAATGTAGTCGTCTAGGGTGAGAAATAATTTGAACTAAATTAAAAATTTATATTTAAATGCTTAGATAATCCTTTAAACTTAAAGGAATAAATTATCATCAAAGGCGGGTAAAAATCATAAACTTAAATAAACAAAGTCCAAGCTTCACAATACCATGAAAATAATTCCAGTTAAAATCACCCTGCGTGGTTGAGGATTATTGTAGGTAATGTTTAGAGAAACGTGTTCACTGATTTACCGAAAACCTTTTACACAAACAAACAATAAATTACAGTTCATTACGACTTGTAAAAGGGTGTTATTGAATAGTGAATGACTTTAAGCTGACAGAAAAGAAATGCTGAAATAGCTATTTACAATACGAATATTGTACCTACAACGTTTTATCTACTATTCATAAAATATTGTCGGTCGAAAGAAATTTGTAAATGAGAAATAATTCCATGAAATGAAAAGTAGGTAGTAGGCCTACCTGCCGTCTGTCATCTCAATAATAAACCAACGAAGTTCTCTTTTTTCTTAATTTAACAATTTTCTTTGTTCTGGCCATTATTCGTTTTATACGTTTTATTCGTTTTATTCGTTTCATTCGTTTTATTCGTTTTATTCGTTTCATTCGTTTTATTCGTTTTTATTCTAATTCGAATAGTGGTATTGTTAAGTATTCGAATAATTCCCGATTATACATTCGAATATTCGAAAAAAATTGCCACCACTAGTTAGAGGTAGGTTTAGTACTTATATTTTTTTTGCAATTGAATAAAATGAATAAAACCATGGGGTAAAATGAATAAAATCTTGGGGCCAAAAGAATGATTCTGTGGGTTAAAATAATAATTTTGGGGGTTTATAATAATTCTTGGGATCAGAAATCTTGGGACCAAAATAATTAAAAAGCTGGGGGTCGAAAAAATAATTCTTGGGATAAAAATAATAATTTTTGGGCTTAGAGTGACAATTCTTGGTGCCGCGAAAATTACCACCCTTATGTTATATCATACGATCAAAGTATTCTAATTTGATTCAAGAATTCTATACTCGATTTATATCCAGAAAAGGTCTTGACCATGCTCCAGGACCTCCTTTACAGATACAACGGGTTATAATTTTTCTTGTGAAAATGAGGTCTTAGACGAGGTAAAAGATCATCAGGTTTCAACTGCAGGCGATTTCAATGCTAAATCGCTTCATTTTCACTTCCCAATGCAACCTTCCTACTGGACATGACGATCAATCACATACGCATACGAGTTACCTTGCCTTAACGACTATGGAGGCTTTCCTCCTAGTGTGATGGGCCACAATTCTGAATATGTAAACCACGGCATTGGCAAGTTGGCAGAGATAATCCAACATATACAGGGTCCTTCAGCAGTGTGTCGGGCTTCTATAGTACCGAGACCAAAAAAGTTAGAAGTTTCATTCAAACGCAGTTGTTAATTATTGTTAAGGATGCATTTCAGGAAAATATTTTGGCATGTACAGGGTGCTTCTAGAGCCGTGTACTTTTCGGAAACAACTTTTAACATAAGAGGCTGTCTAAGACCAAGAGACAAAACTTAATGGTTCGTAGACATGCAAATGATCGCACTGACAGTGATGAAAGCAAAATTTGGCTCGTGGCAATGTTTTCTAGAGATTAGCTTGGCAATGAACTCTTGGTATACGATCTAAAAAATTTCCAATAGAAAACAAGTGCCTGAGGATCCCAACTTTAATGTTCACGCTGGTGACAAATGTACTGCATTGTCTAATTACAAGAGATATTAATGGATAATGTCAACTCCAAACACGGCTCTGAGACAATGTCTTAGGTTTAATAATAATGGAATCCAAGGTTTATTCCAAGAAATGAAACATTGATCGTTCTGAAACTAATCCACAATCCTATATTCTTCATTACACACATTACACTTTTTCTAAAAATTCCTTTTTTTTATTGGTGTCCTATTTTAGCCTTTTAAACCACGTCCCAGCGTGTTTAAATCGCACTTTTTAAAACGCGCGTGTTTTAAAGTTGCCATGCCAACATCAATAAATTTGAAAAACGGGAATTCTATTGGTTATTGATCTGACAGGAGTACTTTGTTACGTCAAATAAAATGACAGATTGCATCACCAATTTGAAAAACGTGAATTATATTGGTTATTGATCTGACAGGAATACTTTGTTACGTTAAATAAAATGAGAGATTGCAAATTAATTTCCATTTTTCTCATTTCCATGACAACGAAAGGTATACTGATTTCACATACGAATTCAACCATTTCACATTATTAGTTCTTATTTCCATTTTAATACCAGATTTCACAGTGAACCAATAAAAAAAATAGCGTAAAGTATTGGTGGATAACTGGTCTTTAAAACACTTGCTCTATTTCAAGCACTCGGCTGCGCCGTCGTGCTTGAAACCTCGCGCGTGTTTTAAAGACCTGTTTATCCACTTATACTTTAATATACTATTTACTACAAAAACTGGATAGAGATAGGAATATATTATCTCGTATGCAGCGAGAATTTAAATAATGAAGTTAAATGTCTTTGTACCAGCGCATCGCGTTAACATCTATGTTTAAATATATATTTACATGAAAAGTTCCACTATAATCAACAACCTATTATTATACACCTTAAAGGTACATTTTCTCAATAATAAATGAGGACATTAAAAGCACTTCAAGTTGAACAAACTAATCTTTGTATTAGAATTACATGAATGAAATTTAGAAGCAAAACCTTCAAGCAAAATTTCATTTCGAGTGCTTTTTTAAATAAACAAAAAGTTTTTTACAACTCATAACAAAAAGCTACATTTCTCTGCAATGAAAGAGAAAGTACTTCACAAACATAAACTCGGTAGTAACAGTCGCACCTTGGGATTTATGCTTGCCTCAGGACTAATAATTTTATACATAATTAATCCTTACTGCATCACTGTTAAATATTAAACACGAACGACGAAGTAAAGCACTTTATGTAGGTACCTATAGTAAGTTAGTTTTAGAGAAAACGCCTTTCTAGCAAACACGTTGCCATTATAATTATCGATTACATTTAGCATTCCCGATTTCGACAAAAGAAGAGGAGGATTATAAAAAGGACTTTGGTCACGTCTATTACCAATTGATCCATTTCATTCGGTTAGTCAACTTATCAGACGTTATCGAGCACAAGGAGTAAAATAAGGATCATAAAAGTTTTATAGAATTTAAACCCATTTTACGCTTTCTCGTCCCGATAACACATGAAACGGTACGTAAAAGCTTTCAGCTTGGTTCTAGAATAATACATGCATATTAAATTCAACAAGATACTTTGTGAAAAGTATCTACTTTTAGGAATATTTTAATACCATTAACCTTACCACAATTGCAAACCAATAATTACGATGTGAAACTAAAAATTCTCGTTTCACTAACACGGGGGACAAGCGATTATTATTGGGAATAAAAGAAGTAGTGTAACTTTTTCAAAATTTTATTTTAGATATGTTCAGAGTAGTTATTTTTTGTATAATGCACTTAGCCATTTTTTCCATCCACTGCTTAAATGCTCGAAGCCAATGGGAACACTATTAAAATAACACCGAACAGCAGCATTGATCTCTTCGTCTGAAAAAATCTTCTTCCTCGTAAGTTATTTTTTAGCCCAAAAAACAGCCAAAGTCGCATATTTCCAGATCCGGTAAGTAGGGAGGGTGTTCGATTATATTAATCTTGTTGGCAGCCGAATACTGCCGAGTGAGCTCTGCAGTGTGGGAAGAAGCATTATCACAGCATATATACGAACCAGTATGATATCTTGTGACGTCACGCGCTAAACTTTCTGTGACCTTCAACGCTGCTGGGATGAGAATCTCATCCGACGGCCATAGACGTGCATAGTGAAAAGTAAAATAAATCGTGGATGGGTGCGTTCAAGGTCCCTAAGAGCTCTGTCGATTTATGAATGAAATGCGTAGGAGTTATTGTACTGGTTCGTGTATATACTGTGGCATTATCGTGATGTAGCTAATTCCCTTATTCGGCGCTTTATTAAGAACTTCCGGTAAATAGTTCTGAGACAGTCTTCTGCTCCTCTAGCTTAATAGCGCTCACTAGATCGGTACTTCTAAAGAACACATCGTACATTACTTTCTTGATTGCTCGCCGCTTTCTGGTTATTGTTGGTCGGAATGGGACAAGTGGCCGCGGCCGACCGGTCGTAGCCGACTGGCCGCCGGGCCAACTGGCCGCCGAGACAACTGGCCGCCGAGACAACTGGCCGCCGAGACAACTGGCCGCGAGACAAGTAGTTGCCCGGACAAGTAGTCGTCGCGTCGCTGCCAGTACAACTTGACTTCAAATAAATAAATGGCTAGTTTCCTTTATTGAAAACAAACAAACACAGTATTTGAAACTGTAAAAAATGCCAACCTAAACGTATATTGCCCCTCAGGCGCTTAGTTTAGAGGTAGGTTTAGTATAGTTTTTTTCATTTGATAACAGTCCCTCAAGATTAAAAGTTATTTTCGATTTTCGATTTGTATGGCGAATCGTTCCTACCGCGAATTTGGCCAACGGTCAACTGTCCCGACGGCGAATCGGCGAATCGCCGACGGCGAAACGACGACGGCGAATAGGCCTAGACCCTTTTTAGAAGCAGTTGGCGGCCAGTTGGCCGCGTCCACTTGTCTCGCGGCCAGTTGTCCTATCGGCCACTTGTCTCGCGGCCAGTTGACCGCGGCCACTTGTCCCACGGCCTGTTGTACTAAACCGTGGCTTCGTCTTTATGAATTTTTGAAAATCTGTAAGATGATGCCCAGCAAACACACATATAAAATATACATACAACATATATAAATTGAAGTAAATACCCCTTATATTATATATCAAGTATGTAAGTATTCTTTAATAAAGTTATATAAACCGTATGTCACACAATTACGTATATTTTACATAATGGTATAGAAAGTTACGTATATTCCGTATACAGAAATTCATATAATATATACATATAGATAATTACATATCACTCATGAAATTCATGTGCTGTCATATTTACATGATTAGATTTATGTACGTTATATGTAAAATATTAGATGTAATATTACTTATTTTTTATGTACGCCTTCTGTAAATATAATTAGAAATTATCATTACATTACATATATTGTATGGTCGAAAATAAAGTCCGTTTCTATTTGCGCCACATAAGTAATCACACGCGCGTGTTTTCTATAACGCTAAAAATTGTAGTTCACGTACCTTTAATATTAGATCCGTATCGACTAAAATGTGTCTAATTTATATAGAAAATAAATAATATAAAATAAATTAAATCCTGGTCATTTCTAACATAAAGTTAAAGATAGGTATAACTATTGAATAAGACTTCACTCAACGGTACAATCAAACAAAATTTAAACTAATAACGCGAAACAGTGCAAAGTTACGAAGTACGAAATAAAAAGAAGGGATGTTACAGATTAGCGCAGTGGTACGATGTCGGATTTCAGAATTTGCAACGCCCACCCGTAAACGTTCGAATCCGGTTAAGGGACACTTTTCAAGCAAGTATATCATAATAAACTGTCGGCTTTCAGTTCAGGTGAAAACGGGTTCGTGCGAGAATTAAGTTAAATATAATTAAAAGTACAGTTGCACGTAAAATGTAGTTTTTCCATTTTTTGTATGGAACAGCTTAAATAATTTTTTACATTGATAATAATTACATTCTGCTCGAGTAGCTGCCATTTTGGTCATCGCAACACTTTTACAACTAATATTTTTTTATGTAAATATTACATAAAATATACATAAAACGTATATAAATTCATGTAGAAGAATTTAGATCTAATAGACATATATATATTATTTTGAAAATTGCTGACATCCTGACATTAAATATCTCTTATTTTTCTTCCAGTTTTATATAAATTTAAAAAGCTCTTACATAATTTATATGTATTTTATATATATAAATGTGTTTGCTGGGTGGAGTACAAAACGACTTACGAATTCTTGCCTTTTGTATAACTGTATTTTTTGTAGTTATACAATACTCTAGTTTATTATTATTATTATTATTATTATTATCATTACGACTTCTTTTAGATGAAGGTGCTCGTCTATTACTGTTTTCACAGATGAGGATCTAATAGCCAGCTACCCAGCAGCAATGATTTGCTCTGTCACAGAGGTAATGCGAGGACCTGCGGTTTTATGGTGATACTTAAAACTATCTTTTTCAGATGCTATTTGAGATAAATTAGCAAATGTCAAGGAAAGAGTTGTTCTTACTGAGGCTACATTTTTTTGTTTTCCATTGCCTACCTAATTTCTTCTCGTATCAAGTGCAGAAAGTGTAACAGAGAATCACATTTTTAATAAAATGGAGTAATTCATTTTGAATAGACCATTTCAATAAGAAGTAAATTATAAATATTAGTATGTAGGGATGTAGGCAACAATGTTTCCGCCTTCGAAATGCGTCCGATTTAATGAATTATTGTTGCGATTTTTGATACTTGCAGTTGAACGGGCGCAGGGGTCTCAGTTCTTCCAGACTTAAAATTACATTGATTCCTAACTAACTCACACTAGTGAGATGCCCTATCATTCATTTCTTAAATGCAAGATTAGAGCAGAGCAAGTTTCCAATTTGTGCAGAATTTTAGGCACAAAATCATATGTTGTATGAATATGGATATCGTAGCGCACCAGAAATGATAACGGAACAATGAAATTATATGCCAGAGGAAGAAAATCGGTTTTCAAAGGAATTAACTATCGAATATCAGTCTGTAACATTGCAGAAGAAACGGATTTGATTTCAGGGCGGAGAAAAAAGCATGAATAATGGTTGCAGAAAAATTTAATTCTCTTGCAGATGATTCCTCGATAACACAGTAATAATTTTAAATTTTCAGAGAACAGTAAATGTTAGGAGAACATCAAGTCGCGAGCCACTAAGGAATTGGCTTATAAGAAGAAGTAAAGAATAACCATTGGTGGAGATCCATACAAACCTTCTCCAGAAACTTATGTACATATGTATTTTGAAGGTGGTGGACGTTGAAAAACGATACGAAACCAGCTCCATCTATAAACAAAGATGATGGAAGGAGTCATGACCAACACAAATAAAAAACGAAGTACTCCTGGGGCAGTGATAGTGGGAAACTGTTTGAAATGTATTCATGTATCTATTAATGGCATATACGAGGTCAAAAGTAATAGAACAGAAAGTTGAAATTGCATGATTTTCCCATAGAAGTTGGTAGGTATATAAATAAGGATTTTGGATATCACTGTCCCAAATATTTTAGACATCCCTGTTGACAAACTATAACTAATGTAGTATAACCTTAAAAGTTCGTTTTTGCCCATCCATGTGATAAGTTGGGCACTATTTTCCAAAGAAATAGACCTATAAATACAAAATTTCACTATGGCGGAGTAAAAATTATATGGGTATCAATGGATACATCCAAAAACATACGTGTAGAAAGTTCTACAGCAATCGGTTAACGCGTGTAGGAGTTGTTAACGTTTCAGAAGTCAAAACAACTCTTGAAATAATAATTCAAGAGGAAACTCCTTCTCTAGTCACAAACATTTAAATGTTATTTGGCATATATTCAATGTAGACTATCTACTGTAAAAAATAGAGTAATTTCTTGCGGAGTAGTTCAAAACGCTATAAGTCGGTCTAGACGGAAGGATAAAACACAAACAACAGTATATTCTTTTTAATTTCTAAAAAAAGTCTATTCTAAAAACAGCTTCAATCTTTTTCTGTATTTTAAGTAATGACACAGCTCTAACAGACGTTGTCTAAAATACTCTATTACTCGATTATTATCATGGTAAGAAGAAAGTTAGGTGCTTGATACTTGAGTATATGTATTCCTTTAATAGGTAACTTACGTCTCTAAATGTTGCACTTCTCTTTGGATTATATCCCACTGTCAAATACGATTCTGCAAAATTCTTATGGAGCTAATAAAAATGCATTTGCATGCGTTTTATAAATAAGTATTAAGTACCTCGTTAAATTGTCACAAAAAAAGAGTTTACGGTCAACGAAAAAATATTGTATGGGAGACTGGGGGAATACCGCGCGCTTAAGCCAAATGATTTGTAATTTATTAAATATTCTCATTAACAAATAAAAAACAAAAATCATCGCGTGCGCGGCATTACCCGGGCATTTGGATAATATCCCGCATGCTCTGGGGGAATTGCACGCAGTGAAATAAAGTGTTCCAATCCACTTTAACTAAGACTTCATTGTCCACAAAATGCAGGTAAGTAAAAAATAATCACTCATCACAAAAAAAATCAAAATCAATTGTTAGAGGAACAGTAGTCACACAGGTAAGATTTCCCCTTTTCTTTTCCACTACAAGCGGCATGTGACCACTTGGAGCATGAATTGCAACGATACCAGACCTCGTTGTTCCTTCCGAACTCTCCGCAGACCAAACAGATGTCGTCTTCATAAGATCAACTTTCTAAGTCATCATCATCACAGATCTCGCTTTCGTAATAATTCTCAGCTTCAGTGTCGCCCTTATTGAATTTAACATTGCGAAAGTGTTTTGATTTTCTGATAATCTTTTTTCCTTTCAAAATTCTTGAAACTTTTCTTTTTTTCACTACATTTACTTCTTTTTTCTCCCGTTTCTGTTTTCTCTTTTCTTCCATAGCTTCCAGTCCTAATTTAAGTGGAGTAGCTGTTAAAATGTTCGAATGTTGTTTAGGGCGTGATTTCGTTGACATTTCTTTAGTTTTGAAGCTGGGTAATGGTGCTAAATTTTGCATCATAGACCTTGCTGAAGATGCGGTGCATTTTATATTCGATTGTCCTGCTTGAGGTTCAGCTCGCAATATTCTCTGCAATGTTGTTCTTTGTAGGTGTTCTGTGTGAATTTTCGTTTTCATCTTGGAACGACTCTTCCATAGAAATTGGCATCTCTACGATATTTTCAGTTTCATCAAGTTGAATAAAATCATCATCAGTAAATTTTTCCGGATCCAACGGCCAAATTCGCGGTGCTTTGAATTCAGATACTCCCTTTTCTATAGTAGCGCCTCTCATATAGTATGCTTTATTAAAAAGTGAAGCCAAATCGTAATGCGTGATTTTTTGGTGCACATGAATCTGTAAATATAAATCACATTCTTTGTTCAAAGCATTTTCTAATGGCCCGAGAAACGTCAGATCGAGGGGCTGCAACGTATGTGATGTATGCGGCGAAAGTTATTAAATATTCATGTAGAGATATGTGACTCGTGTGATTGTCCAATATAAGTAAAACAGGATCATCTAGTGATGGTTTTACACATTTTTTGAAGTGGTGCAGCCACTCGTTGAACAAAGTTTTGTTGATCCATCCGTTTTTCGAACATTTGTAGAATGCGCCAGGAGGACCGTCTTTTTCTAAATGA
This sequence comes from Pyrocoelia pectoralis, assembly GCA_036250285.1. Lineage (NCBI taxonomy): Eukaryota > Metazoa > Arthropoda > Insecta > Coleoptera > Lampyridae > Pyrocoelia > Pyrocoelia pectoralis. Next base: position 33,766,036 of record CM070077.1, read on the forward strand.
GGAGTCATGCGAGCTCTAGGATGAATGAATATAGGGAACACGTAGTGACCAACTGCACTAACGGCACAAACTACTGTAACGTTGTCTCCCCTCTCCCATGAAATAACTGAACCAACTTGCTTCTGACCTATCGGTGCTAAAATCTTTGAAGGCTTTTGAACCGTTGAAATACCCGTTTCGTCAACGTTATAAATACGATTTTCTGAAAGCTTATATTTCTCAAAGACTCTGGTAAGATTTTCAAAGAATTTTGTCACCGCAGCCTTATTGAATGCTTCTACTCTATTTAAACTAGTTCCTTCGGGTTTTAGGTCGGGCCCGGGGACTACGCTTATCTGCGTGCCCCGCTTACGGGCCCCTCAGTTTTTACATGCAAACATATCGTATTTTGCAAGATAAAACAATATGAAAAATAATTACGTAAGTTATAATATGAAATGTTAATGTTAATTAAACAAATATTAAATTTATCCCGGTTTGCGTACAGCGTACGGGCCCTTACAGGAGACTCGGCCCGGGGAATTTGCCCCCTCAGCCCCCCTCACCCCAACGTCGGGCCTGTATAGAATATGCAAATATAATTGTGTAAAACGGCAATTGCAGGAACTGAAACTTGAAAATAACCTACATGAAGGTTCACTAACCGACTTTTCTAATATAAATCACTGCTTTAAACCTTTTGCTGGCTATAAGAACCACCATTGCTGTTCAAGTATAATTTCGTGCACTAATTTCACACAAATAGGTCATAAATCACATTTTTTATTTTTGCAATTCATTTGTTAACTAAAAGATGACCCACAGTGGTATTTTCTTAAAATTACAACATTCATACATTAACATTCTTGAGTAGAATCTTTACTTTAATGAATAATGTAGAACGTTTTCCATTTACTACATCATCAATCATAAGTCTGGATGTGAAGTTCAGAGAACCGTGATAATGTTACAAAATTAAAGCATTGTATGAACAAACCATGAAAAGTTAATAAGTATCATAAATTTGGGAGCAATTTCAACATAAGGAAACTTTTAAAAAATTAAGATCAAAGTACTTTACATGTCACGCTTCACATAATAATTTATTTTTGACAAGAAAATGCTATTTACCATGCTTTTGGAAGCGCAGAATAAACGAATTTACTAAGTTTCCTACTCTAACAATAAGCGTTGAGTGAAATTTCACTCAACGCAATAGGTAAGTAATGAATAGTATTGTTGCATTGGGACGTAGGATAATGCAGAAATGTTGCTAACTCCAATGCAATAACTATTCGGTGCAGTACATGTTAGTTAAGATATAATGTGGATACACGTTATTAGTCTTTGTTATATCAGCTGATGAGTATTTTGAATTTCACACGGAACCGCTTTCATACAATTAAACAGTAGGATATACCGGATCGGAGTACATCCCGCTGCTTTGTTTGTTTGGGTATTTTCGCCATAATCATACTTTGGGAAAACTTTCCACTGTAACTACATATAAATTGACGTTCATTATAGTCTTATAAGTATGTGGTTGCAACGATCAATGCCCTTAAAGATATATGTAACCAAGAAAAAAGTCGCGACTCCTTTTTCAGAAAACCGAGGAGGTGGGAAGCCATTGTAACCGTCTGTGCCCGTTGAACTCAATTACAACTAAGAAAAATTTAAAAAAAACTGCTAAATTTTTTCATTTGCTTAGAGGTCATCAAACCCATTGTGGACGAGATTTTCTATACTTAAGGACATAATGATAACAAATGAAGTTAAAACAAACAAAACTTTAAGTTTGAAATTTTTAGCTGAGAAAAGGATGTCGCTTTAAGCAACCGAACTTTGCGAACCTACACGCACATATTTGATTTTTCTGAAACAAGTACAATATGGCGTTGATACTTAGTTACTTATTACTAAAAATGAATTTTTCTGATCTTTCAAATATCGGGTTAGGTATATCATAGAAAATATGACCGTGTATGAGTAGGTTGAAAGGAATGATTCGTTGTAGGTTTTTGCTTCCACTCGGACCACTTCATCCTCTAACTTGAACAAGATGCCTGTTACATAAAAAAATGCAACGCAGAAGAAGAAAGAACTGTATACGAGGTGTGAATTTATTCTCCTCTATACAAACCGGGGTTATCAATGAAAGCGATAAATTTCGATTACGACTGCGTTAATTATTCATCCTTTGATTACTTTTAAGAAGCGAAAGTAGCATAATACTCACTGCAATGGATTTGAACAACCGGGGGTAATCGAGGTTACATTATATCGTTAATTATTTTCCATGTTAAATAGATGTAACTGTTGGGACGTAACAAGGTAACGTTTGTGAAGGCGGACATTAGCAGTCGCGGCAACGTTTATAGCATGTCCTTGGTACTTATTTGCTAACGTTAAAAGTTACCATAAAACGTTTATTTAACGCGTATGTTACACAATTTTGTCATGTGGGATGCACCATCAACACCAGACAGATGAACTATGACCTTTCCTCGTCAATCTAATTTCGAGAGGGTCGATGGAAAATTCCGTTCACGCTATATGCTCTTCATTACAGTCCTCGTTAGCCTGCATGATAAGCCAATTCCACCCCCCTTCAGTTCATTTTTTACCTGTCGCTCAAACCATTCACACCATCATAATCCTACAATCAATTCAATCCATCAACGTGTTATGTGTATATACTCTATGGTTAGTACTATCTATGATCGATATTATCGACCCTACTTTGGTTGTCCACTAGGTGGCGCAACACTTCACTTTCTGAATATAGGGACTCTACTTTCTGACATAATTCTTAATTTTCTAATTGGTCGGAATATTTCGTATCCTCAAACCTCGTGTTAGCGTGCTACTCATCTCTCCCCGCTTAACGTCATTCACTCTCTACTATCTCCTTTTACTTCTAGAACCTTCCGTTTCGTTTCTGATGTAGAAGAAGAATTACTTTCTAGTTCTTAAACAGTGCAGACCCTCCATTCTTGTGCTTAGAAATTTTCACAAATATCTTTACCTGTTCGTTATTTAAACGGTTTTAAGTGGAATTTCTTAACTAATTGGTAGTGGAAGAAATCAGCTGCTTTATTTCTCCCGCCGCTAAACGTATTATTTACGGTTTTATACAAATTAATGGTGTCGCATTGAAGAACTCGTTAGAGTGTTCTTAACGTCAGTGATTACACTCATTGGGTATGTACTTATTCTCGTTATTTTCTTCAAAATCGCATGCTTTCCTTCAACTTTTCGTCTCTAATTTCTCATAATTTTCCTAGCGTTCAAGAATAGCCTAATTCTACGCATTTCGCTTCCCTGTAACACATGGTCGTGATCCTGTCACCATCTTGAGCCGGTAACACCGATTCCTGCCTTGACAACTCGCTGCCATATTCTATATTCTGAAGTTCGCTGAAGACAACTGTCATCGACCTTTATTTTACTGCTTCCTTATAAATTACTGTACCTTCATTTCCTTTTTTTTAAACTCAGTAACTGTAAATATTTGAATTTATAGATACTTTGCCTTATCGAAATTATTTACTTCAGTAAATTGTTTTATATTTATTGTGACGTCATACATTTTGTGAATACCTCATTCTAACTAAATTTGCTCTTCGTTTACTACTTTTATTTACTTCAACTTAAATATTATTTTCTTTGCATTGACGTACTTGTACTTAAAATTGTATTAGTTACTCCCTTTTACCTTAACTTATAATTGCTGATAAATTCAACTTTTGCTAAAATATATACTCAGTATCCTATCCTTCAAGTGAATCGTGAGTAATTAAGTATTCTCGTATTTGGGACCTCACCATTATTTTGTGGTCCGACTTGTACTAACTTTCTTTATTTAGAATGCTTCGCTTCGGCAGACCTTTGCAAAGGATCTCCACCGAAGAGTTACACAGGTACTATTTTTATTATTACTTACTTACTTTTGTTTGCTACGATTGTATCGTATACTGGAAATATTGCTTCTTATGTTAACGTAATTCATTACGAGTAGTTTTGCTACGCTACTTGAAAAAGGTAAAGCGGATCACTAATTAGCTTATCACCTTTGAGTGAACATTATTTTTTTGTGGATTATTATCCAATTACTATCATTTATTTATTTTATTTTGAACAATTACCTTACTTTATAATTATTTGTAGATATATTATTGACCGAGTCCTTATTATACTCTTGTCAAATTACATTTTATTTGCATTATTACTCCATTACCATACTCTTTCTTTCAGATTACTACGTTACTTATCTCCGAATTGAGACTATCTTCGCAGTTCATACTCTCAATTTTAGCTATTACCTATAGAACTTGCGTGGCGCCCATTTTCTCTATTGAGTATTCGTTACTCACTCTGCTTATACTACTGATAACTCACTTTTTCTCACCAGTTTGTTCTGATCCACACCCATCGTCCATATAACTGAGCTTACTGGTGCAATACCTATTTATAAATTGTGTTACAATTCTCAGTTCTTGCCGTAACAAACGGTACAGCTCATACCACAACAATGACCATAAAGTATAAACATGCAAACACTAAACCGTGAAACCGATTGGATTTGCAGAGGGAAATCAACGCTAAACTGAAAAATGTGGCACAACATTTCTCGATAATCAAATGATTCAGAGCGTACTAGTACAGCAATTACTCTCGAGTTATTTGCAGCTTCTTATGTGACCTAACTTGCACCTAAAATGTTTTGCACGCTAGTTAACTTATTATTATTATTATTATCTCACGATTTATGAAAAGTGACACCCGTTGGACACATATTGTGAAACTGTCATTATTGTAGAGGTTTTGTAGTTTCTTGTGTTTTATGTGAAGTGATTTATTGTATTAAAGAAGGCAATTTTCCACAGACTCACCTAACTTTATGTTCACGAACATTTCATACTCACCTGAAACAAAAATAAACATAAGGATTTATACCTATGTACCGTTGAAGTTATAAACATGTACTGTTCAAAAACCTACACTATGTGTATGATAAGTTATTACAAAAATATGCGAAGTATGTGTCCGTAATAAGTAAAATAACACTTCGGTTGAGTGTGTGTCAGCATCACTCAATAGGTATCTCAGGACAGTTTCGTTTATACTCCTATATGAAATTTGCTGAAAAATCTTTCAACTTTTGGTTGGTGGAAAAGTTACTACTAACGATAACGACCCCTACTGCAGCTATGGAAACCCTCTTGAACCTACCCCCATTAATCCTAGTAATTAGGGCAGAGGCGCTCAGGCGGGGCTGTAGCTATTAAAAGATAACCTTATCAAAAGGAACATCTTTATAAATAGTGACAGGCAGCAAAGCGGCCATTGCAGCAATAGACTCATATTTGGTACATTCAGGGCTAGTCCTTGAATGCACACAAATGTTGAACGCACTAGGTAAGTGCAACTCAGTCACACTAGTGTGGGCATCTGGGCATGCGGGAATCGCAGGTAACCAGGTTGCTGTCGAGCTTGCGAGAATGGAAAGCGCAAAACCATTCATAGGACCCGAACCGGCTTGTGGGATTACTTATAACACAGTCAAAAAGGAGATTCAGGCAACACTAACGAAAGAACATTGCAGACATTCATCGTGATGAGGTCGGGACACGCAAAGGGGTGATAATTGAAGAAAATAAAAGCTTTACAACCTCCCCTTTAATATAATGTAATAATCGAAGTGAAGCCAAAGATTATGCGGTTATATGCGACATGCGAAGTCATGACCCGAGTTGAGAATATGTTCAGCAACGAAGATTTGTTGTCAAAGTTGTTATTCTTGATAGATTTGAAATGTTCTTTAAATCTTATAGCGAATGATCTCCCAGTCTGTCCAATGTAAATGGAGGGGCAGGAAATGCAAATAAATTGGTAGACGCCGGAGGAATCCAGGACACCAACACTATCTTTGTTTCGGACAATAGAGGATCTAAGAGTATCGATATTCGAAAAGGATATCCGGATATTGTGTGATTTGAAAATGTTTTGGATCGAATAGGAGATTTGAGGGTAATAAGGGAGTTATCTATAAGTGTGAGTGGATTTGTCAGCAACGATGGGAGTGAGATGGGAAGAGTTGAGAGAGAGTCTAATTTTCTGAGAAAGTCTATCTAAGGTGTGGACCTGATAGCCGTTGTTAGCAGCAATCTGCTTAATGATATTATATTCATCATTGAAGTGTGTAGGGGACATCGGTATCTTGAAGAGTCTGAAAAGTAAAGCATTTAAACCGGCCAACTTGTGTAAAAAGGGGTGGATAGAATCGAACGGGATCAAGTTGTCAGTAGTGGTGGGCTTGCGATAGAAACTGAAGGAAATATTATGAGGACTTTTGTGTAGGCAAAGGTCTAGGAAGGGAAGCATGGAGTTAATTTCATGTTCAACAGTAAAATTAATTTTGGGGTGGATATTATTCAAAAATTGAAGGAAATCATTCATGGATTGGTCGCTAGCTGAATAAGCAAATAATGTCGACAACATACCTGCCCCAATATATGATGTTATCAGTATAAAATTTATGTTGTGAAGTGAACTCTGACTCAATGTGATTCATGAAGACTTCCGCCAGAAGAGGAGCAAGATTCGACCCCATGGCCAAGCCTTCATTTTGGGAATAAAATTTATTGTGAAATCTGAAAAAATTTTGATGAGTGCAATGTTTTAACAAGGAAATGATGCAAGTAAGCTGAGGATCAGAAAGATTGGTAGAAACTAGATGTTCAGAAACAAGATCAATGACTTCATTAGGAGGTATGCTAGGAAATAAATTGCTGCTTAAGTAAAGTAAAGTAAAGTAATTTAATCAGTTTACACACAATTAAAGTTATAACTACGTCAACAAGAAATTACAGTATTAGCTCATACATACAGGGTGACTGGTTCATAAACGTATATATTGGAGGACATGTTAATAGAGGTCATTTGCAGTTGTTTTAGCCAAACATGCCTTATACGAATGTGAATAGTTGTTGAGATATTCTAATTTTTGTGTTTTCTTAGAAATCCGCCATATAGTCGTACTAATTTAAAAATTAAAGCAAATACAACCTTTTTTTCTGCAATATTTCAGTTTCCCTCATTAGATTACACATTGGCAGACATTCTCTATCAAAATTATGTTAAATACTCCGATCTAATAAAAATACGAAACCTAAAACCTCCACTTGTAAAAGAAAACTTCGAACAACTTGTACATTCACACGTAGTTATTTCAAAATTTTCATGATACATTAAGCGTACAAATAACTGTAAAAACTTCCTTGTTCTATTGGCTTTCGAAAGAGGTATAAAGGTTTACTACTTATGCTTCCACTGGGTAAATGTACAGGCTTGAACTTTATTAGAGACAATGTACGTCATTAAATAAAAGTCAATACTTTTTATTACGTATTGCGTATTTTATTTAATAAATAGTAATAAATTACAAATTAGGTTCAAAAATAGTTCCTCTACTTCTAATACAAGCACGTGCCCGTTTCCTAATCTCTGTTCTTGTGATTCGATTTGTTAGATTATTACGTATAGTTGCTGCTGCTGCTTGAATTTTTTTTTAGTACGACTATGTGGCGGATTTCTAAGAAAACACAAAAATTAGAATATCTCAACAACTATTCACATTCGTATAAGGCATGTTTGGCTAAAACAACTGCAAATGACCTCTATTAACATGTCCTCCAATATATACGTTTATGAACCAGTCACCCTGTATATTCACTAACACTATAGAGTAGGCATTATCAATCAACATTTGCTTAATCCTATAGATAAACCTATTCGAAGAAAGTCCCCTGACATCCAGTGGAAGTTTGTTAAAAAACTGCACATCATAATAATTTACTGCATCCCTACTTCTATCTATTCTGTGGTAATCCACCACGTAATTATATTTATTCCTGGTATCATACGCATGAGTATCCTGAACCCTTCTGTATTCTTCAACATTTAATTTCACATGTTTTAAACATTCAAGTATATACATAGATGGAACAGTTAATATCTTGAGTTCCTTGAATTTACCTCTAACATCTTCTCTATATTCGCTATACACTGTGTCCAAGATAAGGAGGGCCACTATGGGGATTTGGGAAACGGTAAGAGATAGAGTTTCGGTTAAATGGGAGAAAAGTTGGGCAATTTTGAGTTTAGTAAAATGAAATTTTTAAACTGACGAAATTCCGAACCGTTCCGAAGTTATGCGACAAAAAGCGAATTTTGAGGATTTCGTTTTTGACAAATTGTTACTTTGTCGTTGATGTTAACTAAAAACTAAAAGAACCTTCTACAGGTACTTTTTAACGTTCTTTAACATGGCATACAGCAAATTAGAATTCGACGTTTCGTTTTCGAGCAACCATCATCAACTTTATTTTTTTAAATACGGTCCTGATTTTTTTATGCATAATATTAGAAGAGCTTTTTATTCTGCATTCAAGCATGTATCACACTTTATGGTTTAATTGCGATTTTATACTTATTTTACTATTGTACTTAAATTTACTAGATTCTACTTTGGAAGATGCTCTTGATATTTTACCCGAAGCCGTAGTACGCAATTGTTGGTTTCAGCAGGATGATGCACTTGCGCACAATTCACGGGTGGTGAAGGATTACCTTTCAAATAGGTTTTCCGAAAGAGTTTCAAGCACAAATTCTGAAACACCCTGGCCAGCTCGTTCTTCCGATATAACCCCGCTGGATTTTTTCTTTGGGGGTACATAAGAAATTATGTTTACAAAGATATCTTTGAAATAGAAGAAGAACTCCGAAGGTTTGTACTTAACGCATTCCAAACTGTAACACCTGCAATGTTAAAGAATGCTTTGGATTCTACAGTTAGAAGATGCTATTTACGATTGGAGAACGAAGGAGGGCTTTTCGAGCATTTTTTATAATTTTTTTTTAATTATTGGTATGTGTCATGTTTAAATTTTCGTTTCATCAAATGTTTTCTGTTCATTTATGACTTGTTGATGATTGTTTGTAATTATGTACTTGGTTATAAAATTTGTGTTCAAAATTGAAAATTCTGTGTCATTTCATTAATTTGACTAGGAAAGCGCTGTTAGCAAAAGTCCATTTATAAATAAAATAAAATAAAAAAAAAGTAAGTATAAAATCGCAATTAAACCATAAAGTGTGATACATTCTTGAATGCAGAATAAAACGCTCTTCTAATATTATGCATAAAAAAATCAGGACCGTATTTAAAAAAATAAAGTTGATGATGGTTGCTCGAAAACGAAACGTTTGATTCCAATTTGCTGTATGCCATATTAAAGAACGTTAAAAAGTACCTGTAGAAGGTTCTTTTAGTTTTTAATCAACATCAACGACAAAGTAACAATTTGTCAAAAACGAAATCCTCAAAATTCGCTTTTTGTCGCATAACTTCGGAACGGTTCGGAATTTCCTCAGTTTAAAAATTTCATTTTACTAAACTCAAAATTGCCCAACATTTCTCCCATTTAACCGAAACTCTATCTCTTACCGTTTCCGAAATCCCCATAGTGGCCCTCCTTATCTTGGACACAGTGTATATCGAACTATAACTGTTCTCTGTAAGCCAAATATTCTTTGGAGGTGTGACGAGTGCCCCCAGACCAATATAGCGTAAGCGAAGATAGATTTAAATAGAGAGTGGTATACCATCATTACAACTCTGAGAGACGTTATTATTCCTTAGGTTGCGTATCAGGTAGACGATTTTTACCAACTTAGAAGCCACAAAATCTACATGTGCTTCTCACGCCATCTTTGCTGACATCAAACGACACCATGGAGAAATGAAAAGGTAATTTGCAGACATTGGTCGAAAATCCCAGGACAGAGTCATTCCAAGATCTTTCTGGAAACCCCAAACGGAGACCTAGCTACGTCCATCTTAAAGTTAAGCGGGACGAAGGTAAAACATGCGACAGAAATGGTCAGTGGTCACGGGCCACACCTCCATAACAATTCATAAAGTCAAGGGAACACCTACTTGGAAATGAAAAGATTAGACAAGAGGAAGTAACGAAGATTCGCTCTACTAAAATCCTGGACTTTGTAAAAGATACAGGTATTCTTGAAGGGTAGACAACACCGGGGAGCACAACCCGTTTAGTGGATTTGTAGGGTTTAGTTGGAATTGTTTAAAAATGTTTACAAAATCCGGTCTTTCAACTTTGACACACTTACCCATTCCCCCTTGTATATCGCGATGTAATCCGCTATTAAAAATAATCATATAAAGTATTACATAAATGGAAATAATAATGTAAATTGGTTAAGCTTTGTATTCTATTTTGAATTAAAATCGCATTTCTATTCTATATTTGTGTGCTGTATTTTAACAAGGGAAAAATTTAAAATTCATAAATCAAATATGATATTTTCCGCATTTTGTATTAGTTTATGCAGATGCCACTGGTGGCGTTGTCGTCGCATTTAATTACAAAACAAACAACACCACCGTTGCCATTTCCGTAAGTTTATTGAATTAATTTCCATTCATTTCTATAAAAAAAAACAATATGAAGCAGGGAAGAAAGTATTTTTTCAACTCTCACTCAAATGAGTTGGACTGCAGTAAGTGGAGGGAAAAATTTTATAAACATTCCATCAGGTTGTCAATTTACGATCACGACAGCTTGCGAAGACATGCACCATTGACTAGTGCTGAAGTTTGTGACTTTACCGCAATTAAACTGTGCTATTTTAAATACGATATAATGGCGTTTTCGTGTCACATTGTATTGATATTTGCATATAGGGTAAACGTTGTCCCGAAGTTATGCGGGTAAATTTAACAAATTTGACAATAGCTATCATTAGGCACGCAAATTTAATTAAATTTCCTTTTTTTAATCAATATCGGATGCTTGAATCTGATTGCCATTTTTCCATTAATTTTTAAATTGGGTTATTCCATATTTAAATTATTTAGCATAAAGAAAATTGAAATTTGCCTTTTTGAATCTGAATAATATATATTCTATTAATAATGTTATCTATACCAATACATCTTTTCTTAATTAGTCACTAGCATTAAAGCAGTTACTTGTTATACGTATTACCATTGAATAAATAAGAGAGTATTACCACAGATGGAAATATACTATTCCATCTGTGGTATTACTAAAGCATTAAATCGTTACAGGTTAATATTATGTACGCGCTTGTAGTACTAACTATCGATTTTTCAGCAACAAGTGTGTATTACGGTGGGTATTAATAAACAGTAATAACAAAAAAAGTTTCCTCAGTATTTATAGAAACTTGTCGGTGTCCTTATGATGTAATAAGTATGCAGCTACAAATTTTCTGTTCCTTTTTTAACGTTTGCCGCAGGTGCCCATCACATTTGCACAGTTTCATATAAACTGAAATTATCTTTCATCATAATATTACAACGAGGTTAATTTCGGTGGTTTAAAAAAAACACGCAGAGCACGGAAATCTTTATACTTTTACATAACTTACAAATTTATATACAAATATGCAAAAAGTACAATATTGATCCAAAGTCTGGTCAATACCTCATGCTCTACGAACACAGACATTGGTATTGTTGACCCCTATATTTATAAAAGAATAACATACTGCTTTCCGTCTTACAATAGATTTTGCGAAAAATGTACATGTTTGCATCCCAAATATCCCAAATGTACAACACATATTCCAAACATGCTATAATACATTCAAGCTAATATACATACAATGCAATGGAGTAAACATTCCTACATTTACCGATTATTGTGACTATGTGCACATACAGTTTTCATTTTATCGGTTTTACATTATCCGTAATTCCATAAATCGTACATTTTTACCAATATTATATTTAAGCAACGCTAACCGCTAAAATCAACGCAGTACGTTAACTTGGCTGACTGCGTTAACTCACAGCCTTTGATCCTTTGCAGTTATTAAATGGAGAGAGAATTAAAGTTTTGAATACGTTGCATTTCGCAGTATTCCTAGCCTCAAATGGTCTTTAATATAAAAAGGCATTGTATAAAAATGGTAAACTTATCTGTGTGATGACGCAAATGGTCAGACAGACGCCTGATGATAGTGCAAAAGTTGCTAAATTTTTATCACGAGGAAGATATTGGCGAAGCAATAAAAATTCAGTAAAAAATTATTTATGATATTGTAATAAGCTTTGAATGGTTTTATCTACGAGTAAATGTAAACAGGAGAGAAGAGAGAACACTGCATTATGAACGCACACGACGGAAGTTATATGCAAAAGGAGGTTAAAGGAGTGGGGAAACCTTGTAATTTTCTCCAAAATTAACATCAAACCGTTGCAGATTAACGTACAAATGTATCCTCGTAATTTTGTCCATAAAATTAACATCAAACTGCTGCTATCCCCCACTACTATAAGCTTCTCTCCTGATTATATTTACCCGTTGGGTTAGGCAGTTTTAAAAGATGAGGAAGGGAACTTTTAGGAGAGAACGTTAGCGTAGTGTGTCGGAGCTGGTGTCTACAGTAGCTATCTCAGTACTTTGGCACTATAATTGACAGGGCGTAATCCTTTTTGAAGTATTATTATTAATTTTTTGTATAAATCCGTTTAAGATATTGGTTGGGGCCTGTTATTTACCTCTGGCCGCTTGTTGTTTTTTAATTCAAAATCATGCAAGTAAAAGTTTCTCGAAATAACTATTTTCGAAAATAGTCAAACCATACTTCACCGATTTGTTAGTAAATACTGACGAAACTTACAGCTTTTCTGAAAATGTTTCACCATTTACAACATACTCACTGGAAAAAAAGCTATTGCACTCTAGTTCGCCACATCTGAAGCAATGCCTTCAGTTCACCACAAATCAGCCCAATTTTGATGTGATCAACGTTGTCTGCCCGTTAAATAGAGTGAAGCGGTACTCACATCGATTTAGTTAGGGTCTCTGCATAGATTACTTACCATCTGATGGCTTAGACCATGGTCGTGATAGCTCTCTTCCAGATTCCCTACATGTACCTACCCTATCACAGTTACGCAGCAACTACGGTAATTTGTTGTGTTTCACGATCATAAGAAAGATAGAACTTCGAATATGCCTGATAGTAGGCAAACCAAACTACGTGACTTGTAGGATAAGTCAGAAATTTGCTACACTAATAATACTATTATCCGTTGTCGATAAATGAGTCAACACCTTTTAAATCAACACACCAGATTTTGGAAATTTTACCTTTTTTGCGTTAACCTTCCTAACACCGGGTGATTTTTATAACACTAAATACCCGGTGGGGTCCGCGCGGACCCCAGTGTTTTTTTCATTCAAATCAAACATTCTCCTGGAAATTACACCTCCGTGCGTATTTTGTTATTTAGTAGAACTGATATCAATGGCTTTTTGCATGAAAAAAGGTAGTAAAATGTTTAATAAACGTATATTAATGAAAAAAGTAAGAAAATTGGAGTAGGTATATACAATTATACATATTTACATTTCATTTTCGCAATTATTACACACAGTAACTCCAATTACACAGAATTATTAGAAATCGTTCAAAAAATAAATAATTGAAAGCTAATGATTGTGATTTTGAGTAATCTTTATCTAATACCAAATTACAAAAGAGAAAGCCAATTAGCAAAATCGTTACAATTTGCATACTTTGATAATATTATAGTTTATGATGATGAGATTATAAGATAATATTTAAAGAATGTAAAGAAAACACTAACCAAAACGTATTGAATACATAACTTCAATAATATTCGACATAAAAATTTTACTTACACCTGTTACCGGGTGGGGTCCAGTCGGACCCCAACCGCATTTTTGGGGAGATTTTCTAAAATATTCGGCTATATCAACATTTTTGTGTTGTTAGTTAATTATCTAGTAGATAGAACTGTAAGGACAAATGTAAATGAGTCTCATGATTTTGAAAAAATGTAAGTACATGTAATAACAAAAATAAAGCTCTTGGGGTCCGCGCGGACCCCACCCGGTGTTAGGAAGGTTAATGTAACAGGTCCCTAGATATTTGGGTAAAAACTGAGTCAATAAAGACATATTCACAGAGGTGTTCCAAAAACAAAATATCAGATCCAGGTGCTATTGCCATCTTTATTACGTATATTCTGGATGTTGCACATAATTACACTAGCGATGGCCTCGATCTTTGGTGTGGTTCCTAGATTAAACTTTTAGATCCAAATCTGGGTGCGCTAACTAAATGGTAAAATCCTTATTTAGAATAAACCAACCTATTTCAACATTAGGTGTTTTCTTTTTGCATCAACACAGGGTTATGTAAAGGCTCAATCATCACGTGATTGAAGTGCCTTGCGTCAAGTAGACATTTCCGCCTCAGGTTAATATAAAACTTAAATAAAGCTTTTAAAACGAATAGGGTTATTGAGAACTGAGTCAAATTATTTTTTAAAACGAATGAATGGTGTGTTATTGACAGAGCTGACTTAAGTCTACTACAACGTGCAAAAAGAAAACACATGTGTCGTTATAAATGGTTATAAAGATGATCATAATTTCGAAGAATATCATGATCAAAGATCACGCAACCTATGGCGCAACAATTTTTCCTCCATGTCTCAGGTAGCAACATTTAATGAAAGTACCTAACCTATCCATAATACTATGTACTATAAAGTGGTGTGCACGGAAATAATATTTTTAGAGGACTATAAGTTACGTGACCATTACGTCACACTTATACCTAGGCACACCGAGGGAAGTACTGAAAACTTTGCATGTCCCATCTGGAATGGAAAAGCGATTGTTCTCGCTGAAAACCAAATGTAGAGTATGACGAGTGGGAAGAAGTTCTGGCGCAAACTTTCATATCAGAATATCCCAGTTGGTCAACTTAATATCACTCATGAAGTCAGCGGCAGTAGAGATCCTTCTTTCTGTAAAGACGGGACAAATAGCAAAATTAGTAAGAATAAACAGCACAGATAACAGTAGTGCTATGAATTTTCATCAAAGGAATGTTAAAATTCGTGCTTCAGATTCTGATAGAGCATGGAAAAGTAAGTTAGGGTTTGATGCCGCCCGCCATAACTGTTCAGGAACACCTTCAAAATGGCGTCTAAAGCGTTTTTTTGGAATTAGTGTATTTACAACCCACTCTGCTCGGAGTATTAAATAAATTGTATATCATTAAGCAGACTTTGTAAGGAGAAACTATTCATTAATGGGAATCCTATATCGTTCCTTTGGGTCAGGGTTCCTTCAGGTCGGAAAACCCGGTGCTCTTCAATCTTCTTCTGCATGGTGGGGCTTCAGATAATTCCCGAATCAATGTATTGGTGTGGTCTTGGAGCTTACTGTGACAGTTTTCAGATAATCTGTGAATCTCATTCATGGTCCTCGTGTAGGGTCTGGTTTGTGATAAACCACGCAGCATCCACAAGAGCGCGGAGGGTTTTGGATTGAAATTATTGAATAGTTTTAATCCTTGTTGGTTTCACACATCCACAGAGTTGTATTCCGTATCTCCAAATTGGTTTGACCGTTGCTTTATAGAGTAGTAGCAAAGAGTATACAGGGTGCCCACTGCTCCGTAATCGGTCGATAACTCAATGTGGGTTGAAGATACAGAAAAAGTTTCAAATAAAAGCTGCTTTGCCTTGAATTGTGTATCTTTTAAAAATATTGTTATATCTACAGTAGGTATGTTGCATTTTCACCTGGCAGGAAAATGTCACTTTTTTTTAAATGGCACACGTATGTTTTTCCATTATGTATCGACGAACTATATTTACATCACGGCTGCAACTTTCTTTGATATTGGATGGGGGTTGCCAAATTATTAATTATTTTGTCAAAATTTTGTACAATTCAAGGCCGGACTAATATTCATAACTAAGTTATTCTTAAAAAAGAAAAAAATATTTGATGAATAATATTACCCTAATGTCATGTTACTTTACACAAAAATCAAGTGATTAATTTTATACCGAGTGTCTAAAATGAGAATTCAAAATTTGTGAACTTTAAATAGAATTTATACCAATATTTTAAATGGGACACCCTGTTTTCTATTTACTATTAGATTCTCGTCAAAAAACCCTATTCAACGGTGTATTATTTTCTGATATTATTTTTTGTACTTTTGTTAATATTTATGATTTTTAAAATTTCACGTAAGAAAAACTTTGTTAAAAGTAATTTTAGTTTAATTATTATTATAAAATACAGTTTAAATAGTTGGTATCAATGCAAACGAACAACACTCAAGTCGGGTGACTATCTTCATTTCTAAATTTCTAAAAGGACACCCTGCTTAATACTCTTTGGTAGTCGCTTGTTATTTAGTGATAGTTTAGACTAACTGGAATGGACACGCTATAGATAGCAACTGATGTGAAACAGGATGGAATGGTCATCTGTGAAATGGCCGATTACCGTGCTTTGGTCTTCCGGTAGGTCAGCAGTAGATATATATTAAGTATAGGAGGGGTCCAAGGACACTTCCTTGGGGAACACCCGATTGAACGGGATATTGTTGAGAGTTTAAAGCGTGGAAATTGTATTACTCTGACAAATCAATGATATATGTTCTTTAACGCTGAGTACGAATATCCAAATTAAACAGCTCTCTTATTTGAGATACTCTGTCATATGATACTCTGCATGACTTACATTGTTATCTGTGATTTGCCATTTCATAAAAATTAAAATGTTTGATCTTTCATCGCAATTTGTTCAGTCTATGACATATATAAGATTGAAGTAAATATCCCTACTTATGCTTTTTTATATATCAAGTATGTAAGTGTTCTTTAATAAAGTTATATAAACCGTATGCCACATATTACGTATATTTTACATAATAATAGTATAGAAACTTACGGATATTCTGTATACAGAAATTCATATAATATATACATATAGATAATTACATATTACTCATGAAATTAATGTGCTGTCATATTTATATGATTAGATTTATGTAAAATCTTATATGTAAGAAGTATTACATATTTTTTATGTATGCCTTCTGTAAATATAATTATAAATTTTATCATTCATTACATATATTATATTGTCGAAAATAAAAGTCCGTTTCTATTTGCGCCGCATAATTAATCGCACACGCGGATTTTCTATAACGCCAAAAATTGTAGTTCACGTACCTTTAATATTAGATCCGTATCGACTAAAATGCGTCTAATTTATATAGAAAATAAATAATATAAAATAAATTAAATCCTGGTCATTTTTAACATAAAGCAGGTAGGTATAACCATTGAATAAGACTTCACTCAACGATATAATCAAACATAATTTAAACTCGCGAAACAGCGCAAAGTTAGGAAGAACGAAATAAAAAAAGTAATGTTTCAGATTAGCGCAGTGGTACAATGTCGGATACAAAGAAAAAACATGTCGGATTTCGGAATTTGCAACGCCCATCCGCAACGGTTCGAATCCGGTTAAGGGAAACTTTTCAAGCAAGTATATAATATCATAATAAACTGTCGGCTTTCAGTTCAGGCAAAAACGGGTTCGTGCAAGAATTAAGTTAATTAAAAGTACAGTTGCACGTAAAAATGTAGTTTTTCCATGTTTTTGTATGAAACTGCTTAAATAATTTTTTACATTGGTAATAATTACATTATGCTCGAGTAGCTGCCATTTGGTCATCGCGACGCTTTTACAACCAATATTTTTCAAGTGAATATTACATAAAATATACATAAAACGTATATAAATTCATGTACTACAGATATAGAAGAATTTACATCTAATAGACATATATTATTTTGAAAATTGCTGACATCCTGACATTAAATATCTCTTATTTTTCTTCCAGTTTTATGTAAATCTAAAAAGCTCTTATATAATTTATATGTATTTTATATATAAATGTGTTTGCTGGGTGGGATGCCTAGACAGACTTTCTATGGTTAAACGACAGGAATCTATTTGGCCAAACCACTTATTTCTGAACATTTGTGTTAATACAACAAGATTACAATTATACAGGCGCATAATTAGAATATAACGGGTGCAAAAAGTCCATGTTATTTTAGATTTCACTAGTAGTAGATCAAAGTTTTATTCCGTTACTTGCACACTCACAATTTGAACAAGGTGTTTTTGAATAGTTTTCTTTTCCCACGTAGAGAATTATTGTTTAAACGACCTTCATTAAATTATAAACTCCCAATGGTTCAACCTTCGCTTCGTTAAATGAGGCGTATGAACTTGAGAAAACTTCAGAATAACTGACGAAAAATCTACAGTTTAGTTTACCGTAAGTGGTATGCAACGTATAGCGGATAAAGTGATTTATTATTCATAAACACAAAATGGACGGTATGAAAATATTATTATACGAGAAATAATAACACAAACCTGATAAACTAACACTTTCTACGATATACGACCCGTCATATTAGATTCAAACCTTCTCAATTTTTGTAGCAATACAATTATAAGCAGCAATTTCTTTGTTATTAATAAATTTATCAAATCCAACTTCAGCTTGACATTCAGGTATAATCTTTGCAGCGATTTCTTTTCTTTCTTCTAATGGATGAGTCGTTATATCCTTACCAAAATATCTATATACGTCCTTACGAACCCACTCGTAAAGATTATCATAATTAATTTCTCCATCCTTGTTTGTAAATTTCCTCTCTTGCATCCAACATATCATATAATCATCGATTAACTTATCATTAACGTCGGTTATCTCGAGCGTAGTACCATGAAACCAGCTGTCGAAGAGCTCCCTGGAGACTTTCAGCTTTTGACTACATATAACATCACTTGAATCAAAGAATGTACTCTAAGAAAGTAGATCTGAACTTAGTGTTTATTAAAAAAGTTTATTTATAGGTACCTGTGTGAGCTGTGTGATGGCTGTAAAAATTACGATAGCCAGTTCGGTCTTCATTGTGGAATGGTATGTTCACTCACAGGTCGTCATTTAAATGGTAGCATCTATCTTACGCAACATACTTAATTTGAATTAGTTTTGGTGTCTAGAAAAAAACGAATGGCATTGAGATAAGTTACTCTCAGGCACCTCGCGATTGTTGAGAATGATAATTCAACATACATCAAGTGATATACATTATACATATAAAAAAAACCTTGTGTTGTATAATAGCAATGTCATGTTCATATGTCACTAAAATAATCTTTGATTTTAAGCGCACAATACATGTAATAGTAGTTTACGTAACAAGTCCCGAAAATGACCTTTTACTGGACAAGTAGGCAAATTACAGGACGAGCCGCAGGCGAGTCCTGCAAGCCTGCGAGTCCAGTGAAAGCACTTTTGGGACGTATTACGTACAATATTTTTTTAAAAATCGGTCAGAAACGGGAAGAACAATTGACCATTCTAGGCCGGAAAGTAAAAATGAGTCCGGTAAAGTAAAAATGAGTCCGGTAAAACTTTTACCGGACTATCACAATAACTTTCCGGCTCAGTCCGTCAAAATGACATTTTCTAGCCTAAAAATAATCCGGAAAGTACTACTTTCTGGCCGATTTAAAAAAAAACTCATTACAGGTTTACCTAACGACCATTTTTAGTAAAAATGTACTTTATGTAAGTCCTTTTTCTCTTGGAAATTTTTCTACGTTTTGACCTTAAAAAAATATTTTTTAACTGTGCAATGGATCCTTTAAAAGGAATTAAAAAAGATTTTGGGATGAAGAAGTAACATTATTTCAGTGATGACATTTGGCATCATGTTGGTCTCGTGGCATTAATGGGAACAAGAATGATAACATCTACTTAATTCCTTTGTTATCATTTCTAGTATCAAAACACCATTTGATTATACAACTTGAGTACATTACAAAAATAGTGTAGGTATTATACATGTAAAACCCATTACGGATTTACGTAACGTACAATGTAATTCCTTTTTCTCTTTATTTACTTTACTTTGCTTGTGAAATAATCAGTAGTACGTCTAACAATATTGAATTTAGCCCTTGAATGCTTTAAGATATCCAATAATGCTTTAGGTTTTAAGTAGAAGATATAAGATTGAATTCAAACGTTTTTAAAATGTTTACGCTGTATATTTTTTCTATTTCTGCCGTAAATTATTAAAGTAATATCATATACATTGCAGATTAGATACCCGAGGCAGTTCATTTCCAAGTTAACAAATTTATTTTGCGATTAGTCTTGTAGATTATTTAAAATATTCTTACATATTGCATATTTAGTTTAAATATCGTTTAAATAAACATTTTAAATCACCACAATCCTTGGACATCCAATCATAAACGATTGCTGACAGTAAAATAGCAAATCACATAATGCAGTGAGACCAAACAAAGTAAGTATGTACATTATAAAGTATCGAAATTGAAAAGTGATGGTAATACAGAGTGTGGCGCACGAAATTACCCATTATTTTATAGTGGAATACACTAGAATAACACTACGGAAAGGAGCAGTTCATGCTAAATAAAGCCCACATATCCATTATAGATCCCATTGAGAAGAGCACTGATGTTACCGATAACCAAGGTTGAACAATAACTGTTTCGAGTTCCATTAGATTTTGAGGTCATTTTGGATAACTTTTGTCTTTTAGGCAACTTCAAAACAGAAACAATCGCATGGGTTCAAAACTGATATGAATTGTTGAAGGGCCAAGAATATCAGGTATTGAAAGGTTCAGGAAACCCTTTTTAAATGATCCTCATCCCAAAAATGTCGTGCTGAGAAACAAAGTTAGTATGGAATTCGAGTAAAAGAAACGGCGTACATTTGCAAATGAATGTTAATTGCATGATTTTGTATTTAATGAAGAAACTGTGAATTTTGAGTATCCCAAAATCGCACAATATTATTTGTTAGCCGCGCTTAAATAACGGTTATCCAGTTAGCCTATTCATTTCGTTCTGTAAATAATGGTTATCCAGTGCTCTAAGTACCTACTCTCCTTTGCACAATACTGTCTTTACTTTAACTGCTTCCATATATTTTTTGAAGAACAAACAGGCTTTGATCCAGTTCGCTTTGATTGCAGCTTTGTTCCTACTACAACTACTTCCCACTCTTTTATTTTATAAAACTGTTTTTCAAACCGTCTCAATGACGTAAGTGAGTCTCTCGCGTGTCCATCATTCCGACATCTTTACTTTATCTTACAAAAAATGTGATTCTAAGGAACAAACGTAAGTCACCCGATGGATGCAAGTTCGAATATGATTGGCTTACAAAAAGTTCTCTCAACTAGAATTTGGGTATTTTGACAACTTAATTGCAAATACATTGCTCACTCTGCCTACAAAGTATACTTCCTATCCGCGTAGGTAATATGGTTTCCAGCACAAAATGAAGCTGCTCATTTGCATTGCAGGATCGAAGTACATCAAAGGTTTCTTTAGACATCATATTATGAGTCAGTTCAATGCAAACAATAAGGAAGCTCAAAATTCAAGGGAGTTGTCTATTAGACGGTTAGCTCCGCTACCGAAAGGAAGTTTAAGTTGACATAATTATATTGGGCTAGTGTGGATTACAACGTAACAATATTTCAGCCAAACAATTTTAGCAATTGAGATCTGCATGAAAATCTTTTTGGGGATGAAGCTCTGCCACCAACACTAACAGTAAGTCATCAAACGTTTTGTTTTGGGGCACAAGAGGTGTAAGACTGGAGTGCACAAAAAAGTTGCCAAAGCATAATAAAGTATAGTAAAGTGCAACGCAACAGCACATCAATTAGCGGAAGAAACCCGAGAAATACTTGTATATGAACTCAACGAGCGTATGGGATTATTGCATTTGATTCATTGAGGAGAGGAGAGGTCCAATAAAGCATCTGAAGTTCTGTTGAAAGACATCCACCATCTGACCGCTTTACCAACAGAGTATTGTAGAATGATGGCCCATTGTATATACACCAGAAGGATCAGATCGATCATTAGGTACCTATGCCTCACTGGTGTGGAGGCATAAAACCTCCACCCAGAAGAACATACAGAAACTTTGCAGCGTATGGCTTGCCTTGGAATTACGGGGGCAATGGAGACGATCCCTACTGCAGCTATGGAGGCCCTCTTGAACCTACCGCCACTAAACCTATCCATTAGGGCAGAGGGGCATGTCGGCTGAGAGTTAACGGTGAGGAGGGATCGTAAAGGTCAGAGCACTCGCTCATTTTTGACGAAATCTCCAAAGAAAAAACCATTAGTATGACAACTGAGAGGATACCCAAAACAGTCTGTCCCACCAAACTGTTTAAGACAACAATCCCCACTTGGCACGACTGGGAGAATAAATGCAGTAAAGCAAAGCTCAATGGAATCGTGTATTACCTAGACGGCTCGAAAACCACTAAGGACACTAGCTCTGGAGTATACGGGAGCAATTGACGGGGCTGCAAAATTTTTGTAAGCCTAGGACAACAAGCGACCGTGTTCCAAGCCGAGGTATATGCAATCCTGACAGCGGCTGCTCAACTATTAAAAGAAAACCTTATCAAAAGGAAAATCTTTATAGTGACAGACAGCAAAGCAGCGATTGCATCAATAGACTCATAATGTGCTAATTCAGGGCTAGTCCTTGAATGCACACAAATGCTAAACGCATTAGGTAAGTGCAATTCAGTCACACTAATGTGGGCACCTTGGCACGCGGGAATCACAGGTAACCAGGTTGCTGACGAGTTTGCGAGAATGGCAAGCGCAAAACCATTTATAGGACCCGAAACGGTTTGTGGGATTACCTAACACAACCAAAAAGGAGATTCAGGCAATACTCACGAAAGAGCATTAATCGAAAATCCCAGGACAGAGCCATTTCAAGATCTTCCTGGAAACCCCAAACGGGGACCTAGTTACGTCCATCTTAAAGTTAAGCAGGACGAAGATAAAGCTTGCGACAGAAATGGTAACGGGCCACTGTCGCCTGAACAAACACCTGCATAACATGGAGCTGACCGATAGCCCGACATGCAGGGGTTGTGGTGCGGCAGATAAAACGCCCTATCACGTTATTTGCCAATTTGAGGCATTCATAAAGGCAAGGGAACACCTACTTTGAAATGAAGAGATTACGCAAGAGTAAGTAACGAAGATTGGCCCTACTGAAATCATGGACTTTGTGATAGATTCAGGTATGTTTGAAGGGGGTCTAGGTAAATTGTTCGAATTCAATTGTTCGAAATCAATTGTTCGAAATCAGTTGTTCGAAAATCAATTGGTCGAAAATCAATTGTTCGAAAATCAATTGTTCGAAAGTAAATTGTTCGAAATCAATTGTTCGAAAAAAAAAGGAGAATAATTTAGTTGGGTTTGGGACTATTCGCCGTCGCCCGTTCGCCTTCGCCGATTCGCCGTCGCCAATTCGCCGTCGGGACAGTCGGCCGTCGATCAACTTCGCCGTAGGGACGATTCGCCGTACAAATCGAAAATTGAAACTCACTTTTAATCTTGAGGGACTGTTATCAATTGAAAAAAAATATACTAAACCTACCTCTAACCTAAGCGCCTGAGTGGCAATATACGTTTAGGTTTGCATTTTTTTTAGTTTGAAATGCAGTTTAGTAGGTATCATATTCACATTTTTGTATCAATTGAAAAAAAATACTAAACATTAATTACAAAATAAAAAAACCCATTTTATTAGCTAAAGTTTGTTCAGAAACGAAGCGAAGTAATAAATCAACATGTTTAACACTATAGTATGGAAGCGCGGTATATCCTAAAACTAGTTTTAAAAGTATTTCATACAAAATCGTGACCGCTTATATGTAAAATAAATGAACTATTTTAATTTATTACTTCGCTTCGTTTCTGAACAAACTTTATAATAACAGAGTGAAAATACAAATAATAATGTATCTATATTTAATTAATAATTAATTTCATAAATTCCTCTAAATCGTTCCCCGACGGCGAATCGTCTCTACGGCGAATTTGACCGACGGCCAACTATCCCGACGGCGAATTGGCGACGGCGAATCGGCGAAGGCGAACCGGCGACGGCAAATAGTCCCAAATTCAACTAAATTATTCTCCTGTTTTTTCCAACAATTGATTTCGAACAATTTACTTTGGAACAAATTGATTTTCGAACAATTGATTTTCGAACAACTGATTTCGAACAATTGATTTCGAACAATTGAATTCGAACAATTTACCTGCACCGGTTTGAAGGGTAGACAACACCGGGGAGGACAATAAACCAAACAGTCGCAGTACGGGAACCTATTGAGACCACCCCCAGAAATAATAATAATAATTGTAGAATGAAAAGACGTCTTTAAAAATCGCTTTAAAACGAACCTAATGTGTGCGGGGGTTGTGAACTGAAGAAAGATACCACTTTGCGTGTTGTGTAACCATCACAAGACATGCAATAGCTTAAGACACAGGTTGAATTTAAAGATGATTACACCTATGAACTTCACAAAAACCTCCCGCGGGAAAATCCTTTTTGGGAATACAGATATACTGATAGAGTGAAATGCAAATTGCAATGTACAAGGGCGGGAAGGGGGGGGGGGCAAAAGAAACGGGAAACTTTCTTTGGCGAGCGGGCCCGCCGCTAGGTGTCTCTTAGTGGGGCCCTTCTACCGATTAATGAGGTTGTGGTGACACGTAGTACATTTTTTGTTAAGCGCCTCTCGCTTGCTGGTCGATTTTTGCGATGGATAAAAAGGTAGAACAACGTGCAATTATGAAATTCTGTTTTCTGTTAGGGGAAATAGTTGCAATGCTTGAAAGAGCTGCATTTTGGAAAACACAAGTTTACGAGTAGCGAATTGGCATTTTCAGATCAACGTCGGTCAGAGCGACTCTCGATCTCCCTCACGGATGAAAACATCATGAGAATTCATCAACTGATCTTGGAAAATCGTTACAGAACAATTGAAGATTTGTCTGGTGTGTCCTGGAAATTCTGTCAACGGATTTTGAGAGAGGAATTGCAAACGAAAAGGGTTGCAGCAAAATTCGTGTCTCACATGCTCACAGGTTTTAACCAAAAACAGTATGACCCAAAGTCCTCGCTCCGTGCGTCCTCAAAAGAAAACTTTGCAAGAGTTTAAAGAGTGGAAAACACATTTAGCATTGCATCAAATGGACAGTACTTTAATGGTGATTGACTTTGTAACACCTAACACAATTTTTATTATAATATTCCGGTTTCTTTTGGGCCCCCCTCGTATAATAAGCTGCATACTTACAATACAAGTATCAAAGAAGGCAGCAATATGAATATTGAATTGAAAGTTACATCATTTCACCTAAATCGCAGTTAGTTATTTACTATCGGAGTAAAAATGCAAGGCTGGGAGGTGAAATTTCTTCATTTTTGGGCATTACATTAGTCATTTATATATGTTTAACATGTGTAAAAATCAAATTGGTAGAATCAGTTGTTTAACTTTTATTTTAATTAACAGCAATAAAAACGCTGTATTTAGTAGTTTCCTGGCTGACGGTCAGTTTTAACTTATCATAAAATTGGTATTGTTTCATAAATTGTTACCAAATTTACAAATGTTGTACCACACATACTTCTGAAAAGTCGACAGCCAATAAATATGGATTATTCGTATAATTAACTGGTTTTATAAGCCCTAACCGAAAATGTGCTATTTTGAAATATACGGTAACTGAAGAAAAAATTCTTGTTTTAAATGCTAAATTTGTATTACTCAAATCGAGCTGCATTTTTGCTTTATTGAAAACAAAATTTGTTTTCTTGTAATTCAAAGTAAATGTTATAATTATCGCGAAAGAAAGACGCACATATTCCCGCGAGAGGTAATCTACCACATCGTAAATCGTGAGCGGCAAACCACAACAATGTAATTATTCTTTAGAATTGTACAAAACCATGCGCTTCATAGCAATAGTGTACGACACCATCTTCCACCCCGTACCGCACCTCGCCGCGCGAACGCAAGCATCCATCCTTTTTTCCAAATTTCTTTTAAACAAAACATGTATCCATGGCATTATTTTTGTGAATCGTGTTAGACCACAATATAATTGCTTTAACCTTGTTATGTTACTGTCAATATTATTAATATCGAACGTTCAGGTACTGAGTTACACAAGATGTCGTTTTTTTCATTATAATTTTAAGACTAATAAACCAATTGGCCTCAAAAGCATCTCACACGGACAAAAAAGTATACACTTATCAAATATATAAGTATCTACCACTCAGTTTCAATAATATAGCCGTAATTAATTTTTAAAGTCGAGCGCTTGTGCGATTTCGGTCATAATTAGCGCTTTTTCGCACATAAATTAATACAGAAAATTAACGATGTTTTGCAAAAATCTAAAATTGTACACCTTTTTGTAGGAATAAATGGTCTTTTAAATGCACTTTATTTCATTAAATTATGAATGCTAATTACTGAGATACAAGCTTCTAAAGTCAGAGGCCTTGCATTGTTACTCCGATAGTAGTGTATTATTTTTTTTTTTGGTTTTAAGTACGTAGTACTTATTTATTATCCTTTAAAGTGAAAAGTTCATTACAATAACAAGAGCAATTTGATTCATGCTTCGCAAATTGCTAATTTACACAATAAGCTATTGTTTTTGGAAACAGAAACAGTACCGGGCTGTACAAACCACAAAACCTTTACTACAAATTTATTTTCTAATTACCTTTGTATTAACAAGAATAGGTATTATGATTCTATAATGCTGTTCCGTCTTTATCATCACAGAAAAGGTAATAAAATTCAATTAGCGAGCATAGTTTTGTTATTTAGCGATCTACTAATAGATGTTCACTTAAGCATTGTCCAAACAACAATTACAAATTGTTTAAATTGTCTACCACTGCCAGCTATTCCATTGCGATATAAATTTAATACATCTTATGATGCCGAAAATATGTCAACCTTTTACGAAATTTATTCTTAGAATACGTTTATTGTCCAAGTACGATTACTTCATCCTGTGCAAAAATTTATATTTTAACAACGGTTTGTTCCCGTATTTTGTCAAAGTAAATACCGCTTTTCAATTTCTTAAAAATTTCATTAAAAAGCTCGTTTGAGTTATAATGATGTGTAATTATTAAACTTTTCAAATATATTTGTACACATTTGAGATTAATCAAGAAAAATTTCTGGAACTCCAAATTCAATTTACTTAGATACTTTTAAATCTCCGTTTAGCGTGTTTCGCTATTTTAAATAAAAATAAAAATCTCACTTAGAAATGTGGAGAAAGCTTAATGCGGTTTTGTTAATACTTCCATGGCTTAAAAATCGATATAGCTATTTACTTACCTTTACCTGGAAGTTAAGTTTGATATTCAAACTTAGCTTTGACTATACATGTTTAACATTAAGAATCGATAGTATTTAAATTTTAGTTTAGACAAAATTTATTCGCGATGTTTACTAACAAATTTACTGTTATTAGCATTCGCGGAAACCCAATTTTCTGAAAGCGCCAAGTTTTATAAACACATAAGTAAATTAATAATTAAGGGTGTTATTGGCATGAGCTTTATTAACGCAAACTAATTAATAACGTCAGCTTCTAATTAAATTTATAATGAAACTGGAAAGAAATAGTAATTAGATTTCATAATAAAATTTCATTGCAAAACTTAGTTGGTACAAATTTACACAATATGTAACTTTCATTAAGGGTTGTTATTCTACTTTACGTTCAAAATTAAATCGTAACCAAAATCCACGCGGTTGCAACTTGCGAGTGGCTGAAAGCTATAAAACTTTTAGAATTGTGGATTATCTACATTTACTAGGTTTATATGCTCAGCTGAATTTACACTAGACTCGGGGAAACAGTTTGTATTGTTCATGCGGTAAACATGAAATTTAAAACAAAGCTGAAGGGAAGAAGCAGTCTAGTTATTTAAATTTTTAGTATTTCTGCCGACATAGCCAACTTTATAAACATCTATCCCATAACGCGAAGATATTGACCTTTCTATCTTCTAATAATTCTTTATCTGGATGCCAGTTCGGTTTTAGGAAAAATTTGTCCACCGTAGATGCTATTATCTCGGTACTCATTAATATCTTTACCGGGCTAGAAAAAAAGAAAAAGGTCATTGGCATATTTTTTGACCTGTCCAGGGCATTTGAAACTGTAAACCACGAAATTTTAATCCAAAAACTATACAGATATGGTATTAGAGGAACCCCTGCTAACTGGATTAAATCATATCTCCCTAACCGCAGCCAGCAAGTGGTACTAAAAGGGGGTTGGAAGAAACTTCACAATTGCTAAAAATTTCAATGGGAGTCCCGCAAGGCAGCACTCTTGGTCCTCTTCTTTTTTTAATTTTTATAAACGACGTGATGTATTCATTCGAGGGACAAAAACTAACGTTATTCGCAGATGATACTTCTGTAATTATCCAAGAAGACCACATAGGTACATTGAGCAGTAAAGCAACGCAATCGGTGGATACCATGTACAAATATTGTAGTGACAACGGTGTTTCTCTAAACATCTCTAAAACAGACATGTTAGTTTTTTCATTTAGAGAACAAAAGTTTAGTGCATTAGTTCGTTCGCAATCAAAGTCCATACAACAAAACAACGTTGTAAAATTTTTCGGCTTGCAGCTCGATTGCAACCTCAAATGGCACGCTCACGCTAAACACACACAGTTCATGAGAACCAAACACGAATTACAATGAACACAAAGATACACTCACACAAAAACTTTCAGTATACACAAACAGATTGAGACGGTATAGGGAAGCGGCAAATAGAAAACGTCATAACACACAATTTAAATACAACGAAAAACTATTTTATAGATCACTAACACAACAAAACACTCAACAAAAATACTCATTACCCACATTAGAATCTCTAGAGCACTACTGGTCCGATTTGTGGTCCAAAAACATTGAACATAATATACATGCACCCTGGATCATTTCGGAAAGTACACGTACACAGCACATAATACCAATGCATGATACACAAATCACTTTAGAAGATATCACCAACTCCATCAAACACCTACACAACTGGAAAAGTCCAGGCATAGATAACATTCATAATTTTTGGTGGAAATATTTCACCTGTACACATATACACCTCGCACAACACTTCACAACAATATTAGATGCACCACACACTACACCACCATTCTTCACACAGGGAATCACTTATATGCTTCCAAAAGATAACAATACACACGATGCCTCTAAATATAGACCCATTACATGCCTTCCCACTATATATAAAATTCTAACATCATGCATTACACATAAAATATACACACACTGCACTAACAACAACATTTTATTTGAGGAACAAAAGGGTTGTACCAGGTATTCCAGAGGCTGTAAAGAACAGCTCATTATAGACTCTGTAATACTTGAACAATCTAGACTCAATAAAAGAAACATACACAGCTTACATTGACTACAAAGAAGCATTTGATTCAGTACCTCACTCTTGGTTACAAAAAATACTATCGCTGTACAAAATTAGCAACAACATCACACAATTTCTCACTCACATAATGTCATGTTGGAACACCACCCTAACACTTACACTAAATGATACCCAACTCATCACAAACACAATACAAATTAAGAGGGGCATCTTTCAGGGTGACTCCTTGAGCCCGCTTTGGTTTTGTCTTTCTCTTAATCCCCTTTCACACATGCTGAATAACACAAATTTTGGTTATAACTTAAAACACAATCACGAAATACATTACAACGTTACACATCTATTTTACATGGATGATCTTAAATTATACGCCTCTACAAGCACAAAACTCAACCATTTATTACATATCACTGAAACATTTTCACATGATATACACATGGAGTTTGGTATTGACAAATGCAAAACACAACACATCACTGCTGGTAAGAGAGAATTTGTGGATTTTGAGCTCGAACATGGTGACCATATAAGATCCATGGACGAGAATGAAACTTACAAGTATCTTGGTTTTCAGCAAAACACACACATAAAACATACACAAATAAAACGAAATCTAATCACACAATATTTACACAGATTACGCAGTATACTTAAAACACAACTACACGGTAGAAACACTGTCAAAGCTATTAACACATACGCTACACCGGCCCTTACTTATTCCTTTGGAATAATAAAGTGGACCAATACAGATTTAGAACAGGTACAGCGAAACACACGTACATTACTTACTAAACACCGAATACATAATCCACACGCCTCAACAGTAAGACTATACCTTCCTCGTTCACGAGGAGGTAGAGGCTTAACAGACATAGCCCTGTTACACCAAACACAAATACACAAATTACGAGAATAGTTTGATAACAAATCACACATTTCAGCGCTACACAAAACAGTCACACTTGCAGACAAATCTTACACACCCTTAAATATGAGTAATAGAAACATCACACCACCAATGAGTAGAGATACGTACATCACACATAACATACAAACTTGGACACAAAAGACTTTACACGGACGATATCCACAGGAGATTAACGAAGACTGTGTTGATATTATAGCAACGCATGCTTGGTTAACCAAATGTGATATTTTCCCAGAGTCAGAGGGTTTCATGTTTGCCATACAAGATCAGGTCATTTACACACGAAATTACAGAAAACACATAATTAAAGATAGGACAATTACACATGATCTTTGTAGACAATGTTCGCAAAGACCAGAAACCATACAACACATTATATCAGCATGTACACGTCTAGCACAAACAGAATACAAACACAGACACGATCAGGTAGCTAAGATAATACACCAAAAACTTGCCACAAAACATAACCTTTCTACTGATAACACACCCTATTACAAATATACACCGCAAGTTGTACTTGAAAACACCACACACAAACTATATTGGGATAGGACACTACTCACAGATAAAACTGTATATAACAATAGGCCAGATATAACACTTATAGATAAAACACAAAAAATCATATACATAATAGATATTGCCGTTCCCAACACAAACAATTTAGCCAATACACACGCAGAGAAACATCGCAAATACACTGATATAGCTCAGGAACTTAAAACGCAATGGAGAATGGGAACTGCTCTTACAGTACCCATTGTTCTTAGTGCAACCGGAGTTATACCAAAAACAATACATCACAGTTTGCACATTTTAGGGTTAGATAAGAACATATACATACAATTACAAAAGGCAGTCATTATCAACACTTGCCACATAGTTAGAAAATTTCTAAACATAACGGAAGATACCGCACATCACTCAGAACCACATCACACACTTTCAACTAATACCATTCAAACACAAAATGAAACACAACACTCAATCCTCCCTTCACAAATTGAAACTCTGTTACATACACAACATAACATTATAGAAAGTCCATTACCAACACACAACACTTCAACAATCACTCATGTAACACCTCTAACTCGTTCTCATGCACTCAAACGTAAACACACAATATACTCACAGTATCAGAATTCGCAATTAACACAAAACACAAACAACACATTACCCACTCGAGTGCAACCTATGCGTCGAGCTAAACAACAAAAAACGCTTACACAATAACCATAACACTTTTTCAAAACATACATATTATGTTCATTTTTTCTTTTCTATAAAAAGTCACTAAGTCACGAATAAGTGACGCCAACGGAGAAGCCTAGGAATATAGGGTCTCTTTTTGTTATTGATGCGCGACGCTGCGTTCATGTTAATGCCTTCGCGGAAAGAGGGTCGTTATTATTATTATTATTATTATTATTATATTAAAAAATTACTTGGAACAGAACGTACATACAGTTGATAGTCCGGGAGCCGGCAACCTTTTTTGAAATCAATTAATAAACTTTTTATACTTCGTGAGCGGCTTTATTTTAACGAGACGGTAAACTTTTTCCTCTGCGAAAACGTTCGCAAATGGGTCCTACGGGGGTGTGCAGGGAAAACACGTTGATTTGGAAATTACAAAAAATGGATGAATGTCATGGGAAAACGGCCCAATTAATTTGTGGGACAAAGTGGACATTTAATTATGCAAATATTTACTAAGCTACAGAAAAAAATCAGCTTGATATTCATTATTTTTGTTAATGTAGTAATACCTACATGTCTTCAGATGAGGACACTCTTGATGGACTCATTTTTGTTGTAGGACAAATCTTATTTTGAATTACTTACAAAAAAACTTCACAGTTAGCTAAAAAATTAAGTGATATTAATAAATTTTTTGTAATTACCACATCAACGTGTTTTACCCCTGCACACCCCGTAGGACCCATTTGCGAAAATTTTCGCAAAGGAAATAGCTAGGCGTCTCGTTAAAATAAAGCCGCTCATAAAGTATAAAAAGTATATTAATTGATTGCAAAAAAGATTGCCGGCTCCCGGACCATGACTTTACTAACTCTTCAATTTGTTATTGTGAATTAATCGCACCGTAAACACAAATTTAACAGTGATAATACCATAAACTGCAATATTTTATTCAATGAGGAACTGGGTGGCCAATAAGCGTGTCGCATAGTTGGGCCGTTGAACTTTATATATTTTGAAAAAACGATAGCAACTTAGTTTCCATGGTTATCGCAGTGTGTCTGTATACACGAGCTAAAATGACCTCTGCAACAAATTTTCACACCAGTGTCTACTTCTTTACTAAAACTTATTCTGCAGGAAAACAATAAGGAAATGCAACATTTTACCGAATTAGTTGTATTGACGGAATTCAAACTTAAATGAGACTATTAACACCGTCTTTCTTGTAGCAACAATGAAAACTGATCTTCTCTTGTCAGTAACTTGATGTCATTATTTTGAACAGTTCAGTAAGTTGATGTCAATGAAATGACTATTAAAGAACCCAAACTACATATTAATGCAAACCTGTACAATGAAGGTCTCCATCAAGCAATAAGAAGAAAATTTACAGTAATACTTTTACGTGGTGTCATTTTGCTCCACGATAATGCTGGGGTTCATGTCGTCAGCTCAGCAAGAGAAAATCTGAAAAAATAAAATGGAGGATTTTAGATCCAAGCAGGGCCCCCTCGGCTTACGCCACTGCTCGGCAAACCCACGTATTTGTTGGAATTAAACCGCGCTATTTCGTAATTAACAAAGAGGTTCAGAACTTGATATATGTAGCGATCTAGAGATAATAATTATTGTAATGTATGAATACAGTGAAAGACAAAATTCCAAGTACACAAGTAGTCCAGCCAATTTATCATAATTCTTTGCAAAAGATCCGGTATTTATTATTCTTGGGTATGTTGTACAGACTCGTACCACTAGTAAAAACCCAAGTTTGAAGAATCCGAGACCCTGTCGAAGCAGAGTTACAGCTAAAAAACTTTTCCGACTTTTTTCAGTTTTTTATCTATATCTCCTTTCCTGTACATCTGAAAGAAAAACTGATTATTATACAAGACCATTTTAAGTGATACACGCGAATATCTCGAAAAGGAGAATTTTTTTCAAAAAATGTTTCAGATGAAAGTTTTGTGGCTTTGAAGGGGAAAGATGATGACATTATCAATTTAATTGTAGATGGCGCCACTTTAGAGATTTCATCATGGCGGCCATTTTTTTAAATGGGAGTTGATTTTTCTTTTCAAATAAAAGTTGTAGCTGGCAATAAGACGAATACAATGGTTTTTTGTAATCGGATGATTTTTCACTGAGTTACGGTGTTCCAAAGTTTATAAATTAAGTAAAAGTTTCCACAATTCCACCTCCCGTAGTGTACGTATTTTGTAACTCCACACCACTCTACATTTCTCTCCCCTCTCTGTGTTGTTCCTATCCGTTATCTGGACCGATTCTGTTTGATAGTCAACCAGGTCCAGGCTGACTGATACGCATTTTCCCCTGCTTAGCATTACCCAGGATGAACGACGTGGACGTGACGGGGTTTTCATCCCTTTGCTTTGGGGTACTTGATTAGCGTGAGTCCCCTTGCCTCTTACTATTCGGAGTACTTGATTAGTGCGAGAGGTGCAGAATTACAAAATACGTATACTATGGGGGGTGGAAACTTTACTTAATTTATACATTTTGGAACACCGTGCCTCACTGAAAAATGATCCCATGAAAAAAAACAAAAAACTGTTGTATTCGTCTTATTGCCAGCTACAACTTTCATTTGGAAAGAAAAATCAACTCCCATTTAAAAAAATGGCCGCCATGATGATATCTCTAAAGTGGCGGCATCTACAATTAAATTGATAATGTCATCATCTTTCCCCCTCAAAGCCACAAAACTTTTGTGTGCAACATTTTTTGAAAAAAATCTCCTTTTCGAGATATTCGCGTGTATCACTTAAAATGGTCTACCCTGTATGGGCTATAGATTTCTAATTACAGTGCATCGAAAATACGATAATTTGGAAGAAATCCACATTTTACAAGAGAAGTTTATGCGTTTATTGGATATTCATAAATAAATATTATTAACAAAAAATAGTAATCTTTAAACGAAATCCTGCATGTGCACAGCTTTTAATGCAGCCTCCAACAATGTGACATTTGGCGCAAATATTAGGTACATATGCCGTAGTAGATGGGAGGTGTTTCCTTCACAAAGAAGTCTGGCATCGCAAGGGCTTGGTCGGCTTAATCAACACGAGGTATGTTTACGTACAAAAACATATTGGTGGTAATGTTACCCAGTGGATGCAGCCCAAAAAAATACCAACTGTGCTGAACGCGCGCGTCGGTCCTCTGTACAATTTTGTGCAAACACAATCTGATTACGCAGCAATCATCCCAGTGCCACAAGAGAAATTTCTTACCAATGAGGGTAACAAACAATGTCTCATAGCAATGCTATACATATAATGCATTTGAACAGGTAAAGCACGTGGTGGAAGATGCAGATGTTGGTATGGTTGACACAGCAATTTCTTCAAGTCATCATTATTGGCGAAGATATCGCTTCTCACTGGCTTGTAGCCACAAGTGTGAACAATGTGTGTCTAAACAAGGGTGGAAGAGGGTGTTGTATACTCTAGTTCCTACTTTAAATTAATATGATTCATTAATAAATCCACTAGGGATTGTTCTTTTCCTGCATGCTGTTACTGGATGTGAACACCACGTTAGGAACTTTTGGGGAAAGTAAAATAAAGGGCTGTACCACTCTACAGAATAATATTCAGCTTAAAGAATTAGTTTCAGTATTTGCAAAACAAAACTCATCTCCTTACGACATTGCCATTGCAAGAGAGGAGTTCGTTTGGATGTGATATGGACAAATAAAATTTGGATAACCTCCGTCCGTTATCAACAATTTAGAAAGAGTGCTGCAACGAGCAAAATAAATCTTGCACGAGTGCCCCCAATACACGACGCTGACAGATTCCACCCCTATCGTACATGTACCACACAGTTCAAAAGTGGTTAGGTTTTGGAATAAACCCTTTAGACTGGGGTTGGATGCGCACTGAACAAGGACTAGCTCCATTTCATAAAAGTAAAAACCCTGCACCTCAATACCTCAAGCCTTTGTACCTTCTACTTTGAAGAATCATGTCAGAACGCTTGTACTGATGATTTGGAAGACAGTGGAGAAGATGAGGATGTGGATGCCGTCACAGACACCAGTCCCCTTCACACTCTTCTTACTTTTTTGAGTGGCGCACAGATTTTCCAGTGCCAGGGCCTTCAAAAAAACCTAAATTGCAAATACAAAAAGATGACTATGTTTTGTTAATAATATTTATTTATGAATATCCAATAAACGCCAAAATTTTTCTTGTAAAATGTGTATTTCTTGTATTTCCAAATTATCGTATTTTCGATGCTCTGTAATTAGAAAACTATAGCCCGTAGAGAAAAATCTGTATACATAAAATGTTAGTAAATTTTCTCCTCTACAAAATTGGCAATAATCATTTTTTCTCTCAGATGCACAGGAAAGAAGATATAGATAAAAAACTGAAGAAAGTGGGAAAATTTCAATGTTTTTTTAGCTATAATAACTCTGTTTCCACAGGTCTCGCATTCTGCGAACTTTTGTATAAATTGACTGGACTAAAGTCATTTGCATTGCCATTATTCACCCTCTCATTTGGTCTTTGCGTTATTCATTTGTAAGTTGGTATCGGGTGAATAACCTAGTGTATTATTACAAGATTTTTTTTGAGTTTCTATTGGTGCCAAGTAAATGAATGTTGTAAATTGCAACATTTGTTCAACCATGTCTCCCGAGTGTATTATTTATGAAAGATGGTTGTTAGATGAAACATCTCGGACTGTAGTTAAACTAAAGGGGGTGAATTCTTTCATTAGATCAAATAAAAAGTGAGGGAATGGAAAGACGGTTTTGATTAAAAGGTCTACGGAACTTTAGGTTCATGTAAAACGGTATACTAACGAAAAATTGATTGCTGCTTTTAGTCAGAGGAGGAAAGAAGGTGATAATGGGGCTGAATTACGTTCCTAGCCCCAAATTCTCCTTTAAAACTCACTGTTTTGTATGCGGTGAGGAGGTATCACCAGATTACGCCGTCCAGGAGTTGAAAAAGTGGATTAATAAATGTAATCCTGTGTTCCGTTAAAGACACACATTAAGACTGGTGAGAGAGAAATATGATGACCACGGAGCATTTATGGGTCGTATAGACGCAGCGCATGATTTGTCAGTAGATGCCCAATACCATTTCATTTGCATGACATTTTTTATTAACCTAAATTAGGTCGGCAAACAAATCGTGGAAAACCCAGAGATGATATGAAGGAGCAATGTAACCAATTTTCTCGTTCCTTGAAAACCGTGCTGAGAAATGTCAATGGACGAACTGATGAATCAGATTGATGACATTCGTCTTCACCCAAGAACAGTGGAAGCATGACTTATTGAAGAGTATAGAAGAGTATAGAAATGAAAGAAGAAGACTATCCCCTACTTTGTTTGTTTCAAGAGTACAGGGCACAAGATTGTTACAAACTCTTGGTATGAGGAGAGGTTGCCGTATCCCATGAAGAAAGAGTAAAAATTATTAAAACAACAGCTGATGTACTCATTGATGATGCACGATCTAAAGTTGTACGACACGTCCTCGTACCCCCAGCCGATACATTATTGGAAGGCCGTGAGGATCTCATTCCAGCATCTCTTATAGCGATGACCAAGAAGAAATGGAACATCAAAAATGGAGGAAGACGTCACTTCCACTAGCCTACTGCTTACTTACTCTGCTGGGGTCGCAGTGTTTATGTACAGAAAAAAAAGCTACGTCGCGTTTAATTTCTTTTATTTAAAAAATGTCCAAGAAGTTTTGATCTGACAAAAGCAATTGTAGTTTTTTGACACAAACCCATAATTTGTAAATAGTAAGATGTCTTTGAATCATCATTCTAAATCCACGTGACAGCCATAATTTATTCTCCCATATGACTGTTTTTGTGATATTAACTCATAAAGCTGAAGATTTGAGTAATTGCTAATCGATCGAGGTGGTGGGTAATACTGAAAAACATGAATCAAAATTTAATATTTCATTAGTAGAAGAAGTTATGTAGATCTTCTTCAACCCCTACTTTTGAATCCAGACACTATAACGGCGAAGGAGATCTTAAAAATTAAAATGCCAGTGGTTCCAAACGTACTGTAGCAGTAGGAAAGTAAATGTACATCTTTACCCTCATACGCTACTCACATACTAACTAACAGCATGAACATAATTGACACCCGTGTTAACATAATTGTCACAAGAAATTAAGGTGCAACTGATCCTAGTGGACCCACTTTTTTTTATTAGACGTCGGAGAATGGGTGGGGCGAAAGTATGGAGCGATGGACATTTGGTTGACACGGGCTTTTAGTAGGCATGAATGAAGGAGTTACAGGTTCAAGAAAAAAAGGACGACCGAATGTAGACATTGTGGGGAAACGGAAGATACGGGCGAGCATACGCTCTTTCAGTGCCTCAGGTGGCATATGGACAGGATTGGGGGAGAAATAGAGGTGGGTTGCGCGCTGACACCGGAGACCGTGGTAGAGAAATGCTAAACGAAGAGGGGAAATGTCACACTATTGTGGGCATGATACGGACCATTATGAAAAAGGAGGAAGAGGAAGGAGCAGAAGAGCAAGGAGACTATAACGGAATGGTCTCCTGCTCCGAAGTAATGCCAGAGGGCGGTTCCGGGACAGGCTTAGACGGTGAAGAGGGGGGCTTTAGCTCTAGAGATCAGGGAACCCTACACTCCTGGACGTGATTCATAACAAACGTGGAGGGTCTAGTAACAGATTTCCCCTTCACCAAAAAGACCCACTTATGAGAGAACTATGCGAAACACCCGGGTGAAAGGTAAACATGCTAACCTATTAATCAATTTTTTCAAAAGCCGCCTTTTTCCATTCGCGGCCCTTCTGAAATTAAACATAAGATTCAAAATAACATACAAGCAAAAGTAATGAAAACTTTATTCCAATTAATTTATATTTAAAACGCTTATCAACGAGTTGAACTGATAAGAAGGAGTATACGTACATCAGAAATCAAGAAGTTTCATGATTATTGACAAGAATGGAATACAATGACTGCAACAAAGTTGACCCGAAAACATGCTGATGATAGGTGCTGCAACAAACATACTGTAGATTTTCAGGAGATTTTAACTGCTGAGGGAAACTGATATAACTTTTGTTTTTGAAAAATTTCAAAAGTAAACCTTCGGTTATGATCAAAAAATAAATTTATGAGCTTTTTAATATGGACCTTAGTTTGAACATATAGGGAACGTAACGCTACAGTTAACAGTACTGCCGCTATGAATTTTTTATGTTATGACACTATGTGGCCCAGCAACGTGCCCTGCTGCTTGGACGGACGTTCTATGGTTAAACGAAGTGTTGTGTTGAATACAACTTACATTGCAATTGTATAGGCCTGTAGGCGCATAATTAGAACATAATGGGTTAAAAAATCCATGTTACTTTTAGATTTCACTATAGAATATTAAAACTTTCCGTTACTTTACTGTTTTTTGAACATGTTTACACCCAAAAAGGTGTCTTTGAATAGTTTTCTTTTCCCACATAGAAAATTATTGTTTAGACGCCCTTCATTAAATTATTAACTACCAATATGAACTTAACAAATTTTAGAATAAGGGACAAAAATCCTACAGTTTAGTTTACCGTAATGCAGCATAGCGAATAAAGCAATTTATTATTCATAAAAACAACATGGATGATATACTTAGAAATATTATACGAAATAATAGCACAAACCTGACACAAGACACAAGATCCGTCATATCAGACTCAAACCGTCGCAATCTTTGTAACAATACAATTATAAGCATCAATTTCTTTGTTGTTAATAAATTTATCAAATCCGACTTCAGCTTGACATTCAGGTATAATCTTTGCAAGGACTTCTTCCCTTTCTTCTAATGGATAAGTTGTTGTATCCTTACCAAAGTATGAATATACGTCATCACGAACCCAGTCGTTAAACTTATCGTAATTAATTTCCCCATCCGTGTTTGTAATTTGCCTCTCTTGCATCCAACATACCATATAATCATTGATTAACTTATCATTAACGTCGGTTATCTCGAGCGTTGTACTATCAAACCAGCCATCGAAGAGCTCCTTGGAGATTTTTAGCTTTTGGCTGCATATAACATCACTTGAGTCAAAGAATTCGCACTAATAAAGTAGATGTGAACTTTAGTGTTTAGTAAAAAAGGTTATATGGGTACCTGTGTCAGCTGCGTGAAGGCTGTAACAATAACGATGGCCAGTTCGGTCTTCATTGTGGAGTGTCAAATTTTCTCACAGGTCGTCATTTAAACGGTTGCATATTTCTTACGCAACACGCATAATGACAATGTATTTGAATTAATGTTGTTATTTAGAAACTAAGGGCCTTGAAATCAGTTATTGTCAGATACCTCGTGATATCCTTTTTTCTACGTTTTGACCTTTAAAAATAAATCTTTTTCTGCTGTGCGATGGATCCTTTAAATGGAATTAAAGAAAGATTGGGATGAAAAAGTAACATTAATTCATTAATGACATTGGGATTATGTAAGCATTCGTTAGTCTCGTGGGAATCGGGAATGATAACATTTACTTAATTATTATTATTCTAGTACCAAAACAACAGAATAATTATTAAAGTCGGTTTCATCCTCACCTTTGCCATGTTGTGTAATTATTACATGTTTCAATGTCAAATGATATACCCAATGGAAAAGAATGGACACTACTGTGTAAATCTAATGGTTTTATGTTGAGGCATTTGACTAGATCAAACTTATATTGTTAAATGTAAATTAATATTTATAGCTTTGATTATGAAGTGATGAACAATATTGATCGCAGTTGATGAACATGAATACCGAATTGTAAAAATTTAAATATTATATTAAAATAATAACAAGTAATTCTACCGAAGTCTATATTTCTTAATGGAGTTCCATAATGGAAGTCTACTTTCAACTAAACATGAAGATTTCAGTTTGCTAACATGAATACTAGGCGACTAAAAACTTTCACTGAGTGTATAGGCAACACATCAAAAGATTTGACCCTAATCTATGGAAAAACAGTACTATTTATTTATATTTTTATTTTATTCGATAAAATTTGATCGAAGATGCCAAAATTATACAGATTTGGAAAGGTTTTATTAAAAAAATAGTGTTCCATCACACTTTCTCTAAATGCGGTTGTAGCAGCTAATATTTCAGAATGTCGTGTTACTCTACAAAAAAGAAACTAAGTGATTAATTTTATACCGAGTGTTTAAAATGAGAATTCAAAATTTGTGAACTTTAAATAGAATTTATACGAATATTTTAAATGGAACATCCTGTATTTTTATGTACCATCAGATTCTCGAAAAAAAACCTATTCAACGGTGTATCATTCCAGGTATTATTTTTCACTTTTGTTATCTAATATCTACCGTTTTTAAAATTCCACGTAAAAAAAATTTGTTAAAAGTAATTTTTGTTTAATTATTATTACAAAATACCGTTTAAATAGTTGGTATCAACGCAAAAGAACAAATCTCAAGTCCATTAATTTAAAATAATGTGGCTCAGCGCCTATTCTAAAATGCAGAAAATCTAACGGAGGGTTGAACTACAACAGCCATTTACATTATTGGAATACTTTTACGACATCGAGTGCAAAAGAAATGACATGGATACGTAATTAGTAAAGTTCGAAACATGATCGCGTACAGTTTAAAACTGCTTAAAAATGATATACCGGAAGTAACGGTCATCTGGATGATTCCGACCGATAAAATGGAATTGAAGTACCGTAATCAATGGGAATGCAAAGAGGTTTAGTGAAATTCTTCTCGACAAGGTTACGGCATTGCTAGTCGTCTCAACACTCACTACCACTCCTTATGAGATACTAGTAAGAAGGTGATTGTCCTTCACGATGGGATTTTTGTCTCTGTATCACATGAAAATTGTGAATATAAACACTGTACCACTAGATAGAGGGTTTGAATAAATTGATGGTGGAGCAGCAAAAGAAAATTTAAGGGTGAAATTTTCAAAATGAACAAGTAAACCAAGATCAAGTTAAGAAAGAGCAAAATATAGATGATGCAACGAAAAGAGTCAACGAAAGAAAAGAAAAACATGTAACTAAAAAGACACTAACAAGAAATGGAAGGGTTAGCGAAAGACCATAGTATTGGTAACTTACGAAAAAGCTCTAAACGCAAACTGATGAAATAAATTACTGAAAGAGATTGTTAGGGGATAGTTTATAGTTCAGATGCAAAAGCAAAAAGCTTTGAAGAATTAAAGGATGCTCAAAATGAAGGATGAAGGGACCTACAAATCTAGGTTAGTGGTGGTTTGTGGATGTGGACAAGAGTATGGAACAAATTATACATCATTATTTAGTCCCGTTCTGAGAATAACCTGGTTGCTTAGTCCTATATTTCAGTTTTGGCACAGCTTCCAGTATTTTATAACCTATCCGTTTTCTTAGGTCGCTTACTAACATTTCTGTAAGGCATGTATGATGTGATCTATTTTTCCGTTTAAAAGCTTAGTACT
Source organism: Pyrocoelia pectoralis (assembly GCA_036250285.1). Taxonomy (NCBI): domain Eukaryota; kingdom Metazoa; phylum Arthropoda; class Insecta; order Coleoptera; family Lampyridae; genus Pyrocoelia; species Pyrocoelia pectoralis. The sequence continues at coordinate 33,808,024 of CM070077.1, forward strand.
TGCTCTATAGCTTTCATGGAGCTCACACAGAATTTTTGGGATTCTGCTGTTATGATGGTGGTGTCAGCGAAGTATCAAATTTTCTTTTTTTAATGTTTTTCTTTCGTATCCATTCAGTTTCTCTTGCAAGCTCTTCTTCTTCAGTGCAGCATACGGCTGGTTCGTATTTCTTATCCTTTTCGCTATCCACTCCAGTCTTTTTTCTAGTTCGGTATATTTGTTACTAATTTCTTCACTTGCCTTTTGCAAATTGTTCTATCTGGAATTGTAGATGGTTCATCATTATTAAATACCTGATTTCTCTCTGATTCCGCTGGTTTCCAGGCATCATACAATTCCTGCTCATTTTGAGTTCTTGCACAGTTTTCATCAAATAGAGCTGGATTTGTTCGTATTAGGTCCGCCTCTGTCGGCGTTGTTGTTGCCTGATAATAAGGCATTGTTTTATTCTAAAAATTATTATTTTTAGATTTTTAACACTTTTATTCACTTCTGGTTCTTTAACGCGATCCACCTCGGCCGCCCGATATCGCTCGCGCGAGACGATACCCTGCACATGCGTGACTTTGATAATTTAGAACGTTCCGGGCACTTGTGTATCGTCCGAACGTCTAAATTCGAATGACTTAATATATCATGAAGGTAAATTGAAAATTAAAACATTCAATTATTTATTCTACAAAGTTACCATTAAGATTCGTTAAATGAAGTTATTTTATTTATTTACCTAGCAAACAAACATATAAAATATACATACAACATATATAAAATTCAAGTAAATACCCCTACATATACATATGCTTTTTATATATCAAGTATGTACCTAAGTATTCTTTAATAAAGTTATATAAACCGTATGTCACATATTACGTATATTTTACATAATGGTATAGAAACTTACGGATATTCTATATACATAAATTCATATAATATATACATACAGATATATAATTACATATTACTTATGAAATTCATCTGCAGTCATATTTACATGATTAGATTTACGTACGTTATATGTTAAATATTATATGTACGAAGTATTACATATTTTTTATGTATGCCTTCTGTAAATATAATTAGAAATTATCATTACATATTATATTATATTGTCGACAATAAAAGTACGCTTCTATTTGCGCCACATAAGTAATCGAACGCGCGTGTTTTCTACAAGGCCGAAAATTGTAGTGCACGTACCTTTAATATTAGATCCGTATCGACTAAAATGCGTCTAATTTATATAGAAAATAAATAATATAAAATAAATTAAATCCTGGTCATTTTTAACATAAAGTTAAAGATAGGTATAATCGCATTGAATAAGACTTCACTAAACGATATAATCAAAAAAAATTTAAACTAGTAACGTGAAACAGCGCAAAGTTACGAAGCACGAAATAAAAAAGGAGTGTCTCAGATTAGCGCAGTGGTACAATGTCGGATACAAAGAAAATACATGTCGGATTTCGGAATTTGCAACGCCCACCCTCAAAGGTTCGAATCCGGTTTCAAGCAAGTATATTATCATAATAAACTGTCGGCTTTCAGTTCAGGTAAAAACGGGTTCGTGCAAGAATTAAGTTAAATATAATTAAAAGTACTGCTGCACGTAAAAATGTAGTTTTTCCATTTTTTTGTATGGAACTGCCTAAATAATTTTTTACATTGATAATTAATAATTACATTATGCTCGAGTAGCTGCCATTTGCTCATCGCAACACTTTTACAACTAATATTTTTTATGTAGACATATATACATAAAACGTATATAAATTCATGTGCTACAGATATACAAGAATTTACATCTAATAGACATATACAGTGCGGTCCAAAGGTATGGAATAAATTCATTTTCAGCGTTATTATGTAATTTTGGGAAAAAACCTGAAACACGTCGATTTTTATTTATAATTTACCATTTTTTCGTATGAAAGTCTTACCACCCTCTTGCACCCCCTCGGAGGTATGAGTAACCCTTAAAAAAATTTAAATACGAACGGGTGGCTTGTGGCACCTTGTTTGAAAGGGATTTTAACTCTCTATTCAGCAATATAAAAATTTTTAAATTTGGTATACTCGTAACTCAGAAATTGAGTTTTGAAAAAGAAATAGTTCACCAACATCCGTTTGAGTTCTTGTTCTATTACCATATCCAATCATAATTAAAATGTCTATTCTCTGTGTTTCTGTTAACTGAGCCATGATTTATTTACTGAAATGCACACACAAACAAAATTTGGCAATACTCAAGCGTCTGTCAAAAATAACTACAAATTCTACTAGTTAGATTTTTTGTTATTTTTTGTTAAACGCTTTTTTCCTCAACAGAATCAGAACAAATAAAAAAATACATGATTATCATTTCAAATTAAACAGATAATTTTATGATCGCCTTTACTTATTTTTCAAAAAGTGACTGGTGGTCACTTTGAACATTTAATCTAAAAATACACTATTTCTTTTTCAAAACTCAATTTCTGAGTTACAAGTGTACCAAATTTAAAAATTTTTATATTACTGAATAGAGATTTAAAATCCCTTTCAAACAAGGTGCCGCAAGCCCCCCGTTCGTATTTAAATTTTTTTAAGGGTTGCTCATACCTCCGAGGGGGTGCAAGAGGGTGGTAAGACTTTCATACGAGAAAATGGTAAATTATAAATAGAAATCGACGTGTTTCAGGTTTTTTCCCAAAATTACATAATAACGCTAAAAATGAATTTATTCCATACCTTTGGACCGCACTGTATATTATATGCCAAATTGCTGACATCCTGACATTCATTATCTCATATTTATCTATAGTTTTTATGTAATTCTAACAAGCTCTTACATAATTTGTATGTATTTTATATATATAAATGTGTTTGTTGGGTAGTAATATTAATTAAACGATTTTAAGTTTATTTTTTTTATTAAATTAATACCTTTCAACAATTTCAAAGCATCACGGATTTTTGAGAAAGTGGAAATTTTTATTTAACTAAATATTTACTTTCTGAAAAATTCAAAGTAAAAATAAGTAACGTCAGTCGATTCAGAATTTTTGTCTCTACAGTAAAGTTAAGCCCGTCTTACATGGTCACATTTCTACATGTATTTCTACATGTATTCTTACATGAATTTTTACATGTAAAATATTCTGTGTTAAGTTTAAGTACATGTTGAAATATTACCATGTAAAACAGAGATACATGTAATACATGTAGAAATTTGACCACATAAGACGGGCTTTAAATAGACTTTTTGTAATCATTAGGGAAGCAAATAATCGAATATTAAGATTTTTATGTTGAAATCTCTATGGTGCATCACAATTCTACACCCGGTATATGATCTAAGAACAAGAGACGAGACAGGGTTGCCGGATTTACAACTTTAAAAATATACAAATGCGTTTCATCCAAAGCGAAACAAGAGATGTGGCAATTGTAATCTTTGGTGAACTTAGGATGTGGATTGATGTTTGGCGAGGCATCAGTAACGTCACTGAGTGCTTTATCCTTCTTGCCTATACATATGATCGATTGTGAGATAATAGAGAAGTGTTGGAGAAAATAACTCGTCCAAGCTAGAAGGGATAACAAATATTTGCATCTTGTTGAGAATAGAATTATAGCAGACAGTAACGATGGCGGTTTTTGCGATGGAAACTTGGAATTTAGGTGTAGAAATAAGACATTATACATAATATCAACGCAGAAACATAATTTTCCAGCGTATGGAGAATGTTACACACTTCAGTTTACTCGATCTCAACATTGTCTAGAGAACTTCATAGTTTAAATTTTACATTCTTAGTTTACATGTAACTTTCTTTTGTACGTTGTTAAGCACTGCTTCTTTTTTCTCTCTTTTCTCCTCTTTCAAGAAAACTGTACTGCTTCAATTCCATTTATGAAGAATTGTCCTATAATTAAGTGCAATTACTAGGTGATAAGGTTGTTCCTATAATTAAAAAAATCTTCACTTACAGTTAATAAACCTTCTAGAATTTGAAGTTATTAATAATAAATTTCAAGACCTATTTTTAGCCGGTAATTTTGTTAACAAGACTAATTGAAAATGTAAGGAAAATGTAATTATAATTCCTTTTACAGTCTATTATAATTAACTATGATGAAGGTTGACATTTCACACTTTGAATAAATTAATTTTAACAATTTAAGAATTTTAAGCACCTTATACCTACCTATAATAAATTTGAATTTTTTCCGCGAATAAAAAATAATTATGTTCGTTCGACCGCTTAAATATAATCCAAGTATGCAAGTTTGCAATCACGAAAGGTGGCTCTATACACGTACGAAATATAAGTGTACAGCCATTAAAAGGTTTTTGTAAGGTTTAATTGAGGTACCTACTCAATTTCCTTTCTTTTTACAAGATGAATACAGCTCAGAAAGAAACGTAAGTACTAGAATTGAGCACCATAATTCTTTCGGCGTCATTTCCCTTAGAAATCTAACCTTTAATGAACAACCCACTCTCGAACATGACTTTATTACATTCCTTAAACAGGCAAAATTAATTTGAGATATTATTACCATTTTCTTGGAACTTTATGAAAAATTAATTTAACGAGGTTGTTGGTGTAATTTACAGTTACGGTTTGAGCTATTCCCATTACAACAAAAAGCACAAGATCCTCACTTTGATGCTGCAGAAACTTCCCAATTACCGTTTCAGCTACAGGCTTTAATTATTGCTAACGTCAAAATTCGACTTAACTGGCAGATTCGATTTCACGTATAATGAGAAATTTATTTACGAGTTTTTTTTTCTCGAACTAATTAATGTTAAAAATGTTTCTTTGACGTATTGTTTTACCTAACGTTGAATTTGATTTGATGCATTAATATATTTACTTTGAATTTATGAATGTTTTTATTTTATTTTGCGTGTTTAATTGAGTACTGCTGATTAGAAAAAATTCGTTTCTGTGCTGTAATATTCATTTATCCATTTAAATTATAATATGTATTTTATTCAAAATTTATAGAAAAAGTAACAGAATTGTATATAAAAATGCGAATTTGATCAATACTTTGAAAAATTTCCGTTGTTTAGGATTCTTATTACCCATAAACTGATGGATATTTCATGAATGCAACCAATTTCTGATGTCAGTTGGTAGTAATGCTATTCTTTCTGATTGAAGAAATATGGAGTATTATCGTCTTGGTTCTACTATAGGAGGCCTTGCTTGGTTACAATGTGTCATAATGTAACACATTCATATTTCCCTAGGTAAATATAAAGCTCTTCATATTTCCCTAGGGAAATCTTGAAAGAGTCCCCAGAAAACGTAACGAAAGATTGTGATGACTGGGTTCCATACGACGCTGCAGATGCCCCCTCCACACCAACTATCATCTTTACTATCTTATTTTTTTAGGGAATCCTATCAGCCAGATACCCTTTCACCTTTCCACCCACCATGTCTCTTTAGCGTATAGTCATCGAGCCTGCCGCATCGGCTACCAAAGTTGCCTATGTTCGTCGTCCGTAATGGCGGGTATACGTTTTCGTATTCAGCAACCTTACTTGGAATCGTTCCGAAGGTATTTTTCCCGACAGGCTAAAGAGTGTACTTTTTATCTCGATAAGCCACAAAGAACCAAAGAACTCCTGGCGGACGCAACGCCGTATATTCTCTCACGAATCGAGCAGCACCCAGATTTTCTTCATCAATAATTATAAATTTTCTGATCAGATCGTTCTTCACCGACCGGCGACGATCTTCAATATCCGAAGAGAGCATATTCGCCAACTAATTTGTTCAGCAGGCACCAAAAATGTCCATAATTAAAGAGACCTGCAAAATGAGAGATGTAAACAATTCAATCACAATGATATCTTTACCTTATACATCAGAAAAAGTCATTAGAAACTTCTCATAAGAATTTGTTCAGCTGCTCTCGGATCAGCACCTCCGATTTTTTGGGAACGTACCCTTCATTATCATTGTTCACAAATGCCTCCACTTCATCAAACATTTTTATACACACTTTTCGAGTTCAGCATCGACAACTTCGGCCACAACGTATTTGCTGAATATTTCTGCGACTATGGATAGAAAGACTCCTGCACTGAAACGTCAAATGTAACGAGAAACCGTCACAACATTCCAAATATTCAAAAAACGCCAGCATAATGTCCTCGTCGACACCGCACATACGCAAAGCTACGAGAGTCGATCCAGAAATAAGGTTCATTCCATCAATTTTACAAATAGACAACATTGTTTATTCTCACAGAAATTTGCACCGTTGGAAAGAAGAAAATTTGCTCTAGCATTTTTGTAGACGATGCTACAATTTCCCAATGTCGTAGAGCTCCACCGCAAACCCATTGAGGAAGCGTTTCATCCTTTGACGTCGTCGTCGCTCCGTCATCTCCAGGCGCGAGGTCGGAACCGAAAGTGTGTCAAAAGTTCCTTGATTTGACGAGAGAAGTAAGGTCGGGTGTTGTCGTGAAGCAGCGTTACAGCGGCTATCAGTCGTCCTTGCCGGCAGTTTTGGATAGCTCGACTCAATTTTCTTGCTGCAGAATAACTAACTGAGTTGATTGTTGTCCACGTTCCATGAAATCGATCCCAAAACAGTGGCCAAGACTTTGCCAGCAGAAGAAGTTTGTTTGAATTTCTTTGCGATTGGTGACTCTGAGTGACGCTACTGTTTGGATTTTTGTTTCGTTTCGGGTGTGAAATGAAACACCCACGTTTCGTCTCCCGTACCAATGAAGTCCAACAATGACACTTTTGCAGAAACTGGTGAGCACAGTGAAGGCGTTTCTCCTTGTGTTCTGATGTCAATAGCCGCGGCAACCATCGCGCACAACAGACTTGTGATACCCCAATATTTCAGTCAAAGCTCTTTCCACTGTTCCGTAAGAACTCCCAGGAATCCTAGCAATAAGTTTACGGACGGTGATCCTCCTACCCACAAGTATATACTTTAAAAGCTGTTGTTTTCTCTTATATGTATAGGTACCCTCTTTCTTTATTCACTGAGGATTCCATGTTGGGGCAGCAATTGATATCTACAGGTAAGATCTATTTGTCAGCCCTTCAAGCTAAGTGTTGATTCTATAGACTATAGATAATATTATAGTGAGTGCATTTTTCTAAATGTACCTATAAGAAATAGAATTATATACCGTGAAAATGTTAAAACACTTTTCAATTTTAATTTTCCAGGCCGTTTCATTTGTACAAAATACTTTTAGTAAATTTTACGTCGAGAATTGAATACAATAAACCAATTCATTTCTCTAAGCCGTATTGAATTGAATTGTTCTAAATACCTGGTCATTGCATCACATTAACTATATTGTCACACTCAACTCTATTGTGTTAACTATTACGTTCCGCGTATGTAATTTCAGGATGGTCGCTCATTCAAAGACCTTTACATGAGTATAAACCGTTAACAAAATCATATTAATTTGTCGTTATGTTGAGGTTAAATTAACCTTTTCAGTCACTAATGGTGTCGAATTGGGTTACATTTAAAATAAAAAATTTGTGGAAATTATAAATTTTATTATTACGGAACATTGTATTGTAAATATAGTTAGTGTCCGAAAGGATAGGTAAACTTAACACTTAAGAGGAACAATTAAGAACTGAAGCGCACAAGTCATGAGAATTTGCTCAAAATTTCCTTTACCCAGAACATGCGATACCAACATTATTGCAACTCTTTGAAAATTATTAGTTAATAATCTTGATTTAGAAGCAACAAAGGTAAACCTTTATTGTTTTGGGGTGGAAATAGAAAAGTCACTCACGACCATGCAATAAACAAAGCGATTTGTGTGAGTTTACATAAAATCACTACCTGTTAATGTACTTTTCCCTAAATCTGCGGTATTTGCTATTTGACGATTTTCCAAATCGTTCAAAGGAAATTACTAAACAGAATAATTCCCAAACAATATCTCCACCACGATGTCACATACCTAATTATAATTAAAGCGGACTTGAAATATCGGCTCGTATGTTGCGTTTGCTAAAATGTACAACGGATGTTAGTATAATAAACACAATTCGCAAACGAATTATTCTCATAAATTTAATGCTCTCCGTATGGAATACGTGTTATATGCTTAGTTTGAACTTCGTATATATACAATACGAGTATAATAACTGGGAGAACGAAGACATTATTATATTAATATCGGTATAATACGAAGGTTTTACAACTAACAATAATAATATCTATAATGAATTGAACCTTTCCATTATTACGGTATTTACAAACTTTATAATATAGTTAAATTTATAAATCTTAAAATGCACATTCGAAAGGGATTTTGATACAGGATAAATTCAAAAGGGCCTGCGTAAGAGAGCTGTAGACAATTTATCAAAATATTGATATTAAAATCTCCTACCCCTACCTTTTATTGGCACTTGTACACCGCTGAAAAACGAGCTTTGATGGTTGCACAAATGCACACGGTTGGAACACGGTCGCTTGTTGTCCTAGGCTTACAGAAATTCTGCAGCCCCGTCCATTGCTCCCGTATACTCCAGAGCCAGTGCCTTTTGTGGTTTTCGAGCCGTCTGTGTAATACACGATTCCATTCAGCTTCGCTTTACTGGAATTGCTCTCCCAGTCGTGCCGAGTGGGGATTGTTGTCTTAAACAGTTTGATGGGACAAACTGTTTTGGGTATCCTCTCAGTGTTCATACTAAGGGTTTTATCTTTGGAGATTTCGTCAAAAATGAGCGAGTGCCCCGCCCTTGACGATCCCTCCTCGCCGTTAACTCTCAGCCGGTATGCCCCTGTGAGCGCCTCTGTCCTAACTGCTAGGTTTAGTGGCGGTAGGTTCAAGAGCAGGATGTAATCGCATATTTGAACGTAGTGTTTAGTTCTGATCAACTTTTTTTCATAACAATTTTCGATATTGTCAAAAATAAAGGTACTTTACTCTTGAGCAAAATTCATATTTTTTGACAAAACGCGTACACGACTGAACAAATTTAATATCTGATGATTGTATTTTAGATTTTAGAACGTGCAGAATTTTTGACAAGGAATAACTTTTTTTCGTAAAATTAATAATAAAAAAGTTTCCCATATGTTGCCAACTTAAGTAGACACACTGTATATTGGGATTTCAAAAAAGAAAGAAAAGTTCTCATCAAGACAAAATGTAAATGTAAACTATTTCGCTAGGAACTATGTTAGATAGATGAAACTGGTTGCAGTAAAAAACCCATCGCGTGGATATAGACAACCTTTAGAATGCCACGAAAAGATTGGAACCGTGGAAAGCATGCGGCCCCGATGACATCTCAACAGAGGTGATAAGAATATGTGCAACAGAATGCCCGGAGACCTTCATCAAGGTCTTCAGCAAATGCCTAAGTATGGAACAATTTCCAACGATCTGGAAAGTTGTGCGACTAGTTTTGATAGAGAGACCGCGAAAGGACAAGGCGACAGAACATTAATTTCGACCCATATGCCTCCTGGGCGTGATCGGAATGCTATTTGAAACGTTAATTAGGGAACGATTGATGGACGAAATGGAAGAAAACGGTATACTGCATGATAATCAATTCGGTTTCAGACCGGGAAGTGCTGCAGGTCCCGAAGAAGTTCGAACGGAAAGCCTTTAAGAACCGAGGCCTCTGCGCCATGACCACCATAGATGTGGAACAGGCATTTAACTCTGCTCGGTGGGACAAGGTAATAGAGGCTATGAGAGAGGAAGGAATCAGCAAGTACTTAACGAATATGGTACAGTCGTATTTAAGCGACCGGGAATTGGGGAAACGGATCAGACTACTATCGGAGTAAAAATGCAAGGCCTCTGAGTTTAGAAGCTTGTATCTCAGTAATTAGCAATCAAAATTTAATGAAATAAAGTGCATTTAAAAGATCATTTATTCCTACAAAAAAGGTGTACAGTTTTAGATTTTTGCAACACATCGTTAATTTTCTGTATTAATTTATGTGCGAAAAAGCGCTAACTATGACTGAAATCGCACAAGCGCTCGACTTTAAAAATTAATTACGGCTATATTATTGAAACTGAGTGGTAGATACTTATACATTTGACAAGTGTATACTTTTTTGTCGGTATGAGATGCTTTTGAGGCCAATTGGTTTATTAGTCTTAAAACTATAATGAAAAAAACGACATCTTATGTAACTCAGTACCTGAACGTTCGATATTAATATAATATTGACAGTAACATAACAAGGTTAAAGCAATTATATTGTGGTCTAACACGATTCACAAAAATAATGCCATGTATACATGTTTTGTTTAAAAGAAATTTGGAAAAAAGGATCGATGCTTGCGTTCACGCGGCGAAGTGCAGTACGGGGTGGAAGATGGTTTCGTACACTATTGCTATGAAACGCATGGTTTTGTACAATGCTAAAGAATAATCAAATCACATTGTTGTGGTTTTCCGCTCACGATTTACGATGTGGTAGATTACCTCTCGCGGGAATATGTGCGTCTTTCTTTCGCGATAATTACAACATTTACTTTGAATTACAAGAAAACAAATTTTGTTTTCAATAAAGCAATAATGCAGCTCGATTTGAGTAATATAAATTTAGTATTTAAAACAAGAATTTTTTCTTTAGTTACCGTATATTGCAATATAGCACATTTTCGGTTAGGGCTTATAAAACCAGTTAATTATATGAATAATCAATATTTATTGGCTGTCGACTTTTCAGAAGTATGTGTGCTACAACATTTGTAAATTTGGTAACAATTTATGAAACAATAACAATTTTATGATAAGTTAAAACTGACCGTCAGCCAGGAAAATACTAAATACAGCGTTTTTATTGCTGTTAATTAAAATAAAAGTTAAACAACCGATTCTACCATTTTGATTTTTACACATGTTAAACATATATAAATGACTAATGTACTGCCCAAAAATGAAGAAATTTCACCCCTCAGTTTTTTCGTTATGACCACTTAAAGTCAGAGACCTTGCATTTTTACTCCGATAGTAAGCTACGGCAGTCCCCAAGGTTCCGTGGTAAGGCTAACATTGTGGAATATCCTATATGATGATCATAACGAGAGGGCCTTCGAGAGACCGATTGCAGGATGAGACGCAGTTCGCCGTAAGTAGAGTAACGGAGAAATTGGAACGCCTAGGGTTGAAGATGGCAGTACCGAAAACGGAAATTGTTCTTTTAGCCGGACGTGGGAAAGTGCTAAAAATCCAAATCACCGTGCAATACAAGATCATAGAGAGCCGGTCTTTCGTACGTTACATGGGGCTACTAAGAGACAAAGATGTGAGAATGACAACTCACATCAGGCATATCCGACAGAAAGCTACTCAAGTACACACAAACCTACGAAAATTGATGCCACGAATTGGAGGCCCAAAAAGCGACAACAGGAAAGTCCATGCTAACGTCATTAGCTCTAAAATCCTGTATGGTGCCCCAATTTGGGAAAAGGCGTTGCGCTATAAACATTACAAGGGAATATTATACAGAATAAATAGAGGGGTCGCTATTAATATAACATCGGCCTACAGGACGGTAGGGAAAACGGCAATTCTAGTAATCGCTGGTACACCACCTATCGAGTTGATGATAGAAGAAAGAAGACATATTTGCAAGAACGGGAGCAGAAGTAGGGCCGAACCCAGGAAACTACTCTTTGAAAAATGGCAAGACATATAGGAGCGGATGGGCCAAAACTTTTATCAATGACGTTCGGCAATAGACGGAGAGAAAATGGGGATACACAGACTATTACCTCACTCAGGCACTCACAGGCCATGGGATCTTCTACACTTATCTAAAGAGAATTGGGAAAAAAGCTGACTCCTCATGTTGGTTCCGCTAGGAGGAGGGCTCCCCAGAGCACACCATTTTTAAATGCGCGAAATTTGAAGACATTAGAAATAATGCAAATATTATCCAACTGTTAAACAGAAGCAAGCAAGACTGGTACTCCATAACAGGAATGCCAAGGGAAATAATGAAACTAAAAGAAGCCGAAAGGCCGTCCCATACACACATTCAAAGAGCGAAAGGGAGGGGTTTTAGTGAAGTATAAATCCCACAGTGCCCAATCGACCATCTTCGCTTAGGATCCCTTTTGAAGGTTTCCCCTCCCAACTATGAGAAAACACACCCTTTAATGTTTTTGTCCAAAGATGGGACTCTTCCTGACAATTGAATCCCTTATAACTTCTACACGTGTTAATCGATTGGAGTCAATTTCTGATATAACATTTCTTGGTAGGGAGATAATTATTTGCAACATCTTCACAATTTAAATTTTTTGTCAGCGTATGCAAGTTATGTGCTGTGACGATGTGAATGAATAATAAACTAAGAAAGGTAGTAGGTACAAAGTGTAAAAAAGTCTGTAACTCACATTATGAAAAATGCATTCATGTCAAGCTCACTTTTACAATATTGACAAAGTGCGTGGAAATTGAAATACATCATACAACATACAACTAATATCCTGAGTGTTATGGATACTGAATATACCTACTTATACTAAACTCCAAGAAGTATCGCAATAAACCTCTTTGGACGCCAATGTAGCGATTATAGGAAAATGAGCAATATACACTGTGGCCCGAAATAAAGGAGTACATTTTTTAATCTGAAATAACTTTTTTGTTTTTAGGGCGATTTATTTTCTGTTTACAGGGTTAATACCTCAGCATGTCCCCAATATGAGTGCAAATTTTGGTATAAATAAAATGTACAGGGTCGGACTTACAAATTTTTTTCTTTAATGGTGCATTTTGAATTTGAACTGATATGCTCTTTCGGTAAGGTAAGTACCCAGAACACTTCCGTACAAACGAAATTCTCCGAAATTGTAGGATTTGCGAAATATCATTTTTTTATTTAAATGGTACTAAGTACGCGCATTAGCCATAAACTAAAGAAAAATATCGAATTTTAATATTTATGTAAATTTAAATGATTTTCTAATATCTTCACTAAAACGGAAGCTCCTTAGCACTAAATTACATCTTTCCTGCCATTTCTTCGAACGAATGCAGTTTATATGGAACAACTTTGAACAGCGTACAATAAATGGGGCCATCAATTTATGGCGCAGAAGGCTACAAGAAGTGGTGAACAATCATGGTGGCCACATTCATAATATTTTACTTTAAGTTATAAATTATGTAGCTAATTTTCTTAGTTATAATTTGTGTTATTTAATAAAATGTATTATTTCCTTATTTCAATAAAAAAATGATATTTCGCAAATCCTACAATTTCGGAGAATTTCGTTTGTACGGAAGTGTTCTGGGTACTTACCTTACCGAAAGAGCATATCAGTTCAAATTTAGCTAAAACATGTTTCATTTGCAACGATCACAAATGCACCATTAAAGAAAAAAATTTGTAAGTCGGACCCTGTACATTTTATTTATACCAAAATTTGCACTCATATTGGGGACATGCTGAGGTATTAACCCTGTAAAAAGAAAATAAATCGCCCTAAAAACAAAAAAGTTATTTCAGATTAAAAAATGTACTCCTTTATTTCGGGCCACAGTGTACATAATAAACTATCAGCAATAACCGCCGAAATTTCTCAATAATAAAAACATTTTAATATTGCTTTTAAGATTAGGTAATCAATATTCAACAAAATTTCATTTTCGTAGTACATTAAAATTTCAAGAGTCTAATTTTTCATTTTACCGTCCTCCATCTCGTAGAACTTCCAGGAAATTTTAATCTGTTTCTTTCGAATAGCTGTCAATTTGAACACGTGCTCCAACCTATTAAACGTTTAATTTGATTTAATATAAAACGAAGTCTTTATAGAAATGTTTATGGCCACTTTGTTTCATTATTGCTGATATAATTTTGTTGCAGCATGTATCTTCCATAACGTAAATATTATTTATCTGTTACATTGCCAGCATAAATCCTGCTCGTATTATATCTTCCATAACATAATTTGTTGTTCTAAATAATCATATTAGACGTATTGCCAAGTTGTGAAGCTAATGACATGTTGACTGAACTAAACCAACGAAGCACGAGATACGCTGAGAAATTTTACACAACATTAGGATATGGATGGATATCCGATAGAGCAACATTTTAGGTAAGTCTAAGTTTTAGTGGCCACCTCAAAATGGGTAGGTATTTATTGGTAAAGAACGAGCTTCAAAATTTATTCACTCGCAATTCATAATTTAGTGAACATCTGTTTGCTTTTACGAGTAAAGCTTTTAAAAGCACCAGATCAGATAATAATATTGATTAATCAATAAATGCTTATTGCTCTTCCATTTTGTACAATTTCCGTCTGAAATTATGTAATTGCGGTAGAAATTGTTCAGCGACTACTATCCCATTTATTCCACTGGAAAATTGGTTTCCATTTTAATGTGCCGCATTTCATTCTTTGCTGCAAAAGAATTACGTGCAAATTGTCGTAATATTTTTTAGGCATGTTGTAAAGTTTAGAGGTTGTTATGATAAATGCTCATAAATTCAAAATGTTATTCTTACAATGAGATATAAATTTGAGACTGTTCAATTTTAAGGTTTCGCTACATTTTTCCTCACGAAAGATAGACGAGGGTAGGTAACACTGGCAAGTACCTACTTGCGAAAATCACAAAGTACATACAGAAGTGAGAACTGTAATTTTTTTCATTTTTGGGCAGTACATTAGTCGTTTATATACGTTTAACATGTGTAAAAATCAAAATGGGAGAATCACCTTGTTTAACTGATATTTTAATTAACAGCAATGAAAACACTGTATTTAACATTTTCCTGGCTGACGGTGAGTTTTAACGTCATCATAAAATCCTTATTATTCCATAAATTGTTATCAAATTTAAAAATGTTGTAGCACACATACCTAGGTACTTCTCAAAATTCGAATGGCCATAAATGTTCATTGTTGATATGGTTTTATGAGCTATAATGGAAAATTTACTGTTTTCCAATATACAGCAACTAAAGAAAAATTCTTGTTTTAAATGCTAAATTTGAATTACTGAAATCAAGCTGCATTATTCCTTTATTGAAAACAAAATTTGTTTTCTTATAGTTCAAAGTAAATGCTATGATTATCGCGAGAGAAAGGCGCACATATTGCCACGATAGGTAATCTAGCACATCGTACACAGCGAGCCGCAAACCACAACAATGTGATTATTCTTTTGCATTGTACAAAACCATGCGCTTCATAGCAATAGTGTAGGATAACGCTTCCGCGCGCACTTGCGGATCGAAGCATCCATCCTTTTTTCAATTTTGTTTTCAAAAATACCATGCATAATGAGA
Source organism: Pyrocoelia pectoralis (assembly GCA_036250285.1). NCBI lineage: Eukaryota > Metazoa > Arthropoda > Insecta > Coleoptera > Lampyridae > Pyrocoelia > Pyrocoelia pectoralis. The sequence continues at coordinate 33,823,321 of CM070077.1, forward strand.
TTTTTTTTAATCGTGTTGGACCACAACATAATTGGTTTAAATTTTTATGTTACCGTTAATATTATTAATATCGAACTATCAGGTACTCAGTTACACAAGATGTGTTTTTAAATTATAGCTTTAAGACTAATTAACCAATTGGCTTCAAAAGCATCTAACACCGACAAATAAGTATACATTTTTCAAATATACGTATAAGTATCTACCACTCAGTTTCAATAACAGTAATTAATTTTAAAGTCGAGCGCTTGTGGGATTTGAGTAATAATTACCGCTTTTTTGCACATACACTGATACAGAAAATTAACCATGTATTAGAAAAATCTGAAACTGTACACCTTGTTGTAGGAATAAATGATATTTTAAATGCACTTCATTTCATTAAATTATGATTGCTAATTACTGAGATACAAGGTAAAATCAGGAGATGTATACTAGTGGAATAGCGATATTGCTGAACCCCGGGTGAAATGCTTGGCCAAGAGACGCCAGGCTGCCAGAGCAAGGAAAGCGGGAAGAACTTCAACAGAGATCCTTGATGATCACAGGCAAAGCCGCGAACAGCTGAAGAGGAAAGTAAAGGAAAGTAAGAAAGCCTGCTGGAAACGGTTATGTGAGGAGATAGACCGCGACGTGTGGGGTAAAGGCTATAAAATCGCTATGAAAAAATTTGTTAAAAAAGGATACCGTGTTGGATTTGACGATGCGGCATTACTAGGTGTAATAGAACAGCTCTTCCCAAAAAGAGAGCGGTGCGGAAATGGTGCATGAGGAGGTTGTATGCGCCAAAGTGGTTGCGGCAGCGCGGAAACTGCCATAAATAATAAGGCGCCGAGACCAGACATGATACCGGCAGCAATAATAAAACAAACACCCACAAAGAGGCCAGAGCTATGGGTGGAAATTATAAACAAACATCTTAAGGCGGGAAGGTACCCGGATGTATGGAAAAAAGCAGATTAGCTCTGATCTCTAAAACCAAGGAGACATATATACCAATATGCCTGACGTACTTCTGCGGTAAGATAATGGAGAAAGTGGTAAAGAGAAGGCTAGAGACAGTAATCGAGGGTAAAATATCAGAGCGTCAATATGGATTTAGGAAAGGGAGAACGACGGCCCAAGCTATCCAGGCCCTGACGGAAATACGGAGGAAAGCTAACACCGGTACGCATAGAACGAGGATGGGTGTGCCTCATGGCCTCCATCGACGTAAAAAACGCCTTTAACACGCTAGTCCACAAGGATATTATTAAAGCGATGGAGGAAATGGAGATAAAAGACTACTTGGTAACGACGATAAGTAGCTACCTAACAGGAAGAGAGATGGAGGATGGAGGTGGAGAAACCAGAAGGTGGAACCTATAGATTTAGGCCGGAGGCAGGAGTCCCGCTCGGCCCAACACTATGGACGATTGCATACGATGGAGTGCTGAGAGTCAGGGTACCGCAGGGTGTAACAATTATAGGCTTCGTGGATGACATCACAATAGCGGTGGAAGATAGAATCCTGGAGAGTGCCGTGGCGAAGTTGCAGAGAACAATAGATACCATACATAAATGGATGGAGGAAAGAGGACTTAAACTGGTCCCCGAGAAAACGAAGGTTGCCCTTCTGACAGGACCAAGGAGGATCAAACTGGCCAGTGTTGAAGTACTGGGGCAGGTCGTAGAGATGGAAAAATCAATAAAGGTGCTGGGAATCGTATTAGATAAGAACGGTACGTTCATAGAACATGTTAAATATGTAGTAGATAAGGCACTGCGAAATTACACAGCCATAGCCAGAATTATGCCCAATAAAGGGGGTGCTAGGGCCTCCAAACGCAAAGTATTGAGTAGTCCAATACAGTCAGTGATTCTATACACGAGCGAAGTGTGGGCAGGGGTACTAGAATGGGGATCTACAAGGGCTCTAATTAACAAAGTGCTACGGTTACTTGCAATTAGAATTACATGCCCCTATAGAACGGCAGCGCTGGAAGATATTCTGGTTGTGGCAGGCATACCGCCAGCAGAGATAACCGTAAAGACAAGAGCTAAAAAATGGAGCACCGAAAAAACCTGCATGGAGTGACAATTGATATGGGACACGAGAACGTCATGGACCAGGACATTAATACCCTACTTGAGAGAATGGCTAGGCCGAAGGCAGGGGGAGGTACACTACGAGCTGGCTCAACTACTGACGGGACATGGAGAAAACGGCGTGTACCTACACAGAATAGGAAAAAGAGAGAATAAAGAATGTGTCGACTGTGGATTGCTAGACTAGACTTCTTTGAATGTCAAAGATGGCATAGAGAAAGAGAGGAATTACACCAGAACGTCGGGGAAACTGTAACGCCGGGAAATATGCGAGATAATGTGTAGACACGAGCGTCAGTGGAATAACGTTGCGGGATATTACCGAGAGGTCACTAGGGTGAGAGAAAGGGAAGGTCAATGATACGAAATAAATGAGAAATAGAGAGGGGTAATCAGAAGAATACCGAGCATCTGCTGAAATACGTGTAGGAGAAGGGGTTTGAGCCCCACACTATCCTCGCAGTTGATTCTAGGCGAGGTGAGGGTGTGCTATTAAGAGGAAGGAGGAGCGAAGGGAAAGCACTTGAAGGGATTGACGACATAGTGAAATCAAGCACGACAATTAGCGTCAATATCTTACCGAACCTTTTCTTACACGTCCAACTCACGTCACGCATCCCGGTGATTCCCAACTTCACTCAGAGATTAATTAATCATTGTAAATTTCCATCAATTTTTTATATGTTCTAAGATCAAAGGATTTAGCGTTAGATTGTCTAAATTAAAAATATTTTAACTAACAGGCGCGGTGCAGAAAAGGAGAACTAAAAAGTATGGTTACTGGTAATTTCTCATTTGGATTTGGCCGATGCAAGTCCAAAGTGGACAATGTGGCCCCTTTTCGTGGAGAGATTCTTCTTCTCAATTGCTCCATTTTTAGTTTTTTCCATTTCGGTTTAATAAACGAAGCGGTACCTATCACAAGTTTTCACATTGATACGTAATAAACCCACCTATTTAAAATTTTAATACAAGATTAAGGTCCTTTCAAACTACATTCTCGTGTAGTTTAATATCTAGGGAAGGAAAACCCATTTTCAAGAACATATTGGTCATGGTTGGAACCAAAGAAACTTTTCACCACGATTTAGAAGATGAAATGTTCTTAAGAGTTCGGGTACCTTCCTACAATGTTTTAAAATATTTCTGAGTCTACAGTCCAACTGCGAAAAATTCCATAGGTATTCGAAGTATAAAGAAATATTACTCTCGTAGAAACAATATACTAAGTTCTACTGGTTCCCACCCTTATATCTTTGTCGGATTTATTGCTCTGTGAGTACAGTCCATATTACGGTAACAAAGGAAACAGCCACGGTTGTGTTCTCAAAACATAAAAATTAAAACGGACAATTTGATTCTACAACAGAATTTCCAAAACTTTTTGTCAAAACCAGTGCCTGCTTTTGCCTTGTGCAGCTCTTCTGGAAATAAATAGAGGGGCACGTGTATCTTAAGCAAATTTTCCTTTTTTCATTTTTGGCTAATATTTTCGACTTCCTAGGTTCTTGGCCTAAGTTCAGCAATTAGTAAGAAATTATTATTTATATAGTGCTGACTTAGGTTGCACGTTCAATTATGTTCTCAATACTTAATGTTATACGATCTCACATTTTCACTTGGAACATTTTCCGGAAGGCTTCTTCAGTATTCTTATTGTTTATAAATTAACAAATATAACAAATGCAGTTCGTATGAAGAAAAGGTAAAACACGTTCATTTAGAAGGTATTCTTTCTTATTTCCAGGAATTTCTTTCTGGGTCATTGAAAAGATCTAAATTTAAACTTTCCTCAACATCATTAGTCACCTTCTTTATAAAAGATTTTCGTTTTTTCTTATTAATTAAAAAGGAAAAGATGTATAACTTTAATTAAATTGCCTTCAGCTAGTCAGAATATGTTCTTTATGCTCATAAAATATGAAAGCTACAACCTTTTCTCGTTTTCTTTTTATACATCCTTAACTATAGTTATTAAGTTAGGTAAATGTTTGAAGCACGCGATATTAAGCAAGATATTCCAGCAATGAAACATTGTATTCAGTGTGAAATTTTTTATAAATTTAGTCAACTGAAAAGATTAAAATAATGGCAATCTATGTAAATCACTGATCCCCATGTGTGGACGAATTCATCAATGTAATTTGTGAAAATGTCGTTTACAATCACATACGAATAGCCTATAACCACTATATTAAATAATTCTTCAATTAAGAGGTAGAGTAACTAACGTGAATATCAAGCACAAAAGCTACAAGAAACCGAAGCAAAAGTTTCCGAAGTAATGAAGTATGTAGCCAAAGACAACCACAGTGCACAATAAAACCATGTCGGCACGCAGCCACGATTATGATTATTCGACGCACCCTGTATGTTTATAAATATTTTACAAATATGCAATGGTTCGTATCCTACAAGTTTTATTTGAAACATTCTTTAATCCGTATGATATTGAATGAAATATTGTACTTCCTCACACTAATGGGCTACCCTGTATATAGTACCGTGCATTTGCTTCTTAATGCTATGTTTGAGATCGAAACACCCCTATTCTTTAATAACCAAGTTGTCAATGCTTCGTAAAACGGGCCAATCATATGACCTAGTAATCTCAGCTACCACGTGAAGTAAAAAAAATCCGCGTGCGCAGCACGTTCGTGTCATAGAATAGCATGCCAAATTGGAACAAAATGTCAAAAGCTGAAAAGAGACGATTTTACTAACTTTATTTCAAAATAATGTGCGTGATCCAAAAGAACTAGCGAAATTGGTGAATGTGAGTAAAGTGACTTCATGCCTTCATTAAGACGGTAATGAATGGTGAGGGTATGGAGCACCGCAGGGTGGAAGTAGAAAACGATTGGTGCAGGGCAACGACTTACGTTCCTTGATACGCTCCAGGGATACTGCCCGACGCGCACTACATCGACAAGGCTACCGTTTGCGTAAACCGGGCAAGATCCCAACGATGACACCCTTGCAAAAAGAACGAAGACTTGAATTCTGCCAAGCATTTCAAGACGGCGGGCGTACTGAACAATGTCTTCTTTACAGATGAGGCCATGTGTTATTTGGAGGGAAACACGTTAAAAGTGCTCAGCAAAGGTCGGATCAACGTTGAAGTGTCCAAGTTCTCTCCAAAGCTCTGGGGCGGTATTTCAGCAGGGGCGTAACAACACCTTGTATCGTAGGTAGTGTCAACTATGAGACCTATTGCTCCATACTGAACGGTCATTTGTTGGACACTGCAAGAAATTTGTACTCGGACGGCTGACGCCTGAATGCAGGACAATGCGAGGGCGCATACGTCACGATCAACACAGCAGTGGTTGAAGGAACAAGGCCTGGAGACATTACCTTGGCCTGCGATATCATGCGACCATAACCCAATCGAAAACGTCTGGAGTTTATTGAAAAGGGAGGTCGCACAGACACTGGCTTAAGGACACGGGAACATCGCACTTCTACTGAAAACATGACTTCTGTGGCTTCTGGACATACCAGTGCGCCTTCAGAAGTGTATTGTCCTTGGCGGCGCTGCATATCACGTGGGGCAAATGTTTCCTAGGTAGACGTTGCGTAAAGACCTTCCCTAATCCCTACACTTGGAGTTTGTTATTAAAATGAATCCGTTTTGTTTTTATTAGTTAAGAAACAAATGCGCGGTACTATACATATAAGAGGTCTGTCTAAAAAAATTTCCAAATTAAATTTGTAAACAGCCACAACTTCAGAAGGTAATTTAGGAAAACGTCTAGGTAACCCCAAAGACGCATAAATGGGTATATATAAAATTAATGGTGAAAACTGTAATCAAGTGTATAGTGGGCATACTAAAAGATCACTTAAAATTCGTTTTAAAGAGCACTTGCACGACCTCAAACATAATCGTTGGGATAAATCTACACGTACACTTGAGAGTAATCACAAAGTGGACAATATTTCATTAGTTAAGCATCTTATAATAAGAATGACCTCGGCTGAAATTCACAAAAACAAATGATTTCTAATGAATAATGACGATGTTTATTGCTTATCAGAACTTTCCATGTGTGATTAAAAAATGCAGCAATGTAATGGATTGTTTGCGGTAAATTCACCAAACTCATTACACCAAAAAGCAATTGACTGAATAAAATGAGATATCTTTAATGGTAGTAAACATATTAGTATTAATAATTTGAGGCTTTCGCGGTATCTGGAACTGTCAAAGGTAACAAGTTTTCGGCTTATACCGCGTCGTTGTTTGTTTCACAGCCTGCTTTGAAAGGTTTACCATGTTTTGGCTCACAAGATAAAAAGAAAGGCATCCCAAGAATTCCTGTTTTGGCTCACAAGGTAAAAGGGAAGACAAGCCTTTCAACGCAGATTGTGGACAGTCACTAAAATGTACCAATAGAGCCATAAGAAATATTTAAGGTATACCAATAGCGTAAAATTTGCAAAAAACATAGTTCTTTCATCTGAAGTTATCATCTAAGGTCAGGAAATGATTTTGATTGGCATTTTGTAGACGGACATTGGTTTATAAAATATCCAACTTGCCTTTCGATGCAAAATGGATGACGGAAAACCAGGTCGAGCAATAAAAAAAAATCGACACAAGAAATGGTCACTTTAATAGATTATGTCGTCCGGTCAGAATTAGTCTTATTTCCATGGGGATGAAGTGCGAAGAAATTCAATTTGTTTGAAATAGCACACAGCAAAAAAATTCTGCTCCATTTGTTATTACGTTTGCATGTGTAGGAGTGTTGAAGATGAATTATTTACCTATATCGGATCGCAATCAACAAGCATTTGTTTACGTAAACATGCTGAGTTTAAAGCAATCTTGTATTTACAAAATGGCCGTTATAATAAGAGAGATATGGGCATATGGCCACAGAATGAGATAATAAAAACTGTAAGCAATATATTGACAAAAGTCGAATTCTATTTGTTACTTGGGGCAAGAAATTGAATTTTCCAACTTTACTTTCATAGGTTTTCCCATATCATTTATTTTTTAGATTCCCCCGTGGATCGCCCGACTGGAAAAAGTTTCGCAACTCATTAAACAAAACAACTTCCATTATATTCGTACCTATATTTTAAGCGAACCTCAACTTTGAATTAACGTTGAATATTTCTACATCACATTAACATCAAATGAGGTTTATTTAAATATTAAACATATAATTTAGTTTAAAACTTTTATTTTCAAGCAATTTACGGCATTTTATGGTATAACCTTTGATATAAATTTTATATTCAAAAGTATAACTTTGGGATTAAAAAGCTATATAAGTGGTAAGCTGTTTGAACTTTTTCATATTGTTGAAAACAGAACCGTTAATATGTTAGTGTAGTTGCAAAACGCTGTACTCAATTGAAAAATAATGAACAGGCAACAGGACTAGTTCAGTGAATTCCAAATTCCCTTTTGCGGTGCTCGGTTAGTCAAGTCTGTAATAGGGAAACAACATAGCTCTCCATTAAAACAATATATCATAATAAATGTTCAAGTGATATAATGTTCGTATAATAAATAATATGTATACTTACGTATTATTTAAGAACGTACGTCTCATAAAATAACATTACATACTTACGCGTTACATAATTTACTGAGTTAATTTGGGGGAAATTCCCTCTAGGAAGTTAAGATAAGCATCAACACCTTTCTCGGCAAAGCCACGCCGCTGTCGTAGTATATAGACATAGGGAATCATAAAATTAGGTAGTTTTAGCTAAGTGCATCTACAATAATATAAGTAGCAATTATAATTAGATCGTCATTCACATACCTTTGCAATGGTTTGTTCATCTGCCTTCACGGAACTAGTATTAATTACTCAATTTTCACTGGTAAAAATTGTCGTTACTTTGTTTTCGAGACGTCCACTTCCTATAGATACAAATAGTTTTGCTCGTACTTTGCATGCAAAGGTTAGGTCGCCTCACCATCACAGTAAAACTATTATGAAAATTCAGGAAATAAGTACCGACTCCGCATTTAAAGTTGGCTATTATCATCGATAATGACTACCTATATAATTTGTGTTCCACATTTCAATGCAGATGGAGGAAGATATTTTCTTCTATAAGAATTACAATATAACCCATCAGTCTCCTTAACAACATTCTGCGCACTTATCCAACCTTTCCTCCACTATTCGAATGCTATCAATTGAGATAGGGGAGAGGAGCAAATGTACAAAAAAAGGTTCCCGTGTCCTCTTTGATGATGAAAGTGTGGAAGTAGTCTCAATCTCTTCGTTCGACTTTGCAGAAATATAATTTCGATGGTAGCACTCTTGAAAACGGTGCGTTTGAATGCTGCGGGCATAAAACAAAATGGGCGCCATCTCGAACACGTTTTCCTCTTTATATCAGTAACCATTGGGAGTACGAAAAAAAGTTTGAAATACAAAATGTAGCTACACAGATTGGGCATAGAAAAGGTTATTACAACTTTTTATGTAGGATTAACCATTTTCTTATAAAAAGCACTTTTACATTTTTCAAAAATAAAAATTAAAGTTTCAAGGTTTTGCAAGTGCATATTTACATGCTTGACAATATTTACATGACCACTGGATAATTCCAATAATAATTAATGCATTCAACATAAGTAATAAATACATTAATTTAAAAATATTCCCTTTCCCATATGTTCTGCCGTAGGAAAAAGTACCACTATAGTTTTAACCTTTAATGAAAACTGTGGAGTGGAGTGGAGACAATAATCATTGCAACTCCTACAATTACATTTTTAATTGTAATCATCATCACTTTCAATGCAAATCTCACTTTGTCCTAAATCTTCATCATCGTCTAGCTCCTACTCTTCTACCATATTGTCACAACGATCGGGATTACCTTCGCACGGGTCTAGTACAACTGGCCGCGAGACAAGTGGCCGCGGCCAACTGGCCGCCAACTGCTTCTAAAAAGGGTCTAGGCCTATTCGCCGTCGTCGTTTCGCCGTCGCCGTTTCGCCGTCGCCGATTCGCCGTCGCCGATTCGCCGTCGCCGTTCCGCCGCCGGGACAGTTGGCCGTTGGTCAAATTCGCCGTAGGAACGATTCGCCATACAAATCAAAAATAAATAAAAAAAATAAAAAAATAAAAAAAATCGAAAATCAAAAATAACTTTTAATCTTGAGGGACTATTATCAATTGAAAAAAACTATACTAAACCTACCTCTGCCCCATTTATTTATTTGAAGTCAAGTTGTAATGGCAGCGATGCGAGGACCACTTGTCCTGGCAGCTACTTGTCTCGCGCCCAGTTGTCTCGGTGGCAGTTGTCTCGGCGGCCAGTTGGCCGCGGTCGGTCGGCGGCGGCCGGTCGGCCGCTGCCACTTGTCCCATTCCGCCTTCGCACTTGCACATTTCCGTATATCGGAGTCCATTTCACTGACATGTACAGGGTGTACAACTAAGAAAGGAGGCCGGCCATAACTCAGAAACTATTTGAGATAGAACAGTGAAATAAAAAATCTTTTGATAAATGTGGCCAAGAGAAAATGCTGGAAATTATTTTCAATTTCCTACCATTGCCGCCAGAGGGCGTTTCACTGATCTCAATTTGAAATTCTCATTTTCCTCAGTAATGTATTTAAAACAATATATTCATTGTAAACTAGTGATCAATATGTAAAACTTTGTTTAATGAATTTTTACGATTGCTTTCAAAATAAATGGAGGGGGAATTAAATTACGTGTTACTGGAAAAAATCGTGTAACTTCGAAACGCGTTGCTTGAATTTGTCAAAATTGGTCTCGATGTAAAGAGAATACTTGATATTACGAAAAAATCCAAAACCACAACAATTTCTTATCTCCGTCTGCCAATAGAGAGCGCAACTTGTTAAAGGAACAAAACGGTCGACTTTTCTAAAAAAATTCAAATGGTACCAAATGTTTTTTTTTATTTTTTATTTAAAAAAAATGATGTCAATAGCTCTTATAGTACGGAAGATATAGTCAAAAATGTGATAATATAAGAAGCAAAATCGTAAAAATTCATTAAATAAAGTTTTACATATTGATCACTAGTTTACAACGAATTTATTTTTTTAAATACTTTATTGAGGAAAATTGCCCAAAAAATGGGAATTGAAAAATTGAAATCCGTGAAACGCCCTCTGGCGGCAATGGTAGGAAATTGAAAATAATTTCCAGCGTTTTCTCTTGGCCACATTTATTATAAGATTTTTTATTTCACTGTTCTATCTCAAATAGTTACCGAGTTATGGCCGGCCTCCTTTCTTAGTTGTACACCCTGTACATAGAGGAGAGCAACGCCTTTTGGAACATGAGCAGTGGCAAAGTTCCAAGATAAGCTCTGGTGCACAACGATTGGTACAAGCAACAGATTCGTATGCACTCTCTACTTTGTTCCATCCAAAATGTCAGAGTGATGGGTTATTGGTATGCTGAATTAGGTCCTGATTCCACTTAAAACACTGAAGGTAAGCCCTTAACAGAGGAAGGAGTATATGAACTCGACCTTGAAATCAAAGTGGTGGCAAAATGGCTACTAACATGTTTCCTGTTACATAGAAATTGACAGAAACAACTGCCATATTTATAACTCTAATTGGGTGTTCAGTGACTGTAACAATTAACAAATAAATATTTCAAATTTTGCAGGTTATGGTCAACTGTCAACACGACCAAAATGTAAACAAAGATAACTCAACAGTGGTGTACAAATGGCTGAACTTCCGTAACTAATTTTTATGCAGCAATGATACGATACTCTCCTTCCTCTCTATTCTTTATTCAATGGTATGTATCAATTAAAAATTATCTGGGTCAATGCCATCTATCTGAAGCTTGTTTATTAGAAGGTTGCACAAAAACGAAACTACCCCAGTAGTCGGGTACAGTACATTCATCATACTAATAAAATGACTTTTTGACTAACTTTAAAAAAAAGTTGGTTACTAAATCAGTCAGGATATCTGTATGTCTGTCTGTCTGTGTTGCACAATGTTACAGGGATTAGAAAGCTGAAAGTGGTGTCATCTTCTAGGAAATTCTTGTCCGGAGAATTGTCCATATCGGGAGAAGTTATATGGAGTTCTCAGCTCCTACACGAACTCAGATGGTTATCTAGTTGTAGAGAAGAAGCAGCCATTGCTGGTAATCAGAATTCTTTAACACGCAAATCTTCCGGATTATATTTCTTGGAAATATCGATGTAGGAGGGGGGGGGGGGTGTAATATAATGGATACTAGTGTGCTGGGGAAATGGTAAGAGAATAATTCCATTATCCCATCACAAATTGATAACATCCATGGAAGTGTGACAGCCATGATTGTCAATTATCGGAAAATTGTGAAGCGAATTATGTGTTTCATTATCAATCTTTAGAACCTAAAGCATTCGTTCAGGGTATGCATCAATTAGATATTTATGCGGTTCACGGACCCGTAACCTGGAGGAAGAAATCCGCTTGCGGCATTGATAATACCTACGATGTTGACCAATTTCTCTTGTTCAGAGGACAACACAGCAATTTCTTTCCTTTTTCTAGGCAATGATCTCTACACGCCTCGGGCTCATTTTCGTGTTTGAGCCTTAGTCGTGTCATAATGCAAAGATGAACTCCAGAAGTTGATCCTCTTTTTTTGCTAAAACACTAATAACTTTCAGTCATGTTAGGAACATTTTTCAGTGAATTACGGGCTATAAATGGTATAATTTAAGAAGTTAGAAGTGGGTGGCCAAACTACAGCACTTACCCAGAAGGGTTTTTCACCTTGGAAAAGCAGTAAAAATCGCCGGATACCAGATCGGGTGTAGTAGGATGTAGAGAGAGGACATTTATACGATCGCCACAGATTTTATCCTTTCATTAAGGTGTTAATCGTCTCAATTTTGAGAACCAATTATCGGTGCATAATTCTTCGATTGTCGAAGAACAGCATTGTTGTAACATTTAACCTATCCAGTCTGAATGAAGAGAAAGAATATACAGTATCTTTCAACTAAGGTTATGCAGTCAAAAACCTCGTAATAATTCACGCACTATGTGAGGGTGCTCCACCTTGTTGGTAAAGAAGGTTCTGACGAACTTCTTCTTGTGTAGTTCGAAAAATAAGGCCGTGATAACAACGAGGTTCTACCAAACGAGGCACCACACATTTACACCCTATTCGCTCGGAAAATTGCGCTCTCTTATTTCTTGGTGGTTTGTTCACTCCAGATATGGTAATTATACTATTATTAGTGAAACGGGATTCATTGGTCTACAGTATTTTTTTGTAAAATACTTAAGTCATATTGGTATGCAACTGAAAGCCGAGCTGTAAATTCTATTCCTTGTATAGTGATAATATTTGTGCTTGTTTATATATTTATATATTTATATAGGGAAATATAAGGAGCGGCAGGAAAACGGGCTAATGATCATAGTTATCGATGCCCAATGAAAAAAAAAAAAAAAAAAAAAAAAAATATTTGTGCTTTTTACGGTGCGCTGACGAATGCGAACTACATGGGTTTCTTCAGCGACCAATTTGCTTGAAGAACTAGGATTTGCTGCAATGCAGGCTAGGAAATTACACAAAGTTTTCTTAATTTTTAACAGGTTTCTGGCGATTTCGATAAACTTTTTCGTTGACACTTATTTTTATAAATTATTTATTCTTACGAATAATAATAATTTGCTTAATTTATCTAGAGTAAATCAAAGTTTTATATTTCTTCCCAGATTTTTCCGCACACCGAGTTAGACCGCAGCACTTCAAAAATTTGATTACGAGACTAAATTCAAAAGAATTATGGATGTGAGTGGTTTTTAGAGCTACTGTTAACACGGCAGTATCTTTGGAGAACCAATATCAAATAACAATAATTCGAAAACCTTTAGTAAGCTAACATATTTATTAAGGTGTATTGACAGTACGTACTTGTAATTAACTCTTACGTCATTCACTATACAGCTTAGCTTGTGGAGGAACACACAAACAATATTTGTTAACATTAGATTTGAGCTGTCTGACAGAATTACAATATACGGTGCTGAACATATACCATAGTCAATGTAATTGCCATAACGCTGTAATTACAACAGCCAAATCAAAATCAATAACTAAGCCGTAACTTTAAATACATCATGAACTTCAGACGTGGCATGTAATTAATTATAAATTGTCTTAGTAAATTTGGAGGAAGACGCAATTTATCTCTGAATCTTGATATTAAACTGAAGATATACATTGTACACTTATAACAATTAACGAATTAGGACGTCAAGTTATAAATTTCCGTTTAATAATTCAACCATACGCGATCCTATAAACCTTTATCGATACTGTATTATAATAGTATTGGAAACTTGGCTTAATTAAACGTTTATTCATATAGATCCGATGCTTAATTAACGTAAACTGAACAGGATATTTAGTCACGTGAAGTGAGTATCGTTATTTTATAATAATATTCCGCTGTTTTAGTTCAAAATATAAATTTCCTAGAAATATAAACCTGTATTCATTAAAGGTATATTTTATTTCGAGTGTTATTTAATATTAAATTTTCTTGTTACGCAGTGACAACGTAAATAATGATAAATCATGATACGTAATTTGAAGGAAGAATGACGTTAAGCGCAAACAAACAAAAGCTTACATGGAAATGAAAAATTGGTTTAGAATTGGAAATTTACCAAAAGACTACTTGAAGGATTCTCTTTGTTTCGCATTGATGGGGGTGATTTTAGTGGATATTTCAAGTATTTCAATACGGTGATTCTAAATTGCTTTGTTGTACATATACTATGTTTCATCGTACATCAAATTGATTGTTACTGTCGGTTTTTTTTTACGTACCTAACATCCAAAAATACTAACATTGATGACCTACCTACCTAAGTGTAACGGTGTCACGTTGAAGCAAAAAGTAGAAATCAACGTGAACGGATTAAGTTAGGCTGTTAGTGCTAAGATATACGAGACTTACAGGTACACTTTGGAAGGTCGGGGTAACATCTGTAAGGACGTATTGCAAGTAATTGCTTTGCTCCCAAATAGTCTCAAAGAGCCCATGATATTCGACTCCTCAAAGTTGATAAGAAAACATTGTTAAACACTGATTATCTGGCTGAAAAGAAAGAAAAAAACTTTTCCTCCATAACTGTCTTCTTTACCGAAGTTGTATAGATGATCTGTACACCAAAATCTTGAACTCTGCTCAAAGAATCGGGTATTCTACATGAATCCTTTTGCTTCAAAGTCTAACAGTGAAGGAATATAATGTAGTGTAGTGTGTATATGTATAATATCGTAGCTGATCGATTCTTTCAACAATGTTGCCTAAACCAACACACTTTTCGGTTTTATGTAACAGGTTTTGACTACAATTAAGACTTCTTCGTTTGGGGCTACGTCAAACGTCTCATTCTCTTGCATTGTAAAGCCGCTGAGATCATTTGACACATAATCACATACTAATCACATTTTAAAGATCAGGTACGTACTTATTGGAGAACCATTTACATTACTTTAAGGAAACCGGTGGAAAAGCGATGTGTTTTCTTTCTATCTCTATAAATATTTTATTTTTCATTTTAAGAAATTTTTTACTTACTTTGTTACTTATGTTATGTAAGGGCAAGGTTTATTAAGTGAATAGGTTGCCTCAATCGCATAGCTTGTAGGTGATCGCTCGCAGTGTGCAGGGAGGGTGCAACGTCACTGCCAGTTTCACGTTATAGCGCGCTCTCAGTCTGTTGCATAGGTAATATATTTGTCTGTTGCACACTTGCAGTTTGATATTGTTGTGTTTGTTAACAAAAACTACATAAACTGTTATAAAAATTCTTTCATTTTCTATTACAGTACGTACTTGAATAACGCTAAAATTTTCTTTTTCTTTCAAATTACATTTCCTCATACATACTTATATTTCTTTGTCATAAGCGGCAAAACAAATCGAACCGGCTGATCTAAATTTATAAAATCCTCTAGGAACGTAGCTATTTGCAGGAGATGTGAGGTGTCCTGTGCAGTATTTTGTTTTAATACGTCTTTTTCATCGTTTCATTAGTATTTTCAAATCGTTCACTCATATTTACACCTTTTTTACATTGTTCTAAGACTCGATAAAGGACTACGTTTTCAAAGAAAAAAAAAATACGAATATACACAAATAAATACACACCTAACCTACGAATGAAATATTTAAAAGAAAAACTGCTACAAATATCTACGAAAAGAAAGTTTTCTTTGCCACTTACAATTTGATGACACAAAACTTTTTCTAAATACCTGTTATGCAGTATTGCAAGACCGACCGAAACTGTACTAACAAATAGAGAAATACGAGTTCAACAGAGAATAAATAGACACGAAA
Organism: Pyrocoelia pectoralis; assembly: GCA_036250285.1. Classification (NCBI taxonomy): domain Eukaryota; kingdom Metazoa; phylum Arthropoda; class Insecta; order Coleoptera; family Lampyridae; genus Pyrocoelia; species Pyrocoelia pectoralis. The sequence continues at coordinate 33,838,762 of CM070077.1, forward strand.
TAAGAATAGTTTACGTAATAACTTGCTTTGTTTATAAGTAAGCATAAAATATACCGTCCACACTTGACAACGGAATTCGTATTATCTTAAAATTTAAAAAGATATCGACCTACTTGTAGGTATAATTTATTGTAATAAGTAACACTTTTGCACTTTTTTGTATAGAAATATGAAACGAAAATACAGCAATTAGTTACTTCCACAAAAAAATGTACATAATACCAAGAACTTAATTCATACACTTACAAAATATATTAAAATTTCACTATTCTAATTCAAATTTAATGGTAGGCGTATCTACAAAAACTTACGATGACGTAGCCTTACTCAACCAATCGAAGTAAATCTGTTCATTGAGGTAACCTATTCACTTAATAAACCTTAATAAACCTTGATGTAAGGGCACGCTACAAAAGGACGGGCGAGAATAACTTTACCGCAAGGGCACCGCATGTCGTACAAAACGGTTAACCAGTAGAGTCACACTGTAGTAAATTCAGACTGGTTTATTTTACTTCGGAGTAAAATATAGGTACACATATTAAGTTTGAATCTTCCTCGTATAAGCGGATTAATGTTTGTAGTTAAAATTGTTGATACCTTGCATTTCGGTGACGTGACGTCAATTGGAATCGAATTTGGTTATACCGGGTGGCCGATTTATCTGAAGACATTGAAATACCTCGAAAACTACGGATCGGATCAAAAAAAGTTCTGAATAAAATTTGTTCGTTTGGAAGAGAGTCATCCAATGATACCAAAGTCGCCTCCCACCCCACCCCCTACTCCAGGGCATAGGAGCCACTTTGAAATCTTAAATGGGAACCCCTATATTTTATTGCAGATTCAGATTCCCCATAAGAAAATAAGTCACTTTTATCTGAAACATTTTTTTCGATTCGTTATAGAAACCTGATTTTTGCGGAATCCTGTGATTTCAGTGACAGAGGTGGCCTGCTAGGTCGCCTGATTTGACAGCGCCTGAATTTTGTCTGTGAGGTTATTAAAAGATACAACCACCAACAACTCGTGAAAACGTGATACAGCATAACAAACGCTTGCGCTGAAATTCCCGCAGATATGCTCCTCTCCTGTGTACAATCATTCGGAGAAAGAATAGCTTCGAACATTTACTGTAATTTATTGAACAGTAAGCGATGAGGGAGCTCACCTAAAACGAGCACCCCGATGATAAGAAAAAACTACTACATCCACGTCGCACAAAGTGGATGGACGTATCTGGGTGAGAGGTTCGTGCCATCAAAACTGCAGGATTCAATGGTTTTATTGTAGTGAACTAAGTAATTTACGTCTATGTTTGAAGAATACAAATGATTTAACTTACCCGTAGCACTGAAAGCAGTAAACGCCATATCGTGTTCGACAAACTGTCCCCAGTGTGCGTCGTTCCTAAGTAATGCTAAAAGTATTACGATTACAGCGTCATCTATCACGAATTGAAAAAAATGTTTCAAATAAAAGTTACTTATTTTTGTATGGGGAGTCCGAATCTGCAATAAAAAATGGGGGTTCCCACTTAAGATTACGTTACCAGGGGGTGGGGTGGGGCTCGATCATTGGATGACCCCCTTCACAGTGAACAAATTTAATTGTTTTTTTGATCCGAACCGTAGTTTTGGAGATGCTGCAACGTCTTCAGATAAATCGGCCACCCTTTATGTATATAGGTATATTGTAATTGAATAAATTGAATAAATATACTGTTAATGACGTAAATTGTCAGCTAGGCGCCCGCTGACATTACATACCAAAGGATGTATATCTTATCCCGTGGGAAGCTGAGTGCACACATTCAGTTACTTTATCGAACCAATGGAGATTAAGTTAAATTCATGTATCATAATTTTATGTTTTCGCTTGGTTCTATACATTTTCATTTTTATAGAGGACGCCCCTTGAGTTAGTGGAAAATTTTTAAGAGTTTAGGTAGTCAGTTAGTAGATAGTTATTCGAACGTTATAAATGCCTATGTGTAGCGATATCAGATTTTTAGGCAAAAATTTCAGCCAATTTATCTATCTACCATATTTTTATGAAACATTAGGTAAGTAGTGAAAAAAAACTTCAATCACTGAGAGTAGAATCCAGATTGACAACTGTAAATTCAGTTTGTCATTGAAACTGTCTGTCATTGTCTGAAAAAAAGCGTAGATTGTTGTCCAAATTTGTGAAAGTTACCTAAATATAATTTAGTATTCCAATATACTGTCTTGTTTTATTTCGTGTATAGAGGGTTTAATCAGTAATAAAATAAAAATCTTCAACTGTTTATAGGACCGTCTTGGTATTGTTTTGTAAATGAAAGGGTAAAGGAATTCTAATAATAAAAAGGGGAATTTTACCTGGTTGTTAGGTCAAATGAAATCCAGTAAATTAATTGGCGAAATAACCCTTAACTTATTTGGTACATATTTTTGTTTACTTGTGTGCGTTAGAACTTACGTTAGCCATGGTGTAACAGCTTTTAAGATTTACATCCCCAATAAATAGAATAAATTACAGAGTGAAGAACATTTTACAGTTATATAGAGTTTGTGTTTGATTTCAATTTTTTTATTATATAGGAGTTCTTTTAATAGGCCGAGTCAGACCAAGACATGCTAAAATACAAAAGTTAAGATTACTGATTACAAGAAAAAACTCGAAAGTAAGGCGAAGACGTGTAGTTTTGTGTGTTAGCACCTTGAAAAAGTAGAATTTTTGAGAATATAAATGAAACCACTTCTACTTGCTTGATTTTAATAATCAGGAAGAACTCTCCTTGTTGAGGATTCAACCAAACTTTAACTTCTTTTTAATTCAATACTTTCCCAAAGGAAATCTGCACCGTAAACAGTAATTCCATAATACAAATACTGTTTGATTACCTCTTAAACAATTTCGAAAAATCATACATGAATGCGATATGCGACAACTGAAGAATTAAACGGAAATCTTCCTAAGATTAAATTAGTTTGAATATTTTGACTAAAATATACCGATACATTGGACACATTTTTGAATGTATGGTCAGTATTTGTAATGTCTTCTTTAAAATATACCTATTCTAAGCCAAATTACTATATTCGAATAAATATTTAGCAATTAATGAAGGGAAAAATAGAATGAAAGAAATGAAATAATTTCATATGACATCCCGATTTTGGAGCTTAACTTTGAAGAAGTAAGAAGCTTACGGCAAGCGTGTCCGACTGTCCGTGTAATATACGCGGAAGTAATCACACCTTTCATATGAACTTAGTAGCTCTTTCCCTCATTATCTTTCCCCTTAACAGTTTTTCTTTCTCAATCCGAATTACGTGTTGTTAATGCTTACGCACATTAAATTGTACCTATTCCTATTGTACGTGTAACACCACTAATGGTAACTAAAAGTAACCTTTAAGGTTTTAAAAGCCTATATTCATGCCGTTAATCACAATGTGTAATAGTTTTGGTCGATTGAACACAAAAAACGCTTACATTAATGTGCACTTATGTAAATGAAAACATTCAATAGTGTTCTATTGCTATCTTTATCTCTTTTTCAGCACTTCCGTATATGTAACAATGATATCCGTCGATGATTTACATAAAAAACAATTTGTTCATTTCTCATGTTTGGTGCAGTAATGGTAACAATAAAATCTGAAAGCATTTTTATGGTGTTCATTTGTACATAGAGCATTAAGAGACTTTGATGGCTTTTTTTTTAAATAGTATAAAATATTTATTCCAAATGTAAATGGGACATAAACATTGATTAACCGACATATCTATGATACAAAAATGTTACGTGAATTTCTGCTCTTTAATTATTTGGAAGCTCGTAGCTGCAATGAATTGTTCAATTTCCTGTTTTAGGTAAGGCTTTTCCTTTATTAGTAACAATCCATTCAACGTACTTACCTACATAAGGATTGCAAATAAATTTAAATCGTCCCAATGATTGTTTACGTTATAATCCATTGTGTAATTATACATGGTCTTCTTTGAAACGTTGTTTTCTTTCTAAGTAAGAATAAATTTGCATGCATTTAGTTGTCGGCAATTTAGTTAAAATGTTTGCATTCGATGCATTTGCACGAAAATTTATGTAGTGAGTGATTCAGCGAATTCTGAATTGTTTCATTGAATGTCTGAATCATTTAATGTATGCGAATGGTGCTTTTTTTTTCAATTACGTGAATTTATTATTCAGAAGGTACGGTAGGAAGTTCATTTACGTTTCTATTATTAAGTACATTTTGATTGCATGTAAATATCCAAGACTGAAGAATGGATTACACCCATTGAATAAAGAAGTATTCACTCAACGATTATACTAAATAATTAATTATTGCAAAACCTTCATAATAATTTATGGATACTGTGTACGCTAGGTTAACGCAGTGCCTGCTTATCTCGGCTTCTCTAATAAGGTTTAACCTTTATGTTACATTGATTGTAGGTTTGGAATTCTGTAGCGATGTTATGGTGTTGGAATGATTCTGTTCAAACCTTTTACTTCAGACACTGTAGGTCCTTGAAAAAGGGTCCCCCCTCACTCCGTTACTTCGCGCACATACTCAATCCAGCGCTTTCACCGTCGTCCATTGCTTATTTTTGTCCGTATTGGTCTCTCTTTGCATCTTGTCTTCCAACATGATCGATCCATTACCATTTGAATTTTGCCACATGCTCTATTATGTATGTGATCTTCATTTTTACTTTGCGTACTTCGTCTCAGCGTAATCTCCAATATGGATCTCTCCATTATTAGTTTGTCTGCACTCGTTTTTGCAACTCTCATCGTTTCATATACCAATAGTACGTAACAATGTAATGTTGGGAGTTACCAAGCGTGTAAAAGTTTGGCCCCCCCTCCAGGATTGTTATCAATGACCCATTGAACAATATTAGAGGGGGGGAAATTGAACGGCAGCCATCTTGTCCGCCTTCTTGAAAATGCCCGCGAACCTATTTTTGGCTACATCTTTGCAACCGTATGTCCAAATCGAACATACGTAGACTCTAATTGCGCAGTTTTTTATTCCTAAGATAAATTGTTATATAACCGAAATTGATAATCCTAGCGAATTTAATGTTTTTGGACTTAAAATCTTAAATTATGGAATATATAAAAAAAACGCTAAAAAACATATTACTTTTTATTTTATTATTATTAATCTTTTAGATCTCGGTTTTATGAATAAAATGCAAAAACAATCAACGAAATCCGAGCACTGGTTACGAAAATATACAAGATTTAGGAATAGGTACCGCACCTTTGCTGAGCACAATAATTGGTAGTTACAGATCAAATTGAAAATTTCATAAGTTTGTTCTCTAAAGTCAATTGATTCCAATACATACAGACGCGTGAACAGTAGTTTCCAGGGAGACAACACGGTTCTTATTGGTCTATTTTGTTGTGACGTTTTGCAAACTTCAAGCGAGAGCCTGGTCAGGGGTGTATTATGTTTTACACGGTTTAAGATCAAATAGTTTGTTAAACAAATTTTGATCAATGTATTTAACTTTTAATACGACCCTGTTCAATGTTTTCTGTCGATCACATGAATACCGCGTCATTGTGTTTACATTTAGTTTTTCTTGGGAGTGAATGGACTTTACAAAATATGCGAATTACTGCTAAATACATACATTAATTAAGTGTAATCAATGTTTGAAGGCTTATGCCCCATTCGCAATTCCCTCGCCCTCATAAGGGTAATGATCGCCATGACATGAATCAGATCGGAAAAACCGTACCAGTGAATAAATCGAAAATACCCGAATTAATACAAATTTTATTAATTAAAAATTTTTTGTGTCGCACCTTCTCGTTTATTTAATTAATTAATTTAATTTAGGCTTTTAGGAAGAAGAGATGAACATCAAATGGCATTATTATACGGATTAATTTACACAAGGACATTTGCAAGGAGCAGTGTAGTTTGCACGTCCATTGTTTGTCACACTTACGGGTTGTGACTCCACTTCTTCACTGAGAGGATGCTCTAAAAGTCTAAAAGGACGGAATTCAGTGCCTGGAAAAGGAACCCAGACACTGTAATTCAGGTCATCGTCCAAATGATGGAAAATCCATTCGCAGTGATGAAATTTGGAGTCTACAAAGTTCAAAGCTTTGATGCATTTCTTTATTCAAGTTTATGGAGGCGGTGCAGAGTCCATTAATCAACAACGAAAGTTAATATTCTGTCACCGAAACCAAAATTTAGAAATGATGCCCCCGACACAAGACGCTCTCCTATTACACTGCAAGAGAGCAGCTTACCAAACTATCATTTGGAGCAGGGCACATAAGGCTGAGCTTCAAGCCCCACTTCCAATTCAACATGGGTGGAAGAAACTCGATCACAGATTCCTTCCCGTGTGGATAACAATTCCGGAAGTCAGCCCCGCTTGCATTGAAATTCTTAAATGTGGTTGCAAGCCGAATTGTGGAAACCGATGCAATTGCAGGAAAAAATCATTAAATTGCACTGCTCTTTGCAAATGTATGCGTAAAGTGGCCCGTATAGTAATAATTGTCATTTGATGGTCACCTCTTCTTCCTAAAAGCCTAAATTAAATTAATTAATTAAAAAAACGAGAAGGTGCGAAACGCATAAAACTTTTTAAAAAGATATAAAAAATGATTAATTTATAAAATTTGTATTAATTCGGGTATTTTCGATTTATTCACCGATACGGTTTTCCCGATCTGATTCATGTCATGGCGATCATTACTCTTATGAGGGCGAGGGAATCGCGAATGGGGCATAAGCCTTCAAAAATTGATTACACTTAATTAATGTATGTATTTAGTAGTAATTCGCATATTTTGTAGAGAACAAACTTATGAAATTTTCAATTTGACCTGTAACTATCAATTATTGTGCTCAGCAAAGGTGCGGTACCTGTTCCTAAATCTTGTATATTTTCGTAACCAGTGCTCGGATTTCGTTGATTGTTTTTGCATTTTATTCATAAAAGCGAGATCTAAAAGATTAATAATAATAAAATAAAAAGTAATATGTTTTTTAGCGTTTTTTTTTACATATTCCATAATTTAAGATTTTAAGCCCAAAAACATTAAATCCGCTAGGATTATCAATTTCGGTTATATAACAATTTATCTTAGGAATACAAAACTGTGCAATTAGAGTCTACGTATGTTCGATTTGGATGTACGGTTGCTAAGATATTGCCAAAAATAGGTTCGCGGGCATTTTCAAGATTGCGGACAAGATGGCGGTCGTTCAACTTCCCCCCTCTAATATTGTTCAATCCTGTAGGGGGGGGGGGGGCAAACTTTTACACACTTGGTAACTCCCAATGAAAATTCTATGGAGATTGTTACGTACTACAACCTTTCTTAGGTTGATTGGGATAGTGTATTCTTTAAGCGCTTGATGACATTGTATCTCCTTGAAGAACGTCTCTGTCCAATGGTACGAAGGAAAATTCATATATAACCTATCTAGCCATGACACGATCGAGTTGGGACGTGAAAAATATAGCAGCATATCAACTGTGACATTTAGATATTTGTTGTTGCCAAGTTTCCCTAACGAGTAAATACGTGATATGAAATTAGAAGTGTCATAAAATTTTTCACGAAAGAAGATCCTTGGCCCGAAGTCCGAAGTGTGACCAACCCGTAGAAAGAACAGAAGAAACTGTAAACAAAGTGGAAGAAATAGTCGTTTATCGTGTACAGGTTGCAGTCATTTCATGTGAAGCCGACTAATTTTGCACCATAATTTATGCATAAAAAGGTGTGCACCGTAGATTACCATGGCCCTGAACCGAAACTATTTAGAAGAGTTTATGCAGAACATTTCACTGCTTTGGAGGAGATGAATCTTAGGTACACCATTGAGACCTTCGCACAAAGCAGAAATCTATGCAACAGGTTCATAAGAACTCGCACCGTAATCCTCGTTGGGAAGATTGATGGCGACGATTTTGGCGGAATTCTGTTGATTGAATATATCTAAAACTTAAATTTAAAATATTCAACAGAGGTAATAGAATGTGTTTAAAATAAAATAATAATTGAGTAGAATTACTTGTTATTACTGTAATTACTTACGGAGTTTCATAACGGTAGTTAAAAGAAAATTTATTTATTTTTCAGTTTCATTCTTTTCTTAATCCAACTCCGGGAAAAGAAGAGATAGAACAGGCCTTTTGCCCGTATAACGTCATAAAAATCAGCACTGTCGAACTGTTCAAGCGCTTAAAGTCACAACGTCAAGAGCTAGAAACTGATCTATCCCAGGGAAGTGATACAATTTAATTCTGACACATCCCTACCATGCCCTTTACTGACGAATAATATGGATTATAACGTGATGGATAGTACCATAGATATCATTTAAGTGCTATTAGGTCGGTAAAAGTCTATTAATTCACAAAGTTGGTATGAATATGCGCATATTCTACACTTTGTCTAAAAGTGTTACTTCCACGAGTTAAATTCTCCTCAAATAAAGATTGCCAAGTTACAATATTACTTAAAATAAATTTAAACTAATTCCAAATGTCAAGTCAAATGGAAGAAATAAATCAATTTTGCGACACTTATTTGAACCAAACGAAATGACAAACTTGATTAAACTGAACCATTCGTTTTGTTGCCATAATTTATGTTTCTTACTTCAAACAGTGTTACCTATTAAGTATCTGGGGGGAAAATTTGTTTAATAATTGATATTTGTGAATAGGTATGTTAAATTCAACTGTAATCGGTTCAGATGATGACAGCTTTGCTATCGAAACGCGTTCGATTTTATAATTTTTTATTGTGGTTTTTGCTATCTGTTCCAATTCTTCCATCCATTTGCTTGTTAGTGAGAATTGTAATTCCATTCACCACCAATGCTGATTTATGCAACCAAATCTTTATAAACTTGTGTGACAACCTAAATGCGGTATAAAATCCTATTAATGTTTTAGTTTATGGACGTTTTGTCTTGAAGCTTTTCATCGAGACATTATTAAGGTATTATTCAATTTTAATACTGTAAAGCTTTCCATTAAGTACGTGTCTGAAATAAACCAAACTAATGTGGGCTTTTGAAACTTTGTACTATATTAGCCACATTAACGCTTTCAAAAGTCTGAAAAGTTCGTGTATAGTAAAAAGCATTGCGTCGGTTTCATTAATAGGAGCGAAGGTTCATATTGCGACTACAATATTATTATCAGCATAATTGATGGGTTAAGGCAAAGAAATTAAAATTTATTAAATTAAAATTAACTTTTACATTTTACAACTCAGTACCAACGCTTTCATCTTTTGATTTTAGGTAGATATGAAATTTTACTCTATAATGTATAATGATTTATAATAATTAGATAGTTGGCATCTGGTAATTTTTATAGGTTGTCATGTAAACATCGTAATTATAGACAGAATATTGTGTATAATATATGGCACGTTATGTTGTTACATCTTGATCCCATGTAAATATTAATTTCAATTAGATGATCAAGTGCAAGTGTAAATAAACCCATGAACTCATTAACCAATATTAAGTGTCAAAACATACAATTATCAAAATCTTTAACATTCTGTGAATTTGACAAAGTTCGCAGGGGAACCAATCTAGTGCCTGAACCAGAATTCTGACCAACACAAGCTAGTATCAAAGGAAATTATTTAATTATGGACATCGTATTCTTACATAACGGGGTACAAGGAAGTAACGGAGTTAAAGTTTGCTGCATCCCAGAGAAGACGTAGCTTAACCATGACACACAAACGTGTTGCTATTTTAGAGCCCTTTGGTTAAGGGAAACGCTAATTTAAAAATTTTCGGCTGCTTAACGTGGTTCAGTAGACCCCAAAGATATTACCAGCTTCAAAGAGCATTGACCATGAAGGCGCCCAAGTTTGAAGGTATCAGTACCGCTCTTCACTGATGATAACAAACGCGTACAATTTCAAGGAGACCACCAACTTTAAATACAGGTAAAAAATTAGCGCGACAATGAATGTCTACGGATCTTAATGTTGTTCACCGTAGAATAAGCGCACAATCCTCAAAATGGTTTGGTCCACTAAAGCTCCCGGTATCTCAGCAACTATCGAGCGCGACCAAAAATCTAAGCCAGTTATAGTGTGGGAGGAATTTTGGCCAATGCGTTTCGTAGATCAAGGAATTAAAATGAGCCATGAAGTGTAGCGTCGCGAAGGACTCGGCGGTACAGTGGACTTTCGCCGCTCCATGGGATCAAAGTGATTCAAAAGTGGTGGAGGCCATTGTCCAGGATGTTATTCCATCTTCCGAGTAGGCGCTCTACTCACCCAATTTCAATCCTATGGATTACAGTATATGGTTGAATTTGGAATTTAGGGTATGCGCTAAGTTTGGAATAGCTGAGCAGCGAAATATCCGACAAATTTCACGGGCGCTATGTGGGTTTTGTCTCTATTTTTGGCCATTTACGCGTTAACTATGGGCCGTACTGAATTTGTTGAGTATTATGTTTCCTCAATCCTACAAGTATAAAGAGCGTCAAACAGAAAGTATCAAAGATAGAGAAGAGTACAGGATCTTTCATTGAACCTTAATACCTTTTCTGAACGGAGGCTTCCACGGCCAGAGTCAGTAAAATAAAAACGACACTTATGATTGTTGATAAGAAACAAAAAAAAGTATGATGAAGCTTCTTAGGAAAATGTGCAAGACGCTGACTTTTTCAACATTGAGACGGAAGTCCTTACTATGTTTCTATTTTCTTCCTAAGTGCACATCTATTTCTGAAATAGTCAAATTATTAAATAAAATTGAGTCCAATGCCAAAGTTATAATAAAATGCAGTGAAATAGGCGATAGTAGGGGGATGAAATTTCCAAATAGAAGATGTACATCATCATAATTGCCAGTAAGCGCCTCTTTTGAACATCGTTGGCTCAACTAAGGGTCCTTCAGATGTGACCAATAATTTCGTTTGTTTAGTGCTGTGTATACCGCCATCGAGGGGTTGAATTGGTTGATGGTAAATTAAAGAACCATCGACCCAATACCATAACCGCCGGTTGGTGTTTTCTTTTTTGGAACTTCCTATAGGATCATCGAGTTTTTTAATACATGAAATTATAGAAAATGGAAGGTTAAAAAGAGTAATTTTACATACTTACAAAATAAAAGTTGATGATGGTTACTCGAAAACGAAACGTCGGATTCCAATTTGCTGTATACCATGTTAAAGAACGTTAAAAAGTACCTGTAGAAGCTTCATTTACTTTTCATTTAACATCAACAACAAAGTAACAATTTGTCAAAAACGAAATCCTGAGAATTCTGTTTTTGTCGCATAACTTCGGAACGGTTCGGAATTTCGTCAGTTCATGAATGTCATTTTACTAACTCAAAATTGCCCAACTTTTCTCCCATTTAACTGAAACTCTATCTTTTACCGTTTCCGAAATCCCCATAGTAGCCCTCCTTATCTTGGACACAGCGCATATTTAAAATTAATTAACTTCGGTACCCGAGTTTTCTCTCTCAAATCATGAATAATCTAAACCATAAAAAAGCTCCTGGATTTGACCTCATAACAGGCGAAGTATTGAAGCAGCTACCAAAAAAAGCCATTGTTATGCGGACCTACCTGTTTAACCCAACATTTAGACTAAAGCACGTTCCCAGTGAGTAATTATGTAACCAAAGCCAGGCAAACTACCAAATGAAACCAAGTGGTATCGTCCTATCTCTTTACTACCGATTATCTCAAAACTGTTCGAAAAACTTCTGTCAAAAAGGCTCAGACCTATTATTGATAAGAAAAAACTGATACCAAGCCATCAGTTCAGCTTTAGACAAAAAGGCTCGACCGTTGAACAAGTGCACAAAATAACAGATGTCATAGAAAAGGCCCTAAAAGAAAGAAGAATAGGTTCCGCAGTGTTCCTGGACGTGGTCCAAGCCTTCGATACAGTGTGGTACGACGGACTGGTCCATAAGCTAAAAAAAATGCTACCAAAACAATACGTGAGTCTATTAGCAAACTATATAACAGACAGGTTCATTCGAATCAAGCAAGCAGAAGAATATTCAGAGCTAAAAGAAGTCAAAGCAAGTGTACTATAAGAAAGTATCTTGGACTCCATCCTTTATCTTCTATATGGTAGTGATCTACCTCAATTGAAATGAGTGACTGCTGCCACATTGGATGATGACACAGCATTACTGACCTTAAACAATTAACGAGAAAAATACGGCCTACAGTCAATATCAACGGTAACGTAATCCCTTACAAGAACACTGCAAAATACCTTTGAATGACTCTAGATGCTAAATTACGCTGGCGAAAACATATAAAAAAGAAAACTAAGGAACTAATACTTAGATACCAACAACTGTATTGGTTTATGGGACGTACCTCCCGGCTGACAACAAACAAGAAGACTGTCATCTACATAGAACCAAATTTTAAAACCGTTATGGATATATGGCATCCAACTTTGGAGATGTGCTAAGGACATGCCAACGTCAACTACTCGGCAACCAAAACATCACAAGAAGGCTGAAAAGAATAAAGACATTTGAATTAGCCTAACACTGTGCAATAGCCAAATGCAGTGTTCAAAGCAGAGAACTGTGCGCATTAGAGAGTGACAGTACAAGAGCAACCCAAACAAAAATATGAGACATCATTGGATGAACTATAAATTATTATTTAGTTGTAGGAATTTAGATGTAATAGGTCTATTAGACTAGTTTCAGTTCAGGGTGCAAGCACACTTTAATAAAAAAAAAAGTTTTCTCTCCGTTTGAGAAAGCTTTTTCCAAACGTACCGGGTGTCCAAAAAGTATTGAAACCTTTGAATATCTCGAGAACGACACATCCGATTACAAATATGTAGAAAAAAACACGTGTTCCTTTACTTTTGGAAACCTGAGGTGGGAGGGGTGGGGGGTAAAATTTGCAATTTGGGAACAGTTTTTTGATGAATAATGCAAAATTGCAATAAAAAATAGGTGTTCTCATTTAAGCTTTCCACACTCGCTCCGTTCCACCCCCCCTGGGGAATGAGGGTGATGTTTACGTATCATGACTGAATAGGTTTCCAAAAATAAAGCAACACGTGTTTTTTCTTTTTGTAATCGAATGTGTCGTTCTCGACACATTCAAGGGTTTCCATACTTTTTGGACATCGCAATATGAAAGTTCTAATAATCAGCCCTTCATTCAAATCTAACCCGCTGGTCACAGCTCAAGTCTTGTTTAGCGACCATTCTACATACGCCAACGTGCAAAAATAATGGTGCCGTCAAAAACGAAACCTAGGCCTTCAACGTAGACAAGGAATTCGCAATTTATGTGAATTTATCTATTCAAGCATGAGAATTATTTGTATAATGATTAGCAACCTAATTCATTATTTTAACATAGCGCTAAAGGGTTGTCTTCGTAATTAAAGTAATACGTCCACTTACCAATAAATTTGTCTTCTTGCAGCTAAAATTGACAGTTTATGATACAACTGGAAAGTTCTACTTTTCTCCTTTGCACATACAAGAACTAAAAGGGAATGTTCTGTTTTATGTACAGGGTGTACAACTAAGAAAGGAGGCCGGAAACTATTAGAGATTAAGGAGTGAAATAAAAAATCTTAAGATAAATGTGGCCAAGAGAAAATGCTGGAAATTATTTTCAATTTCCTACCATTGCCGCCAGAGGGAGTTTCACTGATTTCAATTTGAAATTCCCATTTTTTGGGCAATTTTCCTCAGAAAAGTATTTAAAAAAATATATTCGTTGTAAACTAGTGATCAATATGTAAAACTTTTAATGAATTTTTACGATTGCTGTCAAAATAAAGGGAGGGGGAACTAAATTACGTGTTACTAGAAAAAAATCGTGTAACTTCGAAACGGGTTGCTTGAATTTGTCAAGATTGGTCTCGATGTAAAAACAATACTTGATATTACCAAAAAAATTCAAAACCACAAGAATTTCTTATCTCCGTCTACCAATAGAGGGCGAAACTTGTTGAATGAACAAAACGGTCGACTTTCCTAAAAAAATTCAAATAGTATCAAATATTTTTTGTTCGATACCTCATTAGAAAGTGGCCCGTAACTATGGTTACGAGTGAGAGAAAGTTGTATTTTCGCTCACGCATTTTTCGCTCACGCATTTTTCACTCACGCATATTTGAAAGTATTAACGTCACTTGTAATTACATTTGTTTCATAGCAACGGATCGTCACGACTGTGTGATTTTTTTAAATAAAATAATTCCAATTGTTACGGAGTCACTTTCTAAAGAGGTATCGAACAAAATCTAATACAACACTCGTGAGTAAGGTCACATTCGTTCACTTGAATTGCAATTCGCGTGAACGAAAGTTGTACCTTCCTCACTCGTATGTAAATAACTATTTTACTGCTATTGAAAGGAAAATTACTAAGGGAGTAATTAAAAAAAAAATTATTTCAATAGCTCTTGTAGTACCGAAGATATAGTCAAAAATGTGGTAATATAAGAGGCAATTTGAGGTATAAACAAATGAAAACGCTTAAAATGAAAACTTTATGTCAAAGCTGTAAACTAGATAGCAAAGTGACATTATGTCTATTTCGGTTGTTGTATTATAAACAAAAATGCTAATTTCCAATGGAGAAGCATTGCAGCAACCTCTCTTAAGCTGGCGGGACCAAATCGGCAGAATCAAGTCGGACTTATTTAATTATTTAGTACTTATTTTGTACTAATTTGTACCACTAATAAAAATGTTGTACTCCTTGCCGTTTTGATAAAAACAGTGGCGCTGCTAGCCTCATATTAAGCTAGCAGGGCCAAAAGACAAAAATAAATAAAACAAACAAAACAAAGGCTGATACGCAAAGATCTGAATTTGTACTAATTTGTACCACTAATAAAAATTTTGTACTCCTTGCCGTGGCAGTGGCGCTGCTAGCCTCATATTAAGCTAGCAGGACCAAAAGACAAAAATAAAAGAAAAAAACAAAACAAAGGGTGATACGCAAAGATCTGAATTTGTACTAATTTGTACCACTAATAAAAATTTTGTACTCCTTGCCGTTTTGAAAAAAACAGTGGCGCTGCTAGCCTCATATTAAGCTAGCAGGACCAAAAGACAAAAATAAATAAAAAAACAAAACCAAGGCTGATACGCAAAGATCTGAATTTGTACTAATATGTACCATCAAAATAAATTGAACATGTCCAAAAATTTCTCTTAAGACAACACCCAAATGGTATGAAGGAGGGGAGTACTAAATTCCAAACTTCGTATTTGAGAGGTACAAATTATCTTGCTTCGATGGTACGAGTATTGCTCGTGACAAAGGGTACATTTCTCTTGGGCCCAAAAGTGATGGGGGGTAGATTCCAAAGGAAGGAGGGGAGTACTAAATTCCAAACTTCGTATTTGAGATGTACAAATTATCTTGCTTCGATGGTACGAGTAGCAACTGATTATGCTCGTGACAAAGGGTACTTTACTCTTCAGCCCAAAAGTGATCGGGGGTAGATTCCAAAGGAAGGAGGGGGGTACTAAATTCCAAACTTCGTATTTGAGAGGTACAAATTATCTTGCTTCGATGGTACGAGTAGCAACTGATTCTGCTCGTGACAAAGGGTACTTTACCCTTGAGCCCAAAAGTGATCGGGGGTAGATTCCAAAGGAAGGAGGGGGGTACTAAATTCCAAACTTCATATTTGAGAGGTACAAATTATCTTGCTTCGATGGTACGAGTATCAACTGATTCTGCTCGTGGCAAAGAGTACTTTACTCTTGACCCTAATAGGTTTCATATCATTTGGGTGTTGTCTTAAGAGAAATTTTTGGAAATGTTCAATTTATTTTGATGGTACATATTAGTACAAATTCAGATCTTTGTGTATCACCCTTTGTTTTGTTTTTTTTTATTTATTTTTGTCTTTTGGTCCTGCTACCTTAATATGAGGCTAGCAGCGCCACTGTTTTTTTCAAAACGGCAAGGAGTACAAAATTTTTATTAGTGGTACAAATTAGTACAAAATAAGTAAGTACTAAATAATTAAATAAGTCCGACTTGATTCTGCCGATTTGGTCCTGCCATCTTAAGAGAGGTATTGCAGCATATTTTGAATGCATGCAAAATGCAACTGTTGCAGGACCACTGAAATTTTGAAAGAAATTAAAGTTCTCATAGCCTACTTTATTTATATTAAGCTTACGATTTGTTTATACCTCAAATTGCCTCTTATATTACACATTTTTGACTATATTTGGATAGTGAAGATAAAAAAAGCGCTGAACCAAAACCACCGCCAATATTCGTTTCAGGCGTTAAAAATATTAAACCACTGCTTGATTTGCTTAATAATATAGCCAAAGACAAATACATCTTAAAAACTCTATACAATGATCAAGTTAAAGTACAACCTCTTGAAAGCTCAATGTACACAACTATAATAAAAGCATTAATGGAAAAAAATACAGAATTTCACACATACAAATCAAAGAATGAAAGAAGCTTCCGCGTAGTCCTTAAGAACATACACCCAACAACTAGTCCTGAAGAAATTAAATTGAGCCTAAAGGAGAAAGGACATGAGGTAACGAACATCTGGAACGTCAAACGAAAATCAACAAATACAAATCTCCCAATGCATTTTGTTGATATCAAACCTAACGAAAATAACAAAGACATCTACAAAATTGATCTACTTCTGAATACAAAGGTGACAGTAGAAGCTCCACATGCCAAACGCGAAATACCTCAGTGTACACGCTGCCAAAGATTTGGACACACTAAAAATTACTGTAGAAACAACCCAAGATGCGTCAAGTGCACAGGCGCACACTCAACCAGCGAATGCCCTAGGAAAGAAAAAGATGATAACGTCAAATGCGTAAACTGCAACGAAAAACATCCCGCAAACTATAGAGGATGCGTTATACATAAACAGATTCAACTAAAAATCTACCCGAAACTGAGGGAAAGAATAATATCCACAAGACAAATCCAACCAGGCGTATCCTACGCTCAAGCGGCCCAAAATCAAAATGGTTTACCTACCGTAAACGAAAACCAATTCAACCTAGTTAACACGACACAACCTTCTAATGACCTAACAGAACTTAAGCAAATGATGAAGAACTTACTGGACCAAATGGGCACATTAATAAACCTCATGTCGACACTTATTAACAAAAAATAATGGCTCAAAACCTAAAGATTGCGGTATGGAATGCCAATGGCTTGTGCCAACATTTGCAGGAAACAAAATTATTTTTACAAACACATAACATAGATATTCTATTAGTATCAGAAACCCACTTCACCGATAGAAGCCACATAACGATACCAAATTACAATATATATAACACAAACCATCCAGATGAAACTGCACACGGCGGCACTGCAATAATAATAAAACAAAACATAAAGCACTATGAAAGAGCAAAATATAAACAAAATAACATACAAGCCACTAGCATCACTATCCAAGATAGCACAGGGGAAATAACTTTTTCCGCAATCTACTGTCCCCCAAGACATAACAACACACAGGACGAATATGACAAATTCTTCAAAACACTACGCAACCGTTTCATAGCAGGCGGAGATTATAATGCCAAAAATACCTACTGGGGCTCTCGAATCACAACCACAAAAGGACGACAGCTACTACACACGATGGCAAACAACAACCTAAGCTATTTATCAACAAAGGAGCCCACTTATTGGCCAACCGATAGGAATAAAATACCGGACTTAATAGACTTTTGTGTAACCAAAGGAATCGACACCAAGAAAGTCGCAGTTGAATCTTGCCAAGAACTTTCATCAGACCACACACCAATTTTAGTCAATATGCATACCGAAGTACTTGGAAAACCCAAAAAACCCTCACTGTTCAGCAAAAGAACGGATTGGAATAGATTTAGAGCACTACTAGATAAGCAAATACACTTAGATTTACCATTAAAAACGGAACTTGATATAGAGAAAGCCGTAGAGCATATAACGAAAACTATCCAAAATGCAGCAAGGCGAGCAACACCAGACATAACTGAAACCAATATAAATCAAGAGTACCCAATAACTGTTAAAGAGAAGGTAGCAGAAAAAAGAAAAGCTCGCAAAAAGTGGCAACTAACAAGAGATCCTTTAGACAAACAAAGATACAACAAAATAGCTAAAAACCTCAAGAAGATGCTACAAAATCTGAAAGATCAAGCCATTCAAAAGTACCTAACAGAACTCAGTCCAACGGCATCGACAGACTACTCACTGTGGAAGGCCACGCGAAAAATGAAACAACCTCAACACCAAATCCCACCAATACGACTAAACAATGGCACCTGGGCAAAAACCGACCAACAGAAGGCCACAGCCTTTGCAGAACATCTCGCATCAGTGTTTGAACCCTTTCCTTCCTCAATCACAGCAGATGAAGAAGAAAGCATCATTAAAGAACTACAGATCCCGCACCAGATGGACCTTCCAATAAAAATAATTAAAGCTCATGAGGTTAAAACAGTTATAGACACAGAAACCAATCCAAAAAAAGCTCCTGGATATGACTTAGTCACTGGGAAAATACTGAAAGAACTCTCTCAAAAATGCGTTACAGCAATAACACAAATTTATAATTCCATCCTCAGAACAAACTACTTTCCTTGTCACTGGAAAGTAGGACAAATAATAATGATTCCTAAACCAGGCAAAGCCCTAAATGATGTAACTTCATACCGTCCAATTGCCCTACTTCCTCTTTTATCTAAAATTTTTGAAAAACTGTTACTTAAACGGCTAATGCCCGTCATTGAAGAAAAGAATCTAATACCCCTTCATCAATTTGGATTCCGCAAGGGACACGGAACTGTAGAACAAACACACAGACTTATCAGAAAAATCTCTAACGACCTAGAAGGCAAACGTTATTGCTCTGCACTCTTTATCGACATCAGCCAAGCCTTTGACAAGTTATGGCATCCGGGGCTTTTCTACAAACTTAAAAAAGCTCTCCCGCATCCTTACTACTCCCTCCTTGAATCGTACCTCACAAATAGAACGTTTCAAGTGAAATATCGCGACGAAAATACCCAACTTTACTCTGTTCAATCTGGGGTACCCCAGGGCAGCATTCTCGGCCCCATCTTATACCTATTATACGTCGCAGACCTGCCCGAAACTAGACAGACCCTGACAGCTACATATGCAGACGACACAGCAATTCTATCCTCGCATCCAAACCACATAACAGCCACTAGGAACTTACAAAACCACCTGCATCAACTTGAAAAATGGTTAAAACGATGGCGCATAAAAGTGAATGAGAAAAAATCAGTCCACGTTACATACACACTAAGGAAAGATACCTGTCCCCCAGTCACATTAAATGGAAACTTAATACCACAAGAAGTAGTAGCTAAATACCTAGGCATTCACATTGATAGACGACTAACCTGGCGCACCCACATATTTACAAAAAGAAAACAGCTCGGACTCAAGTTGCAGCAAATGTATTGGATCCTCGGCCGAAAATCTAAACTATCAACAGAAAATAAACTCCTATTATATAAGGCTATTCTTAAACCTATATGGACATACGGTATATCTCTCTGGGGATCAGCGAGTAACTCGAACCTTGAAATACTGCAACGCTTTCAAAATAAAGTCCTCCGAGCTATTGTAGATGCGCCATGGTACATCCCGAATAATCTCTTGCATTCTGACCTGAAGATACTAAACATCAAGGATGAAATAACAAAACACAGTATCAAATACAGAAATAGAATTTCCGTCCACCCAAACGATCTTGCTGTCTCACTCGTAAATGAAGACGAAGACGATAGGCGACTGAAAAGATTTAAACCTAGCGACCTTCCTACTCGATTTACCTAAACAACGAACATGTGATTCAATAGGATATAAGGGGGCACTCGCTGGAGTGTTACCCTACATGCCATGTTTTATATTAGTTTTAAGTCTCTAGACTAAGGCCTACACATGTTATACCGAAAGTCCTCTATGGACTGATTGTATAATCACCTTGGAGTCAATTAAAAAAAAAAAAAAAAATATTTTCGGTACTATAAGAGCTATTGACATAATTTTTTTTTTAACTGACTCCCTTATTAATTTTCCTTCCAATAGCGGTGAAAAACATATTTGGTACCATTTGAATTTTTTTAGAAAAGTCAACCGTTTTATTCTTTCAACAAGGTGCGCCCTCTATCGGTAGACGGAGAGAAGAAATTGTTGTGGTTTTGGATTTTTTTGGTTATATCAAGTATTTTCTTTTCATAGAGACCAATCTTGACAAATTCAAGCAACCCGTTTCGAAGTTACACGATTTTTTCCAGTAACACGTAATTTACTTCCCCCTCCCTTTATTTTGACAGCAATCGTAAAAATTCGTTAAACAAAGTTTTACATATTGATCACTAGTTTACAACGAATACATTTTTTTAAATACCTTACTGAGGAAAATTGCCCAAAAAATGGGAATTTCAAATTGACTTCAGTGAAACGCTCTCTGACGGCAATGGTAGGAAATTGAAAATAATTTCCAGCATTTTCTCTTGGCCACATTTATTATAAGATTTTTTATTTCACTGTTCTATCTCAAATAGTTTCCGAGTTATGGCCGGCCTTCTTTCTTAGTTGTACACCCTGTACATACCTATTACCTAGTTTAGCAGAGTAGGATGAAAATTTAAGAATTATTGGTGCAGTAATTCATTAAAATTTGCAGCATTTATGAACCTTTAATTGAGAACAGAATAGTATTACTATTAAGGGAGAAATTACTTTTATAATTTACACCGCAATCCATTAGTTCAGGGAAGAGGAAGAAAATGGTATATAAACCAATGTATGTTTGGCTATCAATTAAAATCAAAATGCTTGAAATAAAGCGCGTACACCACTATGGAGCACGATTCATGAATATATGATACCTAAAGTACAATTCTCCTTGGGGAAATAACAGAGCATTCAAATTATGATTTCGCTGTCTGGATCGATACGTACAAGCACTCTAGTGTTTGTTTATGGAAGCGTGATAATTAAGTTTCATTTGTATTACAAAAAACTTACCCGTTCTGACGAGCTTAAATGTCACAGCATTATGCGCCTTGAGGGCCTCGTTATGCGACGGATGTGTTAAGTCTCGTAGCGGTGAATCAATTGTCGCCATTTTTGTAGAAACTTCTGTAATTTTTTTGCTTCGTATATTTCCAAAGAAATTCTTCTTTATGGGCGATAACTTTTCTGAAACAAGCGCATAATTTAAAGAAATGAAATCTAGAATCCGTTAAAGAATTTCATTTATATTGTTAGCGGTCGGGTTAATAATGCCTGAACTTGACAGTACTTCACCGTAGGAATTTCCGTTTGTGATTTCGTCGCTTTAATTTACCCCCGGATCATTTCAATCTATGCATAAAGAAAAAGAGTTCATCCTATAGTAGTGCTCATTCAATTTTTAATTTAAAATGATTTGAATCGTTTTATTTCTTTATTGACAATGCTTCTTTTTTCGGCGAATTTCAATTTTTATTGGTTTTTCAAATCCCTAAAGTATAATATCAAAAATTCGAAATTGAAATCATATTTGTAACAAGAGATTAACCGTATTTTTTTCATTACAAGGTTGATGGATTTTCATCAAACTCGAAAAGTGTAATTTCGTGTCTCTGTAATCAGATCAAAATGAGAGTGGCTGATATGACCTTATCGATTAGAAAACTTGCAACTAGAGCGAAGCCTGTTTAAAAAAATTATTAAATAATAATAGGTTATAAATTTCATACGTATTGCCAAGTTTATCAAAGATCTTTCTTGCGAATATGGATTAATGCCAAAATTACATTTAATTAACGACCACACAAATGCTAAAATTAAAATGATGTTGCTAAAAAAAATTTTATAACAAAATCTTTAAATTAAGCTGGTGGGATGCCCTCGTAGTAACTAAAAATAAATCTTTGAGGTGTCACTAATAAATGTTAGATGAGGTAGCAAATATGAGTTCATTTTTACAATTTTTAAAAATAATTCAACTCGTCTACGTATTTTTGGTTGTTTGTGTATAATTTATTTTATATTGTAAGCAAAAGGTTAAAACCATTGCAATTGCTTAAGCATGTGGTGTGTTGCGTATGACAACGATGAATAGGTACCCATAATTCACCCTGTGAATAAATTTAACGTGTTTTCCCACTTTATAATTTTAGCATTTCATGCATACCTCTTAATCTAACAGCAGTACTGATTCGGCTGCGTTCCGTCCACTTACTCTATCTTCATCTTTTTAGCTAAATAAATACGTCCCAAAATATTAAGGGTGGTGTAGATTCTACTAAGCAATAATTTGTTCTAAACTTGAGCAGACTTTGAGGGAAATCAGTAAGTGTGTGTGAATACTTCTTTTACGCCAGACCAAGTTTGCCACAGTTCGTCAAGATTGTCATAGTTTACGCACAACCCCTTTTTTAGTTTCTAAAATTTCTACAAGAGTATCTGTGAATTGAAGAAGTAGGTATACGTTCAATGGTATGGCGCAGTTTCCATTACGTAAACCAATAAAAATAACGTCAGTACCTCCCACATTAGTAAGGAAAATCTATAAAAATCTATATCTTTATAATTTTTAAAGCACTTCCTTACCATCGCTTATATATATTCTGACATTAACACACATCCGTGGCAACCTAATTTGGTGTGGCATAGAAAAGGGTTCAGGTTTAGAGGGTTTTGGAAGAATGGGAATTAGTGACGTCATAATTACCATTTATATGTGATAAATGGCAAACCTTGAGTATCCAGGCATTATTCGATGCCTCGAT
Source organism: Pyrocoelia pectoralis (assembly GCA_036250285.1). Taxonomy (NCBI): domain Eukaryota; kingdom Metazoa; phylum Arthropoda; class Insecta; order Coleoptera; family Lampyridae; genus Pyrocoelia; species Pyrocoelia pectoralis. Next base: position 33,861,585 of record CM070077.1, read on the forward strand.
GCCAACCACAAATGGCTATACGCCTAACGCAAAGCATTTTTTTCCAAGTATTTCTGCATACGCTTTGACATCACTCCTTTAATTGTTCACCATTATGTTTTAAAACAAACCTTTTGGAATACCTCAACCAAAGTCGGGGTTTTTGCGTTTGACAATTGTGCCATGGTCACTTTTTATTAAAATAAAGGCACTAGACACAGTCGACAACCCAAAGAATCATTTTTTTCCCAAATGTTCAGTTTTATTCCTTAATGGAGAGCCGGTAGGAATTCTTGAGATAAGAAAATCTCCTTTCCAACAAACGTGGATAAACGAACGTGATTTTAACCTTAAAAACTAGTATGTCTGGGACATTCCGTTAATAAAGTCTAAAGATGGTTAGCAGAACGAGTATGTACATGTGATTTTCTGAGTAGGTTTCTCTCCCTTTTTCTAATGGGTAACAATGGGGTTGATCATCCAGGAAAGTGATGGGCTGAAAATTTTCGACTAAACCAAGGTATTTTCGGACATATCATCACGAATCTAGTATCAAAATTGTCTACTGGTACCTACCACAAACGCAAGAGTGACGTAACTTCATGCGAAAATCCTGAAGAATGTAATGATAGGTGCGCGTTGGTATCCACCGAACACCGTTTGCCAGAATCGCCCATGAATCACACTGATTTCCCCCATACCACCCTCGACCTTGTTACCAAAGTTAATGCTTTAAGTTTGTTTCAGTCTTAACAGTCTATTCTATCAAAACAACGAGTCCACATGTTAACATCACATTCCAACTGTGAATGTGAAATTAAAAAATTAAAGTATCATCCAACACCTTCCTAGGATACAAGGGTTTGAAGAAGAAGAAGAAGAAGAAGAATAACGAGAAGAATATTAAATTAGAATTATTTGCATCCGCTATATTTTTAACTTCTTCCCTTAATAAATTTTAGTTTCATATTACGCTTTGTTAGACATTTTGGTGTTCTTATGGTGATAAACATAAAATACCCAATATCTAATAAACTCTTTACATCTACAGTTGCTACCGTTATCAATCAATCAATTCCATATGTAAACGGTTTAGTCAAGAAGAGTCAGTATGGTTGTAAGCCATTTCCTCCTTCCTGTCGTCAAATGACACATACGGTTAGTCTCTTTTTCCGCAATTCAAAATAAGCGATCACTAAATAAGGTAGGAGGGCACAAAGTATAAATATTCTTCTTCGCACTATCTGTCTATAGATTTTAAAGAATTTCGTGCATTTGTCACATGCAACACATCATAATTCCTTGAATCCAAGTGGAAAAAAGTGACTTGAAGGAAATAGAAGAGTACACTTCGGCCACCATCACATCGATCAGAAATGCAATGGATTAACTAGGAGCCCGCATAGTAAAATTGTCCCAAAAACTCACTCATTTCTCACATGCAACATATCATAATGCCTTGAATCCAAGAGAAAAAAAGTGACCTGAAGGAAATAGAAGAATACACTTCGGCCACTATCGCATCGGTCACAAATGCAATGGATTTACTAGGAGTCTACAATAGTAAAATCGGATTGTCCCAAAAACTCACACTGTTGTTTGTTCACTGTAGTAACGAAAATTTGTCGTCATCCTAACAAGAGCCTAAACCCAATGACGTCAACGGTACTTAGGATATACAGTCTGAGGGGCAGATTAGGAGTAAGGTTTTTGCTTCGAACGTTCTTCACTTACCTAAATGAGATCCTATCGACGCTGTACTTCCTAAAACAATATCTACCTGCTCAAAAACACCTGCGCGCTTGTCGGGAATACCGTCGAATACTAACGTTCCTAACTTGGTTAGTTCGTTTTAATCCCTATAGTAAGAAAATGGTCATGTCATTTTAAAAAACTGAGTTTTTAGTCTTTGAATTTTCTTAAATTTGGAACTCCATAGGTGACGTCGTACGTAACATAACTTTTTTTAAGTAGGTACACCAAAAGAAAGCCCTATTCTTCCTCTATGCGCTGGTGAAAACTCGGTTGCCATAGCTACAACGGTTTTCAAGTAATGAATTCTTAAAGTACCGTCTGCATCCGCCATTTTTTTGGTATCTCCGGTATTTCCGGAAGTGCTGCCATTTTGAAAATATTTTAGATCGATACGGCTTTCTGAGTAACCCCTAAGTACAAACTTTCAAAAATCTACCTATAAAACTTTCCTGGAAACGTCTAACTAAAGCTCCCAAAAAAACACCCTGTATACAGTTACATTTTATAAATGGTGACACTACCATAATTATGGCCCACACGAAGTTTTGCTATAACGATTGGTAGGTGTTCTGCAAGAAGATCTTATTTAAAGTCCAACACTGTTCTTCTCTCAGACAAGGATCATTTACTGGATCCTGTAATTTCCCCTCCTTTTTTTAATATGCTCCTTCCTTTAAGATTTGCTAAGATAGGGGCTCTCTTGGTTCTTCATGTTGCAACTCCATATAACTGATTAGAACTACACACCTGTACTATTGTATCAAAGGATTCATTCAAGGAATGTCTTCTTCCCATTTGCACTTTTTCCTGTATCATAATTTGCTTTCTGTACTATAACAAATCGCTCGACGGACAAGAAAATTATTACAATTACAGCTCAACTACTTTAACCAGACAGTTTTGAATTTTGAATGGATTTTTAACCCAAACATCATTTCACAGTATCACATCTGCACATGATACTGTGTTAATTACTGAAGCAATAGAGGACCTACAAAGACTATTACTTCCATGCTGCGAAAAGCAATGAGAGAAGCTGCTATGAACTAGGAGAGAAAGTGAGATAAAATCAAGCTCTTGTGGTTTGGATTTTCTCAATTCTTCACTTGACACAAAAATTCTTCAATTATTTTCTTTGTAAAGCATTGTTTGAAACGCAATAGTGTCGCTTCTTTAGGTATTAGGTTATACACTTTTGTGTTTTTTAACAGTACTTCACTGCTGTCTAGGTAAATTACCTACTGCTCTCTGCCGTGTTTCATACTTACGGTAAAAACTGTTCGTTCTTGCACTTTTCTAATAGCAACTGAGGATCATATACTCATTTATATTTCAGGGAACTATTTTCCAAAGGATCTGTAACGATATGTATATTCATTTGCACTTCTGTGACAAATAATACCTTTTCAATTCTCCATTTTTGGAATGGTCTCAGCTATTCTATAGGGACCGACTTTAACCTTTAGTTATTTAGCCTACTTTTGTTGATAATGTTATTATGGTGTATTCCTCCCTATTACCAGTTTAATTTACTAGAAAGTACTGCTGCATTCACTAAACGTTCCTGTCATTTCGTAAGTCGAAGGACATTTTTTATCCTACGAAAAACTGCGATAAAAGCTCAAGCAAAACAAGCAGTTGTTGGGGTGCAGTTGTACCCGTGCGGGGTTATGGTTACGTTCGGATAAATATCCAGCAGGTCTTTCTGTATCAACATTTCTTGCCGTTTTTATCAATTTCAAATTTTTTGAATTCTTACGGGGTTCTTCCTGAAAACTTCACAGAAATGTTTTGTTGGCTCTGGCTCAGTTGGTTCAGTTCAGTGACCTAAAGTCTCTTATTTCTTCAATAAAACCTTCTAAAAGGACACGTAAGAAAAAATCCATTCCTTCCTTTTCATTGCCATTCTTTTACCGTACCTTTTCGAAACGGCACCCTACACAGCACACAGCAAGTTGCTTTCTTTAAAGATATTTCACTTTTATTTAATCAAGGTGTTCAAATCATTGAAGATATCTTACTCTTACAGACTCTTTAAATATAAGGTACCACTAATACAGAAGGTCATCAATAAACCAATCTTTCAGTAGTAAAAACAACATTCATCTGCCTTGGATCCACTCAGATGACACTACTGAGCTGTACAAAAAATAAATCAAGCAATGACACTTTTACTCTTGCTTGTAGACCCACATATTTTCGTGAGCTGTTCGCTCAAGTCACACAGACGAGTCTTTAGTATCAAAAAGCATTCCTTCATTATGTCCAGCAAGCGGTAAAATATCAGTGGTGTTGATGTCACTGTTAAGAAAATTCGGCACAACGATAGTACGTTGGGTACACGGCTAAAAAACCAAAAAGCTGCACTTTTTGATTGGAATGTGCCACTTTCTGTGGTCATAGTTAATCCCAAAGGTAACTTTCTAGATGGTGGGGTTCCGTGAATTAACTGACATGATAAAGATGTGCAACGTGTGGGTACAGAGAATGTTCTGTTTCACATAGGTTTCTCGCTTGATCACACTGGACTACGAACAACAACGTGTTGTTGATGTAGAAGGCGATACGTATGTAACAAAAGATGAAACGCGGATCTCCAGAGTCACCAATTTTAATTCTGTCAAGAGTCGAACATCCCAATTAAATATTCATTACTTCATGCTGTATCCTGTCTTAGTCGTGCTCCTAGCTAGATCTTGATGGGGGGGGGGGGGGGGAGTTCATTGGCATCACATGTGATCACAATAAGGTTCATAATTTATGACAACAACCAGAAGTACCTATTATAAGGTTGTACATTCCCATTTACAATACTTATGTACACCATGTATCCATTTTTCTTGTATATGAATTTAAATTAGTAACTAAATCAACACAAAACCTTCCCCATAAACGTTTAATAAGTTCTATCGTAGTATTTTTGCAGTTAAATAAAGTTGAAAAGTTGAATTCTACTACATGTTTCGACAAAATATTTGTCACCATCAGGTATAGTTTGTAGGTGATATTTAGTAACTTGGTGAAGGCGATGAGAGAGTAGTAATGGGAGGCGAATAAAATGCAAACAAAGTAAAATTACAATAAAGTTGAAATCGACATTACTGAAAAAGGCAAAAATGAACGAATCCAATGAAAAAGTTTGAGTTTTATAAAAAATGTTTGAATTGAATTAGCGACGAAGGCCCAAAGAATTTATCGGCGAGCTATGGGAAAAAAGATTTTTTTCTTTTTAAACTATTAAACCAAAGGTTAAGGGGAAAAGAAGTCTCCCAAGACAAAAACCTTCCCATCTTAAAGAAAAAATGTACAAAATTTCAGAAATAAGTACAGATGACCACGAGATGGTGATAAACAAGTCACACCGTTCAATTTCAATTTTTCTTGTGTCAAATAATACATCGACAGTATACGTTAATGATGTAGTTCTCTAATTTAAGGTAATTAATATTGTTGACCTTATGCTTAGACAACTCTCCTTATGTCACTTGAATATAACGTTTGAGAGTTATCACTCATTCCTTGATGTATTCACTAAGCAACAATACCATGCGGACCTCTATTTCCATTTGTAATTATATCGTGTGTTCCATTTTTGTTGCTCTTCAAGAGTTTTCTCAGCTAATATAAATTTAGAGGGACAGTTTTCGTCCAAAAGCAACAGTTGGTAGTGAATGGAAGCGATTAGTCATGCTAATTCTTCACAAAAGGAAGCCAATGTTCGAGGAAAACGCAATGCTCTATAAAATTAATATACTAACCAAGATTCCTTGGAAGAACAACGAAAATGGGACTTACTGTAGGTACATTTAAAAAATCTCAAAATTAAAAATGTTACCATCGATTTTCAGAAGGAATATTTTCTACTTAAATAACTAGAAAGCGGTTTCAATTCCTCCCAAACATCTGTGATAGAAGGATGACACTTACAAAGCACTCAGCCATGAGTTGGAAGGGATCGGTATGTGTGAATATGACGTGTGCCGATCATAGTGAAATGAGGAATCCATTTTTATCTATTGAGAATATCATCGACATTTTCAATGAATAATTTCACTTTTAAGCAAAAATATTATTTAAAAAAACATGTTTGTAACGAAAATGTATCAAAGTAGGTAGGTACGTTTTTATTATGGAAATGTTTCATGATAATTATAAATAATCGGAAAGCTGACCTAGAAACTAATATGGCTTCAACGGTTGTTTGAAACCGCACGACGCGACGTTAAGTAAATGTAGTTGGAGGTATTTGAAATTTAAGCGAAGTAAATAAAAATCATAGCATTGGATCGATTGGACGACGACCAGTTCCTTTACATAACAATATACACTAAGGTTTTTTTCGTTTTATTACACCTTTGTGTAGCTTTCCACTTTAAGTTTCTTTGATTTTCAAATTTTCTCTGCAATAATTTATTATAAGGTAACATGCCATTAGTTCTACCTGTGAGCAACTAATTATCAAGTCTATATTAAATGCATAGGGTTTATATAGTCGTTGACTGAAGGGATTATAACAATATTATAATATTAATGATGTTTAATATTGGTCAAAGTTTAGTTAAGCAAATGTTTGCCATAAATTAGTTAGTTATGAGAGCTTACACTACAATATCCAAGATTAGAAACGTTAGTCCGAAAATAACATCTTAGCACAACCTTCACCTGGCGTTAGCTGTTGTGGATTTGTCGACTGCAACCTTGAGTCTGTCTTTAAAATAAATCCCTTTCCTTTTGAATTTTGCAAATGTTGATGATGTTCACTTGAAAACTCCCACTCTCTTTTAGCACGATCACTATTAACCGGAGTGTTCTCGCGCACTAACAAATTTTTCTTATTTTTACTCACTTTGGCGTTATCACTTGCTTCCCTTAATCTAGTTGATAATCCATCAGAATATTTTTCTGGTAATGGCGATTTCGATTTAGTTTTTCTAAGTGGCAGTTGCAAAAAATCGGGACTTTTATTTTCAGGCGGTTCAATTATTTTTAAAGGTGGAGGTCTTTGTTTCTTTTTGCTTTGTGGCCTTATTGGAGTTTGAACTTTACTGGTCGCAGGTTGAGGCCAGGATTGGTTCGATTTAACGCTGCTTTGTAAGGTTTCAATTCCACCTCTTCGCAAATGCAAATTTTCTTGCAAATCCTCTGAATAACTACTTAAAGTGGATGCGCTAATGACTGAGCTTGTACTCGTTGACGGAACACTTGGATTGGAACTATTCTCTGGTAGTGGCTGGGTATGTGGGGCAGCTGTAGGTAAAGTTTCAGGTTGATTACTGTCTTGTTGTGCTTTAGGAACGTATATAAGACGACCGTATGATAAATAGACTACTTCATCAGCCGGAAATATTACATACATGCTCTTTCACAGTCCCACATTGCGAAAGTGCGCGCAGATCAGTCCCGAGCGCACCAAAAATGCTTTTCCACATGTAGATTCCGAGTTTTATACCACTCCCACACTAAATATTTATATTCACTTTTCTGAAACAACATAAATTTCATATTTTAAAACAATATTGACAATGCCTTAGTGCTAATATAGTTATAATATATTGAGAAACTCATTACGCTACATAATGGATTCATGTTGTAGATAATCGCCTTGTATATCCCCAACAACCATGTTCGTTAGCTTCTATCAAACTATGTTGTTATATACACAATCCAATAAAGCTCTGGCACAATGTGCCCTAACCCTTCATTTATTAGGGTAAGTATCTACAGTACGCCCTAAAACCCCTAATTTTAATTGATACCTTATATAACAACAATAAATGAATGCTACCTTGCTTCAAATTACAATTTCACGTAATTTAGTACAAAAAGTAAATCCGTCTTTCAATACCTACATTTGGAATTAGATAACCACCCACCCTAAAATGATTCGGTATCACGAATCACAATACATTAATGCAATGCCATGCAGATTTTAGATTAGATTGTTGACTATAAGATCCTGCTTTGCATCAGTAAGTATACACAAAAGGAAAACGTGGAAAATACGCTTTATTATTGAACACGTCAGTAGAAATCCATTTTGATTATAGTTCCCATGAAAAGGGAAGCAAGACGATTGTGTAAAAATGAATTTTCCAAATTTTAAGTAAACCGTAAATCTTTACTGTTGTTTGAGTTCGAATGAAGAGCGTAGATTACGGTTTGTGGACCTAAACTTATCGCCATGCACCGTATGTGTTAATCTTTCGTTCTTTGTTCAATGCAATGAACTTGGAGCAAGTTAGGATTGCCCACTGAATTGTTGTGGGATTGCCCCATTAAGTCGCGTTCTGTACTAGTAAAGTTTATAACAAAAATATTGTGAAATAAAGGAAAAAATTCTAATAAGTTGCTTTTTAAATGTAAGTATAGAGTCTAAGGAGAAGATGTATACTCTCTTGCAGGTACATAATGGTAAAATACAAAAACTGTGGGATAACCAAAATAAGAAGAATATTTTTTCAGTAATAAGCTTTAAGCTTCGTTGTCGGATATTTGAATGGTGGGGGTTGTATGGAAGTTGACATAGTAATGGGAAACTTAGTGTCACATTGTCTGTGTCTGCCAATGTTGACGGTAAAATTAATGTTTTGTGTCTACGGGTTGATGAAAATGATTAACTGTAATGCCTCGAGCTTTGACAAAGCAAAAGTTTTATAAGTGTCGTGTCTTCCTGCTCAATGCAAGTTATCGATTACGTTGCAAAAACCTGAGTTAAAATCGAACCGAGGTGGTGACGTCCTCATGCAACCGTAACATAACCAGCGCGAAAATCAAGATAATTAACCCTCCAGTACTAACATGAATTTTGTAACATGAATACTAACATCGGTCTGTTAAACCGAGATCAGAAAATGCTATTTTATTTTGATTTTTGTTTTTTTAATAAATAAAATCAGGTCTTAAAGAACTATAAACACTTTATTATTTTAATAGTTGTAAGATAACATTGGAAATTTAAACTTCTTCAAGTTGCCAAAAGCATGTCCAGCGCATCTTCTACATAGCGTGAATACATGTTCTAAGTACAAAAAATCGTTAAAAATGCAAATAAACACTTCGCGTTCACACACCGAGTCGGTAACTAAATAAAATGAAGATACCTAGCTGCACGAACACAATGACTTCCTTAACGCAAAGATATGGGGGATAATAGGGGAGGTCCGTCTGTTAGACGGAATGTTAGTACTGGAGGGTTAAATAAAAAAATTAACTACTCATAATGCGCGACACTGCTGAATGGTTATGGGACCAGGTGTCGGAAGATGGAAATAGTTCGCACGTGAAAAAATCAAAATCGTGAACGTGAGTGTTACAAACGTCTGAACAACTGTCAAAAGCCAATTACGATACTTGGTGGATTCATATGGGGTGAATGCTCATCAAGGACGACGCTTGGAAGTATGTAAACGGAACCAAAGTTAAGCCAACGCCTACGGATCGGAAAACAAAGCCCGATCAGATCTTGTTTTAATTACTCCCCCCGTGAGAATTAAACCAGATAAACGGCTAGTGTGCAACATCTTGAGAGGTTTGAATCAAATTACAAAGGACGTTTCAATCACCAGGGCCCGCGAAGAAGGCCACTTTACTTAAGCAACTATCGTTACCTCGAATGACGGAAGGATTTGAAGTTCGTGAAATTACGGCTACAAGACGAATGTCGCTCACACGTAAATAACCAGAAGGAATCGGCAAAGAAATTTGAAAGCTAGTTACCACATTTTGGGACTTTGAACAGATAAAGGTGGTGTTCACTTAAACCTAGCGGTTCTCATATAAGACGCATTCCAGCGCGTATTCAGATCGTTAGGAATTCAATGCTTTCCACTAATACGAACGAACGTCGTCAGATCCTCAATAATGACCGAATGCCAGAAAAATTCAAAGCAGTGAGAAATGAGAAACGAGTTTGGTACTCATTCCTACTCCAACATTCAAGAGATGGATCTGAACTGACAGTAAGTACCTACATAGAAGAAGTGATTTCTAAAATTTAACCCTGTGAACTAATCAAAAATATGTTTTTAGGCGGCTATTACATAAATAGTTGTTTTACGTATCTTTTGAAAGCCGTAAAGTATAACTTTTTTTTGACATCTGTCATAAACAACTTTACGGCCGCATTTACTAGGTAACTGTCACTGTCAAAATTATGAAATTGATTTTTAAATTTAAGTTTATATCTTTTTGTGATAGTCGCCTAAAAAATGTTGTGTGCACCTCGGTTAAAAGTTCTTTTTTAGCCTCATTTGATTTGTTAGCCTCGGCTGAAATCATCAGATTCGGCCAAAAAAGATCACTTTTACAACCTTGATACACAAATGACTATTTTATCTCATATTAAAGAGGCCCAATATATTTGAATTATAAAATTGATAAGAGCGATAATCAAAGGGGGTGAAAAACGTTTTCTAGCCCTTGTATGACCTTTGGTTGGGTACCATTTTATTGACCTTAGTCTATTGGTTCTTATGCAGCAGAACGGTCCTCAAACCCAAGACGGGAGGAATTCTAATGTCTGTAGAAAGGTAGAGGACTTTGGATATGTTATTAGGTGTATATTAAATGGAGTACCGATAATTACTTCTGGGTTAAAAATTAAAACACCTGGGTTGCTATTAATACGATAATTTCGACCTTTAAAATGTTACGACGTTCTCCAATAAGGAATTTCATTTTGATTTATCAAAAAAACACGTATTTTTGTGAAATACTGTTTCAATATTATTTCAATAGATAAAGGTTTAACACTAATAATGTAGTGTCAACCAAATGGACTCCGCGACTACTCTTGCATAATTTTCAAAAAAACTAATCTGCCTAAAAAACGCAAGGAACGGTTACATAATTTTATTTTTGTGGATACAGAAGCTCATCAACAATTATTTTTGGGTTTTTCGAGCCCCAAATTTGGCAGTTCGGCTTACCAACAAAGCCGCCGATACGAAAAGGTGCCTCAACGCTCAGAATGATTTTTCATTAATTTTCAATACCCAATTGGCAAAGCTTTTATACAAAATTCGGTGCAGTGCCGTTTTACGAGATGTCTAATTCTTGTGGTCGACAATGAATGGACCAATCAGGGTTTCAGTTACAGAAGCAATATTTATAGTTGCTTTTTCCTAACGGGCATGAGTTAGGCTCTTCTTTTGACTTTTCTTTTAACTTTGTGAACCGTTTCAGAAACATTTTTTTGATCCCTTTAGTGAATCTTAACAATTGTTATAATATTGTTAATTGAGGCTTGTACCGTTGCATCTTTATGACAGTTTTTACTTATCATTTGTAAAAAAAAATATTTTCTACATTTGTCAAAATAACACCCTTTATTGGAAAACAATTTACATTGAATACAAGTATCGATGAACTTATGCATATCTGCAGCAAATATTGGAATTCATTTATTGCTACATAGAGTAGTGGTCCAGAAAACTATTATCAGTACTTCAGTAGTATGTAGGAAACCAAAGGAAAAACTAGTGAATAGTACCATTGACTTTCTACACTATAGACAAACGGTGAGATAGGGAAAAGTGAAAACTACTATTTAGTGACTTTTTGCGTTAAATAGGCAACTTGTTATACACACTGGAATGCAAATCTTATTGATTTTTGCAGTATGGAACGTCATTACATAAAAGGCACCATCAGCTTAATGACGTTTCATTCGTACTTGTTATGATGGTGACGATGTCACATACCTATTCCCACCCACATAGTTTATTCGAAAAATGTGTTTATAAATTCATCGCAATGCGTTCATTTTTTTAACACCAACAAATCAATTTTTAAAATTTGTTTTTTGAAAAAACCTTACCTCATCGGCGTCGAATCACGAAAAGATTATTTGTTTTTTGGAATCCGTGGAAATGTTTAATTTTGTTTAAGTTAAAAATGAGATGTTCATTTTATTTTGTTGCAGCTTAACATTCGTTAAGAATACATAGCTATCCCTTTCCGGGAATTACAAATCCGTTTGCCGGGGTGGTTAAGTCCCCACATAATACATTTCACATGTCACTTCATCTTTCCAACTCATTTCTCCTCTTCTTTCTTATCCTGTTTTCTCCTCAGTCATCACCCTTTTCCGTTGCTGTCCTTCATTCCTCTTTGAGTTATATTACCTTGTGTTTTTGTTTATTTATGAGTCTATACAGTATATTTTTGATTCATTTTTCCTGTTACATGTTTCTATCTCCTGCATTTTTTCGTCATCCATTTGTTCTTTTTGCTTTTGTACATCTTATCACCTTCTGTAAAGCATTTTTTGTACTCTTCCAAATCTTCTTTCCGCCCCGTCTTTAGCCTAAATCCCCCCACCACCCACTCCTTCCTTCCTTACTCTCAAATTGAGAGCGTGATAGACAATTTTTAGAACCAACATCACTCCGTTTTTCATGAATCCTGGGCGCAAATCTCAACAAAAATTCTCCGAAAATATCTGGAAAAATCCGGGACGAAATACTCTAGCGGGAAAAGTCCGCGAGAACATCTTATTTTCTTCTTCTTTTTTTTAATTAAAATCTCGATAATAAAAAATACTTTAAAAACACTCTGACTTAGAGGACTTGGCTTAATTCAAGAGGTGCAAAACGCAAAGGAGGTATTTTCTCATGGACTTTCCCCGCTAGAGCATTTCTTCCCGGATTTTTCAAGACATTTCGGGAGAATTTTTATTGAGATTTGTGCCCACGATTCAAAAACAAGGGAGCAGTATTTTATTTTTACATATTGTTGAAAAGTCCTCTAAAAAATCTAAGGTTATCCTTAAGTAAATACGGTAGTGAAATTTATGCGGTTTCAAATGGAAATATGTACAAAAATATCGGACAGGACACCAACAAATAAAACCACAGCAGAAAATGTTTCAAAGCAAATTCATGAAAGAAGCGTAAATAAAGAGATTGAATTGCAGGTGTTGTTTTGTAACAGCACTGCAATTTCCATTGATTTTATCATAGTACGCAAAGAATGTAATATACGTTCTGTGATCGTAGTAAGTAACTGTATTTCTTGTAACGTTATCAGAATATAGGACGGGCGCTAACGTAAACATGACGTATATTTATATAACGAGAGTGGCGCTGTGAATATTTGGTGGCACAGCTCCAAACTAACACTTTCACAGCTCCAATATTTGTCGGGAATTTATAACATTGCACCGTTTGTCTATAGTGTAGAAAGTCAATGATAGTACTATGGAAGGTTTATTGTAATTACGAATTGAGCATGTTTTGGAGATAAAATGTTCACATTTGTTATAAAAATTATGTTCCGATAGTGCAACGAAACAACCCTGACAGTAGCGATGAATAACGTGTTTATTTCTATCCCATTGGCCATTAACTTTGTCGATCGATGTAATTTGTTTAACGTTATAATTGACATCTATGTACTGTACATGTATAATTCCTGTCCAGATATTGCTACGATTAGAGCCGCTTCCCCTTCCAGCAACCTCAGGTTCATCTCACGTGTGGGATGGCTTGAGAGACGTTGCGGGGTCGGACGACTCTAATAGTCAGGGAGGTAGTACAAAGGGCCCCAAATTTCAGGCCTATATACGCGTGGACTATGTCCACCCTCTTAACGTAATCCAGAATCCACATGTATAATTGAGTATAATGTGAAATTTCAAGTGCTCAACAAACATAATAAAATGTAAAATAAACGCAGTCACTATGTCCACATCGCACATAGAGAAAATTAATATTTGATTCTTTATCAAAGTTGAAATTCAAACGAAGCCCTTATTTGAGGTAAATGTTATACACATATTTAATAACGATAGCTGCAGCAGTAAGTTGTTGATTTAAGCTGAACAATATTATGTTTTCATTATAAAACGGCTCTAAGCATACATTATGTATATCGCACAATGAGTTATTGCAATTTGTCCTCTAAATTTAAATATATATTTGCACATGTGAACCTGTTTAGTTTTTTTCCGTAATTAATCGTTTCCGGTATGAAACTACCTACGTAATTCAAAATAAAACTTTAACATTTTCGTAACAGATTTACCAATTCAAAATCATCCAATGAAAGATAGTGTAAATGTCAAGATTGAAGTTATTGTAGAAGCGTATTGCACTTTCATGCGCTATAATGCGAGAAAAAAGATTAAGCACATATTGGCCAAAAGGAAAATTACTAAAAGAAAAGCTAACCACTCAACTTATGCAGAGCTTCTATAAAAAGAAGCGTCGATGCAGCAGAATTCAGTTAAGAGCCATTAAAAATTACAAAGAAATTTGAATAATGTACATTGTTCAATAATTCAATATGTGTAACGTGTCCAGTATTATAATAGTTGTGCAGAAAAATCACGAGAGATACAGATTTCGTGTAGCGATTATTATGGTAACAAGATTCCATTGCGGGATAAAATCGAATTTGCCACAATGCACGTATAGAATTGAAAACGAGACTGCCAATTTGTAACGATTCTTTGTTATATCAACGTGACATTTAATTGAGGGGCGTGCTTGAAGGTACAATTCATTTTATTTAAGCACACAGTTTCGTTTAATATTCAAGAGCTTTTCCCGTAACGTGCCCGACATTCTCCTAGTAGTGGATTGTAATTTGTCTGGTACAGGAAATGACGGATTAAAGACTTATGTCCTGTCCAAGCTTTTTCCTTTTTGTACTAACAGTTCACGTGAACGTGCTTGTTGAAAATGCTATGATTTTATATTTTCAACTTATTTAATAGTTAGTTAGTGAATTTTTTAGTATTCACTCACGCATAGAACAGAACATCTGAAGGTACTAATGAGGCAACACGAACGTGAAATGGCGATAACTCGCTTAATATTTGTTTTAGAGACTCAAACGGAAATCTTTTTGATCCGCCATTAGAAGAATCTACAAGTTTCCACCTTAATTGATACAACTCTTAGGTTCGACCAGGAATGATAAAAGCTCGCCATACAACATCCTGTATAACTAATCCTTACATTTTGCGATACAGGACAATGCCGCTCCATGTACGCCAGCGCATTGTCATAGCTTTCTTTTTACTTATACCATTTAATAAAATTTAAATAAAATTCAATACTTACACGTAATTACATATACCCATGTAGCGTTTGCCGTAGGTACTTGAAATTTCGACAAAACGTGAAGAATGAGCGTAAAGAAAAGGCTTACAGCACGACATCCTTGGATTGCTGTTTAAAAGTTGTAGGTCTCATGAATTCTTTTCTTAGAGTTTAGAATTTTAAGGGTTGCGTTCAAAAAGGCGTTTTAGGCTTTGTTTAGGACTATTTTAACGCCTTAATGACGAATTTCTGTTGTTTGACACCTAAAAACACGATTACAATGTTAATAAGTAGGAGTGTGATTTTTTAAAAATGATGGATTGCCATTATGATTTATTATTATACAATGGCTTCCGTATACGCGAATTATACATTTTCGGACCAGCGGAGCGCAATAAAAGCATCAGTAGTGTTGAAAATTTTATATTTACTATGTTAAAATAATAAAAAAAATTATTTTAACGCGGTTCGTATTCCTGGTCGAAAGTGTGTGGTAAATAAAATTGGTACCTACTATTTTTGTAATCGTCACAGGCTGGAAAGGCTCAACGTGATTCGTAAAGAAGCTTCTCCGCGTACATTCTTAAGCACAGCAGGTGGAGTCAGACTGTCTACCAGTGGATTTCAGGTTGTATGTGTTGTTTAATGTCAACCGTGCCTTCCCAAGCTCTACGTGAGGAAGTCAATATATCAGGCCATCTAACTTGTCTCGCTGACAATTCAACGGGGAGTGATGCTGTGTACACATGATTAGGAGGATATCCAGAACAATGAACGGCGTTCAACTATAGATACAGAACTTGGTAACAAATGGACAAACTAAATGAGGGCACTATACAAAATAGAATTCGATCAACACAGAAAAATCTGCACGAACGAACGATGTTTGATGAATACGTTAAATTACAGCTAAAACCACACCTTAGAAGTATGGCTTGTTCCCCCAGCAGATGGACCGCTAATGAAGAAGCAAGGCAATTGTGAGGTCAAGTCTCACTCTCCACGCCCGCCATCTATCATTTAATGTGGTTGGGGGGAAGAAAGCAAGTTGAGAGCGACGTGGACAGAGATGAGCAGGGTTTGGGGGAGCGGTGATTAATTCTCCTTGCTTCTCGTCACTTTCATACTTCAGAACCCTATTTGCACTTTCTTTGCACAAAATGTTCTATGAAGACATTTGAAGAATGGTGCTCATAACTTTGGCTGTTAGTTCAGTTACGGTAAATTCATAAATTGAATCTTCACAGTTGTTGGTTGAATGAAAAGATATTTAGAACGGGTTTTTAGATTCTATATCCAAGTTCACATCGCCACTTTACATACTCAATACGTGTTGTAAACACCTCCAAGCTGCTTAGATTAACTGTAGGTTCACTTAATAATTTAATCTTGCAGTATTCACAGTTTTGCTGTATTATGTCATATGGCGTGCTCTATCTGGGGTAGTATAATATTTCCAGGTATAGTATGCCATATCCCACAGTGCAAAAAAACGTTTCTAAAATGTTTTAGAAACGTATCTCTGAAACATGAAACATCTCCGAAACAGCGACAGAAACGTATCATACACATAACATAGATGTTTAATGTCCGCCTTCAGAAACCTAGATTTGAAACACAAAAACGAAACATTTTATATATGTTTCTTGAAACATATCAGAGAGTAATTTATTGATATGTAGGAAAAATGTGTCCTTATACCTGAGTATAAAAAAATTGAGATGTTATAGAAACTACGGTACGGAGAGCCCCAACTGCTCTGAGGGGCTCTTTTACCAGTGCGCAGACCCTGCAGGGCCCCATGTACTCCGGTGGGGCTCGTCCTCCAGGGCCCCCAAATTCTCTTAGTGTAGACTTGAAGGAGATCGGTGGTGCTGAAAAATCCTTTTGCTTCAAGTGGGATTCGAACATCGGTCGTTTGTTTAGGAACTCGCACAACAGCCACGTAAACCACCTGAGCTACCGACTCTTTCGTAAATAAGCTATTTAGATGTGCAATATCACACATCTAATTATGATGAATGATGAATAAATCTATTTTGGAAACGGAAATTTTTCGTTCCAATTAAACACTAAATTATAATTTTGGATAAATATTAAAACATTCACATTGAAACGTGTATTTTTAGTTTTTTACGATATGTTTCAAGTGATTAGGTTTCTGGTACAACGCTACTAAATACAAGTAACAACTTTGAAAGATGACTATTTTGTTTCAAACGAAACATCACATTTTTAATGAAGTTTCTAAAATGTTATACGTTATCACTAAAGCTAGGATAGTTAGACAAAATGAAAGTTTAAAAAAGGCAGACAAAAAGGCTTAAAAATGATTTTAAAAAAGCATCTAAAAAGGCAAAAAAGGACAAAAAGGGCACGGAAAAGTGAAAACTGTCGAGGAAAAAAGGATAAAATCAACACATACATATTCAATTTAGGTATAGACAAACAAACATTTATTTGAAAAAGTAATTACAGTTGATAGATGCTATCTGCTGGTATTCTTTTTCAATAAAGTTTTCTGGCTAATTAAAATACGCTTAACAAGGCATAATGACCAAGGGATGCAAGTTCAACAAAGACTGTATGTGGTGCAGCTTGTAGGTAGAAATAATACAATGGAAAATATTTCAAAGTAAGGAAAATGACTCATCCGAGTTATTATTGTAAGAGGCTTAAATATTATAGACAAAGTTTGTATTCAGTTTGTATACCAAATTCCTTTCCCTTTCAAACAATTTGCTTTCTTAGAAATTACCCAGAAAAATATACCTATATAAAATCTAAAAATTAAAAAATACTTACATTTCAAAAAACTAAAAAGAATTTACAGAAAAGGTACTAAAATATACATACGCGAAAATATCAAAAAAAAAGGTAAAAAACGCAATAAAACTAACAGAAACCAAAAAAGGCAGATTTTAAATAGGGTCTGCCTTATGTTTGTCCATTTATAAAAAAAGGCATCTTAGCTTTAGTTATCACATTCCAAAAAATATGTCACAGAGTTATATTTTTGGATACATATCTAAAACGTTCACACCGAAACGTGTATGATGTGTTTCTTACGATATGTTTCAACTGATAAGGTTTCTGGTACAACACCACTAAACACAACTCCGTAACGTTAACTTTGAGATATGACTATTTTGTTTCAAACGAAACATCACATTTGTAACGTTTCTAAAATGTTATACGTTATCACATTCCAAAAAATACATCACAAAGATGTATTTTTGGATACATATCTAAAACGTTCGTGTTGTAATGTGTATGTTTTGTATTTTATGTAACATACCAATTGAAACGTTTATAAGACATTACCATTTATTCGCTTTCGACAGGAATGTACCAGTAATGTGTCTTAGATGTTTCTTAGGAATGTTTCATTTGTAACCCTTATGCAACATGTAGAAACGTTTCATGGATGTACTGTGTTCAGTGGGATAGTACCTATCATAGTACACTCGCCATACAGGTTTAATGTTCACCTGTTCATGATACCTTTAATAGATAAGATTCATGTAAGTACCTACTTCCGACCCAGATTCATTAAAGAAGAAATAACATGACTCGCCAATAACCTCTCCTCCCCCATATCATACATTAAGTGACCGATGACTTTGACGAGCAATAGTTCTCATTGGGTACGAGCTTTTTAAGAAGTAATAAAATGTGTTTCTTTTCACCGTTTTTGAAATACCTGGTCCTAATATGTCATATGAGTTTATCCTTTCTTCCAAAATTTTGAAATTTTGAATCCACAGTGAATGTTTTGCTTCTAAACTTAAAATATTCATACAAACAATTGAGAATAATTATACTATTATAACCCTCGGACGGCCGAAACCGGGTCTCAAGTGACCCACATTTTAATTTTTTTTATATAATTTTGCCGTTCTTGCAAATTCCGGATTAAGCGTTTATGTATTCCTGGAAACTGTTATAAAGATTCTGTAGAATAAATTTGGTGGAAAAAAATGTACTCGTACGTGAGATAAAGCGGTTTGGTCACCCGAGACCCGGTTTCGGCTCTTTGCGTTATACTGTGGGCGGTGTAATTATAATGCCGCTTACGTAAACGAATTAGTATTATTTGCAGTTTTGTGTGGATTACAGTGTTATTATCGATGTGAAAATAATTGTTAGTGCTATATAATAATAATTTAGACTTTATTTGTTTTTTTTATGTTGAAAATTCTATTTGTGTTTGAGATTTCTGATTCGTAATTATGATTATTATTATTATTATTATTATTATAGTATTATGATTAAAATAACACGTCAAAGCTTTTATTAGCAACGTAGACATTTTTGTATTACTAAATTGATGTAAAAACAATAAAAAAAACAGTGGGTCACTAGTGACCCATTTCGGCCTTCCGCGTTACTATAATTATTTCGGCCGTCCGAGGGATAATAAGAAGTAAATTTACTTAAATATTTACTATAATTCAACCACACGCATAACGACAAGATTTGTCATTATCAAGGGTGGTGGACTGTGATAGATTAAAATTAAACAGTAGTTCTGTAGTTGCCAATATCCTCAGGAAATTTTTGGGCTATAATGCAGGTAAAAAACATAACCCTTGATTGAGGATTGTTTAATTTTAATCAGTCACAGTTTATTAAGTACACTCGACAATGACAAATTTCCCGAATCGCATTGGGTTGTATTTATATGATAAATATTTACATGGAATTTACGTTTTAGTATTCTGCCGTGTTAATTCTAAAGGGCGTATCTGCAAATTCGACAGGAAATTGAGTTAGACGCATTTTTAGAATCCTTTTTAAAAGTACTATGTATGTGTTAAGAAGAGATTGCGTAGGTATCTCAATGTTAAATACAGCTCTACTCAGCAAACAAGATAGTTGGAGAGGGGATACCGGCGCTAGAGTAGCTTTTAAGGTACAATCCGGAAAAAAATATTTGGGCGCTTAATTTAAATGTGTATTGTTGGATACACATAAATGTATTGTATGCTGCATGAGAAGTCATCAGAAAGACTGATCTTAACAAACAAGAGTAACACAATAAAAGGATTAAGTAATAAAACGCCCGCGGAAAATGTCAGCTGTCAACTCTAATAATTTACTTTCAGGTGGGAATGTACACCTTAGAATTCTCAAATACGATTGGACAAATAATTTGCCGCGTCAAAAATTTCAAATACTTTATTTTAGTTGACATATTTTCCGACTATCTTGTTTGCTGAGTGGAGCTGTAGGCGATAACTCACTTTTAAAAAAAGGCGTATCTACAAATTAGCCGCCTGTGTTAGATTAAAAAGGCGTATAATATGATGTTGTTAGTTGAAAAGGTTGTATCTGTACACTGTGTTAGAAATAAATAGCGTATCTGCTGCACAATATATTTCATTGGCTGTTTAGTACATTACTAATATGCGCTTGCACAGTTCATAGAAAGAAGTTGATATGGTTACATCAAACTGTTAATTTGTATGTAATGTTTGTGCGTGTGTAAAGTGTATTCCTTTGGCGATATCGTAATGAATTATAATAGGGGAAAGGTACTTGTCTCTTTAGCATTAAATCAACAGCAGAAGACTAAAATTGACAACTTGAAAAAAGCTTCTGTTGCTGTTCAATGTGGTAGGTAAATGTAAATAATTAATACCTAAAAGTTTAAGACTTCAAGTTTTTTTTAGTTACTTCACATAATACTCCAGTTAGTCAAACTATTAAAAATATGAATATCATAAGCAACATTCTTGTACATCCATCCACTTCTACACCAGATGTAGACGCAAGCCAGTTAAACTATACTGATAATAATGAAGTTCTAGAGTTTGCAAAAGAAATTTGTGAAGAAATTTTATCTAATGTGGAAAGATCCCTTTTGCTACATACGCTTACAAAGGATGGAAAACCTAGACAACGCAAAAAATATCTACTATCTGTAGAAGAAAGGCGAAATATTAAGAAAAAGAAGCTAATGCAGCTACATTATATTAAAGAAGCTTGCAATAGTGACACTTGCTTAAAAAAGTGTAACGAAAAAGTGTCTGAAAACCAAGGATTGTTAATAAATCAAACGTTCTGGAAAATGACCAACGAAGACCAAAGGAGTTTTATTTTAAATAGTGTATGCAGAACACTAACAAAAAGAAAAACTACTGCACAGATGGTGTCACGCAGAAGCAAAACAATGACTTACGCATTCAAAGGCGAGAATGGTTCTAGAAGTGTAGTGTGCAAAACATTTTTTCTCACTACCCTCGGTTTTAAAAAAACTAACGACAATCTAATCCGAAGTGTTTTTGATAAAATTGACAAAAATGCTATAATACCAAAACGTAATGGCCGTGGTAAACCACATAATAAAAAATTTGATCGTCAAATGATTGTCAAACTCATAGAATCGTTCCAACCTCTATTGCACATTATCGCCGTGAACATGCTCCTTTCAGAAAATACTTGCCCAGTGACATAACAATAAAATTGATGTATGATGATTTTAAGGAAAAGCATCCCAATATACACTTCTCTTATTACCTTTATAGGGAAGTTGTTAGTAGCCTTAACATTTCTTTTTCGAATCTTGGGCACGAAGAATGCTTTACCTGCGAACTTTTCGTAAAACATTCAAAAAATAGCGATCACAAAAAGGAAAGTCTTAATCTAGAATGTGAAGATTGCAGAGCTTGGAATAAACACCACGAAAAATATAAATCTGCAAGAGTACAGTATCAGAAAGACTGTGACGAATCTCAGGTAGTCGTCACAGTGGATTTGCAGAAGGTAAATAATTAAGACTTATTATCTTTACATTTTACTAACTCATTATGTATTTTCTAGATAATAATGCTTCCGCGCTATGACACCTTCAAGGAAGTAATTTTTGTTCCAAGATTAGTCGCTTACAATGAATGTTTTATTCCTGGAGGGAAAAAACCGAAAGTACCACCTTTTGCAGCAGTATGGCATGAGGCCACTGCTGGAAGAAGCAAGAAAGAGATTATAAGTGCCTTTTACCAATATTTTTTGCATATTCGTGATGTTAAACATATAATACTATGGGTAGATAATTGTTCGGCCCAGAACAAAAATTGGTGCATTTATAGTTTTTTTTTTATATTTAGTCAACTGTGATGAAGTTGCACTTAATGATTTGGAGCTGAAATATTTTGAAACGGGCCATACTTTTATGGCCGCAGATTCCTTTCATCATGCAGTAGAAAAGTCGTTAACCCTAGAGCTACAGACGATTTTTGTTGTTGTTTTAGCATTGACTACTGAAGGGTTACGGGAGTAACCCCACTATAAATACAAATAGTACACGATGAATTGAAGCAGGTGTGTTGTTTATATGCTACTGTGTGGGCCCGATATACTTTTTGGGAACGGTGTACTATGCTTTCGATCGTCACCAAAAAAGGGTGTGCTGTTTATCTCCTGAGCAGCATGCATCGTACATATCATACTCCATACGTAAGATGGTTCGTGATAAAGAAAAGTCATTGAAGAAATAAATGACTATTATAACGCCACGAAAAGAGGTGTTGACATTTTTGATCGGATGTTGAGCAACTACACATGTAAGCTCAAAACAAATCGATGGAGACTAGCGGTTTTTTTCAAAATGTTGGATGTGGCAGCTCTTGCGTCTTACATAGCCTACAAGGAGTTACATCCACATGAAGTCAACAAAAAATACCGAAAATATTTTTGACTCAATTGACCAGAGAACTATGTATGGAAAACATTCAATTTAGGGCTGCGAATCCGTTGGTTTATTCACGTGCCACAACTCGCGTTACCATCGAATTTGTCCTTCAACGAAAACTGCCTTTTGTTGCTCCTGCTGCTGCGCAGGCTCCTCGTGAGCGACGAGGCCCCAAAACGATTCAAGGGAATTGCCACCTGTGCCAGTCGCTGGATCAACGAAAAAGGAAATCAAATTGTTCAAAGCCTGTTTGCAATGGACATGCAGTAATTGAGAACCGTTGTAGTCATCCTTGTGTTACTGAATAATCATTTTTAGCATTTATTATCTTTTTACCATTTATTATTATCTTTTTACCATTCATTATTATTATCTAATTATCAATAAAGATAATTGAATAAATATTTCATTTCGATTTAATTGATAACTAATGTATTTTATTTCTTAAAGTACTTGGGGTTACTGGAGTAACCATCCGTATTCTGTACTATTTTTGGGTAGGGTTTTGGAAAAATTAAATTTTTGAAAAATCTAAAAAATTATATAAATAGGAAATGACTGAAAACTGATGCCAAATACTTTCTTTAAGATGTCCTAAAATTTCAGCTTTCTACAATAAACAGATTTTTCAATATTCATGGTGTAACATGTCGGGGTTACTCCCGTAACCCTTCAGTAGCTCTAGGGTTAAAAAGAAAAGGTAAAGTTTACGACTTCAATGATTATCTAGATGCTGTGAGAAATTCTTATAAGGGCGTCAACGTTGTACAAATGAATGAAAACTCATTTTATGACTGGGAAAACCACACCTCTCAGTATAAACTTAATAAAATAACACCAAGGCCTTATTTGATTTCTATGACCAAAGTCAATTTCAAAAGAGGTCAAAAAACCATTTCATACTCACAGTCTTTTGGAGGTCCGTTTGTTTCATTGAACTTTTTAAACCATAAGAGTTTTAAAACGAAAATAACTAAGCCTAAATGTATATCTCATCCAAAAGGGATTTCGGATGTAAGAAAACAAATTATTATATCAAGACTAGGTCCAATATTTCCTCCTAACAGATTAAAATTCTGGGAAAACTTACCAACAACAGAACACAATAAGCCAGTTATCGATGACAGTGACGATAGTACCTAACTATTAACTAATAGAATACAAGAATGTTTAGTTACTTTAATGTATGTATTTATGAATCTCTTCTCAATAAATACTATAACTTTGTTATTAACTTTGTCACTAATTGAAATCTGAGATCATTCATACCTAAATTATATTAGTTGAAATGGACGTATCTGCCAATAGTGGTAACTTGTGTTAGCCAAAAAGGGCGAATCTATCAAAAGTCATATTTGCCGGAAAGTAAGAGAGCTTGAATTACTCACAGTACTTGCTGCCAGTATTATATTCAATAGTATACAATTAAAATTCCTCTATGCATAAATGATTTGATGGCATAACTGAAGATATTAAAAGTCAATTTTTTCAGTTTCAATGTTTCACAATCTGATGTGTCCTAAAATGTTTAGTAAGTATGCTTAAAACAATCGGCGTATCAATTTTGATTGTTGAGAAAAAAAATTTTTTTCGCTGAAAAATGTCAAAATCTTGTTTAGGAAATAAAATTGAAAGTCGAAAGTGGTAAAAGTTAGGGAAATGGGATTTTAGGTTCTCAATGTCAAAAGATTGAGACACAATAAAATTGTCTGTCATGGATTATAAAAAATTGCCCGCGGTTACGTATCTATTTGACGTTATTTCCAGACTTAAGAAAAACTTTAAAAAGTCTCTTTTTTTAAATGGAATGCCTATTTAATTATCGCCCCATTCGATGCAGAAATAAATTTCCTTTAAATTGATATACCATGTTCCTATACCTAAAATCAATGATTACAGAGTTATTTACATTTTTCTAATTAAATTTATAATTACATACTTTACAAAACATGGTTGGCTTTGAAAATTTTCAAAAAAATTTTATTCAATTGTTTCTTATGATGACAGTTGTCAGTTAGCTATCAGTTTGAAAGTTTACGCTACATTTACGTTTGTTATCAGTGTTATCTGTTTGAATTTTGATTTTTGCACTTAATATTTGTTTTTAATTGGGAAATATGGAATACACAAACGCTGATATTCTAAATTTGTTTTACATTCATGGCGAGTCTGCTCGTATTACTTTTCGGACCTGCAGAACCTTTAACTATTGAATAAAGAATCACTCAACACTTTAACCAATGATATCAACATTTACCTACAATGAGAGAACGAAAAATCAGGATGATTGAAAAGAATTTTCTAAATTTGGGCGAAGTAAATGAGCCACGAAATTTGGCGAATCCAATTGTCCCCAATGACGCTGCAGAAACCAATGTATTGGGATATTTTAATGTTTTCCCTGAAAGCTCTGTTCGTTCGGCGGAAAGAAACCTTGGATGGTCAAGAAGTTGCATAGATAGAATTTTAAATAATCATAAAAGCATAAGAAACATTTGAATAAAAATTTTTTGAAAATTTTCAAAGCCAACCATGTTTTGTAAAGTATGTAATTATAAATTTAATTAGAAAAATGTAAATAACTCTGTAATCATTGATTTTAGGTATAGGAACATGTTATATCAATTTAAAGGAAATTTATTTCTGCATCGAATGGGCCGATAATTAAATAGGCATTCCATTTAAAAAAAGAGACTTTTTAAAGTTTTTCTTAAGTCTGGAAATAACGTCTAATAGATCAGTAACCGCGGGGAATTTTTTATTATCCGTTACAGACAATTGTGTCTCAATCTTTTGACATTGAGAACCTAAAATCTCATTTCCCTAACTTTTACCACTTTCGACTTTCAATTTTATTTCCTAAACAAGATTTTGACATTTTTCAGTGAAAGAAAATTTTTTTCTCAACAATGAAAATTGATACGCCGATTATTTTGAGCATACTTACTAAACATTTTATGACACATCAGAATGTGAAAAAAAATTGCCTGGTTTTTATTTAAAATAAAGAAGTTGATGGTCACTTCCGGTATTTCCGGAAGTGCTGCCATTTGGAAAATATTTTTACTTAATAGACTAAACACTCCATGTCGCATATGCAAAATTTCAAATTTCTAGCTTTTACAGTTCTTGATATACTTCTAACCGACGGTCACCGTGAGACACCCTGTATATGTTGGAGCCAAATTGTATGCCAAAAACGTATTTGATTACGGAGTTGGGATATTGCTCCTTGACCCCACTAAGTAGGTACTCTTTTCATAGAACTATATACTGAACACTTGTTATCGCTACAGTACAGCGAAAGAGGAATAGTATAGCCCTAAACCACAAGTTCTAACACACGATATCCACACAATGCAGTTAAAGTGGTCATATCAAGATACCATTTTTCACCAACATTTTCGTATAAATTTGCAATATAAGTACATTTGAAAATGAAATTATCTTCTTTTTGAGCGCTAGGAAATGAAACTATGAGCGTGAGCTTAAAATTTTCCGAGTTCAATGACACTGAAGTATATTATTTTACTGTATTGGTTTCCAATTAAAGCTCCGCGCTTAAAAAATTTGCACAGAAAATACGTCATCTGTGAAAATACATAACAAAAATACTGAATTTCAACATTATTCCGATTTCTTGAAAAGAAAATTGTACATGTACTACATACCTATAATAAATGTCTCCTTCTCCTTTGTTGAAAGGAATCCGTTCATAAATAAATTCAATCGAATGTCTTAACTACATTATTCAATATCTACATTTTCTCTTTTCAATACAATTTTGAAGCGAATTTTTATTTGAAATGAGTATAACAGTGAAAAATATTCTCAGTAAAGCTGAAACGACGTCAACTGAAAGGCTTTGTTTCGTTTAATTGAATAATTTCCGTTAGAGGAAAAGCTTTGTGCAGTGTAAATTTGTGGATTAAACTTTGAATATTTATAACCAGTAAGATAAATAGTATAAAATTCGTGTGTAAATATAGCATGACTAAAGTGTTTGTTACATATTCTATAACAGTGTGACACAAACTAGGTCGAGCCAAAAGTTACATTACGCGCCAAATTCTTTAATTATACCATTTTTTACAATACTTACTTAATTAATTACGCTTGTAATATCCGTCCCAGAATGGTAATAATTAAAGTTTAAAATCTGACCAGGTTTACACCGATAAAATTGAAATGAAAAGGGAAATTTTCGAATAATAAAAATTCAAGTAAAATGTGAAGGGAGAAAAGTCTTTTATAAAAATGTAAACGGAATCAATGCACAGAAACCATTCATTTAAGGATCACGCGAGTTTTTCCCTTAACACGTAAGTTTTGAACCAGCATAATATAAACCCTACTACAAAAGCTATAAATCTACGTTACGCCTTTTGGTAAATCCTTAGAAAACTCTTTGTTTTTTCCTGCCGAGTAATAAAGTGTGCGAAAGTTCATAAATGATTTATTCGCATTTTTATCAGATTCATCGCATGGCGAGCTATCCCTCATGGGTAGTAACAATCATAATTAAATTAAATGTTTAAACTTATTGGAAGTAAGCCTTTACCATTGATATACAATTTTTATTTGCACATTGCATAGTACTGGCGCCTATCAGATGATTGGCAAACTTTTCATAAATGACAAGGAAAACTTTTGAAAAACGCGAAGGGGGTCACTTAAATATTATGTACACATACACAATAAAACAAACGTTAACCTTTTCACATGACGTACCTACCTAAGAGGATATCGCGTATTCATAGTACGAGGGCAGGACGCGGGCGTCGGGACGCCCCGGTCGCGGTTATTTCCGTCCGCAGCCGTAACAGTACTGTCAGAAAAGACGTCGCAACGTGCACTGTGTAATATCTGAATTTAGCGCATGTGCGCCTTTCAACATTAATCATAAATAATAAAAAAACTGTTTTTATTCAGCACGGCACAATACATGAAAAAAGGGGTGTTTAAATTCAGACTTTTGTTTTTTTTCTCATTACTTATGTATACAGTGTAATATAAGCAGTTTGTTGTAATTATTGAAGCTACAACGAGTTCTTTAAACTCGTGTTAATAGCACAGTTTTATTTGAATGGCATTCAGATTACTGTTGTAATTTATGTCGTTTTTACCAAATTAATGTGACATTATGGATCGATGGTGATGAAAATTTATGAGTCAAATGAGCAATGAAATGTAGACGTTTGCTAATTAGCATCAGGTAACTTGTTACACTCGCATCCATCACTAATCTTGTTAACGTTACACAAAACTGTAAATTTGATTATAAGACCGAGGGTAATAATACTCACGAAAATAAGGTTTAACGTCTAGGTATATCAAAGTTAACATCATAATCTTTGACACTTTAAGTCAATTTTGGGGAAGATAGATATTTTAGATGGAAGTTGGTGTTAGTGTGAAAATTAAAACTTATGCTTGCTAATAAACTCTCTAAATATTCAAATATAAAAGATTTGTGGATATTCGTAGACTCATCTGCAGAAATAAAATAATGGGGTCTACGTAACACTTACGGTTCTTCCGGAAATGACACCAATACTGTTATTTTAAACGTAACACCTTTCCGATTATGGATTCGACGTCAAATTTTAGGTGAACTTTCATCAAGTTTTCCTATTCCTAAAAGTAACCGTTTCCAAGATATTTAATTTATTAACAAAAAATTAAAACAAATACTATCTTAGCTTAAAAACCTATGAATTCTCCAGCAAGAAAGATAATGGAACCATATTCACCCATATCCCATCCCATCTAAACTTTCGAAGTGGTTCAATTGCGTACAGATTGGTGGAAATTTAATGCCGAGTTTAGTTAATTTCAAATCATCATAAGTTGATTTTTTTTAATGAAACAGCCTGTTTCTGCATAGTCTGATGCACAATTTTATTCTCCTTCGAACGGTACCATATGGCTGTGAAATTCGTAGCAGAACTTCAAAGCAAACGACTATTCTATCACCAGTTATTTGTTATCCGTCTAACAATGGTGATGGTTGAATTGAATAATATAAATATTTATTAAAAAATTGAAAAACAAAACATAAAAATCCAGCGTTGTGAATGCTGGCCAATTCCAGGATTCTAAACGTCTTATCCATCGGTCTTCAAACATTTCATTAAGTTGTTGGTCGATTATATTCCCACAGTGAGGTGGAGCACCGTCTAATTGGTACCACCAATCTCAATTGATCTAAGGGTAGATCATCCAGGAAATCATGGTATGACGACAGTACGCAAAATGTACAGGGTGTCCCAGGTTTAATGATCAGGACTTTCACATTTTGTAGAAAAACACCTTTTAAGGTGGGTTGTTCCTATAAACACAGGTCCAAAAATTCTTTGTTTCTGAGATACAGGGTGTTAGAATACTCTAAAAAATAAAGTTTTTATTTATTTATTTCCGAACTGTGGAAAATATGGTCATAAGATTGAATAATATGAATTTTTTAAATCAACCAGTGGCGGAGATATGGGTAATCTGTTCTACTAATTTGATAAACAAAAAGAGTACCTACGGCTCTGAATTATATATTCTCAATATCTTTTTCGATAGAGCATTCCATTCTGAACAAAAAATATCTCTTGACTTTTTTCGGTTCTGTTACCGTCTGGTCGCAAACTAGATTTTGGTCATTTATTTCACGAAAAACGTATTTTGGCTGTGTACAAAAACTATGGTTGCCATGGATCTTATGACCCTATGTCCGTATCTTGTGTGCCAATTTTGGTTTGAATATTTTCTACAGTTCGGAAATAAACTCGGAAATAAATAAATAAAAACTTTATTTTTTAGAAAATTTTAACACTCTGTATCTCAGAAAAAGAGAGTTTTAGGACCTATGTTTATAGGAGCAACCCACCTTAAAATGTGTTTTTCTACAAAATGTCAAAGTCCTGATCATTCAACCTGGGACACCCTGTATATGAAGATATCTTTGCATGATTAAATTATTCTCATAGAAAAGATATCCAACCGGAAGTGTCTTTAACTACTATCGGAGTAAAAATGCAAGGCCTCTGACTTTAGAAGCTTGTATCTCAGTAATTAGAAATCATAATTTAATGAAATAAAGTGTATTTAAAAGATCATTTATTCCTACATAAAGGTGTAAGTACAGATTTAGATTTTTGCAACACATGGTTAATTTTCTGTATTAATTTATGTACGAAAAAGCGCTAATTATGACTCAAATCGCACAAGCGCTCGACTTTAAAAATTAATTACGGCTATATTATTGAAACTGAGTGGTAGATACTTATATATTTGACAAGTGTATACTTTTTTGTCGGTATGAGATGCTTTTGAGGCCAATTCGTTTATTAGTCTTAAAACTATAATGAAAAAACGACATCTCGTGTAACTCAATACCTGAACGTTCGATATTAATAATATTGACAGTAACATAACAAGGTTACAGCAATTATATTGTGGTCTAACACGATTCACAAAAATAATGCCATGTATACATGTTTTGTTTAAAGAAATTTGGAAAAAAGGATGGATGCTTGCATTCGCGCGGGAGGTGCAGTACGGGGTGGAAGATGGTGCCGTACACTATTGCTATGAAGCGCATGGTTTTGTAAAATGCTAAAGAATAATCACATTGTTGTGGTTTGCCGCTCACGATTTACGATGTGGTAGATTACCTCTCGCGGGAATATGTGCGTCTTTCTTTCGCGATAATTATAACATTTACTTTGAATTACAAGAAAACAAATTTTGTTTTCAATAAAGCAATAATGCAGCTCGATTTGAGTAACACAAATTTAGCATTTAAAACAAGAATTTTTTCTTTAGTTTACCGTATATTGCAAAATAGCAGATTTTCGCTTAGGGCTGATAAAACCAGTTAATTATATGAATAATCAATATTTATTGGCTGTCGACTTTTCAGAAGTATGTGTGCTACAACATTTGTAAATTTGGTAACAATTTATGAAACAATAACAATTTTATGATAAGTTAAAACTGACCGTCAGCCAGGAAAATACTAATACAGCGTTTTTATTGCTGTTAATTAAAATAAAAGTTAAACAACTGATTCTACCAATTTGATTTTTACACATGTTAAACATATATAAATGACTAACGTACTGCCCAAAAATGAAGAAATTTCACCCCCCAGTTTTTTCGTTATGACCACTTAAAGTCAGAGGCCTTGCATTTTTACTCCGATAGTAGACAGAAAACGTTAACACAAAATTTATTTTGAAAACTTCGCTCTCGCAAATGATATGAGAATTTTGATAAATCGAAAACTGACGGTTGCGTCTGTTAAAAATACCTTCTTTGCTATATTTGGATTCATCTGTCCAAATAATGTTACGCAAGAAATCAGGATCCTCTTGTGTTCGAGTTAAAACCATTTCAGAAAAGTGTACACGTTGTTGAGCATCTCAAGGTTGTATTGCATAAACGGGATTGAACTGCAGACCATTATGTTTCTAAAATCCCTTAAATGGAAGGTCTTGGAATGCCTAAATACTGTTCTGCAGCACGAATTGAGGATTCAGGATACCTTACGGTACGGTTCTATTTAAAAAATCAACTTATGATGATTTGAAACTCGGCATTAAATTTCCCCCACCCTGTATGCAATTAAACCACTTTGAAAGTGTGGAGGGGAAGTTTAGGGGTCTAGCCATCTCTTGTGTGAATATGGTTCCTTTAAGCTAAATATTGCTTATTTTATTTTTGTAAACATTTTCAAAATTTAGATCTAAGTAGTCTCTGAAATATTGTAAGAGGTGATCACCGTGAGACACCCTGTAGTTACGCACTAGTTCAAGCTGTCAATTCTGGAGATGCCAAAGGACTTGTATGATATTTGGGCCGATTTAGCAATTTGTACTAAGAATGGAACTACAAATTTTCAAATCCAACACCATTATTTGTTAGAAATCCCCGATGTAAAATAATTATACTTATACTAATCGAAATATTTTTCAACGTATCCTGTCTTCTCCATTATTTTTTCTAGTTTTCCTAAGCCCTAAGTTTCTTAGGACTTAATTACTAGTTTGCTCCTATGTGTAATTACAGTAAGAATGGGAGGTAATATTGGAACAAATGATAATTTGAACATTTTTATTACTCTTTTAATTTAGTTAATGTTCTGTTATTATATTGTTTGATTGTATCGTGTTGTATTATTTACATAAAATGAAATGTGTTGGTTCATATGATAACCACATAGACCCATTCAACGCCACACTTTTAATTTCTATTTTAATGGTTTATTCCAACTCTTATTTGTTTACTGACAATGGAAAAAATAAAAAAAAATTTTTGGTAAAGTTTTAGGCGAAATATGACTGAAATTAAAATTGTTCCATTATTGGAACTTGGCTGCCGATGCGTAAAACAACTTCAATAATTTAACATATTTATTACTCAAAAGCAAGGCATTTTACATGAGATTTATTACAATAATTTATGTTTTCACATGGAAGTACTTGAAACACACTAGTGGATGTAGATTTATTTTACATATTCCGCATCCAAATGTTGTATTAGTCTTGCACACCTTACATCTATTCTGCTTGACCTTTTCCGGATAGTGAAAAACTGAAGTGTTTTTTGAAACGGACTCTGGAATATTTCTAAAGGAATGATGATGTGGTTGGATTTCTCTGTTACCAAGAAGTAAGTATGTAGTCAAGATACTTCTGATAAATCCTAAAAGGTCCAGTTTTGGCACAACTTCATATCTTGAATTGGTAACATTTCTTGCTCTCTGTTGTTCCCTTTGAATTCGATATAAAATCCAAGAATTGGATACAGATGCCGAAAGAAGATGTGAGAACACCTGCCAGTACCATTTATTATTACGAATTTTGATTCGATAATTAGATATGTTTCTATCCATGAAGTCTGTTCCCCCCATGTATTGTACATGTACATAGATATGGCATTATGGCATATCTACAGAAATGTACCTTTTTTCGGCGCTAGAATATCTTCAAGCAAGCTTTGTCGGAAGTACTCCATTATAGTTGGATGCTACCTGAACTGTCGCGTTATCCTTCCACTGTATAACAATCATATCATTCGTCGCATTTATGAAGGAATCTGAAGTGCCCCTGGGTTGCTTGTTCATTGAATTTTTATTCAATGGGCAATTTTTGATTCTATTTTGTCGGATGGTCCCAGTACATCCAAATCCGTACTCTGTCATCTGCCGTATGAGTGGTAGTCCTATGAAGAAGTTGTCGATGAAAAAATTATAGTTACGGTTTGGATACATGGTTTTCAGTTTTTCAGCAAAGGTTGCAACTACAGATCCACCCAACCCTAGCTCTTCGTGGTCTAATAAAGTTCCTTTCCCTTGGTAAGGCTCTGTAGTTACCAAGTACGAGTTTGACAAGTTCATTGACCAAAATTTGAAACCGTAACGTATAGGCTTCCCTTGTATTCTTTGTTTACAGCTATGGTGGCTGTAGTATGGCACCATTGATTCGTCTACAGCACCGTTTTCATGAGGTGGTACGCTGTTTAGAAACTCTTTGTTCAAGTGGTCAATCAGAGGTCTTATTTTTGCAAATTTATCAGTTCTTTGTAATTTCGAATTATTATCAGTAAAATGTAGGTTTTTTATAATTTCTCTAAATCGATTTCTAGGCATTGCCTCTGATATGGCCATGTTTCGAAGGTCGGGGTCGGTGCTCCAATACATATCACGTCATGGTTTTGGACTATATCCCGAAATTAGCAAAATCGCTAAAAATAATTTTATTTCATTTATAGAAATCTGGAAAGAACTATTTGGATTATTTTGTAATGCATAAGGTACAGTCTGTTCTTGTATGTGATTCAATAATTGTTCTCCCCAAAATATCTCAAACAGTTCAACAGGAGTTTTTATTGGAAGCATACTATCATCGTCATTTTTAGCAGTGCAAGTAGTTTGTTGAAGGCGTGATAGATCGCCTCTTTTCCACTTTTCCTTTCTTTTTGTTAAGTCCTATTTCTTTCCCCTAACTTCGTGTTGTGGAGTTTTTTCTATTTCCACAGTTACGTCTTCCTCATCACTGCTACTAAAATAACGAGTGTTAGCTGTTCTTGGCCTCTTCGGTTTAACGACTTCTTCCTGTTCTATGCTATCGGCAAAATTATTGTTATCGGGTATATTTTGAAAATACACTGTTGCTTCCGCTGTGTTTTCTAACACTTTAGATGTAAACTTGTTTACAAAATTATCTGTATCTTCGGTGCTTGAATTTTCCGAATCGCCGTCTGAATCATCCGGAGGTGTGATGTATACGTCGGCTGATTCGAATTGTTGGTCAGCAATTTTATCGAGAAGTTGATTTAGATTACTAGCAGTGCAATGTTTCTTGCCATAAATGCTTTCGGATCCATGGTCTACAAGCACAATTTTTTTTTAAATTTTAGTAAATTTGAGGTGTAGATGTAGCCAAGTTCCAATTTAGGAACATGCATGGTAACAAGTTGCGTTATTTTACTAGTTGCAATGGCGTTTCCAGCCAACTGGCTTAGGGGGGGGTAATTATAAAAAAAATATCGGGTATCAGTCCCTTCCACGACCCGCTCCAGCAGTTTTGGAAAAATTCATCGTCATATATCGCCGACTACATTCACCATAACTGAAGTTGTTTGTTTGAAATGTTGGTAATTTTGAAGAATAAAAATTAATAAGCGAACGAAAAATTCTTAGGGGGGGTAATTACCCAATTACTCCCCCCTGAAACCGCCACTGACTAGTTGTGGTTAGGTTTACTACTAACAATAAAGTGTTCTAACAGAATTTATTACTAAAGTTGGAATCAGAAAGTTTGTTTATTGTATTATGTGGTGAATAATGTATAAAAATTATAAGACAAGCAAAATTGTGAGATTTTACTTACCAAAGCACAAAATAAAGCACAATGTGAATAACTGTAGTCACGTTCGGTTTGAAAGATAGTACAGAATGACTTAACATGACAAAAATGTCAAACATCAGAACCATCTGTTTTGTAATAGCAAAATTAGACAGCGTTCCAATAATGGAACATGGCAACGAATGGGTTTTAAGATAGTATGAGGTAAAAACACATTTCAGAGAAAAGCGTTACCTACACAACAAATTCTCATTATTCCTAAGTTTGTCGTTACCCTTTACATCTAATTCAGACTCGCCATTTTACATTTTGCTAACACTACATTATATTACAATATCTGAAGGGTTTAGCAAAAAGCTGCATCATTCGGTATTAATGCAGAGGCATTATAAGTTATACGTACTTTTCTTTGGTAGTAGTAATTCCAGGGGGGTCAACTGCCCTACCCTCCCCCCTCCCCCCTAAATGACGTCCCTGATTATAACATTTAATGAAACAATTACCTAATAATAATTGAGGTGTAATGAAGACACTTATAATGAAAATAATCGATACACGTTAGCAGTGGTTCATGTTCACCTTATTTTAAGGTTTTTACACGCTAAAACTGAACACCGCGTTTGTCAACCTCAGTTTGTCAATTTAAGACTACCATTTCTCCCGTACAATTACGAAACAAATTTTAGGAAAGTGTTTTTACACATTTTCAGAATTGTAAGCCAGATCGTTATGTTTAGGAGTTGTTGCAAAGCTCTTACGATACCGAGTTTTGCAACAAAAACAAAACTTGCATTGCAGTTTCGCTATTGTTGCACAGTTTGCTGTGTATAGTAAGACACCTACACCTGTTGGCCTCAAGGTATCAACATTTCTAACAGCGCCTACAAATCTTTCATATAAATAAAAGGCATTAGGGTGTAAGTCATCTCGTATCGTGCAAATTTCTAATGGTATTTGTATGAAACTGAAGAGAGACTAAGCCCGACAGAGTTAACGTTTAATTCGGTGCGTTTGTCATAAGAATCATAGTTGAATTGTTGCGAGAAATATAATTTTCTTAAGATTTACATGCTCGGAAACGTTTAACAATTAAATTAAATAAAGGCATTACAGAAACGTATAATGGAATGCTATTGTTAATTTTCTAAAACACAAACCACCCAGCAAACACATTTATATATAAAATACATATAAATTATGTAAGAGCTTTTTAGATTTATATAAAACTGGAAGAAAAATAAGAGATATTTAATGTCAGGATGTCGGCAATTTTCAAAATAATATATATGTCTATTATACGTAAATTCTTCTACATAAATTTATATACGTTTTATGTATATTTCATGTAATATTTACATAAAAAATATTCGTTGTAAAAGCGTTGCGATGACCAAAATGGCAGCTACTCGAACATAATGTAATTATTATCAATGTAAAAAATTATTTAAGCAGATCCATACAAAAAATGGAAAAACTACATTTTACGTGCAACTGTACTTTTAATTATATTTAACTTAATTCTTGCACGAACCCGTTTTCACCTGAACTGAAAGCCGACAGTTTATTATGATATACTTGCTTGAAAAGTGTCCCTTAAGCGGATTCGAACCGTTGCGGGTGGGCGTTGCAAATTCTGAAATCCGACATTGTACCGCTGCGCTATTCTGTAACATCCCTTCTTTTTATTTCGTACTTCATAACTTTGCGCTGTTTCGCGTTATTAGTTTAAATTTTGTTTGATTATACCGTTGAGTGAAGTCTTATTCAATAATTATACCTATCTTTAACTTTATGTTAAAAATGACTAGGATTTAATTTATTTTCTATATAAATTAGACGCATTTTAGTCGATACGGATCTAATATTAAAGGTAAGTGAACTACAATTTTTGGCGTTATAGAAAACACGCGCGTGCGATTACTTATGTGGCGCAAATAGAAACGGACTTTATTTTCGACCATACAATATATGTAATGTAATGATAATTTCTAATTACATTTACAGAAGGCATACATAAAAAATAAGTAATATTACATATAATATTTTACATATAACGTACATAAATCTAATCATGTAAATATGACAGCACATGAATTTCATGAGTGATATGTAATTATCTATATGTATATATTATATGAATTTCTGTATACAGAATATCCGTAAGTTTCTATACTATTATGTAAAATATACGTAATTGTGTGACATACGGTTTATATAACTTTATTAAAGAATACTTATATACTTGATATATAAAAAAGCATATGTAGGGGTATTTACTTCAATTTATATATGTTGTATGTATATTTTATATGTGCGTTTGCTGGGAAGTGCCGGCACTAGGCCAAAAACTGCTGTTTTAAGAGCAGTCTGGTTAACGCATCGGCTTTCTCATTGTCTTTTGTTTCAGCGTGCCTTTTAACCTACGCGAGCTCAAGAGTATTGCTGCTTGTTGCATTACGTGGTGACATTCGGAGACTAAGCTAGGGTTAATGTTGTAGAGATCTACTGCCTGGAAGGCAGTCCTACTGATAACTTTATTCTTTACGCTGGGCATAAGATTTGATTTTGCACTAAGCGTTATTCCTACCAGTTCTCTCTGAAAACAGTGGAAAAGTTGCCTAGTAAATACCAGTTCCTGTTCGTTCCATTGTTTTAGATCAATCCGTGAAGATGAGTATATCAGATTGGAACCCCACCTTCGAATAAATAAAGATGTGGTAGTTCTTCTCTATTATAAATTGAGGAACAAGGGAGTTCGATTCCCTCTCCAGAACAGACAGTCGCCTCTCCTTAAATTCGGTAGTGTCCTACCTCTGTTATTCACCTACCCGTTTGTTTTCAGATGCAAGGTTCCGAGTTCTCATGTACAGAACCAGTGGAGGCAGGCCCAAATGAGCCTGTAGGAGTTGTTCGTATTGCGCCCGTGCTCGTAACACATGCCAGTATTTTTATAATAGTACGGGATAGCCTTTGGGGATGGGCTCCAAAGTTTTCCAGTTGCGCGGCAGCATTACCGGAAGACCCTATTTGATTTTCGGTTTTGAGCCCAGCATAGCTATGCATCTACTAACTCAAAGTGGGTCACCGAGTCCCAGATCTTCGACACCGCTTACATGAACTATGCAGTGAAAGTAGGTCACCGATTCTGAACCTTCACAACTGTCAGCTAAATATAGATTTACCTACCTATATCATTTTTATAAACGTTTAACAGCCCTTGAATCCGTTTGAAGTTCAAAGTTCGCAAGTGCACAATCAAATCACGGCAGCAGCAGTTCAACGATGTACAATGTCAGCTAATTAAAGAGTTAGGTACATATTTAATTTGTACAAACATTCAGAAGTCCACAGGTGTACTGTACACTAACAACATCTTCGATCTACCTTTTAACGCGCCACAGTAAGCTGTACTACTGTAATGTGACCTTCAAGTACTTTTCAAGATCACCCCCAGAGGGAGAGCGACATAGCCGGTATGCAAACCATGATATTTCCTCAACTCCGCGAATTGTTCTTACAATCCTTTCCTGGAAAATACATCATAATCATAAAAATGTCTAATTAGAATGCGCGTATGTAACCTTACACTATTATAAAGTATGATTTCTGATGTCTCAAGTCTTACCATTGAATTAAGTTCACATCATAAATTAAGCCAACAAGTAAGGATTATTCCAAGAAAACAACACTATTCAATTGCGTAACTTTGAAGTAAAAGTACATAGAAAAATGATTCTGTTAAATTTTTTTCCACTCTTTTCCGTTCTGATGATATGTTTTTCATTCGATCTTAAGGGCAAAGTTGCTTTGATTACAGGAGGTGCACAAGGCCTTGGTTTTGGTATAGGTTCCGAACTTTTGAGTAATGGAGTTAGGGTAAGGTGATATTGTTTTATTATTTATGAGTTAAGATTTTGAGTACTTAAGGGAGTGACCTTGGTCGATATAAATGCGGACAAAGGAAAGCAAGCGGCAAAAACCTTAAATGAGAAGTTTGGAAGAGGAAAAAGTATCTTTGTACCAGCCGATGTTAGTAATTCAAGCCAATTTGAGAGTAAGTTGTAAAATGTGACACGAACACTACTGTAACCTTAATTTAGCCGCGTTTAAAGTGTCAATTCGCCACTGGGGTGGTTTAGACGTTGTGATTAACAACGCCGGAATCGTCAACGAAATTGAATGGCAGTGGATGGTGAATGTGAATGTGGTAAGTTTCAACTTTTGTGAAAGTCTAAAAGTTCAAAAGTGCAATAGGTAGGCACACTGCAAGGCGTGTTCCTTGGGGTGAAGTATATGAGCGCAGCTAATTTGGGGCGTGGTGGAGTAATAATTAATATTGCCACAGTTGATGCGATCGATTCTCTATATGTGTTGCCGATATATTCTTCTACCAAAAGTTTCATTTTAGACGTTAGTCGTGCTTTAGGCCACCATGTTTACTATGACCACAGCAAAATAAAAATGATTACCGTCTCTCCTGGGGCCACAAATACATCGATGTTCAATTGGGATAATTTTTCGCAGGGCCTATCAAACACTTTTTATCCAAATTTGAAAAAATTCAAAAATGTATTACTGGAAATGTACAAGGTGCAAGAGTAAGTTTTGCTTTTTATATGAAAAAAACAGAAGTAAATTAATATAAGTTTTGCATATTTTATAGAGTGAGCGATGTCGCAAGGGATATAGTAAATATATTAAAGAGAGGAAATAGTGGAAGTGTGTGGGTTGTCGAAGATGGAAGTTGTTATGTGGTTGAGTTCCCAGATAGAAAATGTATGAGAAAAAATAGGTACGTAAAATGTTAAATCAATGCCTCCGCTATTCATGGCAAGTAAAGAATCAGTTAAATAAAGTATGAGATTTA
The DNA here is from genome assembly GCA_036250285.1 of Pyrocoelia pectoralis. Classification (NCBI taxonomy): domain Eukaryota; kingdom Metazoa; phylum Arthropoda; class Insecta; order Coleoptera; family Lampyridae; genus Pyrocoelia; species Pyrocoelia pectoralis. Next base: position 33,900,786 of record CM070077.1, read on the forward strand.
TGGTTGTTTAACTCTGCCTCTGTCCTTTAACTTCTAGAATGGACAAAATTGAGAAAAGTGGCTAACCCTTGTCGATTCACTAGGTGCTGTGCACAAGGGCCGAGTGCGGTTCAGGTTTTTACCTCTAAGGCCCAGTTGTATAAAGTCTAGTCTACGTCAGTCTAAACTGTCAGCTGTTAAAGAATTTTTTATACGCGTTTGAAAGTTCAATGTCCACAAAGAATACGTTTACATACCTACACAAAAATGCGTTAAAGTTCTTGAATCCATGTTTCACTTTTCTTACCCAGCAAACATATTTATATATAAAATACATATAAATTATGTAAGAGCTTTTTAGATTTACATAAAACTGGAAGAAAAATAAGAGATATTTAATGTCAGGATGTCAGCAATTTTCAAAATAATATATATGTCTATTAGATGTAAATTCTTCTACATGAATTTATATACGTTTTATGTATATTTTATGTAATATTTACATAAAAAATATTAGTTGTAAAAGCGTTGCGATGACCAAAATGGCAGCTACTCGAGCATAATATAATTATTATCAATGTAAAAAATTATTTAAGCAGTTCCATACAAAAAATGGAAAAACTACATTTTACGTGCAACTGTACTTTTAATTATATTTAATTTAATTCTTGCACGAACCCGTTTTTACCTGAACTGAAAGCCGACAGTTTATTATGATATACTTGCTTGAAAAGTGTCCCTTAACCGGATTCGAACTTTTGGGAGTGGGCGTTGCAAATTCCGAAATCCGACATGTGTTTTCATTGTCTCCGACATTGTACCACTGCGCTAATCTGTAACATCCCTTTTTTTATTTCGTACTTCGTAACTTTGCGCTGTTTCGCGTTATTAGTTTAAATTTTGTTTGATTATACCGTTGAGTGAAGTCTTATTCAATAATTATACCTATTTAACTTTATGTTAAAATGACCAGGATTTAATTTATTTTATATTATTTATTTTCTATATAAATTAGACGCATTTTAGTGGATACGGATCTAATATTAAAGGTACGTGAACTACAATTTTTGGCGTTGTAGAAAACACGCGCGTTCAATTACTTATGTGGCGCAAATAGAAACGGACTTTATTTTCGACCATACAATATGTGCAATCATAATTTCTAATTATATTTACAGAAGGCATACATAAAAAATGAGTAACATTACATATAATATTTTACATATAACATACATAAATCTAATCATGTATATATGACAGCACATGAATTTCATGAGTGATATGTAATTATCTATATGTATATTTAGAAACCAATTTTCATATAACATGATATACGAAAATATTGAAATGTGAGAAGAATATTTCAATCTGTGACAACACTTTAACCAGAATCATGAGATTTGATTTTAGAGTGCAAATTTTCATGCATAAACGTGCTTATGAAGTATATTATATTCTGAATATCTATGCGTACCTAATGAATAAAATTACAGGCTACGATTTTTGTACGTGCAGTACTCTCCAGGTTTTGGGGTACGCCTTTTCTTTTCCTCGGATAGGCAAAATCCTTTACTGCAAATTCCAAGAAAAGAAGTCCACTGGGGTAAAATACCATAACGTAAGTACATTTTGTAAACAACGGATGATAGTTTCCACAAAAAAAGAGCGGAAAACCGGAATGAATGGAACACATCAAAATTTAAAAAATCGTCATCAGACATTTAACTTATTTCCATTGCTTCTAAAAAATTAATGGAAACGCAAGTTATGCACGTATGCCAGGAAACTTGCAGTATCAGCAGGCGCTTACATGACAATCTGCGTCATCAACAACAATATGACTGCTGTCCAGACACCGTGCATGTCCATATTAAATTCGAATTGAGGTCACATACCTTAAAAGATGTAGAGTATAGAAAAACTTTAATAAAAGGTGCATTGAATTAAAAAAACCACCCAGATCAAATTTATTAAATGCATTGTAACGGTTTAACTTTGGATCTATTTATAGGAGGGGTATCCAAAAACGACCCCTTTTAATGGCAGTAAGTCTTATCACTAGAGCCCGGAAAATATGAAAAATGCATATTCTTTGTTTTTAGCATATCTAGTTGTATGTCGTCAAATCTTTACGATTTTCACGATTACGAACCGATTGACACTAATTTTATATTGCATATTTTGCATATTTATACTTTTCTTGCATTTTTTCGTAAAAATTTCCCTTCTTGGCATATTTATGCATCTCGTACTCGTACCTATAATAAAATGCATCTCACATTTTTACAAAAAACAAAACAAATTTCATGAGGATTAAATTTTAAAGTAAATACACGAAAAACCCAAAGAATGAATTCATAATTCTGAAGTCTTGTCAACGTCAGCTTAAGTAACAAAACAAGAAACAGTAAGACCAAACCGATACCCATTTAAATAAATAAATTGCAGTTATTGTGTACCTACCTATTTTGTATTGAAATTCAATGCTTTTGACTATTTTTTCAAGGAAATTAGTTAGCTACTACCTGAAAATATTTGCAATCTACGCGAAGGGTTTTACGTAGGTATCTATTTTTATCCTTTTATCTTTAGCTAAAGTACCTACCTAGATTAAAAATGGTTGTTTAAAATTTATTTTAACCCTAAGATTCAAGTTGTCATAAATTAAATTAAATTAAAAGTATTGCGATATTTTTAAGTATAGGACTATCGGTAACGCAATAGTTTGTACAAGTATCGAGTATCGTCATAAATATTGTTGTATTGTAAAGAACTTTTATATTAATTAATAATTTAATTTCAATAAAATCCTCTTCGGACTGAGAAAAATACATCTTTTAATTTTTTCTCTTTTCAGTAAGCATATTTTGCATTATATATCGGCATATTTTGCATATATTTCGGCATATTTTCGCTAAAAACAATGCATATATATGCGCATATTTTTCAAAATTTCTTTGCATATTTTCCGGGCTCTACTTATCACAAACTAAAATATATTTAACTCCAACCGTATCTTCCAGACAATTGAAGAGGAAACGGCAAAAACGAGAAGGAATGAGTTGCGAATTTAAGTTAAGGGGAATGCGCCACGGAAACCTTCTTTGGGGTTGGAACATTACATTATCTGGCAGTAATGCGGTAGCATAGAGATAAACTTTCCCTCATAGGGCAGCCACGTAATGAAAGTCATAGCTAGTATCAATCTCCTTATTTTTTCTACACTAATTTGGACTGCAAGGTGTGCCGTGCGTTGATCTAACATCCCAATTCAGTCTGCATGCACACCAGTTCTACTGCAATGGCCTCTTCTACCATTGATTTACGATACCCCACCCCTTAGAAGTCAATACTGAAATAATTAAAGGCCATTAATGGACTTAGAAACAGAAAAATTTCCCCCTAGCGTTTGATCGTGATTGTAGCATGTATTAACAATATGTTCTTATTATGACCACTTCAGATAGCAAATCTTTCTTTTTTACAGGTTGCCCCATATTCACGGAATAGATAATGCAAAAGGCGCAAACGCACATGTATGAACTGTTTAAAACATATTTTTTTTATTGGTGTCCTATTTTAGCCTTTTAAACCACGCCCCAGCGTGTTTAAATCGCACTTTTAAAACGCGCGTGTTTTAAAGTTGCCATGCTAACATCACCAATTTGAAAAACGTGAATTCTATTGGTTATTGATCTGACAGGAGTACTTTGTTACGTCAAATAAAATGACAGATTGCAAATTAATTTCCGTTTTTCTCATTTCCATGACAACGAAAGGTATGCTGATTTCAAATTAGGAATTCAACAATTTCACATTATTAGTTCTCATTTCCATTTTAATTTCAAGATTTCAAAGTGAACCAATAAAAAAATAGCGTAAAGTATTTGTGGATAACTGGTCTTTAAAACACTTGCTCTATTTCAAAACTCGCGCGTGTTTTAAAGACCTGTTTATCCACTTATACTTTAATATACTATTGTGAATTACCTTAGATTCGTTAGGCACATGTTTCACAAAGTTGTTTCATGAGTTAAAAGAATGTTTCTCGTAAAACTTGGTCAATTTTAAAGTTATAACGTTGCAGAATAAATGACATAATAATGGAAAGAATGTATGTAATATGAGAAAAACTTAAGAAATTTAGAAACTTGTGCTTAAGTTATGTTTTAAAAAGAAACTAAAGACGAAAAAAGCAAGTTGTACAGGAATAAAATCAATGTTTATGTACACTCATTGCTACGCGAAAGTAAATGTTTAAAATAGGAAAAACAAAGATGCAAAGCATGTTCTTTGTGTTACGTATATAATATTATTATTATTATTATTATTATTATTATAGTGGTGCTTTCGTACATGTATTGGAATCCCGTTTTCTAGGTATTTTAAAAAGAGGTCGTGCTAACATTTTTTTGAATATATACAAGTACACACACGTTGCTGTAAATTTTGTGGGAAGCTTTACACCTTTTCAATTGCTCTGAATCATACAGGGTGGGACAAATCTCTATCGTAGTTCTATAACTTTTATTGTATAAAACTCACAGATTTATTTGAAAGGTCATTAATGGTGGTCAAAACCAAGTATTTTAAAATTATTTTTATGTATACAGGGTGGTCCAACACTAAAGACTTCCATTTTCAATTGAAATGACCTAACTTTTTTACATTTTTAGAACCTCTGTAGTCACTGTTATATTGCCCTTAAATTATTTTTTTACTCTTCTACCCGTTGCGTTGCGGAGAAAAACTATTTTTTTCGGCTTTAAGAATTCGCTACCGTCTCAGATCTAATGGTGGAATTTTGAGATCTACAAATTTACAAAGCTAAAGGACTCAACTTCTTTTGTGACCAAGGTTTGAATTTTTATTTTGTACAGGGTGGTCAAAAAATAAATTTAAATTCACTTTTTCAACGACTTTTTTTCGGTTTTTTCAAATGGAACACCTTAGACGATCAATGGACGACCAATTGCATCCTCTTCAACTTTTCTATTAACTTTGCTATACCTATCTTTCGTCGTTTACTGGTAAATTAAAATAAAACATTTTTTTAAATCCATCAAAAACAATGGACGGCCACATTTAAACTTACTGTAGGATGAGTCCCAAAAAACATTCTGTTTACACAGATGATTTTAACGTGTCTACTTTAGAATTTAAATTTTACATAAGATGCACAACATGGTGACCATTTTCCCTAATGCACAAATTTATTCTTTTATTGAATGATTGACTAATATTTCTAAGCATCTCTGGTGTAATGGACCTGCATGCTTGCACTATTCTTTCCTTCATATCTTCTGGTGTTGAAGGTGGCGTTGGATAAACTAGATTTTTATTATAACTTCATTTTAAAAAATCGGCTTTTGTTAAATCAGGTGATCGAGCGGGTCATTTTCTTGGACCACTCCGACCAATCCATCTATTACGAAAATGTTCATTTAACCAATCTACCACCTCTCGTAAATAATGCGCCCCCCCCCCCCCACTGCTTCGCCCAAAACAATTGCATTCCGAATAATAATACCTTCAGCTATAGATAAATCTGAAATTGATAACGTCAAACAAAAACTGTTTTGATAAGTTATTAAGACCCAGGGGCTCAATTGATGTTGACTTTTGAATAAAACTATGCAGCTGCAGTAATTAAACGTTTTGTAAAAAAATGTTTTTTTTTTAATTTAACAGAAAACGGCGAAAGATAAGTATAGTAAAGTTAATAGAAAAGTTGAAGAGGATGCAATCGGTCGTCGATTGGTGACCAAGTATACAGGGTGTTCCATTTGAAAAAACTGAAAAAAATTCATTGGAAAAATTGTGAGTTTAAAATTATTTTTTGAGCACCCTATACAATATAAAAATTCAAAACTTAGTAAGAAAAAAAGTTGTGTCCTTTAGCTTTGTAAATTTCAAAATTTCAGGATTAAATCTGAGACGGTGGCGAATTCATAAAGAAGGGTACGATTTTTCCATGTTTGCCGAAAAAAATTGTTTTTTCTCCGCAAGGAGTGGAAGAGTAAAATAAATATTTAGGGGCAATATAACACTGACTACAGAGGTTCTTAAAATGTAAAAAGAGTTTGGTCATTTCATTTGAAAAAAAGTAAGTCGTTTGTCTATCTTAGTGTTGGACCACCCTGTATATATGAAAATAATTTTAAAATATTTGCTTTTGACCACCATTAATAGATACCGTTCAAATAAATCTGTAAAAAACCAAAGGAACATTTACTATAGGTATCCATGAAAAGGTTTTTGAGTCATTTGAATAAAATCTCGAGAATTTGACAGTAACTTCAAAGAAGATTACAACAATTACCTACTCAAATCGGAATGTAAAGAGAATCACGTACCTTCATCGACACGATAATGTGTTATAAACACAGACATCCATATCATACCAAGTATTGATAAAGCTTGCAGATAATTAACTGTTTATGTAAATTAATCAATGGAAGAATTATATTACGATAAGTATAAAAAATTACGTTATAAAAGCTACGGTACAAAGTCCAATTGTACGTGGTGGTTCTTCTCTTTGCGCAAATTCCCCGCCCAATGTTGCCAACATATAAAAGAAAAGATCGACCCTTTCCATCAGTTACTTAACCACTTTTCTTCAGGTGTGATACAGAACGCAATTAAAAATGATTACCGTTTTAGTTAAATCTATTATCATTTTTCTTGCATTTGGGTAAGTAATCCAAAACGTATTTAAGCCAGCCATGTTAACCATTAGACTATAGCTCTGTATTTGCAACTGAGAGTCAAAAACCTGGCAGGTTGAATAAGATAATAGTGATTAAGCACGTATTATGGAATACAGCAACACCTAATGGAGCAGGTAACGTCAACTATATGTACCTACTCAAATAATTGAATAGATTTACAGATATTCCTAATGACTTACAACAAAATGAAACCCATATGGTCATCAATATTGTATTGAATGAAGAATTCTTTGAACACGACTACTGTAACGTTACTGAGCAGATACTGCGGAGATATAACACGCTTACACAGGTCAGATCAAGATTTTCCCCAAGTTTTAAATATTTTCGATTGAATTTTAGACCATGGTTATCGTAGCAGCTATTCCAAACTGTACAATTACACTATTTATAATATTGACAGTACTACGAAACCTACGCAACAAACGAAGAGTCCAAAAAAAAATTTTTGTCAAATTATCTAAGTAGGTAGATTATTCCAACCTTTATGATGTATTTAGGCAAGTAGTTTAGCTTAGCGCTTATAAATAAGGTTTAGTAGATAAGTTAGGATGGAAAACTGATAACGACCTTGCAATGAAATGTTTATGATTTTGTGATTTATAATAAATTGTTACATTTATGATACTTCCTTTTTATGGTGTTCGTTACCTTAGCCACCTCCCATATCGGAAATTACTCGTGTTCCCGTTTCTTTGTACCTAGCACCAGATAGCTCCAAAATGCCAAAACTCGCTCCACTGTTCTGCAAAAAATCCATTATTTTCATTTCGGAGGCGGCTAAGCTAACGCTGTCCCCTCACAGTGGTTCTAGACCTTTCAAAATCTAGCACCGAGTTGCTTGGAGTTAGAGCAAGCAACTTGGAGCTAGATTTTAAAAGCGGCAACGTTATCTTGGCCCAACCCTAATGTACGGTAGTATTGTGTTTATAGTAGGTTTTTATTTTATGAGATCTTACAATAAGAGTTAGGACCTTCGCTACTTTGAAATGTTGTACAATAGAAAAGAAGCTGGCGCTTTTCACATACTATAACGATGTAAGTAACTGAAGTACCGAAAATGGAACATCTCAAACTTAAAGGTACAAATTGTATTATTCAGTATAAACACGACACTTAATAAACTATAGCTATTTATAAGTATGTATGAAGGTATCAAATATCTATGAATCTATAGAAGTTCTACCCTTGTGTCTTACTAAACTTGCCTAAAGTAATATTTATCCAATCAACATAGTTACTAATTTCACTTGAGCTTTGTGGGCATTCCTTGTATGTTCTCCATTTATATAAGTTTCTATGTTAAGTAACTTTAAAGCAAGGTAGTATCGCTATAATACAAAATAACACGATCACAATATTAGAGGTAAAGGGCTTTACTAACACAAACTTTGCTAAAACTTACTTCTCGTCAGCGTCCCTTGCCTTAAACTTTTATCATTCAATTAACAGGTTTCTGTTGAAAGTTAGAGAAGCCATTAATAACTCGACATTTTATTCGTACCTACAAAAGATCATTTATATAACATGTTTAGTGAATAATAAATATTTAAATTTTGTGAGTGTGATGGGGTGGGGGTGGGGTGTGGTAAAATCGGCGACTCATTAAATAAATTTTTAAGCGTGGGTGAACTTGATTAAAAATAGTTCTTTTAACGCAGGAGTTGCGTAAAATGCCACGTCTAATGACCTCGTATTAGCTCGTGAGTTTCCTGACGATACAGGAGCAGACTCACAAAGTTATTGCTTTTCTATTTTCTTCTACATCAAGATTTTCCTAGTTACCCCCTAAATGATATCGATCGAACTTTTTCATTTTTTCCTAACTAACATTCAACCGCTAGTTTACTATCGGTGTCCGCCACTTAATTTCGAACGCTCGCTTAATTTTACGCCCGAACACACGCTCTCTCGCCGCCTTCTCGCAAGTCTTCCCATTTTTCATTTTGAATGCCCTTTTAACACCCAATTGTTAGTTTGTTTCTTCTTTCATATCAGCATCGCCTGCATGACTTCTTACTTAAAACAATGGACTACAATGTATGTATGGACTTCCAATTACAATGTATGTATGATCATATAATATAAAATTCTGCTTAACAAAGAGAACTTTAAGTTCCAATAAAACTTTATTAATCGAATTCATTACTTCCTACTTTTATGTGCTTCTGTACTTACCACAGTCTAGAAGAGTATTGATCAACTGCTCGTTAGTAATCATTTTGATTTTTGAACGTTTACCGGTACTAAAGTGCCAACAAAGAGTTCGTTGGGTGGAGAAGTGTATTGAGAAAGTATATTAATTTGTACCCCAATTGAGGATGAAAAAATCACGCAACCTTCACCATGTATGTTTTAATATAATGATGAATTAATTAATTAAGATTACACGCGACTAGTTTCGATACATAGTATCATCTTCAGGCTTACTACGGTACATAAATGTTAAGAGATTAAACGCTTAGCACTAATGTTACTTACTACTTACAAAAAAAAGTATCAATATATCAGCAACCGACTTGGTAACTGTGCAAAAGTCAGTAAATGTAATTAAACAACTCTTACCTCTTACTTCCCAGTAGTGTTATTGCGCAACCACAGTACTGTTGAATTATCTAAACAACAAAAGCTAATTAACAGAAAAATTAGGGCTGCGACAAGCAGACCGATTGAAATATAACATTTACGAACAATTAACTAAATAGCGCTTGGATTTTGAGTTTTAACTTTAAGCAAATTAAATTCGTCAAGGTAAAAGTAACAAACATAAACATCAAAAGTAATTTTGAAAGTAACAAACAAAGTTATTGAAAAATTAATTAAGAACGAGGCAAAATGAATTAAACAAATTATTTAAATTGAATCAAATTATAAGTTACTCAAGTAATGCAGCATAAACAATTTAAGCAATAAACAATAGTCAAATTCAAATAATAATAAGGAAAAAGTAAGCTTAGTAGACTTATCAAACTTGTTCCAAAAGGTGGCGAAAGATGGCATCAGATAAAAATCTTGAAGTAAATGATTTCTTAATTCAGGAATCCGGAAATGATTAGAGATGATATGAAGAACAGCAGTTAGCGTTGTTTATCAGGAACTAACCATCGACGTTTGACAGCAAGTAGTACGGAAATGAATTCAGGTAGAACTCAAGTAAATTCTTAACAAGATGGCGGTTAGCGTCATCAGCGAAATATGGACGTAAAAGAAAACCGTCAAGAAAATGCTAGGACAAGTAATACGAATTACTGTCAGGAATTCAAAGAGTAACGTGATATTTAATACAAAAGAATTAGGTATATACCTCGAGGATTAATATTTTCCTGGAGCGTAGCAATAGTTATTTACGTATCAAGGGAATTATAAGGGTCTTAATTACCGAGGGTAAAGTTTGCGTCCCGAGGGCCTTGCGCCCGAGGGACAGCAATTACCTGAGGTAATTGAGACCTATTAATTCCCGTGATACATAGATAATTTTATTTCTGACCGAGTTTAATAAAATTTGTTCATTTCCGGTATATTTGATTCAGGTATCGTCGATTGCAGTTTTGGTTGTTGCTAGGTTACTGGTTCATAAAAGAGCCGTAGAGGGAATTATAGCGTCTTTATATCCCAAGGGAGTTATGACACTCTTTATTGGTATCGTAACTATGACAATATAAGCTTATAATATCACTGTCAGAAATAAAAGTTTTAACGTAAACGAAACCAAAATGCGTAAAGCCGTATAATACGATTTAATGGTATTTAGAATAAGCAGGTGATTCTAAATACGCAGTAATATTGTTCGATACTTTCACATTAAAGACGATAAATATCGATTATAAGAAACTTGTAAAAACTCGGTAGCACTTAGTAACGTGTAGTTAGTTCAGCAACACAAAGTATAAAGATGCGCAGTTAGAAATCGGGGTACTATTTATATCAGCTCGGAGATCTGATTTTCATTATGAAACAGAATGAACGCACACGGATGGTCAACCAATCAGAGAGTAAATGACGTACACCAATGGCCAATTAGAATAATTATACATCTCCGCCGAGTAGAAAATCTGTAACGGAACCGACGCAAACGCTGCTACCAGAAACCGACGCGCTTCGCTTAAGAAAAAAACAAAAGAGATGAAAAAAAGTATCGGGAGGGAGCTCGCTTGACAAAGTATAGAATTAGGAACTTCGTAACCCTGTAATTCTTACTAAAATCAATACGATTGAATTTTGCGATTAGGCAAATAATCGAGCAACGTAACAGATGGCACTCCTACATTTGATAATCGGTAATTGCCTCATCACTACGCTCCTCAAAAATAAAAACCATAGAATATCACATATTAAAGGTTTCCTTACAACGTTTATTATGGACCAGTTTACCAAGGTCGGAAGAACATTGATAGTACTCATCATAATCATAAAAAGCCTTGGAAAGCAAAAACTCTTTGATGGCACTCCTACATTGGATAATCGGTAATTACCTTATCACTACAGGAATAGCTGTTGAGATTGATGCTGAGGGCCATTTTATGACCTTGTTAATCTGCAAAAATCAACATGGATCTACTTCTAGTATTATAATGATGTACGTCTGACTAACATATAAAGTTTGAAATATTCTTTCTCACACTACACACATTTTCTAAAATAAAAATACTGGGCAGTGTTAGGATGTTATGTTCTATAAAAGCAGCTTTACAGTCTGCTTTATATCCATAAGCCCAGCAATGACACGTACCCAGCAAACAGAGTCACGGTATTTTGTCGTCTTTTACAGGTCTCATTGGTCGTTAACGTCGCTCGACCTATTACTGACGATATAATGACGTCTTAAAGCTTACCATTTTTAACGTCACTTATGACATGTCATTATGACGTCTGATATGAATGAGTAATAGATTTGACTTATATTGATAATTTTCTTTCGCATCAAGTAAGCAATTACACTTCACTACACGTAAAAATGTAGTTTTTCTCTTTTTTTGTATGGAACTGCTTAAATATTTTTTTGCATTGATAATAATTACTAACTACATACAGGTCTCATTGGTCGTTAACGTCGCTCGACCTATTACTGACGATATAATGACGTCTTAAAGCTGACCATTTTTTAACGTCACTTATGACATGTCATTATGACGTCTGATATGAATGAGTAATAGATTTGACTTATATTGATAATTTTCTTTCGCATCAAGTAAGCAATTACACTTCACTACACGTAAAAATGTAGTTTTTCCCTTTTTTTGTATGGAACTGCTTAAATATTTTTTGCATTGATAATAATTACTAACTACATTATGCATATACTTGGGTTGACGACCCATAACGGTCGCAACTGCCGTCTTAAAGATCTTAAAGTGACGTGTATGACGTCTCTATTATGTGATATAATGTCCACATGACGTCCTACGGGTCATTTGAGTCACGTGAAATTAACGTCAAAATAACGTGACTTTCAACATCGTCACCGACACTCGGACGTGATGTGGTACGGTCACGGTGCGGATATGTATAACCCTACCTAATATTGTGACGAATTATTTGTGTACACTGCTTAAACAATAAAACGGCAGAGTTAAAAGCTTTTGAACAAATTTTGACTTCATTTGAATTTGAAAAACAATGACGTGTTTTCTGAGTCAACTTCTTCAACACTAAGTCAAACAAAAGTTTGCTAAGACGAAGATTACATTGTATCATCAAAGTATCCATAAGCATCTCATTTAGTTAATTACACAAGTTTAACGCCACATTATTTGAAATAAAACACCGAAACACTTCACTTCGTCTTAAATGTTTATTGAATACTCGAAGAAACTTGTCCCAAAGATAACAGGGATAATCGTCCTATTTCTCGAACGATTTGTGATATAGAAGGAGCATTTTTCGGCGATAAGGCAATAAAAGATTTGATCTACTAAAAGCTTTTCAATTTCTATCAGATACGAATGTAGAGAATTCTCACTTTCAATTTATTTAGCTACGTAGTGAATGTAGGTAGGATTTTAGTGAAGTAAGCGAGAGAGTCACGGTAACGGTTATGAGAAAACAAACTAAAGTCATTTATATAATATACGAAGAGCTTACGCAAGAGAAGCGACCTGAAAAATACCAGAATCATAAGCTTAACTTTGACTTTGAACTATACGAGGCTTCAACAATTTGTAATTTAAATTATGGCCCTTAATGGCAGAAAACATCACTTTATGCAAGGATACTAGTTTTAAACATTATATTGGTGAAAAGTTAAATCCGATAAAGGACGGCGGACATTAGTCTTCGTAAAACAGCCCCAGAATACTAAATAGTTTGAAAAGTTCGCTAATCTCTAAAATAATGAAGTCAATTTACCACAAACTTTCTTTTACAAGTTAAAGATCTCATCAAAAGATCCACGATTGAAGCCTTAAGTACACACATTTTTCCATTATGAAATATAAATTCCACACGAACGCCTGCCATTTTTCCTTAGAGGCATTTCATTTCTGTTCACGTTCATTCGAAGTTTATCAAACTCTCCTATAAGTAGCTTAAATATATTAACTTTCTTCGAAGGAGAACGTAGATGAAATTAATTATCTCTGTTTCTGGCTGTAGACAGTCGAAAATATCACGTCTCAGTCGTGTTCAATGAAATTGACAACCAACAAATATACGTGTACTTAAGTACCAAACGCTGATAGAGTTTGCGAAAAATATATGTAGTGTAATTTATGCGTAAAATTAGATTCTTCTCGAGAGCAAAAAAGCGGTAGAAAGATGTCAAGATAAGAAACCTCGGCGTTGACAGTAAAAGGAAGTCTAAAAACCTTCATTTTAAAATGCATCCAAGAGCTTGTCACATAAAAAATATAGACATCGAGTAAATTTCTGAGAATGTATAAGAACGTGACACATCGCCTGGGAAACTTTCGCTTTTCATAACTTTAAACAACACCTGCTTCTGATGTTTTTGAATCTAAAAAAGTTTGTTTTTGGGGAACAGTTGGTATTTCGTTTAATAAAGGTTGACAGATTCTTATTCAAGCGGGTTGTGTTTTACGCAAAGACATGTTATAATTTTCCTCAAAGTTAGAAATTTGTTTAAAATTGTCGCATTATCACAGTTGTATGTTTCGTTATTCAATTCTCGTCGTCTCTGTAGCACTCTGTACGCTATTCCCGCACAGTTAATTTGGTATACAAAGCAAAAATCACACAGTTTAGTGCAGCTCATAGGTCTTTTGTAATTTCTAAATTAGATACAGATTCTAATGCCTTCCAATAGTGAAGAATTAAATAGAAAATAGAATAGATCATTCTATTGAGCAGTTACTTACGATGCTAATATGTCAGGGTAAGAAATACAAAAGAACCAAAGTGAAGACAGCTGTCAAACATAGCAGCCGAAATTTCCCTTACCATATACAGGGTGTTTCTCAAATGTCCGGCAGAAATTCTAGGGCGTGTTCTACAGCCCAAAATAAGAAAAAAAGTACCTACCTATAAAGATTTGTCCGAAAACGCTTCCTAACTGAGGTAGAGCCCTTAAAAGGGGGTGGCCTCACACAACATTTTTGCTAATATCTCAGACGCAACTGATGTACTGTCTACTCATTTTTAAACATTGCAAAGTAGGATTTATGTGCTAATTCAAAAGTGAAATAGTAGAAATTTGTTTGTTTTTATCACAATATCATTCCCAAAAAAATACGTTTTAATTTTTTTTTCGAAAACTGTTTTCCTGTGCGACAGAAACAAAGAGTACCATTTCAGTGTAGTTTGTCATTTCGAACAATTTCATCTAGTCAAGCATTTGCTAAATGTGCAGATAGAAAAAATATTTGCAAAAATACAAAGGTCGTTTCCCGTATGTTCTGCCACCGGTTGGCTATCAAGACGAAAATAAGCCCAAATGGTAGTTGGCCACCAGTAACGAGTACACACAAAATGTTAATCAATTATCATTAGTTGGGTCTGAGATATTAGCAAAAATGTTGTGTGAGGCCACTCCCTTTTAAGGGCTGTACATCAATTAGGAAGCGGTTTCGGACAAATCTTTATAGGTAAGTTACTTTTTTTTCTTATTTTGGGCTCTAGAACACGCCCTAGAATTTCTGCCAGATATTTAAGAAACACCCTGTATAATAATTGCGAATGAACGAGTGTCCTGTCCGTCCGTAACAAATTCGCATTAAAGTAGATATACTTTAACATCATGCATTAAAGTAGACATAAGATTAAAGTAGATATACTACATGTCTATCTACTTTAATGCATGCGCTTCGAAACTGTACGGCAAAGACAGCTCAGTCACTACAGTTGGACATTTATACTGATACCAAGGCGCGAAACACCGAATAACCGCCTGCGCGCATTTGCGCGCGACGCATTTGCGCGCGACGCATTCTGGGACATACAATATTTGCGAAACCCATTAACGCCCAATTTATGTTGTTTTGTCAAAATTTCGAAATTTTTACAGCGATTGCTCCTATGACTTTTTAGTTGACTTCTATGCGGTTTGTTTTTTCTTTAAGTTCTTAATTTTGATTTTAGGGGCCGGCGTTAAACGAGGACGCTGGGCGTTGAACTCTTAGAAATTGTAGAAAAATCGAGGTAGGCTAATTCAAAGCAATGTGTACCTCAAACGTATTTTATTAAGAAAATTTTATAATATAACTTTAAAAATATCAAAAATAATAAAATGATAAAATACAATATTTATTTGGCATAAAAAGATTGGTCATGGTATTTAGGGAAACAAGGAAGACATAGTGCATTACACTTTTTGCAGAAAGTACGCGGTTTTCCTTTACATAGAACAAACTGACCTCGACTTTGATTATCCCTTTTTTTCCAAATTACAATTTTTTTCCATCAAACCGAACATCAAAATTTAATGCTTACTAATGCTTTTTTCAGCAGGTTACTTATACCATTTACTTATCCATTAAAAGCGCTTGTTTTTCTACTGGATTTTAGTAACTGGAACTGCTCTACTACAACAAGGCCTCGACTTGGTAGCCACGACACTCTGTATGTTACTAAGGGCCCTAGGGTACATACCCATGGCGTGGAGGGACGTAAAAGTCGTGTTCATACCGAAACCTGGAGGAGACTCATACGCCCAAACCAAGTCGTTTAGACCTATCAGTCTAACGTCGTTTCTTCAAAAACTATTGGAGAAACTAATTGACCGACACATTAGGGAAGAGGTACTGGGACTTGAGCCCATCAGCAAATATGAATGTGCCTATCAACCAGGTAGATCCTGTGAACTCGCAATCCACAGAGTAGTAGACATAGCCGAAAGGGCGATCTCCTGTAAGGAGGTGGCTCTAGGGGCGTTTGTAGACATAGAGGGGGCGTTCGATAATACCTCTCTAGAATCAATCAAAACTGCATTACCATGCTAAAACATAGGAACGTTACACCCTCGCTTAATAATGACTCTGTAGTGGTCAGGTCCGCACGAGGTGTCCACAGGGGGGAGTTCTCTCTCCTCTATTGTGGTACCTGGTAGTGGACGGACTGCTGAGGCGATTAAGCGAGGCAGGCTACACCACTGTTGGCTAAGCCATATCAGTTGTGATGCATCGACCTTTAAATCTAGTGGAAGCATGGTGCGGAGAGAAGGTCTATCTGTTAATCCAACCATTCTCTTCTCACGAAGAAAGGGTCGACAAAACTAAAAGACATACCAATGTATGGCACCAAGGTACAGGTTGTTGGACAAGGCATATACTTGAGCATAACGCTAGACCAAGGGCTAACCGCACCTAGAGAAGACAGCGAACACAGCCATAAAGTCCTTGTGGGCCTGTAAGCTAGCGTTCGGAAGCAAGTGGGGCTTATCTCCAATGATGACCCACTGGATATACACCAGAATGATCAGACCGATCATTACGTATGGCTCACTGGTGTGGTGGCATAAAACCTCCACCCACATTAACATACAGAAACTTACCGAGGCGCAGCGTACGGCTTGCCTTGGAATTACAGGGGCAATGATAACGACCCCTACGACAGCTATGGAGACCCTCTTGAAACTACCGCCACTAAACCTAGCAATTAGGGCAGAGGCGCTCAGAGGGGCATACCGGCTGAGAGTTAACGGCGAGGAGGGATCGTCAAGGGCGGGGTACTCGCTTTTTTGATAAAACCCCTAGTATGAACACTGAGAGGATACCCAAAACAGTTTGTCCCACCAAACTGTTTAAGACAACAATCCCCACTCTGCACGACAGGGAGAACAATTTCAGTAAAGCGAAGCTGAGTGGAATCGTGTATTACACAGATGGCTCGAAAACCACAAAGGGCACTGCCTTTGGAGTATACGGGAGCAATAAACGGGGCTGCAGAATTTCTGTAAGCCTAGGACAACAAGCGACCGTGTTCCAAGCCGAGGTATATGCAATCCTGACAGCGGCTGCTCAGCTATTAATAGAGAACCTTATAAAAAGAAAAATCTTTATAGTTACAGACAGCAAAGCAGCGATTGCAGCAATAGACTCATATGTGGTAAATTCAGGGCTATAATCCTTGAATGCACACAAATGCTTAACGCACTAGGTGGGCATGTGGGCACGCGGGAATCGCAGGTAACCAGATTGCTGACGAGCTTCCGAGAATGGCAAGCGCAAAACCATTCATACACTAGTGTGGGCATCTGGGCACGCGGGAATCGCGGGTAACCAGATTGCTGACGAGCTTCCGAGAATGGCAAGCGCAAAACCATTCATAGCACCCGAACCCGAACCGGCTACTTATAACACAGCCAAAAAAGAAATTCAGGCAATACTCACGAAAGAGCATTGCAGACATTGGTCGAAAATCCCAGGACAGAGTTATTCCAAGAAAGTTATTCCTGGAAACCCCAAACGGGGACCTAGCTACGTCCATCTTAAAGTTAAGCAGGACGGAGATAAAACTCGCGACAGAAATGGTCACGGGTCACTGTCGCCTACACAAACACCTGCACAGCATGGGACTGACCGAAAGCCCGATATGCAGGGGTTGTGGTGAGGCAGATGAAACGCTCTATCACGTCATTTGCCAAGGTGAGGCATTCATAAAGCCAAGGAAACACCTACTTGGAAATGAAAAGATTACACAAGAGGAAGTAACGAAGATTCGCCTTACTAAAATCCTGGACTTTGTGAAAGATAGAGGTATTCTTGAAGGGTAGACAACACCGGGGAGCACAATAGACCAAAAGGTCGCAGTGCGGGAACCTATTGGGACCACCCCTAATATCAGTAATAATAATAATAACTGGAACCGTGTAACGCGCTTTAATTGAAATACTTAGATAAATGCATAATGTGTTGTTGAATTTCAAGTTGGCACAAACTTCTTTGCAGTCCTTACGTTTTTTAAGTTAATTTTCAATGAAAATGATGTTTGTCCCCTTAGACCCCCACTATTTTTATAGTTGAAAGTTAATCACTTCTTACGATTTGTCTAATTATTAATTTATTTTTTGTTCCTGAGTAACTTCAATGACCTGAAACGAAGATTAATCTTTAGAGGAATCGAGATTAGAAGGAATTTGTGACTAAAGCGCATTTTCTAAACTCCCCCACAAATTCACCGTTTATAGGGGACTGTAGGACCTACTAATTACAGTATTTTGTACACAGCCATATATTGTGAAGAAAAGTTCTATCTGTCTGAAGTGTAAAAGTTTTCTTCGCAAACCTAAAATTTCTTATCCTAAACAATACTGTAATTTCACCACCTTCACACAGAAATATAGAGATGCCGTTAGTATGAGCGGAAGCAATTTCGACGCCCCGTTATATCGACGCTTATTGTTGACGTCATGCGCAGAGTACGATACAGTCACGGGCAAATTTTATTCTACCTATTAGTTGGATAACGTTGCCTTCCACTTGTTTCTTTATGAATTTTCAATGTACACCTAGAAATTAAATAGGTACCGATTCTATTCACTGCCTTGAATGAATCTTTTCAATTTTACACAAATTAAAAGAATTTTAACGCTCATTCTGAGCGCACCTCTTTCGCTTAATTTTGCTTGTGAAAACAAAGCAAGTGACCGCCCGCTACAGAAATTAAAATCTAAATTTAATTATCGATTTTTGGAGAAGGTTACTAGGATATTATCGCCACAGAGTGTACTTCAGCTGATCGATTCCCTGTAGTAGCAGTGGAAAACTGGAAAACTCAAGCGCAGGCAGCGGACGCTGTCATATTATAAACCGAATTGTTTTCTACAGTTTAAATATAATTGTATATTACTAGTGTAATTGTTAGGAAGTTTTAACGGTGTATACATAATATTTATATATTTATTTACTACTCAAGTTAATCATATAATTAGGTACGTAAACTTTTTTAAAATGTAAAGCTTACATTGCAACCCTTCGACCAAGCCTAATAACTACAGAATTTTTTTTATTTATACGTTAACGAAATATTTAAAAGGAAATAATTGCACAATACGCTTTTTGTTGTAAGGTGTTTAAAATTATTCCGCCTAATCAACATTGTTATCAATTTCCGCTTTTTATTGCGGTCAACGCTATTATGGGAATTTTTAGTATTACATGTGAAAAACCACCTGGATATAGTGCCCTGTTACCAATAAAAGTCGACCTTTAGGTTGTTGAGTCAAAATTTGGAATCCACCGAAGAGGTGGCCATCCAGTTTAGCAGGTATAGTTAATTTCAATTGTGAAGAATGGAGATCGTGGCTCTAAGTTTATTTATTTACAAGAATGAATGATTAGAAACATACCGCACTGATAATAAAACATTAAAATTGTCAAGCAACTGCACATTAATGTGTTAAAATTTATCTATAAAGCACGCTGTTCGTATTCTAGCTATTTTCAACATGGACAAAAATGGTAAAATTTTAATCATAGAATTAATTAGCGTATCCCAGTAGGTTAAGTTTGATATCTTATCCTACTTTGACCACACCTGCTTAGTTATTTTAATTATTATTTTTTAATTTATTTCTCTGTTTCTAGGTGACTACGCATTTCAATTAAGAAATCGAGGTTCTAGATTACTTTCCTGGGCTGAAATACCTCTGGGATACATTCAGGATAACGTGAGTAAATAAACTTTTGTAAAGCTTTACTCTGATTAAAATCCTAATTAAAAAAAAACATTGTACAGATTAAGGCGGTCCAAAAAGAGTGGGAGGAAAAATAAAAATGTCGTGTTTTGTTTATCCCATAAGGGAAATTGCAATCGTGTTTTTGTCAAGAAATCTTTATTTGATTTCAACAAACGGTATAAATTTTCCTCCACAACAGTTAATTAGTATTTCTCTAATTAATTTGTAGTGCGGTTTAAATTAAAAGCTTTCCTTTATGGTAAAGTTTAATTGATAACGTTCAGACTGTAAATTATAATTAGACAATTAATCAATATTTATGTGTCAAAACAGACACCTGTGGAGGTAGACGTTACGAGTGTAATTGTACGGACCTCATCTGTATGTAGTGCAAAGGGAGTAGGTGGAAAACGGGATTTTTCGATAAAGTTAAAATTTTGTTTTTATTTATTTCAAATTGGTTTCGTTCGTTATGCACAATTTCAATTTCAACTGTTTGAAATATTACAACTTATTTATGAATTATTTATGAACTGGTTTTGTAATCCAAACTGGAAAGTATTTTTTCCATTATGAATTTGAAAACTGAGTTTCCGTCGCAGGTCTGCAGGTTGTGATTAAAGCATTTGGATGTCACAAAATTTTTAGTTAGAAAACCTTACCAAGATTTTCAATCCCTAACTACAAAGTGTGAAAAGTAGGTACATCTTGATGCTGGTTATTTCATTAAAACTATACATAACTAAACTCGCGTCGGACGTTGATACATTATAAATGAGATAACAAATTCGTTGACCTAAGCGATTCCAAGTTTACTCTGAAAGTTTTCAGAAACATTCGTTAAATATCTATTTTTCCATAGAGACGAGTTCTTGCAATTTCCGCCTATTGTGTAATTTTTGAATGCTGTTTGCAATTGGCAGAGCGAAACGATAATTCGAATTTAAATGAGACGTCACAGAGAATTAGATCTCCATTTAAAAATCGAAATATTCTATAAACGAAATACATTATTCATTACTTAATAACGTGCAGACATTATTATAATATTTTTGTTTTAACCCATTAATGGACAGAATTATTTTTTTCAAATATTTTCCCTAATTTTTTGATATACTGTTTCTGTGACCTTACTTTATCATGTATAAAGCGTAACTTTTACTTTTATTTACGTATGATATAAAATACGCTGGGCAATAGGGAAAGAAAACAATTGAAGTATTTATTATTATTATTATTACAAATTCATGAGCAGTAATGCTAGTTATGGTATCTAAAAGTTACTTTTTATAATGATATTGGCGAAAACATACGTCTGGATGCAACCCAACAAGGCATTTGAGACATGAAAATTTGGTACATTTTCCATATCTTTCGCAACGGCGCTGTGTTTCTTGTTTATCTATCCAATGTTCCTTTCCATTAAAGCGAACTTCTGATAACACATTAGACAGCAACTTTGGTTTAGGGCCACTGCTAGATGCTGAAGGTGGCGAGGATAAAATTGCAAGCATTATTCTGCGCCGAAATTCAAGTAATGAAATGGTTTCATTTTGGGTTTGCAGTGCTCGACGATACAAAGGCCATAATTATATTGACCACCATTTTTTGGATCTGATTTTTGACATGAATAAACCTTTCATTTGATCAAATCGATCTACGCCTCCCATTCCTTTATTGTATAGACTTATAAATAATAGATGGTTGATCGAGTTGAACAGATGACTTTTCTTTTTTGGCCCAACGCTTACAGAAACCTTTTGTCTTATAAACAGTTTCATATTGTATATTTGAAATAAGAGTTACCTGGCCATTGTCGTGCCAACGTGTCAATATTGTGAGTTTTTTCGTGAATGGCGTAATGCGAGCCTCTTTTTTCTTTTTTTAATTCTTGAGGGGAGCTTTTTCTACTCGGTCGGCTCGTACAGTGCCCTATACAAAAGAGGTTGTGTTCTGTAAAAAGAAATCGAAATATAATAATTGTCAACGAAAACAACACTCTCTCTCCTTCAAGAAAATTAGAAAACAATTTTTCCGTTACACTGGGTCCTAACGTTTTCCGTTGTATTTTATGACCAGCACCAGTACCTATATACATCAAATTTTATAAGGTAACCGTATACAAACACCAAAACTTATAGCCGAACCGAATAGGCTTGCCTCTAATAAATTGTTTCATAAATCATACCATGCCTACCATAATAAGGTTCCATTACCGTATCTATTGAAAAGTACTTTCCAAGGGATCGGATGCATTGCTTTGATACTTTATCTATGTTGTCTACTAGAGGCCTAATCTTAAAGATTTTGTACCCTAATAGCAAAATTAAAAGAAAAGGTGCAATTTGTCAACGATGACAAAAGCTATTTTTAGTATTTTGACAATCACTAAAACTGAACTGAACCAAAATATCACCGTTCAAAGGTAACTGTTTTTTTTATTGGTGTCCTATTGTAGCCTTTTAAACCACGCCCCAGCGTGTTTAAATCATTCTTTCAAAAACGCGCGTGTTTTAATGTTGCCATGGCATCATCATCAAATTTAAAAAACGTGAATTCTTGTTGGTTATTGATCTGACGTCAAATAACATGACAGATTGCAAATTAATTTCCGTTTTTCTCATTTCCATGACAATGAAAGGTATACTGATTTCACATTACGAATTCACATATTTCACATTATTAGTTCTTATTTCCATTTTAATAGCAGATTTCAAAGTGATCAAAAAAAATAGCGTAAAGTATTCATGGATAACTGGTCTTTAAAACACTCGCGCATGTTTTAAAGACTTGTTTATCCACTTATACTTTAATATACTATTTTTTGCTGTATATTTTAATTACGTCACATCGATCAGGCGGCGGAACATATAGACAGTGTCACTTCTCTGTGTCTCAGCAAAGTAATGTTGCCAGGATCTCATTATGAACTGTACTACGATGAAAGTAGCAGCAACCCCAGACCTTACGTGACTAAGACTACGTGACGCCAATTTTTCGATAGCTTGTACTCATTTAGTCATCCAGGGACAAACGCAACTATCAAGCTCATATCCGAGCGCTACGTTTGCCCAAGCATGAAGAAAGATTGTCGGGAGTGGGCCATATCTTGTGTACCACGCCACAGCGCGAAGGTGACGCGACATGTCTCATCACCAATGGGTAATTGTAAGCTGCCTAGGTGTGTGTGGGCTTTCCCACCCTCCCATCGAAATACAGAACCCAGAAGCTGCCGTGATGTAGATTTATGAACATCCACATAGATATCATACGACCCTTGCCACAGTGTCAAGAGTACAAGTATTGTCTCACAGCCGTTCATCGCTTTACAAGATGGCCAAGGGACATAACGGCTGAAATAGTGGCGAAAGCGCTATTACAAGGACGGATATCGCGATTTGGATGTCCAACGGATATAGTCACGGATCGTGGTAGACAATTTGAATCGGCACTTTTCAAATAGTTATCTGAAATTGTCGGTTTCAAACACCTCCGAACTACCGCGTGGCATCCAGCATGTAGTGGTTTGGTGGAAAGATTTCAGACAATTAAAAGCAGCCATCACTTGTCATGCAAACCCTAACTGGTTCGAAACACGTCCCCTAGTCTTGTTAGGAATTAGGGCAGCCTTTAAGGAAGACGTATACAATTATCCAGCTGAGCTATTTTATGGTGAGACTTTAAGACTGCCTGGTGATTTTTTCGAACCACCGAATAGCGATACAAAAGACATTACCAAATACACGCTCTGCGAAAGATCCTCTACCTTCTCCGGGGTCTCATCATTATAAAAATCGCCCTTGTCTTCACTTTTAAGAATTTCGAAATTGCCTCCTACGTATTTTTAAGGGACGACAGCTCCCACAGTTCGTTTAAGACCGCATATACTGGTCGACACCAAGTTGTTCAATGGGGGGACAAAGTATTTAACCCTCGGTTGGTCGCATGGGGGACAGGTGTCAACCATATACTTGCAACTAGCAATTATTCTTATTGTATTAGGCTTAGGCTAGTATGGTATTTAGTACCTTTTAATTACATCATACTGTAAGGGTCTGCATAGATACAACATGATTCATACTGCACAAAGGCAATTAGCAGTCGAAAAAGTGTCGTGGTGACGACGCCGACGGTCACCCACGCGAGTAATCGTGTTACTGTTTTTGTAGCAGGCGTTCGAAAATGTTGTTACTTTTATTGTTGTAGCACGCGGGATAGAACAACAAGGAGATGGTATACTAGCTGTAATCGGTGGGCATGTAGCGAACATTTAATGGACCTGTGTGTAAAATGTTGTGAGAAATGAATGAAACATTTATAATAGTTTAATTTAATAATAGTTATTAAAAATATCATTGTTTTGTGAAGTTCTTGTTCAATACAGTTCTTTAAATCTATCTAGCATCTTCATTTTTGTATTGGAGTCAATATGAAGTCGCAATGAGCGAAAACAGTGGTGGTTGACATATGTCACCCACGCGACCAAACGCGCCACAAAAAGGTACGCGACTAACCTAGGGTTAAAATATCGTGCAGAGGTGAAGAGAATACAGTCTCGATAGACCGAATTAAACCAGCCTATGTACTTTAGGACAATGATACTACTGCAGCTACTCTTCCCGGGGCTGAAAACAGTCTCATGACTGATGCTAAGATCCAAAAAGTGACACGGTCTGGACGGAAAGTCAACTTTCCAGATTATAATCGCCACAACACGGTCTCTGGAGGGGGGTGATGTGGCGGCCCGCCGCCTCATCGATGTTCCGTAATTAAAATAATACAGAAAAATACAGTTACGTTTGAACGGTGATGTTCTTGTTCAGTTCAGTTTTTAAGTTGTGTTTTAGTGATTGTCAAAATAATAAAAATAGCTTTTTTGCAATTCAGTTACGAAATGTCATCATTTTGTCACCCATTTCAGTGACAAAATGTTACTCATTTTGTCACTCAGTGACATTTCATTGTTGTGATGGTTTATTTTCCATAGCAACAAACAAGGATTCCTTTGAAAATATCCGACGTCAAATAATTACCAAGTCAAATAAATTCAAAATGAAGATGAATTTTACTGAATTGCAAAAAATCTTGTATATAAACACGTTGCAAAACTCCGTCTTTTTTGCACACGATGTGTTGAATCACTCGCTACGCTCGTGATTCAATTTCACATCTAGTGCAAAAAACACGTTCATTTTGCAACTTGTTATATAAATAGCTATTGTCATCTTTGACAAATTGCACCTTTTCTTTTAATTTGCTCTTACGCTACAATTTTATATCCTTTGTCAATTTTTAAATTATCATTTAGGTGAGAGTCTGTGAATATTTTCAAATTTGTTCCTTGGCATATATTGCTAACTAAGCAGGCCTTGTTGGTGTCAGAACGCGTTTCCCAATAAGAACGCCTTGCAGAATATATCCAGATAATATTATTAGAAGATATTTAAAAAATATCATCAGGCGTTACTGAGAAGTTATAAAATCTCTTTTGGTCCGCATATCGTATTGTTTCTAAACAAATCTATCATACTTTCAGTAAAAAACATTTTTAATAAATCAATTTGTGCCAAATTTGGGCGTTTCTTCTTCAACTAAATCAATTTTTTCTTCTCGCGCCGTTAAATCTATTTCTTCCCAGTCATTTGGTTTAACTATTCGTTTCATGTTTATTTTCGATTTTTCTATTCTTAACCTTTTTTGTTTGTCTGACAATGTTTCATTGTCGCTGCTGTCCGAACTGTTATACATGTCATTTTGAACAGTCACAGGATGGATCGTCAATGCCGTTTTCTCCTTTTCTTTAGTAACGGCAAATACTTCGACCTCCTGAGAGCGTACTCCTTTTCCAAGGTCCGTAATTGGCGGAGGCAACTGCTCATCACTTGCATCATCAATCATCATCCTGGTCACTATCTCTTCCGTCAGTTGGTGGAATTAAAGCAATTTCGATTGATTCTGTGTTTACAAATTGCTCATAACATTCGTCATCAGATTCTATGCTTTCGAAATAATTGAGAAGCTGTTATACGTCTTTTGGATCCTCAGGATTGTACTATAACTTTTCTCCTATAAAAGAACTTAAATTACACTGGGATCAGCCATACACAACATTTAAAGTCATGTAGACATGTTCTATTCAATTATTTGTTATGGACATACAAGTTTGCGCACATGTTAACACACACAAGTAAAATAACCTCAAACGCTATCTTGTTTTTAATTATGATGTATCATACGGTGGGCATTAATGGCGGGTAGGTATCGTTAGCAGTTGTAGAGATTCAATACTTCTATTTGTTATTGTCGTACCTAATTACATCTGGATGAAAGCAGTATTAGTGCGGGCAAAGAAACCTCCGAAGGGGGTTGCAAAGTAATTATTGTTACACGCTTTTCCTGATAAAATTTACTTGAATGGTTTTACTTGTTACGATCAACACGAGCACTTAAGAAAATTTGTAGTTCCGAAATCAATCGATTCTCTAGAAAACATACTCGAAATATTACTTTAATATTTTGTTATTTATATACACCGTTTCGAGATATAGTATGTATGTATAATTCAATTTGGTATAGGAAGCTTTTATACTATAGGCGTTCGTCTGAAATTTGCATAATAGATTTATTGGGGTTGTGATAACATTACGACGAACATGTCTCTGGGATTAAATATAATTGCTCGTGTTTTATTGGGGGGAACCAAATTAATGTTTTTAAAGATTATTGTATCATACAAAATGTACGTTATTTAAATAAATGATACTTCTAATGCAAAATCCACTTCTTATTTTTTGTATAAATAATAATTGGAAGATTGCTATCTTGCCTGTGTGACTTGTATCTTCACTGTTTCTCAAATTAATATCAATTTACGCATGAGTTTCATAGTATTTGTTACGGCAAGAATTGAGAATTGTAACACAATTTATAAATTGGTATTGCACCAGTAAGCTCAGTTATATGGACGATTGGGCGTGGATTAGCAATAATGAGAGAAACTGAGTTATAGGTAGTATAAGCAGGATGAGTAACGAATACTCAATCGAGAAAATGGGCGCCACGCAAGTTCTAAAGATAATAGCTAAAATTGAGAGTATGAACTGCGAAGAGAGATATGGTAATGGAGCAATAATAAAATTAGAATAAAAAGTAATTTAACGAGAATATAATAAAGACTCGGTCAAAATATGTACACAAATATGTATAACATAAAGCAATTGTTCAAAATAACTGAATGTAACTGGATAATAATCAAAAATTGTAGTGACTTACTAAGTAGTAATAACAGTAACTAGTGATCCGGTTTACCTTTTCAAGTAGCGTTGCAATAAACTACTTGTAGTGAGTTACGTTAACATGAAAATTCGATCTGTCAAAATACGATACAATCGTAGTAAGCCAAGTAAGTAAGTAATAATAATAAAGTACCTGGGTGTAGTGTTCGGTGGAGATCCCTTTGCAAAGAGTCTGCTGAAGCGGTGTAATCTAAATAAAGAAAATTAGTACAAATCGGACCAGAAATAATGGTTCGGTCCCAAACTACGAGAATACTTAATTACCTACTCACGATTCACTTGAAGGATCGGATACTGAGCATATGTTAGCAAAAGAGTTTGAATTTATCAGCAATTAAAAGTTAAGGTAAAAGGGAGTAGCTAATACAATTTTACGTACAAGTCAATTAACGCAAACAAAATAATATTCAACTTTAAGTAACAAAAGTATCAACTGAAGAGCAAATTTAGTTAGAATGAGGTATTTACAAAATAAATGACGTCATAAAAATTTAAGTTAACTGTAAAACAATTTACTCAAACAAATAATTTCGGTAAGGCAAAGTATCCACAAATTAAATTATTTAAAGTTAATGAGTTTAAAGGAAAACAAAGGTAAAGTAATTTATAAGGAAGCAGAAAAGGTAAATGAAGTTTGTAGTCTTCAGCGAACTTGAGAATATGGCGGCGAGTTGTCAATGCAGAAATGGATGTTATCGGCCAAAATGGTGGTTTCAGATATTGCAGTTGACAGGATCAACCATATGGTAAACGGGAAGCGATACGCTGAACGCTAGGCTATTCGTTCAACGCTAGGACAATTATGAGAAATTAGAGACGAGAAGTTGAAGGAAGAATGCAATTTTGAAGATAGTAAACGAATAAGTACATAACCAATGAGTTTCAATCACTGACGCCAAGTCAGGATTCTCAGATACGACACGCAGTAAATGTATTAAAACCATAATTGTATACGTTTGGAAGTGATAGAAATAAGCAGGTGGTTTCTACACGACCAATTAGTTGAAGAAATTTCACTTATAACCGTTTTATGTAACGTTAAATTAAAGAAATTGTGAATATGTCTCACTACAAAAATGGAGCGTCTGTACCGTTTGAGAACTCGAAAGGAAGTCTCTTTGACCAGTAAAAGAAAACCTAAGAGGCTTAAGAACTAAAAAGAGATAGTATAGAGAGTGAATGACGTTAAAAGGAGAGAGATGAGTAGCACGCCGGAAACGAGGTTCGAGGCTATTTACGAGACTAAGAATATTTCAACCAATTAGGAAATTGAGAATTTAAATGTAAAAAGGGACATATTGCGCCATCTAGTGCACATCAGGTAGGGTCGATAATATCGATCACAACTAAATACTAAACCATAGAATATACACATATCATAACATATTTGATAGTTGCATCGGATGAAGTAGAGCATTAAGATGGGCTACAGAGGTACGCAAATTTTTTTATAACCAATATCTTCAAAGCTGCATTGCCGCTGTTGATGATTTTAAAGACAACAATTCAACAAAGGATCCGACACAAAATCAAAGAACGTTGCTGAAACCAGTTGTACAATCGTAAACGTACCTGAAACATAGTGAATATCAACGTTCTGCTTGATAAAGTTACTTGAAATTGAAGTGCAAGAAGGCACTAACGAAACACTAACCACAAATATAATTATATTTTTTGGGCTAGTGTAAAGTTGCTACAACACTTTGTGCCTTCGTTCCTTCGTTGTTGCAGTTATTTAAAAAATGCTTCAAAAATTAAGGAAGTACCTATTAAAAATTTAAATACAGTAAATTTCATTGCTTGTCAAATCTCAAACCGGCGCGGCGAGTCTTCCAGTAAATTTCGCCGATAAATTTCAACGAACATCTCAACATCATGCCCTACAATGGCTATTGGTTTCACCTTTCCACACTTCTTGGCAAGGCCGTAGACAGAAAAAATATTCGGGGGGGGGGGGGGGGGCCAAATTTTAACAATTACACGCCACCCGATGTAACTACAAAGTACGTAATGTAATTTACATTTCGTTTAAGAAATTGTTATTTTCCACTGAGTTTCGGGGGGGGGGGGGGGGTCTGACTCCCTTGATCCCCCCCCTGGCTACGGCCTTGCTTCTTGGTATCTTAGGTTTTCCTTATATTGTGATATCCTGTAGATATTTGGCTATTTGCTATGGTATACGAGGCCGAAAAGCTAAATATTTGAATTTGTTACATAATCTCACTTTTTTGGAATATGAATTCCTTTTTTCTGTTCATCGACGCATTGATTTTCATATATTGGCTAATGTTAACGTTATTAAAAAATAATATGGCCATAACGTAGATGAAAAATATTCTTTTGCTTAATCAGAAATATATGCTAGTAAAACGCTTCCACAATATTTTTTAATGCCATGTTTATTGCAGTAATCCATAAATATGTCCTTCTGGAGGTTACATTTCTCGATCGATTTTTTTGATACTATCTTTTAATTAGTCTCAAGTTGTTGCTTTTGTTCATTTTCTGAGGGTGTACATTTAATGTTTCACATCCTTCACTCATTATTTAACACAATTTACAAATAATTCACCGCAAACTCACAAAACTCTTACTAGAAAAGCTTTCACAGAGGCAAGAAACTTGCTTTGCTTAGTGCTGTGATTCACTGGTAATTGGTAATGCATTGTTATATACCCCGCGGTGACCAAAGTTAATATTAGCTTTTGTCACCGCGCACGGTAGACCAATTTTGGACATTTCTGTTATGATTTGAATGGCAAAGCATTTGGACCAATTATGCTGATTTATTAGTCTCAAGGTCATAAACCCGAATTAAAATGAAAGCTTCTGCTCTCGAAACAGCTGAATGTCACATGGTATTAGATTTTGAGAATGGGGAGGGTACGTAGGAATCACAATTTAATCAATTTTTCCTAAACAATGCGACCAGTATCAAAGAGTACTACGTGCTAGTTTGATAAGGCAGAAAAACAGCATTAGATGTACCGCTGATAGTCATAAACAACACTTTGTACCTCACAAAGATTGCGCGGTACTTACTCACCTTCCCGGTGTACGGAAACGACTTGGCCTTCTTTGGGGGAGAACTGCCGCGATGTTTCCACTGTTAACACTGCCGTTTCCCTCTGGAGTATTATCGGTTTAGTTAATGCGTTATGGAGGTAGTGGTTGTGATCCGCCTTCAGTTGAGGTTACATTATCCCTAATTTTCTACTACAGGAAATTTTCGTGCCCCTTATCGTACTTTATCACGTAACTTTCACCTGTTAACATTTTCTTGCATGTATTGTTCCTTTTTCTAATATCCGCAAAATTCAAATTAAATGAGGCGAGGTAAACCAAAATAAAAATGAAACCGTACCACAAACTCACATACTAAAATAATTTAATTTAGACAATGCTCTGACGTTTTGTCCTATCTCAAACTGTAATAGACGCACTTCCATTGAAGTTGCTGTCGCGTAACGTGAAGTCAAAATATTTGGAGCTGTAAGTTACTGACTGTAAATGATTTCTACTTTGGATTGTAATGCGTCTGTTGTCACCCAGAAAACTATTACAAGAACTAAACAGGGAAGCAAATACCCATATTAGTGTCAACAACCAACTCACCATTGCAGTAGAAACGCTAAGGAATCGGACAAGGTGACTCACTTAGCCAACACTTGGCATACACATAAGAGACATAACAGTCACATAAAGCGCTTCTAGGACAATCCCCCCCCCCCACAATTCGGCCCTGAGGACAATTCGGCCCCGTAATTTGTAAGGAGAATAATGCAAATCGCAAAAGGCCCAAAAATCAAAATAATAACAATAATCCACCAACTCGTGAGCTTCTGCCGGAAAATTTTCGTTTTCGACCAGGATATCAAAAATGTCTAAGACCTGTGCAGTGTGCAGGTGGTACAAAGGCAAGAGCGGTAATCATTCGCATCCATAAAGCGGAGACATGATCTCTTTGATGGTTAACCTTTAAAAGAAAATGATGAAAGTGATGAATTATAAGACCAGTACCTGCAATCCCGTTGACTGAACTTTTCTCCACATGTTTTACGACAAGCGAAACTGTAATTTCCGGAAATTCTTCCTGGAACGCTTCTATTTCAGCCATTTCAAAATCGGTGAAAAATTGTGTTGGTTGTAAACCAGGACAAAAATACGTTTTAATTCTAGTAAACTATTTGTTCCTATTGCCTAATACTACTAAAGTTAACTTTTTCCCTTTCTTCGTATTTTTTCTTTTTATATGATCATACTTTAGTTGTGTATGATGAGTAATTTTTTTCATGTTGGTTAGGTCAATAAATTGATTTACCATCTCGATAGCTGCTGGCGACACTTTTCATCTTAACACCTCTTGCGTTTGCAACATGAAGTCTATGTTCAGAATTCTTCAATGTTTGCACTTTAATTTGCTTCTGTCTCACTGGCTAATATACAGGATGAATGGTAACTGATGCAGTTAACAGAAATGACACACTAATTTTTTTTCCAAAACAAGATTTTGAAATTTTTCAATGAAAAATTTTTTTCTCAGCAATCAAAGTTGATACATCGATTAGATACTTATTATTAAAGATTTTGTGACATCAAAATGTGAAAAAAAATTTGCTGGTTTGTATTTAAAATAAAGATGTTGATGCCCACTTCCGGTATTTCCAAAAGTGCTGCCATTTGGAAAATATTTTTATTTAATAGATTAAACACGGCATGTCGTATGTGCAAAATTTCAAATTTCTAGATTTTACAGTTCTTGATATACTTCTAACGCACACGAAGGCCACCTATTCGGGCTCTTTGTGTTACCTCCCTGATTAGAGTCGTTCGACCCCGCAACGTCACTCAACCCGTCCCACACGTGAGATAAACCCGAGGATGATGGACGGGGAGACGGCTCTGATTCTTGCCATGTCCAGTCAGGATTCCTCCAACACGGATCGTCTTAATTTGACGAGTACAGGACACTCACAGAGTATGTGTTGCGCTGTCTCGTCGGCTGTGTAGCATCCCCTACAGGATGGTGATTTGAGTTGAGTTTACAGCGGCCAGAAAGTATGCCTACAAGTAGCCGCAGGTTCTTTTTGGATAGTCCTGTGCAAGAACGCTCCAGGCTACGAGATGGTCCTCTGAAGGCCTCTCTCGCGTGACGGCAGTCTGACATCTAGCCTTGTGTTGGGCTTGGGTGTCTTGAGTTATTGGTTTGTTATATTCCACTTTTAATCATTTGGCCCATTTTGTAGGCAATCGGAAATAAAATGTTATGTACTTCTTTTGTATTTGATCGTTTGTAATGTAAATTTCGTCTTTGTGGCCAGTTGTTTATCAAACCATAGCATTTATTATATCTAATCTTTACAAACACATCGCCATGATTTTGAAAGTTTAAGTAATGGACAACTAATTATCATTCTTTTTCTGTGTAAACTCTTTACGGATCTCTTATTTTCCTCTTATAGAGGTCTATAATTGTGTTAACTCTCTCGCTCAAAATGTATCTAAGATACGTGAATGTAATAATGCTATGATATCTAGTATTCGGGTTAAGTAAATACAAGTAGTTAAGCGAATTAAACTAATCCTAAAATAATTCCTTAAATACGCTCCATAACTTTAAGGACTATATCCACGCATAAGTAAGGATTTAACCTGAAGTAAAATCCTAAGTATCGTAAACGGTTAAGGAAAGGCAACAGGATCGAGATTAATCCAACCGTAATTAGTAAATTGACAAATATTATTACAGTTCTATCTCCGAAATCTGAGTACGCAGTGGGAATTATAGGTGGCGAAATGATTTTACATTACATTAAAGTTTCACAACAACCCTAAACCGTGTTTGGGTAGCTACGTTTTATGTTCTTAGGAAAGGAAGAAAAAGTTACTTATCTAAACTACAGCAGCGTTAATTCGTGGAAAAGTTCTTTCCTAGAAAATGGTCTATTTATCATCAAATCACGTATTGTGGTTCGCCCTTGGAATAGGAAGTATATAGCTTGCATATTAACGAACGAACTGAAATGGAATTAACCCTTATCCGGGCAAGGTCTTTTTGTAACACAACCGGACAACGTGTGTCTCCCGGACACACGCTTTTGCAACGCTAGTTCTAGTTACATATTTACGTAAAATAAAGTATATTATGTATTAGTTTATTAACTGAATTATTTTAAAAACAGTTACAACAATTTTATGTATACGATTGACATTTTGTTTCACTTGCTAAGTAGATGAAACAAGTATGTGTCCAATGGACACATCTTATACGGTTGTGTAACAAATGAAAACAATACTTTTTATTTCCCTTATTTTTGAAATAAAATTTTTTTTAATAACAGTTACAACAATTTTATGTATACGATTGACATTTTGTTTCACTTATAAGTTATAACAACGTAGCCGCTGCTAAGTAGATGAAAAAAGTAGGTATGTGTCCAATGGACACATCTTATACGGTTGTGTAACAAATGAAAACAATAATTTTTATTTCCCTTATATTTTGAAATAATATTTTTTTCTTTATACGAATCTTTAGTTATTCATGTAATTGAGGAATACAAAAAATATCAATGTCCAAAGTCAATTTGTTTTTTTTTAATAGAGCATTTCTTAACAGCTTGTGTCCAACAGACACACGTTGCCCGGATAAGGGTTAAAATGAACATAATATCTCCAATACAGTATTTGGTAATGAGAATCAATTCAAGTGTGACATTTTAATCAGTTGGTAACGTAACGTTTATAAGCGAATATTATTTCGAGTAACGGACATTCAATTTAGGTTGTATTTCATATATTTAATTGCAATCAGGGCCTGTGTTTTGTAGGTAAACTGCTATTGTTGTATTTACATGGTTTAGAAAGATCTCTAATGAAAACACTGAACAGAAAAGATATGATGAATGCATTTACACGTAACGTTATTTCATAACTGAGATTGAATTTCAGTCGGACCAAGTTTATTAATTTTATTTCCGAATAGAAGGACGTTTATGCTCAATACAATAAAATCTAAGTGAGTTACGGGTATGAAGTATCTATCCAAATTTTGTTAAAGTTTCATATTTATTGCTAGTTTATTTGATACAGTAATACATATCCCAGCAAACACACACATAAACTATACATACAACATAATATATAAGATTGAAGTTAATACCCCTACATATGCTTTTTTATATATCAAGTATGTAAGTGTTCTTTAATAAAGTTATATAAACCTGACAGATTACGTATATTTTACATAATAGTATATAAACTTACGGATATTCTGTACACAGAAATTCATATATAGATAATTACATATTACCCATGAAATTTATGTGCTGTCATATGATTAGATTTATGTACGTTATATGTAAAATCTTATATGTAAGAAGTATTACATATTTTTTATGTATGCCTTCTGTAAATATAATTATAAATTATCATTACATATATTATATTGTAGAAAATAAAAGTCCGTTTCTATTTGCGCCGCATAATTAATCGCACGCGCGGGTTTTCTATAACGCCAAAAATTGTAGTTCACGTACCTTTAATATTAGATCCGTATCGACTAAAATGCGTCTAATTTATATAGAAAATAAATAATATAAAATAAATTAAATCCTGGTAATTTTTAACATAAAGGTAGGTATAATCATTGAATAAGACTTCGCTCAACGATATAATCAAACATAATTTAAACTCGCGAAACACCGCAAAGTTAGGAAGAACGAAATAAAAAAAGGAATGTTTCAGATTAGCGCAGTGGTACAATGTCGGATACAAAGAAAACACATGTCGGATTTCGGAATTTGTAACGCCCACTCGCAACGGTTCGAATCCGGTTAAGGGAAACTTTTCAAGCAAGTATATAATATAATAAACTGTCGGATTTCAATTCAGGTAAAAACGGGTTCGTGCAAGAATTAAGTTAATTAAAAGTACAGCTGCACGTAAAATTTTTTTGTATGAAACTGCTTAAATAATTTTTTACATTGGTAATAATTGCATTATGCTCGAGTAGCTGCCATTTGGTCATCGCGACGCTTTTACGACTTATATTTTTTATGTGAATATTACATAAAATATACATAAAACGTATATAAATTCATGTACTACAGATATAAAGAATTTACATCTAATAGACATATATATTATTCTGAAAATTGCTGACATCCTGACATTAAATATCTCTTATTTTTCTTCCAGTTTTATATAAATCTAAAAAGCTATTATATAATTTATATGTATTTTATAATATATAAATGTGTTTGCTGAGATACCGGTAGTACTGTTCCTAATATGATGCAATATTTGAAGATTGTAAATGTTTATCAGGACCAAAAAATTCATAATGTGACTCTAAAATACTGCAGCGGACCTCCAAATTTAGTACAGAAAATACAAACAGCAAATGGGTAACTAGATGATTCGGTACTCGCCAAACTGCAATCCTTGAATCGGTAGTAATCCACAACATCCTTACCCTAATTATTCCTTTCCTACTCCTGGAGTTACGCTCTATATAAAGTAGCCTCCCATCGCGAGCCAGATAAAAGTTTAAATTCTCATCAGTACTTCTCACCCAACTCAAAAATTTCAGCTCGTTTTAAATCTTTCACTTTGATATGATCTACCACATCTAATTCAGAAAGGACCCACCTTCACTATGTTGATTGCAACTGTAATCCGTCTAACCGGATAAATTAGTCATTCAAGCAAGTAGTCCAACATCACAGCTTTGCCACCACAATTACGGCTTTTATTGTCCTTAAAGTTAGAGCAATGATGCCCTTCAAAGCCTTAAAAATTACGGAAAGGAGGAACGAGCTAAAACTACTTGGAGACTATCCATTGCTGTACGTTCTGTGGTGACACGTTTTGTAGATCTTCACCTTTGATTCTGTAGCTACTCATGTATTTATTGTTAAATTATTGTTTAATGCTATTCTATTACTTTTTGTCACTTGGATTTTACCTTTGCGAGATATTGAATTGTTCTATATCTTGTTGCTTCTATTGACAAATTTGTTTAGGGCTAACTTCGGGATATATTTTTCTAACGTAAGATGGAAGTGGGAAACTAATTTGCAGGTCTTAGTCATTTTCAGCTGCTTTATGTGGTTTTCGGCCAATTTGCCCCCCACAATTCGTCCCCGGAAAATTCGCCCCCGTACGATTCGTCTCTGAGGATAATTCACTCCCAGACAACTAGCCCCCGCCTTTACAATTGTAAAAGAAGTCAAAACTAATCAGACGTTCATCACTATTGGATTTACGTTTAATGTATTATAATATTAAAAAATTAAAGTAGGGAACGAATTCGCATTCCCATTTACAGTCACGGAAAAGTTGTCTTTCACTCAACTTCTTGGACGTAGTGTTAAAACAATAAGAAGGGAAATGCTGCGGAATGGGATTACCAGTAGGTATATTATCTACTCTACGCTGTGCCCCAGCCAACACACATATAAAATATACATACAACATATACATATAAATTGAAGTAAATACCCCTACATATGCTTTTTTATATATTATCAAATATGTAAGTATTCTTTAATATAGTTATATAAACCGTATGTCACACAATTACGTATATTTTACATAATAGTATAGAAACTTACGGATATTCACATGGGCTCCGCTACTAAAGGGCGGGGGGGGGTTAAAAATATAAATACAATGCAATAATTAACGCCAAAATGATCCGCCATTTATTGAATTCATTTGTTACAAAAAATGTGATAAATGAAGAACCGCTCGACCGATTTTGTGCAAACTTCACATAAACCATCTACTAAATAATCCGAACAAATCTTAAACATTTGGTTTGGATAGTTGAGCCCGTTCTTGAGTTATAAAATTGCAACGAAAAGTGGCATTGATTTTTATAGATATAGATTCATATAATATATACAAGATAATTACATATCACTCATGAAATTCATGTGCTGTCATATTTACATGATTAGATTTATGTACGTTATATGTAAAATATTATATGTAATATTACTTATTTTTTATGTATGCCTTCTGTAAATGTAATTAGAAATTATCATTACATTACATACGTATATTGTGTGGTCGAAAATAAAGTCCGTTTCTATTTGCCCCACATAAGTAATCGCACGCGCGTGTTTTCTATAATGCCACGTACCTTTAATATTAGATCCGTATCTGCGTCTAATTTGTATAGAAAATAAATAATATAAAATAAATTAAATCCTGGTCATTTTTAACATAAAGTTAAAGATAGGTATAATTATTGAATAAGACTTCACTCAACGGTATAATCAAACAAAATTTAAACTAATAACGCGAAACAGCGCAAAGTTATGAAGTACGAAATAAAAAGTAGGGATGTTACAGATTAGCGCAGTGATACAATGCCGGATTTCAGAATTTGCAACGCCCACCCGCAAACGTTCGAATCCGGTTAAGGGACACGTTTCAAGCAAGTATATCATAATAAACTGTCGGCTTTCAGTTCAGGTAAGAACGGGTTCGTGCAAGAATTAAGTTAAATATAATTAAAAGTACAGCTGCACG
The DNA here is from genome assembly GCA_036250285.1 of Pyrocoelia pectoralis. Lineage (NCBI taxonomy): Eukaryota > Metazoa > Arthropoda > Insecta > Coleoptera > Lampyridae > Pyrocoelia > Pyrocoelia pectoralis. The sequence continues at coordinate 33,938,405 of CM070077.1, forward strand.
TAAAATGTAGTTTTTCCATTTTTTGTCTGGAACTGCTTAAGTAATTTTTTACATTGATAATAATTACATTATGCTCGAGTAGTTGCCATTTTGGTCATCGCAACGCTTTTACAACGAATATTTTTTATGTAAATATTACATAAAATATACATAAAACGTATATAAATTCATGTAGAAGAATTTACATCTAATAGACATACACATTACTTTGAAAATTGCTGACATGCTGACATTAAATATCTCTTATTTTTCTTCCAGTTTTATATAAATCTAAAAAGCTCTTACATAATTAATATGTATTTTATATATAAATGTGTTTGCTCGGGCCGACCGCTAGGAAGTAACAGATAGGAGAGTTGTATGATGAAGAAGCTTAAGGAAGAATATGAAAATTGAGGCCTTGAATAAAATTTACAGAAGATAGAATCAGTAGGAGTTAAGATACATCATAGTGGAAAACAACAAAACATCATGATATAAGATATTATAAATAAAGGACATAACAAGAAGTATACAATACATACAACACATAATGCCATGTAATTCAACTAATTTTTTCAGCAATTGCGATTAATTTTAACATGTTGCTACTATGGGTTTCTTCAAGAAACAACCGACTTCATTAAGGTTTCGCCAAGAAGAACACTTACTTCGTATCTAACCCACAAATATTATCACCAAACCGAAGGCAGAAGCGATGATTTTATTGTGACCGAACAACTTTTGTGGGATTCGGTTCATTAATTCTTCGGTGGAATTTTTTAAGTATTGCAATATATCAATTAACACGAGCTTCAGTCAACAGTCAAAATCGTGATATACCAAGTGATTCTCTATTTCGCAGTACGTCGCGTCATACCGAGCTTCTATAACAATCATGTTGTGCACAGCATCAATGTTTCTTGGAATCACAAGCGATTTTAGTGGATCTTCACAAGATTCATCACCGACTGACGCACGACCACAACGAAATTCCGCCAAAACCCAATAAATTATAAACTGTCTTTTCCACTCGTGCTTCATTATCCAAGTTGAACGAAGCGATTCCATGCGTTGTTCTTGAGTTAGTCCGTAACAACAATAATCTTCATGAGTAATTTCCCCGTTTTCCCACAAAATTACTTCCTTCAATCTCTCAAACCACATTGTCAATTTTTAAGCAGCCGTAGTTTCTTCTAACGTAGTCATATTTTATGCTTCAATTGGAAAGGTAGGATTTCATTTTTTGTGTATAGGCATTTGTAGAATTCCAATAGGGTTTAATACCCGTAATTGTGTCTTAACCGTGTTCACACTAGGCTAGAAGTAAGTCCCAAGAAATCAACAATTGAGGTCTTTTCTAAACTCAGGCGCCCAATGTGGTATAACGTTTATTAGATCATAGTTCAGTTAATAATTTCCAATTTTATCAACAGAAACTCAAACTGCATAGAATCTCTTGCTGTTTATTAGGTACCTTTGATGACAGGAAGAAATGTTGAGTAATACATTTCGAGCAACATACGGGATAATGAAAATAAACGAATTCACTTGTACTGATTTTCGAAGGAAATAACTTAAATGAAAAGGACGTTTGGCGAATAGGGTTTCTGAAAGTTAAATCTTAACGCATCCTTCTCAGGAAGATATTTATGTTATTTCTTGGCAAAAAGAGGTTCTGTCCCATTTTTTTTTGCTAATTCTTTCACAGTTAGTAGGAAACTTGCAAACTACATAATTTGTGCCATGTAGCGATTTTTACTTATATTGCGGATGAATGTAATACTCAAAAAGAATCGTACTGGAAAAAATTATTCGATTTCCTTTCCTAGTTCGCCAAAAAGGGCGGTAAATTCGCTGAAATGTAAGTAATCCGATTTGTAAACTTTCAAATAAACTCTATTCTCAAACGCGGTTGAAAAAAGTCTTTCATTCCCTGAATTTTATACAATAAAATCAATAACCAGCTAACCAAAATCAGGATAATTGTAAAGAAAGGATACGGAAAAGCGTAAGGGTATGATTCCCAGGATGTAACTAGCGAATTAGGATGAAAGTTCTTACGTATAAATTTAGTTCTTAGTTTAGCTAACAATTTGGTAACATCGTTATAGCTGCATTGATAAACCTACAGTTACTCTTTCGATAAAAATTACAATGTTCCCTTCAAACCCTTCTAATTTGTTGAATATGACGCAATTAAATCTCAAGAAACCCCTCATTTAACGGAGCCTGACAAAAAATCCCTGTAAATACGTACGCACATGGCGTGGACACAATAATATTAGACCTCGCGTCATCCACACGAACAACATCTTAGCAAACGTCAAGGTAATATTTGCGAGATATAGGCTGTTGTACTAATATCCATTCACTTCTTATAACTAATATAACATAAACTCCTAAAATCAGTATGTACGTTTCGAGGATTATACGCATGAGATGACAAGGTAGTCAATTGCCTGAAGACTTGATTTGAAATCCTTGAAGACTGTAAAATTGAACAAAATCACTTTAACTATATATATATAACAATTAATATTATTGAATAAATGCTAGTGTTAGTATGGTTTGTCTCAAAGTTTATCGTCTTGAAATTTATCTCATATAAGGATTTATTTTCAAATCTGCATTGTTAGTAGATAAACACGTTGTAAATGCCTACCTGATTGACATAACAAAGGGGACCTCTCGATATTTTATGAGAGGGCATCAGAGGCGCACTAAGGTAAAAATATTAATATAGCAATTTCTTTTCAAGGCATCAGTTTCATTTTAAACTAAATTATACGATATACAAATTACTCGTATTATACTTACAACAACAAGGATTCTTAACGACTGATACTAATTAGTAATTATTAATTTGAATTGTTATAGCACTTGGTGACGCATACCTAACCCAACTCTGAGTGGGCTGGTAGGCATTTACAACGTGTTTATTTACCAGGGCCGTGCCGTCCATGGGTGCGAACGTGTGCGCTGCACACGGGCGGCCACTTCAAGGGGCGGCCGCGGCCACGTAAGCCACAAAAATTAAAGAAAAACATAATCATATTAACTATTAAATTGGGTGTACAGATTGAGATAAATTGTTCTGTGTAAGATATTTGATAATGTTAGGTACCTATCTACTGGAGACAATATTATCTTTGTCCTGTGATAGTGTCATTTTACTAGTTGTCGCGTGTAATGTAATACTTTTTTGCAAGCTTTGAAACATTTTCTTTTTAAATTTAAAATACAAATTGCGAATATCAATACAAACGCTGATACGTCGCATAATAAGTGCATACAAAAAGGAATGCCGGCACATCTACTTTGTCTTTGCATCATTTCATCTTTGCCGAAAATTATTTTATAAATAAAAGGAAATTTCTAAATTGCACATTTATGTTTTCTCCTTTCTAAGTGCAGCATTACGTTTACGTACATATTTCCTCAAAGTGTTTAACTTTAAGTGCTAATTAAGTGATAGTGATTAACTTACAAGAAGTTAAAAAAATGGTTATACGTAATTAATTAATTACATTCTATTTTGTCTTTATCCGTTTACTTCTTTTAAAATATACCATTACCATGCATTTTAATGCAGATGAGTATTACCTATCTCAAAACAAAATTTATGTTGTGGAATAGAATAATAGAAAGATATCATGATATCTAATTTATTCATCTTAGCACAAATATTAATTAAACAGTATACTTCTATGAATATTACAAAATTGCCTACCTGCAAAAAATAGTCAGAAAAATGGTATTTATGTCTTAAATTTTAAACATCATTTGAAGTAGGGGCGCAATTTTGAAATTTGCACACGGGCGGCTAAATGTCACGGAACGCCACTGTTATTTACTAATAATGCAGATTTGAAAATAAATCCTTTTATGGGATAAGTTTCAAGACGATATAAATTGAGACAAGCTATACTACGATTCCATTTTTATTGGGAAGTTATGCTACTTCTTATATTGAATACTATAAAGGTGATTGTGAAAGTTAGCGCTCTGTAAATGTAAAAAAGTGTTTGAAAATTATCTCAAAATCGCAAAGGGTTGTAAATCTTTGACATTTTGTATTATTTGTTTCACTAAACTCTATACGATCGACACAAACGAAATATATTAAATTTAGGTCACCAAATAGCTTAACGCCAATAAAATCTGTGGTTTATTAGTAAAAGTTGCCATAAACTTTTTTATTGCCTTTACGTCACTTCTTTTGACGTACTTTTTGTACGCATCGTAGCGTGAATCCGTGTCGTGTTATACAAGGTTTTCTCTTATTATACACCTTGCGTCAATTATGGTTTCATCGACTGTCAATTCTAATAAAGCGAGAAAACCTCCGTCCGAAATTAACACAAATGGCGAAGGAACATGGAAAGAGGAATGGGCACGGAAGAATCCATGGAGCACCCCAGTCATTGAAGATGTTGAGGAATGGGCTAAAGGAAGCATGAGGAGGTGCGATATCATCTAACCGTGATAAACTAAAAAAAAGCGAGATGAAGCTCCATAGAGACTGGTGGTCCATGAGGACCGTGCAACACATTCGGAACTGAAATGCGAAAGGTGGAACGCGGCCAAAATAACCCAGTTTATAAGAAAAGTGACAAATTCCAAAAGGAAAAAGACCAAAAGGATATATGTACAGTTGGAAAATGCACCTGGTGCATCATGAACCGGTATTGAGCGTATTTTTAAAACGAGCAAATATTATACCTTTGTGAACTTACTTTAAAATACAGAGTAGGTTTGAAGGGGGACTGTCGCTATTGATTTGTGTTTATTTTCTGAATGTTTCGTCAAATAGATACGCAAAATTCGTTCTGAATCTTTTGTAATCGTATACTAGATCCATTTTCCTTAGAAGGAACATCTTCTTGAAGACTGTCTTATAAATGACATTGAAAATGATCAAAACTGTCTGTAGAATTAGTTGGTGCTCCTTTGAATTTCGGCTGCGATTGTTCGTTTGAATTTGGATCAACTCCTCTTCATGAATTCCGGCTTGGAAGGGCCCCTTGATCAATCTTTACAGTTATTTTAGTGGAGTCTCTTGAAAGCCAGAGTTTATTCTGCACCACCTGCCTCATTGAACGATTTTCGTGAACAAGTGACGAACAATAAAATTGTTATCTAATCTCGCCAGAGGTTCTTCAAAATGTACGAGTGTGCAACCGGGTAATTCGAAAATTTGAGATGATAAATTGTGTAATGTAATACAAATTAATTTTCTCTAAATCTGCCTTGGAAAATAGTATTTTCATTAATAAAATTATTGAAGAACGTTACATTTTCCTCTGTAGAGATGAAAGCAAACATCAGTATTGCCAACAATATTTACTTAACCAGGAAAACAAAAGTATTCGATATTATTGTATTCTTGTATCGTAAAATTAGTTATTGTTTTCCTATAGATTTTCTACTTCAAATACAACTTACAGTTGTATACGTGGGTACACATAGGGACTGTTGCTTTTAAACAGAACAGAAATTCATTTTAAGCTCTATCGATTACTTGAGAACGTTGCGTATTTGTCAATATTTGCCTTAAGGGTATTAAAAACATGTTTACAAAAGCACAAAAAACAAAACTTTGGCTTCTTAAATAAACTAAAAATTTATCTTGGATAATAATAGCGCAGTAATCTCATCGTGTAAATAGTCTACTCGTTTACTTATTTAGGTTAAGATAACCTAGCCAATTAATTTACCTGTTATCATACCGCTATCATAACTCGAATCTTGTGGTCAATTTTCATGGGATATAAGTTTCTTTTCTCTATGTTTAATTTAATTGTCTTCTTCATGTTTGTTATAATTCAATTTCTTATGGCATATACCTATAGTGTATTTCCATTTTAATTTAAAAATTAAAATGTTTTCTTATGTCCTACAGTTGTAATATTAATTTCTATTGAACATGAATTTTATGTCTTTTGACTTGTGATGATAATTCTATTCGCATTCGTTACAACTTCCAATTTTTATTCTATTTGAATTTATGATGACATTGGTGTATTTTCATTTTAATTTAAAAAGTAAAAATGATCTAACGATATATTTTTTTTAAACTTTTATGAATCCGTATCGCCATTTGAGATTCTCGTTTAGTGTTTTTATTTCAATTCGATGTCTATTCCCTTTATAATTTCATTTCCATTCGACTTGAAGGTGTTGAGCACACTCATAAGAAATGTAAATAAAAATGAGCAAGCGCCATCTACTTTGCGGAAGCTAAACTACAAAATCACAAAATGCATGGCGTATGAATCAGAAATTAACTTATTTAACCCTTTAACTTAAGATCTGAACAATTTAAGATTAAGAATTAATAGAGATTTTCTCTATGGGAATTACTAACATCCTTGTTTATGTATATAAACAAGGCTAATATCGTTGATTGATTATTCAATCAACGCTAATATTATGAAATTTAGTAATCTTATTTAACGATGACCTTAGTTGTGGCGTTGTGGGTAACGTTAAATCTGTGATTTTACAGAAAACTGTTTATTTTTAAAACACTTCTGACCAAAATACTCTAAAATTGTAGGTGGCGCAATTTTACGACGAACGCGGTTGTACAACTTATAATGTTACTTAAATAATGATAGTACTTTAGTACACTAAACGAGAATCTCAAATGCCAATACGGTTTCATAAAACTTTAAAATAAATATATCGTTAGAACATTTTTACTTTTTAAATTAAAATGAAAATATACCAATGCCATCATAAATTCAAATAGAATTAAAATAGGAAGTTGTAACGAATGAGAATAGAATAATCATAACAACAAATCAAAAGACAAAATTCATGTTCAATAGAAATTAATCTTACAACTGTAGGACATAAGAAAACATTTTAATTTTTAAATTGAAATGGAAATAAAGAAACTAAATTAAAATTAAAATTGAATTGCAACGAACTCTAAGAATACATTCCAATAAAAAATTGTTAGAAGGATATCATATCCCAAGAAAATGAATTTTTGTGATTAGATATGTCCTGAAAACTAATATGATGTAAGAATTTCGTGACATGTGCTACAAGAAAATCTTTAAAGCAAAAACAGAATCATTTTCATTTTAATTTAAAATAATTTTTGTATTTAAATTTTAATTAAGAATGAAAATTGCATTCTTCTTAACGAAAATAGCGTAATTTTCATTATTCAAAGTGACATGGAAATAGATGTGAATTAAAATGACATATACCGACTGCAGTGAATAAATGGTAAAACGGCTTGCCGTTTACCTACTGATGTGCATTAAGAAATAAAATTCAAAGAAGCTATTTAGGAAATAAATTACAAAGTTCGTGTGTGAAATGAGGGTCAAGCTTCAACAATGAACAATAAGATAAATATAAAGCTTAACTTAGAAAAATATAAAGGAAAGTAGTACACTCTGTGCATGCTACATGTGTACTGAATACTAAATTTTTATTTAGCATAACTCAATATTTTTCGAGTGAAAGGAGGATACATGAAAATTCAAGGTAGCTGAATTTCCACTAGGTAAAGTACGAGTCAAACACATGATTTTGTTCCCAGGATCGCCACTTTCTCCCTATCAATTTCGTCTCCATTCTCAGTTCTCTATAAAAGTTCGTTCTGTGGTTCATTTCTATCTAAGCTTTCATGACACGACACCCCTACTAAAATTTTAATTTTACGGGGGTTTTCTAAAAAAATCTGGGCTGTAATTTATGGTCACTTCTTTCGAGGTTCGTTGGAATTCTGTTCATCGGAACTGTGGCCCACCATAATCGAAATTGCAAGACGTAGATCTGATTGAGAAATTATTGCTAGGGTTCTCAGTCGATCGGTTTCCATTGTTTTGTCTTGGAAAAACTCTTTTCTGATATACGTAAGTACATTGAACTTTGAAGCTGTGAAAGCAATTTTAAATAACGATTTTTCAATGGTTTATTGCCATTTCTCCTGGTTTACCCGCTGTCATTTCCCGTAGTAAGTAAGCAAAATGTTACCTTGACTACAGATCACTCCGGACATAAAAATATAATATCAAGTTTAATATTTCAAAATGACAAGTCATCCCTCTAGTAGGTCGCAGTGGTCAGCGGCAACATAGAAGGATTATATCGGAAGACCTAATTGTTTATTTCGAAAATCAAGATTTAACTAAGAAATACAACAGGTTAAATGAAATTTTTATTAGGCACCTTCTGGCGGCTCGTGGTGTGGTAACGGTTTCGCACAGTTGTCTACGAGTTGAGTTTAACAGAGAATCCTGTAATCATGATTAAATTTCAACACTTTATCTTGTGTAAAAAAGTTCCTTCGAGTCTTTCGAACTTTAAGGCAAATTTTATTTTATTTCCAAGTAACCAAGGGGTGTTCGAGTCTTTTATACCGTGGCATAAACAACATATTAATGCCTTATCACTCATCACGTATAATTATATGTTAGTTACAAATTTATTGGACTCAAAGAGCCTAATTCTAGTTCAAACTTGTTTCACACGATCCAACTACTCGTCGGATCTACTACACTTACATTTTATTAACGTCCGTATTAAAACCACAGTATTTACTCTTTGCTAAAACTACGTGAAGTGGTTTGCTTTGATCAAGAAATGGAAGGTCGCGGCGATTTTAGTGCTTTAAAATTTGAGCTATTTAATCGTTACTTCACCACTAATGCAGCACAAAACCATACCTTCTGTCTTCTTGAAGTGTCCGATAAGTTGCTTTTTATACTTGAATATTATGCTTTAATGAATCAAGGAATGAATAGTAGAACCTGGTAGCTTATGATAAATAAAATAATATTAATTTAATTCGATAGTAATTAATTATTTATAGCTATTAATATAATGCGAATATTCGAGTTACATTCAAAGCTTTATCGTATCATCGTCCGAGATGGTATAAATCGTATATACTTAATCGTATCATTGAAGCAAGCAATTTTAAAACAAAACACTGATTTTAAGAAAATTTGTCAAAAGTTTTGCGCCGTTTGGTCGCACATATTTTAAAGTCAGCAGAAAGTGTGAAAATGGATTTGTTGTCAGACAAGTCCAAAATTCAATACGAAAAAGAATATCGTATTTTTTGTGAGTGGTGAGACAAGGAACAAGTTCGAGGTGCTGGAGAAACCGTTTTGGTGGCGTCTTTCGTAAAACTTTCAAATAAGTATTCCCCTTCATCATTATGGACGAAATATTCCATGCTACGAGCTTGTTTGGAACTAAAAGAAAGAATCGAAATTGACAAATATAATAGTAATAATAAACATTAAACAACAAGCACTTATACAATAAACGTACCTAATACTATTTCAAAACACATATTACGTTTTTTACAGCAATTTCACACTTATTTTGCATATAGGTGTTACTATGACTAATCGTCACTTGATTTCGGTCCGTGCGTTTACTTAACCATGCTTGGCCTGATCTTCGAAATAATAATAATAATAATAATAATAATAATATTTATTGAACATAGAACAAAAGAGTGAAGAAACTAATACAAAATTCTATAAAACTATAAATTATACTAGAATACTATAAAAACAAATAAACATCGTAAATAGTAGATCATAGTAAGTAATAAATAATCATAATAATCATGTTAACAATCATGATAACAAATAAATAAACGTGGATGTTCAAAGGAGACAAATCGGCATTGCCGTTTTTCACTGCCCCCTGTAGTGTTAATTTCAGACTTAAACTTTGTAGCAAAGGTACCATGCCTTTTTGCACATTGAGGAAATACACTTTATATTTCTTTGTTGTTGGTATGGTTCTTTGATAAAATTTATCAAAAAGAAGAATTTTCGATACTGGCATAAAAAATCTTCAGTACTGATGAAAGAACAAGTTGATGAATTTTTGCGCACAGCTCCAGCTGAATCTTTTTGGATGATAAAAGTAGCTTTCTTGATTGGACTTACTGGAGCTTGCAGAACCAATGAATTAATAAAGATCTCTACCGATGACGTTGAGATTTTAGATAATAAGGTACTAGTTGTTACTGCCCCTGATTCAAAAACTGACAAAAAATAATTTTCTTGCGATTGTATCTGAGGGTGATGTTAATCCTATAATTTTAATTAAAAAATATACAGTGTTACGTCCGGGTCGTGTTACGCATAGATTCTTTGTATCATACAGAAATGGAAAATGTACTATTCAGCCATGTGGCATTCATTTTTTTTCCGAACCCCGTAGTATTATCATAACGGTATTACGGTGTCATAGGTACCTACAGTAATCTATTGGCATAATAATTTTGGCATCCTGTACTGTTTTCCCATAAGACCCATACTGTATTTGGAGGTATGTTTATGATATCAGTAATAAATAAAGTGTGTATTACAATAAATCATATTTGGGTATAGGTACCTAATGTATTATGTGTAACTAACGTGCTATGAGATTCTATGATATTATGACTCATATAATTGTACAGAAATATTTGCAATTATAGAGAGATAATAAACAATGATACGATAATTGCTATTAATATAACGGGAATATTATGCCATTTATAATAATCGAGGATATTATCGCTTCGGTCCCCTAGGAACGTCCGAGATGGTATAAATTGCAAATATTCGAGTTACATTCAAAGTTTTATCGTATCATCGTTGCTGTCGCTTAGCAACATCCGAGTTGGTCTAAATGGTATTTATTTCATACTGACTAGTAATCTGTGTTTTACCAGACTCATACGAGTCTGGTAAATGAAACTTTACCGTACTAGAAATTTTGTACCCGAATACAAAGGTTGCCATAGCAACATAAAGTGACATGACTTTGGAAACATCAAATTTTATATAAAGTTAATAGAAAAACTCTTAAGAAATGAATCTACGGCCAGTATGAAATAAAATGTTTTACATTATTTGTACGTTAAATCAGATTACGTTACTCGTTTCGAAATTCTTGCCTCAGCTACGCTTCGGCAATAAACATCTCACTCGTGAACGTAAACCTTGATTTACCGTGCTCATATGTAAATAACTAATAATCGTATCATTGAAGCAAGCAATTTTAAAACAAAACACTGATTTAGTTTACATTGAATTAAGAAAATATGTCAAAAGTTTTGCCACGTTTGGTCGTTCCTGATAAAACTAATGGAAGGTTTTGGTGTCCTCGATTATTATAAATTGCATAATATTCTCGTTATGTTCAGTTCTAATAAATTATTAGAATAAATCATATCTGGCTAGTATTATGTGTAACTAACGTGTTATGGGATTTCTATAATGTTATCCCACTATGCTAAAATTCATCGTAATAACAACTCAGTAACGTCACCTAGTTACACTGCGACGTTAGCATTGATGTACTATTAACATCGTGTTAACGTCGCAGTCATTACATGTTCGCCAATAACGTCAGCACTGTAACATCGCAAACGCTACATTCACGCGATATTGCGTAAACGTCTACATTTCTTGTTTATTCAATGTCGACGTTAATACCACAGATAAGTTACTACGATGTACACCTATTGTTTGTTTATTCAATGTTGTTTGTGAACGTCCTGACCATATTCTGTCAAATATTCACATTCATATGAACACCAAAAAAAGGGCAAAAAACTACATTTTTACGTTCAACTGTACTTAATTATTTTAACTTAATTATTACACAATCCGGATTTTTACCTGAACTTGAAAGGGCGATCACTTTATTATGTTACCTTACCTACTCTTGTCTTGTTTGAAAGTTTCCCTTAACCAGATTCGAACCTGTGGAAGTAGGGTCTTCAAAGTTCCTAAATACGACATTACCGCTGAGCTAATCTCAAACATACGTACTGGTTAGCTTTTCGTGCTTTGTTTTGTATTCGTGTTAAAGAAGTTGATAACTTAAACTTTCTAGAACGTTATCAAATAGACTTTATAAGTATATAAATATCGGTCAAAAAACATTTCACCTACATCGTCTTTGAGACATCTCTGTGATTTGTTCAAAATAACGTCATTTGAGCGAAAGTATGTTGACATCGATGAAACGTTAAATGCTTTGTTTGATTACAACGTTGTTTTCTTATACATAAAATTAACGTTGGCTAACGTTGATGTTCACAAACATTTCACCTTTAACGTCTTTGAGACATCTTTGTGACTTTGTCAAAATAACGTCGCTTACCTAAAGTGTGTTGCCATCGATGAGACGTTAATACTACGTTGTTTTTATACACTAAATTAACGTTGGCTAACGTTAATGTAACATCTCTTGCTTAGTGGGATGACCCATATAATTGTACATAAATACCTATTTGCAATTATAAAGAGATAATAAACGATAATACGATAAAATTATATATTTGTCACTATAAATAACGTTGTTTAGTTTATTTCTTTATTTATGTTCGTGTCAACCAGCAACTACTTTCATGTGCTCGTGTTCGGAAGCTAACCTCGAACCGATTATCGGACTAGTACTTGAAAGTTATATCCACCTTCTCTCATATAAAATACTGAACAGCACTGAGTCCCTAGGAATGACGTAATCCTTTGTGCAAGAAAATATTATAAGAGTTTCAAACAAAAGCTGGTACCTAAAAAGGTTTTTTTCAATTCAGCAACGGTTATTTATTAACCTAAAAAATCCTCCAACAATTGATTGTAATAGTCGAATAAACCAAGCATTTGATGATTCCTCTCTTTTTGTACAAGTTTAACTAATTTAATTGTTTCAGATGGTTTTCACGGGAGATGTAAAATTTCAAAAAGATGCAGCAGATCAGAATTTCGATTATATGTTTAAATTGTTGATAATCGGAAATAGTTCAGTTGGAAAAACGTCGTTTTTATTTCGTTATGCAGATGATAGTTTTACATCAGCTTTTGTTAGCACAGTTGGTATAGACTTTAAAGTAAAAACAGTGTTCAGGCACGACAAAAGAGTAAAATTACAAATTTGGGTAATATAAGAAATTTTTTTTAATTTCCAATTTCATTTTCGAATATCTTTTAGGATACCGCAGGACAAGAAAGGTATAGAACTATAACGACTGCATATTACAGAGGTGCGATGGGATTCATTTTAATGTACGATATAACCAACGAGGAATCTTTTAATAGTGTTCAAGACTGGTAAGTTACCTATAGTTAAATGATTGGGAAATTTAATTAAAGTAATTTATGTTTAGGGTTACTCAGATTAAGACGTATTCGTGGGACAACGCACAGGTGATTTTAGTTGGTAATAAATGCGACATGGAAGACGAACGGGTGATTAGCTTTGAAAGGGGAAAACAGCTAGCGGAACAATTGGGAGTGGAGTTTTTCGAAACTAGTGCGAAGGAAAATGTAAACGTTAAGGTAAGAACAATTTGTCTTAATTTCTTCACGAACTCCTTTAATCAAGGAGTTATTTGTGTTTTCATTCCCTATTTAAGTTTGTTTATGACTTAAAGTTGTGACTAATTAGAGCTGAAAGTTATTCTTACACCGCCATGGTTAGCAAGAAAATCTCTAAGGCCTTACGCAAATTCAGTTTACACGCTTCTAACAAATTTATGTAGGTAGGTATACCTACGAGAACTTTATAACTCTGGTGTAAAACATATAACGTGTTTACTCTTAAAACATTACCATTAAATTGAGCTTTGTCACAATCTTCTAATCCAAAACACATCGAATATCGTCCATAAACAGTTTAAGAAGTTGAGCTACATTTAATCCCTTTGAAAGTCTTAATGAATGAAAATTTAATTGATTATTTCATAGGTCGCTTTAATACGATGCTTTGCTTCAATTAGGTGTGGTGTGTACCTTGTATCGCACCTTGTATTTCAAGGTGTTCTCTTCCAGAAATAGAACACGCGATTTACAAAGTTTTATTATAGGTTTTATAGCCAGTCCATTTCAATTAACTTAAACTTTTTACTGCGAAGAAGTAGGAATTCGCTAACAGAGTTTATGCACGAATTTCATTCTGAAGTACTGTCATCAATGACACGAATCTGACCCTTAACGTTCATTCTGCGACTTAGCTTTAACCAGTAGTAAATCAGCGTTATGGTACTTAAAATTCAAATCAGTTACAAAGATAGATAACATATTTCTATGGACGTACATTGTTATCATAACGTGGTTCCATTATAAATAATGACTTAAATATCTGCTTTATGGTGCTGTGGGAGTTCGGAAAATAAATACTCATCGCCATTTTTGCCCTTCTCCCTTCGTCGACATCACGCTTTTAATTACGCATGATTTGAACAAGTTATTGAACGTGAACTTTCCCAGGATTTTACTTACTTCAACTTGCAAATTATACTTATGTATTTCGTTGTTATTTTCAATAATAAAACACTTAAATAAATCAAAGAAGTGTTAGTTCAAGAGGATAAATCCTACTGTATAAGCAATAAGATTTTTAAATAAGCCCGCAGTTATATAAGAAACGAAGGGGAAAATCCACTTCATTTTAGATTTTCTTTAATTGGAAATGTCGATTCGTTGATATAACGATTTTTTATATCTTTAATCAAAGTTTAAAATTTTCATGAGAGATTCAAGCAACTTTGAGAGTTTCCCTATTTTTGCTTGACAGGTAACTTATAACGTTCTGATAAAGAGCAGGATACATCTTTCATTTCTTCCTTACATCGTAGTGATAAACTTTAATTAGTTTCAAAAGGATCCAGTTTTCAAACTGTTAGGAATCATAAAGCAACCTTAAAAGAAATCTACAGGGTGTCCAGAAATGAAGGTGCCAAACGAAAATCCCAGTTAGTAGACATTATTTTATGTCGATTTAACCTAAATTACCTTAGTCCAAAAATGCTTCTTAAGCGAGCTGGAGCTCCTTATAGATGGTGCCATGAAGTACTTTTTTTGTAATATCTATTGAAACAGGCGGCCGTCATGTAGAGCACTTACTGTACAATTTGTTGTTTTTAATATAACTTGACATAAGAGTAATTTAGTTAAATAAATTAATAAATTAGTAATTTATTTAAATTTATTTTTCTCGAGAAGGGTGCATCCTAATGAATTGAAACAAGCGCACATTATTTTTAGAAAAGACCCTAGAGAATTCGAATTTGACACAAAAAATGTCAAAGAAATAAATGTAAAAAAAAACCATCCAAAATGTCTGCGGCCCCTCCCACATGGGACGCTAATGGCCGTAGCAAGGAAGTATTATTTACAGCGACCGATTTGTGATCAGAAGGTAAGTCATTGTGCAAAGTTTGGACATTTTCGATGGAAACGTTTTTGAGATATTACAAAAAAAAGTACTTCATGGCACCATCTATAAAGAGCTCCAGCTCGCCTAAGAAGCATTTTTGGACTAAGGTAATTTGGGTTACATCGACATAAAATAATGTCTACTGACTGGGATTTTCGTTTGGCACCTTCATTTCTGGACACCCTGTATAGTGTGAAACATAAAAATCACAAATATATTTTCAGTGTGGTCTCCGCCATACATTAAGGTACTTCCATAATTTTCATAATTAAAAAATTATAATACTTTATAAATATTAATAGATTTCATTACCGAACAGCTATCTGTCTTCTAGATGTTCGGTTGATAGGCCTTCCACTATATGAATAGAACATAGTAGGTACATAGCTGAATGTATAGGTACCCTAGTTACAGTGTTATGTATTTCACCGACCATAAGGATTCCAGTTTTTCCAACTCATGACACAAACGCACTGGATTTCGTCTAAGCGGAATCACTCGAGTCATTGAAGATGGACGTGATGGTGTTTCTGAAGTTGATGTAACCTCCGGATGGTGCTTTGAGACTGGAACATGTCCATTGTCCAATTGTCCAGGGACTGATATATCCCCGATCGCACTTTCAGGTTCTTCGGACTCCTCTCTAGGTCGTAGTCGATGTTAACGATGTCAGAATAAGGTCCGTTCCTTTTTGACGCCTGCCCAGCATAAGCTCTTTTGGTAATGCGTGCTTGTAAAAATTATTCTTTTGTATGATTTTCTTTTTGTTCATTTTTCGGTGGATGCGTGGTTTCAACGCAGCGGCTTCCAAAAAAGTACTTCCCCCGGTGGGCGACCAGTTGAATACAGTTTGGATAATTAAACATGAAACAAGACAGACCTTCATTCAAATCTTGCCCTTCTGTTACTGTCGGCATCCTGTTTTTGAAGATTTTGACCGCTCATTTCACCAAACCATTTCTCTCTGGATGATATCGTGTAGATCGAATATGGTTGATTCCATTACAAGTAAAAAAATTCCCAGACTCTTCGGAAATGAGTTGTGTTTCCCTCAACTTCTCAATGGTCTTCTCAGAAGTTGTTTTGTTCGTTGGGAAAACCCCCAACCGTCTGGAATACGCGTCGATAATTAGTAACCACATGTTGTCCAAAAATTGATCTGAAAAATCGATGTGAAATCGCGCCCACGACTCTAGTAGTGCGAGCCAAGAAAAAAGTGGAAATTTCGAGTCGCCTTGACAATTGTTGCATCATTTCAGGAAATCATTGACGTCGTTGTCCAAATTTGGCCAATATAGTGTAAGTGAACAATTGAGTGCATTATTATCACACCAGGGTGTCCGTCATGTAACATAATTATATAACACTTCTCTTGGTAACTATCTAGGAATGCACCTATGATTACTAACCCCGTATGATAACTAACTCCGTTTCTCATTAAATGGTAGGAATTTTTCAGGTAAGTTCCGTCGATCGAAATAGTACCGCACCTACGCTTTTCTCAATTGCATCACTCGTGACTACTAAAGGATGATCAGGGTCCTAATAAACTGGCGTATCGTTAGAAGTTAAAACATTTACATTACATGATGGAACCCAGAAAAGGTCGTAATTCACCAACCGTTGCTGGATGGCCTTAATGTGTTATCGAAAACGTGTCCCATGAATGTTACTTTGGTTCTCAGAACGTGTTCGTTAAACAGATTTTATTTAGAATTCATATGTTAACAACAAATAGCAACAATCAGCAAAAACTACAAACACTCCAAAAACACAGAGATAGTCTGGCACTGCCTTCCAATACTATAACGTCGCGGATCGTTTAAGGGGATGCTCATCAGGTCTATGCCGCCGTATGTGCCGACGTGCCGTTAGTGTGAATGAGAACCAGCTTCAACACCAAGGACTTCTGCATCTTATCTGGTGATGGCGGTAACGGACTCATGGCCGGGTGTATAGAAATCCTAAAGAAGTCGCGGAGCAGACTCTTTCGTTGTTTTCGATGGACCACTTCCATTATCATCCAAACCGGATTTCGTTGTGTACTATCATAACCACACATAGGGATTGGGCGTTTTTCTCCTAACTCTGAAAAAGGAATGGCATAGGCATAGGCAGTAATCTGTTTATTGTGCATTTGTTTTCCGCGGTGAGCTAACAGATGTTGGCAGTAGTTCTAACAGAATTTCGTATTCTGGCGGGAGGCCTTGCAGGAGTTGTGTTAAGCGAAGGGGGGATATTTGAACTTCTTTTTAGGATGCCTTGGACCGTAGTACATGGATTTAAGAGGATTTGTTTGATAGGAAGGATATCTCCGATTTTGACATAAATGTCCCATGTACTTATACCGAAACGCATTGTACGGTTCGGTGCTGATCAGTGGTAAATCGTTTTGTCCAATTGATAAAAAAGGCGTGACTTGCACGACCAAAGAATATAGGCGAGGACTGAACTTACCAAATTTCTTTAGTAAGACGGTTGCAGATGGGGTTTTTTGCATTCGCTTCCTAAATTCAATAGGAAACTTTTCACCTACTTTTGATCATGTTTTTTTTCGAAATTGCATTTGTGCAGTAGAAAATGCATCCTGAAAGATGTATTTTCATAGAAAAAATTCATAACTTCGTTATAAGCTTGTAGAATCGACTCAATTCGGGTTCAAGGAGGTTTTCGAGATCGAGGATCACGAATATGGCCTCGAAATTGGCTCACCGCTCACCTGAAGCTCAGGATGGCTGAGCAACGTCATCTCAGAAGCTTTTCCTGAAATTCACATGGTTCTAGACATCTCATCCGGGTTTTTTTTTGGGTTACTGATTCCAAGTCAGGTATCGGCAACCCCCCTCCCCCCGTACCTGGTGTCCCGCATCCGCGAATCAACGTCATCCTCTGACGTTCCAAGCCTATACGGAACCGAAAATCGTTTTCCGGCGAAAATTAAAGGGAAACTTTTAGAGGGTGACGTTGATTCCCCGGTGTGGTGCACCAGGTATCCGTTGGAAAGTATCCGGTACCAGATTCGATCTGAGCGACCCAAAAAACCCCGGAAACAACTTTCGGTTCTCTATAGGCTTGAAACTTCAGTGAAACTCCAGAGGATGACGTTGATTCCCGGATGCGCGACACCAGGTACGAGGGGGGAGGCGGTTGCCGATGCCTGATTTGGAATCAGCAACCCAAAAAACCTCCGGATGAGAAGTCTACGACCATTTGAGATTGAATTTCGGAATAAACTTCGGAGATGGCGTGTTGCTCCGCCATCCTGAGCCGCCGGGTGAGCCAATTTTGGAGGTCATATTCGGGATCAGCGACCTCGAAAACCTCCTTGAACCAGAAGCGAGTCGATTCTAGAAGTTTATAACGAAGTTATGAATGTTTTCTATGAAAATGCATTTATCAGGATGCATTTTCCACTGCACAAATGCAATTTCTAAAAAAAAATATGACCAAAAACCCCGTCTCAGTCCGTCTTACAACAAAAATTTGGTAGGTTTGGCTTATTTTAATGCTTCATTTCCTCGCCTAATATACATATAGGCGATTTACTTTTTATATTTTGAGAACCCGATGCGGTCTCGTTTCCATGGTAACTCAGAAGCCTCAGTGACTTCATTTCTGTGATCTACCTCTTCTTTAGTACTTGAAATTGCAATCAGTTTGGGATCGATATCGTTTGGCGACAACGAGGAAATAAATCAGATGAGTGTAGCTTTTTACTAGTAACAATAATTGTTACTAGAAATAGAACCAGAGAATTATTCTCTGGTTCTTCATCTATTGTCTTAGATTTCCGTTTGTCATCAATTGCCATTATTAGTGCCTCTACAGTCTACAGCAGGAGTAGTCAACCTGGTCCCTACCGCCCACTGGGGGGGGGGGGGGGAAGAATATTTGACTGCACTAATTGAGGTGAAAAAGTGGGCGGTAGGTGTGAAAAGGTTGACTACCCCTGGTCTACAGTCTATAACTTCATTTCCCAGTCCTTGTTAAGACTTTTACAAACATCATCGCGTGCAGGCCGAGTCTTTTCAAATTCACAGTCTCTTTTTGACATTCGGTGAAACTGGAGAAAGAAATGAACACCTTAGCAGCGACTGCTACTCAATATTGGAAGATTGTGTAGAATAGAGGTCGTTAAACTCTCCGAAATGAGTTACAGCCCCTTAAGTCACCCTATAAATACAGTCCTAAATCGAAAGGAACCACTCCAAAACGAAGTTATTATTGAATCATGCAACAAACGTTCTTTAAATCTATTACAACTATTACTTTTGCCAAAATGTCTATACAGGGTGTCCCACTGCTCCGTAATCGGTCGATAACTCAATGTGGGTGGAAGATACAGAACAATGATTCAAATAAAGGAGGCTTTGATTTGAATTGTTCATCTTTTAAAAATATTATTATATCTACAGTATGTAGTACACATTTTCACGTGGCAGGAAAATACCACTTTTTTTAATGACACACCCTGTATTTTTTTACCTTCATGTATCGGCCAACCATATTTATATCACACGTGAAATTTTTTTTATATGAGATGTGCGGTTGCCAAGTTATTAGTTATTTTGTCTAAATTGTGTACTTACAATTCAAGGTCGGACTATTATAATATTCATAGCTAAATTATTCTTCAAAAAAGGAGAAATTTATTTGACGAATAATATTACCCTAATGTCGTGTTACCCTACAAAAAAAATAAGTGATTAATTTTATACCGACTGTTTAAAATGAGAATTCAAAATTTGTGAACTTTAAACAGAATTTGTACGAATATTTTAAATTGACACCCTGTATTTTTATTTATCGTCAGATTCTCGACAAAAAACCCTTATTATTAACCGATTACGGAGCAGTGAGACACCCTGTATACGAGAGTATAAGAAGTGATTATTGTATATGAAAATTCATTGAAAATCATAAATGATGTAGGTAAATGTAACAGAAGTTAATACATACTAAAATTTGGATGAAACTAATATTAACGCAGCCGAAAATTATTGAGACGTATCCATATGTCTCAATAATTTCCGAATGAGAGACATTTCAACAAGTATTACATTAAATTAAAGCACAATGCAAATTTAATGCTCGTAATATAAATGGGAAATAACTTTGCACGTTAAAAGATTATACAACATTGAAATGTGCCATTAACGCTCCCCTTTTTAATCCACCCAAATAACATTTTTAAGATTCTCCCTTAACTTCTTTCTCTGTAATCTGGTAACCCAATTTTTAATGTTTGATAAGATTTACTTATTTGTAATTCAAACAGAGGCCGAACGGTAGCATGCAATGAACATTTTAATTCATTCTGTAGTAATAGCAATTACGAAATATCTAATCTTTCCCTAATTGAAATAGAGAAATTCTTTTAATCGCCGTTTGTAGTCGAACGATTATGAAAATTGGACATACGAGACTTTCATCTTGTACCCAGCGATCATTAGTGCTTGCGTGCAAAAGTAAAATATAAAAGCTTGCTCATGACAAAAAAAACCCTGTTTTAACAAATTAATTTTCTTTTGTAAAAAGGCCGTTGATTATTCCACTTTTCATTAGTAATGATGCTAAAAATTTCATCTCAAGGAAATCGTTTCATTATGACCTCGTACTCTTTAACAGAATATTTTAGCATAACAAAATGATTTCTTTGTTAAGTACGACAAATTTGGGAATTAAGCGAAGAAAGCTTTAGAGATTTTTTACGAAATTGAAAAACTTTTCAACATGTTGTCGTATATAATTGAAAAATACGCTTGAAATGGGAAAATGACAGGTGTTTTCTTTATGTATTTAAGTAACTTCAAATAGAAATGTACCACTTAATTTACACTCTGTTGAAATTCAACTAAACCGATAATTTATTCTGTGCTGTTCACAAACTGAACTGAATTGTAGTTCATTAATATGTAATTGGTACGTATCGAATTGAAATTGATTTTACAATATTGTTTCTTATTTTGTGCTATACTCCTTATTAATGAGCAGCATAGGACAACTTTCTGAATAATTTTTAGATAAACGATGTCATTGGGCATATCATTTGGTGACTAATATGAACAACATATTGCATGGTTGAAGATTATAATTTTCACTCACAAGACTGGAAACTACCTGCTTTGAGTGTGTGGTTTGTTGTCTTTTTTGCCGTATCTATACTTGATCTTGATCTTGATCCCAGAATAAAATCGCCTTGTCTCCTTCATAAGACAATGTGCGTTTGATGACGTTTACATTTACAGTATTGTCAAATTGATCAGGAAATATTTAACATCGCGAATACAGCACAGAATATCTTGAATCATAAATTCACCGCGTATAATAAAATATAAACGGAATACAAAACAACTTATTAAGAAGTAGAAGCATCTATAATGGAAGACCATGTAAATGTTGTAATATTCATTCGTATATCTGTTTGTAGACAAATACATAAAGGTTGTAGTTGGAAAAGCCAACCCACAACTGTGAACTTGAATCAAGTAACTAACATTTTCATATAAAGTGTTGTTAAGAATATGTGTGGCATGTACGATGTGATTAAATAAAACACAAAAGAGCACAGTGTTGCCGAATTCATGAGCTTTATAAAATAAAAAACAGTAAACATACTTGGTGGTTTTGGGTTATCGCACAATTTTGAGATATTGCTACTATTACCCGTGTGGTCTCCTACGAACACAACATAATCAAAATCACACTTCTACAAATAAGTTACATATAAAGCAAAATAGTAGTCATAATTATTAGCTCTTAATCCTACTACCCAATTAAAAATAAATAATTGATGCAATTACCCACATAAAGATATCTTGCAGCATATAGCAGACATGCATTTGTATTACGTTCTTCAACTATAAGTAAATCTAGTTTGAGTAAGGAGCTTCAAACAGTGTTTGATAAGGGAAATAGCGGTATTTATTCTAAAAAAAAATCTAAAACCTCTCTAGAGCGTTAATCTTTTGTTGGAGATAGTAATCTTTTTGGAAAACAAGGGATTCAAACTTAATTATGTTTTATAAATAGCTTCTTTGCTGCATAGTATTAACATATTATTAATTAAGTTCGTTACACTGGTATCGTGTACCAAATTTTACATTGAATCGGTAAAATAAGGTTTATCGCCTAAAATTTGTGAGACTGATTAACTAAAGGGACTGAATAAAACAAAAATACGTTGCTGTAGTTCATTAAAACTAATTTTAGTATCGTTATTAGTTGAAAAAGCTGTAGTTATGGTAACAAATAACATTTAGAAGCTAAATAAATGATCAGTAATCTGGCACAAAACTTTCCCGTGTTTACTACAAATGACGTATTAAATATAAAATAGTTTTTTTGCACAATAACTCAAAATAAAACAGTTTTTGCGTAATAACTCAAAAAAATAAAAAATAAATATTTAGTGTGTAGTATAGTTGTAATCAGAAAAGGATTTCTGATTTTCTCCTAAAATAATATACAGGGTATGTCATAAATATTGTTATTATTTTGATAATTTCCGGAGAGAAATAAAAAGAAGTATTTAGTGTGTAGTACCTATAGTTGTAATCAGAAAATGATTTCTGATTTTCCCCTGAAATAATATACAGGGTATGTCATAAATATTTTTAATATTTTGTTAATTTCCGATTAGGCGGGAAGTAAATTGGTATACTTATTATACTCGATTAAACTTTACTGTAAAATTTTACTTCTTCATCTTTGTTAGCAAAAAAGTTAGGAATTTTTAAAATTTCAATAATTCGTCTCACTTCCCCTATGTGAAATGAAGAATTAAAGTAGCTGTAGTTGAAATAGTCAAAATGGCAATTTTGAAGTTTTCATCCGGGGACCGAAATCGTGGACCGCCGCAGTCAATACTGTACTTTAGGAAAGGTAAAGAAACAATTAGGATTTAGGTCGAGATTCGACGATTTGGTCCATTAAAAATTCAACTGCCTTTCGACTTGTGTGTAAAGCCGCATTGACTTGATGAATTATGACCCTTCGTTTTAGAACAGCGGGTTGAGGTTTATTTTCAGGTTTATAGGAATAAATCCATGTTTCGTCACCACTTAAAATGCTATACGTCCCTTTCTGAAACAATTCGAAACTTTTCGGCATCAATTTATTGACGCGGGCTACCTTTGGTTTTCAGTTAAAAGATCCATCGGGAAACTAATTTTTATATACCTAATCCATCATGGAGAATGCTTTGTATCAATCTCTTTGAAATGGCTGAAGATATCTCCATCCTACGGTATGTGGTATGTCGACCTTCCTTGGTCAGTGGACGTAGAACATCAATATATTAAACTGGTTACCTCAAAGGGAAGATGTTTCTTATTTCAATATTCTATGAATGAATTAAACATTTGAGTGACCTTGTCCCAAACTAGTATTTGGCTCGCATCATTGGTTACACAAAATTTTTGAGATCTCGGATTAATCACATAATTCCTTTTCATATTCATACCGTCTAACAGTAGCGTAACTACAAAATTTGGGCCCCCACGCAACATCTTTCAAAGCCCCCCCCCTCTATACATTTATACTTTTCTCTGCAATCATTTATTTCAAATTAAATATAATGTCACTAATTTTCTGCCTAGGAAGATTTTTTTTAATAAGTAAAATTAGTAATAATTACCAACAGAGATATATTCAATGTTTCAGGTATTTAAAAAAATAGTCCAAAGATATGTATCTACCGGGTGGTCCAAGTGATTCAGGTATTAACAAAATTAATTCAAAGATAAGTAGTACCGGGTGATCCAAATTGGACACTTTCTTATGGAAACACCCTTTATTTTTAAGAGATAGAAAAAATTACCTAGGTGTCTGGAGCTCAATTGTAATGATAAAATCACGGGAGTAAACAGAATTCAGCTATCTCTAATCGTTTGGCCGCTAGGGGGCGTTTCTCGAATTTGGTCGATTTCTTTAAGGCTCCATAACTTTCTTATTATTAAAGATAACTTATTTGGGTAAAATCCTTCTTAGAGCACTTTTTTACGTCTATCGTGATAGACAGTTTTATGCAGGGTGTTTGGTTTGTTTTGTACGACCCTAAATCAAAATTAATTATCTTTAATAAGCAATAACAAAGTTATGGAGCATTAAGGAAATCGACCAAATTCGATAAACACCCCCTAGCGGCCAAACGATTAGAGATAGCTGAATTCTGTTTACTTCCATGATTTTATCATTAAAATTGAGCTCCAGACACCTAGGTGATTTTTTCAATCTCTTAAAAGTAAAGGGCGTTCCATAAGAAAGTGTCCAATTTGGACCACCCGGTACATAAAATGTCAATTTGTGCACTTGCCTCTACAGAAGATCCCAAAATAAATAGCATATGTGTCATCAGCCAAAGCGACAAAAGCTGCCGCTCCGTTTGAGGCTTTCCCTGCAAGAAGCAGATGACGCACAAAAGACAATACTTTTTTAGTTTTAATTTTCCTTTTGAGAAAGTGGTGATAATATTATAAAGTAGAATTCAAAATTGCGACCGGTGTTTTGAATTTTTATTTTTTACTAATTAGATTTTTTGCTACTAGATTTAAAAATATAGAAGGATCTGGATCAGAAGGCCCTTTTGCACGAATACAATGTTTCATTTTGGAATTACCATATCACTTCGCATACCTTTAGATATAGTTTGTATTTTACTCACCTTCATTGCTGAAGTTTTGTAACCCAGCAAACACACATATAAAATATACATACAACATATATAAGATTGAAGTAAATACCCCTACATATGCTTTTTTATATATCAAGTGTATAAGTGTTCTTTAATAAAGTTATATAAACCGTATGTCACAGATTACGTATATTTTACATAATAGTATAGAAACTTACGGATATTCTGTATACAGAAATTCATATAATATATTATACATATAGATAATTACATATTACCCGTGACATTTATGTGCTGTCATATTTATATGATTAGATTTATGTACGTTATGTGTAAAATCTTATATGTAAGAAGTATTACATATTTTTTATGTATGCCTTCAGTAAATACAATTATATATTATCATTACATATATTATATTGTCGAAAATAAAAGTCCGTTTCTATTTGCGCCGCATAATTAATCGCACGCGCGGGTTTTCTATAACGCCAAAAATTGTAGTTCACGTACCTTTAATATTAGATCCGTATTGACTAAAATGCGTCTAATTGATATAGAAAATAAATAATATAAAATAAATTAAATCCTGGTCATTTTTAACATAAAGGTAGGTATAATCATTGAATAAGACTTCACTCAACGATATAATCAAACATAATTTAAACTCGCGAAACAGCGCAAAGTTAGGAAGAACGAAATAAAAAAAAGGAATGTTTCAGATTAGCGCAGTGGTACAATGTCGGATACAAAGAAAACACATGTCGCATTTCGGAATTTGCAACGCCCACCCGCAACGGTTCGAATCCGGTTAAGGAAAACTTTTCAAGCAAGTTAATATCATAATAAACTGTCGGCTTTCAGTTCAGGTAAAAACGGGTTCGTGCAAGAATTAAGTTAATTAAAAGTACAGTTGCACGTAAAAATGTAGTTTTTTCATTTTTTTGTATGAAACTGCTTAAATCATTTTTTATATTGGTAATAATTACATTTTGCTCGAGTAGCTGCCATTTGATCATCGCAACGCTTTTACAACTAATATTTTTTATGTGAATATTACATAAAATATACATAAAACGTATATAAATTCATGTACTACAGATATAAAGAATTTACATCTAATAGACATATATATTATTTTGAAAATTGCTGACATCCTGACATTAAATATCTCTTATTTTTCTTCCAGTTTTATATAAATCTAAAAAGCTCTTATATAATTTCTATGTATTTTATAATATATAAATGTGTTTGCTGGGAAGCCATTGTTGCAAAATTGTTAAAGTATCAAGCTCGAGTACATTGTTATCATCTATCATCTCGTCTTTCCGCATTAAAATTCTTTCAATTATCCACCATACTGGACCACCCCTTTTGCCCTTTTTTCCAAGTGTAAGATGCCTCACAAATCGACGATGAATGTGGTAATCATTCAAAATTAATTTGAGAAATTCATTAAACAATTTTCACATGTTTTTTTAGTACGTACGAGTTAAATAAAAACACAGGATTTAATATTCGTTTTTTGTTCGAAATAACTTTCGACGCGTGAAAAAGGTCGAGAAAAGCGCCGATAAAGTAATAGTTTGTACTGGTCGACATGTGAAAAGTGTGGTGCTGCACAAACTAATTGCTATTTCAAACAGTTCCTGACAAACATTACTTCCGAAAGCTCGAAAGCAAACACATGTGATTAATGTATAACAGTTAAGCTTGGACGTAAATCGCCGGAACGTAGTTTGGAATCAATTTTGTTAATAAAACAAAAATAGATTAACGTAACAGCGTTATTGTAGAAAATAACACGTTATTAATGATACAAATTACACCCTAATTTCCTAATACACGAGAGTAGACAATATTAGTTAGGTATTTTTGCAGGTGTCGTTAAGATTTATTATCGAGATATTCTATAGTAAACGTTTTTGACACACACGACACTAAAGACAAAAATCCGCGAAATTTTACGTCTACGTAAATAAAACTTCCATTCATATTCCCCAGACGTCCTCCAACTTCATAGTAAGTTTGATTTATTTCAAATTGGAGGTCTCACATTTTAAGTGGAAGTATTTCGAAGATTAGCGATCTTATTAGGGCCACAGTAAAAACATCACCCCTGGAATGTAATACTGTTAGGAAATGTGACATCATCCACTTTGGTTCTACGAAATCAATAATGTCTAGTATGGTATTGTATAAGTATTCGACATTGGTATCTTATATAGGTCACGATGAATTCATTCTCAAGTATTCTGTTTGTTTGTATATTTTTGGTAAGATTTTAATATTGATTAGATTTAGTTTGGGCACGGCAACGCTAAATATAATATGGAGAGTGGATGTATGTGGATTTAGTACGCTCTTCAAATCCTTCACGTAAAATATGTGGGAGATACATTCGGAATTTTTAGACAAAAAAGCTCGCGTTGTATAAATTTATGACGGAAAAACTTGTATCCTAGGATTTTTTCAGACTATCGCCTTTCCATTTCCCATTATTTAAACGACTTTATGAGAAATATAACCATAAGGTTTATTACAATAATTATGTACTGCTTGTTCCTAATTGCTGTCTTTTGTCAAAGAAAAGCAAAATTACGACGACGAAAAGTCTCCGTGTTTTATATTTTGTTAAGGACATATTGTATTTATGGTACACAGTTTGCCTAATTACAAATAAATTCTAAACTGACCCGTGTTTGTTATGAATGCCTCTAACCGAAAAGAGATTTATGTAGCAATTAACATTCGTGAAAGCTTCGTACGCATATGGCGTCACAAGAAAACCAAGCTCCGTAAATTATCTCTGAACAAGATAGTATTTTGAAATCAGTGAGTAGGCGGATTATAATAGCCTTATTTCTGAATAAAGTTTCGAGGTTGAGGTGAAGAAACGTGAGATTCTCCCCCTTTATTCAAAGCAATAAAGGGAAAATTACAATATAGGTAATCTTTTTTGCAAAAATGTCCTTCATTCTCCGAAAGTTTTTGAGACATTTTTTAATAACAAGATTACATAGCCATAAATCTCAATGTATAGAGCGTTTAGGTAAATACACTTTAACATGGGCCCTTCCAGTTTCCGTGGATAGAAGCTTATATGTTATAAACTTAAATATCGGTATATTATACGTGGGCTGTTGGAAATGTTACTAGAAACACTTATGTTTTTGTGAAGTAGTTCACATTTTCTGAAGATCTGTGCGGAACGTTATTTCCAAATTTTGGTTCTTTTGGTGCTCGAAAAATTACCCAAGTTTTTGATCAAATTACGCGAGATCTAATTTTTTTAAATTTCAATGTGTGGAAAGGAAACCTTTTAAAGGCGCCCAGCATTCTGCTGGGAGGTTGGGAGTCTCCCTGTCCTCTTGTCAGTGCATACCCACTAAAACCCCTGCTCTGCCCGTCTTATATCCCCGGCGTACTGCGGAGGTATCCCCGAGGGTATTTCATCGGCCCAGCGGGGCGCGGTCCAATTTCTCTGTTGGTTACTCTACGTACTTTCATTATTTTGTACGCCATTCCTTTCTTTGCCCAGTTTTCCTCACTAGCCAGCATCTTCTGCTCAGTGTCTCTGCTGTTAACGCACCTCCTTTTCCGTCTCTGTTCTTGCTCCCAGCGAAAGCATTTGAATACCGTGTGTTCCGCACCATCTATTTCTTCTGTACACGTATTACATTTGTCCTCTTTAGTCTCTTCAGGTAGCTATTGAAATTTCCGTATCCGCTGAGCACTTGTGTTAGGAAATAGTCTACCTACCCGTGTTTCCTTTTCGCCCATGCTCTGATATTTGGAATGAGCCCGCGAGTCCAGACTCCCTTCTCCGTGTTTTCCCACTTGGTTTGCTATTTCAACCACATATCTTCCTCGGCTTCGCCCTTTTCACCAGTGCCGCTTCCAAAGAGATCGTGTTGTACCTGCTCGTGATTTTTAGGCCGAGTCTCCTATTTACCCTCTCCACCATACCTCCATGTTTGTCTCCCATGTTATGGAACCGTACAGCAGGATGGAGCGCACGGCTACCGCAAGTGTTTTCCCTTTCCTCTCCTTGGTGCCGCCTATATTTGGTATAATCTGTTCTAACTTGTTTATCTTCGTCTCCGTTTTGGCACATGCTGTTTTTATAGGTTTTTTCATTTTTAAGCCTCTTTCTAGTATTATGCTCAGATATTTCATTTGTTCCTTTGTTGCCCTGATCCCTTCTGTTTTAGATTCTTCTATTTCTAGTCCCATTTTGCTTATTTTACGTTTCACTCTCCTGAGTGCTTGGTATGTGGTTCCCTCGAGCTGTTCAATGGTCATTCGCAAATGCGATCAAATGTGATTTCTCCCCACGCTGCTTTTCAGCACTCGGTCGTATAAGATATTCCAGAAGATAGGCCGCATGACCGATCTCTGTGCCACTTCACAGGTCATGTGGGCCCATCTGCCCGTCGTCTCGGTTTTAATCCATCCATCCTCGAGGTAGTTCTGTATGATGTTTATTAAATAAGGCTCGATTTTCCTTCGTACCAATTCCTCGATTATTTTATCGTGTCTAGCTAAATTAAAAGCGTTTTTTTACGTCGAGTCCTACCATGACTGCGAATGCTATATTCTTATTGGCTTTCTGTTTATCTCGTCCGCTATCCTTTTCATTGCCTGGGTGGTGGACCGACCCTTTCTGAAACCATATTTGTTTCGCAATATCCCCCTTCTTATCAACGTCTATGATTAACCATTCTTTGATCACCCTCTCCATCAGCTTGCCCATCCTGTCTAGCAGCACCACCATATATTTTACTTCTTGTTTCATCCTTTTGGGGCTTTTCGAGTAGTATCAGGTTCCCTACTTTCCACTCCTTTCACTGTTCAGAACCTTACGTGCTGGTTCCGTACACTAACTCCTTGACTTCTAGACAATTCGCCCCCCAACATTCCGGCCAATGGTGCAATTGGTAATGGTTTAATATTTGCCCCTTTTTAGGATACTAATAAATTTAAAAATCTTTGGGGATGCATCATGGCGATGCCATCCTACTACGTGATTATTTGTACAATGCTGTCTGTCTTTTGTGGTGAAAAATATTCCATAGAGCAATACGGAATTGAGGAAGACGCCTTTGCCTATGCGCACGGTGATCAATATAGTATATTCAAAATAATTCACCAACTCCTGAGCTTCTGAAGGAAAATTTTTATTTTCGGCCAGGATATCAAAACGTCTGGGACCTGCACAGGCGGTATACATTCGCATCCATAAAACGAAGACATATTTTTGATCTCTTTGATAGTTAACCTGTAAAAGAAAATTATGAAAATGCGACCTGCAATCCCGTTGACTGAACTTTTCAAAATCGATTAATAACTGTATTGGTTGTAAACCAGGACAAATACGTTTTAATTCTTCTAATGGCTTTCTGTATGTACCTTTCGTTTTGTTGGGCAGTAAGGCGTGGACAACTGGCATGATGGACATTTTCCCTTTTTTCGTCTGTTTTCTTTTTATATTATCATACTTTAGTTGTGTATAGTGAGTAATTTTCTTCATGTTGATTTGGTCATGAGCCATTGTTAAATAAAATAAATATTATAATACATTTAACGTAAATGCAATAGTGATGACTGATGAATGTATAATTAGGCGAATTATCCTCGGGAGCGAATCGTCCGGAGGCGAATTGAGGGGAGTAAATTGCCCGAAAACCATTTCAAAGTATGCAACGTGCCTCCCTCCTCTCCTTCGCCACCCATTTGAGTTTGTCAGTGATTACTTTACATTATAAAAACCGATACTTAAAGAACTACTTTTGGACGGAGTTTGGACTCAAAAAACGAAGTGGTTTCAGAATTACTATTACCAGTGGGATTGGTTTATGCCTCACGTTCTTTTGCAACACGGTTCCATGTCTTGAGACTACTTCTTATAATTTTCCGCTACGCTCCTACCTTACACAAAGGTTTCACCTGACTGTCATCTATCAACCTCACCATGTAGCCGAACCTGCCTTTGATCGATTTTGTCTGTCGGCGAGAAGAGAGAAGAGAAATCAATCCACTTGCTTGTTAAAAAACTTTTCTCGGTCCACTATTTACGTTGTTTACATTCTGAACAAAGGAAATACTATCTACTTTGTGGTGATGACAACTTCGCTGTCGAAACGTGTTTGATTTAATAAATGATTACTATGGCTTCTGGTATTTTCAGTGTTGCGTAAGTTGTAGTAATAAATTATACGTTTTCTAACCTTACTCATAACAAGCGCTTCGTTCCATATTTGGAGTATTAGTGCTTCAGTTGTATTAAATTTCACTTACATTTTCAAGCTTTTTTGTATAGTTCATATTCTTCGCATTGCGTGCTTGTCCATCAATTTTATTTTTTCGTGTGCTAAGTCTTCTTGCAGTTTTAATTCTTGTAGTCTTTCCAATTGTAATTTCATTTTGTTTCTACTGAATGTTTCTTCTCTTTTTTCTTCTCGATAAACCTTTTTCATTTCTGACGTTTCAGTTATTATTAAGTCGTTCTTGTTCTATTCAGTCTGTTGGTATTTCAAATGATGATTAATCTATCTGCGATAACTTACTGCCCTTATTGCTTTTTGTTCTTTTTCAGTACCTTTCAGTGACTTTTTATCAATTGTCATTTTGTATTTTGCAATTTTTTCTGTTTGTATTTCAACATTAATATTTAAACGTGTGTTTGGGCGATTGGAAGCGATACTTGATTAAAGCAACCTCTACGAAGACCAAGTTCATGGAATGAGACTTTAAGCGAATCGTAAGAAAAAGTTCTGAGGCGGCTGTAAAAAAAGATCCAAACACGTAGGAGAAAAATACATTGGTTGGATGAGAGGACAAACCGTCCAAATTTTATGTGAAGGAATAGGATAATTGTTGCACATTGGATGCCAATGAAAGTACTAGAAACATTACGCTGAGAGGATCAGCTGAAAAGAATTTTGTGTTAGAGACGAAAGCTCAGAACATAAGTATGATGGTACATTTTTACTTATTCTTCTGATAACAGTGTAACGATTCTTTATTTTAAATGTGCTTTTTAATACGTTTACTATAATTCATAGTTAGCCAATTAATTTTCGCAGCTCATAAGGGTTCAATTCACCAAACATTTCACGCGACAGTCTATTAACGTGTACGTTCACATACTGCTAGATACGTAACAAATACACATAAATCCGCGAACCTATGTGTAATATTAAATTATATAGTCAAATATTACATACAGGTTCGCTGATTTATGTGTATTCGTAAGGTATCTAGCATATTGAACCTAAATAACAAGACATTAAGACATTATTCGACAGTCGAAACCCCATTTCTGGTAACAGAATCTTGCGATAACTCATTTAGAAACAAATAACATAAATTATTTTAGAAATCGTTAAATTTAACGAGTCGGTAACAGCACGAACGAAAGGTGTTTTAGATATCTATTTGCTAAAACATAATTAATAATTTCGCGATTAAAACTATGTCTAACTTTGCCAAGAAGCTAATTTTAATTCTGATAATTAATTTACTACTGCAAAAGGAATCAAGATTGTTTGTAATTAATTGTAGAAGAAAACCATCTATTTTCAAAGAAGACGCAAACACGTGATTACATTGAACTATGTCTCCATTTCACCACATAATAGTTCATTAGGAAATGGAAATACGTGCGCAACCACAATTAATACAGAATATGAGTAAATTGTAAAGGGTCACCGGTATTGTGGTGCAACACATCAATATGTTTGTGTCATTCAATTAAACCAAAATTCTCCTGAAAATTATTTTTCAGCACGCCTTTGTTTAGAATCTTTTCATAACTATAGAGTTCAAAATAGAACACGATATTGCCGCAAGTTGACGTTTACTATCGTAATAATTGGATTACGTTGTAAAGTTAGTTTCCCTGATAATCCACACAAATCAGCTGATAAACTGTCAAGTGATGCTATACCTAAGAGAATTCCACTTTGACTAAAAGATCAAGAACTTCGGACACCGGTAAATATATCGGAACGAATTAGTACATCCATTGCATTATATGTATATTCAATTCCTCTATTAAAGTTCAGAAGTGCATATAAAAATAAGACAAAAAGGTCTGCAAGACAACGTTCGTGTTCTAATTCTAGGAAAAACTTTCGAAAGCCATACGTGCAATTTTTTACTAATGTTCTTAAGGAATCTCAAATTACGTTTAAATTAAACAACTTTAACTACAGAAACTTTGCACTTAAACGTTTTCTCGGGGTCACAAATGTTAAAAATAAGTTTATCCAAGTCGCTTAAATCTTTTTTAAATTTTTACTTATTGTTCGCTTATTAGATTTTTATGTTTAAACTTTGCGAAGCGTTAAGTTCCTAAACAGATAAAAAGTAGATAAGTATAGCAATTACCTATAGGAAATTAGATTATAATTGCTCTTTAGAGTTTAGCTTAGTTTCATAAATGGGGCGTACATCTGTGATTAGGTACTGAAAAAGAGTGATGTTTTCAAGAATATTGAAAACGTGGAGAATTTGAATGGTTTTCAGGGAATATTGCGAAAATTGTGCAATATAGGTAATAATGTCTTTTGTATCACACTCAGGGATGCACAGACTTATTGGAACTAGGGGCCACTCGGGCAGAATATGACTTAATGGCGAGCCGCTACAAATAAAAGCAACTAAAATAAAAGTTTAATGATACGAGGGGAGATTTTTACATTATCTACCTAGCTATGAAAGAAAGGAGTTGGGAGAAAAGTGATGTTTTATTTAAGGCTATGCCTTCCAAAAAAAATTCTTTTGATAAGTCCTCAAAAAACTCCTCCACCGCTTACTTCACGTCTTTATCCGCAACAAAATGGCGTCCCCTCAAGTGCTTTTTTAATTTGGGAAAGAGATAGTAGTCACACGATGCCAAGTCTGCGCTGTAGGCTGGATGTTTCATCTATACAAAACCGCATTCGTCAATTACTTCAAGGATGAGCTTTGTGGACTCTGCTGCAATTGTCATGAAGCAGCATAATCTTTTGATAGCCGTTGTGAGGCCTTTTTTGTTGTATGGCAGTTTTCAAGTTTCTGATTGTCTCTTTATAAACTTCTTCTGTTATTGTAGAACCTTTTTGCATATGTTCGATCAGTAAGATTGTTTCTATATCTCAAAACACTGCATCCATCAGCTTTCCGGATGAATTCTACGTTCGGCGGTGGAGATCTCTTGTGGACCCACTGCATGGACTCTTGTTTTGTAGGTGGATCCCGTTGATGCACCCACGTTTCATCCCTTGTTGTGGTTTTCATCTTCAGCAAAAGCTCTCAAATTTTCTTCGCAAAGTTGCCGACACAGTTTTTGTTCGGGACTAAGCAATTTCGGAATCCAACGCGCTGAGAACTTATTCATTCCTAAATCTGCAAAATTTTGGTTTCCGATATTCCTACTTCAGCAGCGATTATTGCAGCACTAATTCTTCGATCTGCTAGGACCATAACCTCAACTTTCTTGATGTTTTCGTTGGTTCTTGATTCAACAGGCCTTCCGCATCTTGGGCCATCTTGAATTGATTCCCTACCCCATCGAAATTCTTTGGACCAAAATTTTATTGCAAAATAAGACGGCGCATCTTCTCCATACACATTAATCATCCTTTGAAGAATATCATTGTGTCTATTTCCTTCCTTCGTCAGGAATTTAATTAAGCTTCTATGTTCTAGCTGAATTTCACTCATTTTTTGCCAGTTATGGGCACCACAAAAACAACAAAACTTATTGGATTTGAACCAAATTTGGTCAGTAACCGTCAAAATGTCACAAAAACTTGACAACAAAAATTTGCGATCGTCGCTTGTTTTCGTCATGGATAGATAGATACTATAAAAATGTCGCCTCGTACTTTAACCTTTCCATTGTAGTGTTAACATTTTTTTTTATATTTAGCTCCAGATCATCTGTCGTCACACGTAAAATTGCTTCTAAATTTTGGTTTGCTAGTCGGTTTCGATTTTTGATTTTATTGATATTCATAATCGAAAACGTTTGCTCACATATTATCAATTCATGGGCCCGATCAAGCTTACGCATTTTAAGACATTTATGCGCAATACGCGTTTTTATCAATGCAGCGCCAACGGTAGAAATTCAGTAAGTTACCTTAATTTTTATGGTGCAAATTATCATTATTTTGCATGTCAATCAATTCGAGCTGGATCGATTCTGGTGCATTTTCAGGCGAAATGGTGAAAGGATTGCTAAATATGTGATGTTCAATAGCGGTTTAACTTTTTAAAAGTGAAAATCTTTCTAAAGCTTCATTACCTTCTCATCCCCGCCGTCCCCTCGCAATTTCTTTGAATTCGCTGAGGGCCGCATGCGAGCAACAGTCTGTGCATCGCTGCAGTGATTAAATTGATGAAAATGTATAAATTGAAAGGATATTGTTTTATTTGGCAAGAGGAAATACATGAAGGGGGTCTTATAAAAGTTACTTTACATAAGCAAGTCTGTTAGAAAAAATATGTATGGGCCATTCCCATTTTCTATGGGCAAGGAAACCTGGTGTAAAATTATAAGAAGATTATAAAGATATGCTTTTGTTATAAACGTGTTTTTCAGTCAGCAAGATGAATAAAAAGAAATACGAATTGCGTACTAATATGTGCAGATTAATCAAAGAAATAGAAAATTTAAAACCATGGAAATGGGTCCAGACGAATGGAGAATGGATAGAAAACAATTCATAGTGTTTTAATACTTGAAGGTTTCATTAAAACAAGAAAGAAGTTTTGGAAACAAAAATTATAAACAAAGGGCTACAGCAATAAACATTTTGGACACTATCAAAAGGATTATCAATGATGAAATCCCATCAAGTTCAGTTATTTCCTATTGAATTGTTCTAATTCTTCCTTATACAAATAAATATTTTGGCGATAGCGGTTTGAACATCTCTGATGGCAAGCGATGATTTCAAAAATTTTTTCGTGCGCATCTAAGCCACGTAGGTTTCTATCTCTCTAATACACTAGCCTCAGCATTCTTCAGCTACAATAATGCTCCGAATGCATTGGAACGCCAGTCACCAGTTATGAAGGTTTCACGCTCTGCCCGAAAGAACCACCGAACCGGTCTGTTTACGTTTTCAAGAACCTCTTCAGCCAGGAAAAACGAGTATAAGTGCAAAAATGGGTAAATAGAGATGTGCGTTGAAGGAATTGCAGACTTCACGTAATAACAAGCACCATGTATGAAGCTACTTATGTATGGAAGAACACCCCTGAAGAAACACGTATAGAGCCGTCGGCCATTGTCAGGGTTAAATCCACTACCTCTCGAACGGGACTAGTTCAAACAAGGACAAAATGTGCTGGTGGCATGTACAGACTAAGCACCTCTTTTCGAGACACATACTTAATGGAGTATGACAAAGAGAGTTTCATTCCTATAAGAATCGTTCTGGTTTAATTATTAAAAAGTTGCCTAAAAGTAACCACAAAAATATTTGTAAAACAATAGAGAAATCTTGGAAACAAGAATTATTGTAATTCTATTCATCATGTTAGAAAACGAAGGGGCGAAGGTATTAAAGGTATAGGCCATCTATTACAAAA
Organism: Pyrocoelia pectoralis; assembly: GCA_036250285.1. NCBI lineage: Eukaryota > Metazoa > Arthropoda > Insecta > Coleoptera > Lampyridae > Pyrocoelia > Pyrocoelia pectoralis. The sequence goes on from CM070077.1 coordinate 33,974,811, forward strand.
CGTTGCAGTTCTCTAGAATATTTCCTAGCGATGTTGTTCAGAATCGCAGACAAACGGGCAGAAAAACAAGAAGACAGATGATTATGTTATGAGTATGGGTGCATTCCTTAACAAACTAACCAAAATTGCTGTTTTATTATATTAAACAATTTGTGTCTGACAATAGCTTTTGTCGTAAGTAGCAGACAATATTGGAATACATCACTGAAGGTAAATCTCGAATTCTAACTTTCAATGAGTAAAACGTGCAATAAGTCCAGAAGGTCTCCAAGGATTTTTGCACTTTGTATAGTCTATATAGTCGATCTTGATCGCCAATATACCTAACAGGCAATGACGCAAAATTGATTACGAATATTCTTTCAGAGCACCAGAACTTTGATTAGCAGCATTTAGCGGTGTAATTTCAGTGTTTTACAGGGGTGGGGGGGGGGGGGCAACTATAGCACAAAGGAAAAAAAATGGCCCGCCGCAGGCAACATTTTTTTTGAAAAAGGGGCGTGATTATCTGTTTTATAAGTATACCGCACTTTTTTTTGGTAGTCGTAATTCCAAGGGGGTCAACTGCCCTACCCTGCACCCTAAATGACGCCCCTAGCAGCATTGACGAAAATTTAGTGGTAATCACAAGGAACCATTTGGAAGAATAATGTATATTAAAGTACAATTGACGATTTCATTAAGTAAATACTGAAATTGTCCTCTGAACATTATGAAAGATTACTTCCAAAAAGCATGGTGGACTGTTGCAAGTTTAATAATGGTTAGGCACGTTATGGCTCGTTATGCGTTAAACCAATACAGTTATTCTAAAAGGGGAACCCACCTTATGAAGTACGTGGAATATTTTCAAAAACCACACTAGAACCACTATCTGTGCTAGAACTAACAGTTAAAGCTATGCGTTCAACTCTTGATGACCCGTATCACGAGAATAAACTCATCAAATTGTCATTAGGTCATTAGGCCAACACTTCCTACGATCAAAGAAAAATTTATTAAATTGCTGGTTTTTCAACAGACAGGTACAACTGTTAATCATGAAACCAAACATCCTTACGATTTCAACAAAGGATTTCAAAGGATAGAGTCTTGAATTACGATGACATTTGGGTGTCAGTTGCTCAGAAAATTAAATGAAAAATGTGAAAATCTGCTTTCCTTCGCATACCACGACATCATTTCAAACTCATTTCTGGTTGCTACGACACGTTATATTCCATACATTCTTGGAAAAGGACCTGTTCAAACATCCACTACGTCCACAGCTGTAAATAGAATAGTGTGGCAAATGTTGCTCCTTCTTTGCCCACATCGTTTGAGTACTCTAATTAACCTAAGGAAAATTTCCATGAGCGAAACTTTCCAAATGGCGGCTGCGTCTGTCGTCAAAAGCGTAGAAATGTCGGATATTTTTAATAAAACCTTAACAGCTTACTCCATCAACTGCGACACTTGCAATACCAATAACTCTAGTGAGTGTCATGATGATATTCTCAGTTAAATAAATGTAATGTCAGACCTTTTAATCCACAAAGAAACACATAACAATAAATTTCGAAACATCTGTACAAATTTCATAACACTTGAAAGAAATTTTGTTCCTTCTTTCACCACATCAATCCAGGATCCAGAATTAGCCTAAAACAAGCTTCAACAAACTGCGATCTTCCAAAGAAAAAATTTGCCAATAACCTTATAAAAAAGAATTGTAAAATGAGTTTTCGAAAGAAAAAGAATACGGAAAACTGCGTAAATCGAAACGGAAGTAAATATCTTCCATGGATTTTATAGACAATGGTGAACTGCATGATTAAGTAAGACCTCACGAGAATTATCATTTATGGAGTAAAGGTATTGGGAAATATTCTTACTTGCGGAGAGTGTGCGGCGGGCAAAATGGAGATCAAACGGATTTCTTGTTTCGTAAATGTAAAGTACAAACGGGTCTTTTTGAGCGGTCTCTCGTATTGCTTCAATACATTTCGAATATTCCACCGACTACATAATAATCTTTTATGTCGAAGGTAGTAAATTGCTTGATTGTTACCGTACCTGTTACCTCGAACTGTAATTGCGAAGAGGATGATGAAGTCACGTGTCGCACAAATTGCATCCTATCTGTGGAATCCTTACGATTATTATTGGCCGTACCTATCAATTCCCAAGGAAACCCGTAGGTTATTGCTATTCCTTATAAGACTTTCTCATATGTATTTATATATTATTTTTGGTATCGCGTGCAAGTTTATTAAATTTGAAACCTGAATGTTTTTGATTACGCAAGCACATCTATCCAACTTTCTACAATCAATAGACATACCTACTCCTGCTAATATTTATATTCTTCTTGGATTTTTGCGCAATATATTTCACTCTAATATAACTTTACATTACTCACACAAGACCATTTATCATTTTATATTACGTTGACTATCTCTGTTGTTTGATTGACTGTTAAAGTATTTTGTATTACGAATCTAAAGCAATTTGGGAACGTTTTCAGAAATATATAAATTCTTGTTAAAGATATTGTGGAGATACTCTCTGAAAAATATATCTATATATAAATTGTAATTTCCTTTATAAAGAGTGCAATTCCAAACTGTTCTCATTTTGAGCAGGAAATCAATTCGAAGTACCTATACCGGGTTGATACAGAACTTCGTAATGTTTTTGATTTCTACAAGAAAAGTGCCTTTGAAATAAATACTTCAGGAGTGTCATTCCATATGCGTCTTGAGGAAATCTATATAAATTACGGACTAGAGACGAGAGACTATTAAGTAGAAAACGAGAGAAGTTCTTTTATAAGAGTTTAACAGAGCGGTGAAGGCATCGGTGGCTATTAGAAACATTTATCTATTTCCGGAGGGAATTCTATCGGGGAAAGTGTCACAAGATAAATAATTGTTTTCTGTTTATATATCTTTAATATGGAACGCTTAAATCCTTTCCTTTACTGTAACCAATCAACCTACCATACAAAACTTGGAAAAGTTCAAAAGTTTTATATATGGTGGGCACCACACGCCACACGGGTGGCGAAAAGAGGTGCTCTTATCTGAAAATAAGAATATTAAGAGGAACAATTAACTAACTCAGTGGAAAATCTGGTACCCATCCACACAAGTTAGGGGAACATCTACTACAAATTGGTGCCAAAGTTGTAACTATTTGCTAAAATTTTCATCATCTTGTTGCCTTTTTATTAATCTCCGATTAAAAAGTGATCCGTAAAATTGACCTCTTACAATTCCAAACCATGAGCTTCCTTCACGAAAGGAGTTGAAAAAGGGCCAAAATGTTGAGAGTCAATTATTAAGTAATGCAGAAATATGTTATTCTTTAATTTATGCATTTTTTTTATAAAAAAAATATTTTTTGGATTTCATAAAAATGTTACAAACTTACGCATCAACCGACAATATTATATCAGTCGTGTGAAATTTGATTATTAATAACGCCCAATCACAAAGTAAGACGCCTGAAACGTATTTCAGCCTCTGATTACCACCTGGTTATTTGTAGTCCAACTGTTACACTAACTACACTTATTTCACCAATTTCAATGCAGAACACTGGTGTATTTTGAGGTTGAAAGGTATGTCCAATATTATCACATTTTACCTTCTGCCATAAAACTACCTTTATACAACAACCTGTTACGGCAAGAATTGGTCGCAACGAAATTTAAAAGGAGCGATGGCAGCAGCAGCTCAGTGCTAGTAGGCAGGTGGTCGTAGGTTAGCTACACTGAGCGAATAACATTAAAATTGGGGTAGAAAAATAGGTAAAGGTAAGTAAAGCCAAAGGGCGCCACGTAATTCTTCGAGAAAATAGGGCTGCTAATCCGAATTACGAAGGTGTTAACAAGTATAGTAGTAGCGATGTCAATGCTGAAAGAGAACGGGGTAGTTTGAGCAATAAATAGAAAAAGAAATAAGTTTGAAGTGGTTATAATTAATAAAAAGAATTCAAATAAAATATGTAACAAAATGGCAAGTACAATGATTTCAGTGACGTTAAATTAGCAAACAAAAATATTGGGGAAACGATCGAAAGTTTACAAGGCAGTAATTGCAATGATAAACCAAAATTTTACCTTACTTATCTTCACAGGATCCTTATGCATAAGTTTCCGTTGAGAAGTACCTTAAACAAAAGTAATAACAAACCTTTAATGCAATTGTGGTAAAACATGTTAAAAACTAAATAAACTGATACACGAACTAACGTCGTCAGATATGCATTTTGCCAATGAGGTTTTTTTTTGTGATAACTTGTTGAGATTTTTCATTCTACCGAGTTTGTTAATGTGTGGTTCACAAGGACCAGCGAACTTATTTCTTTTCTTAGCAGAAGATTACGTGTTCCATAGTTTCCGGTTTCTCTTGTTTGAAGGGTTCTTATGAGCACATCTTCATTAGTGATCGTGCATTTTCCTTTAAGGGATACTTCCGAAAGAGAACCGACAAACCTGCACGAGTAGTAACAAAATTAGGAAACGGAATTTTTTTGGAATATACTGTTTTGTCGCTTTTGAAAATAGCCGCTGTTAAGTTTTATACACTTCTCATTCAAATAATCAATGGTTTGGTTGTTTGGTGTACTAGGTGGGAGCTGACATTATCATGGTAGAGATCGATGACTTCTGCTCCTCATTTGGTAAAGCAGTGGTTGCGGCATGAACAGTGCAACTGAAGAAACGAGCGATCGTTTGCTTTCAAGTACTTCATGAACTTTTGTGGGATTCCATACATCTTGGAACACTCAATCGGTGGATTGTTGCTCAGTTTCCGGTTCATATGAGTATATTACGTTTCGTCATCTGTAACGATCTTAGAGACGGATTTTCAGTTGCTCAGATCTTCTACAATCGATGTTTTTTTGGAATCTCAACCTTCACTGGTAATTTGCATTTTCTCACAAAATTACTTTCTCCAAACGCTCACTGTAAACAAACTGCTTTGCCAATTTCTAAGCTGCGGTTAATTTAACAATAAAAAGTTACAATTTTACGAATATAGTGATGACAGATGGTTCGTTATAAGCTCAGCATTTCTGCTACTCTTCTACTATCCTCCCGAAGTGGTTTCCATGTTGCGGGTATCCTATAAAGATACCACCTATATCGTTGAAAGGTGTCAATGAAAGCATCAATGGTTTCATTTACTGTTAGATTCTTCGAGACTATAGGCACAGACGCAATGAATATGTGAAAGTGTTAAAAGAAGAAAAGAGAAGATACTATAAGGAGAAAATAGATGAATGTAGCGGTAACTCTACGAAAATGTGGAAAACCTAAGAAATGTTAATTCAGGGAGGATTTTTCAACTGAGGCAGCGGTTCGGTGGGTAATTTCGAACTAGACAGAGGAATGGGAGGGTGGGAAATGCACAGCTTCAGCCTTTCTTGATCCCAAAACGTACCTTTGAAACTGTTAATATTATAGAAATTTCCTGCAAAAAATGTTAAACAGTTTAAGGGGGTGGATCGTGAGTGGCTTGGGGGTAACCTTGCAAAAAAAGTCAAAGAGGCAAGTGATTTTCAAGCAGTGTTTGATTAAGCACGGGGAGTGTCCTTGGGCCTATATTGCTTCTGTTGTACATAAATATGTTACCAAAGACAATGCACTGTAAAATACGTTTTCTATGCTAGCATCTTAAACGGCTCTATTGATAACCAGAAATCGTTTATAATTTCCAGTTTTATTGCACCCGTGCAATAAAACTACCATAGAAACAACGACGTCATCTTTACCTGCTCCGACATATATACGGTATTTACACACGACATATAGCAACAACCGTATCCAACGAAACGATATCGTTGTTACATCAAACATTCATGCAAGTAGTCTGTTTAAAAATAAAATTTCAAATTTATGATGCTAGCATAAAAAAAATAACGTATACAACTTGTTATAATCTTGGTGTTAATTGCACTCGGGAAATTTAGCGTGACTCGTTCGCTGCGCTCGCTCGTACGTTAAACATACTCTCGTGCAATAAACACCAATATTATAAGCTTGTTGTATAATATACTACTATTTGCAATTGACGCTCTTATTTATTGTAATAATAAAGATATTAATGAAGCTGTGCGAACGTTGAATATTGATTTAGAAAATATATATGCATGGCTATGTAAAATGAAAGATATAAATGTAACGGTATGTTAATTGGAGATGTCTATATACTAATAACAATTGTGATATTGAAATTTTCCGTAGCTATAAGTATTCAGGATCATTTTGATTATGTTATTACCACATTCCATTTATTGTCCCACTCTATTTGTATTTAGGATTTAGGAAGAAATTAGATAGGTTACGAAGATTACAAAATAAGACCGATGTGCATAATGCTTGGCTATGATAAATGTACTAGAATTAGTTATAAGTTAAACGAGTTGAAGTGGTTAAATATCCAGTCCTTGTGCCGTCTACATGTCTTGTTATTTGTTCATAGGATTAGGAATAATAATGTTTAAGAAAGCCACGGAGGGTTTTATTATGAATTTCGTTTATATAGTTTTCCCTTCACAAATTATTAAAATCATCATAACAAAAGAAAGCTGGATAGTGTTTCGTTGCCCTAGATGGCGGTCGTTCTTTTTCATCTTACAATATCACCAATTTGCGCCATTAGATATTCATTACGCGTACCTCTGACTCTTATTGTGATTTGAGCAGGACCGAAAAACGTTTGAAAAAAGCTTCGAATGCGTGACATGTTTCCTTCAATTATGGCGACCCTTTTTTGTGATTGTATGTATGAAAATTACGAAAACTGTTGCGACGATTTTTTCCTCATTCAATGAGGAGCCATTAAGGAATAAATGGCCCACTACTCCAACTTGTCTTGATTAAGTCGTTTAGATTCAAGGATTCAGCGAACTAAGGAGCAAATAGGTGCAATAAGAGCGATGACCAGTAAAGTACCTGCGTGGAGCAACTACCTTCCGGTTTATTCCCATAAGTGAAGTTAAAATTAAAGATGGCGGAATAATGGGCAAGATTAACTGTAGTAGTTGAGAAGTTAGTAAACTCAAACATTAATGATTAAGGAAATTAAAATAGGACGAAAGCGAAAATAAACAATAACTTGTTATAATCTCAAAATAAATGACTGAACTTACTAAACAGCAGAGGCAACTAAACTTGGAAGATTCAGAAACAATAACTTTGTTAGAAAAATAAACGTTGACTCTGGTTTCGCAATCGTTTAATTAAAAAAACGTTTGAATATCTTTCACAGTAAGAGTAAATATTTTCCATGTCGTTCATTAAGTTTAAGTTTAATTCTCCTAATAATGTGGCCTAAGGAGTGTGAACAAATTAAAATAATCCTAGAAAATTATATATGCGCTCTGTGGGGTGTTAGTATAAAAGATTTGAGTGCATTAAAGTACATATTCAACGGTTTAAGTAAACAAAAACTAGTAGTTAAAGGATTTGAAATAGGTAAATTAGAGTAAATTAATATTAACTTTGTATTGTTCTTGAGGAGAGTGGATATGGCGATGGTGGTTTACATTAGTCTCTAGAGAGGGAATAATGTAACTTTTTCTGTGGCATCAATAAAGAAAGTACAGTTTTAGTAAAAAACCTGTACTTCAGGATGGTAAAGTAGAATTTATTCTACTTAAGTAGGTACTTATTAGGTAAGTTTCCTAAATTTTTCATAACGTCGCTGCCTTCTCTCTCTCACACAAACGTCTATATTTTTCTGGTTGAAGGTTTCACATAATTAATTAATGGTAACGATTAATGTATTTTAATGAATAACCCACAAACGACAACGTGACTACAGAACTATATTGGAAGGGCACTGTTTGATAACAAACATTGTGAATCATATTTGGTTTAACACAGAAATGTCATTTGAAGCGAAATGTGTCCGATCATGTGCAAATAACTTTTGTATTATAAGCAACTATTCGTGTCAGCAATCGATCTTTGAGGTCGTAATCGTAATGTATAGCTAATGGCGAATTAGAGAATACGTATATGAAACTGAAATTTCGTTGATTTTACTCAATCACAATAATTATAGTTACTAGGTTGGAAGAATTACTATGATGTACAGACGAGAATTACAAGTAAAAATTTACGTTTCGCTTATCACATTCCTAATTATACATCAAAATATTTTTCATATTTAACTATATTGTTAAATACCTACTAAAAATACTGATAAAATGTTAAAAACAATAACAGGCCTCATTTGATTTTCATCATATAGGTAGTTATTATAATCATTACTTTAAAACATTGGGCAATAAATTTACTGCTGGCGACTGGAACGCGAAACACCAGCATTGGCGCTTCCGAAAAACCCTAACGAAAGGTAGAGAACTACTTGCAGCAATTAAAGCAAAAATAATCTAGCTACTATATCTTCTGGTGACCCTACCTACTGCCCGACAGACAAGAGAAAAATTCCTGACTTGTTGGATTTCTGAATAGTAAAAGGCAAATGAAAGTACAATCTTGTTATAATCTCTCGTACGACCACTCAGCAATTATATCATTACAATACTCACACATCGTTACCTTAATACTTGTCTGTTAAATATCCACTTTTGGGTAAAATAGAGTTAAATACATCAAAATTTTCGTCGATTTTTTGCTTTGTTCAATATCCACAAATAAAATCATCTACAAAGTGTGCTTTTCATACTTTTTTTAAATATGTTGTTCAATATCCCTATAATATAACGACATTTCGGTGCTGTTTTGTTCAATGTCCGGATATTGAACACAATAACACGAAATATGGCTATATAGAATTTTACGTGTGTCAGATTTGTTCAATATCCTCCGAGCGTTGTGCGCTGCTTTGTTTAATATCCATTTAGACCAATAGTAAAGGAGGATTTTTATCACGTGATATAAACACATGCAATAACAGACACGCTTCTTCTACTGAAGTTTAGTGTTAGTTAATATCTCGAGCTGGTTAGTTCAAAGACAATTTTAATAAAAATGAGTCGGTCAAGTTCTCCAATTCCTGAAATGGATGAAGAAACACGAAAGTAAGTATTGTATAAAATAGAAAAAAACGGTATATATGGAACTGTAACGTTTTTAGAATCTTTGAAAGTATTGACGTTGGAGACGAACATGAAAGTGCTTTTACTAAAGAAAATGTACAAAAACTGCAGGAAACGATAAATTTTGATGAAGATTTTGTAATATTATCATGGACTATGCAATCCACAGTAACGAATGAAAATAGTGTACAAATTAAGGTAGTTGGAGTTGAATTCAACAGGGGTGACAATGGAGACGTTGTACAAATGGTTGATGATGTGGTAAATTTAAAAGAATCCAAAGATTCAAAAAGTATTGTAATCATTGAAAATATTAAAGTGAAAAGTCCATTAGGTGATGCAAGTAGCAATGTTTTTCATATCAAAAATACAATGGGCACAAATGGAATCAATGTGGAAAATGATGTTATCCAAGAAAGCTTCATTGAAGATGAAGTCAGGCAGTGTACTCCTAGCAGCAATGCAGAAAATTCCGATGATGACAGTAATCCTGGAGAAACTATTGTTGAACAAGAAGATTTAAACCAAGACCCTCGGTGCACCTCTAGAAAACGCAAAAGAAATGAGAAATGTTGGAAGAGGAACATACGAAACATAAAACGACAGAAGGGGGAAGAATACATAAGCACAAAAGGAAAGAAAATGTTAAAAAGAACTGTGAAGGGGGGTTGTTCACCACACTGCACGTTTTTATGCATGCAAAAATTTAGTCCTGAAGATAGAGAACTACTGCATAGACAATTTTGGACGTTAACCGACACAAAAAAGCTTCACTTCTTCAGTAAATATACAGAAAGGAAAAATACGTCTCGAAAACGTACTCTTAAAGAAGTTAGCAGAAAATCTTACACACATCAGTACTACTTTGAATTAGACGCTGGAAAAATCCGTGTATGTAAAATTTTTTTTTGGGAACTTTGGACATTAGCCAGCAGCGAATTTATTATTTTTTTAACAAAATTCAAAATAAAACTACCCAAGTACCGAGGTCACCTCTAAAAGGAAGGCATATAAAAACAAGCACCCCAAACGAACAAATTATTGAAGTTAAAAACCACATAATGTCGTTTCCTACCGTGGAATCGCACTATTGCAGGGCTGGTTCTAAAAAAAGTATTTGGACCCTTCACTTAATATCAGCCGAATGTACAATCTCTATAAATTGAAAGTTGATGAACCCCTGTCAGAATGTATGTACAGAAAAGTGTTCAACACTCAGTTTAATTTGGACTTCTACAAGCCGAAAAAGGATATATGTGACAAGTGTGAGGAGTTTAAAGCCGTAAAGCAACCCACTCCTGATCAAGTTGTTGAGCAAGAAGACCATCTAAAACGAAAATTGGAAGGAAAAAATGAGAGGATGAACGATAGAAAAAGCAACATTGTGAGAGACAATGAAGTAGTGGCTGTAGTAGTTTTTGATTTAGAAAACGTCTTTTCCCTGCCAAAATGTGAAATTTCAAACTTCTTTTATAAACAAAAACTAAGTGTGTACAACTTAACAGCCCACTGTAATATAAATAAGGTTGTATACATTTGTATCTGGAATGAAGCATTAAGTGGTAGATCTGGAAACGACATTGCCAGTGCTATAGTAAGAATCTTGAAGAAAATTCTAGTTGATCTTCCTCAGATAACAACACTCATCTTATGGTCAGACAGTTGCGTTCCGCAAAACAAGAATTCTGTAATGTCAACGGCGATTAAATATTTTTTAAACTCTGGCTTATCCAAAAACCTCTATTCAATTGAGCAGAAGTTTTCTGAACCGGGACACGGCAATCTACAAGAAGTGGATGCAGCACATTCGGTTATTGAAAGATACATTAGGAGATTGGAAATTTTTAGCCCAGTTGGGCTTATACGGTGTTTATGTAAAATACCTAAAAACAAGTTAGTCTTCCAAGTGCTCCAAATGCAGAAGAATGATTTTTTCAATTATCACATCGCTGCAGCATCTTTTGAAATTTATAGTACCGTATACAAAAGTAAAACATATTGTTTATAAAAAGGACGAAACTTGGAAATTGTCATATAGATTGTCCTTTTTAGATGATTTAAAGACGGTCAATTTACTAAAAGCAAGACATAAAAGCAATGCAGATTTACCGAAATTAAGTTTGTAAAAACCTGGACACTTAAAAGAGGACAAAACTAAACATCTGAAAGAGGCTATAAAGTATATGCAAGAGGAGCAAGACATTGCTTTTTATAAAGCAATATTAAAAATTTAAAAATCACGTTTTTTTTACTTTTTGTAGAGTTGATTAAAAATACTTTTCATTTTTCTTTTTTTTTTCTTTTATATAAATTATCCAGAAATAGTAATGTTAATTTCTTTTAAAATACAATTTTTATAAACAACTTACCAAACTAAAATTATTTATAATTACAACATTCTCCTAGTTTCCAAACTCAAACTATCTCCTAACGCAAAAACATAGTCAATTTCTATTGAACATAAAACAAAATAACCAAAAAGAATCATATTTATTCAAGAGTGTTCAATCTCCACATAAACTTGTTATCCAATATCCAAAAAAGAATTAAAAGCAGTTTGAGTTTTTGAACTTTGTTCAATATCCAAACTTAAAACGTGAATTACTTCGAAAATGATGAAGCAAAAACAACAAATTAGAATTAGTATGTGTTTGTTATTTTTACAAATTTAGACAAACAAAAAGTTATACTAAGATGTAACAATAAAGAGAATAGTCATTCACAACTTTGGAGCTCGTTTCCCCAAACCTACGGAAAGTGGACATTGAACAATCAAGTATTAAGGTAACGACATAACAGAAAAATCGAAACAACCAACGCTTTATGGTAGACGCACTAACTGGGAATCATTCAGACACAGTCTGGATGAGCAAATAAATCTGAATCTTCCCTTAAAGACACCTGCAGAACTTATAAATAAAGAGCAACCTGGTCGGCGACTCGAGATCACAGCAGTGCTACTGGTATAGATAAATCTCTGATATAATCATTAAAGAAAAAATACAAGAACCGAATAATAAATATCATTCATAACGCATTTAAAACGAAAAAGTACTGCTCAGCAGCGTTCTTAGACATCAGGCAGGCTTTTGATAAAGTCTGGCATGAAGATCTACAGTATCCAATTTAAAAAAATCTACGGCACACCTACAACATTGTCCTCCAATCCTACCTAACGGGAAGACACTTTTTTGTAAAGCAGCAAGATGAATCTACAGACCTACACCCGATTATTAAGTCAGGAGTATGTAACGCACGTTACAGTACCCCCTCCTGTTTTTGTTTTTGAGACAACTGCACAGTTGAATCGAAAACAATATACTTAGAGTTTAGGTTTATACATCATCCTACAACAAAATCAACATTATATACAAACACCCTCAGTGAAACTGAAAGTTTCCCAAATGAATACAAGGAAATTAAGGTAATATGTTTGGTCCATCCATTCTTGATCTCTTCAAAAACTTCTTGGTGTTTTTCGGTCCACACCCATGGTGCATTTTTCTTTAGTAAATCTGTAAATTTAGTTAAAATTTCGGAATAGTGATCTCTAAACTTCCTGTAGAAGTTACATACTCTTAAGAATGATTGCAGTTCTCGTTTCGTTTTAGGAGGGTCGCAACTTCTTATACTTCTGATTCTATCAGGGTCCATTTTTATACCCCCTCCAGTTTCAATGATGTGTCTCAGAAATTTCAATTGATTTTGTAAGAATTTCGACTTGTATATCTCCATGTTGTACAGTTTCAATTTTGAAAATAGTAAGTTAAGCTGAGTGTAATGCTCTTCAAGGGTTTGGGAAGCGATTAGTATGTCATCCACGCTGACTGTGGCAAACGATAGGACTTCTGGTCCAAGTACGTAGTGCAAGCATCGGTTAAACATGGCCACTGATACGTTAAGTCAAAATGGTAGCACTTTAAACTGATAGCTGCGTCCGTTTATTACAAACGCCGTGTACTTCCTTGAACTTTCATGTAAAGGTACATGCCCTGTACCCAGCTATCAAATCTATAATAGAGCTCAAATACTTTGGATTTCCGATTTTCTCCAAAATTTCTTCTAGATTGGGTGGAGCGTTTCTTTCTTCAATTATGATTCCATTTAGTCGACGGACCTTTACACTTACCTTTACCTTACCAACACACTTGCCTTTATCACCAATTTTATAAAATTGGTGATAAAGGCAAGTGTGTTGGTGAAGGGAACAGTAGAGTTGTAGAATTCGTCAAGGCGGTAGGTCCTGGTCAACTCGGGACCAAATTTTGAAATTATAAAGTGAATTTAGTGAACGATAGCGGCGTCGGTACAAAAAGGTACCAGTTACCATCAACTTTTTTTAATAACAATTTTCAATATTTTCAAAAATAAAGGTACTTTACTCTTGAGCAAAATACATATTTTTTGACAAACCGCGTACATTAATATCTGATGATTGTATTTTAGATTTTAGAACATGCAGAACTTTTTATAAAAAATAACTTTTTTTGTACATCATAGAAAATTGTAGAAATTAAATATTGGTATTTATAAATAACGAAGATTTTCATATTTAGCTGTGTTTGTAATTCTTTCAACCTAGTAACTATCATAATTATACAGCTACATTATCGTATTCATTAAAAGCAAACACAATTATGTTTACACCGTGTACGGTTGCCAGTGAAATTTTGTTGTCAAAATCGGTGTTTTACAAAAACAATATAAACAAATATCAGTAAACGCGTCGGTTAACCTACAGAAAGGGAAAGCTTACCTACTAAATTGAATTTTCGGAAATTATTCAACCCCAAATATAAATTTAAACAACTATTATAAGGTTAGACATTTCCATTACAGAACTATAACGTGTATTTAATAACACATAAATTTCATTTTCAAATTCCACAATTTCTCCTACAAGTTATATAACTAGTTACTTCACAACTTTTAAAACTTGAATGTGTAGAACTTTGAATGTTAACAATCTACGGCCTTTGTTCTTAAGTAGACGGTTACAGTAAAGAAACTCCTATCGGAATCTCTTGAATTTTGAAATAGTTTACGATATTTTCCCAATATAATAAACTGGAAACGTAAATAATTTACTTCTACCGACCGACGTGCATTAAATTTGACATTATGTGTTGGTAGATGTATAGCTGTAGAATGCTCATTAGCTTACTTCGAGTCATTTTGGCTTCCGCGCTTAATTATAACGGAGTAATGTCATGCTTCTATGCTCATACTGTCAATTATTAATGGGCGGAAATACATCATGGTGAATTGACAGTTATTTTTTTAATACACAAAAAATTCAACTTAAATCTCATTTTCGAAAGGACGAGAAACTTCTCCTTTTATAGAACGCTGCAAAAATCTTTTCTTTTTGTGTGTCGTAAAGGAAAGTGCAGTATACAAAGTGGGTGGTGGAATATTACAGTTCGCTTAAGCGTAAAATTGAGATTGAGACCTGAAAAGGTTAAGAAAGAGCTAAAATAGTTACGGCTTTGATCTTACCGTCCTCATACATTATTCATCTTCCTTTCGTGTAATTTAAAATAATATGGTATATGTATATGGCGCTTTCACTAAACCCATAAGGGTGTCGTCCATTTTTATGTAGGTACCTCATCTCCGCACATATGTTAACGAAAACGCACACAAAAGCTATTTATTTAAGTAAAATGAATGTTTGATCCCAGTATGGTTTTCGTAATTTAAAATAAACAATTCCGAATTAATTAAAATTCTTCTACAATATTAAAGGTTAAAATAATAATGTTTTATGGTGTCTTTTTTACAGGTATCTCATTTGATCAGTGGAAATAATAATGTGTAGGTACTATAGGTTGACAGATTTGTAGGTGGTGAAATATGAACTGTTACTACAGAAATAAATGTATTTTTTTCTTGAACTTTGTAGCAGCACCTACATGATCGGTTTTAACGAATTCATTTTTCACGTTTACAGCCGCGTGATATAACCTTATTCAGAGATTTGTAAGCGTCTGCCTTCATTTTTCTCTTTACAGTTTAGAATCTTGAGAAAATGTCAAAGGGAATGATACAATTATTTTTTCTACAGTTATCCTAGTGAAAAATGATATAGGATGAGGGTTTCCAGAAATACGTCCCTTACGGTTATTCAATCTCTGCATAAGGAAAGCTGCATCAAAATTTATTATAATTATTATCGTCTAATCATCCCCTTCCCTTCATAATACGAAATATTTGTTATTGGAGCATGAAGCTTGTTGCCTCAGGAGCCAATTGCGCCCTCATTATCTTCAAATCGTTACCCTCCTAGTTAAGAAGCCCAAATCAATGAAAATCGCAGGGCGGTAGGTCGTGACTGTAGGAAGTCGAGTCCAGTGAATTTCCTCCAGTTTGGCAAACATATTACGGAATTTGACAGTTCTCATAACTTATTCCGACCTGTTCTACAATTTCAGATACTCCCACCCGTCTATACTTTACGAGAATGTCTCGAACCGCATGATTTTTTTTTTGGTCTGTAATGCTGGTACGAGGATGCCGACTTTATTCCTGATGTCCCACTCCTTGCCATCCTTCCTTGAACTCTTCATGCCTGGCAAACACATCATGTTTGGTTCCCGAACTGTGCAGTGAATCTCCGTGATTTGAACATCTTTACAAAGATGTAATTATGCATTGCGTAAGGAGGGGTGCACTTTGTGCTCGGGAATCATGAGCGCCACTGACGCATTGGTTGGGAGTGAGGATCACCGAATCACCGAATTTTGCCTGATTGTCACTGTCAAGTGAGTCTGTTGCAGCTCGGTACGCGAAATGGTAAATTGTTTGAGGGGAGTTGTCCGTACAGAGAGTACACCAGCAAAATTCGAAATCGAGATGGACGCAAGGTACATAATTGTTGAGAATAAAAGAACCAGTGTAACTCTTTCAAAATTTTATTTTCGATTTATGTTCAAAGTAGTTGCCTTCTGTTATAATGCACTTAGTCATTCTTTCCTTCCACTGCTTAATTACTCGAAGCCAAGCAGTTTTAGGAATACTATAACAGTAGCATTGATCTTTTCGTCTGAAAAAATCATCTTCCTCGTAAGTTTTCTTTAGCCCCAAAAAAGCCAAAAGTTGCACATTTTCTGGTCCGTTTGATTACATTAATCTTGTTTGCAGCCAAATACTGCCGAGTCTTTGCACTATTGTGCCGTGATGCAGGATAATTCCCTTCTTGGGCACATTATTAAACACTTCCGGCAAACACTGTTCGATGTACCATTTACCTGTGACATTCCTCTACACCTCTAGTTTAATAGCGCTCACTAGACCGGTACGCAGCGTATACATAACTTTTTTCATTGCTCGCTGCTTTCTGATTATTGTTGGTGTGGCCTCGTCGTCATGGATCCATACGCGGCTCTTTCGGCGAGTTGACACGCCAAAAAATGGAAAATTCAGGGCAATCCTAAAAGCGTTGCACGTGACATATGTCATAAAAACAGTACCAATGTAATACTAATTTTTAGGATTGTCATTAAAGGTAATATTCAAGAGTAAAATAATTCTACAAGTTGGCAGCATCATAAATAAAGTTACAATGTTGCAACAAAGACATCTGTCATTTATTGTCTTCCATTTCGTATTTTATTCTATTTCGTTTTAATCCATATGACAACACTGTTGACATGTATATCATACTGGTGACGTGCAACGCTTTTTGGTTTGCTCGAACTTTATGTAAGTTTCATCGCCTGTTACAATTTACCACAAAATTTGGTGTCCACCATTCTTAAGCAATGTTAGAGTGATTTGGTTTTTGAAAATCTGTAAGATGATGAGGTACGAAACGACTTACGACTTTTTTCAGATGAATGTGATCGTGTATTATTGTTTTCGCAGATGAAGATTTAATCCCCAGTTGAATCTCTATTACGGCGTAACTAGTTCTGCTATCTCCTTCCATAATCTATTTCACAGCAGCAATATTCTCGTCTCTGTCACAGCGGTAATGGGAGGGCCTGCACCTTTCTGGTGATCAACTATAGTTCTTCCAAGTTTCATTGTACCTCTGTAAATTGTTACCAAACAAGTGACCTGATCGCCAAATGTTGATTGCAAAATTTCCTCACGGTCATACGCACTTAAACCTTTCTTGAAGTCAAAATAAATCATTATGCGAAAATGTTTTCGGGTTAACTCCACTTTTTCAGTACACTTGCGAAACTTAAACCCATCTTTTTCAAATGTTATTTAATTAAAAAATGAAGCTGCACATGTTAAGTAAAGACGTGCTGTTACTGAGGCTACATTTTTTGTTTCCCATTGCCTACCTAATTTCTTCATTCTCAGTAATAATGGCTTCTCCCTTGTGTATGATTTAATGGCAAGGAAAACTGAATCCTGTAACTGGACTTTTATGATTTTTCGGAGCAACTTTTCACAATTTTCGTATGGGTCTTTAGGGAGTCCACCCAAATTTAGAGATAATTTTTCCGCGAGCCGCCTTCCCAACACTTCTCGCATTTTGTGGACCTTAAACGTGAGTAGGTACATCATAATCGATGTTTCTCATAATGCGGCAAGTTGATAACATCAATTTGACGGATTACGACTTTACTTCATCAGATTGCAAATTCTACATAAAACATTCGACATGTATTTAAAGTAGTTGTGAGCACCGCGATCAAAGTACTTCGACGTTGGTGTTGGTCGCACAAACTGTAGACACTGGAGACAAGGTTAATATGAAAATTACAATGGTAGTCAAATCGTCTCAATTATAGATCAAAAAACTGGGAATCTCTTCCTCTGCTCTCTTCCTGCCTCTCGATTCAAATGGGACTTGCTTGTTGTTGAATTAAGTCAAGTATCTTCCGTATAAATGGACCGAGCTTGCCATTATGTCTGTTTCTTATACCTTCCTAACATATTACCACCCTAGGATTTTTAGTAATGAATAAAGCTTTCAACAGTACGTACAGATAATTAACGGAAATTGATGATTGAACAAATCTTCCAGTTCAACACATTTATGACAGGAATCCAAAAAGGTATAGTGCAAAAGGGTTATATGAAAACTAAAGATAGGAGGACAAGAGATCAAGTAGTTTAAATTTTTTTAGTATTGTGATTTATGTGCACGTGACGCTAACACCTGTAGTGTTATCTCTTGGCGTCAGCACTAAACATTTTACCAATACACATATTTAAAATAGTCAACGCACCATGGTACGTCCCCAAGGAGACAATACGACGCGACTTCGGAATACCTACATCCAAAAATATAGTGCGCGTTATAGTGATCGAATCAGAGCTCACCCCAACATCTTAGTGGAAGGATTAATAGATCAAGATTACGAAGTACAACCGTGCTTAAAAAGGTTCAAACCATCAGACCTTCTCCACCAGTTCGAACAATAGTGCTTGAAAGCTTCACCTAGGTCAATAAGTTCCTCAGTGTGTTTATGCTCAACTAAACTAAGTAATAAAGGAGTGTAATTAATGGACGCAGCTCCTAAATGACTCTCATATTCAACCAACTTCAAAAAGTTGGTTACTAAATTCGTCCGGATGTCTGTGTGTCTGTGTATCTGTGCGTTGGATTCTAAATCTCTGGTAAATTTTTTTATCGGATCACCCGTTCGCCGTCGGGACGCCATTGAAGTCAAAATATACACCCTTGAACATCTCGAGAACGACACATCCAATTAGAAAAAGGAAAAAACACGTTTCCTTTATTTTTTGAAACCTATTGAGTCATGATACGTAAACATCACCCTCACCTCCCTGTTGGGTGGAGCGGGGGTGAGTTTTGAAACTTAAATGGGAACACCTATTTTTTATTGCACTTTTGGATTCTCCATAAAAAACTATTCAAAAATTGCAAAAATAATTAATTGTAAATCACGAAACAATGTTGCAGGAAAAAAAGTAAAAAAGATCGTTTTTCTCACCCTTTTTTGGGGGTGGAAAGGGGGAGAAAAACGATCTTTTTTACTTTTTTTGTGATTTACAAATTGTCCGTCACCTTCTCATCTCCCTTAAGGGTGGAAAGAAAATCAATGGCTCATTTGTGCAGAATGCGGTGTGCTTGTGTCTGAGGGGGGGGGGGGGGCATATATTGTATACATGTAGTATGCCATAATTAGTTACAGATTCGAAGTTGGTTGAAATTAGAATTCTATGAGAATTCGCGTGTTTTGACACTTGTTTATATTTAATTCTATGTACCTATATTAAATCATCTACTGCAGAATGTCACATTTAGACAGATTGTAGTGTAGAAACATGAAACAAAGGGGAAAAATAAAAATTTTTAAAAATAAAACTAATACCTGGGAATCGATTTAACTCCATAAATACGAGGTGCTTTCGTAATACACATCTCAAATTGAAATCATTCCAATACAAACAGGCATACGTACCTACTTTTAAATTTCAAACTCATGAAGTAATCTTCGGGGTGTACGCTTCCTTTGAACTTTATGAAGCTCTTTGGTGAGCAAGTAGTTTGTAATCTACTTATCTGTAGTTATCTTTGCAATACTACGAGTTGGAGAGAACCTACATTAAGAATAAAATTTGACAAGGTTAGGGGACGATTATAATAATCCGTGTGGTTTACTAGCGTCAAATAAGACGTTTTGGTGGTAATATAATTTAGGAAGCGTCGTTAGACGTAATGCATACTTATCGTCAGTAACTGATTATGATCATAACAATATTATGTTAATGGAAACTAATTTGGCGTATTTGAAGTATTTGCACCAGTACGGTCAATCAGTAATTGTACCTTGAGATACTGATGGCATATCAGTCGAATAGACCAACTATTGATTCATAAAATAATTGCCCTTGTGTTTTTAATTAGTAAACAATATTTAATATTAGCGACTTTGAATTGGGAATGGAAAGAGCATTGAAACGAAATATACTAGCGCACAGAGGGATTATTGTTAAACTGCGCTATAATTACATTAGATCCTCCAAATTCTTTGTATAAGCCCAAGATGACTAAATGATGTGGTTGGGTACGTCCAGCTCTTATTTAATTTTATTGTTCATTTTACCAAAGTTACCTTCCTTCGCTGTGGTATAAATCTCTCGAGCGGTTTCAAGTACGTATTCACCCCCAGATATAAAGCTCTTAAGAACTGTATTTTTAATTAAAGGGAAAGACCTCTTCAAATTTCAGGTTGTTCTTGGTTACCGTGGAAAATTTCATTCGTTACCCGTTTACGTGTGGGAAAGTACGGAAATTTAAGGTTTTTAAGATAAAGTACTGGAGGGAATCACAGTCCTTAATTTCTCTTAAGCAGAGCTGCCTAAAATTGGATAACAATTTTAATTAAAATAATTCTTTAATTTCATTAACTTTAGGTACCTAGTCTAAAGTAATAAAAGCACGTGGGCGCAACGAAGCTTTGTTAAAAGCAAAGGTCGAAGTTAAGTTTACAAAAAGCTTTGTACTTTCCACAATGAAAACGACGTGTCAAGTAGTCTTGTCTATAAGCACCCCTTCGCTATTGATTACACTAAAGGAATTGGTAATCCGCCATGTTACAGTTCGCGCGATTATTTACAAGATAAATATAAAAATCGTGTCTTCCAATATGTGTCAATAAGATTTAAAATCTTTCCTTCGCGGCTTGGTCACGCTTTACTACTTTGTTATACCATAATCACTAAGATTTAATAAAATACGTTGCATAAATTTAAATCACGAAAAAGTAGGCCGACGCATTTATGTGACCTATACACAGGTTTTCCAATACCTCAATTACGTTAGCTGCTTTTATGTAAAAGGAACGAACAAGTGACATGTATAAGGGAAACCCACGCTATTCAGAATCATTCTGCGCTATTATAAATGGTCGGATAATTGGTCTGTGTGGGCGAATAAAATACTATTCGTTCAGATTAGACGGTAGGAAACCCCTACCCTTTAACTTAACGTTTATAATCGTCTTTATAATTTTAGGTGAACTTTTATAGAAATGGCGATATAGTATTTGCTGCATAATAAACGGAAATTAATAAATTAATAATGTAAATGATGCTGTTTAATTTAGTTTTTGCAAATGGAATGTTTTTTGTCAAATTAAAGTCTAATAGCGGTAAAAAGTTTCTAATGCAATATTTTGAGGGGGTTAGAAATAATAAAATTGTAACTCCAAATGTTCCAGTTAGGTCAAATTTTAGATTTTTGTATCGCTCAGTTTTGACTAATGCTCTGTTTACTCAGGATACAGAAATAAAAACGATTTGCATATGTATAACGTCTATAAATGTATGCAGCACATGGAGCAGAGATATAGGTTTGGAAGGAATGGGAAGGGTTAGAGAGAATACAGGAGAAAAACTGGAAATGGATAATGGGCTTAGACAGAGAGACGCCGGGATATATAGTGGAGGAAGAGTTGAAATTTGAAAAAATAAGGGTTCAGACAGGAAGGCGGGCAGTGAGGTATGAAGAAGGAATGGAATTAAGAGGAGATAACAAAATATTGCAAGAATGTTGGAGGGAAGTGAAGGAGAATAAGACGAAGTGGGGTCACGAAGAAAGGAAAAAGTACTGCGAGAGAGGGGGTATGGCGAGGGAGGGATGGGCATGAAAGCAAAAAAAATAGTAGCGAGGTTTAGGTGCGGAAATGAAGAGGGAGTGAATAGTAGAATGTGTAGACTGTGTGGGACAGCTTGGAACATATGATGAGGTAATGTGGGGAGTTGAGTGAGAAGGAAGGAGGTGGGATGAAGATATTGGGTGATGGAAGAGAAGGAGTGGTGTGGATGAAGGAAGTGTTGGAGAGAGGGAAGAAGTTAGCAAATATATTATGTATAATCTAATTCCTTGTTCAAGCTTTGTAAACACAAATAAATGCTTATTATTATTATAAATTTATAAAAAAAGATTTCCATGCAGAAGCATTGTCACATTGAATCAAATGGCATATTATTTTGAGAGTCAACTTTACTGTCATCAGTCAGAAAACGAAGGTTTTCCATTGCCTCAAGGGATTATTATTATTATTATTATTATTACAGGCCACTCAACCCTGAGAGGGTTATTATGGCCTCATTCATAAGGAATGTTTGCATACCCATACGATACTTTAACTATTATAAGTGGGGATAATAGTCCATAGTTCTTCCCTATCTCTACACACACAATACTTGATTGACCTTCACTTTTCATTAGAGGTTGCTATGTGTCTTGGCCGTCTACACAATTATTTTTCAGTCCCTTATTTCACAACACTTAGATATCCAGTTTCCTATTTTCATTGCCTGTAGATCTTCTATGTTGTCTTGCTATGTATTCTTCGGTCTCCCTGTGACTTTTTGTTGCTTTGTGTTATTTTTACTTTCCCGTGCATATAAGTACACATAGGGAAAGTAATGTAATCGAAAAAATTCCGGCAAATGATCACGAGGCTTTCCTTGTATTAACATTTCTTTCAAAAAATAAATATAGCACAATATTTGCTGAATTAAAAAAAAATACTCTTAAACTACATAAAAAACTGCAATTTTATCTTATAAAAATTTGAGTGCCGCCATTTTAGCTTATACCGAAAGTGACGTCATCAAAGGTAATATCCGCATTTGCGTCCTTGGTCCGAATGCAATCCATTGGCGAAAACCGCATTTCGATAACTTTAATAGCTTCTGAGTATCGAGCGTTGCAGTCCTTTTTTAACAATTATTTTTTTAACACTTTTTTCAAAAAAGAAGTATAGCACAATTGCTGAATTTTTTTTATAAGATACAGTTGCAGTTTTCTATGTAGTTTAAGAGTATTTTTTCTGAACTCAGCAATATTATATTGTGCTATATGTATTTTTTGAAAAAAGTGAAGTAAAAAAATCGAACCCGAGGTTTTGATGAATCTCGACGTTTTGAGCCCCTTTGATAAATGTTTGTCTGTGAGTGCGTTGGTACGTGGGTGGTAAGACAGCTTGGTTGCGTCCGTAATGGCTGTGGAGCCTAAACTACTGGGCCGATTTTGATGAAATTGAAAACTAAGGCCTATAAAAAAACTTCATTGGTGAAACAAGCTTCTTATCAATATCGCCCCAAAGGGGCCCAAACTAGGGGCGTTATTTTGGAAGCAAACATTCAAATTTTAAGCCAAACTAATTTCCCTTGGTGGAAAGTTAGTAGACATGGTAACAAGTCAATCGCCGTTTTTAGTTTGTTTCCAAATTTAAAATGGAAAAATAAATCGGAAAGTACTAATTTCTGGCCGATTTAAAAAAAAATTATTTAATTCGTCATTGTAGTAAATAGAGAAAGTTTTGCACCAGTTTACTGGTCATTTAATTTTGCTTGTTTTTGCATCCTCCCATCTTACGACGTGGCCAAACCAGTTCAGTCACAGCGCTTTTACAAACTTTTTCATATTCCCTCCTTGCATGGCCTCTACCAGTTTGAAGTTCATTCTTCTTCTATATTGTTCATCCTCAGTTTTTTTGGGTCCCATAATTCGTCTTATGATTCTTCTTTCGAAGCGTCTTAATTCCTATTCTTCTGTCTTTCTAAATGACCATGTCTGCATGGCGTAAGTTACTACAGGGCGTGTTACAGTTGTATAGGTTTTCATCTTGGTTTTTATACTCAACCGTTTATTATTGAACAGAAATTTGTGTTTATAGAAACATTTGCTCACCTTTTGAAATATTTCTTTAATTTGTCTGTTTTGTAATTTTGGGATTGCTATTCCTGAGCCTATAGGTAGTTGAATGTGTCAACTCCTTCAAGGATATGTTCACCTATTCGGAGATTTTTCGTTCGTTCTTGGTTTTTTGCTAAGTTTTAGGTAGGTATTTCGTTTTCCCTTCGTTAATGTGTAATCCATAATATTTTTCTTCCTTGTCTAAATGCTTTGTTGAGTAATCCTTTGAAACAATTTCTTCACCTTTTCTAACAATACTTCGTTTTCAAAAATTGGTTCCTCACTGCCTAATACATTATATTTCATGTTTTTTTTGTGATTGGAGACTTACTTTATATGATAGTGAGCTTTTTCCCACCCTCTCTTCTTCAGTCGTGTGGAATTTTGTGGTTTTCTATCGGTAAATTGTACGCTCGTCCCGTATTTCTTGCATTACCAATACCTTTATGTCAACGTTACTTACAACCACCTTTCTGGACAATCTTCTTTAAAATTGCTGACCTTTTTGCACAACTACACATTATAAAGTCAAAAATGGACTTAACATCTGATGCCTGGCACGATACTTTAATATAATATGTCCCGAGTACCTTCAAATTTAGTTTTCCTTTTTCACGTTACAAGAGAACCTTTTACTCGGTATCAATTAAAACAAAATTAATGTCTTTTCATCCGTCCTAGCAAACCAACATTTGCAAAAAAATGTACCAATCGGATGGTAATTAATTTGTCTGTCTCTCTAATAGTTTTCCAATTTAAATCTGAGAGTGGTGAGTTGTGACAAGCGAGCATTTGTCCTTGTATCGTGTAATATATTACCTACGTACAATGTTATACGAGTTCCTTGAATATAATTCTTTCACAGACATAAATTGTGTGAAATAAAGCGTAATCACATAAAAAGCCATCATGATCGTTTTACGTTTCTTTGTAAGTCGTATAAAAATGTTAATTAAATAATTTATCTTTCATTTCAGCCTAAATTTAGCTTTCAGTTTTCTACACGTTTGCAATATTTGGGGCTTTTGGGCGCGCAGCTTCCAAACGAAACGCTTAATCAAAAGGATGTTTACTTTTTTGCCACCCCAACCGCTTCTTTTATAGCAACAATGTTCCAACGTACTACGTCTGATGTAACATTGAAATCTACCATCTAAAACCACATTATGTAACATTTAGACTCAATTACTGGCTAAACTATTCAGTAACACAGTGAACAAAGTTATAGTACTACCTTTCTATAATCTAAGTAGTACAGTAATGACATTTATATAATAATATGAAAACCTTGATTGTACATAAATGTAGCGTGACTATTAAATACTCATTATTCATTAGATATACGCAATAACTTTGACCTGCCCCACCACCGGTTTCATGGCTCTTTGTTCATTTCTCAAATAGACAGAATTGTAATAGTTAATTGGTTCATTTTTATACCTACTTTAATATGATTTAACATAATTTTTTACTTTTCAATCACAATCACATTTTCCGAAGTCAAATAGTACTTTAAGAACGGACTGTTCGTACCCGCAAAGCATTGCAACACACAAAGGGCAGTGAAAAATTACATACTACCCTCTGTACAGTATTAAAACGTACAGGGGGTCTCTAGATGGAGTTAACTAAACCGGTAAAGTTTTTATTTTTTATGTTACGGACAGGGTTCATTCTTTATAAGTTCTAACTGGTGATTTCAAAAATCCTAAATTGCCGTACTGCCGTACACTTGCCGTCGATTTTATCGAAAATTGTTATAATTATGTATAGGTTCAGATAAAACATAATTAATTTAGTACATTTCGATTTAAAAATATTTGTTAATTACTTTAAAGATAATGTAACGATGCAATAATACAATTATTAGAAACTGTCACTCTGAGATAAAGTATAATGTATTTGTAATCGCATAACTACTGGACAAATATGACGATTTAATGATGCTCTATGGCATGGCTATGCAATTGAGTACAATTGCCCCGCTGAAAACTGCAATTTGTATAATAAATTAACGTATAGTATTGAAATTTTCTGGGTGTGCCATACAACTAACACCATTACAATATGCTTTGTCGTAACGTTACACTTTTGTAAATCATTTATCGCATGGATTCAGCACGAACGTTAAATGGAAAAAATAATATTCACTTCACCATAACTGAAATTGATTGAAAACATTTATTCGCCGACACAACGCATCCTGGGGCGTAAATTCAAAAAATATACACAGGCTCAAATTTCTTCCACAAACGCAATTATCCTGTTTGTTTCGGAAAGGCTAATGTAAACTATACGTAACGCTTTTAGGCATCGAGCACAAAATATGTTCAAAACTGTATCAAAAGCTTTTTAATAATTAGATGAATTAAATTTGGGCTGTAATAAGAGCTTACAATTTCGTATTTACTGATAAATTTGTAAATTGAACCCTTCACTATCTAAGCACAGAGGTTTTTCTACGAAGGGTCAACAACCAACGAGTGTCCATTCAAGTAGGAATTTAATAGATTTCATTTCACCTTTGTACATAACCACCCTGCATTTCGTAGAAAATTTACTGAAAATTCCCTTAGAGGCGGACCCGTTTCTATAAATATAAATATTTTCGGTTTAAAGCAAATAAACTCTATTATTAGTAGTTGTTTAAGGGGTTTTCCGTGAATATGCATTACATATGCCTGTTGTTTCGTGCAAAATACGTACAAAACTCGTCCCACGCACTGTGGCAGCAAACAAGTATGCTTATTAATTATTAATTACAAAGAACCTAGTTATTAATTAGAAGTATATCATCATTTCGTAGAAGCCACATTTTGCTATTGATAGAACTGGGTATGAAAAAAGGATCCTTTTGAAAGTGATGATTTTGCTTTATCTACACCACACCACACAAGAGAAAATCGCTACACTGTAAATAATTATTTACACATTGGCACGAGTATAATGTATCACACTTCGTTAAATAAACATTTAATGAGATGTATGTGCTTTTACTAGCAAGATATGTGGTAGATGTCTAATTATTTACCCTCTAATGAGTTTTATGACAAAAATGTTATTAAATCGTTTTGAGTTTGGCTTAATGCCAAGTTTTGGATTTCTTAATTGTGACTATTAAATTGTTTTATGACGTCTTTTGATATCTCCTATTTTGATGGGAAGACCGTACGTGCACTTGTAAGTTTAAAATTTCATTAGTAGGTATTTAATAAAATTGAACGTAAAGTTTCGTAATCGCATGTAGGGCGTCTCTGGTTTCGTTTTCCTTGCGGGTAGGCGTAGGTAAATGAATAGACGATGAGATCCTAAAACTTTCTGGAACTAAAATGCGATACTTAGGTATCAGCAATTTGATCCTATGTAGTACACACATAACTTATATGGTTAAGCGAGCATATTTTATCTTCTGGTACATACTTCTTATCGTAACTTTGAAGGATAATAATATCCTTCCAATGTAGACTGATTTCGTTTCAATACTTCAAACTATGACTCCATTTTTCATACTTCAAACATTATTATGATCCAAAATTACTTAATTTTTCTTCTAATAAAAGTTTTAAATTTCTTATTTTTGCCTAACCATCATGAACTAAATTTCGATCAAATATTTCCCTTTCTACAACATTTGGATTAGTAATTTAAAGAGCATAGCGAGAAATATTTCTATTACACTTGTGCTCGCTTAAATACATTTTACACGTTATTTCAAGCACTTATAGGCTCAAATTTCGAACCATCCTCCAGCTATCCTTTCAGAAAAGAGAGAGCTTTACACATTCTACAAAGGATTCTTTTTCATACAGTGCAGATTTGCTCTACTCTTGTACTGTTCTTAAGTGCGCAAGAAAAGAGAAACGATTTATTGTAAATTGATGTCCTTGGTGAAAAATGACCCCGCTACCAAACGTGAGGCATAACAGTAAAGCGATACTGTACAGGGTGTTTTATTGGGAGCTTTAGTTAGACGTTTATGGGAAAGTTGTATAGGTAGGTTTCTGAAAATGTGTACTTGGGGGTTACTCTGAAAGCCGAATCGATCTAAAATATTTTCAAAATGACAGCCCTTCCAGAAATGCCGGAAGTAGCTACCAACTTCGTTATTTTAAATAGCAACCCCTATTTTTTATTGCATTTTTGGATTCTACGTGAAATTTCATAACCTTTGATACCAATATGTCAATATCTACAAGTTAGGTTTTTAAGTTATTTTCATTTATTTAAAAAAATGGTGGATGCAGACGGTACTTTAAGAATTCATTACTTGAACAACCCACAGTGCAAAAAAACGTTTCTGAAATGTTTTAGAAACGTATCTCTGAAACATGAAACATCTCCGAAACAGCGACAGAAACGTATCATACACATAACATAGATGTTTAATGTCCGCCTTCAGAAACCTAGATTTGAAACAACACAGAAACGTTACATCGAAACATTTTATATATGTTTCAAGAAACATATCGGAGAGTAATTTATTGATATGTAGGAGAAATGTGTACTTATAAATGTTTCATACGTGAATATTTGAAATGTCTCATATATGTTTCATTTGAAACATACCTGAGTACTTATAAAAAAATTGAGATGTGGTAGAAACTATGGTACCGAGAGCCCCAACTGCTCTGAGGGGCTCTTTTCCCAGTGCGCAGGCCCTGCAGGGCCCCATGTACTCCGGTGGCTTGTTCTCCAGGGCCCCCAAAATTCTCTTAGTGTAGACTCGAAGGAGATCGGTGATGCTGAAAAATCGTTTTGCTTCAAGTGGGATTCGAACATCGGTCGCTTCTTTAGGAATTCAGAAAACAGCTACGCACTATCTGAGCTACCGACTCGCTGGCAAATAAGACATTTAGATGTGCAATATTACCCATCTACTTATGATGAATAAATCTATTTTTGGAAACGGAAATTTTTCTTTCCAATTAAACACTAAATTGTAATTTTGGATAAATATGTAAAACACTCACATTGAAACGTGTATTTTTAGTTTCTTACGATATGTTTCAAGTAATTAGGTTTCTAGTACAACGCTACTAAATACAAGTAACATTAACTTTGAAAGATGACTTCAAACGAAACATCACATTTTTAATGAAGTTTCTAAAATGTTATACGTTATCACTAAAGCTGGGATAGTTAGACAAAATGAAAGTTTAAGAAAGGCAGGCAAAAGGCATAAAAAATAATTTAAAAAAAGGATCTAAAAAGACAAAAAAGGAGAAAAATGGCACGGAAAAGCGAAAACTGTCGAGATAAAATCAACACATACATAATCAATTTAAGTATAGATAAACAAATATTTATTTGAAAAAGTAATTAATTACAGTTGATAGATGTTATCTGCTGGTATTCTTTTTCAATAAAGTTTTCTGGCTAATTAAAATACGCTTAACTCGGCATAATGACTAAGGGTGAAATTTCAACAAAGACTGTATGTAGGTGCAGCTTGCAGGTAGAAATAATACAATGGGAAATATTTCAAAGTAAGGAAAATGACACATCCGAGTTATTATTGTAAGAGGCTTAAATATTATAGACAAAGTTTGTATTCAGTTTGTATACCAAATTCCTTTTCCTTTCAAACAATTTGCTTTCTTAGAAATTACCCAGAAAAATATACCTATATAAAATCTAAAAATTAAAAAATACTTAGGTACTTACATTTCAAAAAACTAAAAAAAATTTACAGAAAAGGTACTAAATACTTACGCGAAAATATCAAAAAAAAAAGGTAAAAAACGCAATAAAACTAACAGAAACCAAAAAAGGCAGAATAATTTGCATTTTTGGAAAGTGCGTACTCTAAAACGGATTTTAAATAGGGTCTGCCTTATGTTTGTCCATTTATAAAAATAGGCATCCTAGCTTTAGTTATCACATTCCAAAAAATATATCACAGAGATATATTTTTGGATACATATCTAAAACGTTCACACCGAAACGTGTATGATGTGTTTCTTACGATATGTTTCAACTAATAAGGTTTCTGGTACAACACTACTAAACACAACTCCGTAACGTTAACTTTGAGATATGACTATTTTGTTTCAAACGAAACATCACATTTGTAACGTTTCTAAAATGTTATACGTTATCACATTCCAAAAAATACATCACAAAGATGCATTTTTGGATACATATCTAAAACGTTCGTGTTGTAATGTGTATGTTTTGTATTTTATGTAACATATCAATTGAAACGTTTATTAGACATTACCATTTATTCGCTTTCGACAGGAATGTACCAGTAATGTGTCTTAGATGTTTCTTAGGAATGTTTCATTTGTAACCCTTATGCAACATTTAGAAACGTTTCATGGATGTACTGTGTTCAGTGGGAAGCTGTAGCTATGGGAACCGAGTTTTCATTAGCGCTTAAAGGAAGAATGGGGCTTTCTTTTGGTGTACTTAAAAAAAAGTTACGTTGCGTACGACGTCACCTATGAGGCTCCAAACCATTTTTTTCGAATTTTTTGTAGTAGTCGACCATGACATGGACCATGGCAATCGAATTTTGAACAAATCAAGTGATATTAAACCGTCACCTGTAATGGGTTAACATAAGTTTTTCAATAATCGAAGAATAATTAAGATTTTTGGAATCTAATTGTTATTTATGGTGAAATGAACAGAATCGCCTCACATGCCTGTCATGCGTTCATTGAGAGATATCCAGAAAGACCGCGTCCTAGTGAACGTACCATCCCAACACTGGAATGAAATTGTTTGAATTTTGGAAGCTTTGTACCACCTTACCTACAGTAAGAGTTTTACGAATAGCTAATGTTAAGGAACCAGGAATATTTTTTGGGGAACATTACTTGGTCAGACGAGGCCAAATTTAGTAAAAATTTTATCGCCATAATTCGCATTGCTGGTGCCATTAAAATTCTTGATTGAATGGAGATGTACAATTTCAAGAGTGCTGGAGTTTTATTGTACTTTGTGCGTTTAAAAATAACAATATTTTGGGTTTCCCAATTTATTCAGAAAATTTGAATACAGAACGTTATTTGGAAATTTTACGCAATATTGTTGTTACTGCTACAGGAGAGCCGCCTCTGCAAGAATATGCTCAATCCTGAATCACAAGTCATACAATACTCCACACGAGAACATTTACGAAAAAGAGTTTGTGTTTGGAACATGAAGGCGCTCATTTTGAGCATGAAATGAAGAAGATAACGTTTTAAATTGATTTGAAACTAACAAGTGACGGATTGATTGGTTTAAAATTCGTTTGCCATAAGGTCATGGCCAACTACTAAAAAATCCGAAAAAAATAGTATCATTGCAATGAAATAAGAATAACTCAGAAACTATTAAAGATAGGGATAGGAACATGTAATACCAAAATATGCCCATTTTTATTCTCTATCATATGCAATAGTAAGAAAACGGTCATTTCATGTAAAAAAACTGAGTTTTCAGTCTTTGAATTTTCGTAAATTTGGAGCCTCATAGGTGACGTCGTACGCAACATAATTTTTTTTTTAAGTAAACCAAAGAAAGCCCTATTCTTCCTCTATGCGCTGGTGAAAACAAAAATGCAATAAAAAATAGGGATTGCTATTTAAAATAACGAAGTTGGTAGATACTTCCGGCATTTCCGGAAGTGCTGCCATTTTGAAAATATTTTACATCGATTCGGCTTTTTGAGTAACACCTAAGTACAAATTTTCAAAAATCTACGTATAAAACTTTCCCAGAAACGTCTAACTAAAGCTCCCAAAATACACCCTGTATAGTTCGGAATCTCAATATATTATTGATGGGTGCTTTTATTTTAATATAGTGATCAATTGACTATAAATAAATTCACTTGTATAAATTAAACTGTTCTGTTATACCTGTGTTTACAAGACTTTTTATCGCGTCTTTCCCTTAGGGTTTTATGGGTAGAATTTCCAAGTAGTACAGTCAATTTAAACACAAAAATATACAAACATTGCAAAAAATTCTATGTTAGGTTTGCTTTTTTCATGGTGTTAGGTTCGGTCCCAGTAGTAAATACTCAATTTTGCAACTTCGAAAAACTTGTGGAAACTGGGGGGGGCACCAAAAACCGCGATTTTTTCGGACTTTTTTCAGTTTTAGCCTCGTAGATCAAAAACTATGAGTTGTAGTACAAAGAATATGATTATCTTTTTTAAACTGGACTAAATTTTCTACCATTTGAGCCTAACCGGAAGTCTGTAAGTATAATAGTTTCCGAGATACAGCTCTTCAAAAATAGGCATTTTCCCTAAATCTGTTTTTAACGTATCATCCATGATTCGAGCCAGATATTGCCACAACGACGTGCCCTACGACCGTTGTCATGGAGGAAAAAATTGTAGGACATTTTATCACCTTTTATTTAAGCATAGATGCATTCCTGTAGGCCTAACAGTTCTCGAGAAAATGACGGAAAACCGGAAAACAGTGAAATCGCTACGACTCCACATATATGTAATAGCATTAATATGATTAGAAAACATTTTCTGATTATTCTTATTTAGCCTAGCGAACGAACGCTCAAAAAGGGCTTGTAGACAGACTTTTTGATCCTAAAGATTTTATTTCTGGGATGTGTTTGGTGATGATTATACGAAAAGTAGCGTAACAAAATGAGCGGATTTGTTTGGTTTTCCGTTTACATCTCTTGAACAGGCCATCGTAGTGGGAAATGGCCAATTATAAAAAAAAGCTGATTAAATTTTCTACAAGTTTGCTTCTATGCGTTTTTTCTCTATCTCTATCCGTTGAAGAGATATTCGCTGTCAAGGATTGACATTTTTTTTGAAAATCGCTTTTACACGACGTTTTTCGGCAAATATTGTGTCCTAGCTCCTAAAGTATTGGGTTTATAGCAAAAACTGCTGAAATAAAAGTTGTAGACCATAAAATTTCCTATAAAATACATATACCGTTTAATATTTTATCTCAAATAGATTAGATGTTATAGTTATTTAAAAAAAACGTTGAGTTCAAGATGGAATAGAGGGCACTAGAGAACAAGTAATTTTGTGGGAGGTTTGGAGCTAAATCTGATATGTGAGTATTAAATACAGATTACCTGCATCCTTAGCCAAACAATTTCAGTCTTATCCGCCACCATGTTTAATGGTCTCTAGTCTTTTCTAAATACATTTATGATAGGGTTAATGTTTGACGAAAAGAACAAAAGTATTTTCTCAAGGCAGCTTTTATTTTATAATTGGCCATTTCCCACTACGATCGCCTATTCAAGAGATACAAAGGGAAAACCAAACAAATCCGCAAATTTTGTTACGCTACGGAGTTAGCTCATACGGTAGGGCCGGGGACTTTTCGTATAATTATCACCAAACACCTCCAAACACATCTTAGAAATCAAATCATTAGGATCAAAAAGTCTGTCTACAAGCCCTTTTTGAGCGTTCGTTCGCTAGGCTAAATAAGAATAATCAGAAAATGTCTTTTAATCATACTAATGCTATTACATATATGTGGAGGATTTCACTGTTTTCCGGTTTTCCGTCTTTTTCTCGAGAACTGTTAGGCCCACAGGAATGCATCTATGCTTAAATAAAAGGTGATCAAATGTCTTACAATTTTTTTCTCCGTGACAAGATTCGTAGGGCACGTCGTTATGGCAATATCTGGCTCGAAACATGGATGATACGTTGAAAAAAGATTTTGGGAAAAATTGCCTATTTTTGAAGAGCTGTATCTCGGAAACTATTGTACTTACAGACTTCCGGTTAGGCTCAAATTGTAGCAAATTTAGTCTAGTTTAAAGAAGATAATCGTATTCTTTGCACTATAACTCGTAGTTTTTGAGCTACGAGGCGAAAACTGAAAAAAGTCCGAAAAAATCGCGGTTTTTGGCGCCCCCCCCAGTTTCCACAAGTTTTTCGAAGTTGCAAAATTGAGTATTTACTACTGGGACTGAACCTAACAACATAAAAAAGTCAAACCTAAAATAGGATTTTTTGCAATGTTCATGTTTAAAATGACTGGACTAAAGATTTAGTCAAGTAATTGAAAATCAAAATAGGGTAACATATAGGTACACAAATATAGAGTTAACAATGACTTAAAGCTATCTAATCTATTGCGTGAATTTTCACAAATCACTCCATGTGAAAGCTTCTTTCTTCAGAGCCCCTAAATAAGAACATAGTATAAAAATTCCTCGTACCGGTACAATATCCTTCACAGGTTTAACCATCCATAAGTAGCCATTTCCTACCTTTGTGTATGCCCCGCATTAGCAGATGACGTGGTGTGGCGTTTCATCTTCCTCACCACAACCCCTGCATAAGGGGATATTAGTCAGTCCCAGTTTGTATAGGTGTTTATTTATTTATTTAACTAATCTCCGTTTGGGTTTCCCAGACAGATCTTGGAATAGTTTTCTTCTGGAATGTTCGGAAAATGTTGAATGTTGTATAGGTCGTACAGCTGTTTATTTTTAAGACAGTTGCCTAGCGTCCAACTTAATTTTTGATGGATGCTGCTATTATTCGTCTGAGTTTTCCAGAAAGAACTTGGAAATGGTTTTCTTCTGCAATGTTTGGCCTGTTTCTCCAATTTTCTTTGTGAGTTTTGCTTGAGTCTCCTATTTGGCTTTGTTATACAGGCCATTTATTTCTGCTCTTAACTAGTTATTTAGGTACTTGTGTGCTACTTGGTTGCCTACGACTTCCGCATGTCCAGGTGACCAGACTAGTGTGATTGTGATATACCTGCCTAGTGTGTTAAACATTCACGTATATTCAAGAACTTGTTCTAAATTTGTCATATACTATAAAGATTTCCCTTTTAGCATGGTTCTCTTTTAATTACTATGCAGCCGCTCTTAGGATCGCATATACCTCAGCTTGATACACGGCCGCTTTTTGTTCTAGCGTTACAGAGATACTGCAGCCTCGTCCATTACTCTTACTCTTACTGGTGTTAGTCTGTAATATATGATTGTATTCAGTTTTACATTACTGAAGTTATTATGCCAGTCATACCGTCGTATCGAAAGAAACTGTTTTGGTTATCATCTCAGTTACCATGCTGAGTTTTTTATCTGGTGATATTTTGTCTATGATCAGTGTATGAAAAAATTACTTTCAGCCTGCGTGCCCCTCTGAGCGCCTTTGCTCTAATTATTAGGTTTTGAGGCGGTAGATTCAAGAGAATCTCTATAACTTCTGTAGGGGTGGTCATCATCGCCCCTATAATATCAAGGCAGGCCCTGAGCTGTACCTTCTAAGTATAGGTCTGTTCTTTTAGGCAAAGGTCTTGTGACACCACACCCGTGACGCGTACTAATGTCTGGTTTAATCATCAGCGGGTAATTCATGTAGCTAGGCCCCCTTTGCTCCTGAACGCTACAACCCCATAAGAAAAGGAGTAAATTCTGGTTTATACTTGGCCAGAAACATAATTAATATGACATACGTCTCTAATTGGTGATAATTTATCTATGGATTGACGATGTTCACGAGTTTCTGCATCGTTAAATTGTAAATATCTTCACATGAATCTGAATTTTGAAAGTGGCATCAACACCTGTTCTATCCACTTTCTACAAAGCTTTTGTAGGCCAATCAAATATAGTCATTGCTTGTAATTCTATATTTTCGGTAGTCTTAGTCCTGCTCACGTGCATATCTCTCTTAGATACATCCATCTTGGTCTGTACTTTGAAAAACGATGGTTAATTGGTTAGCAATTCATTCATCACAAATATAATATAGCCAAATATTTATCTTCGTTTTCAACAACTTTACAACTATTTTCGCCTAATATATTTAGGTGGAGCACTTGATTCCATTTAGTAATATTATCTTATTCTAGCTCAGTGTAGTTTGGATTTTAAGATATCTTGCTCTTTGCGTAGCCAGATTTATTCAATAACAAAGGATTGGCATTCTCATTACGCATTTCTTCTGAAATAAAATTTCCAAATGTTCTTGCTTTAGACCAAATGACAACATGTTTAATTTATTTAAATGACAAATAAAAACTCACTATGAAAAAAACAAGTAATATCTTTGTAGAAAGGTATACAAGGGTCACGATTTAACTAATAATACACGAAACAAAGTACCTACTTAATAGTGCGAAAAAAACTTGTTTGCCATTCCTAAGGAATTTTGAGGGCAAAGTGCCAAACTTTTCAATCGAATTGAGCAATGAAATGAAAGTGTTCTAAAGACAAAGTAGGCCAAGATTACCTACGTGTATAACACAGGCACTTAAACAAATCAAAACATACCTTTCTTAGCGATACCGCTTTAATTGGAATGTTAAACCAAAAACCACAATGATTGCTAGAATCACATTTTAAAACCGGCTGCCCAAGTGGTTCAATGTATTATAGATATGCATTATGCATGATAACCATTTCCTTACTTTGTGACCTTGATTAGTTTATACATTAATAAAGGCGATACCCATCTCCAACCTTTTCGACTGTATCTCCATATATCGTACTGTGATCCCGTCTGATCGGTAATCACCTTCCTTTCCGGTTTACATAGTACTGCGAATGCACCAATCTACAGTATTATCCAGACCTCATTGGTGTGCTGGTATTCCCATCCCTTTAAGATGTGGGTGATAAAAAATGAAAATATTCAAACCATTCCATTTGCATCTCAAAATTAGGTTTTTTAAGTAAGAATTATTAATAATATTCGTTTTTTGTTGTTTTAGGCCGTTTTCGAGCGACTTGTGGACATCATATGCGATAAAATGTCAGATAGTTTAGATGCTGATCCAACATTAGGAAGTGCAGGAATAATGCCAACTCGTTTAACTAATGCACCGCAGGGTGCACAGGCTGCCAATTGTAACTGCTAATAACCCCATAAAACAATTTACAATCCTACCATGATCTACAATATTCTGGAATCATTCATACTTTTACTACCTGTTGATATTGACCACGCTTAATATAACTGGTAAAACTTCATTGTGTAAAAAAAATGTAATAACAAAATGCTTTCTTTGGTATACAACTTAGACTGATATTGTAAAATGCGCGCTCATGCGCAGAAGCTTTACTGTTTTCTCGTTTTAAGAATGACGATTGTTGTAATTTATGTTATATAGATGTATGTAAATTTTTGTAGACTAAATCAATTGTTTACAATTTCAGTCACATAAATACGGCATTTTGCTTACCCTTAAATGTTTTAGATTACAATAATATCTACTAATTGGTTGCACAAGTTAGTAACTTTTGGAAGAATTTGTGAACTGAGTGAGGGTGGCTGAAAATTACGTATATTAAAGCTGATCTTATTTCTTCGACATTTCTTCCTTTATTATAGAGAAAATTCGTGGGGGGTGCGAACCCATTCCAAAGCCCCGCCCCCAGAAATCCAAAGCCCCCTACCAGTTACAACTTCAATTTAACTTATAAAAACTCGCCACTCAGCTCAATACGTGATGACTACCTACCTGTAAGAAATTCATCTTCATTAAGATATTTTCGTGTGATTTTTACCATATCTGGCCTATGTTACTGATGATGTATCATGTTATGGGTTTTAGAATGTACTTTAGGATAATGGAAATAATCTAGATACATGCTTTATTACCATTAATACACGTCAACGTTTACTATGTTATAATATTATAATATAAATCTGACATTATATTAAGGATTAAGAAGAAAAAAAAAAGTTACATATGTGTGAATTTGTAAATATAGGCATTGTATGTATAGGCAGTTAAGTTTAGAAAATTCTGTTTATTTTTATTACGTTGTAAAAATCCCTGTTAATAGCCGCTTAGTAGTTATATAAGTCTGGTATTCAACATTGTATATTTATATGTGAAAAATTACCAAAACCAGTTTATAAAAAACAGCGCAAATGTAGTCATTCATGCATTTTTGTCTAAAGCGTCCCCTCTTATGAGAAAAGGGGAAAAGCATTCAACAATCTCCATTATTTATTGACAGGTTCTATACAATTCTTGGACTATAACTAGATCTAGCCTAATGTATTTAATGTTCTTAAGTCAGCTGGGGTATTGTCAATTAACTTTACTTAGAGCAGTAGAATGTAAAAAACTGTGTTTGTTTAGCAATTTTAATTATAACGAAGCAAAAGATCCCATCATTATAACTTCTCCATTTTTTAATATCCAGCTGAAGATCTGTTAACAACACAAATCTGTGCCTCAAGTAAATAAATTACCTTGGAGTGACCATGGATTTGATTAGTAGGCCAGAAATTTACCTACTACTAAAATGGATGATCGCACACTTACATCCTTCTTAAAGGTAGACGTTAAATGTTTTTGTCGTTGAGAAATTCGATTATGATGTTAATTATCTTTAGAAAAAGCTGTGTGCTGTTTTCAAAAAAAAAAAAAGGTAAAACGTATGTTATGTTAATAAATGGAATGTACAATACTAAATATTATTTTGTGAATTAGTGTACTAAAATAAATAGCGTAATGTCAAAAGGTACGATATGGTTTTAATTTTTCACTGTTGTCATTATTTGGGGTCCTTCGCATTCTGTAAGTGTGATATAAAAACCACTTTTAATTTCTGTTGAATGCGTTGCACACATGTGATTTTCTCTTGTCCTAAAATTATGGTAATTATTAGTATTGTTGTTATTATTAGGTACATTCTATTACTTAGGATTTCTTATCGAAACTTGTTGTATACTGAGCTTATTAACGTTGATTGATGTCTTACAAAACAGGCATATGGCGTTGGGGTTGTGAACCCATTTGAGACGCACCTCCACAATACGGGATAGTAATGGTGGTTTGGCATAGTAGATCATAGCATAAGGTGATACAGCCTTAAAACTTACTGGGGAACTAAAAGCATTCATTGGAACATAACTCAAAAATCAGTATCAGTACACCTACCCACAATTGCTAGCGTAACCCGTTGTCAAAATACCATTGTCGCCAATCATGATCATTTCGAGATTACCATTATGATGTGACGTACCCGTTTCGTCTTCAAAAAATATTTGCACTCTGTACGAAAACACTATAACAGAATATAGCGTTAATTGCTGGTTGCTTAAAAATGAAAACTGTATCGATGTTTTACAGTTTCAAGAGCCTCAGATCATTTGTGCAGAAGATGTAAGCAAAGGAAGAAGACGAGTATAATGTTGTCCTAAGCGGCAGTACTTTGTAGGAAAAGCAAAGGTGCTGTCACTCTAGCTTTTATTTTGGAATTACGGACTTTTTTTTGTTTTTTACAAATGTCTATATCTCCATTATTTGTAGTCGAATTTCAAAAAATCATAGTTTTTTGGAATCAACAGTTTAATATCTACAACGTTTGTTCAAAAGTTTTTTACAAAAAATTGGCAACAGCAAAATGGCGGTCATTTTAAATTTTGCAAATTGAATAGCACAAAATCTACTTCTTAAATTTTGGAAAAATTTCGTCAATAAATTGTTTAAGAAATTTTCTACAAATTTTGTCTTAATCAAATTCAAACTAAAGTGGGTTATGGCACTGCCTTAGTAAGTTTATACCACAATAATTTTCGCTTTAGTTAGACATTGTATTTCAATTTTACTAATGATTACTTTAAAAATCGTTCAAAATGGTCACCGTGGCTTTGCACACATCCTCTAAATCGCTTTAACGTTTTTTCACGAACAACCTTTTGAAGAATTTCGGGTTTATCCCTTTTTCCTCCAGCGTCATGTAATTACTCTTGTTACAAAATCTTCTTTCATTTCCACTTCGGTCTTACAAGGACTTCATTTTTCCCCAGAAGAAGAAGTCAAGTGGATTCAAGCCATGTGACCGCGCGGGTCAGCTAGTAGGGCCTCCTCATTCTATCCATATATTGTGAAATCTTCTATTTTAGATTGTCCTAACAACCCTTGGAGAACCACATCCTTTGCCTAGTTAGTATCTTGTAAAAAAAGAAATCCACCAGATTGTGTTTAAAAAGTTTATGTATCCGTTGCCAGTGAGTCGATTGGGCAACAAATAAGGACCAACGAGATGACTTCCTATTATCCCTGCCCACACATTTATTTGAAAATCGCCCCTGATGTCCTCGATTGAAAACACGGTGGGGATTTTCAGCCTCCCAAATGTGACTGTTTCTTGAGTTAAAAATCCCATCACAGCCAAACGTTTCCCCATCCGAGTAGCGGATGTAATCCAAAAATACTGAATACAACTGCGATTGTCAAACAACTAAAAACAATGATAGTAAGAAACGTTTCAATTATTTCTGGTTGTTTAATTTGTAAAAATATTACATTGATATCGCATAAGCCATAAATGCATGAATGTGTTTTCTAAAATAACTTCTTTAGGATGAAAATTACAGCAAAATGATTAAGATAACATTTGTGGAGTAGATTTTATCCTATTCCATTTCCAAAAAGTTTTGACAAACGTTGTAGATATTAAACTGTTGATTCCGAAAAACTTTGATTTTTTGAAATCCGACGACAAATAATGGCGATAAGTATAGAGATTTGTAAAAAAACAAAAAAAGGTCCATAATTCGAAAACAAAAGTCAAAATGAAACAAA
The DNA here is from genome assembly GCA_036250285.1 of Pyrocoelia pectoralis. Lineage (NCBI taxonomy): Eukaryota > Metazoa > Arthropoda > Insecta > Coleoptera > Lampyridae > Pyrocoelia > Pyrocoelia pectoralis. Next base: position 34,015,027 of record CM070077.1, read on the forward strand.
TTAGATACTTTAAAAAAAGTGTTTGTTTTGACGAGTGCCATGAGTAGGAAGCACTAAAGTTGTTGAGGACGGCTGTTGAACTAATTAATAGTAGGCGTGCTTATAAACTATAAATTGTAATGATCGTGTGTGCTAGTCTGGCGCCTCTGGCGGTATAAAATGCGTCAATAACCGTAATTCATTAATGAGAAAGAAAATAAATAAAGCAATAATAACAAATAAGATGGTCAATAGATTTCCATTTTGATTTGCTGGATATAGTAGCGATTGATAACAAAAAAAGGAGTCGGTGAACATTAGTATAGAAGCAGAAGACGCGAACAAAGTAATAAAAGGAATTGATACACAAGATCTTCAAAAAGAAGAACGAGCTCTACAGAAATACTATAGAAATACGAATTATGGAAGGACAGAGTGGCAATTTATCAAATCGGAACACTACCTGCCGATACCGAAATTAGACCTCGGCACATTAACACGATATAGCAAGGAAACGCAAGGAGTTGAATATACTCATACATATGACATTCAATAGCATTTAAGTGAAAAAGTTGATGCAGAAAATGTGTATAGCAACCTTTTCATTTTTTTGACGAAACATTTTAAAAGTCACTTCACTAACACAACGCGATACACAAATCTTATAAAGTTGGAATTTTAATAGTGGCAACACTGTTGCAGTCACCGTGAGAAGAAACAAAATAAATCCGGAGTAGTTGTACACCTGCATCACTTCGACGAGACATACAGAGCCTCGATTTAGTTGGCTTTTTCAGGATATTTTTGAAGCAGGAATAACGTTGAAAGAGAAGCATACCTTCTGCAAGACACGCCATTATTTTACAGGACAAGGTTTGGTCGCTAATTTGTTCAACCGATGGGATTGAGAAGTGCTGTACCCATCGACCATACTTCCCCTATTGTGATTTCGGCTTCCTAAATTGAAGGAATCACTTCGTGGCATTGGTCTCAGAACTGTTCCAGAGATTGTTCAGGCAGTAGACCGCTCAATTTGAATGATAAACATAACAGGTGCTCCTAAGGGTTATACTACGACATCTAGTTGGCCAAAAAGGGCTGGTGACTATAGCGAGGATCTCATCTCATGAGATGCCCGTCCCTTAAGATTTTACAGAAATCTGATGATACCTAGACTTAGATGCATGCAAGTCGCGCAGTATTGAATAAAAATACCTATTATAAGTATTTCCACCAACTTTCGAGCACGGCCATTTTTGGAAATGAGTAGAAATCCAAATTGGTGTACGTGAAGTTGATCGTAAAAAATTGCTAAATTTCAGAAGATCAGTCAAATGTGACAACATCCATATAAGGAGACTCGATTGACGAAAGGACATTAAGGGCTGGATTCTGTTGCTTTATGACATCGCCTAACATGATTTTATAAAACGAAACTTGATAGAACTAGATATTGGAACATAGATAAAGTACTCACAACATTTTCTAAACAACTACGTTTAAGAACAATAAGCACCCCCACATAGTAACTCAGTTCCTCTCTGAAACCTGTTATTATTGCTATTTTATGCCGATATGTTAATATTGCTTGTGAATGGTAAGGTGAAACGATTTATTGCTTATAGAACAGCAGACGGTTGAGCAACATTGATCAAAATACTTGAAATGGAGGTTTCCAATATGATGGTACAGAACTTGAACAAAAATAAGGAACGATTGTACTGCGTACTGTAATATGGAAATTATAGATAGATCTCGGACGTTGGTACACAGAAAAAGGATCAGAGGATTAGACTAGAGTAGTATACTCGCGCAAGTACACCCTCGCTACACACAGTTCCATTCGTTTTTTCCACTGGTCAAACCAATGCGGAAGTTTTCTTTTGTAAGAGCATTTAGGAGCTCCACCGATTCTCGCTTCACCTCTTCCATCGACTCGAACTGGGTTCCTTTTCAGGCAGAATTGGTTTTCAAAAAACAAGAAACGGCGCAAGTACGGCACGTGTTCAAGCACTGGAGTGCCTCCAGCGGCTAAATAACGCTTCACAGACAGCGCGTTATGGGCAGGTGCGTTGTCTTGGTACAAGATTCACGATTTGTTTTTCCACCGCTCCGGCCTTTTCTTATTAACTCGCTCTCGCAGTGTTGCTATAGTAAGTTTGGTTTACAGTTTCACTATCTAGAAACCATTCAGTCATAACGATGCCGTTGATGTCGAAAAAAACGATTAGCATGGCCTTAAATTTTGATTTGGACATCCTTGCTTTTTTCATTCTTGACGATGCAGGAGTTTTCCAGTGCGTGGTTTGCCGCTTAGTTTCAACATTGTATTAGAATATCCAGGTTTCATCGCAAGTGTTGATGTTTTCTAACCTCTCAAGAAAATCTGATTAGATCTGTTGATGGACGAGCTTTTGGTCGGTGGTCAAATTTTTTTGGACCAAATTCGCACAGACTTTTTCATGTTCAATTCGTCATGTAAAATTTTTCTGGTCGTTTCTTTATCGGGGTTTACAGTCTCAGGAATTCCGCGCACAATTTCATTGATTTTGGTCGCTCTTTTGCGGAGTTAAAACAGGCGCAGGTCTACCTGGAGGTTGGTCATCTTCGGTGCTCTCTCAGCCTTCAGAAAACCTTTGATGCCATTCGAAAACACGTGCACGTGATGAAGAATTCTTACCACAGGTCTCTTTCAACAATTTATAGCACTCAGTCGGAGTTTTTTTTATTTAACGCGAAACTTCACATTGATCCGTTGCTCGTGTTTTTCGTCACACATTCGTCACACGTTTCTCCTCCTACCCCTCTAGGACGCCTTCTACGCGCGCAGTCCCGTTAATTAAAAGCCAAACCTCGTATAGACTAATTTAGCATAATCATAATCAATGATCAGACAATGGGGATGTTTGTATACGAAAATAATTTGATGACACTACAGCTACTTCTTACAATAAATAATTAAGGGACAAGAAAGACAGTAACCCAACAATACTCGCCTAAACCTCTGTCTATAATACTCATAACGTGAATAACTTAAAGGATATTGGCAAGAACGTCAGTTTCAATATTTTGGATATATTACATAGGTAGTAACTCTGTCGCATGGTGCCCCAATAACTAATTTCCCTAAAGCTTAAAAGTACAGTGTTGCTATGTAGGTACACAAATAGCAAAACCAAGCGTTAAGCCAAATGAGAAACTTCGTTGGCTGGTTATAGCGCCAATGGGTATAGATTTTCATATGATCAAATGAAAGGAACGAGAAGTGACGCAAAGCAGTGCTCGTGCCCTTAACGACTTGACATTCTTAATTTAAGTAGGTATCGTATATGATGAGTCGTACACAAAGTTAGATAACCATAAGAATTGGTATACGCACTGCAATATGGGGATGATCCGGAAGTATGCAGATAGTATGTGAAAGATCTTTTATCTGTTCCAAATTCATCTGGGCCAAATTTTGCACAATTTCCAAGCTCAGGTTGGCATTCTGTACATTTACCCTAAAATAATACATTTTTCTTAAACGGATCTTAAAATTCGATTACCTCCTCAAAGTCCTTGTAACTGTAACATTCAAACCCAATATACTCGCAATTTTTGTTTCTTGCCGATTCTATAAAATACTTAAAGGATCTCTTATGGCTACAGGCTGGTAAGATGTCTCCCTCTTTTAAAGAGTTTCTATCCAATTTTGTGAATGACGAAAAAGGGGAGGTGTCGTTACAGTTCGTTTGTTGTTTAGCTCCGTTAAGAAAAAAATCAACGTGACCCATTGATGTTTGTGTGCCTTGACTTCTACCTTGAAATCGGAAAGGTACTATCAATAATTTACTTTATGGTTTTATACCTGAAAATGCATCGGTATGGAGAACTTCTACGAACTGCGCATCTGATGGGTCTAACCTAACAACCGGTGGCATGTGTTCGAAATAAGCTCCTGTAGGATCTAATCCTGTAAAATAATATTGGATTATTATAATATTTGTGAAACTCACCGGTAATTTTGTGCACCGCGTGCATATGACCAACATAACCTGCAATATGTGCACCTAATCCATGACCAATTATGTAAATTCTCTGTTCTTCTGTCAACCCGTACGCCTGTTGATGTTAGTGTATTATTTTACAAAAATATGGGTAGAGAACACCTTTAGTGTTTTTAACAATGATAAAATTTCAAGCGCCACCACTCTGGCGTTGGAAACTGCTTGTTCGAAAGGAGGTTCCGCACCGGCTTGCCAATCGACTGACAATACGCTCATACTTCCTCTCTTGAGTAGGATGGATGAAATATGCTACAAGGATCTCCGTTGTCATTTACTTCTGAATTATGAACGTACCTTTATCCACCCGGTGTATCCATTACTTGTAAAATCATGTATTAATAGAACCAATTGTGGATGCCTGCAGACTTCACCCAAGTTGGACTCACCTCTAACATTTACATAATCAAATTTCAACGTGTTCTTAAAAGATATAAGTAAAACATTATGAAGTAATGTGTATGAAATCTTTTACACTTGGTTTTTCAGCGTTTGTAATAAAATAGAACTCCGTCTTTATGGTATGGCGATCCAAAGGTTCTAAATTTTTGGGTCTGTATGTGTGGTGGTACCACTCCTCAGTAGTACTTATACAACCTAGATTCCCAAAGCAACTCGTATATTTATCTAAAAACAGGGATTTGAGCGGTTATAAGAAAAAATTGCTTGCCAAACTGGAAGGTTTGTTGTGATGCGCTGTAATTTTCTCTAATTGCTCTGAGAAGTTGAAAGGGTAGCTTGGTATTATTACATATATTGCAAGATGGAATAGTATTTTTCTCCACATTTACTGTGGAATTTTGGCATTTCGTAACTTATTCGTGACAATTGATTGCTTGATTTCAGATACTTCAAGGTATGCATCAAGCGTTGTGACTTTACTCTGCTAAAACAAAGGAGAAGGAGTGTATACCTGAAACCAACTTTTTACCACAAAACCTTAGGGTTGTAATTAAGCGATTGTTTATCGACACCAAACGCCCTTCTAACTTCTGTTAAAGATAGATTAACGGCAATCAACAAACTTTGCCTGGTAAAAACATATGCCGTGCTGTTACTTTAGTAGCTCGAGAAGGCGATCTGTATATTTTGAGTAAGTAGGTATGTGGGTATTGATTGCGGCTTTGTTGATCTTACAAGTTAACTAAGAGCAAATCCATCAGCGCATAACCATTTGTATAAACAATAACGTCATCTTCGCTTGATACTCTTCAGATTTAATTATAAGGGAGTGGTCCTCTTAAATACTCCTGAGTGACATCAGCTGCAATTAGATGGGATGACTATTACTTTTGAAACCATGGTGCAGTCGCTTACAACTGCATTGATCAGGTTGATCTGTTTAACAGGTGACATACTTTTCTTTGGCAACACCGAGAACAGTTGATGTAATGGAAATTTTTTTTTGAAAGTATGTGCGTTGATTAACGTTTTGCGAAAATTGAACCTAAGGTAGATAGTTAAGCGAGCATGACCTCCCGTGGGCATAAATTTAACAGGAAACGTAGGTGGACGAGGGAGCCTGATCTATTAACATTACATCACTAGAATGATCCAAAAAGATGCAATATTGCTTCACGGATTTTCTAAGGTTCCCAAGCTAATAATAATAATAAGTTTATTTCTTTCAGACGATATCGTATACAAGAAAGCTGTCATTTGCTTGGAAACATATGAACAAAACAGCAAAGCGAATCAAGCACAATTTATAGATTTTGTTAAGTGGACAAATAGATGTCAAAAGACACACTAGGGAGCAGAGATGATATTTAACACTGATCCCGCCAAAGTCCTCACATTAGTCTACAATGGATAAGATTGCCTTGACTGAACTCTTGTCCACTCCAGAAAACGAAATTATATTAAATGGAATCATATCTTGAAGTACTTTTTAGGCCGACCATATCGACAAAATACTTTCGATTAAGGAAATATCGAAAGAAAATGGAGACACGTTCCTGATTTATAAAAATTTTACGCTTAAAGCAATATTACGACTGGAAGTGACAAGTTAGTGAATGGATATGGCCAGCAGTCACTCTATCGCTGATGCGGAGACCAGTAATTAAGAAAAGTCATCAACAGCAACATGTATTTCAACTTTTATGGCCAAATTTTCCAGATTTTGGAAAAATGTTCAAACGACTTGAGAAGTGAAATTAATTTAATGGATCTTCAGTGTAATACCCACATTTCTATGTTCCCATGTGCTTTGGTAGAAATGACAAAATGTCGTTTATATACCTAGCATTTTAAATCATGTTTCTGGTCGCCTTTATTCTTGGAATTAATGTTGTGGAAGTCCGGAGTGTAAGGTGAACAATAATGGATTCAAGCCATGGTAGATCCCAGCAAACACACATAAAATATACATACAACATATATAAAATTGAAGTAAATACCCCTACATATGCTTTTTTATATATCAAGTATCTAAGTATTCTTTAATAAAGTTATATAAACCGTATGTCACACATTACGTATATTTTACACAATATATTACTCATGAAATTTATGTGCTGTGTTATTTACATGATTAGATTTATGTACGTTATATGTAAAATCTCATATGTAAGAAGTATTACTTACATATTTTTAGGTATGCCATCTGTAAATACATATATAATTAGAAATTATCATTATATATTGTATGGTCGAAAATAAAGTCCGTTTCTATCTGCGCCGCATAAGTAATCGCACGCGCGTGTTTTCTATAACGCCAAAAATTGTAGTTCACGTGCCTTTAATATTAGATCCGTATCGACCAAAATGCGTCTAATTTATATAGAAAATAAATAATATAAAATAAATTAAATCCTGTTCATTTTTAACATAAAGGGAAGTATAATCATTGAATAAGACTTCACTCAACGATATAATCAAACAAAATTTAAACTAATAACGCGAAACAGCGCAAAGTTACGAAGGACGAAATAAAAAGAAGAAATGTTTCAGATTAGCGCAGTGGTACAATGTCGGATACAAAGAAAACACATGTCGGATTTCGGAATACGCAACGCCCATCCGTAAAGGTTCGAATCCGGTTAAGGGAAACTTTTCAAGCAAGTATATATAGCATAATAAATTGTCGGCTTTCGGTTCAGGTAAAAACTGGTTCGTGCAAGAATTAAGTGAAATATAATTAAAAGTACAGTTGCACGTAAAAATGTAGTTTTTCCATTTTTTTGTATGGAAATGCTTAAATAATTTTTTACATTGATAATAATTACATTATGCTCGAGTTGCTGCCATTTGGTCATCGCAACGATTTTACAACTAATATTTTTTATGTAAATGTTACATAAAATATACATAAAACTTATATAAATTCATGTGCTACAGATATAAAAAAATTTACATCTAATAGACATAATATATTATATGCGAAATTTCTGACATCGTGACATTCATTATCTCTTATTTATCTTCCAGTTTTATGTAATTCTAAGAAGTTCTTACATAATTTGTATGTATTTTATATAATGTGTTTGCTGGAATACGCACCGGTAACAAACTAAGGTAGAGTTATCAGTGGAGTTTGACGTTAGTGCGATACAAATGTTTAGCCATTTGCTGCAAACTTATGCGATAGTCACAAGAATGTATTGCGCGATTAGTGTCAGGAGGTCCAGCCAAATGGCAAAAATTAGCCAAAGAAGAAGCGTGTTCAGGCAGTTTTGTTTATTGTTCGTTGTTTGTTGTTCCTTGTTTCTTGTTTCTTGTTTCTTGTTTATTGTTTACTGTTAACTGTTTACTGTTGATTGTTGACTGGTGACTGTTGACTGTTGACTGTTGACTGTTGACTGTTGACTGTTTACTGTTTACTGTTGAATGTTGATTGTTTACTGCTTATTGTGTATTATTGTGTTTGCATACAAAATGTTTTTAACACTCGTCCATAGATTAATATAAAGTTTATAATAAATATGTATATAAGACAAACAGACACATATAACTTTACAGGACTATACAACAATATAGTAAAATTAACAGTCAATATAACAACAGAAGAATTCATTAAAAGAATACAGTGTTTTTCCGAGTAAATAATTCTTCATTTTCGTTTTGAATTGTTTAGGTGGCACAAGTTAATGCACAAGGGTCTTTAAAAATATTACAGTAAGTCAATAATTGATCACGTCCTTATATGTTAAAAGCGCTGACCGTTATCAAAGTTTCGGCGAGAGTTTTGCTGGCCGTTTTTCCATTTAACAAGTGACCACGACTTACCTTTAACGCTTACCCGACCGACATATTGCTCAACTTACACTGACCTAGGCCTTAACGAAGTCGTTCTCATTTGCATATTTAATAGAAAATTGTACTATGAGACACAGTCGTCAAAGAGCTCGAAGAAAATATTCAGTGCGATTGATCTAATCGATTTCGGAGTTCTTTAATTTTTGATAAAAATTCATCATATTATTCATCTTGTGTGACATCAATTCAAATGTACCTAAAATATGTACATTTTCATTTTACCAGTCTCTGCAGGTTCGTCGGTGAATTCATCAATTTCTGGAGGATTGTAAAGAGCGTGAATAATGTGAAAAGTCCCAAATTAAATGTTACTTTGATCACTCGGTTTCAAAAGCTTGAAACGCTGATAAATTCATATCTTCAAATAAACATGAGATTATTATGTCAATAATTCAAACTGTTTTACCTTCGAGTCTTATAATTCCTCCATACAAAAACAATTCAGAGTAAACTTGGCAAGAATCTATCTAATTAGAAACGTGTTATGCTTCCGAATTCATTTTGACAACGGTCGAAATGGCAATTAACTTACATAAATGAAATAGTTTGTCTAATTTTAGTTGCGTGCGAAGATGAAATAGAAGCCAAAAACTTGTTCACCCTAACCGTTTTTCCCATTTCTTTAATGGTGTTGTCCTCAAATGAGCTACGACATTGATTTAGACCAGTCGGTCCATATTGACAAACCATACTATTTTCTTAAATCGCTCTCCCTTTAAAAGCTTGCTCTATTTACTAAGAATAAACTAGTTTATTGATTTAATTCCTTTCTAGTATGGCATCACAGAAAATGTGGCTTCTTCACACTTTAAATTATTCGGTGGAACCACAATTTCTACATCCGATTTTAGTGTCCCTCCCATTCATATTTCATTAACGTTCCCTTAAGGGGGGGGGGGGTTCAAGAACTTTTTTCGATCCAATATTGACCCTGATTTCTATCGCGTTGAAGGCCTCCAAAGCTCTCTTACGTCTGCTCAGTTTGATGTTCTTCTTAGCCACCTTTCTTTCACCTGCACGCACCGATCTCGGTTTACGTTGGCCCATTCCACTAAAGAAATCTCTACGAATTTGTTTGATGAATTCCGAAATTTTCGAATAATGATAGCAATTTACGAGGAAATTTAGCCTGAGGTAAAGAGTTGTGATGGAACGACAATTTTTCCTGCTAGTACCTACGCCAAAAGTTCACTCGCCATTGCAAAATACTCGGACTTCATTTTTTGGAACACTCGCTGTGACCACTGTATTGGTCGGATTGTTGACTTTTATATCTTAAAATGACCCCAATGAACCCTCACGGCAGTTATGCCTATCTACGAGGCGTATCCAGAATCTAAGAGTACTGAGGCTCTCACGGTCAGAGGGATTTTATTTTCATCACGTTGGCCACACACGGCAGTGTAGCCTGACTCCTCCCCTTTGCAACGAGACCGGTTCGAGATCAGTACGTTGAGAACTGTCGACGCGACAACAAGTTTCGTGAATAATGTCAATCAAATCTCCCGCCAAGTGCGGAATACGCGGCGATATCCGTTATCTCGTTTGGGGAGACCATGAATTCTGCAAGTGAGACCTTAAAAAAATTGCGGAGGGCGATTCAGAACAAGAGGAGAGGCATGCTGACAAAAGGAGTCTGTCTCCTGCACGACAATGGCAGACAACACACGGCCAACGCCACAAAGGAACTGCTCGCCTCGTTTAAATGGGATGCCCTGAACCATCCCGCGCATTCCCCTGATCTAGCACCTTCAGATTACTATCTCTTTACCTCCTTGAAGCTGCACATGGGTGGAAAAAGGTTTTCAACCGACGAGGAGGTAAAGGAGGAGGTGGAGAAGTGGACAAAGGAGTTGGTGGGAAACTATTTCGAGGAAGGCATCAAAAAATTGATACCTCGCTACACCACCTGCAGAGAGGAATGGCGACTATGTCGAAAAATAGCTTATATTATGTACTAAAGTTTCAAGTAATTTTTTTGTTTAAATAAAAATTTTTAACGCCTACAACAATTCAGTAGGTACTCTTAGATTCTGGATACGCCTCGTATATCGCATTGGGGTCTGTTATTTCTATTGTAGCTTTGAAAGAATCGCAAAGTATCGCAAGAAAACAGTATATGTCTCACTTTGACACATCCTAGACAGCTTGAAACATTATACTTTTTGCTAAAACTAGGCATATGAGCCGTGGCATGTTCTTAGGGTCATTTTGAGACATAAAACTCCATGATCGGAGCAAAACTATGATCAGAGCGAGTTGTCCAGAAATGCATGCCAAAGTCCAATTTTATTTTAACATGGCTTTTATATGGGAGTGTGATTATGAAATTTTTATTACTTAGGACAATTGAACCCCTCCTTAAAATGGTTCAGTTTCATTAAACATTAATGAAATTTTATGTATGAAAATTTTGTAAGCGATAAAGAAAGTTTACCTAAAGATCTATAAGTTATATATTTGTCAACAATAAAGTGTTAAATTAACTATACAAATTATTGATCTAGAATGCTAAAATTTCTATATACACTATATACAACAAAAAGTTTAACACTTTGTTTAAAATATTTTCATAAACTTTAATATGCATCTATTCAATAATAATATGCATTTCTATAGTTTACAATTCTTGTTATATAGTTATTTAAATTAGTTTACATGCTGTTTTTTTTTATAGTTTCTACGTTTATGCCCTCTATGTTTACCTACATGCATCATTTATTTATTTATATAGAAAATATTTTAAACACATTCGAAGTATTTTCATAGCTTATTTTTTAAGATAAATCACAAATTTGTTACTGTTGTAATTAGATTCTGAGTAATTTGTGTACGCTAATAGCTTCATTTGTTTCAATTCCAATAGACTTTAAAATATCAACAATAGGATAGAGAGGACACTTATGCTAACAAATAGACGGAGATAAAATTGTTTTTAAAATTGACTTATAAATGTTCAAAATATCGTGAGGCAGTATTGCGTCAATTTAAAAGTTTTTTACCTAACCATTTTCTAATTAATTTGGTTTTAGACAGGCACCCGTTACTTCTTTTATTTTATATAAATGTTCCCTTCGTACTCTTCGAACTTATAAATTAACGCAACACGGCTTATTACCTTATAGTACAATAAATTTACCTAAAATTAATCGAAATAGTTTTGGAGTCACAAAATTTGTTTTTGTTACCGTAGCATAAGACTTCGATATCACCATTCTACAATATCCATTAACTGGATGAATCCTAGAAATAATTGGCAGTACGCTTTGTTAAAAATATTTTTTTTTGTGTTTTGATTACATTTTCAAGACGTATAGATGAACGCTACTATAGTTAAATTTTAAAAATTGGATATTATTTTTCGCGTTACGCGTCAACTAAATGCACAACTATTCATGTCATAAGATAAACGCGTAGTCCAAAAAACGAGAGTTTTAAAATGTTTTAGCCAAATTAATCGCCAATTATTCACCCACTCATATTTATAGTTATCTGAAGGCGAAAGGACAAAGGCGATTTCAATACTTACTGGTCGTTTTTTTTTATAAATCTAAGTGAAACGGCACAATTGCGAGAAAATCGTCCGATAAAAACACGTAATCGAATTCCTTGAATAGCAGTGCAAAATTTTTTAAAAAATGGTCGTTACTCTTTTTAAAATCGTAAATGTTCACAAAGACCAATATATTCATCATTACCCATGATAGTTATTCAACAATTTTCAAGGTGGATCTTCAGATCCTTTATCCCTTATTGCTTTTAAAAGATGACTTCTAAGTTCGGATTCGGAGCTTCGCCAAAGTAGTACCAGCTCGTCCTTGGATAACCTATCTAAAGGTGATTTACCGTTTGAATTTCGCGGCGAACAGTTTGGGGGTGGTGGTGCGGGTGGTAAGTCGTGTTCTTTACATCTAGGTGAACGTGATCTCGAAGATTCCTTTTGAGGGTTACTGTCTAATGATCTAGAATGTTCGCTTAGTTTGTTTCTACTTCTGGAACGTTCAGTTTGGGAAGGTTTACCGTCATCGCCTAAGCTTTGGTGGCGCTTTTTTAACTTACGACTTGTGCTCGAGTGAAGCTTCGATGTGTCTTCTACTTGAATACGTGGTGGATTTGGTTTGGTGTTATTACTGTGACACCTTTTAATCGGCGGTTTTAGATTTTCGACTTTTGTACTTAGTTGGGACTGTAATTGATCGATTGTTATTTTATTCCTCTTCGCAATTTCGTCATCGGACAAATTACTTTTGTGGTCGACGTTGGATTGTGATAAAGTTCTTGGTACTTCACGTTCGGTGTCCAGAATGTTTTGGTAGCTTTTGGTTAGTTTATGAGGAGATTGACCCAGCTTCGTACTGGAATCGCTAGCATTTAACATTTGGTCACTTTTTCCAATCGTTAAACTATATTGCGGATGCAATCTGTGACGACTTCCGGGTTCGGTGTATTTAGGTAAAGTGGCCAGTTTTCGACCTATGCTTTCGGAATCGGATAATTTTCGAGGAAGTTCGGTGGATTTAGAGCTGCAATCAGAAACGTTCTCTATTGATAAAACTGGACTCTTGCCTGCCAGTTTAGCACCCGTGCTCACTATATCAAGATAACTGGATCTTCTACTGTTAATATCCGGCGGGCTGTGAGATAAGAAACAGGAAGCGTCCTTGCTTAATCTTCTACCAACAACAGTGCTGCGATCCGGTCTCAAGGTCTGAGATGCGAATACGCTGTCAGTACTGAAACGACGAACATTCAGCGCAGTCGAGCTTTTGTTTTTGTTTTTAGCGCGCGGACTGAAAAGCTGTTTTGTGAAAGACAGCGCTGGCGATTTCGCTTTTGGGGGATTTTCTGTTTTTGGACTCGTACGTAGAAATGTACGGCGTATGATGCTTGGACTTAAAGTCGTTTTCTTCTCTTCGGGTGTTAACTGGTATTCAGATTCGACTTCGGTGACGGACTCCAAGGGCAGCGTTCTCTCTTCCTGTTGTTGTCTACGAATCGTACTACAAATTGTAATTAGCGTGTGAAACCTATTAATAATGTACCTACCTCCGAATTTCTTGTATCATTTCAAAAAATTGCGCTTTACTTCTTCTTCTCCTTCGTTGTTCGTGTTCCTTCTGAAACAGTACAGATCAAAATCGTGTGCCATAGATGACATTTTTTACGAACCCTTTTAACGCTCTTTTGAAAGAGACTCGTAATTTGTCCTTGCCTAATTGTATGTACAAGTTCCCGTGCGGCGTGATGAGGCGAAACCAGTTCAACGCAATTAATGAATCTGTAAAGTTTCTAAAACACGAAGCACGTACATTTGTTTAATGTTACCTTAAGAGCTTTTACCTGACTAAAGAACATAATATTTCGGCTTCTCCATACTGAATCTTTGGGCTTATCACGTAAAACCGGTAGAGTGTAACGAAAAAACATATGTTCAACGAAGAGAATTAAACAGCCTAAAACCATTCCGACTCCTAATAAAATAAACACTCCAGTTACGGCAGCGACCCCAAGGGGTTTCGGTTGTGATAAAGATTCCATGTCCATTGTCATACCCACTTTAAAACATGGAAGTCCACCGTACCACTTCTCTTGCAAAATGTCCATATATCCATTACTGGAATATTTCGAAATTATGGCGGAAATACTATCCTGAAATAACAACAATAATAAGGAATAATAAATTATAGTAAAATGTACTTTTAAGGGAAATCCTTTGTTCATTCCTACAGCGTACGTGTCTTCATTAATTGTATCTCCAATTTGTTGAAGTTTACATCCGTGATCAGTTGCTCTGTAATAATCGAGAATTGGTGTGTCTGCAATTAAGATATCGAGCGTTCCATTTCTAAGACGCGCAATTCCTTCCTCTACATTTTCCAAACGGTATTTGGTGATGTGATCCCACAAAACTTTATTCGCTCGTTGTACGTAATACTCCGCCGCCGACGCACGCGGTGCCCCCACTTTCTGACTTAACAGCTGAAACAAATTAAATGGGATTACTTACAGAATTTATGGTCTTAGTGCATTTCGCTAAACCCTCATTCATGAACTGATCCGGGAATAATTACTCAATGAAGCGAATTAGAGCAAATTTAATTGTAGTTAGAAACTAACCTATTGATTTACAAGGTTTACTTACGCTTCGGTCGTGGTAATTGCTGACAGTGTTGTGGAAAAACAAACCAGCAATCAAAGCTGCAATGTTTGCCGTATAGCTCGCCACAAATATAACTGAGAATCCACCCCAGACATTAATTAGAAACTTGTTCGGCCAACTCTTGGGTGCCTTAAACGCGACAAGATGACCGCACAACAAACCCCACATCACCCAAAGTGCGGAGCTCATGCTGAAATTTTTAGAACGTTGACGTCCCCAAGGGTTTAAACCGAAAGGCGATAGCCATTCGTATATAGCAACCGCTATCGCCGTTATGTTCAAACTTGTAAAGATTGCTATCCAAAGTTCGGGAGAGAATGGCAGTAGGAACGCCAATAATGGTATCTCAGATTTTTGTTGTGGAGCTGCTAAGAACGAAACTCCGCTAAAGTAATAAGGGATACTATAATCTATAACTTCACTTCTTATTCTAGAAACACTAAGAGCCGCAAATGACATATGTGCTGCACCCGAAACTAAATCCCCGACGACTCCGTTCCATTTAACGTCAATCTCATCGGCTAGTTCTCGCGAACCCGGTTCACCTCCATGAACCTCCTGTTTAAAACGATAATTCAAGAAATGTTTCCCCACATCCCTTTTATGCCTTCTTATTATATTCCTACTTCCGTATAAACCATCCGACACTATATATAATCTGAAATCAAATTCAAGTTCGTGCGCGATGTTCTCTAAAAGATCCATCGCTAAACCGTAACAGCAATTTGTGCGATATTTAAATTTTTGAAAAGGTGAAAATTTATCATCATCATTTTCACTACGCGTAAAATGCCCCGAGTGCTTATATTGCGAGTTTATCCCGCTCTCTTCCTCTAATCTTTCTTGCATTTCCATTTCATTAAACACTAATGTTAAATTGTCTTTATCGGAGGTTAGTACTCGATGGCATGGAAGACCTTAAATTGAAATCAATTAAATTAACACCAATTAGCGTAATTAAATACCTCTAAGGCACTGTCCATCTTCATCCAGCTCACCTTCCATAACAAATGGAGGTGCAAGAGCAGTAACCACCCTAAAAACACTACGTGCTCTTGAAGATACTGCCGCAACCGACAAATCTCCTCCAGGCCATACGATTGTATCGAGTCGGACGGATCTCCCTGAGATGATTCCAACTCTTTTCCACTTCAAGTCAATACCATCTAACAAAACAAATAATGTAAAATGGCAGTTCCAACTTCCAGTCGCAAGTATAATACCTGACACCGTTTTATTTGTATCGTCATCTTTCGTTGTTCGATCAGGAACTAAATTTAAAACTTCAAAATTAGATACTAATGATTTGTCCAGTTTGTCAACGCCATTTTCTTGTATAATTTTTTTTCCGGCCAAAGCATCCGAACAGGTCATTTTCAGTTCTCTGCAACAATAAATTGAAATTATACCAATTGTACGTCACAATTCGACAAATTTTATGGTTTCCGATCACGATATATTGAACTAAATCATTCCTACTTTTAATAAAACTTCCATCAAAATCGTTTTGCACTAATAACCCCAATCGTTATGCCGGAAATTATACTTTTACCTATTGTTAATCCCGCTCTGACAAGTGCTACAAATTACGCAAAGTGTGGGAGCAGGAAAAATGTATGACGAACGAATTCAATTTTGAAATGTTGACAAGATCGCATAAATTTAATTCAATTCTTGCTATTACTAATTACTTAATTTTACCGAAAGAGATAAATAGTTTTGGTTGATATGATGTAAAACCAATTATTTCACAGTTACTACATGCTTTTATGTTAATTTTGTGTGAGCATGATGAATAATAATTTGGTATTACCTTTGTATATTCACGACGTTTATTACTCTTGTAATTATAGTAATTAATTAATTTAACCAATTTGATCCGATTTTCCGGACATTTACACTACTTGAATAAATACGATTTACGATGGATATAAAACATTTACCGTAGCCCCATTTATCTATAGTAAGTGCACTAAATTTTCATCTACTATAAAATTTCATTAAAGACCGAAATGTGCTCGATATCATGTGTACCTTTCATAACCCATTAAGTATAGTATATTAAAGTATATAAGTGGATAAACAGGTCTTTAAAACACGTGCGAGTTTTGAAATAGAGCAAATGTTTAAAAACCAGTTATCCATGAATACTTTTCGCTATTTTTTTTTATTGGTTCACTTTGAAATCATAAATACTTGTATTAAAATGGAAATAAAAACTAATAATGTGAAATGGTTGAATTTGTAATGTGAAATCAGTATACCTTTCGTTGTCATGGAAATGAGAAAAACGGAAATTAATTTGTAATCTGTCATCCACGATTGATTGTTGTCACCGAAATACTTAAAAATGAATTCTAATATCTATAATATATTATGTTAAATAATGTTTGACTAAAGGTTTTGAATTTTTTGAATATTTTATTTGACGTAACAAACTACTCCTGTCAATCCTATCAGATCAATAACCAATAGAATTCACGTTTTTCAAATTGGTGATGTTGCCATGGCAAATTTAAAACACTGACGTTTTTGAAAGTAGGATTTAAACACGCTGGGGCGTGGTTTAAAAGGCTAAAATAAGACACCAATAAAAAAATACATATTTACTCTTAAATCATCAAATAGGAATACAGCTTCCTCCTACAATATGATTTTTTATCAACTAGATACACCCTATCTCCCTTTAGATATTGATACTATTCTTATAAGAAACATAATGTGATTAATGATAGCTACTAAATGAAACGTTTCTCCTCTCGTTAAGAGACCAAGACAATACGAAACGAGGTTACTGTTTACCATTCCACCAGGAGATCAAAGATCTGATGATTTTTTTATACAATATGAGACGCAACGAGAGACTTAATAAAAATATAGAAAACAGTGCATTTATTGAACCCATGAGTTAAATGAATGGAAAATGTACATAAAACTGTAGGTTTCATTCGAAGTTTCTGCTTATTTTACTATAAATGGTAGTTTGCTACCCTGTTAGTAACCTTCTTTATTTTCCATTATTCCTAAAATGTGTAGTTTTACCTTGTCGAAGAGTTCAACAAGGTAAAACTACACATTTTAGGAATAACGGAGACTAAAAACAGAATTAAGAAACTGCTAGTGGGCTACAAAAACCGATGTAGAGTGCGCGTTTGCAGATGACTTGATGATCTATGCCAAGAATCATAAAGAACTACAAGAAAACTTAGAACTACGGAATGCAGCACTACAAAAACGCAATGTTACGATAAAGACCAATAAGACCAAAGTGATGGCATTGGGAAGAAGCAATAGTCAAATGGAAATACAACTTAAATAAAGAGAACAAGAGGAAGACCAAAAAGAAGATGGGATCAGATAATAGCGGAGGTCTCGAAGAGAAAGAACCGAAACTGGCAAGAGGCCAAAACACTGACAGGACTAAAACGAATGAGCAAGGTTTTTTGCATATATTATATTAAAGTTTATTATTGAACTGTCGAACTTTACCATTTATT
The DNA here is from genome assembly GCA_036250285.1 of Pyrocoelia pectoralis. Lineage (NCBI taxonomy): Eukaryota > Metazoa > Arthropoda > Insecta > Coleoptera > Lampyridae > Pyrocoelia > Pyrocoelia pectoralis. The sequence continues at coordinate 34,032,969 of CM070077.1, forward strand.
ATTTGCAATCGTTTGTTGGCCGATTGTAGATCTACCCCTCAAAATTTTCAAACGTGAAATTGGCAATGTGTATAAACGACCAACCAGTTGTTGCAAATATTTAAGTTACGAGGTTAACTTCTTGCGTAATCAGTGACTTTTTTACTCATATATTTTCTTATTAAATATTACTACGAATTATTGTTAATTTCATTCAATTGTTGTTGTAGTAATACAACTAAATTGTATCTAATCGTTAATTATTGAGAATGAAACCACAATGATCCGCATGAGTGACGACTGGATTCAAATTTTAATTTTAAGGCAATATTTAGCCATTTCACCACTAACATTCCAATTATATAAATAAGTGCGCCTTATACTTCCCAGTGAGAGCTTTACTTCGTCAAGTTCCATTGTGACGAAAATGAATTTTCTTTTTTGTCGCAACAGTCTAAGAGACATTAAAGCTTTTCGTTGACTTAATAATATTCTGTCTGATTTTTAAAATCCTCAGATTAATGGGTGTTTTCCGCTCTTCTTGCTTTTTGGCGTAAGTGCCTGAGCGCAAGTGGTCATCAGTTACAATAGGACACCAGCTCCAACATTCCAAGAAGATATACAAGGTATACATTCCTTCCGCAAAACAAGCAATTTTTATACCTAATCTAATCCAACATTTTTTCCCATTTTTCAGTGTTCTGTTTCCCAGTCAGTAAGCACGATGGAGAACCTTGGACGATGGGAGAATTGGGACTCACTTGCCCCTCTCTATTGATACTCCTGATAGTTAATAGCAAAGGCCTCAATATTTTTTTGGGTAGAGCTGCAAAAGGATTTTGACAATCGAACTCTAATTATAAGAGATGTGTTTGTGTAGCGACGTTTGATATTATCCAAGAGAGAGGTCCAAGAGTAACATAAAGGAGATAAATTGACGTTTTTATATGCTCGCAAATGAGGTATCAACAAAATAGAGCAAGACCCACAAAAGGTAAAGCAAGTATGGAGGTTATTAAACACACAACAAGAACAAAATGAACAAAGCAACACCGCGAGGGGGACGAGCTCGTCCCCTCCACTTGGCATATGGAGCTCATAAAGTACGAAAAAAGCGATGTATGCAAAAGACTGAGTCAACTAATATCACAAGTATGGAGGAGGAGAAAGGCTCTGGCGTCATCTGTAAAAACTACCGCAACATAATAAATCTTAACTCAACTTAATGATACCCCCTACCATAATCCTCAGAAGACTGAAAGTACACATGAAAAAACTAATACGCTCTTACCAATTTGGATTCACAGAAGGTAAATCTACGGTGGATGCAATACATGTTGTGAAACAGACCATGGAAAAAATAAAAAATATGCTATTCCTAGATTTCGAGCAGGTCTTCGATAGAATAAAGAGAGAAAAGTTATACAAGGCGATGGATAGAATGAAACTAATCAGACTGACAAAGATGACGATAGATGACACCACAGCCTACGTCAGAACAGAAGAATGCGAATCAGAGAGTTTGGCAATAAACAGTGGTATTAGACAAGGAGATACCTGTCGGCAGCTCTGTTTAATATAGCTATAGAAGAAACCCTAGGCCAACAAATCACTAACCATGAAGAAAGAATGGATAATCGCATACACCGATGACAACGTCATCTTGGCAAGAACGCGAAAGAAATTAGATGAGTTATTTAAGAAAATGAGAGAAATAGTAAACAAGATGGGATTACTGGTCAACAAAGAAAAAAACGACCACATACACAGGCAAAGAACGGTGACCCTGGATGACCTAACCATACACGAAGTGAGCAATTTCAACTACTTAGCGATAGTTCTAGACAGGAATTGCAACAGAGAAGAGGAAATGAGGAAAAGATCACACACTGAATATGTACAATATGAACGAAACATTACTCAGGGATGAACAACTAAAAAGAGAGATTAAGACTGATCCACCTCTTAATCTCGGAATAGCAAATCAAAAAAAAGGATAGCGATATTCTACCGAATGTAAAGCGAAATAACATAAAAAAGTGTCATTTCAACGTTTAAACATTTTGCAACTGTGCATTTATGTAGGTACCCTACACCCTCGTTGATTATTAGTTGGAAACAAAAGTTTTGCGAGGCCCAAAAAGCAGAATGAAAAGGTTTTCGTAAATTTTTTTATAATCCTCCAAATATGTGACTGTGATTATTACTATTGCCATAATCTTTTATAATTCGAATAATAGCGCTTTTCTCGAGAAAAATCTTTCGGGATAACTTATACAAACATGTGCTAATGTAAAATGAGTAAAACCGTAAATGCAATGCTGACGTGAAAACACGGACGTTATGTAGATTTAATGAGTCTCTTAATGACAAATAAAACCATTTTTGCTTAATCTATAGATTTTATGGGGTTGTTTTGATTATGACTCGTTTTTGTATTGCAATTAAATACTTCATAAACATATTCGACTATTTCTGTATTTTTATGATTTTTATCGCGAAAAGAGTTGTTCGTGCTTTTACGTTGACTTTTAGAATTAATGGTTTCGGTATAAATAATTGCGAGTGAGTTATACAAAAATTAATTTTCGTGAAATTGGTGATGAAATTCATAAACAGAATTTTCTGTTAGATTTATTACAATTAAACAATGGCACTACCGGACGGTATAAAATAAAGGCACACGTCGATATAGTTTCCGGATCCGGATACAAACATATTTCAAACAATGTGTGAATACCTACAGTTTAGAAGAATAAGTTCAGTGTTAATACTGTCCATTAAGAATTTTCGAACAGAAATAGAGTTTCTACATTCCCCCACCCATTTTGATTGTGAAGGAAAAGAAATTTCCTCGCTGGAAAAGATTGATGGATAATTTCATTGTTCAGAGGCATCAACAGTTTTAAAAGTCAATTAAAGTATCCTATTTATTTTGACAAGTTTTCCAGACACGTTCAAAATTAAATTTATGAATTTACTTGATTGTAATACTTTGAAATATACCCATTCATCACACTGATATTTGAGATGAGGTCAAGAAATATAAAAAGTGAGCGCCGAGTTGAAATTTGAAAAGATCCTTTTCATTAATCAAAATACATTTCGTTCGTTTTTGTACGGTTATGGATGGTTAGGGGTCAAATGTATTAATAAGGACGAAAGACATGGGGTGGAGTAGAAATATTCGGAAGACTAAAACCGCTCTCTCTAAGTAGAGATCATAGCAAAATCTCCTTCCTGGATATGTCAAATAGGAGTCATTATGACGATTTCCACAAAAGTTCCTACTAGAAATAGCATGACTTTGTGTAACAGGGTGGATTTAGATAATGAATCATAGGGATTTCAAGACAAATGTGCTATAACTCTCAAAGTTATTTTAGAATATTAGGGTTCCTTTAGAGAAAAATTTTGGGCGCGTCCATTGACTGTATAAATTTTCAATTTTCTTCATTCCAAAGCGGAAAATTAGAAAACCTTCACAAATTTATATGCCATTGAATATTATAAAACTACTTGTTAACATTAGATTGACGACGTTATATACAAAAGTATAATCAACGAATAAATGATATTATTATTATTATTATTTATTACTTATGGTAACGTTGAATAGCTGCTTATCTAAGTAGGTACCATAAACTATAATCTAGCCAAAGTTGAAAGTCGATATACTACTGTAAAACAAAGTTACAAAATACTCAGTCTCTTGCTTACTCTATCGCGTTTTAATACGCCTTTATTTGCTGAGCCACTTTCCACTTTAACAGCAGGTTAAATTTATCGCCTTTTTTAAATCTATTATAAGTTCCATATTTTTATCAACAGAGATAAATACTTATATGTATAAAGATTTACAAGATTTACCAGCCAGTGATAGGATCAAAGCTTTTTTAATTGGTTATTACTTTGTATGCTTTTATACACCAAAATGTCTATTAAATCACTACGATTACTTACGAGTAGCAGCTTCGAGCGACCGAGTTTTTTTAAACTTCCAGTAACGATTAACCGCTTAGTTGAATGATCTACTAACCATTGACGAATGAATCGTCGAACGAACTCTGAACTCTATCTATATTTCTCCATTTTGGAAACCCTTCTAAGATTCACAGGGCGTTCTCTGCCAAAAAAACCACCGATTGAATTTATTCGAAACTAGTTGAAATCCCTGGATTACAAAACGAACTTCGAATACCGCAGTAACGAAAGTATAAAAACTCTGGCCTTATCAAAAAGACAAAATTTGATAATTTGAGATATCGAAAAATTGGGACCAGATCTTGAATCAGCATAAAATTTCACATAAGATCTATAGACAATACGCATCTCTTGCAACACATGGACGCACGGACGGAATATTGATTTCAGTAACGAAATTCGTTGAAAATGTTCATGACTAACGTGCACAAGTACGTAAAGAAAAGAACAAAGCGCAAATATCTATTTGCAAGAGGAATGGTTTTTTCTCAAAATGGGTTGGATATGTGATAATCTGATAATAATTATAAATTACTACTCAAAACCTTCCCCATATAAAGTTTAATAGTTGATAAAGGAAATTAGTTGAATTACATTAGCTACATGTTTCGGCAACAATTTTTGCCTTCATCAGGCCTCGAAAATTAACAAAATACGACACTGAGCATAAAAACTAAGATTTATACTTACATTGAATAGGTACATAATAATAATAATAATAATAATTGGGTGAACGGATTAAATCGCGAGTTATCCAAAAATACATTAAATGGGATAACTAGATAACAGAATATCGTCTAACAACTTCAACACCGTAACAAAAGAAACTCCACTCCAACAACATCAAGGCAACAACCCGTAAAAAGGCAACCACCAAACGGGATAAACTAAAATAAACGAGGAGGCCGACCACAAGAACATGTGGGCCATAAAGCGATGGAAAAGATGAAAATGGAAAAGCAATAGCAAAGGTAAAACAACAACGATGTAAGCGACCTTGCCGAAACATGTAGCTAATGTAATTCAACTAATTTCCTTTATCAAGTGCTTTATATGGGGAAGGTTTAGAGTAATGTTACGGCAAGAATTGGGAATTGTAACACAATTTGTAAATAGGTATTGCACCAGTAAGCTCAGTTATATGGACGATTGGGCGTGGACTAGTACTAATGGGAGAAAGTGAGTTACATGTAGCTTAAGCAGGATGAGTAACGAATACTCAATAGAGATAATGGGCGCCACGCAAGATAATAGCTAAAATTGAGAGTATGAACTGCGAAGATAGTCTCAATTCGGAGATGAGTAACGTAGTAATCTGAAAGAGAAATATGGTAATGGAGCAATTATAATGAGAATAAAAAGTAATTTGAAGAGAGTATAATAAAGACTCGGTCAAAATATGTACACAAATAACGATAAAATAAAGCAATTGTTCAAAATAACTAAATAAATGAATGTAACTGGATAATAAACAAAAATTGTAGTGACTCACTCAATGGTGATAATACTAATTAAGGATCCGCTTTACCTTTTTAAGTAGCGTTTCAATAAAACTACTTGTCGTGCATTACGTTAGCATGAACAATCAATCTGTCAGAATACGATGCAATCGTAGTAAGCCAAGTAAGTAAGTAATAATAATAAAGTACCTGTGTGTAATGTTCGGTGGAGATCCCTTTGCAAAGATCTGCCGAAGCGATGTAATCTAAATAAAGAAAATTAGTACAAATTGGACCAGAAATAATGGTTCGGTCCCAAACTACGAGAATACTTAATTACTCACGATTCACTTGAAGGATCGGATACTGAGCATATATTAGCAAAAGAGTTTGAATTTATCAGCAATTAAAAGTTAAGGTAAAAGGGAGTATCTAATACAATTTTACGTACAAGCAAATTAAAGCAAACAAAATAATATTTAACTTTAAGTAACAAAAATATTAAATGAGGAACAAATCTAGTTAGAATGAAGTATTACAAAGTGACTGACGTCATCAAAATTGATGTAAAATGTAAAACAATTTACTAAAACAAATAATTTCGATACGGCAAAGTATCCACAAACTAAAATATTTTAAGTTAATGAGTGTAAAGGAAAATAACGGTAAAAGTAATTTATAAGGAAGCAGAAAAGGTAAATGAAGTTTGTAGCCTTCAGCGAAGTTGAGAAAATGGCGGCGACCGGCGAGTCGTCAATGTAGTAATAATGGAAGCTAACGGCCAAAACGGTGGTTTCAGGTATTACAGTTGAAAGGGTCAACCATACGGTAAACGGTAAGCGGTAAGTTGAACGCTAGGACAATTATGCCAAATTAGCGACGAGAAGTTGAAGGAAGAATGTAATTTTGAAGATAGTAAACGAATAAGTACATACCCAATGAATTTCAATCACTGACGCCAAGTAGCACTTGATAACGATTCTGAGATACGACACGCAACAAATGTATTAAAACCGCAATTACATACGTTTGGAAGTGGTAGGAATGAGCAGGTGTTTCCTACACGACCAATTGTTGAAGAAATTCCACTTATAACCGTTTTATATAACGTTAAATTAAGAAAATTGTGAACATTTCTCACTACAAAAATGGAGCGTACGTACAGTTTAAGAACTCGAAAAGAAGTCTCATGATCAGTAAAGGAAATCGAAGGGGATTAAGAAGTAAAAAGAGATAGGTAGTAGAGAGTGAATGACGTTTAAAGAAGAGAGATGAGTAGGACGCCGGAAACGAGGTTCGACGCTATTTACGAGACTACAAATATTTGAACCAATTAGGAAATTGAGAATTTAACCCTTAACCACCGTAGTGCGGTCATGGTGACCGGAGCAGGTATTAATTACTGTAATATCTTTCTTCCACTTTAATATAACCACCCCACCTTCTCGCTACCTTCAATTGAACATATTCTCAGTTTTCTACTAAAAGTTGGCGATAGCACTTGTATCGGTTTGCGAAATAATAACGGTTAAAGTTACGGAGCGCTGTCAGTGACCAAGCAGGAGAAATTAGTGACCAAACAAACAAATATGAAATTGGTAATTTTTTTTATGGAAATAGTTACAAGTGGTCTTCTCATTCCAGAACCCAGAAGCATAATATTATAACGCAACTTCCGGGGTTGCGTTTGTCGACCAAATCTAGAAGTAATCTTTCTTTCACGTTTTTTGTTATTCATAAATAAATTATGATAAAAATTATATGTTGCTTTTTGTTTATTTCAGACCCTACTCTATTCTACAAGAGAAATTCCAGCATGAAAAATGTATTATTTTTGATAATTAGGGCTGTTAGTAGTGCGCGGTCACTGAGACCGCACTACGGTGACAACGTTACACTTTTCGCACTACGGTGGTTAAGGGCAGAGTCAGTAGATTAATAGAGTACCGCAACCTCCGCCATTTTTAGTCTTTTCCGCGCTTCACTCACTACACGCTCAGTAAAGTAGATGATGTTTTGACTAAATTTTTCGGAATATAATAAAACAAATACACTTAACGGCACAACAACACGGCATTTTATTAAAAATTACGCACTTCGTAAGTATATTTTATGTATATGGACTAAAAATGGCCGCCAGGGCGGCATTTGTCGCATCAAAGGCTTGTGGTACTCTATTAATCTACTGACTCTGGTTAAGGGTTAAGTGTAAAAAGGACATATTGCGCCACCTAGGATACTAAGGGAGACGACATCACGTGGTCAAAGTGGGTATAGGTACCCCATATTGATAATACACTTATGTCAAACAAACTGTCAATCAGATTGTGTTAGTACAAAGTGTAATATTTATTAAGGGCGTGTGTATTACAGTTATATACTAATGTAAATATTAAAAGTATTATGGTGTCTTGTGTTCTACGTAGCTGCAACAGCAGAGATGGCGTGGATAAGAAGAATTCGACTGGCATAACATTTCATAAGTTAGTGTACAAAATGAAAACAATGAGTAGGGCCGTAATTAGAAAAACCGAAAAGGAGATTACGATGTTCAAAGACGATTAACATTAATGGGGATCTCGTGAAAAGTGAACTGGACCCATTATTTTCGAGGGACAAAATACAGTAAGTGTGGTGCTTTGTCATTAATTTTAAATAAAGCCACCTTTTAAGCGGAGGGTTAGAATGATTTTTGTTTTTTTATAATTTTCCGTAGTTCGGACCTGGTGAGGCAGCCATATTGGTAGTAGACTTAGCCCCGCCCAATGCTCCCGTTTTCAGTATACAGCAAAGATGCTTCATAGCGTCTCCTTTAGTAGATATCCCTTCTCAAAGATCACAACTAAGTACTAAACCATAGAATATACACATATCATAACAGTAATAATTCATAATGAATTTAGAATGTTGTGTCTAAAACTTGATTAGTACTCCATAAGGGAACATGCTTGAGTCGGCGATGCTTTAGTATATTCTGTCTGAAGAAAGCATTTAAGGAAAGATAATAATCGATGACAATACATTTAGAATTAGCAATTAGGATAGGAAGTGACATTTTCGTACCATTTCAAAGTATTGGTGGAATTCAAGTTGAGGAAAGGGGACTTCATGGTCTTTCTTGTTCAAAATGTGTTGGAAGATCAGCTCGAAATTCTTCTCTAAATGAGCTTTTAAAGAACGCATTATTCTGGAACCGACTGGTATGTGTAGAGATGGAATAACTTTGATGCCATGGTCTCAAGGAAGAGCCTTGGTTTGGGATGCGACAGTTAGCGAAGGAACTGCTCAATCCCACCTAAACGTTTCTTATAAAGAAGCGGGTCCAGTTGCAGGAACTGCTACAAAAAGAAAGCTGAGAATAGACCAGGAAATTTCGAATGACTACATTTCCAGCCAATTTCAATTGAATCTCATGGTCCTATTTGTGAATCTTCATTAAATTTTCGAAATGATTTGGGACTACAGGAGAAGTTAAGTCAAAGTCTTTCTTGTTACAAAGGTCAAGTATTGCTATATACCGAGGCAATGAATGTTATTCCACCATTTAAAACGATGGAGGAAGTGTTTTTACTATAATTTAGTTATGTAGATGTGTGTAAATATGTTTGTTTATTAAAAAGTTTTAAATTATTGTTAAGGAATGAGTTTTGCATATCATTATGGGTAAGAATAAGACTCAATTCTCAAGATTTTTTCCCACGTGAAAAGGTATGGTGGTGCTCTAAGGCGTTAACATTAGAAACACCACTTCCTTTCGTTTATCTAGACGATTTACAATTTACAAATTGGTGCAATAGGGATATAACTTATAATTATGGTATTGTTACGATTCACACAAATTTTACATGTTATTAGGACGGGCGGTAGTACTTATACGAATTTTTATGTATGTTTTATGGATGGAAAGAAAGTCTAAACAGCAATAACGATGTGCAAATTACCGTAAAACGCGAACATTAAATATATCAGAGAGAATGAAAGTGTTAGCAATGCATAACAATAAGAGATAACAATAGAGCCAATTTTAGTAGCCCGTGAAAATGTACTTTTGTGATTTGTATCACAGGACTACACAGGATATTAAATTCAAAATTCACATATCAACTTCTAGAACACGCGCTTCTTTTTGCGGAAACATGACAATATATTTCACTTCTGTTTCAGACGATGTTTTACACAAAAAACTTGACAGAAAATCAGTAAATTTATTTTCTGGGAAGTGCCACGAATTGCAAAACTTGAAAAATTAGGTCTCGAGAACGGAAACTTATTCATTTGTGAAATCTTTGGAACTGTTCTCTGTTTTAGAGAGGATACAATGGAAAGCGATAATATCCCAAACTTAGCACAATAATGTTTTTAATCTCGCACAAAGAAACATTTGTTTTCTCCAAAACAAGTTTCGCTAATTGAAGTAAGCAATAAAGATCAATAAATGCTAATGTGTGATTAAGGAATAGCACGAAATGATAATGTGTACTGTAAAGAAAATCAATTATAGGAGAAAAAAGGAATTGAATTCGTGACGACGCACTTTCTAAAAGAATGTGGGAATCAATGCTTAGCCTAACGTAAAAATTGAATTACAAACGAACCCCTTGTCATAACTTTTAGTAGAGCTGATAAACAATTCAGATGAATTTAGTATCGTTTTATTTTTAAAGGAAATTTTTGCTTTATAACGTGAATATTCATTCCGTGTGTTTCCAATAAAATCAAATGACGATGACAATATTGCAATGCAAAGACAATGTTTTCACACTTAAAATGGATGGAAATCATAAAACAGTATGCAAAAGATACAAAATTCGATGAAGCTAATTAGGACCATCAGAGTGTTAAACCGCGTCTATACCTACATATCCCTTGCGGGAGGCATTCGTGATTTCCTCGAAATTTTTTTGTGGAATGTTTTTATCACAGTAGGGGAAGGTTGGGTAAAATGGGATACTTAGTGTTCTAGGTCTCATAACTGTTTTAATAAACGTTGAATAATTCTTTCAATAATTGCTGACTTTTAAGTGTTTCTCCAATTTACTGGAGACCTTCAAGTGGAAGTTGCTGGATGGGTTATTTTAGAGATACAACGACTCGTACTTCTATCTCGCCGACGTTTCGACAAGGCAGGGCTAGTCTTTTTCAAAGCTCAGAAGGGTTAGTGTATCGTAGAAACACAACAAAAGATGGAGGAAGATAGCAGACAAAACGAAACACACTTCTACACAATTCTAAAAACACTAAGGAAAGGGAAAACAAAAAAGTAACAAAAGTGAAAAATAAACAAGGCGAGATAATAGAGACTAACTCGGAAACCATGGCCAGATGGAAGGAGTACTTTGAAGAACCATTGGAAGTAGGGATGGAAGAAAATAGTATAAATAGGGATGAACGGGTACAAAGTTCCACGGAGGAACAACACGAAGACGCTGAGAAGATCACTCGAGAAGAGATGGAAGAGGCCATAAAAAAGATGAAGAACGGGAAATCCCTGGGCTACGACAAGGCCACATCTGAATTGGTCAACGAAATGGGCGAAGAAGGGAAACAATAGCTGTTGGAAAAATACAACAAAGCCTGGAGAGAAGAAAAAATACTGCAAGATTAGGAAATAGGTCAAATAGTGATGACAATGTGATAACCACAGAAGCATAACGTTCTTAAGTATACCACTCAAAGTGCATGTGAGGATACCAGAAACGAAACTGAGATGGACAACAGAGCAGACACTGGAAGAGGTGCAGAGTGGCTTCCGCAAAGGAAGAGGCACACAAGATCATTTATTTACTATCAAAGAAATAAATACAAAGAGATTGCAGCACAATCAAAAAACTTACTTAGGATTCCTAGACCTTAAAAAGGCGTTCGACAAAGTCCCAAGAAGAAAAGTATGGGAAAGCTTAAAGAACAAGGGAGTAAAGCCAAAGCTGAGTAGAGTGATCAAAAGCTTGTACAACAATACAAGAAACAAAGTCATAAGCAACATTTACAGCTCCCAGGAATTCACAACGAGAAAAGGGCTGAGACAGGGTGGGGTGATGAGCCCAACACTATTTAATCTCTTCATGGACGAGATTATAAAGAAATGTCAAGTAGAATTCAAGAGAATGTTTGTAGGATATAGGAAATTACAACCAATATAAGTATTATATTGCCATACGGATCAGAATCTTGGGTAATGTCGAAAAGAATGAAGAGGGAAGTGGAAGCAGTGGAAATGAAATTTTTGAGAAGAGTCAAAGCCAAGGTGTATCACTCAGAGTAAGGAGTGCACAATTTAGAGAAGAGCTCAAAATAACCCCAGTATCAGAAGTCACAGAGAGACGACAACTCAGCTGATAGGGACACATTCAGAGAATGGAAGAAAAAAGAACGGTGAAACAAGCATGAGGGGCTAAGGCTACAGAGAGAAGAAGCAGAGGAAGGCCGCAGGAGACGTCGAACAAGATGATAGAGAAGATACTGGAGACGAGGGGTAAAACATGGCACGAAGCAAAAATGATAGCACAAGATAGAAAAGAGATAAATTACACTTACCTACTTGTTTTGAAATAAAACATGGTATCCTGTTTTACCAAACTATCCTGTTATACCCAACCTTCCCCTACCTTTATTCAGTCTTACCACTGCGGGGCCTTTCGAGCCATTTTTCCCCAATTGTAGGCACTCCTGTTATACGGAGTGTTTCAGGAGGAACAGTAAATATTTTAGGAGGTAGTAGTATGGACAAATTGCGATACAAAATTCTATATAACATGTGTCCAATTGTTATTGAGTACAGAGATACAGCTGTTAGTATATAAATCCAAAGGGTTAAGGTCCGGGGACTTGGTGGCCAAGAAATGTGACCATATCTACCAATCCATCTTCCGGGAAATGTTAGTCGTACGTCATGGTGTATCACCTGACAATTAGAATGTGCAGGAGCTCCGTCATGCTGGAAGAACATATGCATTTTTGTAGCCAAGGGAATCTCTTCCAATAATGCTGAAAGCTCATTTTCAAGAAAGTGTAGAAAACGGGGTCCTGTAAGACGATGCGGTAACACAACGTGAACTTCAACACACCCCAGCGTGTTTAAATCGCACTTTTAAAAACGCGCGTGTTTTAAAGTTGTCATGCTAACATCACCAATTTGTAAAACGTGAATTCTATTGGTTATTGATCTGACAGGAGTACTTTGTTACGTCAAATAAAATGACAGATTGCAAATTAATTTCCGTTTTTCTCATTTCCATGACAACGAAAGGTATACTGATTTCACATTAGGAATTCAACCATTTCACGAAATGACATCCGATAAATACGCCCATAGTAACCCATAGTAACCGAAAACGAAACGAAAATGCATTGAACTCTGAGGGTGCCACTGAACAACAAGAGGTTTCGTAGATACACAATATGCGATGATTCCCTTTGTAAAAATCACAACCAACCGGTTATAAAACGCAAGATTACGTGAAGAAAACGTACCTATAAGTAAACAGTGTGGACGCAGAACGAACAGATTGCAGTGCTGGAAAACGTCGCCATTTCCTTCAAAGATCGGGGCTATTTTCTCATTTATTTGAATAGTGGTTTGCCCGCCTCTGGATTATTGTTCTATCGGATCACTATTAACCCTAAGCATAAATGCTATGTTCACCAGGGAATAATAATCATTCTCCAGCATTAGGAATGTTTGTGGTTGTGGAGGGATGCAGATGAGAGGTTGAAAATGTGCCAGATTCCATAGGTAATTAGTGAAGTAATTTGTTTATCTCAATGTTTTGAATTTATATAATTATATTATTTTATGCTCTAGAATAAGCAACAAAAATCTCAAAATATTCTAAAACTCAGAAGCTATTCATTGTTTGCGGAATGGCATGATCGCAATAAATAACAAGAGTTCCAAATTCTTGGTAAGTCTGAATTTTTATGTTAACCTGCTTATACTTAGACGAATAACGTATTTTTAAATAAAGTTTAAAACATCATTAACCTACTTTTATGAAAACATTTGGCCTAATTCTACAACAAACCAAAAACTTTTTAGTACACTAGGAAGGGCGAGCTTTGATCACCATAAAAACATACTTGGTACAGAGCGTTGTTCTATATTTAATTTATGAATCACTAAAATCAATACAAAAGCTTTTCGTGATCCCCAATGAGGACAGTCGTAAAAAGTGAAATGAAATTTTTCTATAACGAAGACTGCAAACACATTATGTGTCGTAATGTGATACTGATCTTATCAACTTGCTTAAAGTCGTAACATTTTTTATTACTACTGGGAAACAAAAGATAATAATTTATATAGTATTCTGCTGAATCAGACATGGAAGTACAGAGAAACCCTCCGTTAATACTTTTTGAGATTAAAGTAGTTTTATGTGATTTGAAACCAATTTTTTGTACCATTATTAATTTGCTGTTGACAGGTCAGATTCTTTCTCCTTTCAAACTAAATGGAATGAGAGCAACTTCAAATGGCCCAACTGAAAACTTCTTCTAATGCGTTTAGTTTGAAATGTCACGGAACTTTCCCTGACAGAAATAATTTAAGCATTAACCAAAATTAGGGAATTTCGTTTCATCATTTTGAAACCATTTAGTAAATGCGGGAACGTCTTTGTGGTTACATTAGACGAGGCGAGCGCAACTTCAACAACAGTAGGAAAATATGTCAACGTCAAACGTGAATTTACCCTTTCTGACGTCTATAGGTACACATCTTTCGTCATATTTTCATGCTTAATATTTACATTTCTGTAGAATTATTCGGATTCATAGCGTTTTTTATAGAGTAGGTACACACAGCTATAGCAATCAAGTGAAAGGTGCACGAATACGTATAAATAGTAAGTAGTACATTTGCATACTTACCACGAATTCGAAATTTTTTCACTTATAATTGCACAAGAGGTTTGTATTTTACCGAGTAAATTTGGGTTGTTTAACCCTCGGACGGCCGAAACCGGGTCTCAAGTGACCCACATTTTAATTTTTTTTATATAATTTTGCCGTTCTTGCATATTCCGGATTAAGCGTTTATGTATTCCTGGAAACTGTTATAAAGATTCTGTAGAATAAATTTCGTTGAAAAAAATGTACTCGTACGTGAGATATAGCGGTTTGGTCACCCGAGACCCGGTTTCGGCCCTTCGCGTTATACTGTGGGCGGTGTAATTATATGCCGCTTACGTAAAAGAATCAGTATTATTTGCAGTTTTGTGTGGATTACAGTGTTATTATCGATGTGAAAATAATTGTTAGTGCTATATAATAATAATTTAGACTTTATTGATGTAAATTGATGTAAAAACAATAAAAAAAAACAGTGGGTCACTAGTGACCCATTTCGGCCTTCCGCGTTACTAAAATTATTTCGGCCGTCCGAGGGTTAATAAGAATCTGTTGTCTAGCAATTAGACGAGAAAAACTGTTAACCAATAAAAATGCGACACCGAAGGTGGAGCATTTTTAGGTTGACAGTTTTTCGAGTCAAATTGCTAAAGGAAACAGATTAGAATTTAAACAACACAAATTTACTCGCTAACAATACAAACCTCGAGTGTAATTCGACAGGACAATTTAACGAACAAGAAATTTAGAAATCCGTTCGTAACTTTACCAAATGGACTCGTTCTTAAAATAACACAATCATCATACAATAAAATATTGGCAAATTAATGATAATTGCAAAAATTCTGTACAGGTTGAAAGAATGAATACTTCGACTATAGAACAAATTAAAATTCCTGGAAGTGACAAACTAAATATTTATGGGTGGAAATTAGAGAATTGGCAGCTTTATACGTAGGTACACTATATGATTAAAATTTGTTCGAGCAAACTAATGTGAACGCTTTAGATAGTTTTTCCTATGCTTGCTGAATTTGTCCTTGGAAATCAGGAAGGTTGCGTTTTCACACTCATTGTTTTACTAGAGCAGCGGCTCAGCTAGAACCTTCGCACAATAAAGTGTATCCTTCTAGAAAATGACTGGACTCAAATTTATGTGTGAGAACAGCATGATTGTAATTATTATTTGATGTGCCTTTGCCAATTTTTGCTTTTATTAATAATATTATATTCATTACCAATATTTGCCTTTACTCTTTGTCTCTTAGGCTCTCCAACACGTAGTCCATTCAAATGGTTTTGCTCAATTCATTAAGCAAAATATTTTGGAATTGCGCACTTCGATAGTGTATGGGAGACAGGTGTAAAGTTCGTGATCTTAATGGTTGCAAGAGCTACTACTGTCCTCTCATGAATAGAGGCCTAAAGTCTCGTCCCATGACTTTCCCATTCTTCGATTCCAGTCGGTCCATTCTCCTTTCCAATTGAAATAAAGCTCACCAGTCTTCCCGATTTAGAAGTAAGGGAGTTCCGGAGAAGTTACTGCCCAGCAACCAACTGCTGCAAGCATTTTAGGACTTATTAGTTCAGTCCTTCAGATGCTCCTTGCATAGTTACAGTCGAGTTTTTAGAACATTTAGGCGTATTTTTTGGTCCACTATGGCTGTTTTAAGGTAGTGTTCGAAGAGCTCTAAAATCCTGAGTCGATCGGTCTTTGAAGGAAAAATCGATCAGAAAATTGAAAAGAGGCCTATTAGAAACGAGTACCTAAGTAGGAAAATTAGGAGGGAATCACGGACTTCGTGGACCAACTTGAATCAAACTCCAAGAAAATGCAAAAGCAAATGGTAAAAATGGTAAAAATAGGTAATAGACGATGCAGGGACGCTCGTACAACAGCAAGGTCGGCGAACGCGGTGGTCAACATCATCCAACATTAAGGGTATTGAACGGAGAATAAGTTGTCCTCACACAACAAAGAAGGACGATATGGTGATGAACGAATTGATACGAAGGGGTGTATGTAAAACCCCGGTAAAAACGTTAATGATAGCAAAATGCAATCATTTGAGGGTGGTTATGGATCCGTTGCAAGGAAATGGTCGATTCCGCACAGAAAAAATTTATAAAGAACCAGGGAGGAGCCAGCTACAAGGTCAGGGCTGTTCAAGAAGTCGCGTAATACGTGAGAAACCTTGATGAAGTAACCACCAAAATGGGGGCTGTTTGGAGGGTAGTGGGAGAACAATATCGCGGGAAACTAAATGTTATGACCCAATCACAGACCCCAACACGGGCCGTAGAACCACCTTGGTTATAGTAGATTGTGGTCTCGACGTGGTACTGGGTTGAGGAAGTAGGAGAGAGAGGTTAAAAAGTGTCCCAAGTGCCTGGCGAAATGTGCACTTGTGGCCAATATAGAAGGAATCTCTCTCTGTTTGTGATCAAGAAAACCACCATAAGAGCGACAGTAAGAAAAGATGCGACTTAGGTCAACTGGAGGGGCACACCTCCTAGACCGTTCCCTCAAAAAGCTTAAGACGGCTATACGCAACGCAGAGAATTAGACTGGTTGACCGGCAAAGAAACTGAAAGGATCCTGTCAACTACAGTGAGCAATATGCTTCTGTAAGAGTGGGTGATGTGGTGTAGAGCGTGGGAAATGAACGGTGCGACAGCTTCTGTCATAGAAGACATAGTTTTGGTAATAGGTGAAAATGGTCGCTTTTATTTTAGATTCTTGGACGCGTCATGGAACTGCACCATAGCAAGGACGGCATGTTGACTTTTGATTTATCCATTATTACGTAGGATGCTTAGCGATGCAGTAGTGGAAGCGTTACTATTCCAAAATAGGGTATAGTACTATGTACATAGGTGTATGTATAGGTCGGATTTAACCAAACCTTGTAATATTGAGCCTCGTTCAGAAGTCATCATGCCTACAGGTCGGATGTATCCAGGACCCCATTCTAATCAACAACGGACCCTACTGTAGGGGTCAGCCCCTGTGGAGAAGTTCGGGTGTAATCGTCCCGACCTTCACTGACAAACCGACATTCGTTTAGAGGTCTCTACCATCGCAACGGTACATTTTCAATAGAGCGCTTTCGCACGTTGTTTGTCCGGGAAACATCGGACTACCCGAGATATTGGAGATGGGTAATGGAATTGGAGAGGGAGACCCCTGGTTATATAGTGATGGAAGAGATGAAGGGTGAAAAAAATGAGAGTGCGGGAAGGGAAAATGGCGATGAGGTACGAGGAGGGTCTGGAGAGGGGTAGAAGCAGAGAGCTGTTGCAATGTTGCTGGAAAGAGGTGAAAAAGGGCAAGCTAAAGTATGGTCAGGATGACAGGGTCTACTATTACGAACGGGGCGGATATGAGACAAACGAGGCGCGGAGGAGAAGAGAGGGAGGGTTTGGTGATAAAATGAGGGAAGAGATAGTAGAGAGGCGATGGTTCAGGAAATGCAAGGAAAAGTTAAGGATGGAAGATATAATGAGAAATATGCGATAATAATGACGGAGAGTGTACCAAGGTATCTGGAAAGTGTGGTATGAGTATGAGGAGGAAGAGATATAGATACAGATGCGCAAATAAGGAGAGGGAAAATAAATACTGGTGGGACGATGATAGACGGTTACGTAGACGATGTGGGCTAGGTAGGAAAAGTATTGGGCGTATGATAGATGAGTGCGAGGAACTGCGGACGGAAGAAGAGTAGTGATGGAGTTGGAGCATGAAAGAGGGGGATAAAACAAAGAAAAAGAAGAAGAATTTTATTTATAATTTTTTGCCGTTGCTTTGGCTTATGCTTATATAGATTGGGGGAGGGTTGTATAATGAATCTTTTGCAATGTAAATATTTTAAAATGCAAATAAAGACTACTATTTATACTATACTATACTACTATGTACAACGTAGGTAATATGGATACTGAATTTAAAATAAATATAAACGAGTAAGAATCAAACGGTTCCTTGTGAACCCTAGGGGGTCGGTAACCATACAATTCAACTGGCACCGCAACTCTGTGAGTTCGAATATAAGTCTGTAGGTTCATTAATTAATAATAAATTATAATTTTATTCTTTAAATTCTAGTTAAATTATATTTTGTGGTAGTATTTGCAAATATGGAAATTTCTGTTTGTGTAATTCCCTTAATTTAGCTTGTTCATGTTCTCATGTAGATTCAGGTAGTTGTTTTATAAAATATTAATTTTGAGCTTTAAACCTTTATATTACCTAAAGGGAAATAAACGAAAAGGATTTAAACAACCACCAACCTTTGCTTGTTTAGGAAACTGGTCAGAACAAAAGATATACAACAAAAAATCAAATACTAATTGTTTGTATAGATTCAAAAATTAATTAATCGAATAATGCCACCACTTTGACGACATTCTCTTGAAGAAATAATTTATGAAAAAGACGCGTTCAAGTTATGAGACCTGCAAACGAAAGGATAACTTTCATTTTCCTTATGAGTAAAAAGCTCGTCGTTTGTCTAAATAATAGATGGGGTTATATTGTAAGAAAATTGTAATTTAGTTCGCGCATATAATTTAGTGCTTAAAAGTCATTTGAGTCTCCGAAATGGCATAAAACGATTTTTGACATCTGACTAATTGTTTACAAGCAATTAAGTTCAGAATCTATTAAAACCGTTCAATTTAAAACATTCCATTTTGCAAAATACTTTCCACGCTTTTTATTTCCACATTAACTGTCATTAATACTAAAGAGAAATAATTGTGGTAGAAATTGTCTACACAAAACATAGATAATGTTTCACTATAGGCGATCATCTTTACATCCAAAAATACTAAGATTAAATAAAAAGGTCTGATAAAAAAACAGACTGGTGAGAGTAAATAATGTTCAAAGCATGTGGTCAATGTAAACAACATAAAAGAACGCGACGACTCTTCTATGAAAGGAAAATAACACCTTCATGAACAACTCTGAATTTCTGAATTATGTAGGTACTTTAAGTAGTATTTATATAAATTCAGACATTCGTACTGAAATTTGAATTAAATATAGTAGAGCTAGAGCTTCAATTGGTGTTACAGTGAATAAGAATCTCCAAAAGTTTTTAAGTAATCTTCTACTGAAAAACAGTGAAAAAATACTTCCATGAAAAGTTTCAAAGCTTTCAAAGGCGATAACATTATTATCACATTATATTATTAACGCAAACGCTACACGTACGAGGGTGACAGAACTTTTCATTCGAAAAGTTTTCTAGATGAGATTTTATTGTAGGCAAACACGGATATGGACTTTACGAATTGGACTTCCACCGTCGTTTCTACACCCCATCCAAATACGACATCCCCTTCGAATACAAGAGCTTCAAACCAAGCTACTACACTCCATCCAAATACGACATCCCATTCGAATACAAGAGCTTCGAACCAAGCTACTACACCCCATACAAATACGAAAGCCTCTTCCCATCCCGCAAATACGAAGTTGAACCCATCTACGGCAAAACCCTTGAATTGAACAAATACTTCAGTGGATTGAAATACGAATCCCCCAAGGATTTAGTTTTGACCATCCAAATGCTCGTCAAGCGCGTCTTCGAACGTTTCGAACACAAGACCTGGGAAGTGACCGATGTCAAGACCGTCCTCTTCCACCACATCCGCGAATATATCACCATCCTCGATTACATCTTGGAAAAATTCGAAACCAAAGTAAGTTTGCATCACTCCCCTTCCTAATTCGATACTCGCTAACCCACCTCTCTTTCAGATGACCTTCGAACACACCATCTACACCGAAAAATACTTCGAAGAATTCATCTACAAATGCAAGGAAATCAGACGTGAACTCACAGAAATCGTCAACACCGAAGTCCACACCAACTGCCCCGAACTCAAGATCCGTTTCCTTCGTTGCATCGAAGTTCTCGCCACCGAATGGTGCAGATTGATCGAGAAGGTCGAAGTACAAGACTTTGAACGTTTCTGGGCTAAGGAAATCTGCTACAGATTCATCACATTCTTGAACGAAATCTGCTATGAACGCACCTACACCCCCGTCCACTACCCACTTAAAGAAGTTACCGGATACCTCCCCAAATACTACAAGGACAATACCATCACACCATACAAGTACTCCCATGTTCTCCCATACTTTAAGGGTGAATGGTTGAACTATAACACTGAAAGATTCTTCCCAACTGTCACAACCGCCTTTATTAAATTCCGTCTGTTGTGATTACTGATATGATTTATTTAAATAAATTTGCATTTTTTTGAATTTTTGTTTCTTTTGTGCTTTTTTCACATTTAGGTCTTCCTTTCTTTGTACCATTAATGAAATTTGAACTAAAAGTGTAGGTAGTTCAATTTTGGTTTCAAAATGTAGCTCTTGAATTGGAGGAAGAAAATCCAGCTTCAAGATAGCTTTCTCTCCACAATCAAGCAACTACCATTTTGGGAGAGAAGGCATGTGAAAGAGAGAGAAAATGGAAACAGCCCTTAACGTTATGATCCAAAATAACGTATTTATTACTCAAAATCTGATTTTCTCAAAACAACTTCTCCAAATTCGAGAATGTCGAGGAAGAATGAAAGTGAGGCTTAGATGAGTCGATCAAAGGTGACTGAAGTCCGTAACTGAATAAAATTTAGTACTTTTTCAAACCAGAAGAATATCAAAATGCGAGCCCTGAGTATCTTCTACATCTCTATTTCTAAACATTTCCAAGATTGATCCATACGCAGCGGCTACATTTTCATCGCTGAAAATCTTCTTTATTAATATGGTGCAAGGAATAAAGAGGAAAATAATAAAGAGAACAACTTGTTTACATTATACTTAAAACATATAATAAATATAACCCAGTTTCCTATACCCCACACTAACTCCACTACCAGGAACCTCCCTGCCTATCAATCCTTTGACGAGGAAATCCGGTATAAAAAAATCCATCCTGTGGCGTAATCCACCTTGCCTTGATCATATCGCTTCCCTTTTCAGCTATCATGACCGTTGGCGCGTTCGTATTACCCGACGTAACTTGCGGCATGATACTGCCATCGATCACCCTCAGACGATCGATTCCATGAACCTGAAGCTGATTGTTCACCACGGCCATATTATCGCTGGACGGGCCCATTTTGCAGCTACCGGCTACTGGTCAATGTAAACAACATAAAAGAACGACGGATCTTCTGTAAAAGGAAAATAACACCTTCATGAACAACTCTGAATTTCTGAATTATGTACCTACTTTAAGTAGTATTTATATAAATTCAGAAATTCGTACCGAAATTTGAATTAAATAAATATAGTAGAGCTTCAATATTGGTGTTTCAAAGAATCTCCAAAAGTTTTTAAGTAATCTTTTACTGAAAAACAGTGAAAAAATACTTCCATAAAAAGTTTCAAAGCTTTCAAAGGCGATAAAATTATTATCACATTATATTATTAACGCAAACGCTACACGTACTAGGGTGACAGAACTTTTCATTCGAAAAGTTTTCTAGATGAGATTTTATTATAAACACCTACTTTAAGTTACCGTAAAGTCATCTCTATCTCTATTACAAAGTTCTGCGGCATAATAATTTACTTATACATAGTATTTCAGGAAACTAAAAGCTAAACCCGTAAAGCTGAAAGATACGAATTTTTACACCTTCTACATCGTTCGTGTAGAGAATTTCAAATATTTCAATTTTAAGTTACAAATTAGATTCCCCTCTTTTTCAGACGTGTTTACACACATAAAAAGAACAATAAATGGAAATAGTGTTTCCGCTCTTGGAAATTTAATTTTCAGATTCGAAAAATGATTTCACTAACTGAAAAAAACAAGTACAGCTTATATGATTTACAACATTGTAGAGAATTTCATAATCCTCTCTTGAAAATTGCATTTTTTTATTATATAATATTGCTACTGTAACAACTCTGAAGTAACATAATGTTATTCAAGGAACTTTTGATTGCAACATCAGAGTTAAGTATCTCAACCACATTCCGTTTGTAGATTACTACGTAAATATTTCGTAATAAGGATGTGTTAGTAAACTTTGATGCTCTGAAGCTGTAATTAAAACATTCAGTTTTACTTAATTATACAATTCGAAATTCCCGAAACGGATTTCTGCCCCAAAATTATTTATCTACTCTTTTAAACACCGGATATCTACTTTGATGCCTGAGATGTAGACTGTGACAACCGTTTTAACCCTCTATGGGCCACTCCTTAAAAAAGGGGTGTAGTAGCGCAATGTATATTCAGATATACATACAACTAAACTAAATTGTGAAGGTTATGTTCTTCTTATGTGAAACCTTAGCCGCCCAACGTATATTCAGTTATACATGTAAAAACAACTAAACTAAATTGTAAGGGTTATATTCTTCTTATGTGAAACCTTACCCGATCAACGTACATTCAGTTATACATCTAAAAGTGTATATTTCGATATACAGTGATCGCTTACGTCTCAACTCCCATATACCTATATAACAATACAATTTTTTTTTAATTTTGTATATTCAAATAGGTATACACGGTACCATAGAGGGTTAATGGTGGTCATCAAACTATACACCTGTAGTGAAATAGGGCAATTCGCCAGAACAGTTAGTTAGAAGGCTACTTCATCACGTCATTGTACAATTCCATCATTTTTACATAACAGTAAACATTACCACCCTTAAAATTTTAAGGTATCATGAAAACTTTATTACAAAGTCTGAACGAGATTTCTAGAAAATTATGTGTACGAAACCCTGAGGAGAGATATTCCTCACTAGAAAGATACGATTCTTTTACTGCCCCGCCGAGATGCCGCTATTCATAGCTCGATTTTAAACCAGAGTTACTTTAACATATTGGATGAACTCGTAAAGAGGTAACACTTGTACGAAGTTTTACAATTATGCGAAATATATTGTCGAACTCCCGAAAGAGACAAGGACGTGAAGGGTTTCGGACCCGTAATCAGATTATAACGTCAAAGCAGGAGAAAACCGATCTCATTCAATACGATTAATAGATCGAAAAGTCTCTAGAGAAAGGTTTTTGTTCAAATTCCTAGCTTTATTTATCAAAAGGTATCTGCAATAATATCACGAAAAACCAGCGGTACGTTTTAAGTTTAAAGTTATTGGATAAAGTATAAAAGGAGTTCAACTTCGTGGTTTTCATGGTTACGAGAAAACTTCTTAGCATTCGAAGAAACTCGGTTTTCCATGTGAACTCATGTCTTGTAGAAGTGACATTAATTTGTCTGAAATGCATATTCCGTTTTATGCAAAACGTTTTGTTGTACACACATTAACATGTGTTGCACATCAATTTGTCCAATCATTTCAGTTAGAAACGAGATTGTAAATGGGGAAACTATAGCTAGTAATAGAATGCGCGAATGTTAATCCTATTTTAGTAAAAAAGTTCTTTCAACGATAGTCTTAGTTAGACATAGAGCCTTAAATTTGGTAAAGGAAAGCCAGTAGGCAGTAATCATATAAAACCGTGCCTAACCACATCAATCCACATTTTCAATTATCTTCAATCATCTTCGTACACCCGTTATCGTCATGTTTACACTAAAGATTTTTCAGCGGTTGCAACTACTGTAATAACATAGTAGTGTTGTCACATTAGCTCCTTCAATCATACTGATTAAAACAAAATGGTTCAAACTAACGTAATGAGATGTAGTCACACTAGCTCGTAATCGTGTCTACTGCTTAGGTACGACTTCTATGAATGCGAATTCCAGAATGAATAGTGAATGAAACATATGATGCGATTAATTACGATCTG
Organism: Pyrocoelia pectoralis; assembly: GCA_036250285.1. Classification (NCBI taxonomy): domain Eukaryota; kingdom Metazoa; phylum Arthropoda; class Insecta; order Coleoptera; family Lampyridae; genus Pyrocoelia; species Pyrocoelia pectoralis. The sequence continues at coordinate 34,057,027 of CM070077.1, forward strand.
TTTTGGAGGGGACGGAAATGTTTCAGGGTGAGGTTCTCAAATGAGGACAGGATTTCAAGTGACGAACAGGACAGATGCTGGCGGTTATAAAGGATTTAGAATGAGTGGGGAAGGGATAAAGGGAGGTAGTATAAAGTATATTATCCTTGATTGACGGGTCCATTATTTCGTATGGAGAATTTAAGCGATTTGTATTAAAAAATCTTGGAAAATGGTGAAATATAATACAAATATTAAATACGGTAGCCATTTTCTGGAATGTTTTCCTCCAACTCAACTCTAGTATATCATCGGCATAAAGCAACAGTTGAACACATTGATGTGCATCGTTGACATACATACTAAAGAGATATTCATCCAAAACTCGGAAAGCTCTATGTGAACCAGCTCCTTAATTTTCAACAGTAATAGGAGGGCGAATTTCAATGTTGTCATATTTTCCTTGAAGGTGGTCCACGTGCAGGACGCTCACAAAGTGTTGTCACAGACGAAGCCATCGTAAAAGTGCACAACATGATATTGGATCACCAGCGATTAAAAGTATACCATATAGATATGGAACATATCAAGAATTACAAGTGAAAAAGCTTTGTGCAAGTCAAGTGCGGCATTTATTAATTTTCAACATAAACAAAAGCTTATGCGAGTTTATGTAATAATTTTTCATCTAAATTTCTTCGCTCAGTCTGCGTACAGTCATTTCCGGTTATCGGGTGGACTTTTGTTAATCAATCAATGGGGAGGAGAAATGGTTGGTGAAATCGGGAGTGTGAAAACGCAAAAAGAGAAGTACGAAGGGGTAGGAAAAGATGGAAAATGAGGAAAATGGAGATAGACCAATATAAGAGACTGAAAAGGAAGTTTGTGAGAGAAGAAAGAGGAGTGGAAGCAAGAAGTGGAGGATGAAATAAAGAACCTAAAAAAATGGAAAAAGTATTGTGTGGAACTCCTCGAAGGAATGGGGAAGAAGAGGGGGAGAAAGGGGAAGCAGATAGGGAGGAGGTGGGGGAAGCGATGAGAAAAGTAAAGGCAGAAAAAGCGGTGGGAATGGATGTAATCCAAGGAGAACAATAGGAATACACCAGAGAGAAGGTGAATATCTGAAGGGAGGGATGGGCATGAAAGCAAAAAAAATAGTGGCGAAGGTTAGATGCGGAAATGAGAGAGTGAATAGGTATTGGAGGGAGGACGAAAGTAGAATGTGTAGACTGTGTCGGCAAGGGTGGGAGAGCTTGAAACATATAATGAGGGAATGTGGGGAGTTGAGAAAGGAGGAAGAAGGTAGGATGGAGGAGAAGGGGTAGAGTGGATGGAGGAAGTGCTGGAGAGAAGGAAGAAGTTAAGGAATATGTAGAATCCAATCCTTTGTTTAAACTTTGTAGAAACAAATAACTTTGCAAACTGTGGCCATAATTTTTTCCACAGATGATACTGTCTTAAACTTTTTGCGTGGTGGTGAACCATGACGATACCACTCTGTCAACTACCGTTTCTTCTCGTGTTGTATCACAATTATTACTAATCAAGTCAAGAAGTTCAAAATCGGCGCGTAAATGAAGTAGCAGTTTTTGTTAAATGCTGACGCGTGTTTGATATCGGTTGTAAGCATTCAGAGGACTCAGCATGCTCAAATTTTTCTTCATCCTTAAGTCACGTACTAGGATTTTGTAAAAACCGTTTCACTTATTTTTTTAATGCCTTCTTTCATCATTCACTAGTTGCGAAAGTCTTTGGACAAATCTGCCGAGTTTTGCTTTTTGTGGAAGATTCCGCAAATCCTTTATTTATCGTTACATACGATGGAATGGATTTAGAATTTTTTTTAGAAATTTTACACCGGGTGCTCTACGAAGATTTTCAAAATCGAGAAAATATCCAAAAGGTTCATTTAGAGACAAGAAGTGGAAAAAGAGTAACAGCTTCTTAACGGTGGTATATAACCACAGATTTACTGCACGAAATAAGAAAATTGGCATAATTCTACTGAAAAAAACATTTCAAATATTATCAAAATCAAAATCGAAATATGTATTACGTTTTACCATTGAATATTATTCAATGGTTTTACTATGAACCTATTTCTTCCACTGAACTCATGAGTTCAGTGATTTCTTCCCACTGTTTTGTATTATTATCTCCTACTCCTTTTACTGAAAATGTAATTCAATATACTTAGTCCAGTCAAATGGTAGTTTCAAGTGGAAAGTTCTGGTCTAATTTTTTTAGTGGCTTACTATATGTTTTCGGGGTGCTGAACACGAATCTGAAGTTGTCTAACAAAAATTTTCTCAGCAAATTTGAGAAATCGTCAAAAAACCACTAAAAATAATGTTTTTTAGTGGTTTTCAGCTTATAACTTGCAAAGCAAGCTATTTACGCGATAAGACGTTCCATAGTAAAATAAAGATGAGAAAATTACCTACAATTTATGTGTCTAACATTGTTTTGTGCGTCGTATGGTCCACGCACAAGAGTGTTGAAATATGGGAACAAAATAAAAAATAAATAATTTCCCTTCAAGTGAATAATTTCATCTGCAGTTCCTTGCCTTTCAACATGTCGTGTCAGTATTGACTCTTATCTCTGTAGGTCCTAAAAATGCTGAGCGAGCAATATCACACAGTAGATGTTATGTTCGACGAAACAATGATCCCGACTAGTGGTGGCAATTTTTTTCGAATATTCGAATATTCGAATGTATAATCGGGAATTATTCGAATACTTAACAATACCACTATTCGAATTAGAATAAAAACGAATAAAACGAATGAAAGGAATAAAAGGAATAAAACGAATGAAACGAATAAAACGAATAAAACGAATAAAACGCTAAAAACGAATGAAACGAATAAAACGAATGAAACGAATAAAACGTATAAAACGAATAATGGCCAGAACAAAGAAAATTGTTAAATTAAGAAAAAAGAGAACTTCGTTGGTTTATTATTGAGAGATGACAGACGGCAGGTAGGTCTACTACCTACTTTTCATTTCATGGAATTATTTCTCATTTACAAATTTGTTTCGACCGACAATATTTTATGAATAGTAGATAAAACGTTGTAGGTACAATATTCGTATTGTAAATAGCTAGGTATTTCAGTATTTCTTTTCTGTCAGCTTAAAGTCATTCACTATTCAATAACACCCTTTTACAAGTCGTAATGAACTGTAATTTATTGTTTGTTAGTGTAAAAGGAAAGTAAATCAGTGAACACGTTTCTCTAAACATTACCTACAATAATCCTCAACCACGCAGGGTGATTTTAACTGGAATTATTTTCATGATATTGTGAAGCTTGGACTTTGTTTATTTAAGTTTATGCCTTTTACCTGCCTTTGATGATAATTTATTCCTTTAAAGGATTATCTAAGCATTTAAATATAAATTTTTAATTTAGTTCAAATTATTTCTCAGCCTAGACGACTACATTATTGTGATTTATAAGTAAAGTGTGGAAATGTTTCGTGAAGAATACGAGTGATGCGGTAGTTACTTGCAAAATTTGCAATAAGTGTCTTACATTTAATGGAGCAACAACAAGTAATTTACTATTCAAATGTTTATGATTAAATGAAACTTCCATTGGAGAATGCTCTACCAGGTAGGTAGTATAAAACTAGTCCAACGAATAAAAGGAGTAAAACGATAAAACGAATACAACGAATAAAGCGAATACAACGAATAAAACGAATACAACGAATACAACGAATAAAACGAATACAACGAATAAAACGAATACAACAAATAAAACGAATAAAACGAATACAACGAATACAACGAATAAAATGAATTTTTTTCTGACTATTATTCGAATTCGAATAATTCTATATTCGAATATATTTTTAACGAATATTCGAATACGAAAAAAATTAAATTTGCCACCATTAATCCCGACAGTGCCACAAGAAAAATAATTCTATATTCGAATATATTTTTAACGAATATTCGAATACGAAAAAAATTAAATTTGCCACCATTAATCCCGACAGTGCCACAAGAAAAATTTCTATGCAATATGAAAAACAACAACCGTCTCATCTCAATATTGAAGGGCAGCTTTTCAGCAGGTGGCATTCACACAAAGCAGGCAGAAGGGGATGTGGATACACTTATTGTAACCACAGCAATGGAGATCTCGCACAACAGCATAACTCTGTAGTAATTGTGGGTGAAGATGTAGATTTCCTGGTGATCATGATTGGTCGTTGTCGGGGTGTACATTCAAATGAATACTTTCTGAAGCTGAGCAAAGGGACAATTCCACCACCCATTTTTTCTCCTGACTACCAACCTGACAAATCCATCACTCACAACATATTGGTTTTGCATGTTATGGTAGGGTGTGACATAACTTCAACCTCCTTCAAAGTAAAAAACATGAGGTTTCTCCAAACACTCAAGAGAAACCCTGCTCTGACCAAGACCATTGAAACTGTTAAAGAGCCTAATTCACATGCTGACGCTATTCCTAACGCTGGCTACCTTAGGTCTTCATACAGAACAACAGCCTATTTGGCGTCCCTACCTCCTACGGAGACTGCATCACAGCAACATTCGTTGAGAGTGTACAACAATGGCTTGGAAAATTTTTGTTGGACAACTTCAGATTCGTGTTCAGCATCCAAAAAAAACATAATGTAAGCCCCTAAAAACAATTACACCAGAACGTTCCACTTCGAGCCCTTTTTGTGCACCATTTGACTGGTAGGTACTATGCTATACAAAGAACATTAAAGGGGGAAATGTGTTAAAATTAAGAAAATTAATTGTAAATCTCTTCAAAAATTCATTTATAATTAAATAGGAAAAGTTAAATCAAGTCTTAAACAGTTGAGTTGGAAAGGCTGTCATGAAAGAAATACTTGTGATTGTAATTGAACAAAATAACAGGAAAATTCTAAAGTTCGTCTTTTTCCATTATAAAACACACTTTCCTGTATAACATGGTAAGAAAAATGCTTTATGTTAATCAAATACTTTTATTAAATGTGAACTGTAGTTCTCTTAATGACAAAAACAGAAGAGAATTACGACTTTGCAAGGCATTAATTAAACTAAAAAGATCACCTTTAAAAACTTAACATTGAATACTTTTTTGGTTGAAGAGGTACGACATAAATCCGTTGGTGTTTTAACTTTATTTATTTAAACCAGAAATACTTTCCAATTAAGGAAAATATTTTTTCTTTGTTTTATGGGAAATTCCACAATCCACACGATATAAAATATTGAACATTTTCTTCTTAAATATAGATTTAAAATATTAACCTCTTACCACCATCACCGAAAAATGATCTTCGTTTCTGTTTATATTCAAAGTGTTAAATACAACAAAAATTGAATTAAGGTTCGTTGACACAAGTGTAGTGGCTTCCTACTCGAAGCACTAAACTTCCCGCGACACTCGTTGTTACTAATTTACAGTTTTTCAACAACTAAGACCGTAAAAATGGAGTAACTAATGATAAAAAGTAGCTCAATGTATAACAGGTGAAAGACGTGGAAATCGATAATGCAAAAACATACATATTTCCAATCCCGTAAGATAATGGTCGACATATTTAGGTTCCCGAAATTCTTTTAAATAAAAAAAAAGTGCTATATTTAGGTTGCCACATTGACAATTTGAATTCATTCTCTTGAATGTTCTTGTTACCATCTTCCCAAAATAAAAGCGTTGGGCTACGGACAATTTTAAGAAATGTGCCGTCACTAAGTTTCTGTATGCAAATGGTTTAAATCAAAAGTTTGGGTGAGTGAGTGAGTTGAAACGAGGTGGCAAGAACGTCTCAGGTGAGCGCAAACCGGGACACACTGGAGGTATCACTACACCAGTGTAATGTTACCGGTGGTCCGCTTCTTTACATTATATAAATCACTTATAAAATTGGTATCGTTTATTCGTAGTTGTTTACAAGAGTAAGGTTTTAAGTGAAGTCTGCTTAGTTCTGATTAGATGGTTAATAAATAACCTCTTGAGTAAGAATTGATGATTCTTTGTTATCCTACTTATTACAATCTAGAACAATTATATCTAGGTTGCTAACTTGCATATATGTTGACCGTTGGCGAAATACTTACTTTTTGTCAACTTATATCGCAATAATTATTACATACTTATATTGCGTTACACCTTCCCCCCTTTGGAGAATGAACCCTGCTATGGCCACTTGCAGGTCATTCTCGAAAAAAGGAATTGGTTTAACATGACTTAAACAATTACAATGAAAAATTACTTATCTTTACTTATCCAATTTAACTTATTTCTATTCTTACTTATAATATTTACTTACACGGTTTTTGTGTACTGTCATTTGCTTACCTAAACTATTTCTAATTATGCAATTCGGTTCTTGTACCTCAACCACAGAGAAAGGCGCGTGATACAAAGGATCGAATTTGTGGCGTTCCTCCTTGGTTAGGGTTACAAGATCACCTGGGGTTAAACTTTCTTTAAAAGCGTTCATATCATGAACAGTTTTCCGCTCTACTTTTGCTTTTTCTAGGTACTCTTTCGCTCTTTTGTGTGCATATTGTAACCGATATCTTAATTCTTTATCATATGCGTCAATATTATAAAGAGGATCTACTTGTGATCCGGTTAGGGAATCAGGGATATTTACTTTTCTACCAAATACTAATTCAAAAGGAGTATAATTATGATACGTGCTGGGTGTTGTGTTGTAGCAAAACGTATAATATTGCGTCCAAGTGGACCAATCTGATTTTGAATCGTTAATGTACATTCGTAAGTATTCATTTAAAACACGGTGATTTCTTTCGCAACCACCAATGGATTGACTGTGATAAGCTGTCGAAATATGATGATCAATAGATAATAATTTACTTATGTTGTCGAACAGTTGATTCTTGTATTCTGTACCCATATCCGTACGAATTTCTTTCATGGGACCGAAAACAATGATAAAGTGTTTTACTAAATTTGTGGCTACAGTTATCGCGTCTTTATTTGGTATTGGTATGATTACAATGTATTTCGTTAATTCGCACTGTATGGTTAATGCGTATTGATTTCCATCATTAGATATTGGCAATTTTCCAATGGTATCGATACATACTATATCAAATGGTTTTTGAGGTGTTGGAGTTATTGTAAACGGTTCTGGCTGTCTGATTTTGATTTTGTTAGTTTGGCATTTGTGACATTTCTTAACATAATTTGCTACGTCACGAGACATATGTTTCCAGTGATAACTACATTTTAATTTTTTCAGTAGTCGTTTTTGACCACAATGACCTCCTGTTAAAGGATTCTTATGAAATTGTTCAATAAGGTTAAGTTTTTCTGCTCTATTCGTTATTAATTTTCTATTTTTGCATAGCACGATTGTTGCGTATTTTAGACATTTTTCCCCTGTCTCTTTAATTACATTACTTGAATATTTTTTAAAAATATCATCACCTAGGTTTATTTTTATTTTACGAATTTTACAATCACAAGCCATTTTGTCTAGCTGAAATAATAAGTGCTCTAAAGCGTCTTTATTATTATTAGTAATTGTTAATATATACTGCGCGCACAGTTTTCGTTTATTTATAATCCTTATTTTTATATGGGGGTGAACAGCTTTAAATTCCACTAATGGTAATTTAAGCGTCTCACTATTATCTAGAGCTTCGTAAACTTTTGGTTCTATACAATCGGCATTTTTCCTTACTTCGTTCGAATTATTCGATGACGAACTTTGTTCTGTTGAGGTAGGTCTTGACATTGACCTTGTTATAGCAAACATTTCATTAACGTCTGTATGCATATTTTTTAATTCGTTTATATTAATGCGTGACAATGCGTCAGCACAAACATTTTCTTGTCCTTTGACATACTCAATTTCAAAATTATATTCTTCTAATTCAAGTCGAATTCTTGTTAATTTGGATGTAGGATCCTTCATGGAAAATAAATAAATTAATGGGCGATGGTCCGTTTTAATAAGGAACTTAGTACCATATATATAACAATGAAAATATTTAATTGCCCAGTGGACTGCTAGTAATTCTTTTAAAATTATAGCTTTATTGAGTTCACCTTTGGTAAATGAACGAGAAGCGTAGGCTATTGGGAGATCTTCTCCATTGAAATTTTGTGAAAGAATTGCTCCACAAGCTGATTGTGAGGCATCCGTCGTAATTATAAAAGGTTTGGAAAAATCGGGATATTGAAGAATTTCTGGTGATAAAAGAGAATTTTTGAGTGTCGTAAAGGCATCTTCACACTCATCCGTCCATATAAATTCTACACGTTTCCTAGTTAATTTATTTAAAGGTAATGTTAATTCAGCAAATTTCGGTATGAATCTGCGATAATAATTAGTGAATGCTACGAATCTTTTTACTTCTTCGGCATTTTTTGGTTTCGGATATTGTTTTATAGCGTGAAACTTTGACTCATCTGGAAGAATTCCTTTGTTTGTGATGTTATGACCTAAATAAGTAACTTCCTTTCTGAAAAATTTGCATTTTTCAGGGTTTAATTTCGGGTCCATTTCCCCAGCACACCCCACTCCGAATTTCGAAATGAAAATTTGCACACGAATTGTGCTCGTTTTGTGCTCAATTGTGCCCTTAAAATTTTGTTTTGTGCTTCACCCCTTCCAGAGATATCATCAATAAACTTTGGGCGGTGCTGGGGAAATGCGAGCACACCCCACTTCGAATTTCGAAATGAAAATTTGCACACGAATTGTGCTCGTGTTGTGCTCAATTGTGCCCTTAAAATTTCGTTTTGTGCTTCATCCCTTGCGGAGATATCGCCAAAAGTATGGGCGGTGCTGGGGAAATGCGAGCACACCCCACTTCGAATTTCGAAATGAAAATTTGCACACGAATTGTGCTCGTTTTGTGCTCAATTGTGCTCTTAAAATTTCGTTTTGTGCTTCATCCCTTGCGGAGATATCATCAATAAACTTTGGGCGGTGCTGGGGAAATGCGAGCACACCCCACTTCGAATTTCGAAATGAAAATTTGCACACGAATTGTGCTCGTTTTGTGCTCAATTGTGCCCTTAAAATTTCGTTTTGTGCTTCACCCCTTCCAGAGATATCATCAATAAACTTTGGGCGGTGCTGGGGAAATGCGAGCACACCCCACTTCGAATTTCGAAATGAAAATTTGCACACGAATTGTGCTCGTTTTGTGCTCAATTATGCCCTTAAAATTTCGTTTTGTGCTTCACCCCTTCCAGAGATATCATCAATAAACTTTGGGCGGTGCTGGGGAAATGCGAGCACACCCTACTTCGAATTTCGAAATGAAAATTTGCACACGAATTGTGCTCGTTTTGTGCTCAATTGTGCCCTTAAAATTTCGTTTTGTGCTTCATCCCTTGCGGAGATATTGCCAAAAGTATGGGCGGTGCTGGGGAAATGCGAGCACCCCCCACTGCGAATTTCGAAATGAAAATTTGCAAACCAATTGTGCTCATTTTGTGCCGTTATTTCGTTTTGTGCTCTTTTCCTCCTAACAGATATTAAGGGTGGCAGTGGAAATGGCAGCCCCATTGCGCACAAAAAACAAAAAAACTAAAAAAAACTAGTGCACTGAATTCAGAAAAGATAGACCTTTCAAATGACATATCACTTACCCCATCATCTCTATCTAAATGATAGGGGTTGTTCTCACAGCGCTAAGGGATGAAATCGTATCAGGTTGTAAATAATGAATAAAAGTTGTCCCCCTTAATATAAAAATTGCTATTTTGGAATTTCTCAAAAAAAAAATTTCTACCCAGAAACCCGTCTGTTACCTTTTCGTTGGGCCACCCTGTATATTATATTACCTTGTTATTTTTTAGTTTTTTTATTTTATTTTGTGATATTCATGGGAAACGGTCTTCGTTTTGTTTTTATTTTTTTATTTGGCTTTAGCTTATTTTGTTTTTCTTCCTTTTTACGTGTATTATTCTGTATACAGGGTGTACCGAAAAGATTGGTCATAAATTATACCACATATTCTTGGGTCAAAAATAGGTTTATTAAACCTCACTTACCTATATACAAAAGTGCACACAAAAAAAGTTACAGGGTGATTTAGATAAAAATTTAAATAAGTTTTTTATCATTGCTCTAAAACGGTTTAACTTTAATTTATGAAAATTTATACGAAATACTAGTAGACGATAACCAATAAATTGGAAACAGTCGTATTCAATTATTTTTATTTATTATGGATTTTCAGAGGGGATGAACACCCCTTTTACCCTCCAACTTTTTTTAGGGTTATACTTTAACAAAATATGGAACGCTACTGGAATCAAACGTCTATTCTTCAACTTTTTTGTCTCTTTGTATTTCTTTGTAAACATTTTAGTTTAGAAGATGCAGCCACTCTGTAAAATGTCAATTTCAAAGTATTTAATATTTCAACTCTACATTTTCACAAATATTAAACCTTCATTATTATTAAATTGCAATTTAGACACAAACAAGGTATTAAGATTAACTCAACAAGTGTTAAACATGACCTCCTCCTTCCTGTATACCGGGTGTCCCATTTTAATCCGCCACCTGCAACAATTCTATAACACTAGGTCGGATCACAAAATGTCCCGAATAAAAAGTTAACGGTTTTGAGGGGGACATCTGATGCTGTTAACCCTTTAAAATTTTAAATGGAAACCCCTATTCCAAAAATGTTTGTTAAGCGAGCTGGAGCTCCTTATAGATGGTGTCATGAAGTATACTTTTTTTGTAATATATATTGAAATAGGTGGCTGTCATCTAGAGCACTTACTGTAAAATTTGTTGTTTTTTATATAACTTGATATAAGAGTAATTAGTTAAATAAATTAATAAATTAGTAATTTATTTAAATTTATTTTTCTCGAGAAGGGGATTTGAAACAAGAGCACATTATTTTTAGAAAAGACCCTAGAGAATTCGAATTTGACACAAAAAATGTCAAAAAAATAAATGTAAAAAAAATACAATCCAAAATGTCTGCGGCCCCTCCCACATGAGACGCTAATGGCCGCAGCAAGGAAGTATTATTTACAGCGACCGATATGTGATCAGAAGGTAAGTCATTGTGCAAAGTTTGGACATCTTCGATCGAAACGTTTTTGAGATATTACAAACAAAAGTACTTCATGGCACCATCTATAACCTTGCTTAAGAAGCATTTTTGGACTAAGGTAATTTAAGTTAAATCGACATAAAATAATGTCTACTAACTGGGATTTTCGTTTGGCACCTTCATTTCTGGGCACCCTGTATTTATTCTATCTATTTACACTGTAGAGGGATCATTTGTTTTTATGGTGGTTTATTTTATATTTCATTTTATTATGGTTTTATTTACAAAAGGACTGGTTGTTTTTTTATTTTTTAGAAAATTCCTGTTTATATTTTGTTTTATTGTTAACTTAGAAGATATCTGTTTTTGTTCTGTTTTTGAGATTTCTGTTATTATTATATATTATTATTAAATATTTTCTAATTTTTTATTATTAGTGATATTGTTATTATCATTATTATTATTACGGGGTAGATGCACGGATGATGCCTGGGTAGATCACAAAAAGGCAGGCCTACCGAAGGATAAGGTGCAAATGTCTGGCCAGGATTCCCCCAATATGGATCGTCTCAGTTGGACAAGTGCGAGACACTCACAAAGTATGTGGTGTGCCGTCTCGTCCTTACTAATGTTAAGCACTTGAATTTTAAAAGCTAACTTTTATGAAAAATGAATGCTTAACGCATCTCAACCAAACTTTTAAGAGTCTACTTTAGGGAAAGGTAGGCAATAGAAGTATCAAAGTATGCAGCATAAATGAGTACAAAATACAGGGTAGACCATTTTAAGGGCGAATATCTCGAAAAGGAGATTTTTTTTCAAAAAATGTTTCAGGTGAACGTTTTGTGGCTTTGAGGGGGAAAGATGACGACATTATCAATTTAATTGTGATGGCGCGACTTAAGAGATTTCATCATGACGGCTATTTTTTTAAACGGGAGTTGATTTTTCTTTCCAAATGAAAGTTGTAGCTGGCAATAAGACGAATACAATGGTTTTTGGTTTTTTGTAATCTAATCATTTTTCACTGAGTTAAGTACGGTGTTCCAAAGTTTAGAAATTAAGTAAAAGCACAGGTAAAAGTTTCCACAATTCCACCCCCCTTAGTGTACGTATTTTGTAACTCCACACCACTCTGCATTTCTCTCCCCTCTCTGTGTTGTTCCTATCCGTTACCTGGACCGATTTTGTTTGATAGTCAACCAGGTCCAGGCTGATTGACACGCATTTTCCCTTGCTTAGCATTACACAGGATGAACGACATGGACGTGACGGGGTTTTCATCCCTTTGGGGTGTTTGATTAGCGTGAGTCTCCTTGCCTCTTACTATTCGGAGTACTTGAATAGTGCGAGAGGTGCAGAATTACAAAATACGTATACTATGGGGGGGGGGGGGAAACTTTACTTAATTTATACCTATTGGAACACCGTACTTCACTGAAAAATGATGCGATGAAAAAACACAAAAAACTGTTGTATTCGTCTTATTGCTAGCTACAACTTTCATTTGGAAAGAAAAATCAACTCCCATTTAAAAAAATGGCCGCCATGATGAAATCTCTAAAGTGGCGCCATCTACAATTAAATTGATAATGTCATCATCTTTCCCCCTCAAAGCCACGAAACTTTCGTCTGAAACATTTTTTGGAAAAAATTCTCCTTTTCGAGATATTTGCGTGTATCACTTAAAATGGTCTACCCTGTATAGTATATAATATAAAAGATTGAGACCTGTTTCAATTAGAAATTCCAGATAGAAAGGGCTTCCATTTCGACAACTTCACCCGTAAGTTTCCGTAATATCTATTGAAAGGTGAGAGCACTAATGATGGTAATTTGTGCGCAATGGGGCTGCCATTTCCACTGCCACCCTTAATATCTGTTAGGAGGAAAAGAGCACAAAATGAGCACAATTGGTGTGCAAATTTTCATTTCGAAATTCGGAGTGGGGGGTGCTCGCATTTCCCCAGCACCGCCCATCATACTTTTGGCGATATCTCCGCAAGGGATGAAGCACAAAACGAAATTTTAAGGGCACAATTGAGCACAAAACGAGCACAATTCGTGTGCAAATTTTCATTTCGAAATTCGAAGTGGGGTGTGCTCGCATTTCCCCAGCACCGCCCAAAGTTTATTGATGATATCTCTGGAAGGGGTGAAGCACAAAACGAAATTTTAAGGGCACAATTGAGCACAAAACGAGCACAATTCGTGTGCAAATTTTTATTTCGAAATTCGAAGTGGGGTGTGCTCGCATTTCCCCAGCACCGCCCAAAGTTTATTGATGATATCTCTGGAAGGGATGAAGCACAAAACGAAATTTTAAGGGCACAATTGAGCACAAAACGAGCACAATTCGTGTGCAAATTTTCATTTCGAAATTCGAAGTGGGGTGTGCTCGCATTTCCCCAGCACCGCCCAAAGTTTATTGATGATATCTCTGGAAGGGGTGAAGCACAAAACGAAATTTTAAGGGCACAATTGAGCACAAAACGAGCACAATTCGTGTGCAAATTTTCATTTCGAAATTCGAAGTGGGGTGTGCTCGCATTTCCCCAGCACCGCCCATACTTTTGGCGATATCTCCGCAAGGGATGAAGCACAAAACGAAATTTTAAGGGCACAATTGAGCACAAAACGAGCACAATTCGTGTGCAAATTTTCATTTCGAAATTCGAAGTGGGGTGTGCTCGCATTTCCCCAGCACCGCCCAAAGTTTATTGATGATATCTCTGGAAGGGGTGAAGCACAAAACGAAATTTTAAGGGCACAATTGAGCACAAAACGAGCACAATTCGTGTGCAAATTTTCATTTCGAAATTCGGAGTGGGGTGTGCTGGGGAAATGGACCCTTTAATTTCAAATTATATTTCCTACATGTTTCGAATACTTTTCTTAAATTTTGTAAATGATGTTGTTGTGAACAACCTATAACAATGAGGTCATCCATATATAAGAGTGCTCTATCCGGGGTGATGCCCGCGAATGCGATGGACATCATCCGTTGAAAGCTATTCGGACTAACTGATAGACCGAAAGGTAACCGCGTAAATCGGTATGATCCCGAATTTGTGCTAAAAGTAGTCATGTTGCGTGAATTTTCCTCTAAAGGAATTTGATGAAATCCTGATATTAAATCTATTACTGAAAACCATTTAGCTCTTCCTAGTTGGTCTAAAATATCGTCTATACGTGGTAATGGAAATTTATCGGCTACTAATTTCTTATTTAATGCCTTAACTGTGTTTTCTGTCGTGTACCTACTTGCTACCTTTACAGGGACTCCTTCATCAATGAATGCTTGTTTTAAGCGTTCCGCGAGTGACTCGATTTCGGATGCGTATGAGTTCGCATCTTTGTGATTTTGTTTAACATTCAATAATTTAGCAGTTATTAATGTCGACGTTTCTCCTCTAATATTGTTTTTTAATACATTTATTATGTCTGTTAACGTGTTTTCGTTTGTTACTAAATCCCTAGCTTTACCTATTAATCGTGTTTTAACATACGCTACTGCGTTTTGTGCATTATTTTCTGCATTTTGATTTAATAACGTAAGGGCATCTAGAAACGCACGCAGTTTGGTGGGGTGTCCATCAAACTCGTGTGGTAAAATTTTACTGGCTAGATTAATAAATTCAATGTTTGATAAAGCCATTGTGTCTTCCGTGAGGTTATCGTCACTTAATTCAATGTCATCTTCAAAATTTAACGGATCAATTTGCTTATGGCAACTATTAGGAACACAATAATTTACTTGTAATAATTGAAAGGACTTAAGTACTTTATCTCTAATGATCCAAAATATTTCTTTAGCCTCTTGCCTTTGATTAGTATTAAGTGAGTTCCAATGGGTTTTTATATTTCGCGTAATTTGATTGAACAAGTCTACTAACTGATCTCTAATTTCGTGTCGAATCGTTTCCGTTTTTGGAACCTCTTTCTTTATAGCTCGCTTAGACTGTTTAATGATTTGGGCTTTTAATTCGGTTAATTCCCCTATTATTTGAATCCAATCGTGCGACATATGCAGTGAAAACTTATATTAAAATATTAAAAAGAACTGACGCGTACATACATAATAAACTTAATTACAAAATTATCAAAAAAAATTCTTAGAAGTAGATTCAGTAACACTTACGTACTTTGGATTTTTATTATGGTGAAACAGAAGTACTGGAACTTGAGATGTTACGTCTTATTTTATTCTTCATATTTCTTCGATGCATCTGGTATATTTTGATAAGCAGGGATACGAGTTGCAATGCCACTGAGATGTATAAAAGAGCCTTGACGTCCGTGGTTACGTTGTAAGCTGTTTCTTGGACTATGAAATTTGAATTTACTACACCATTGTCGTTGACTGCTTGCTTCGTAGATTCGGAGTTTCCCATTTTTCTTCTATTTTCTGTAGAACTTTGGAATCTTCGGATTAAATAGCATCTTTTGTTGGATCGGAACTTCTTAGTTGGCAGGCTGGATATTCTTGGTCGGCAGGATCTTCTTGGTCGGCAGGATCGCCATGTAATGTTACCGGTGGTCCGCTTCTTTACATTATATAAATCACTTATAAAATTGGTATCGTTTATTCGTAGTTGTTTACAAGAGTAAGGTTTTAAGTGAAGTCTGCTTAGTTCTGATTAGATGGTTAATAAATAACCTCTTGAGTAAGAATTGATGATTCTTTGTTATCCTACTTATTACAATCTAGAACAATTATATCTAGGTTGCTAACTTGCATATATGTTGACCGTTGGCGAAATACTTACTTTTTGTCAACTTATATCGCAATAATTATTACATACTTATATTGCGTTACACCAGTGGTTTTCAACCTTTTTGAATCCACGGCTCCCTTGACAAACTACAAACTTGTCGCGGTTCCCCTGTTAATTTTTACGCAAGCAGTCGAACCTTAAAAGGGCTTAAAAAATTACGAATCATTCATTCATCGCCCTGTTGAATGTTGTTTTTGTAAATTGAAAAAAAGGAAATAAAATCAATTTTAAATAATAAAAAAAAAATAATTTGAAAAAAAAATATATTACAAAAAAATACAAGCAAAGTGCACCTTGAAACATCAGATTTGTCATTATTTATTTATTTCTTATATTCTTATAATCTTATGAACAAAAAATAATAACAAATCACGTTCACTCGCGGCGCCCCGAACCATCGTCGGCGGCGCACTGGGGCGCCTTGGTCAGCTCTATGTCTTTCTCTTAGAAGTAGTAGGCTGGGTATTATTGTAAATTGTAAACAATACCTGAAATTATTAAATTTACTGTTATTAGACTTTTTCTACAGCCAAGTTTTTGATTTGTACTTTACCTACATTATTTCAGTTCAATATTAAAGTAGTTGAAACCAAAATATTACAATGAATTAACTGTAAACATTGAATAATCACTCAACGCTGTAAATAATTTATTGTAATATTTAATAATTAGCTTATGAAAAATATCAACAACTAGACATAACATTGTCAGTAATTGTAAGAATTTGAGGTATTGTTCAAGTATACTCCTAAGAGAAAGACATAGAGCTGACTTTAAACAAGTTATCTATTGGTTACGTGAAAAATACTATACTTGGCTATAGGGAACCCTAATATCGTTTGAAAGAGAATATTTTACTGTATCGCATAGGGCAAAAAATACAGGGTGTTCTATTTAAAATAAGCAAGTTATTTAAGTTAGCAGGAGTCAATGATATTTCGCACGTTTTGGAACACCCTGTACATTTCTACATAATAATAAATATTGCAAATAGTTGCCAAAAGGCTTCAAATCAACTGATCCAAAGCAATTTCTTTTACGCCTACCCATTTTGCCGTTATTCTTTTTTTTGTGACCTATTGTATTTCGAGAAAAACCGAGATATCTCGAAAACCTTAAAAGATAGGTATAGGGAATTGTTATTTATTTATTTATTTTTTAACGTAAAATACGAAAATGTGATGATATATAGGGTGTTCCCTTTAAAAAAATATAACTTTGATACGCCACATTTTTTGAACCACCCTGTATATTTATAAATATTTTTAACATGTAGCTCTTATTGACCTACATGTATGCATATAAAAAGATTTATTTCTGACTGTGATATTATAAGCTTATATTATCATAGTTACGATACCAATAAAGAGTGTCATAACTCCCTTGGGATATAAAGACGCTATAATTCCCTCTACGGCTCTTTTATGAACCAGTAACCTAGCAACAACCAAAACTGCAATCGACGATACCTGAATCAAATATACCGGAAACGAACAAATTTTATTAAACTCGGTCAGAAATAAAATTACCTATGTATCACGAGAATTAATAGGTCTCAATTACCTCGGGTAATTGCTGTCCCTCGGGCGCAAGGCCCTCGGGACGCAAACTTTACCCTCGGTAATTAAGACCCTTATAATAATTCCCTTGATACATAAATAACTATTTTAAAAATTGTTATAGTTTAGGCACCAACTTCCGTGCCGTATGTGGTGCCCCACCCTGTATGTGACGTTGCATAATAACCTTGGTTACCTACACTACGTACAAATTACTCTTGCCTATTTGACGGTTACCCTTTTTAAATTTTTACATTCTGATTGGCTACCTAAAATATAATATTTAGGAACGCCCATAATTTTGAGCCTTTTCCGTGACAGTTTTTCTACACGGCAACGAATCCTACGCGTTAATTCTGGTTCACGTGATCGTTGGCATGAGAATTCAATTTGTTTAAGTTCGTACTGCGGCCTTTTGTGTCTTTATTTTATTTAAGGTTTCTACTAGGAATTGGAGGGTCCAAATCTGGATAATAACAAGGTAATACTTACTCTATTATTCAATTGCTTTCCTGCACACCACAGCTTAATTGTAAGCTGCCAAATTTACTTAAATTATTTTCACCTTAACTCAACCGAATTTTATTTTTGTTTATTCGACTTTGTTCTACAATGATTAATCACTCCAGAATTTTGTAGAATTTGATTTGAACTTTCATTATACTTACGTCAAGTCAACCTCACTGTGTTTATTTCTTGAATGCCCCTTTCTTTTTCAGCTATCTCATCATTATTCATTAACATGAAGTCATTTT
Organism: Pyrocoelia pectoralis; assembly: GCA_036250285.1. NCBI lineage: Eukaryota > Metazoa > Arthropoda > Insecta > Coleoptera > Lampyridae > Pyrocoelia > Pyrocoelia pectoralis. The sequence continues at coordinate 34,075,154 of CM070077.1, forward strand.
CGCAGTTCTAACTTTCAGTTGTGCGTACCTGCTTTCTCCAGAACTAACTATGTGACGCCCTTTATGCTATAAAGTGTTATTACTTTTGCTTATTGTGCTTAGCCCACCCCCCATCGAACCTCCTATGCACACTACAGTGTATTAATTGACTGAACTATAGTAGTTTATGGGGTGTTGCGTCTATATAACATACGAGTGACTACAATAGTATTGAAAAAGAATACTTATTGATGCGGTTAAAATGAAGAACATGTAATGTTGCTATTCAAAAAGCAGAACCGTAATATGCGAATTAAAGTTGATTTTATTTTGTTTTATTGATGGCCGTACAGCTTATAGGCCAAATATGGTACGACACCTATTAGTATGGGCCTTACTTTGTGAGTATAAAAAATAGTTTTTCACTTGGCAGAACTGATACACAAAACACGAATAGAAATGGTCCTCATAATTATGACTTTATCCGGAAATTACAAGGAAAGTCCTAAGATTTGTTGTAGTGATGCAGAAAAGCAGATGAAAAGTACCAAAAGAGACAATAACACGATTTCTATATTTGCCATTTAACACTTTCTAGTAGGGGTGTGAAACGGTTCCGGATCCAAAACAAGATTGATCTTCTCCAGATCTCTAGCTACAATATATCCGGAGTCGGATTTCTCAGGATCTCATACACCATTCGGATCCTTAAGATCCGGATCCGTGGATCCGGATTTGTTTAACCGGATCCGCGTATCCGGATCCGAAATTCGATCACACGTGAATTCTGTTGTTGATGTATCGAATGAACTTCGTGATTCTTTGTGATACCTACCTATCAAATTTATCCCTCGGAATTTCAAAATGGAGGTATCTGGATCAGTAAATGAAATTTACTCTAGTCTAGTAATTTCCTCCACGAATTTATTCAAATACGGATACAGCTATAGACTTTAGATCCGGATCCTATGTAAATTAATAGTAATGCAGGTCCGGATTTAACTCACAAATCCGTAGATCCGTGCATCCGGATTTAACCCCCAATTCCGTAGATCCCGATTTCACCTTCGGATTTTCGATCCGTATCCACAACAGTCCGATATTTGGATCCATTGGATCCGGATAGTTTTGGATCCGATACAAGGATTCATAAAATTTGCGGATCTTTACAGCCCTACTTTATAGCTTTGATACACAATTAAATCTTTAACATTTGCAAACGATTTGCAATATGTACCTTTATTTAAACTACAATTTGTTTCAAGACGTCGGCGTCGCAGGCGATTTTCGTTCCGTAAACGGCCTTGGAATTGTCCGAAGCCAAGGTCATGACCACCCCCTCCTCTTGTGACGCCACGTTTGGTGAGGGGGTTGGATTCTACTTAACTCTCATACTTTGCGTAAAACACTGAGTAATTGATTTACATGTGCAGTGACAATTGTACCCTTAGGTTCTTCAGTGGCTCATTTTGTAAAACGGTTGGCACAATTTTATATGTAGTTAAATTAGACCTAATGGAGAAGACGTTTGCACACTGCATGTGCAAACTATCCACCCGCTATGTAATCACGTTCGCCTTTTTTGGAAACTGCCATAATCATAAAAATCATTTTAAAAAGCTAGTTTACTTTTTTTGAAAGCACTGCAGAAATGCATTTTTTCCAGTCACTATGATGGTATCTTATATTTAATATATTTATTTATTTTACGGACAAACTGTCCATTACACAATATACAAGAAGAAAATATATATTAGAACGAGTAATTATGGCATATATACTAGTTATGTGAAAAGTAAAAGTAAATTTGCCGAATTTAGCACGATTACGTGGCAGTCAATAGAAGTGTTTAAAATCCCCAATGATTTTATTTAAACTAGGGATTTAGCAATTGATTTATTTATAGCTTAGAGCTTGAGAGATTTATTACGTATCGCAATCGCTATACTAACTGCGTAAATTAAACCGAAAGAGAAATTTATGTGAAGGGAATATTTGTAGAATAAAAAAAAAGAAATTATTTTACTTAAAAATCATAATAGGAATTTGAGAGAAAACATTTTACTAAAAATCAAGATTGCAGGTGATCAATTTTCCTAAAGTAAGCAAACAGAATTTGGAAATGCTTTCACGAGACGACTAAATTTATGCAAACGATGTGCTTATATTTCGAAACGTAGGACTGATCGATTTTAATGTAATAGCGACGGCCTACATAAATTCTTTTCCTTTTCACCACGAGTTCGGCCAAAGATGAATTAGGTTGATGTGTAATTCAGATTTCGGTAGGTACATATCAGTAAATTAATGAGTCATGATGAATGATGTAAAGTGTAACAATGTCTAAATAACTCATTAACCTTACTTCGAAACGGGCTATAATCAGACGAATGAATCGCGCCTTAATTCACTTGGATTATAGCGTGTGGCGTAGTATTTGTTCATTACCCTTTAACTAACATCCCTTCATTAAAGTCTATTTGATGTGATAAAATGTTATTGCAGCAGATTCATTTTTTTGTTTTGAGAATATTGCATAAACTTAAATTCTACTGTAAGCTTACACTCACGATTGAAAGGTTTTCTCATTTTTATTCCACAATTAGGTATTCCCGAGGGTACCCCACAACATTAGAAACTACAATTAACACTAAATCAAAACCTGTGATTTATTCCAAGGTTTTTCCAATTCAAATTCTTTTTGGCGCAAATGTATCAGACTATCTCTTACCCTCTAAGTCAAATTTTCCTAATATCACCGACAACCACCGTCCCGCATCTCTGTTAGTTGAGAGTGTATATTATTTTTGCATCCTTTGTGCAACAAAATTGTTTACATAACTGTTTAAGTTTTGTGTACATAATTATTTCACTCTTATCTAGTTTGGCGGTTGGATCGGATCACCAGCTATTTGGTGATCGTGCCAAATAAACAATAAAGTTTTGGAAGTTGTCAAAACAACTAACATTTCTATTTATAAATTATGTATAAGTTTTAACAGCGTGGAAAGCAGTAGATAAGTTGGTCTGTCACCGGAGGGTAGACAGGCTGACGGGTCAATGTAGACGGACAGGTCGGTGTTGGCTACTTTCGTTGGCGGCTATGACTTCTGACTGATTTCTGTGGGTAACAGCGTTCGCTTATAAAGGATTCTGGCCGGTGTCGACGTGTGGTCATTGGTCGGTCAATGGGAATTAATTGTTGCTCAGTACGTAAGCTACTGTGTACCGGGATCACATGCGGTCGCCACATCTAGCTTAAGTGATAACGCATGCCATTTTTAGGGGATGATTAAGAACAGAATATTTGGAAAGTAGTATCTGTTAGTTAACGCCTTCTACTTAGACGCATACAGGAAGCTGTCGATACTAATAGGGTGGGATGAAAGGAGGTGACGTAGGTTATTAATTTTGTGCATTGGTCTGTAAGATTGAGTATTAACAACAGTACACATTTTTCTCCAAGGCAATTGTCCATGAACGTTACATCTTTTTTCTCCATGGTAGCTTTAAACACTATGTATTGCGTTTAAGCAGACTATATATGACGTATCATTAGTTGGTGATTGAGCGCAGTGTATGGATCCTTCTCGACCATTGTCCGTTTGTTGCTGGGGCTTCTTTTCATACCCACCAAAGACTCTTTCTATACATAAACATTTTTTCCTGTTACACCCATTCTTGATCATGATACATGATATTTTGCTGTAGGTACATAGAATTCGTGTATATTCATTATGAGTCCACGCCTTGGTCTGTCCCATTTTGGGTACTCCACCCTCCATTCCTACCCTTTTGCAATCCATGTGTGTCTGCCGCTTTATTGATCGATAGGTTCCGTTGTGTCCATGCCAGAGAGAGAAAGAAGTAGTGTATAGTTCACATCTCCGTATTTTATAGTCCACTATTTCTTAACATTTTTTATTAATTGTCCTGCTCATGAGACACACAGTCCTATTTTTCCATTCGTCCTGCCTTCTGTGTAAGGATGTTTGCATATTTCGGCATTAGGGAAGGACCATGGATATACCGCCGGTGTCCACTACTCTCTATTCCGACACTATTCTGTCCACAGCCTTTTCTTTAATATGCATTGCCTTTTGCCTTGTACCAGTAAGTAAGTAAGCATTTATTTGTTTCTACAAAATTTAAACAAAGAATTCGATTCTACATATTATATTATATATTCGTTAACTTCTTCCTTCTCCAACACTTCCTTCATCCACCCCACCTCTTCTCCTCCATCATCCAATATCTCCATCCTACTCCTTCCTCCTCTCTCAACTCCCCACATTCCCTCATCATATGTTCCAAACTCTCCCACTCTTCCCCACACACTCTACACATTCTACTTTCATCCTCCCTCCTACTTATTTCCGCACCTAAACCTCGCCACTATTGTTTTTGCTTTCATGCCGATCCCTCCCTTCGGACACCTTTGAATCCCGCCTACCATTATTCCTTCATATTTTTCGTTATATTTTCCTTCCCTTATTTTCGCTCTCCTTTCTTGTCCCTGTACGTCTTTATCCCTCATTACCCACTCCACCTCAACGGTCCTTCCCTGTTCCCTACTCCTTTCCACTTATACCCCCTCTCTCGTAGTATTTTTTCCTTTCTTCTTGACCCCACTTCATCCTATTCTCCTCCACCTCCCTCCTGCAGTATCCTCTTAATTCCCTTCCTTCTTGATACCTCACTGCCCACCTTCCTGTCTGAACCCTTATTTTCTCCAATTTCAACTCTCCTCCACTATATATCCCGACGTCTCTCTGTCTAAGCCCATTGTCCATTTCCAATATTACTCCAGTATTCTCTCTAACCCTTCCCATTCTTTCCACCCCATATCTGCTCTCGTTGATAAAACTGTTTATGAGATCAGTCGGTCTAACGCCCCTACTTTTCCATTGGCTTTTGTTCCACCTTGAGATGATTGCAGTGACATAGTGCCTGAAGGTCAACCTTACAGTCGCTGACAATTCTAATAATTTTGTTCTTGAGGCTAGACATAACAAATTTCTTATTCTAAGCGTTATTACTACCATTTTTGCGTCGAATACAGTTGGAAAACTAGTGATCGAGACCTGAGAACTGATTGCATAACACTGTACATAGCAATCTCAAATTTGGAATTGATATAATAATTTCCACTTTCACCTGCAGACAGTATAGCACCTATAGATAAATTGTGGGACAAGAATAAATTACACTTCCCAACGCAACGGTGAGTAATAGTCTAATTAAGCGTAACATTAAGCAAATTTTCCTTACAAGTACGTAAAAGTGGTGCGCGTAAAAAAATATCTTAATTTTTCTTTGGTGTGGTAGGTAGTAAAAATTTTATTGTGACATAAATTTTCTCTTACAAACACAAAGCATCACGAGGTTTCTTTTACAAATGTCATAAAGAATAAGTATATAACAATTTGATCGAATTTCGTATTTCAATAATCTATTGTAATAGGAAGCGTTGGTGTTTTATTTACATAGCATTATGACACTTCTTGAAGGTAGAGTTTTCGGGAAAGTAAAATTTTATCTGCATGGCGACGTCCTCGTTTATCTTTCAGATCGTGTTTCTAGTTTCCTCTTCTCAGAGGTACGGAAATAAAATCGTCAAGCGACCAAAGTGTATAAATTAAATTTAGCATAAAAATAACAATTTCAATTTTTAATTTGGTAATGAATTACTACAGTGTAAAAAAAACGGGACATAATCGTAGGTATTTTAATATTCCGCAATATTACCTTTTTAGTTTTACGTTCGTTGGGTTTAGGACAAAGAACATTAAGATCGCCAGCTTTTTTCATTACGAAAATACGGCCATTTGTTTAGCTTTCTTTTATTTTGCGCAACTTTTTACTGCAGAATTTCTCTTTGGAAAGCGTAGACTGAAATTAACAAAGCGCTTAAAATGTTAACAATTCAAGTTGGGACAGAAGATTCAAATTTGAAATAAAAATTCATTGGTAGAAATTGTTCATGATTTCGCTAAGTATTCAAAGTAGTTCCAATATAGTGGTAGATGAACCTATGGAATTAACACACTGCTTTTCTCGCCATTCTCATAATATGTAATTTTTTGGTACATGTTCATCCATTGTCGCCAGGGGGGGGGGGGTCTGATCACCGCATGCGTAGACCAGGTATCGATGAACTGTTTAATAAGTTAGGGCTAAGAGGAAGGAAAATTTGAATTTGTTGAAGGAGCTTTAAAAACGATTAAAAGCATACACCGGGATGCCGATACTCAAAAGAAACCGGAAACGATCCTAAAGAGGATCAAGATCAAAAATAGTGTTGTGGTAACAGGCAACTGGTGAGTGGTACAAAGGAAGGAGGATGCTAAGGGAGAAATATCGATTATCATCATGGACGAAGCAAGCATCGTCTCTACTGCACTAGGGTGACCTTTAAACTCCTCTCCAAGATGAGAGAGGATAGGAAGTAACGAGCATGGAGTGTGAAGGGACAGGAGCTATAACCGGCTGCACCAACCACCACACTCCAGTTGTAGGTAAGTAAAGCTTTCTAATGGCCAAGTTTGTACAAATCAGCCTGCATCGTAGCAGAGCGGCATCTGCTACCCTCTGTATCTACGTGACTAAACATCACATTGTTGCAGCCCTGGTATAAGAACTTTGGATCTATAAAGGATAAATACAAGGCCAACCGAAATCAATCCCAAATCGTGCATTATAGTCAGGAGTAGCGTTAAGCTACTGGTACATTGAAAATTCTCTGTTACATGCACCTGGTGGTAGTAATGCTGACAGTGGTTTGGGTACGAAAGCGAGAGGGGCTTATTATAGGATTCGCAACTGGCAAGTATCGCCTACGACAGCGAACCACAGAAGTTGTGAGACTAGTGAAACACTCTCAGCAGGGAGCACGGCAAATCCTTCTCGGATGTGATGCCATTGCGCACTGCCCTGTGTGGGGTAGCACCGAATTTACAGAAGAGATAAGTTAATCCTAGATTCCATTATGAATATTAGCTTAGAGATAGCGAATGTAGACAATGAGTCAACCTTCGTAGAAAATCGACGAATAAAGGTAATTGACTCCAGCATTCATGGCATGGAGGGAAGTAAAAGTCATATTCATGCCGAAACCTGGACATGATTCATACGCTAAAGCCAAGTCATTTCTTTTGAAACTACTGGAGAAACTTAATGAGCAACACATTAGTTGCGAGGTGTCCATTAGCAAACAGCATTGTGGTTACCAACCAAGTAAATTTTGTGCACTTACCATCAACAGGGCGATCTTTTTTTTTAAGAGATGGTCCTAGGGCTATTTTTAGGTATAGGGGAGGCCTTTTACCATACGGATCTAGAATTTAGTAAACTTGGTGTGGAACACGAACATCACGGCTTCACTCAATCGCGACTCCGTAGCCGTTCCAGTTGCACGGAAATGTCCGCAGAGGGTGGAGGGGGGGGGGGTCAAGCATATATGTTGTCCCTGAGAAGGCATGGCCGAGGAAACTACTTGTTTACGAAGAAACATTCAAATGCAACATTTTTTTAGTAACTAAATGTATTGTATAACGGAGTGGAAACTTCCAGATGCGTAAACTATCAAAAAATTCTAGAGTTGAATGTACCACGCCCTTTCCTAGATTTTTATGGGGCAGTTTGAATTATTTCAAATTTAGTGCACTTGTTTTCTTGGGAGCTGGTGGAGCTATACGTGGTAGATTTGAGGAAACTCTGAGTTTTGATACGGGGAGCTTTAAATGCAGCTGAAACATGGTGCGGAGAAGAAATCCTGTTCGTCAGTTCTAAAAAAACAAACTTGATTTTATTCACACCAAGAAAAGACCGATAAATCTAAAACGGCGAAAAGCTCCATGTACAACACTTAAGCACCTCCAAAGACAATACTATGCCTAGGGAACATAACGAACTTAATTGCAAAGTGATTGTAGCCTTCGGGAGCATGTGGGGCCTACCTCCATTGGATGTATGTACTAGAGTTAACAAATCAGTCATTATAAATGGATCAATAAGAAGTTCACTAGGAACATAGAGATACTTAGCCAGGTTCAGCGGAGAGGCTTGTCAGGGGTAACGATAACGACCTCTATAGCAGCTATCGAGAGTCTCTTAACCTATGGCTTCTAAACGTAGTAACTATGGAAAAAGGCTCAGAGCGGCTTACAGGCTGAAAGTGGATGACGAGGAGGGATCGCTAAGAGTGGGACATGAAGACGAAAACCTAACTATCTTTACAGTTACATACAGCAAAGAAGCGACTGTAACAGTTGATTCTTATGTGATAAATGCAGGACTAGTATATTTTGGCAATTCTAATGCATTACAGAAAACGACATCAACGATAGGAAAGCTCGCTCCATTACAACCACAAGTTATAAGCTTAATCGCATTAGAGTAGTTTAGTACTTAAACATACGAAGTAGTTAGCCATATACGAATTTTCATTGTAAGAAAGAGAAAGATTACTAAATTCGTATTAGGACCCTTACGTTCGTCATGTTTTTGTGTTGGCGTGCTACCACTTGGGTAACAGTTGAGAAAGAGGTATAATATTAATGTTTGGGATTTATTCCAAGACAAAGTAACATTTCATGTGAGATTTACTTTGGAATTAGATAGATTGAAATATCCAAAGCCTTTACACTTGTGCTTTATTAAGAGCTTTCAAATGTGTAAATTGACCTAATTCCACTGTGTCATAAATCATCTTCTCATAAAAAAATAAAGCTGGTATATTCAATGTTTGATATATTATAGGATATTTATAAGGACATGTCCGAAGCATAGAAACAAAAACTAAAATTATTACTTTTCACTTTTTCGAATGGATAAACCTTCAATAAATTAAGCTCACCGATCGGTTCATCGTCTTCCTTTTAGAAAAGTAACAAATGGGGCGAAGCGATTACGGTTACCAATAACTTTCGAAATATTATTGGCTATTCATTCAAATATAATATATAAAAAAGTCAATTTTTTTAACGGCTTTCCTTGGAATTACTAAGAAGTATTCATTGGCATTTGATACGATGCATTGGTGATCTGTAACACGACCTGTATAAATTCTTCATAAGGGGGTTGTTGCAAGAACGTCACGTTTCAATATGATATATCAACAGTTTATAAATTGATTCTAGAATAGCTTACAAGTTAACAAACATTTCTTTTTTCTAAATTGTAAGAAAAACGATCGTGTCAATTTACCATTTCAACCTCACGAAGTGAATTTAGGAATGAGATGCTGTCGGTGTCGGTTGTAAATCGCAAAAGTGAGTGCGGACTGAACGACATTTAGATGAATACAACATATAGCCCAATAAAGTCTGTAAGAGTTCTGAGCTTACTGACAGCTACACTTAAGTGTAAGTGCAACGTCAATAAAGTAAAGTGTGCATGTGCATGATAATAAATGCATTTTGAGAGTACTGTATCATTCGAATAAATGGCTGTCGAGATACACAATGTATTTTATTACACTTTCGTGATTTGTAAATTTCTGGGTGAGGAGATAAATTAATATCAATTATAAGAATCGGCTTCGCACATTTTAAATAACAACTTTATTAGGAATGATACATGGAAACATGGTGAAACTTTAATCGATTACTTATTGAAATATTTCTCAAAACAAAAATATGCTATTAGTTCAAATACCTCGTGTAATTTCGGGTCTAACAGCATGGTTTAAGCAAATGTAATGAGAGGAAGCAATAGATAAAGCAACGTTCAAATGTCGATTTAAGAAGAACTAGAAAGTATAATCATCAACTGTGACAATTGTAAAAATAAAATTTTCCAATAGTGTGGAACTCCCTTGTGCAGTAGGTAGGTCAAAAATGTTGCCCAAAAGCATTATTATGTTTTGATTATTAAAACTATTCTCTTTACCAACGAAAACAAATTGGTCTAAAAGTGTAACCATCAACATAGAGTTTTGATATCCATTTGATACCACATTCCGATTTCGAAATCGGTCAAAGTCCGAAAAACTGAAACACGACTTTTTTGATAAGCAGCCTAGGGCCCACCGTCGTCGTTGATATGTTTGACGCTTGATCTAAAGCAAAATTCTAGTAAGAGTAGTGCTAATAAAAAAGACTGTTGATGAGGTTATAGAAACGCTTGGAATTCTGCAATTATAGATCTAGATTTTTAATAAATTCAAATACTAAATTGAAGGTAGGGTTTCGCTTGGAATAAGGAAAATAAGAAAAATTATAATAATAATCAAATTTGCACATTTGTTCTTTGATTCGATTTGAGCGATTTGTTTTCTCCCAGGTATTGATATGGCGGGATGAAAGGGATAAACTGTTAAACAACATCAAAAATAAATTGCCCCACATTTTTCAATATTAGTGCCGATTTTGTACAATTAAAATATTGTAAATATCGTGCGAAGGTCATTATTAGAATTTAGGTCCTGAAATTTTTAATACCCCCCATATTTTTTAAAATGTCGGCCAAATTTAAAAGTGTTGGTTATCCTTCGCAATTCGCAAAGCTTTTGCAACCTCTGAAGCGATCTGTAGACATTAACGCAATATATTATGTAAGAAGAATAATAAACTTACCATTACTACCATAACTAGACCGGGCCCATGTCGTATCAGGACGGGGAACAGAGTGAAACACACGTGGAATGTTACTGTAACGACTCTACGGGCAGCAATAAAAAACAGAAAATGCTACAATTAACCTTACTGATAATGGATTTTTTTAAGTTAATGACATTGCCATTTCGTCCTTTTGTTATGTGCCGTGAATGCCATTGTAAGACCGAATGCTGAAATAGTCACTAAAGTTAGCGGACTTATGGATCCGTTGAAGTTGGGTTGGAAAGGTGGAACTTCTATGGGAGATATACAGGGTGTACCGAAAAGATTGGTCATAAATTATACCACACATTCTTGGGTCAAAAATAGGTTGATTGAACCTCACTTACCTATATACAAAAGTGCACACAAAAAAAGTTACAGGGTGATTTAGATAAAAATTTAAATAAGTTTTCTTATCATTGCTCTAAAAGGGTATAACTTTAATTTATGAAAATTTATACGAAATACTAGTAGACGATAACCAATAAATTGGAAACAGTCGCATTCAATTATTTTTATTTATTATGGATTTTCAGAGGGGATGAACACCCCTTTTACCCTCCAACTTCTTTTAGAGTTATACTTTAACAAAATATGGAACGCCACTGGAATCAAACGTCTATTCTTCAACTTTTTTGTCTCTTTGTATTTCTTTGTAAACATTTTGGTTTAGAAGATACAGCCACTCTGTAAAATGTCAATTTCAAAATATTTAGGCCCGATTTTATAAAGCATAGTTAACTACGTGATCAGCTGACAATGTGGTTAAGTAATGCGATAGGCTAATACGATCAACACACCTATGTAACCCTTATTAGCAAATCATGTTGCATTATTCAAACTTAATCACGTCGTTAGCTGAATTTTATAAAACCGGGCCTTAATATTTCAACTCTATATTTTCACAAATATTAAACCTTCATTATTATTAAATTGCAATTTAGACACAAACAAGGTATTAAGATTAACTCAACAACTGTTAAACATGACCTCCTCCATCCTGTATACCGGGTGTCCCATTTTAATCCGCCACCTGCAATAATTCTACAACACTAGGTCGTATCAAAAAATGTCCCGAATAAAAAATTAACGGTTTTGAGGGGGACATCTGATGCTGTTAACACTTACCTCCCCCGGACCCCAGGGGGGAGGGAACGGGGGGTAACTTTAAAATTTTAAATGGAAACCCCTATTTTTTATTGCAGATTCAAAAAGAGGAAAAAAACCTATAACAGTTTTATTTGGGAACTTATTCTTTATTTGAAACAGAAAGATAAAATTTCACCCAAATACAAAATAAATAATAAAATACAGATTTTAACGATTGCAGCGCCACCTGTTGTAAATAAAGAATAAGTTCCCAAATAAAACCTTCATAGTATTTTATGCTCTTTCTCAATCTGCAATAAAAAATAGGGGTTTCCATTTAAAATTTTAAAGTTGCCCCCCGTTCCCGCCCCCCTGGGGTCCGGGGGAGGCAAGGGTTAACAGCATCAAATGTCCCCCTCAAAACCGTTAACTTTTTATTCGAGACATTTTTTGATCCGACCTAGTGTTGTAGAATTATTGCAGGTGGCGGATTAAAATGGGACACCCGGTATACAGGAAGGAGGAGGTCATGTTTAACACTTGTTGAGTTAATCTTAATAACTTGTTTGTGTCTAAATTGCAATTTAATAATAATGAAGGTTTACTATTTGTGAAAATGTAAAGTTGAAATATCAAATATTTTGAAATTGACATTTTACAGAGTGGCTGTATCTTCTAAACCAAAATGTTTACAAAGAAATACAAAGAGACAAAAAAGTTGAAGAATAGACGTTTGATTCCTGTGGCGTTCCATATTTTGTTAAAGTATAACTCTAAAAAAAGTTGGAGGGTAAAAGGGGTGTTCATCCCCTCTGAAAATCCATAATAAATAAAAATAATTGAATGCGACTGTTTCCAATTTATTGGTTATCGTCTACTAGAATTTCGTATAAATTTTCATAAATTAAAGTTAAACCGTTTTAGAGCAATGATAAAAAAACTTATTTAAATTTTTATCTAAATCACCCTGTAACTTTTTTTGTGTGCACTTTTGTATATAGGTAAGTGAGGTTCAATCAACCTATTTTTGACCCAAGAATATGTGGTATAATTTATGACCAATCTTTTCGGTACACCCTGTATATGGGAGTAGTTCTTCACTCGAAAATTAATTAACGATCTCTTCACTATTCACACCTTGATCTTGATACATTTTCAGGAAAATGTCTCGCAAGACGGTTCGACTTTAGAAATATATCCCTCTCTCTAGCAACAAAGTCCTAAAACGATGGGAAGCGTCATGCTATTATTTTGACACACGATTTTGGTAACTTTAGCACGCTGGAAGATTTTAATGGAAACATCCAAGACAATGAGGGGAAACTCAGACACCATGACCAAAGGCAATCTCCGAGTATATTCGCATCTCTAAAATGTGCTTTTGACGACAACAAGAAGCCCATCTCAAAAAGATGTCTTCAACTTATCGCCGATTGGAAAAAAAATCTAGCTGTGTACAAACTATAGACTTTCTCAAAAAAATTATGGCAACATTTCCAAGTGGAATACCACAATCAAGCAAGCGGCCAAGAATACGGTTGTCAAAAAGCTCAAAACTAAGCGGAAATCTCAAAAGAAGCTTAGTTTTCATTTTTTTGACAACTGTATTTTGTTGGCCACTTGGTTTAACCAACGTTGCAGTGTGGGATTTGTACATTTCTTCAAGTCTTAAAAGCGATACTAACTTCTGCATCACCAGTCTACTGGCATAGCATTTTCGTGAAAGGGAGTCCATTTCTGAATTGTCTGTTCAAACAGTTTCCATTCAAAAACGATTGCTATTACTGTCTGCTAAATGATCTGTATAGCTTAGTCTGATCAAAAAATGAATCCAACCACTTATTCTTTCAGTTAATGCATCCCTTAGACAAAGAACCAAACGAAGAGGTGGTGAAACTCGTTGTGTAAGTTTTTGCTCATATGCATGGTGTCCGTTGAAGCCATTCCACTAACCAAAAGACAACATCAAAAGAGATCGGTATCCAAACTGGACACGTCTGGGACTAAGCTATAAATGAGTGCAACCAGTATTGACAACACGACGACTGTGGTTGGATCAAGAAAGCAAATATGTGTGCCCATAACATTTTCAATAGTTCTATAGATCATTCCTTTCAACCTCCCAAATCGTGATCTAGGGGTTCAAACTATTAAAATTGGTCCACAAGCGAATGTGCAAAGTTACATGCTTTCTTCATCCTTTTTAGTGTACCTGGGGCACTAAATTGCGTTGTATGAAATCACAGACACCTATATTTTAGTTTTCCCTCTAAAACTTATTCTTATTCTTCTTTTCTTATTTTTCAAAAATTCCTATATACCTCTACACGGTTTTTTGAGAAGTTATGGAATAATTTTGGTTGATATCGAAAGTTTTTAAATAATAATAAATAATAAATTCATTTATTCTGAGGTATAGGTTAAAAACTCTTAAGTTGACATGAGAACTAAGTATATTTACCTGTTTGGGTCTTAATGTGTACTTCAGAAAGGGGGTTTTCGTTTAGACTTATCCATCCGAGTGGACGTCTGTTTTCCAACGAGCCCCTTTCTTAAGTGCAGGTCACTACATCCACCGCGAGCTTCGGTCACTGTCGCATGCTGTGTCCACGCAGTGCTCGCATAGTACAGAGCACAACAGATTAGCCTTTTTACAGCTGCAGCCTGCAGTGGCAGAACCAGTCGTGAGTGATAATTTTCTCCGCAAAAACAGGCGATATCAGATGCAGATGGTACTGTGTCATTTTGAGGGCTGATGTCTATGTCAATCATTTTGACAGTCTTCAGGTCGGGATTTGGTGGACGCTGAAACTCTTTACCTTTGCAAATTGCACGGGATGCTGATGTGATATTCATGCCAAGAACATCAACGTCTCCGGAACCAGATGATGGACACCGGCATGAAAAATTATCAATCGGAGGCAGTGTCGAAATTTTTTTCCAATTTCCACCATTCGAGCGCGTTCTTCTTGCGGGTCCGACATCTTCTCAGTAGAGTACCAGTTGTACGACAACACACTTTGTGGTCAATACTCTTGAAACATACAACACTCCCTCTGTTGGTTGACTGAGAAATAATAATGTCATCTCCATACTTCTCAGTGATTCACCAAGCTTGACTTGAAATATAATAGCTTGGCTTGAGCTTGAGAGGCGAGCTTTTTAAGAAGAAAAGCTTGGCTTGGCTTGATGTTTGCGAATGCAGGCTTGGCTTGGTTATCAAGCTTTACCAAGCTTTTTCAAACTTCTTCTTTCTCCTCCCGTAAGAGTAATGAGGTTGGAACACATTACGCATTACGTCATACGTATATAAATAGCTCCTTGTCGGACTTTCGCAGTATTACTCAACTGCTGGTTAGTGGGCGATTGTTAAACTATGAGTTCTAACAAATTATCTGAAAATTCCGAAGGACCGTTAAGTAGAACGTACATTTTCCAGAATATCTACACATTCACATTTTCTAATTATAATGTTTATCATTTTTGACTTCGTATAAATCAGAAATCGTTGCAGGACATCACGTGATAGTCGTATCATTTTACAATTAAAAACTAGTGTTACAGCGTGACGTGCAACAGATTTTGTACAAGGTACCGTTGCACCCATTGCGATTTTGAGAAATATGTATCTATATAGGTAATTTTTTTGCAATGATTTTAAGTACAATATTCTTTTCTTACTAAATCGAATCAACATACCTATTAATGGTATATTTTGTTTAAGTAGAGCACAGATCTCAAATATACCGTCAATTACACATAGGTACTTCTTTTATATGGAATGAATATATTTTATGGTAGAATGGAAAATCATCAGCGATATCTTCTAAGGATTATGTTCCATGGAATAGTAAAAAAATGCTTAGAAATATAAGCTTGAAAACTTGAAAGCTAACAGATAGGCTTGGCTTGGATAATACTTAAGCTTGGCTTGGTTTTTTGTAGTCTTGACTTGATTTTATGTCAAGCTTTAAAAATTCAAGCCAAGCCCGTGAATCCCTAATACTTCTCCTCCAGACGCGTTGTCTCTGTTTTTGTATGAAGACTGGAATACCGCAGGAATCTCCTCTATCTACTGTCCAAGAGGAAACTGGCATTCCTCTCGGTTTTCCTCGAGAAACCTGTATACGATTTACATTGCTTGGTCAATGTTTGGAGTAGGTTGTCCTATCTTCTGAATCGTCTCGGTGGGGGTGTAGAGGAGTTTCACTTTCACGATCCAAAGAAACCACAATATCAATTTCTCGTTGAATTTTTTTTGGCAAGTCGTGTGAATTGTAATTTTTTCCACTCCTTCCAGCAAACGTTGATATTCGCGCTGTCTTCTTTTTCAAGCAGAAGCAAGAAGCGTAGCAACTTCTTTCTTTTTCACTACGGATACTTCACCAACTTCCAAACTTTCCTCACAAATAAAACACATAAACAATATTATTCTTTTATTTCGGCTATTTTTTAGATTTCGAGAAATTTTGTCTAACTTTGATCGGCTGTATCTCGGTTAATATTGGGTCTAAATATTCGTTTCATCAAACAATTGTTTGCAAATTTAATGACCTACAGCTTTTGCATTGCACTATGGTACACACAATATGCATAATGTACGAGGAATAAACGATAAACTGTAAAAAGTCCCAAAAATTTTGAGGTTTTTATCCCCCCCCCCCCCCCCCCCCCAACACAAGGACCCTGTTGAGGTCGAAAACTTAGGATAGGCATGCCTAAATGTTATCTTGTAAGTACCATTTTGTTCATGTTTCGTTACGGATGTGGTTGATACACAACGCTTAGATCGGTGGCGCTATTGATTTGTGATACAGAGGAAGTGCCATAATCCATTTTGACTCGTAAGTGGCATCCCAAAGTAACCTATCCGGCTTTACTGATGGATCTAAGGCACAATTTTCAAGTATTCTTGTTTTATGTTGACTATCATGTCCTTAACTGGCCTGTCACAATGATGTTACTGTTAATGGTAATGGTAACGTAGGTTAAAATGTTAAAGTTCAGAAAATGCCGTCTGTTATGCAACTGTTCACAATGATGTTAATGGTAATGGTGATGTTAGATGGAGATGTTAACAGTACAGAATATTTCTGGATTTCTTACCATCACCACTAACATCTACCAATGGAAATGCGATCTCTCACGCATGCGATTTGTGTGACTTAAATTTTGCTCTTTATTAGGAGCAGAATTTTTAACATTTTCAAATGAAACGATTCCATCATTACTATAAAATTATTACTTAATGTAAATTCTTCACTTCAAAAAAAATTGTAGGTTAAAAGTAATTTATTTTTGTGTTGTAGAGGAATGCAGCTCCTCCCATATTACACCGCGAATTTTAAATTTGCAAGACAGTTAAGAATTTGGTTAACATGATTGTGACCAGTATTAACACTACCATTACCATTAACATCTTAATACTACCATCAACATTAACATCATTGTGACAGACGCTTAAAGCGCCACGTCCTTAAGACTGATGACGCTTGGAAAATCTTATGAGTTGGTTGAATTGCGCCTTTTTTTAAACTGTGCACAATAAATGTCCACTTTACGTAATTCCTGTGGTTCTTCAAACCAACACTTTGGGCCAAGTTTAGGTAAACTTGCATCTTGTGTTTGTTAACGGTTGTATATACCAATATGATTTCATACCTTATGGAGGAAAAATACGTACAATGTAAAATTGCTAACCACAAATATTAACGACATTGCATAGATTATTTGATATATTCCTATTTTATGTATGTTGTCTGCGTGGTGATTTAGTTTTGAGCACCGGGAGTAGTAAATTTAGCTTTATCAAAGGATACTGTGAAATTTTTTATGTCAGATATGCACCATTTCACATTTATACCTCTTTATCGTCGTATTTTATGGCATCGTAATTTTTCATAATAACTGTAAAAATAGTAAAACCGAACGTACCCACTAACGTTTTTATTTCTTGTAAAAATAATCATTCAGCCCTAATTTTAATATCTCTTCGAAATTGCAATGTAATTCCAAGTCTACTGCGGAAATATCAAAATGGTGGCCATAAGGTTTCATATTACTGTACTTAAAATTTTAAAACGTTATAAAATTTTATGAGGATTCAGAAAATCTTATACCTACCTATTAATTAACTGTTTAAGTATATTAGTGGTGATTCATTGCTTGTGAAGATTAAAAGTTGGGTTTAACTAAATTTATTTTTTTTAACCTACTCAAAGAACAATACCAACGACTTTCCCGGAAATTTTTATTGGGCGATAAAGAGTAACTTATTCATTTGAATTGGGGGCATTTGCTTCGGAAATGAAAGCTACTGTAGAATGGATGGAAGGTTTCTCCTTGAATCGTGCACAAAATTAATTACCTCACTTATGCAGCCATGTTACTTGAATTTCGGGGTTATCAAGGCAAAGTTTCTAATCTACACTGATTTAGTGACATTTGGACCGAGGACAACAATAAAGGCTAATGACATTATCACAAATGACAATGAAATTCGTTTCACAGTAGAAAATTAATACCTTGCCCTATAACGGAGTGTTTTAGGTGTACATTTTTGTAAATTAAAACCTACAGTAAAATTTTATAATTACGAAGAAAGGGAAAAAATGTGTGACGATTTCATTTATTACGTTTCTGTAATTAAATCGAAAAAAAAAAAGAATTAACAAACTAAATTGACGTAATTAATCTTTTAAATGGAATTTTCTTGCTTCTCTTTAGATGTTAATTAATTCTCACTTTTTCTCGCTAAAATATCTAAAATGAAATTTACCTTAAAAGCAGTGTTTTGCAAGTTTTGCTTATTTATATAAATACATATCAGAAGGTTTAATTACAAATTTATAAGCTACATCTCTCTACCTCCGCTACTCTGTTTTACAATGATGTTTAAATGTTAACCATCTTCCATTATTATGAATAGTGGCGTTGAAATATGAAGGGGCTTTTCACTTATGTTGTGTTAAAGGGCGTGCTGGAACAAAAGGCAATGACAAAGCCCGACTGACCTCAAATCAACCGTTTTATTGTCCAGAGCCGGCTCTTCCACTTACATATCAACTATAAACAACTTAATAACTCAAGACACCCAAGCCCAGCATAAGGATTGGTAGAACTTAATGTTAGATTGTCGTCATGTAGGAGAGGCCCTCAGGGAGCCTGGTGCGTTTCCGAACAGGTGTATCAAGGAAGAACCTGCGACTACTTGTGGACATACCTTCAGTTCTGCGTACTGTAAGTTAAACAAGCACTGCACCGCATGGGCTTAGTTCAAACACAGACGACGAGAGGGCGCAACACAGGGACTTTATTGGTGAGTGTACAGCTGTACACGTAGGGGAAATCATGGCCAGGCATAGGTACGATTAGAGCCGATTTCCCTTCCAGCGTCCTCAGGTTTATCTCACGTGTGGGAGGGCTTGAGTGACGTTGCGGGGTTGGGCGTCTCTTGTCAGGGAGGTAGCACAAAGGAAACGAATAGGTGGCTTATGTGGCTGTGGACTTCTGACTACCATCCCGCTTGGATATTAAATTGAATTACTTAAAACTTTCACGTATCATTCATTAATTATAATTATTATGTCAATGTCTTTGGTCGAAGGTTCATTCAATGTTATTGAAACTTTGCTTTTCAGTCCAAAGACAGAAAACTTCAGTACTTGTCGAAAAATGAGGGTTTATGTTATAGGAAGAAGAGTGGAAATGCATATCAATAAAAAAATCATCTTAACCCGTAACTGGTGAGGTGACTGTTTCCTCACGTATCCGGTGAGGTGGGGTTTGATAAACCCCAAACTAAAATATCGTTTCTGGGACAACAGATGATCAAAACGCCTTAATTATTGATTGTTGGGTAATGTTATTGATCAGTAAGTAGGCGTATTATAAACAATTGCATAAAAAATGCGGCTTGTTGGAAAAAATATACTTTCCGTACGGACTACACAAACCGCTGTAAAATTGGCACGTTGTACATTTTATTTTTTATTAAAAAAACAATACACAAATAAACAATAATAATTCTATAGAAACATAAAAAAGATCACGGGCAAGAGACGCAACAAAATTTTTTATTACAAAAATCAAAGGAATATAGTTTTCAACCACCCTCTACTGAGCGCACTCCGCGCACTGATGCACAGCACAGCTACCGCAAATGGGAGCCCTACAGTCAATACATGTGTTTCTTGTTTTCTTATCTTTGCTCCTGGGACATTTCGCGCACCTCACTTGTTTTTCGAGGGGTTGTGGAACATTGTAAGTTATGGCTTTCTGAAGGATACGCCCAATGTTTAGCCGCAGTTCGCGTGGTAGGCGATTGTTGAGTAGCCTAATGTTTAGGTATGGCTCCGTCAGTTCTCTAGCAAGAGATTTTACGAAGTCGATTCTCTTCTGAACAGGATTTCCAGGGAAGCTCGAGAATATCACGTAACTATTGACAAGCCCAATATTGAGTAAAGTATAAAAAATCGCAAGTGGCCAACGATTGGTCCGCCGACTTGTGGAATACACGGTGCACTTTTCGTCTAGAGCATCCACGCCCCCTTTTGTTTCGTTGTAAAACATAATAATTTCAGGTTTACCAGTTTGTGGATCAATGCAGTCATCGTGGTGCATCGAGGAAACTAAAAGAACGGCTTTGCTTCTTTTTGGAACGAAGGACACTAAGGTTAGATCATTGGTGAATCCAAATAGCGCGGACTTTTCTTCCCTTGCTCTAGCAGGTCGGAATTCTTCCGGTACTTCTCCCTTGTTCTTTCTCAAGGTGCCTACATATGTCAACCCTCTCTTCTTCAGCTCTGAAACAAGTTGGATAGAGGAAAACCAGTTGTCCGCCGTTACGTTCCGATTAGTTCCGTTGATGGGACCAGCTAGACGCAAGACAGACTGTGTGGGTTTACCCAGTTTTTGATCGTTGTCAGAAAGAGTTTTGCCATCGCTGTCTTTGCCAGAATATATATAGGCGTTTAAGAAGTAATGAGTCTTTGCATCATTTAACACCATTATCTTTATACCATACTTTCGGGGCTTGTTTGGTATGTACATTCGGAATTTGCAGCGGCCTCTAAATCCCACAAGCATTTCGTCAATGCAAGCGTATTCTCCAATGGAATAGCACGCCTGGCAGTTTTTCACAAACCTCTCAAACACCCATGAGATTGCAGCTGCGGCTTCAGTCTTAGTTCTCTCAGCCCTATCCAGAGCATTATCAAAGCGGAGGCATGCTAATACAATCAAAAGACGCTTCAATGAAATAACGCAACGGAATATATCGCGCCCCGTTCCGTCAGTAGCGAACAACGCTTCAAGGTCCTCATGATTAGATTTGAAAATTGATGAATATATCAAAACGCCCAACACTGCTTTGAACTCAACAATGCCTAGCTCTTTGTAATCTTGTCTATTGGGTTCGGAAAGCCGCTGACGAACCTGAGATAATTTTTCATTTGTACGAAGCAGAATTTCTTCAAGTATTTCGTCATTAAATAGGAGATTCCAAGCAGAAGAATGAGTACAGTACTGCCCAATCACTTTGGCAGGGCCGATTATCCCCGGAAGGTGAGTAATAATGTTGTGGCATCTTGTTCGAACATTTTTATTTGGAGGATCTGCCGACCATTTGAACTTGTTCTTGCCGTAATAGCTTTTAGGGCTTTTTTTCTTCCTCTTTGTAATAGGTGGTTCCTCATCATCATCAGAAGATGAACTATCTGGCTTCGATTGAGCAGTAACACTCACGTCTTCATTATTAGACAGCCCTTCTTCCGAACTACTTTCGTGGACACTTTGAAAATCGGGCGCATCATCTTCATTACCGCTAAAATCGCTTTCAAGGTCGTCCAAAACATCTTTAACCCACTCTTTAAAACGTGGATCATCAGATTTCATCTCATTTATCGAAGACAAAGCAGCCATGACAAAATTGACGATATAAATTTTACTAAGTATCTATTTGGTGACGTGGGGTTTGATGCACCCCAAATTTGAAAAAGACGAAAATATTGAGACACTACACCACAATTTTGATATACACGAACTATTACAGTGACCACCGTGGACTGACTGAAAGCTGCAGTTAAAGGCGTAGGTATCCCACCACCTGTAATTGCGCGGTAAACAATCTAAGTATTGCTGGGGTTTGAGTAACCCCACCTCACCAGTTACGGGTTAATACCTACAATATTATAATATTTATTTATCACTTCAGGTATTTCTCCACAATTTAGAAACAGACATCTTTATTTTAAATGTTTGGTGTCACCACCAAAACGTTTCATATAGTGTTAAACTTGTCTAGCTCTCAATTTAACCCTCACCATCCCAATAAGAAAGCTATTCAAAATTTCAAAATTGCGTTAGAATGTGCTATCCATAGATTACATAGCGATAATAATAAAGATCACTTCAGGTCCATTAAAGGTAATTGCAACGCTAAGGTGAGAATCTTTTTATCACTAAATCCGATAACTCTGTTAAAGGGGGTTGAGGATTTCAAAATTTCAAGTATTAATTATGATTCCTTTAATTAAAGTTCATTTATTCCTACAAAAATTTACTTTTCACACATTATCACATTCTTTACTACCCCTTATATCTATAAGCTGACAAACAACTCCTGCATTTATACCTACCCTTTGCTCAAGATTCACAAATCTGATCACTCCATGTTACCTATTGTCTCCTTTACAAACTCTTCGGTTGGTCATCACCCTTAGATCTACCCTAAATTTCAATGTTATAAACCCCATCACCAATTCCTCCATTTTAGTTTAAGATATCATCAACATTCACATCTCCAATATCGAGCTTCATTTGATATCGTCAATTTGTTGCCCAGTGCCCCTTTCAACGATGTCTGGAATTCTGGATATCATCTCCAAGATATACTGACTTACATAAAAATCGTAACACCCGTAATTTGTTGAACGTTTTTATTGAAATTGTCTTGCCTACATGAAACAAAGTGATCATTAAAATTTAAATAAAATCTAGCCAGTAGTTTTTTGTTCTTTTTCCTTTGCATTTAGTAACAAAATAGCTATTTATGATAGAAGTGTTAAAAGTACAGTAAAACTTCGATATAACGGACCTCTATTTAACGGACCTCTATTTAACGGACTTCGGATATAACGGACAAAAAATCCGGTAAAAAAATTTAAAAAGTGCTATTGATATTATACATAAAAGAACAAATTTTACTACAAAAACACAAATTTATTTCAAGAAAATAAAAATAAAAATACGCCAATGTAATTAAGCGTGCGTTTCATTCCTCAGTTCAAACGGATCACCTTACTTTTACTGTACATTGACCTACATTTCTTGCGATTTCAGCGTTTTCAGTACTGCCTGCTGATAACGCGGAGAATAATGCTTACTTACTTGCTTAGCATAGGTTTTTTGATTTATTTTTATATAACGGACTTTCGGCTTTTACGGAGACCCCCTCCCCCCAATTAGTCCGTTATATCGAGGTTTTACTGTACTATTTTGTTTTGTGAGTGAAAAGTTTGCGAAACGAGCTAAGCGAGTGGAGCAATTTCACGAACAAAATAAAAGTTACTTTTAACACAAATATTATACAAAGTTTTTTGTATAACTGTTCTATTTTGATAATAAAATAGAAAAATTAATACATATTTCCATAAACTGTCATTTTGACGTCTCTTGTCAGTTAATTATTTTTTGACGTTTCAACAATTATTACCGCATTTTGAGGTTAAGTGGGCGTGTTATGTGACGCCGTATTACCTTAATTACAAAGAAAACAAATATTGGTTATAGCTCTACTATTGGCTAGTGTTACAATTACAAATATTTTTAACACTAGTGTTAAAAGTATTTTTAACACGCTACTCTGTAAACATCTTTTAACACTCTTGACAGCCGTTAAAAATGTCACTTTTAATGACAGTTGTACAAAAAATTATTTATTTAAACAAATGAACCAGTCAGTATGTCATTAACTGTCAATTTTACAAATTGTTGGTTCATAATTTCCTTGAGAACAATGCCAAGAGAGTTACGTCAACATCAGCATTTTTCCCATGTAACTGTTTTTGAACGTGGCCGTATTATTGGTTGAGAGAGGCTGAACTTTCGTTAAGAGAAATTGCTCGTCGTGTAAACCGAAATGTTATAACCGTATTGAGATATTGGACCAAATGGTCCGAGGAAGGGGTTCAACAACCTCGCCCTAGATCTGGACGTCCCCGGAGGACTGACTACAGATCACGAAGAACGTGGATTACGACTTTTGGCCACAAGAGACAGATTTTCAACTACTCGATCAATTGCAAATGATTGGATGAGAGATGTAGGACCCAGAATGCCCATGTCATCTGTTTATCGCCAGATAAGGTCTTATTGACTGCATTCATATCGTCAAATGTTTCTGTCTTCCTCTTACACCAATTCACTGTCTACGCAGGCTAGAATGGAGCAACGAAAGAGCGAATTGGGCGCAAGAGTGACATGAAATTGTGTTTAGTGACAAGTCCACTTTTGCTTGTGGGTTAACCATGGTCGTAGGAGGGTCAGACGGATGCATGGAGAACGGAAAAATCAAACATTTCTTGTGGCACGCAACACAGCCCTCACACAAGGGGTGCAATATGTTATGGTAACAGATCACTCTTGGTCTTCATTGACCGCAACCTAAACGCAGCTGGTTACATTACCAATGTGCTTCCATATCCCATTTTCCAACAGGATAACGCGCGCCCCGATACGGGAAGGGCTACAACGCGTTTTTTGGAAGAAGATAACATTGCCGTTCTCCCATGGGCTGCTCGGTCGCCCATTGAACATGTGTAGGTTGCGATCGGTAGACGACTATTTATACACCCCCCCCCCCCTCCCACCGGATAACTTACACGATTTCCAGCTACGGATTCATACTTGGAACGATATACCACAGAGCACTTGATTGATAGGATGGCACGCCGTTTAAACGAGTGCATTACAAATCGTGGCGGAGCCATTACCTACAAAAGAACTGTTTATTCTTTTGTTGTCATATTTTAATCATTAGTTTGTTTCATGAAAATGGAAGCCTCAAAAAATTTTTAATAAAATCGTTCAACAAACTTCAGGTGTTGCAATTTTTATGGAAGTCAGTATATTAGATCCTTCTTCCCTTCTCGACCAAGTTTGTAAGTTCTTAATTAATTCCCTTAAACTTTGTTCATAATAAAATTTTCTCAAATTTAACAACAACTTTACTTGGTTAAATCTTTATTAATAACCTCGAAGAACAACTATTTATCCACGATATTATCAATTTCCAATTTTCATATGCCAAATGTGGATGACAGCTTGGTTATTTTTAGAGATAATCCTTCCCATCTTCTAAAATGCCTTAATTCCTTAAGGATACAAAATTTACAATCGAATCCAAAAACAATAATTCCACATATTTACTAGGGCTGTAAAGATCCAAAAAGTTTATGGATCCGGCTACCGGATCCAAAAATATCCGGATCCAATGGGTCCGAATACCGCATTTTTGTGGATCAGGATCGAAAATCCGATGGTATAATCCGGATCTACGGATTCGTGAGTTAAATCCGGACCTGCATTACTATTAATTTACATAGTATCCGGATCTAAAGTCTGTAGCTGTATCCGTGTTTGAATAAATTTGTGGAGGAGATTACTAGATTACAGTAAATTTCATTTACTGATCCAGATACCTGCATTTTGAGATTTTGATGGATAAATTTTATAGGTATCGCAAGGAATCACGAAGTTCATTCCATACATCAACAACAGAATTCACGTGTGATCGAATTTCGGATCCGGATACACGGATCCGGTTAAACAGGAACCGGATCTTAAGGATTCGAATTGTGTATGAAATCCTGAGAAGATCGGGATCCATACCGGATCTTGTTTTGAATCCGGAACCGTTTCACATCCTTAATATTTACACGGCCTTACCTTAACCAGATTTATAGAAAACCTACCACCACCAACCACGTCATCCGTGATCACTCTTTTGATCGTATTTGCCATAAACTGGCATTTTTTTCAATAGATTTTTCCACTTTCACATTCCAATTTTTTAGAAGAACTGTAGGTACGCATTTCTTCAGATCTACCCTTGGGAGCAAGGTCAAGCATTTCTAAATGTGAGATTTTAGACTAGCGCTCTCTAAATGATTAAATGACTATTGTTGAAGTTTAGTGTAAAAACTACCATCTTCAAAAAAGATGCTCAAATGAAAATAATTGTAAAATAGATAAAACAACAGTCGCCAATGTTCCGAACCATAAAGAATTCCATAGATAATATACGATCAAGTGTATAAATATCGTTTTGAGTGACCGATATTGAACATTGTGGGGGTGCACGTTTAATTGAGTAGATCGAGAATGCTTCGGAAAGGTGTGCTCTTCAGTCACGATTATGCACCTTCTTGCACGAGTCACATTGTTCAGGGGAAATTAGACGAACTACGATTCCATGTTGTACCGCCCCCGCCCTATCCGCCAGACAAATTTTCAGATGTTCCCACAGCTGAAGCATTTCCTTGTTTGGAAGAAATTTAAATCGGTAAATGATATTATTATGTATAACTAGTAGTTGGTGTTGAAGAAGAGGATCAGCTAATTATCGAGGCTGGAGCTTATAATATAAGCGCCATTGTTTTATTATATTATAAGCTCCAGCCTCGATAATTAGCTGATCCTCTTCTTCAACACCAACTACTAGTTATAAATCCAACAGCTAAAAATATGTACTACGTATTATCGTCATTATTATGTATACCTGGTTTCATCAAAATCTAAGGAGAATTTTTAAAAATCGGCGTGTTGTCCGATTAGTGCAATCTTGTTTTGTTGTGTTATGTGGCAGCAAAGTTTGTTTCGAAGTGGTTGAATCTTGTCCAAAACCAAGAGCGAGGATCAGGAGTTGCTGGAATAAAGCCGATCCAGTACTTATTAAACGGTTCACAACTCAAGAAGGCGCAAACTTCCCCTGAAGAGCCAAGACCGAAAATATTCGGCAATGTCAATCGAATTTGAAGGTTCTTCTCAGTGTCTTTTTCAACTTCAATGACTTCTTGCAATATGATCGTACTACTTGGAGAATTTTTTATTTTAACTGAACGCTATACGAAAAAATTACACCTACGAAAAAACTTGGAATTAGAAAATATGATTCATTTCAAATTTGTCCGTGCAAATAATCGATGTATACAGGGTGTTTTTTTGGGAGCTTTAGTTAGACGTTTCCGGGAATGTTTTATAGGTAGCGTGTTGAGAATTTGTACTTAGGGGTTACTCTGAAAGCCGAATCGATGTAAAATATTTTCAAAATGGCAGCACTTCCGGAAATGAAGGAAGTAGCTAGTAACTTCGTTATTTTCCATGGCAATACCTACTTTTATTACATTTTTGGATTCTACGTGAATTTCGTTTTCATTTGATACTCACATGTCAATATCTACAAGTTATCGTTTTTAAGTTATTTTCACTTCTTTAAAAAAAATGGCGGATGCAGACGGTACTTTAAAAATTCATTACTTGAAAACCGTTGAAGATATGGCAACCGAGTTTTGACCAGCACATAGAGGAAGAATTGGTGTACTTAAAGAAGTTAAGTTGCGTACGACTTCACGTACCTATGGGGCTCCAAATTTAGGAAAATTCAAAGACTAAAAGCACGGATTTTTTAAATGAAATGACCATTTTCTTGCTATTGCATTTGATAGAGAATAAAAATGGGTATATTTTGGTATTATTATGTTCCTATCCCTATCTTTAATAGTTTCTGACTCAATCCCATTTCATCGCATTGATTCCATTTTCTTCGGATTTTTTTTAGTAGTCGACCATGACCTTATGGCAATAGAATTTTGAACAAATTAAGTGACCTGCTGTAGATTAACATAAGTTTTTCAATAATCGAAAAATCGCTCGCAATGGTTTTACATATTTAGATTTTTGGAATCTAATTGTTTTTGATGGTGAAATGGACAGAATCGTGGCATGCGCTTGCCATACATTCATTGAGCGATGTCCAGAACGTACCATCCGCACATTGAAATGCAATTGCTTAAATTTTGGAAGGTTTGTACCACAAAAACAATTACCTAGAGTATGACCCTTTGTTGAAGATGAGGCTAATATTATTAATGTACTTGGATATTTCACGGCGTACTCAACTAATGCGTTGGGAGATGCGGATATTGGTTTGGGTTTTATGATTAGTTGCATCCAAACCATTATCGCCCATTTTCTCACCATAATGCGCGTTCGATGCAACCAGGCGACCTCTCAAGACCAATTGAGTTGCCAATGGCTAATGTTAAGGGAGCAGGAAGATGTTAATTTTTTGGGGAACATTACTTGATCAGACGAGGCCAAATTTAGTAAAAATTTAATCGCCATAACTCGCATTACTGGTTCAATAATTAAAATCCTTGTTTGAATGGAGATGTACAGCGTACACCCTCACCTATTTGGGTTTCAAATTTAAAAAAATTCATACTAAAAATTCAGTTTTTTAAATGAAATGACCATTTCTTACTATTACATTTGATAGAGGATCAAAGTAGGCATATTTTGGTATTGTATGTTCCTATACCTATTTTTAATAGTTTCTGACTTATGCCCATTTCATGGCATTGATACCATTTTTTTCGAATTTTTTTAAGTAGTTGGCGATGACCTTATGGCAAACGAACTTTACACAAATGAAGTGGCATTAATCCGTCACCTATTATAGGTTTCAAATCAATTCAAAACCTTACCTTCTTCAACACAAGCTCAAAATGGGCGCCTTCATGTTCCAAACACAAACTCTTGTTCTTTAAATATTCTCTTGTGGAGTTTCGTATGACTTGTGATTAAGTATTAAGCATATTCCTGCAGAGGCAGATCTTTTGTAGCAGGAACATCAATATTGCGTAAAATTTCCAAATAACGTTCTGCATTCAAATTTTCTGGATAAATGTGGAAACACAAAATCTTGTTATTTTTAATCGCACAAAATACAATAAAACTCTTGAAAGTGTACCTACAGTACGCAACTTAACTTTTTTAAGTACACCAAAAGAATGCCCTGCTCTTCCTCTCTGCGTTAGTGAAAACTTGGTTGCCATAACTACAACGGTTTTCAAGTAATGAATTATTAAAGTACCGCCCGCATTCCCCATTCTTTTTAAAAAGTGTAAATAACTTAAAAACAATAAATTGTAGATATTGACATGTGGATATTAAAAGAAATTAACATTTCACGTAGAATCCAAAAATGCAATAAAAAATAGGAGTTTCCATTTAAAATATCGAAGATAGTAGCTATTTCCGGCATTTCCGGAAGCGCTACCATTTCGAAAATATTTTACATCGATTCGGTTTTCAGAATAGCTCTTAAGTTGAAATTTTCAAAAACCTATCTATAAAACTTACCCAGAAATGTCTAACTCAAGCTCCCAAAAAACACCCTGTATACATTTTGAATTACTAACTCATATCAATATAAAAAGATAAACGTTCTAATCCTATCACTGCTTTAAGTATTGCTATCTACATATTAAACACTATAGTAACAAATATAAAAAGTACGTTATGTACCTACAACTACTAGTAAGTAGTACGGTGAAGGATCAAAATCAATGTCACTTAAAACGAGTTCTGTTAAGTAAACAAATTCAATTTCCTTAAAAGGAATTTTGAAAAACAAACTTAAAGTACGAAGCTTTTAATCCGTTTACGTCACTACACTTTCACTCGCAACGTAACTCACTATTATTATAAATAACTAACATTTTTTATATAGGTATACAGATCTAACGTTGCCAGAAAATTCGAGACCATTAGTTTCCCTTTTGTACACTCATTTTTCATCCGAAATTTCCTGGAGTCAATGATGAGAAACAAAAGAATAACGACGATAATCACGTGAACGTTGCCGTTACATCAGTTACGTCGATTTAATGTTCGAGTATTGTCAACATTTCTCTCTCCACGAAGAATGAGGGGCAATCAATTCGTACGTACATTAAAAAAAATCCGATTGGTTAATAAAAATTAAATAATAAATTATAGCTACACGACTAAAGAAAGATTGCACTAACATTAATTTTCGGTTGTAATATTTTGGATAAAAACCCAGGCCTTCGTTAATCCTCGTAGATAGAAAGCGTGGTATGAAATACGGGATTTGCTTTATTTCTTCGCATTTGAACAAATTCTTCAAACAAGTAGGTCATGAGATTTTGGTGACGTCTCTCTAGTATATCGCAACCAATTTAAAATGGAGAAACTTGCAAAATAATGTTATAAATTCGATAAATATCCCTGTATTACGCTATATGCGTTTACCTTAAAAAGATTTAATGTGCGGACAAATAAACAATAAAAAAATAAAGATATTAGATTTGTTTTCAAATTTTTCGTAAGCCAGTTTTATAATAAATGTCGCTTTCACGAAAATGTATAATGGAAGGTTTTTGTTGGATAACCCATTTCATTTTTGCCTCAGTAGCTAAAGAGTAAGATGATTTATAGTCGTTCTTTACATAAAATTTTACTAGCGTCGAAATGTTGTTATAATTGAATGAAATATTTTTAATGTTTGCAACTCTACAACGAGTATGTTTTACGTAATAGCACAAAGCTTGAAAATCGAGCTCAGAGTCTCTGAATTCTACTTACATAGATAATAATTTACTAAAGCATAACATATCCGTTTTCAATATACCTATACGATATTATGGTAAACTTTTTCAGAATACTGCAAACTTTTTCGAAGCGCTTCATTTTGACTTTAAATAGGTTCCTTAAGCAGATGAGATTCTAACATCGTACTTGAAACCTAAAGTTACTTCACAAAGTTTGCGTATCCGCTAATTATGTACATTTTAGAATATTCATATAAACGTGATAGTGATAACTGATAATTTACGAGTGGGTAAAGAAAATTCACAATTGATCTACGATAAGTTGCGGTTTAATTTTGATCCAGCTTACAGCGTTAGGTCTAAAACACTTAACATTTCGAAAACTATAAATTGTCGGGAAAGATAACCTTGAACGAAGATGCCCTAATTTCTAATGCTATTAATGAATTATGAAAATAGGGGGTTTCCATTTGGAAAAATTGACTCTTGGCGATTTTTTCAATTCAATCTTTGTTCTTGTGTGCTAATAATTATCAAATACTATAGCAGACCCGGCGAACTTCGTACCGCCAATAAAAGTTGTCTGAACTTCCAAAGGTATTGCTACATTACAGCTTTTAAAGTTTGACAGTAATAACATTGCGCTTTTATTTACAATGTTTACTAATAAAATCAAAACTCCATAACAAAAACACGGTAACTTTGAAGCCTATAGGGGCAAAGCGCTAAACTCCTAGGACTTATGTCTCACCTTTTAAACCTTCCTTGTACTTCTACAAATATTTTAAAACCAAAATTAGTCAAATCGATTCGGCCGTTCTCGAGTTTTTATGAGACAAACAAACGTCAATTCATTTTTATATATAACTAGCTGCTTATACCGGCAGCTTTGCCCGCGGTCTTGGGAAATTCGTATTTTTCTTATTTCCCGGCGTGAATACTCGATTTTGCCCTGAGTAAAGTAAAATTTAGTTTGAAAAATTTTAGAGCTATTAAAGACCCCATACATATACAAATTTTCAGCTTTCTAGCTCAATTTCCTGTTAAAAAACTGAAAATCGGGTATTTTTCGGGTTTCCCGGTGAAATTCTGGAACGGGACCTATTCTATGACCTTCTCCTGGTCAAGTAAGGTATATGTGCCAAATTTCGTGGAGATTTGTCAAACGGTGTGGATTTGTATAAAGGACAAACTACCCGCAACTTCGCCCTCGGTCTGGGGAAATCC
This sequence comes from Pyrocoelia pectoralis, assembly GCA_036250285.1. NCBI lineage: Eukaryota > Metazoa > Arthropoda > Insecta > Coleoptera > Lampyridae > Pyrocoelia > Pyrocoelia pectoralis. Next base: position 34,106,688 of record CM070077.1, read on the forward strand.
GTATTTTCCGGGTTTCCCGGTGAAATTTTGGAACGGGACCTATTCTAAAACCTTTTCCTGATGACCTAAGGTATGTGTACCAAACTTGGTGAAGATTGGTCAAACGGTGTGGATTTTTGTATAAAGGACAAACACACTCTCACAAACTTTCTACTTTATACAAGGTTTTTCAACTAAGAGTAGCCACCCTTTATAACTTCTAAAAAAATCAAAATTTGAAAAATCGGCGATACCCGTCTATAATAATATCGAGGGGGACACTTTTTGACATAAGCTTGAGATTTCATACCTTAACTCCCTGGGTCCCACAAACATACCCTTAATTTTTTAAATGGCAACATGGCTCATGTGATACATCGTTTGAAAGGTCATTTTATATCTTGCATTACTGCGTTTAAAATTTTAAAATCGTTCAATTGGTTTGTGAGATATTTCAATTTAAAGTTTTAGAGAACTGATATAATTTGCTTCAAAATGTTTGTCCTTTATTTTTTTTAAATTTTATAGGAAAGGTAATTTGATACGAAATTCATTGCATTAAACTTTTTTTTATTTACATGAAAATAAAACTTAAAATAAATTAAAAAGTCAGTAATATTTTTATATTATATTACTGTAACGACAAATTTTATCAGTTGCAAGATATAAAATGACCTGACGTATCACATGACCCATGTTGCCATTTCAAAAAATTGAGGGTATGTTTGTGGGACCCAGGGGGTTAAGGTATGAAATCTCAAGCTTATGTCAAAAAGTGTCCCCCTCGATATTATTATAGACGGGTATCGCCGATTTTTCAAATTTTGATTTTGTTAGAAGTTATAAAGGGTGGCTACTCTTAGTTGAAAAACCCAGTATGTAAAATGTCATCCCTTAATTTTGAACCCTTAGAGGGTAACTTTTGAAAAAAGGTGAAACACGTGTCTCATGGATTTCAAAACAGGTGCTTTTGAGCAATTTTTAAATTTCCATCTGTCCCCGTTACAGAGATCGCAACCATTTTAAAATTTCAACCCGGATTTTGACCCACTTAGGAGATGAATTTAGAAATTCGCTTCTTAGTGGGTGCCTACATCATCAGGGGAAGGTTCACTGAAAATTTCAAATTTCTAGGTTCATTAGTTTGGCCGAGGCGTTCGTAGATCAGTGAGTGAGTCAGTGAGTCAGTCAGTCATCACTTTATCATTTTAAATATATAGAGATGACGGATAAAAGTTACAAAATGGCGGCTGAACGCCATCTTGAATCATTTTTTTAAATAGAACACCGCGTATATTGTGCCATTTTCGAAATCTGCTCATGATTATTAACACTGTTCTCTAATACTACACCACTCCTAAATTTTATTGTTTTCGAAATATTAACGTTTGAAAAGATAACTCTTCATAAGCGATTATAAACCCTAATAAACCTTCCAACTCCATGCTTTTCGTTCAAACGAATATATGTCAATTGCTCAATGCTCAGTTTCAATTTTGAGATACATATCAACCGTGAATTGTTTCCACAGTCACTCAAATCTGTCCAGTTTAGAGTACAAACGTTACGACTCTGTTTACAATATTTTAAATTAGTCATCTTCAATTAATGGTTTTAAACCCTCCTATGGTTAATCTGAACCACTATGCAAAATTGTATGCCTACTTTTCGAGTTTTTGCGAGACTACGTAACGCACGGTAATTGATATTGAATTGATTAGCTTACATTCATTTCCCGTCGCTCTCGAACGTAATTCGAACAAGCCAACGAGACTATTTTCATTATCCTCCGCCCGCTTTTTAATTTTAATACTAAGAGGGATTTCGGTGAACTAACTGCGATAAACAAACACTTTTCAAAAAAATCACTCAACAAACTCAAAACTGGATAAACGTTCAAATTGAATGGACTGTACACCAAGAAATGAATAAGTACTTAAATGAATTTTTTGATCGATAGATGCCGACCGATGCAGATGTTAAACGACATTTGCGACGCGCGAACTGTCAAACGCGCGAACTGTCAAATGCGCGAACTGTCAAACGCGTTAAGTTTTCTGAAATTTTCCAATTTTCTGGGCAATTTTCTTAATTTTTATTTCCGCAAGAACCTTCTACAAAGTATTAGAAAAATTAAAAAAGAAGATGAATATAAGATTGTACAAATACTTCTATAGTCGATTTCCACAATTATAGTACAGTCAATGTAGTATAATTCCATAGGAAAAGGTCGGGTAGTTTTAAATTTTTGATATATTGTTAGGGTTACAATGGTGATGTAAAATGCAAATTTTCGACCTTTCAACCGCTCGCTGAGCCATCTCTGAAAATTAGCGAAAATGTGGCTCTTATTTTTGTTTTTGCCATGCAACTAAAACATTAAACGTTTTAAAAAAATAACTGTTTCTATATTTTTTAAAGTATTTAAAATTTGTTACTGATTGAGTATTTAACCTGAATTCTAAGTTAAGTACTTTCAGAGATACAGCTCTTCAAAGCAAAAAAAAATTTGGATTTATTTAAAAAAACCAAATAATGTTCCAAACACATTAATTTGAATTTTATTTGGATTAATATTACAAAACTACAGGGGATATGCAATGGAGATCATAAATTGCAATACCTTCACATTTAGTTTGTAATAAATTTCGAGTATACAGACTGTTTCAAATTATCTCGACACTATTGCTATCTTTGTTATTACCGATTTTACAAAGTAGATTAAATTAGCAAAGTAATTATTAGTGTTTTTAGCGCTGATTAATATGAAATTAATTAAAAAACAATTTCATAACGCATTTTCGAGAAAATTACAAATTTTGTATTTATGTTAATGGAACACCCCGTATATTTTTATTGTAAACGAAAGAGAAATGAATTCTCGATAAAATTCTTATAAACTCTTACCTTGCATCATAATACTTAAGATAAAGTAGATATAGACAACTGTATTATTTAATCAAATTTTTCCAATTGTGGACTGTTTAATCGTAAAAACATGCATTACTGGTCCGGAGAAAATCCGATATTAACTTATCTATCACATCCACAAACAAAGGTTAGTTTAAATGTATGGTGTGGTTTGATTGGTAGTAGTGTAGTTAGTCCTCTGTTTTCTTCTGGATCGCTTACGGGAGCGAGGCACCTTATGGAAGAAATGTTGACAGAATATCTAGAGGATGTTAATTTAGACGATCGCCAAATCATTTATTTCCAGCACGATGGAGACCCAGCTCATAATTTCCGTGAAGTTGGAGCAATGCTGCAAAGACTTTTTGAAGACCACCAACGTTCATCCGACTTGTCTTTGGATTTTTTCTTTTGGGGGTACGTTAAAAAATAATAAGGTTTATGAAAGAAGATACGTCAATTCAATTCATTTACCTTTCATTGACAATAAAAATATACGTGGTGTTCCATTAATAAAAATACTAAATTTGTAATTTTTTTGAAAATGCGTTATTCAATTGTTTTTTTATTAATTTATTGCATATTAATCAGCACTAAAAACACTATTACTTTGCTAATTTAACCTACTTTTTAAAATCAGTAATAACAAAGATAGCAATAGTAGCGAGTTAATTTGAAACAGTCTGTACATATATTTCGAGTTGGGTAAGTAAAAATCACGAAAACTCTTTAGATTGTAATATCCAGTGGTACTAAATTTAAAGTGAAAAATAATACATTATATAGTCTTTTACATACCTATTAAACACTTTTATAGAAAAGTTTTGTATAAACAAGATAGACATTGGACAGACAAACATTATAATACAAACAATAACGTACTTGATGACTCCTCATAATGTCAAACTTTAGAGTTTTTGTTTTTTAGCGTTGTACTGCTAGATTTTTCTCTCGCCTTCATCCTCTAAATTATGTTGTTCTTCGTTTATTATATCCCGTTCATTTACTTCTTCGCTCACTTTCTCGACATCTGAAGGAGCACAGATATCTTCGTCATCATCAAGAAGAATTTCTGGACTGACCAAGGCACAGTGAAGAACAATTTAGCTCCGCCTTACGGCAACCACAAGTGTTTCTGCAATCTTTTTTGCAATTGCATGAAATGAACTTTAGCAGGAACGCTGAAGCCGTTTGGTTTTTAGTTTGATCAGATGCCAGACCAGAATTAGCCCGAGTGACGTATGGTGAAATTACCTTTCACAGTAAACTTACAAATTCAATAGGATCCATACGGGTTTTAAAAATTAACGTCATATTATCATGTATATTGAGATGGGTGCATTTAACATAAAAGAGGTGAGGTCAAGTTCCCTGTTTCCTGACCTCTCAGTATTATTATGGTCACGTTTTTTATGTACTGTCATAGACTATACTCCTTAGACCTCTAATGTCTTAAATGAAAGTTTGGTTTTATAGGAAATAGTGTAGATGGAAGTACATGCATGTATAGAAAATCTAGTCAAATAAATTGTTGAATAATACAAAGAAACAAAAGAATACTTTTGTCAACTCAACTGGTCAACAAATATTTTTGTTGAAGGAGTATTGAAACCTGACTTATTTCGCTTCGTAAATAGTAGCAGAGTTACGTTCGGGATCCAAGCGATGGTAGCACTTCGCTGCGAGGAGATCCAGTACTAGCCAAATGTTGTAACCATTAGTGAGAGGTCTATGGAGTATTTAGGCTATGGTACTGTTTAGCTGTACGACCACGTTCTTCCAGTCTATTAAGGGCTTCCCTGAACATGGTTGTGAAAGTTATGCATTGTTCATGGTCTTCTTCTGACAAGGACGAAGACTGGTATAATTTGATGAGCAAATCTCCAATCACATCTCTATCTTAAGCAGTAAAATCAACTGTCTCCATTACTAATCCAGCCAATGCCAGATGGGTCAATGTGTGAGCTCGAACCGTTCGATAATTTGCATGTCCATACTATTTTCAGCATAAATGAGAGAAAACAGTTCTTTCAAGGTCGTTCCTGCCATAATTATACCAATTGTACCCATGTATGACAATGGCATATGAAATTCACCCAGCGTAGCTACTATGTTACGGCAGGAATTGCGAATCGTAACAAAATTTTATCGATCGGTATTGCACCAGTAAGCTCAGTTATATGGGCGATGGGCGTGGATCAGAATTGGTGAGAAAAAGTGAGTTATCAGTAATGTAAGCAAAGTGAGTAGCGAGTACTAAATAGAGAAAAGGGTGCCACGCAAGTTCTGTAGGTAATAGCTAAAATTGAGAGTATGAACTGCGAAGATAATCTCAATTCGGAGATAAGTAACGTAGTAACCTGTAAGAAAAAGTATGGTAATGGAACAATAATGCAAATAAAAGCAATTTGACGAGCGTATAATAAGGACTCAGTCAATAATATATATATATAAATAATTATAAAGTAAGGTAATTGTTCAAAATAAAATAACTAAATGGTAGTAATTGGATAGTAATCCACAAAAAAATAATGATCACTCAAAGGTGATAATCTAATTAGTGATCCGCTTTACCTTTTGCAAGTAGCGTAGCAAAACTACTAGTAATGAATTTACGTTAACGACAATAAACAATATTTCAAGTATACGATGCAATCGTAGCGAACAAAAGTAAGTAAGTAGTAATATAAATAGGTACCTGTGTGTTCGGTGGAGATCCTTTGCAAAGGCTCTGCCGAAGCGAAGCAATCTAAATAAAGAAAGTTAGTACACGTGGACAGACAATGAGTCGGTCCCAACTACGAGAATACTTAATTACTCACGATTCCCTTGAAGGATCGGATACTGAGTATATATTTTAGCAAAAGAGTTTGAAGTTATCAATAAGTAAAGTTAAGGAAAAAGGGGATAGCTAATCTAATGTAATGTACAAGTTAATTAACGCAAACAAAATAATATCTACGTTGAAGTAAAATAACAGTAGTAAATGAAAAGCAAATTTAGCTAGAATGAGGTATTCACAAAATGTGTGACGTCACAAAATATTTAAGTTAAATTATATAGCAATTTTCTAAAACAAATAATTTCGGTAATAAAAGTAATTTATAAGGAAGTAGGAGAACAAAGGTCGATGAAAATTTGAAGTTGTCTTCGGAGAACTTCAGAATATAGAAGATGGCAGCGAGTCGTCAAGGCAGGAATCGGTATTACCGGCTCAAGATGACGTGCAAGTGATAAGGAAAGCGAGGCGTAGAACTATTCTTGAACGTGAACTCGAACTTGAACTTGAACTTGAACGCTAGGAAAATTAGGAGAAATTAGAGACGAGAAGTTGAAGGAAAGCATGCGATTTTGACGAGAATAACGAGAATAAGTACATACCCAATGAGTTTAATCACTGACGTTAAGAACACTTTAACCAATTCTTCAATGCGACACCATTAATTTGTATAATAACCGTAAATATTACGTCGGCGGCGGTTGAAATAAGCATTAGATTTCGCCCACAACCAATTAGTTAAGAAATTCCACTTAAAACCGTTTTAAATAACGAACAGGTAAAGATAATTGTGAAAATTCTAAGCACAAAAGATGGATGGTCTGCACCGTTTCAAGAACTCGAAGCAAAAGACGCTTTTACCAGTAACAAAACTAACAGGCTTAAGAATTAAAAAAGAGATAGTAGAGCGCGAATGACGTTAAAAGGAGAGAGATGAATAGCACGCTAAAAACGCGGTTCGAAGCTACGCATTCCTCCAACCAATCAAGAAATTACGAATTATGTTCGAAAGCGGACGCCTTTCGCCACCTAGTGGACAACCAAAGTACGGTCGATAATATCGAATATAGATAGTCCCAACCATAGAGTAAATACACATAACAACTACCTTGTTAAGCTCTGGGTTGTTGGCAATGATATCCTGAGCTTTGAAGGAGGAGGGCTGATCAAAATTGATTAAACAAGTTGGGAGACCTTGAAGGCAACTTAGTACGCGCAAGGTTGATAAACATTCCTAAGGTAAATGACTGGTCATATGGAATATGTCGTCTTTTACCATCTATAAAGCCAAGCTGAGTCAACGACCGGAACTGATTATTATTAATAGAAGAAACAATAAGTTGTTCGTACAAAAATTTACAGAAAAAATGGACACTAATCCAGCAACGTGTCATGAAAACGTTTTCACAATTTCACCATTTGATCCCTCCAACAGTTTGAATTGCACCATGTAATGGTTGTCTGAAAGTGTTTAAATTGTAGATGATCGACTATTATTCCCCGAGGATATCACCGTATCCTACCTAGAAGTTTAAGAGCCAACTTCACACTTTATTAAGCTCCGTGACTTTAACATCGACGAGTAGAGCTTAACTATCTGCGCTCAAAATTTAGGATGAATTGGGTACCAGATAATAAATAAATAGATAATTGATCGACACTAAAATTACAATGAGGACATTTTCCTGGTTTTCTATGTACAGCGAGTAAATATGATCACCAGTTCAGAAATATATTGTTAATGGGTAATTATAATAAATAGGTACTAAATTCATTGATCCTTGGTTTCTATAATGTCCGGTTTTACTAGCTAATCACAGATTGTTTACAAGACGAAGGAAATATAATTGGGCGGCTTTTGGCAATTAAACCACCAGTCATTTCTCTTAGTAACAAGTGCTGTAAAAATCCTGTGAGAAACCCGAATTGAACGAAATGCACAGAGGTATACCAAGCTGTACCTAGCATTTAGGAGTGGTTCCAATTGCTTCATGCACTGTGACCTTTTGGTCTATTGTGCTTCCCACTATTGTCTACCCTTCTAGAATTATATCTGTATCTCTAACAGATTCCATGGTTTTAGTAGGGCGAACCTTCGTTACTTACTCTTGTGTAATCTTATCATTTCCTTTGTCAGGCCCATGTTATGCAGGTAATTGTTTAGACGACAGTGGCCTGTGATCATCTCTGTTGCAAGTTTTATCTTCATCCTACATGACTTTAAGATGGACGCGGTCTAGGGTTTCCAGGAAGATCTTGGCATGACTCTGCCCTGGAATTTTCGACCAGTGTCTGCAGTGCTTTTTAATCTTCGGGAGCGGGAACCAGAGCCGGAGTGAGAGTCAGAGCAGAGCGGAGCTGGAGCGGAGCCGAAGCTGAAGCGGATCCCCGACCGGGTGAGGGGCGGAGCGGGAGCGGGAGTCGGACCGGACCGAGAGCCGGAGAGGGAGCCGGGATATTACTACAAGAAGGGGAGTAAAGAGTGTAACTGATATTCTAGTTTATTAGTAGCCAAAATTATTAAAATTCTAACCTCTAAATATTGGATCCCAAATCGTAATAGAAAAAGACTTTAATTTTGCCTTTGAAGGTTACCTATACATTTTAAGAATTAATATTAAATCAATTCAAGAAAGGATGATTGTCGCAGTAAGAACATAACAAGCCGTAAAGATGTTTTGAATATATTTTAGTAATAACACGTAATACTACTAACATTTTTATTTATAAAATCCAACATGTTTCTGCAGTTTGTCATTACTTTAAGAGTTGTAGTGTTTGAATTTTCGATGGGAATAAACGCTCCAAGGATTGCCTTAGTAACATCCTCGTTTATAAAACAAGGGTAACATTTTAACTTAATTCACAATTGAATGCGTTGTTATGTTATTGTTATAACTGTTTACGAAGTTTCATATAACGTAGGTAAGTGTACATAAAGTTAACCATAAACTTGCTTTAATTTAGGTATGAAAATTTACTTTCTAACCCGTTCCTTCATGCGTTGCTTAAATCAAGATAAGGCAGCGTCCGCAATAAAAAAGAACTAATTGAGTCCCATGATTTTCACTCTTTGAGGATGTTTTTTACAAAACAAAACTAAACTATATTGATGTTTTATATTTATGTACACTAACACCCTTCAATTCTCTTTCTAAATACAAAGGGGGGTAACAAAATTAACGTACCTTTAATGGCATGTCTTCGAAGGCCCCTCGTTTGGTATCGCTTTGATAGAAGTTTGAGACACAGAGTGCACGTTCCCGTAGCAACTCATTACAAGTTCGATTACATCAGTTTGTATACGTTCTTCAACAGAAATAGGTACACAACCAAGTAAACACCACACCCAAGGTGTCATTAACAATAATACTGTAGCTAATTATACTATAAACTTATCCTGTAAAACTTGAATTGCTTACACCTCCTAAAGTGGATCGAACGTGTAGAGCATTAAATACTGTAATGCAGCGAACGCTACACATATGAATCTCTTATCAGTTTATAAAACAATTTTTTTAAATTAATAAATTAATAAAAAAAGGCGATCAAATTTTAAAAAGGTGTGCTTTGCTTGACAGAACAAGTACCGGTTGACGTTTGTTTTCCGATGCTTGGCAACTAACGCTATTTTAATTATTATACATTAATTATTATATTTGATTATGAAGTGTTATCGCTCTATATAAAGCAAGTCGTAGAAAAAGTATAGCATTCTACTCCCATGTAATAGCTGTTACTCACTCAGATGAATTACCACACTCGCCTTCGACCCATGTGGCAACCTCTACTTCGTGAGCAATAGCTATCATTACATGCTCGTTGAATAATATTATACTATTATAGTCGGTTATTTTACTAGTAGATAGTCGAACAAAAAGACAGGCTAGTTGGGTCAAAATTAGAAGTTTCTTCTTTCTGTGTTTCATTTAAAATATTGTGTTCACAAAGGTTAATTTATATATCTATTCTTGTATTGCCTTCATAATCATTAATAAGAATTATTGGCATATCATCGATGTTAGGAACATGGTCATAGTTTTCTTTACCTATCCGATTAAAATCTTAGGAAATACTGAAGTACGGAGAGCGGTAAATATCGATGTGTGAGTCCTTTTTACATTACTTGTTGCAAACGTGCACTTTGCTTTTCAATTTTTATACATTTAATCCGCTTAACTAATGGTCGTTTTGGCAATTTTTGCGTCCCATCTCGGGGCGTTTGTAATATTATAGTATATTAAAGTCGAGATTAAAGTATAAACACGCACGAGTTTGAAATAGAGCAAGTGTTTTAAAGACCAGTTATCCACGAATACTTTACGCTATTTTTTTTTATTGGTTCACTTTGAAATCTGGTATTAAAATGGAAATAAGAACTAATAATGTGAAATGGTTGAATTCCTAATGTGAAATCAGTATACCTTTCGTTGCCATGGAAATGAGAAAAACGGAAATTAACTTGCAATCTGTCACTTTATTTGACGTAACAAAGTACTCCTGTCAGATCAATAACCAATAAACGGCAATTAATTTGCAATCTGTCATTTTATTTGACGTAACAAAGTACTCCTGTCAGATCAATAACCAATAGAATTTAATTTTTTTCAAATTTGTTATGTTGGCATGGCAACTTTAAAACACGCGCGTTTTAAACACGCTGGGGCGTGGTTTAAAAGGCTAAAATAGGACACCAATAAAAAAAATATCATATTTAATAATTATTGTTCTCCTCAGCCTTTATTATCGTTAGTATCGCATAATTCTATAGCTTGATAATGAATCCATCAGTAAGGTTTCGAAACATGTTGCTTGTTAAATTTAAATTGTAATTTTTGCTACTGTTGTTGGATGTAACTTCTAGACGATAGAAAAAACTATCTACAGTCACAATTTTACCCCTGCTAACTTGCATTTTTACCAGTTTTATTAACCCAAAAAAGATTACTATCATCTTCATCGTCGTTTTCATTAAAATTGGTTAGTGTTAAGGAACATTGAACAAAAACTGTGGTGTAGCCTACTGCGAAGTGAAAACTGCTATCTTATTTGCGCTCTAACCGCGTTAGCAGTTGTCTCCCGTGACTCAGTTGCCTCAGGTAACTCACGCTTCGTGACCTCACCAAGATGCGTCTCATTTTGCGCCCGGTCTAACTACGCGAGAGCGAATACACGATATGCGTTGCGTCGTTGCTGCACTAGATTTTTTAACGCAGCCGGGTGTAATTTGTGCCTGCGTTAGTTTGTAAGAAATTGGCAGATTTAATTGTGAAGAACATTTTTGCTTGTTGGTTTAATAAGTGTGAAGTTGACTGTAACTGTGATGTCTGAGGTTAATTATGATTTGTGTTTTCTTTGTCGGTTCCCAACGAGTTATTTAGGGAGCTGGATCTTTGTGGTATGTGTGATGAAGACTTGGTCGTAAAAAAGGCCATGTGGCACGACAGAAGTTTGCGACACACAAACTTGCTCGCGCAGAAAAAGCTGCGGTCGAAGGAAGTGCTAGGCCTGCCACCACACGCCCGCGCCCCCCAACCAACGCTCCACCTTCGACAGAGCTCTATGCATCTTCTGTGGCGAAGCTGCAACAGAGGAACTGGTGAACATTATACTATACATTACGGTACAGACAACAAGTTACGTGTGTTATGGGTACAGACTTGGAAGATAAAAGGTTGATTGGCCATTTTGGCAAGGCGCATGTTATTGTATATGGAAGCTAAATACCATCGGTCATGATATATCAGGTTTGGTCGGCGCCATGACAAATTGTTGCAGAGTTCGAGGACTTAATCTTGCTTGAAATCGAGGAAGTGCAAGCGAAGGAAGAAGTTGCAGTATTTATAGAAGACGAAGTGAAATCAGAGGGAATGACTTCTATGACCTCTACGAAATGCACGTGGACAAACTATGCAATACAGTATCCTAACGAAAGCACAGAAATTTGTAGAAATGAAGCAGCAGGATAGAAAACTGATTTGCTCAATGGAGAATTTGCTAAAGGATTTCGAAGGAAATATGTACCACCTACGATCCTATTTCTGACACGGATGATGCTCTTGCTCTTGCAAAAGAGGAGACAAGAGACAAGACGAATAGAAAAATTAGTACACGTTTGGCGCATAATTGGTACCATTTTTACCGTGACGTCATTACCATTCATAGTCGTCAAATCACGTGGATTGAGGGATAGAATTAAAGAGAATTTTCTGAGCTTTTTTTGATATATCGAACACTATAGTTACAAGAGTGGTAAATTCAATATGTCGCAACACAGCAAATATCCAAACGCTGATTATAACAAGGTGATAAAACATTTGCCTCGGGCACTTTTTTAATTGCCCTCATAAGTGAGCTACTATTTTTGTTTCAGTAACCAATAATAAAACGAATTGTCATCCGTTCTTCTCAAATAGACAAACCTCATCCACACTTCCATTTAATCCTATAATGAACAGAGTGGCAAATGTGAAGTTTACAAAAGGCAATAGTGATGCAGGTTACTCAAGAAAATATCGACAGTTTCAATCTACCGACAGATTACGAAAATTAACACCAAAAGACCTTTAAGCTTTATTTGTAGTCCATGAAAAATCTCCGGTTTTCCAGTAAAAGCTCCCGTAACCGTAGAAGCATTCCATACCTCTGTCATCTGAATGGTTTTACAACCAGTCCTTATGGTTGGTGTTTTTTATTACCAACGCATTTGTACGAGTCATGTTAAATGATCATGTTAATAAAGAGTTTTCGCCACGCCCCTCTGTTCAGAAGCTTATAATTGATCAAATTGGTACTAGGTATATATTGGCAATTAATGAGAGTACCTATAAAATCGAAGTAAGAACATCTTAAATTGCTGATTTTAGAATATCCTTTACAGCTATAGAGTTTTCGAATTACGCGAAAGTTTTTATGCTTAGGGACTTCTAAAATAGATCTAAAAAAGAAACTTGCCAAGTGATTATTCCATAAATTGAACTTTTATCTATTTCAAAATGGTTGCAAGAAAATTGATTATATTGTCATGAAATATACCGCAAACTAATATAAAAAGTTATACTAAGTTCATAAAAACAGTCAATAAAACGACTAATAATTCACGTATTTATTTACACGCCCCTATTATTTCACAAAAAGGCCGAAAATTGTACATGTCAGATTTTGAAATATTTCCATTTACACATACGCCGATTCTATCTTTGCGTACGTATTATGTTTTGAAAACCTCTAATTTAGCGCGACTAATTAATAGTTATTGCCGAATTTGCCATTTTCAGGATCTCTTATTATCCCTCTGTAACACATAGAAGCTTGACCCACATCAGTTTTACTTTCAGAATTGCACTTCCGCTATCCAAAGAATGAACACGCCAATAAAGTAAATGACGTCACAAATTGACCGCCCTTCTTCGATCGAAATTACGGTGGCAATGTGCCAATTTTCTCTAACCGGTAATGAGTACACAAGATTTTGTACTGAGCAAGTAAAAATTAAGGGTCGCCACTAAAGTGACGATGTAATTACAGTTAATAATCTGTCGGTGCTTATGTAAATAAGTCAAGATTAACAGAAAACCTTTTCCTGTCTTTTTGTATTACAAGTTTATAACAAAAGCGAATCGGAGAAAATCCGGATAAGCACTTAGATTTATTTCCGTCTTTTGGCCAAAATTCGTGGAGTTGTAAGACGGTGATCGAGTGTTTGATTGACCGTCCTACAATAACACTCTAATCAAACTGTCTGAAGAATGTTCGTAATTATGTTATAAAATTTTCCGTAGGGGTAAAAGCTTCCCGTGCTTAAGTATACGGAGACCTACAACTGTAAAATACGAGTCACGTCGCAAACTTTGCTTGGTAAATTATGTGACGTCAAAGTGACATACACACGCACAACCCTTCACATTTATATTACATGCAAGATTATCACTATATGTATGGCTCAGGAAAACAGCATATTTTTAACTGTAACGAAAATGACAAAAAGTATTACAAATGGTAGAGTTCATTTGTTTAAATCTTTTCAAACAAAGCGAAAAGGAGTGAAGTTGAAAAAGAGTGGTAGTGATGCAAATGATTGACGTTGAAAAGTATTTATTAGATTTCGTAAAAGAATAACAAATTGTATGCCTGGACAGAAGAGTGTATTTTGACTTTCATTTCTCCTTATTGATTCTGTCAGGTTATTTGCTATTTTCTAAATTAGAGCTGTTTTGGTCGTTTTTTTCCATGTTTCCTAAATTTTCCACATAATTTTGTACATGCGTGGGCATTCACTGTCATTATTGGATTAAATAAGATATTTTATTTAGGATTTTGTTAAAGTTCACCTACTAAGACATTGAGAGATTGAGTTTCATGCATAAGCATAACAAAAAAATGCCAGAAACCCTTTTGTCTAACATTTGCCATTTGTAGCAAACAAAAGTGCATAGACGCTCCAATAATCGAACTATTGCCATATTTTTATGTTGCTTAAGAACCTAAATTAAGAACAATTGTCTTTATATATGGCTCTTGCTGCTCTGTAATGCCTTCTGTTAGGTCAATGAATGCTGTATTATTTCAAACTATAACTAATTGGCAGTTTATTGGAAAGTATCTGCGTTTCACTGGGGGAGCTTCTCTCGCTTGAAACCCTAGTTAGAGAAAAACGACGAATCATCTGTCATTTTCTACGCACAGGAGACGGCGCTCTGAAGACAGAGTACAATCGTCTCAACGCACTAATAAGGAGAGAAACCAACAACAGGATTTCAGAGGAAAACTGGATCCAAGCAACTTCCCAATTATACTACCGGAACGGAAGCCTTCTGGCGGAAGTTTAACATCCTAACACCTAGGAAAACCGCCTCACCAGTAACATCTTCTCTACTAGCCAAGATAAGGCCTATCTATTTGCACGACACTTTACAAGCCACCCTTCAATCTCCAGACCTCCCGTATTTTGACCACGAGTTCAAGTTAGTAATTGAACAATTTCTAACATATTTCCTGGATCAACAGATTATCCGAACGCTAGCTACCACAAAACGATCCTTTTCTCAGTCCGATCTATCCACATGAAATCTCCGAAAACTTTCAAAGGGGTCGAATATCAGCCTCTGGACCCGACACGATCTTAACAGACTCGTCCTTAGACACCTCCCCAACGAAACGCTAGCAAAATGATTTCCCGTATATTTAATCGATGTCTCCAAACCCGGTATTTTCCTACCCTCTGGAAAACCGTCACAACAGTAATGATCACTAAACCTAACGCAGGTTCTACCAAACCCAGCTCCTATCGTCCCATCTCCCTTTTGAACCGGTCTAGTACAACTGGCCGCGGCCGACTGGCTGCGGGACAAGTGGCGGCGGCCAACTGACCGCTAAACAAGTGCCCGGCAGGACAACTGGGCGCGAGACAAGTGGCCGCGGCCAACTGACCGCCAACTGCTTCTAAAAAGGGTCTAGGGCTATTCGCCGTCGTGGAAATATACGTTTAGGTTGGCATTTTTTTTAAGTTTCAAATACTGTTTAGTATGATAATATTCACGTTTTTGTATCAATTGGAAAAAAAATATACTAAACCTACCTCTAACCTAAGCGCCTCAGTGGCAATATACGCTTAGGTTAGCATTTTTTTAAGTTTCAAATGCTGTTTAGTATCATATTTCCGTTTTTGAATCAAATTGAAAAAATATACTAAACCTAAATTTACTAAGAGTAAATTATTTTGATGAATACTTCTAAATCATCTTCCAACGGCGAACTGTCCCAACCGCGAAACGGTGACGGCGAATCGGCGAACCGGTACCGCGGCGGCGAATAGTCCCTAACCAACTTCACTATCAGTTTGTTGGTTTTCAATAAATGAAACTAGCCATTTATTTATTTGAAGTCAAGGTGTACTGGCAGCGACGCGACGACCACTTGCAGCTACTTGTCTCGCGGCTAGTTGTCTCGGCGGCCAGTTGTCTCGGCGGCGAGTTGTCTCCGCGCCCAGTTGTCCCGGCGGCCAGTTGTCTCGGCGGCCATCCCGCTTTTGAACTGATGTCTGGAGCAAGTCATCGTCCAACGCTTTCGTGATTTCACGGAAACAAACAAGCTACTTCCTGCGTCCCAATTTGGTTTCAGACCCCAATGATCCACCCAAGACCTCTCCTTAAACTCCATTCCGAAGCAATCAATTATATGCCGAACCCAAAGAAAGAAACAGCAGTAACGATTTTTATAAGAAATACAAAACTATTTATAGGCAAGTTATTACACAGGCTAAGAAACTTTACCTATGAAAAAAAGTCTCACCGTCAGCAAACAATTCAAAATCTGTGTGGAATATGATTAATCATTCGCTTGGTCGAAGCACAACTGGACAAAACACCAAGAGTTCTGGAATCATAGTCAATAGTACTCACACTACTAATAAAGAAATAATAGCGAACGCCTTTCACACTTATTTTGTGGAAGCACCAAATAGACTTCTTCAGACCAGCGGAAACAGTTCACAAGGCACTACAAGCATCAATAATTACTCCACTTACACTAATAATCACTGAATCAGAGATTTTCGACATTTTCAACAATTTAAACAGCTCTTACTCATCCGGTCCACATAATTTTCCAGTTTCGATCTTAAAATGTAGCTGCACTCTGATGAAACCTATGCTGCATACCTATTTTTAATGACTGCCTTCTCGAAAGTGTGTTGCCGAGCATGTTGAAAACTGCTAAGGTAATTTGTTTATACAAAAAGAACCACCCTCAGCTACTCGAGAACTATAGGCCAATTGCTTTATTATCGAATTTTTCGAAAATTCTGGAGAAGCTTCTATATGTATAAGTGTAATTTCATTTTTTGGAACGTAACAACCTATTATCTAGTTGTCAACATAGTTACAGGAAACAACGGGCTACGACCACAGCTTTAGTTAGTACGCTAAACATGATTTACAAACACCTTGATGATGGAGATAAGGTCATGTCTGTTTTTATTGACCTCTCCAAAGCTTTTGATTGTGTAAATAGTGACATACTTATTCAAAAGTGAAAGTTATATGGTATACGGGTAAATATAATCAAATTTTGCAAAGCTACTTGACTGGAAGAAATCAACATATCAGGCACCACAATATCAATTCCTCCAAAGTGTTAGTACAAAACGGCGTTCCTCAAGGTAGCGTTCTGGGTCCATTATTGTTTCTACTTTACATGAATGATGTTGGGGATTGTTTGAATACCTATTACTGGTGCCTTCGTTGATGATATTACCCAAATAGCTTCGCATAAAAATGTGGAAGAAATGGCAAAACGATTATCCAATAACCTTCAACAGTTACTACAATACGTCAACAATCATAAACTAACACTAAATAATTGCAATAAAACGTATTCATTTAAATAGCACCTACATGAACATAATTACACGTCTAGTTCTTTAATTAGACTCACAAACAAAAATTTGTTCAACAAGTTAATACTCATATAAACTGCTTGGTCTACATATAGATTTATCTCTTTCTTGGGAAGAACACGTGAAATCAGTTTGAAAAAATGTGTCAAAAAATTGTTTTGCACTGCTACGACTTCGTATGATCACATCTAAAGAAGCTACTAGAATTTTCTATTACTCAAATTTTGAATCTGTATTAAGATATGGTATCATCTTATGGGAAAATTCTTCTGCTGCACAGCGAGTGTTTCTAATTCAGAAAAGAGCTGTTAGGTGCATGTTGGCTTGAAGTTTAGAGAATCTTGTAAATCTACTTCCAAGAAGGAGAAAATTCTTACTCTTCCATGCTTATTTATTTTAGAATTATTAAAATTTGTTAAAATTAATCTAAAAGATTTCACTTTATTAAATAACACGCACACGTATTATACCAGATATGGTTTAGATTTGCAGTTTGAAAGGCATTGTCTTGTGGCCTATAAATCTAATCCATATTACATCGGAGCAACAGTTTACAAAAAACTTCCGTTACATATGAAATCTTACTCGGCACGTGAATTTATAACCTGCGTAAAAGATATGTTGTTGTGTAATGCTTTTTATAGTGTAGAGGAATACTTAAACAGTACTTTTCGATTTGGTTTGTTTAATTTATTTTTTTTTGTTATTTTTTAAAATTTTATTTACTTTACTTTAAGTTTCTTTTTGTTCATCACTTTGTTTGTTTTTAACATATCGTATATGATCTACAGGACTACAAAAAATTATTATTATTATTATTAATATTGACGTCTCGCAGGATACACGGAGATGTCCTTCCTATCAAACAAATCCTCTTAAACCTATGCAATTATACTCCTACGGAATCAATCCTTCCAAGGCATCCCCCCTCCCCCTAACACAACTTCTCCCAAATCTCTCCTCAGAATAGGAAATCCTGTTAGAAAATGCACCCTACTCCATCCGTTAACATCTGTTAGCTCACCGCGGAGCATTTTATATTATACAGAGTGATTCACGACTATTCCCTCGGTCTCTTGTGCCTAAAGGGTACAAGATATCAGCTTTATTTTTTGGTGACATATGTAAATTGATAACGACTATTTTTTAAAATTATTTTCAATTATACAGGATGCTTCACAATATTGTAATATATCAAAGTTAGGTTTTTTTAAATGCAACCCCCTGTATTTTATTACATTTTTAGATTATACGTTAAAAACTAAGGTAACTTTGTTAAATGTTCCCTATACCTATCGCTTACCAATTTTGAGAAAATTGCGATTGTAAGAAAAATATTCAATTTAAACAACCCCTAATAACACGGAAACCACTTACTTTTAGTAACGCAAATTTATATCGACTTATCTTGACCTTTAAGGCTTTTATTTGCACTACGTAGGATTTCGAATTTTTTTAAGTTATGATCCCATATCTAATTATCAACTACAATAAAAAAATCATTGCCTACTAGAATGCAAACAAAAACCATTTTCATACAAATTTTAGAGAAAAATCTTAATAACTTTTTAATCGTTGATTTTAGACATACCTATCTATTACTCATAGTTTTTGATAGAAAATGAAAAATTATTCAACATAGAATAAAAAGATACAGGGTGTTCCATTTAAGTTAAGTGAGTTTTTGATGTTTGAAAAATATGA
This sequence comes from Pyrocoelia pectoralis, assembly GCA_036250285.1. NCBI lineage: Eukaryota > Metazoa > Arthropoda > Insecta > Coleoptera > Lampyridae > Pyrocoelia > Pyrocoelia pectoralis. The sequence continues at coordinate 34,125,455 of CM070077.1, forward strand.
AATATGAATCCTTTTTCTAAAAGTAGGTGGTTTCTGTGTTATTAGGCATTGTTTAAGTTGAATATTTTTCTAAAAATCACAATTTTCTCAAAATTGGTAAGCGATAGGTATAGGGAACGTTGAATAAAGTTGCTTTAGTTTTTAACGTATAATCTAAAAATGTAATAAAATACAGGGGGTTGCATTTAAAAAAACCTAACTTTGATATATTACAATTTTGTGAAGCATCCTGTATAATTGAAAATAATTTTAAAAAATTGTCGTTATCAATTTACATATGTCACCAAAAAATGAAGCTGATATCTTGTACCATTTAGGCACAAGAGACCGAGGGAATAGTCGTGAATCACCCTGTATAGGTACATATTTCAAACTTTGTTATCTGGTTTTTTTGTTTTGTTAAATAACCTTAAAATACTATTTACATCTAAAAATAATGTAACAACACAACCGATGAGGGCTGAAGAGGATAATAATCCTGAGCAGCCCAAACAAAACTTACTAACACAACATAAACTGTAAATACTATGCAATGAATAAACGAATTTTCAATTCATTACCTATATCTCAAACAGGACTGTTTAAGTGTTTAATCTACCAACGTTACAGATGTTATTTGATAAGAATGTGCTTTTACACACCGTTTGTCAATTTATTTTTCTCAATACAAGTAGATTTATAAGCCAAACAAGTTTTAGCTTTTTCATAGGATAAATTTCTCAAAATATGTTAATATTGGCCATTTTGAAAGCTTCAATCATAGCGGAACTTTGCATAATTTTACAATATCTACAGTTGTTTTCTAATATTTCTTAATAAGGTATTGTAATTCAATTTAAATTTTATTGGCAATTCATTTTTTTATGTTAACCTCTCAATTTAAAGTTCAAAGGCCGGTGAAATGAGATAACATCGATACATATTATGACATTATTAACTTGAATTTTTGTTTAAAATGAATTAACTCAATTTTGTGCTTATTCTTCTTTCTTTTGTGAAATCTTGAAGTATAATTCAGCAGTTTTCCAAATGTTTAGGCCGTATTTTCTGTGTAAAATCTAATGGCACTTACTCTTTGAGAAATCGTTGAACCTTAACACCATCCAGAATAATTACAATTTTGGGCAAAGTTTTACGTGGAAATTATTTCGGGAAGCTCAAACTTATTAAATGGTTATTACGTTGCAAACGGAAGGAATTAGCAAAAGGTTTGTTTTTATTCCCTCTTCAGAAATTGAGAAAAGGTTAAAGCTCCTCGCCTGCAAGAATGTAATTTCAAAGGAGAGAGCAGTGGAATTTATTTTATATGAATGATGCCATTAATTTTTAGTTGCAATTTTGCTAAAATCTTCATAAATAAATTATTTATATCCGTACAAATTCAAAACTTGATAGTGGTGTTCATATCTTTATCTAATTCCGTTAATAAAAGTGATAGTTTACGTTGTTGTTTAAAATTAGGTAACGTGATCTTTTTCAAAACTGTCTCATCACAGTTATGTAAAGTAGTTATGTAATAATATTACACAACTGACAATTTGAAACTATAAGTAATTGGTTAATTATTGTCAAAATTCGATGTTTGTTTCCATAGTAACCATGAACTTAAAACTACTTCATTTCAGATTAATGTTCTCATTAAAAAATCAAAAGGTAGATAAAATTACGGAATTAGATAAAGTTTTGTACTTAACACGTTATGAAAAAGTCTAATTTTATTTGACTCATGTAATTTGCAAAACTCGCTCTCTTCGCTCGCTCGATTTGGCAAATATTACATTTCGTCAAATAAAGTTAGTCTTTTCATAACTGGATACGTAAATAACTATTATTACTTTATTGTATAAGTATCAAAGGAACCGTTCATTAACGTTACCGTTTCATGAAAGTATCCCCTTTAAAGAAAAATGTAAAAGTAGAATATAAACTTAATAATCCTAAATACCTACGCTTTATATTTATAGTAACGACTTGGTAGTTTCATATTGCAAAAATCGTGTACTTTACGGGAATAATGCAGTAAAATGGTAAATACACATTACTTTTAAAGCGCCTGTAAATAACAGGAAAGAAGGTTTTCCGAGTGTATCATCTTTCAGTTACAATAAAGTTTGGTGATTGGTCCAATAGTGTTAGACAAAGGTAAATTATGCAAATGAAGAATCATTTTACAAATATAGCATGCGTTTTGATACAAAGAAAAGGAGGTTATAAAAGAAGAAAAACTGGGAATTGACAAATAAATTTACAGATAAAGCTTTTAAAAGTCGGGAGCGAAATAAGTTTTTCATAAATATATTACGGCATTCTATTGTATATTCCCAAAGGCGAGCAGCACTTTTTATTTAAGTGATGAAAATAAAAACGTAATCAGTCGAAAAATCTAAAATTGTGTTACGCGAGAATATGCTGGAAATATAATTAAAAATTGATGAAACACACGTCTGTTGTAGCACAAAGTAACTAAAAACGGTCTATAAAAGTAAACTCGTAAAAAATTACCCAAGTCGGATTTACAAGTTATATCGAAAAAGAAACGTGTAATTTTAAGAAAGTGTCCTTAATTTACATTTTTTATGACCATTACCATTAATCTCCACAGACATTTTATATCTTTTGATATTCATTCGAGAAATGAATAGGTTTTTGAGTGATAAATTTACGTTAAATCAGGTAATTTTGTTCTACACGGAAATATTTCCTAAAATTGGCTACGCATCATGAATTTCAAAATCGAAATTGAGTATGTTAAGTACTCAATTCGTTTTATACTTCTTTAAGGTCGTGCCTCACAATTCTTACGATTATATGCCAATTACCCATTAAACCGAGATGCAGTGTGTTTTTCCTATCTTAAGATATTCTACGTTGAAGTGAAACTGGCACAATTCGGTAATTACGTTTCTGTTAAACTGTATGTTTACAAATGGTTCTCAGTCGACATTTCCCATTAAATTGCAATCCTGTATAATATATGCTCTCTGTTTAAGATCGATATTCACTTTGAAAGCTTGATTGCTTAAAGTGGCCTGCGATTTTTTTGTTGGTAAATTGTACAATCACTATACAGGGTGTCTCACGGTGACCGTCGGTTAGAAGTATATCAAGAACTGTAAAAGCTAGAAATTTGAAATTTTGCACATGCGACATGGAGTGTTTAATCTATTAAATAAAAATATTTTCCAAATGGCAGCACTTCCGGAAATACCGGAAGTGAGCATCAACTTCTTTATTTTAAATACAAACCAGGCAATTTTTTTTCACATTCTGATGTGTTATAAAATGTTTAGTAAGTATGCTTAAAATAATCGGCGTATCTATTTTTATTGTTGAGAAAAAAATTTTTTTTCACTGAAAAATGTCAAAATCTTGTTTAGGAAATAAAATTGAAAGTCGAAAGTGGTAAAAGTTAGGGAAATGGGATTTTAGGTTCTCAATGTCAAAAGATTGAGACACAATTGTCTCTCATGGATAATAAAAAATTGCCCGTGGTTACGTACCTATTTGACGTTATTTCCAGACTTAAGAAAAACCTTAAAAAGTCTCTTTTTTTAAATGGAATGCCTATTTAATTATCGGCCCATTCGATGCAGAAATAAATTTCCTTTAAATTGATATACCATGTTCCTATACCTAAAATCAATGAATACAGAGTTATTTACATTTTTCTAATTAAATTTATAATTACATACTTTAAAAAACATGGTTGGCTTTGAAAATTTTCAAAAAATGTTTATTCAATTGTTTCTTATGATGACAGTTGTCAGTTAGCTATCAGTTTGAAAGTTTACGCTACATTTACGTTTGTTATCAGTGTTATCTGTTTGAATTTTGATTTTTGCGCTTAATATTTGTTTTTAATTGGGAAATATGGAATACACAAACGCTCATATTCTAAATTTGTTTTACATTCATAGCGAGTCTGCTCGTATTAATTTTCCGACCTGCAGAACCTTTAACTATTGAATAAAGATTCACTCAACACTTTAACGAAAGATATCTGCATTTACCTACAATGACAGAACGAAAAATCAGGATGATTGAAAAGAATTTTCTAAATTTGGGCGAAGTAAATGCGCCACGAAGTTTGCCAAAGCTAATTGTCTCCAATGACGCTGCAGAAACCAATGTATTGGGATATTTTAATGTTTTCCCTGAAAGTTCTGTTCGTTCGGCGGAAAGAGACCTTGGATAGTCAAGAAGTTGCATAGATAGAATTTTAAATAATCATAAAAGCAGAAGAATCATTTGAATAAACATTTTTTGAAAATTTTCATAGCCAACCATGTTTTGTAAAGTATGTAATTATAAATTTAATTAGAAAAATGTAAATAACTCTGTATTCATTGATTTTAGGTATAGGAACATGGTATATCAATTTAAAGGAAATTTATTTCTGCATCGAATGGGCCGATAATTAAATAGGCATTCCATTTAAAAAAAGAGACTTTTTAAGGTTTTTCTTAAGTCTGGAAATAACGTCAAATAGGTACGTAACCACGGGCAATTTTTTATTATCCATGACAGACAATTGTGTCTCAATCTTTTGACATTGAGAACCTAAAATCCCATTTCCCTAACTTTTACCACTTTCGAATTTCAATTTTATTTCCTAAACAAGATTTTGACATTTTTCAGTGAAAAAAAATTTTTTTCTCAACAATAAAAATAGATACGCCGATTATTTTAAGCATACTTACTAAACATTTTATAACACATCAGAATGTGAAAAAAAATTGCCTGGTTTGTATTTAAAATAAAGAAGTTGATGCTCACTTCCGGTATTTCCGGAAGTGCTGCCATTTGGAAAATATTTTTATTTAATAGATTAAACACTCCATGTCGCATGTGCAAAATTTCAAATTTCTAGCTTTTACAGTTCTTGATATACTTCTAACCGACGGTCACCGTGAGACACCCTGTATAATAACCGAGACGTGTGTATATGTTTGTGTTGCTGTGCACTTTTCCGACAGTCGCCGAATCCCGACGAATGCGGATGTGATATTTTAAAACCAAAGCTATTATAAATTTATAACCTACAAATTAATGCTACAATTATAGATACCCCGCAAACTACGTAAATATCTGCACTAATTTTTTTCAAAGTAAGTTTTAAACATTTTAGTATAAAAGTCCGTCATCTTATTCAAGCGGTATTTGTGTCTAAATATATTTTCTTTACTTAGAAAATACGTTCAAAGTTTCCTTATGGAGATTACGTGTAAAATAGAATTCGCTATTTGTGCTTATTTTTGGATGAAAATTTTGTGTAAACATGCAAAGTTTGTCTGTCCGAGGTCCTTAACCCATTTCGAACATTAAAACAATGCCAGAAAGTATTTTCGCGAAAATTTTCAAAATGACAAGTATCGGAAACTTTTTCTCGATAACATGGAAATTTAATTATTTCAAGTTGAAAAGTTATTCAAATGATGAAAAATGATTCTATTATCCCTCGCGTTAACATTTTCATCGTTAAAATGATGTAAAAAGTAGTAACAGCATTCATCGTAGACTAATTTATGTGTCCCGATACCTTCTTTCGGTAACTTTCGAAATGTACATGTTTGTGTGCTTATTTCGAATTTAGAGATTTTGAACGATGAACGATGTCGTAGGTAACATGTATAGTCAAATGTTTTCACCGAGAAAAATGTTTTTGTCTACATATTTAATTTAATATCTATTGATGAAAGTAGGTGGCAAGTGTATTGTTACGTTACACTATACCAAAGGGAATATCTATACTTTGACTATACTTCTAAATATACAACTTATATTGTAATTAAAAGGAAGTAAAATCCATATTTACTGCTGTACATATACGTGTAAATGGTGGCCTTTAGTTAGTGAAATAAACAAAAATTTGAAACTGTTTAAGGTAGAGAAGGTCTTTCTATAAAACAGATGTTATGCAACGTTAGACCAGCTTCTATTTGTACATTTTATGTTTTATGGTATTTTTAGTTTTACTATAGTTAAAGATGAATGTTAAAACGTTCTCCCTAAGGCCATTCGTATTCCCAAAATGTTGCCAGTGTCCAAATTGAGTTCTTTTACATTCAAAATTCATTCTAAACTATCCTTATGAAGTTCACACTGAATTTGTTATATTTTCGTTAATTTTTGGACAAAGACTATGTGCAAAGACGTAATTAACATTGTGAAAGGGCCATTATGTATTTTTGGTCTCAAATCTATTCCAAAAAGTTTGCATTTTAAATGTTTTTTAATAATTGGTAAAAATTTACTTTAAGTAGGTAGGAACGAATTCGTATATCTTTACCAAATATCAACCCAATTTTGTGATTTTTACGTCAAATGTAAGTAAATGTAATCCTTTATTTTAGTTACTTTAATAACTTGCTAAATTACAGATACCTACAGGGTCAAAAATCTGAAAAGGTACAAAAATGTAAATTTTTTTTCTTTTTTCAAGCAACTAAGCCAGCTCAACAAGGTGTGATATTTTAAAACAAAAGCTGTTAGAACCTACAATCACAGATACACCCTCCCCCCAAAGCACGCAAAACGCGAGAATCGCGTATACACCCGTTTATATGTTAATATGTGCAACATTAATATTAGGCAAACCCCAATATTTAAAAAGACTGTAATTTGGAACTGATGTACTATTACCAGGTGGGAATGAAATCGTACTTTTTCATTCCTTGGGTTTAGGATAACTCATCCACTAATCTAAGCGCTGACCGATTTGGTCCAGTCACTTCCAGATGAGGAATTTTGTTTTCACATTCGATGTACTACTCGAAGATACCTTGGACCGGCCGGATTTGGGCGTTTGAATTGAAATGGAAGATGGCCTACTTTACCCAACAGCCATATGGTCCATTTTGGCCTTATTTAATTCGTGGTCACCGACTGTGATAGGAAATGACAATGCCAGACGTTTTAGTGCGCACGGACCCATTGCCAGACCTCCCAAATCCGGCCGGTCCAAGGTGCCAGACTTACCTTCGTATCTTCGAGTAGTTTATCGAATGCGTAGAAAAACAATTCCTCATCTGGAAATGTGATAATTCAAGTGCAGTCTCTATTATGAGGACGTCGGCATCACCTTGATCTTGCTTTGTAACAATGTTCGAAGCAGCAAATTTTTGTATCAATATCGAATAAATCTATGTATACGTATTTCCACAATTTGTTAGAAATCTTTCTCGACTCATTGGTACCGGCTGTAGCGCCGTCTTGTTGGTACTATATCTCTTCATGTTGTCAAAATATTGTCAAGTTCGCCATTGACGGTTGCGGTTGGTCCATCCCCACTTCAGAAGAAATAATTTTCGATTATGTCGCAATACCATACAATGAGTTTTTCAGAATGCAACGTCAGTTCGTGGAACGCAAGAATAACCGCAATTTTGCTTATTAAGAAAACCTCTTAACGAAAAATGTGCTTCATCGGAGAAGATGATGTTTTGGCCAAAACGAGGATCACGTTCCAAGTTCTCAAGGGTCCAATCAGGAAGCTCCCGACGCAATCTGTGATCGTTTGGCTGAATAGTTATGAAGTCATTACGAGTTTATAAGGATGTAAGCCCAAATCTTTACCCAAAATTCTCCAAGTTGACGTATGAAATTAAAGTGTTTTCAGTCAAGTTAGTGTTTCAAAACCAGAGAGCAAAGGAGCAAAATTTTATAAAGGAATATAAATGTACGTCATGTAGAGTAGTAACTTTCGACGTTAATATTATGCAAAATCTCCTGGGAAAAAAACGTTTGGCTCGTCTAAAGAAAACGACGTAAGTATCGTCGCCACATTTATTGTCAGTATCTACTGACCTATATAAATCAAGGGAAAACATATTGCGTTACGTTACAACGTCAACAGCAAGGAAGTGGCTGACGTAACACATCTTTTGTGCACCCTCATGAGTAAATAACACATTGATATTCTGCAAAAACTCCATGATAAAAGTTATAGTAATTCTGGAATAGCCAAATAAACCCATACAACGAAATATCGAAAGATCCTCAGTATTAACCATGGTACTGCAGATATGTGAAACAATTGTGCCATTGATGATAGAAGCATGCAATTTGGTGCACACTAAGAATACATATTTATGAATGTTTTCAACTATATGGCCATCGCAGATTTGACCTGTGACAAAAATGGCAGTCATTTTTCAAAATCGGTCACATGCCTACTATTTTCACGCCCAAAATAATATTGTTATGGAGTTGAAAACAGTAGTATTTTATATTATTTTGTCAGTACCTACTAATTGGTATCGAATGGTAAAATATATTACTTATACAGAAAACCTTGTTATTATGGTAAAACTTTTATAGAGCCATAAACATAGCATAGGTAATTGACAGCTGCATCTGTGCCTCGTTGACATGTTCCTGGATACTTTTTCTGTCATACAGTAAGACAACAAATCGTTCTAGTGGCCCCAATCATTCCTCTATTGATTCTGAACTTGGGCTCGAGCACAAGGCAAGTGTCCCATGCAGTCCTTTTGTCCCTTCCTCCAAAGCAAGACACTTTTATGAACCCAAAGCTCTTGCTATCTCATCAGCAGGTATTAACTGATAGCTCCTACCAACTCCAAATGATATCCATAACTAGGAATCCCAAGGCGCCGCTACAGTCAAAACTACAACGTCTGTGTCAACTGTACGTATTGATACTTTGTTATATCCTTGCCGAACAGTATCGTAAAGGTGGAGTAGGATGCCCGTGTCGGTCTCTTCATGTGTACATGGAGCCAGGCCAGTCACATCAATGCGATTTATACAAAGCATTATGTGTGGTGATGAGCTGTTTATCAGTGTCAATGCTGGCTAAAATTGTTGCCAAGAAAGTAAACAGCTCAGTCTTGTTTTCATCGACACGCAGAAATTTCTGCCACTTTTTAGGAAGAGGAGTCTTTGCCTCGACACGTTTTCAAACTACTTTCCCTCTGTTGCTTCGAGCTGTCAGGTTGTCTGAGGTCTAATATGGTTACATTTTGAAGTTTTTGTGTGATATATGGCACACAAACATCAATCGCATAATTCTGAAATGTCTATGAAATTCAAGGTTGAAGCATGTTGATAATAGCTACTCCATCAAGGATGATGACCTGGACTGTGGGATTCAAGTTATCATATTTCACAGGCAGGAGGTCTTCAAAGCAACTTAACTTAAAGTAACATCCATTAAATATGTGAAAAAGTATCATGTCAAAATAGTACACGAGCGGTCATTTTGATAAATGACTGCAATTCATGTCACAGGTAAAATCTGCGATGACCCAATAGCTTAAAATATTGATAAATATGTATTCGAAGTGTGTACCAAATTTCATGCTTCTATCATCAAAGGCGCAATTCTACCAAATGTTTCACATATCTGCCGCACTACGTCACTTAATTTGATGAATTACAACATATATCGTGGTCAAAAACTAGGTGACGTAACTTCCCTAAAATGGATGAAATTCAATTAATGTGTATCGATGCAATGCGATTGGATCTTTTTCCCACGAAATAAATAAAAACTGATTTTGGCAAGTTTTGGTGAAAATCCACGGGATAGAATTGTAAAGAGGTCCTTGTAGAGTCCGGTATGCAAAAAATACTATTTTAAAGTTCCTATAGCACACCCCATTCTCTAAGAAAGAAAATTGTGATGACAAATTACTGCAATCTATTTGTAACACAATGTAATGTAAAATCGGCTGCCGCACGTTATGAACAGTTTAATGTTTATATGGTCATTAAGCTTAATAATGTCTTCAAAAAAAGGTCATAGGGAGTCAAAACCCATTTTTACATCTTCACAATTTAATAAGAGAAATAGCTATGTAAGTATTTAAAACAAAGTTATAAGATCCTTTCGCATTGTCAGCTACATAATTACCTTAATTAATGACAAGCATTTATAATCCTTTAAAGTTGGTAGTAAAAGTGGAAAATGTATTTGGAAGCAACGAATGTGAGAAGGTACTAACAAATTTAATAACAAGGAGGAAGACACCCAATGGAATTGCGTGCTTGACAATATTTGGCCGCAATTAATAACAAAACGTTAAGGGCAATTCTTTCCTATCTCACTTACACCTATTTTGAAAAGCTTTTGATGCGAACGTAATTTATCTTAACTCAATTGAATTGTGAGATAAAGCTTTGAAAGGGTTCATTTCTACAATTAAGGAACGTAATTAATGAAATACGTTTAGTTTAATCCCAAGTAAATAAATTGTAGTAAATTCAAAATACAATAGATAAAAATTTAATTTATTAGACAATAAACTCATATAGGTACCTACGTATTATAACGTCTCAGAAAGTTGGGAAAACGTACTTACTAAACAAATGATAAGAACGCCCATTAATAATAATTTGTATTTAGCGCAAATAAACACTGACTCGCTTTTACCTACCGGAGTACGCCCAAAATCTTTGAAATATTTTACCTTAATCCCATTCGCTTTTGTATTATTAAGCACATACCCCTTTTTGTTTCACATAAAGCTAATTAAGATAGTATTAATAAAGTATAATAAAGTTTTAACGATTATAATTTTATCCCCACTAATACACCTATCGTCTATATAACGTCGAAACACATAGGTACTACTAGGGAATATTTACATACAAGACAATTATTTCAAAATTTATTTTAATTAGTTAAATATTAACAAAAATTTGGTACAATTTATGAGGTAACAAAAAATTCACGTTTCCATAGATATGTTTAATAAAAACGATATACAGGGTGGGTCATTGAAAAGGAGACACGCCTGTTTTGGGACACTTAGACCGGTTTCTTAAAAAAAACGCTCAGATACGTCGATTCTTGATTTTTGGGGGAAACTGAGTTTTATTTGAAAACATCAACGAAGCGGTTGTTATTGATAGATTTGAATGCAAGGTGCCTACAGAAAAAAATTATGGGAGATAAAATATAAATTACTATAGTATTTAAAAGGTAATTAGAAAACAATCAAACAAACTATTAAAAACGACTGTGGGACAATACAAAACGGCCGTATAAGGCGACATTGTGAAATAATAAACTATTACGAGACTTCGTAATAGTTAAAATAGAGATTGAATTAGTTCATTTCATTTTCTAAAAAGCAGATAAAAAAGCAAGAATAAATCTTACAGTGTCCATGAAGATGATCGTATTTTTTATATTTCTTTAATATACAATTGTTTTGGTCCTTACTTGTTGGAAATTCATTCTGAGATTGTCAAAAAACACTTGAAACACCAAGTGTTTAAATTTTTTTTAAAAACGTTTAAAACATTTTTTACGTATATGTTTCGCCATAGACCAAATACTCCTTAGACCTTTGGTTATCAAATTTGGTTAGTACTGGAGCTCCCGCATTGGTGTGCTACCATCGTTTGGATGCCGAATGTAACTCTGCTACTATTTACGAAGTACGTTACCGCTTAATGAGTATTTGAGCGAAATAGGTATAGCTAAGTCAAGTGGTTTCAACCTCGGCAAGGATAACTTTTGTCATTGACTAAACAATCAACGCTTTTGTGTATTATAGTATCTGTTACCGTTACGATATTCACATTCCTTATGCAATATCTGGCCTTGACACAATTTCCGCAAAGATAAGCGATCCAACGTCTTTGCTGAATATTAGCACAGAATAAAGCACCTTGTGCTTTATTCTGTGATATTAGTATATTACCTCTCCCGAATTTACTTGGTGATTTACCCGACCGAACTTTAGCTTGTGTTTTCTCGCGTAAATAGGTACAACTTTCACTGAGTTTCACGCTTTAAATCTTTTATTTTTGTCAACTTTACTCCCCGAATGTGAACTTTGCTAACTAAACTTTTTAAATGTTTTAATGATTACGTGCCGAGCCTGTTATGCCACGTAATCATTTTTTCTATATCAGTTTCAATGTAATTTGATTCGTAATTACTCACAGTTAAGTTAATAAATTTTCAATATTATGTAACCTTTTGTTAAAATCGCAATTGTTGGTTTTCGGAGAGGAAATAAAGCACTAAAATAAGCCAAATCTACCAAATTTTTGTAGTAAAACCGTTTACTGAATCGTTCAGTCAGCGGTAAAACTGATTGAGATGGGGTTTTTTGCATTCGCTTCCTAAATTCAATAGGAAACTTTGTACCTGCTTTTGACCATGTTTTTTTTACAAATTGCATTCGTGCAGTGGAAAATGCATCCTGAAAAATTAATGCATTTTCATATAAAAACTTCATAACTTCGTTATAAACTTCTAGAATTGACTCAACTCGGGATCACGGGAGTTTTCGAGGTCGCCGATTCCGAATATGACCTCCAAATTGCCTCATCGCCAACCTGGAGCTCAGGATGGCGGAGCAACGTCATCTTCGAAGCTTTTTGTGAAATTCACTCTCAAATGATTCTAGACATCGCATCCGGGGGTTTCTTGGGTTGCTGATTCCAAATTTTCCTATTACCAAAGCTTCCTATTGAATTTAGGAAGCGAATACAAAAAACCCCATCTCAATCCGCCTACCACGTCTTATTACAAAAATTTGGTAGGTTCAGTGCTTTATTTCGTCGCCTATTTGGTAATCCTCATAACGGATTAAGGAAAGATTTTGTATTAAATGTTTTTGTCATAATTTTTTGTTGATAATGAACTTTAGTTGATTGTGAACGTTAAGAACGTTTTCAAGTCAACTTCCTACGCTACGCTTGTGTGTTTCAAACTGGTATTACATGCAATTAGGATTTCCAGGTAACTATTTTTAACAGGAGAAGCAGTACCTATATTACTTAATATTTCAAAAAAGAAATTAAAAAATTAACTGATTTGTGACGACGACTTCGATACTTCCGCTTCGAGCTTCGAAGGAACGTTTAATTCACAATGCTGTTCCGACAGGGACCCAGGGACGCGCCGGCCATATGGGCAAGGTCGGACGGCGTTAAGACCTTAAAGGCGCCTACAGTCGTTGAATTTTAAAAAGATTATGTGTATGTAAGGCGCCGGCTAACTATGACAGAAGGGTGGTAATTTTAGCTCAATATTATAATATTGGCGTTATTAGTTTATTATTTCGCACGACGAGAGCGCCGAAAATACCTTGCACGTCCTTGCCTGTTAAAGTGTTAACCTATTTGTATCAGAGGAACAAAATAATGATAAAACATAAAACTTATGAACGTATGGTTCAAGTAACTGCAATTATGCTGAATAGCGAATTCTGTTGTGATACGTGATACTCCTTCAACAAAAGCATTTGTTGACCAGTTGAGTTGACAAAAGTTTTCTTCTATATTTCTTCTTGTATTATTCAGCAATTTATTTGCCATCTACTGCAATTAACTATCACTATTTCCAATAAAACCAAAGCTTCATTTACATTAGAGGTCTAAGGAGTATTTAGTCTATGGTTTCGCTAACACTATAGCTTTGTTAAATTAACTATTACAGTAAATATTATTTACATCCGTCCCTAATCACAAACTTTCAGAACTATCCATAACAGTTTTCACTAAGTAGAAAGAAAGAAAGGAACCTAAGTTTACAATCCCAAATTTAACAAAGAATTAGAAATATCTATTTGGCTATTTAGCAATACATTCTTACTCTTGTATTTATAAATCTCTAAGTATTCTAAGTTACCGGTTTACAGATATGAAGTATTTCAAACTTTGAATTAAAGTTATGGTTTTCTTCCAATAAATGTTTAGCATAGTAGGAGTCTAATTTTTTATTTTCAAATGATGTTTGATGTTCCTTGATCCTTATTTGAAAAGATCTGCCTGACTGACCTATGTACAATTTATCACAATATTACTATAACTTAATTTATATACTCCTGTCTTTTCTTCTCTCTTTAGTTTTTGTTTATTTTTAATACTGGGCCAAGATGCCAACTGGACTGAATGCAAAATCAATAGAAAATCGTCAGTTAGACAAGCAAAAAACAAGCGTGTGTATCTCAATCATCGACTGAAGCGGAATTCGTCGCACTCAGTGATTTAAGTAAATGGTTAAATCTGAGAAATTCTTCTTTATTTACAAAATTAAAGTCAAAAACACCCGAAGACCAAACCACAATCACGGTATACAAAATTCCTTCTAAAGATTGTAAAATTATAAACATTGTAACTTCTTTACAACCTTTAAAAAATAGATTAACACAACACAAATCAGATATGAAGGTAAAATCCAAAAGTACTGCTTTGGCTAAAAATTTAAACGAAAATAAACATTCATTCAATTACAACCCTGAAGATGTAGAAAATAATTATCAAAAACGATTACTTCTGGAAAGGATGTACGTAAAAATAATAGTAAGTAATACCGTTTGCAATTAAAACGGCCGTCCTTTTATTTATAATTCATTACTTACTATACAATTTATAATCTATTTTAATGCCAGACTGACGAAGGTGGTAAACGCCACCGAAATACATGGGGTTATTTCATTAATAAATATTTATATAATCGACTTCATATAGGTATGTTCTTATATACGACATCGTTTAAACGTTTGTAATTACTTATTTGTACCTAACACTCTACACCACGGTATAGTGTAAGTTGTAAGTACACCGTGCTCTACACTTTATTCAAACGACATTTTAGGTAGGTAGGTTGGCATTAATGTATGTACATTCAAATATGAGCAAAAGGACAAACACGTACTTTGAGGTTAACCCATTTGAAGGTGAAATGGTCGAAATGATCGTCATAACTGCATGCAAGCTAAAAAAGTGGACAGATAGAAGATTCAATTAGTGTGATATCTTGAAAGATGGGTTCAGGCTGCAAACACTGCTGAAAAATTATAAAAAGTGTTAATCATATAAACGCTGTTCTGCAAGAAAGCCAATGAAGTTGATAAGGCAGGCCCTTATTGATGAAAGATTGATATCAAGCTAAAATTTAACCATTCGATTATTGTTGATTGACGAGTGTACTGACTTCGCTTTGAAAATCATTTTGAATCATTAATCGTTTACCTCAGATCTCCTCTGCATTCGTTCTCATCGTGAGTTACATTTAATAGTTTGATTCACAGATACCTCGTCTTTGAACAGTAACTAGACAACGAATCTCTATAAAACGTCAATTTACGTGAAGACGCTCAAATGCACAATCGTAAAGAGGCTCTCTAATAGCACAAGATATTTAACGTTTCTTGAAAATCGAAGGAAGTTGAGACAAAGGGTTCTAATACAAACGTTTTCAAATAAGAGAACGGGAATCGAATTTTCACATTTACATTTATAATTTAAAATGAACTCATGAAACTTGAAATACTTCTCTTGAATTCGAAAATAATCGGAAGCTCAAGGATCGACTGAATCGGAAGCGAGCATAGAAATATTATGCAGTATGTAAACGTACTTATAACCGGGATTTTAACGTAAGCTATAAAAAAATGTAGGTCGAGCATGCCGAAAAAAAACCCTTTTACCTTTTTTTCTAAGTAAAAATATAAATTGCTAGTTACTTCCTTTGTTTATTTATTTCTGTATAGCACAAACATTATGTATAGTACATTATATTAATGCCCTCATCTCGGGTGAGGTGTAAGTAATGAAGTGGTTGTTATTATGGTCAAAATTTTCAATAGATGGGATAATAACTACAACAATTCTTTAAATGCTCTGACAATTATTAATAGTAAACCGTTGTTTACCAAATTCCCATTGTGATTAGGCTCCGGATCCGGACAGTCATACTTGCAAGCAATTGTAGTTTACTTTTTCAAAAAAAGAATAAATTCACTTAAATCTAATTATTAGGTTCAATTCATAGATCTATATTGACTTCTCCAGAGTTGGACTGCTCTAGGGCCTGGAAGATAAGTACCACCAAAATGTTTCGTCTGCGGCTACCAGCACAAGAACCATATGCACACCACAGATCAAAAACCATTGGGTCAAACTTGATCAAAGGTTATGACTGCCCGGTGGCAGAGTTCAAAAAGTCAGCTATTATATTGTTACGTTACGATATTTGCCCTAATTGTTTTGCAGAAGAATGTACAAGGTATCAGTCCATCATTTCCTCAGGGCTGATCCTTCACAAACATGAGTTGAGATGGTTATTTAAACGATTAAGCATAGCATATTCAAATATTTTGGAGAAGCTAGAGGAAATAGATGTTGGGCGATAATATTATTCCACTGTTGTATACAACCCCTTTTAAAGGTGGGATTAACGGTTGTGATCTTTAGTGGTTTTGGAAACGAGCCCTGTGAAAGGGACATATTTATGAATATTGTTAATGGCGCAATAATCTGAGGAAGTACAGATTTAAGTATGTTTAGGGGAATTTCGTCAAGACCTGCTGACGACTTAGGTATTTTTTAATTTTTTTAGACAGTCCAGTAACTCCATATTGCAGTATATGGTAATTCACACATGCTATTAGTAACAGAAATTATACAGGGTGAGTTTTTTTTCATTATTTGTATGGGGATCTCGGAAACCATAAGAGTTACACAATTGCTTATAGTCGGGGAACAGCACCCCGAAATTCGATCATTTAAAACATGTACTGTGCACTCGAAGATATACATTTTAAAAAATATGTACATTGTGGGGAATGACCTTACGGATTCAAATCCGGAGGGCTCCATTAAATTCGCGATTGCAAAAAAGAATAAAAAAATATTTTCCGATTATTTTGAATGATCTTAAAAAAACTATTTTTTGTGTTTAACTCGCGATTGTGACGCCATTTTTGAATATTTTTTCAAAATTCTTTCACCATACGAACGCCTAATTATTGTAGATTGTAACGGTACATACATAAGATTATTTTTTTTTATATAGAATTTGTCAGAGTATTTAAAAGGAGGGGCGGTACCAAAACTGACGTGAAAATTTCAGCATCGAGAAAATTTTTGAACGGTTGAAGATAGGTATATGATTAATCGAGACGAAATATGCCCATATGAGTACGAAAGTTTTTAGTGAAAAGAAATTTTCACTATTGCTAATGGTTTACGAGATACGATTTTTTATGTGGAACGCCGATGCGCACCGACCGCACAGTCGTTTCACGGCCCTCACAATAGCAACCTTATTACACAATCTAGCCCTACTGGATTAACGATGGGCATTACTTATCACAAAGTAGCCACTACTTTGTGTTACTTATGTGTTGTTTAGTGTTTTAGTGTTTAGTTATTTGCAAAGAAACGCTTGAAAATGAAAATGTTTCATTATTTCTTCTTCCATCGCCTTATTAAGATTACCAAAATGATATTTCGTGTATACATATAGATTCAAAATTTAATTTTCTACAACTTTTATTATATTCACTAAGTACGTAGAATCAATAGTTTTCGACTTATTATTGATTTTATTATGCAAAACGAGCAGCGATTGTGTCTTAGAAAAGGTTTAAATGATTATATCTCTGTCAATATTAATCGTATGGAAATGTTTAAAAAAGAAAATTATTCGTAATTAAATTCTCTACAACTTTTATTTGAAGCGTTTTGCGATACAAATGGCCATTCTCGAGATATAAGCGAAATACGCGCGATGCGCGCACGTCTTATCGTTTCGCCGCAAAACAGTCGACATTTCAAAAAAATCTATCTCGGCTCCTATTGGTCGTAGAGAGAAAACTAAAACATGAAAATGTGCGGAATTTTGTCGGCTACAACTTTCTTAACGGATTTGTTTTTGATAAGAATTTAAAACTCTACAACCACAACATCTAGCCAGTTCGTGATACTCCGGCAACTGATGAATAGGTTACTTCGATCGCTACTCCTTTTGGAATGAAATGTTACAACTTACAATGGACTTCGTTTCTACAAATATGACTAAATATTGTAACAGAAAACGACGATTTCAATGTTTGTGGTCCACATACACCATAAACCCTGATATTCCACATTATGCATATTGCATACTCAGTACTCTTAAGGCGGCGTCGTAGATACTGAATCGTCTATTCACAGCTCACAGGTCAGGTAGTCCCTTCCCTGGCAAGCCGTTAAAAGGGCTATGCGGTCGGTGCGCACCGGCGTTTCACACAAAAAATCGTATCTCGTAAACCATTACCAATAGTGAAAATTTCTTTTCACCAAAAACTTTTCCACTCATTTGGGCATATTTCGTCTCGATTAATCATATATCTATCTTCAACGGTTCAAAAATTTTCTCGATGCTGAAATTTTCACATCAGTTTCGGTACCGTCCCTCCTTTTAAATACTCTGACAGATTCTAGATATAAAAAAATGATCTTTTGTGTATATCGTTAAAATCTGCAATGATTAGGCGTTCGAATGGTGAAAGAATTTTGAAAAAATATTAAAAAATGGCGTCACAATCGCGAGTTAAACACAAAAAATTGTTTTTTTAAGATCATTCAAAATAATCGGAAAATATTTTTTTATTCTTTTTTGCAATCACGAATTTCATGGAGCCCTCCGGATTTGAATCCGTAAGATCATTCTCCACACTGTACATATTTTTTAAAATGTATATCTTCGAGTGCACAGTACATGATCGAATTTCGGGGTGCTGTTCCCCGACTATTAAGTGGGGAAAGATTTGCTTCTTTGGAAGACTAATCCAGATACGCTTTTGTTGATTTAAGAAAATGCATGGCTTACTAGATATTTGTAAAAAAGTAAAATTCTCGAAAATCGTTTCAGCCCTTTAATTCGTTTATTTCTAAAGATAGATAAAAATTGTTCAAATACAATTTGTAGATAATTTTGTGCCGAATAACGTCACCGTACTAGTTTTTAAATTTTGCTTAGCATTTTGAGGTTATGAAGCAAAGTTGAATTTTTTTAAATGGAAACAATAGTTGGCTATGACGTATTATAATAGTGCATTTTTTTCTGATTGTAATGATGTAAGGGTTGTATCACTTATATTGATAAATAAAGGCACAATACACGTTTTCCTATTATTATGTTTACAAAAAATCATATCCCGCCATGGAAAACAAAAGAAATTATTATCGACACACACTGTGACACCTTTTCAACACGGAGTTAACAGCTTTCCCAATTTTACGCCCATTTACATCTAATCTGCTAAACGCATTAATAACAATTTCCTGCAGCTCCTGCATCTTTTATTCCTCCAAATACAAAAAAGTCTAAAGGTGTGTCGATAATAATTGTGTACATTTCGAACACTTACTGTAAATTTCTTTTGTTTTCCATGGCAGGATGTGATTTTTGGTAGACCAAATAATAGGACAACGTGTATTGTGCCTTTATTTATCAATATAAGTGATACAACCCTTACATCATAACAATCAGAAAAAAATGCACTATTAAAATACGCCATAGCCAACTATTGTTTCCATTTAAAAAAATTCAACTTTGCTTCATAACCTCAAAATGCTAAGCAAAATTTAAAAACTAGTACGGTGACCTTATTCGGCACAAAATTATCTAAAAATTGTATTTGAACAATTTTTATCTATCTTTAGAAATAAACGAATTAAAGGGCTGAAACGATTTTCGAGAATTTTACTTTTTACAAATATCTAGTAAGCCATGCATTTTCTTAAATCAACAAAAGCGTATCTGGATTAGACTTAAAAAGAAACAAATCTTTCCCCATTTAAGCAAATGTGTAACTCTTATGGTTTCCGAGATCCCCATACAAATAATGAAAAAAAACTCACCCTGTATGATTTAAGGACCCGGTTTTATAAAGCATATTTAAATACGTGATCAGCTAACGACGTGATTAAGTTTGAATAATGCAACATGATTTGCTAATACGGGTTACATAGGTGTGGTCGTTGATCGTATTAGCCTATCGCATTACTTAACCACATTGTCAGCTGATCACGTAGTTAACTATTGTGATGTACCCGACTTTGGCCGCTCGATTTTAAATGATTCCCGCTAAAACTTTAGTCCGTTTGGTGGATGGTATTGAACAAAAGTTACGCCACTCATTTTTGTTAATTAAAAGAAATCATGTACGTGATGGAATGTATAAACACTGGCCGGCGTTTTTGGATAGCGGGGGTGAAAAGGGAATTAAGGCGAGAAGAAAGAAAAATAAGGGAACGGCGGAAGTAACAGTTCTCGGGGTATCGTAGAAGAAGTAAGTTACGGTGTAAGTGAGTGCATCGCCTTCATCAGAAAATTTAAGTATTTTGTTTGCTATTTTTAATAAGTAACTGTTAATTAGGTAGGGTGAATTTTAATTTAGCATGTGTAGGTGTTTCTGTGGTATTTTTGTAGGTCTTTTATGTTACAAATTTTGACTTTACCGTATTTATTCCGGTTGCGCAAGCTTGAATTGCTTGGCTTAAGTGTGTAATATGAAATTGAGCTTTACATTTATCATTTAGGGATGAATTTCTTTTACTTCCTAAATATTATGAGGGTTGGTTTAGCGTGTTTAGTAGAATTAATTGAATTGTAGTGCATGCATGATTATTTCGCGTATTTGTTTCGTGATTACGTAATTTAATGTATTGTATTTGTTTGTTTAACGATAATTCATTTTGTACGTGACTTTGGTGCGCGGCTTGTGTTGATTTGAGTCATTGAATTTGGTTTTGTGGGGGCGTAATACATTTATTGACTTGTTATTTACTTGTCTAACTAGATAGCCTAATGATTGATTATTAATTGATTATGCAATTGATGTTGGGATGTGGCATATTTGGTTTTCGCATAAATGCTGCTGAAACGATTACAATGACGGTTTGTGCTCGTGAGTCTCTTTTGGCTCCCTCATCCGGCGGTAAGCGTGTTCGGTTGTTTGGAGAACCAAATCATGTTACGATTCTGTGTGCATGGCATATCCTTTTGGTGGCTTTGTGGTTATACAGGGTGAGTTGGTGGTGTTCTGCTACCATCTGATTTTGAAACATCGAATGCGATTACAGTTTACCTCCCTCAAATTTTATGCATTTAATACTGTTGATGTGATGGGTCCTAAAAACAAGGTACAACAGATACCAATATAAACTCTAAGTACCGTGGCAGGGTTTTAAGTTCAGTTAATGGCTGGCGCCCTGGGTCTAATTATATTAAATCCTAACCCTTAACATGTCAAAGACATGCTTCGCCCGTGAACCCTGGTGTGAATGTTGGGATCTGTTACATCACAATCTTAGTGAGACTTTACCTTGAAATGTGATGGCAGAAGCTACCGATTTATTATTTATGTAATATTCAAAGAGGGGATGAAATCCTGATGAAAATCGCACAAGCTGAAAGCAACCAATAGTAAAATTGAATGTAAGTTTATAATTAGATTTGAAGGTTGAAGGTGAGGTAATTATCCTGGAGGGTTTTTCTGTAGCTCTTTTCCCTCCTTGTAATCAGCGAAGACCCAGAGCTAATCTCAACTAGTTTGAGAGGGCAACCCTTGAAAGTTATTAAATTTAATTCGTTCTCCTCAATTCTTGTGTTTTATTTATATTTGCCTGATCGATCCTTATAAGACTAGCACACGCACATCTCGAGCAATTCGTTTACACAACGTAGAGTCCTACCATTTGACAGTTTTGTTACTGACGATCACGTGCCATGGGGTTTCAGTTAGTTGGCGGGAGATTTAGTTTTTAATTTGGTTTTCGAATTGCGCGACAGTCTTTAGACGTTGCACCTGGGGGGTGGTACGCTACACTATGTTTTATAAAATCGGGCCAAGATGTATTTATCGCTAAGAACAGAGTTTTTATTGACACTAGTAGATAGAATAATATATGACTCATCCTTCCTTACCCTTTAAAGGTTTTAATTGCCACTACAATAACCACAAAAAGCATTTTTGTGTTCTTAGTGAATCTTTGTCAAATGACTTTCTACAGCATACCGTTGTAACCCCCTTTTTCTACAACACGTTTATCTAAAACTAGTTCATTGATTTGTACCACGTTTGGATTTATGAGGTGGAACAAATTCCGTGACCAAGACGGAGAAGACAACCAATAGGGAACGTGGGATTTAACCCTAGAATACTACACCGAACTTTGTTGCACTATATTGTAAACATCCAGTACCTTCCTAATTCTTGTAAATCTACATATTTATCCATTTTTACAACCCTTTTAGCTAATTTGAGCGTGAACGTAAAATTTACGACGGTGCAGACGTGAACTTCGGGACCAAATTGAACAAATTTTAAAATTGACGCCATCACAAGAAAATATCAACCCTATAGAAAAGAAACGTACAATATGCGCCATGTGGCCCAACCAAAAAGGCGTATGACTGCAACTTATTGCAGCCACTGCAGCAAGCCAGTTTTTGGGGAACACCATGGAGATGTTTGTGTAACTTGAGTAAATATTTCAAACTTTGTCATTAAAAATTATAGGAATGTACATTAATAGTTAAGAGAGGTATGTGATTTTTTTAGCCCTTTTGAGTAAATATTTTTCCTTGTAAAAAATTATTTTTAAAAAGTCGTAAGATTTACGACGCTGTAGTATTAACATAAAGAAAAATCGGTGTAGTATTCTAGGGTTAAAAAAAGGGTATCAAGTTTTGATGAATGTATTGCAGTTAAACAGACTCAAATTTCCGTTGATGTAGCAGAAAATTGGTGTAAATTATTCCTCAAGACTTTAAATGATAAGTTATTTGAATTCTGGCCCAATTTCTTCCTCTGGAAGGGAGGAGTCGCAAGAATTTAATTTCCAAAATCTAAATTATCCTCTTTAGAATAATAACTGAATAAAATAATAATAATAGTCCACACGCACATAGGCCTCATAATCGGCCCTTTCGTGTTACCTGCCTGATAAACCTGAAGATGCTGAAAAGAGAAGCAGTCCTAATTGTAGACTCCCCTAACATGGATCGTCTTAATTTGACACGTGCAGGACACAGGACAGCACCGCTACCATTCTTGCACTAATAAACTGTTATTATTACTACCAGTTCTGACAGGAACACAGTTGGAAATTTTCCTAGTGATTGGGTGTTATGGGGGATGTCATTTCCATATTATGAAGGATTTAGTAGTTCATCCCTGATATAAATTGAGGAACGAGAGCCACCTCCAGGATATGCAATCCTTTGAAAATTCGGGAGTGTCCCACTTCCATGCCTCATTATTCAACAGCTCCATCACTTTCAAACACAATTCTGTCAGCTTGACCCGCTCTATAACGGCTGTGCGAGTTATTGCCATCGCCCCCGTCCACGAAAAGCACGCTAGTTTCTACACATAACTGAGAAATACTAGGAGTCTCGTTCTAGATCACCAGACTATTGTTCTATAGCAGCCACAGGACAATTTTCGGCGTAATGCTGGCCTCAGGAAACTAAACGTCTTTTAGCATCTTAGTTGTCTTTGAGAGGTTGGCATAGGAATAATCCTCTTTTCTGAATGATTGGGTCCGTAAAGGTTGCTGTATAAATCCTCCAAATGGGGTAAAACATCGATTGTGGGGATGAATGTGTAGAAGAGGAAGGTTTTGTGATTTATTTATTCCTACAATCTCTCTTTATTTCCAGCTGAGTTTTAATTTAGATTTTTTGCTAAGATTTTATATAGGAGGATGCAGAGGAGGAGGATCCAGAGAAGCTCTTGTATGCCTCTCTCTACGTATTCCTAGCCTTGTCCACTATGGCCTTCCTCTTTCTTGTCTTACCGAATAATTCGTCAAGCTGCGTTTTTTGCTTTTCAAGTGCTCTGCGCGACCAGAAATGGGTATAGACGACCTTAGTTCTCAGAGGACATGCCTATTTAAATGGCCTCATAAAGAAATTGATTTCCAACAATGGAAGACCATCAAATTTAATTATTGCCCATCGTCACAATGCATTGGGTTGTTTCATAGAAATTAGTACACAAGTAAAAATGTTGTAAATTCTCCACTGGAAAGGACGATTTACATAGTAAATCTTAAAAGTATCTTCTTGCCCATCGGGCCATTACGTTTGACACTTTCCCGAAGAAATAGACCCATAAATTACCAATACAGTGGGAACGAATCTAAAGCCTAAATATGGTTTACTCAGATACAAACAACTAAAGGTCGTCTGCGGACTACATACCGCTCCAGGTTAATTACTCGCGTAAAACAAACTTTCATGCAAAGTAACCACGAAATTCGAAAACCTTAACGTGATATTTACCCTGAGATAACTTTAAGTTAGAACATTTCAAGGAGAAATAATTACAAATATGTAGGTACAAATGCGCCTCTCAATAGTTTCATTTTCATTTTTTTCTTAAACAGGCTTTCTTGTTTTGTAAATAGTTTGCTTATTAAAAATAATTTTTTTTTGGCATGGCATATAAGGATTATTACAGCCACTTAATGCTTCGCTGGCTTCGCATTAAGCCCGCATTCCTTTGTTTTTTGAAAAAAAAATAGCTATCTTGCAAGAAGAAATCTATCATGGCATTGTAACGTTAACCGAACGTAGACAAAAAATAAACTAACTTTGTTGTCCAAAATTCAGTTTTGTTGTATAACGGGTTGAAGCTGTGAAAGCGCACCGTATTTTATCTCTCTATATGTTTTGCTTCGCTTTCCACAGGGAGTTCTCTTGAAAATTCTCGAGATTTATGTATTGTTCCCGTTGCTATTTTAATTTATTGGTTTTGTTACGCAATCATAATAATTTATGTTGTTAGTGTAGTTTACTTCAGATTAATTGTGACGCTCATGCTGAGGAATCGCACTTAAAAATCGTTACTGTTACGGACATTCGAGTGCTTTTTTAATTCACAATGCCAGATTTAGCGGCAATAAAGCTTTGCGAGCGTCAATGACAGTATATTTGGTGCTTTTAAAACAAATTGAATGTAAAATGTTTTTAGCTTAAGTATGTCACCTGTATGTAAATTTCATACCCATTTTGCGGCGTGGAGAGTTTTGTACTTATAATTGCTTAGCGGCATAAGGTAATTTGCATCAATGAGGGTTGGAAAATTGCTATTACGGAGAGCAAGTTAATTTTACATATACCAGGTATCTAATGTTGTTTATACAAACTCACTTTCTTCACTTCCTACCAAAGCTATTACTTAAAACGAAAAGCTCTACATAAACATTTGTTTTCCCTTTTGTAATTTATTATAAAGATGAGTTACTTACGTAAACTTTCATTTTATTTTGTTTATTATTATTAATGTGCTTTATGAATATTTTTGTACTACATTTAGATAATGTAAGGGTATTTGTTTAATGTTGGTTTTTATACCAGATCCTCCCCGTTTTCATTTATTACTCTACTACGTCTCCCGCTTTATGGACTATCAGTTAATATACCATTCGTACTCCCGAAATTACACTCTCTGTGCCATTACCCATAATCCACTTTATGTTTTCGTTCCAGTGGCTTAAAATTCTACTCATTATCTTTTACTATATACCTATTAGCTACGCATCAAGAAAATCTCGAACTAAACAAATTAGAATTAACCAGAGAGAATCATAATCGAACTATTCAATTTTATGTATTGTTGATTACAATTTGATGCTAAGTGTCCGATATGGGATTCAGTTAATTAGTAATACACTTCCAAATTAAATTTGCGGTAATTAATGTAATAACTGCATGTTTAACATGAAATTAGTAGATACATGTAATCATATGATATGAATTCTGGATTTTGTTAAGCATTAGAACGGCATTTCAAATTATATGTACCGAGTAGTTCAAATTGGACACTTTCCTATGGAGACGCCCTGTATTTTAAGAAGGGAAAAAATTGACCTAGGGAGTTGGAGGTCAATTTTAATGAGAAAATCATTGTCTCAAGAATTCAGCTATCTCTAATAGTTTGTGCCGCTAGGGGGAGTTTTTCGAATTTAGTCGATAACTTTCTCTTATTAAACATAATTAATTTTGGCAAAATCTTACTTAGAGCATTTGGTTTTTTTATACGACTCTAACCTACATTTTCCCGTACAGACTATACTCTGTATATTTAGGGTTTTTTGAAAAGGGGGTGAAAGTTCCTACATTTTCATGTATCACTTGTTATATTTATGTTAAATATTATTTGCAATATGGTATTTTATACATTTAAATATTTACATATTTACATACATATATACTAGACCTGGTAAGGCTTAATATCCTTTATTCTTGCTCGAGCCACGATGGCGTTCAATAACACTTGAATATCTAGTTTTAGAATTAATCTTAGCTGACCTTAAATTGTGATTACATAAAATTTCTAGAACTGGAAATTCAAATGTTATTGTGCGCCATCTTGGCGTGAGGCAAGTATTCTTCAAATTTACCATAAAGGATATTAAGCCTTACCAGATCTAGAAATGTTATGAAATCAAAATTTAAGGTTAGCTTACAGACATCTACTATAGGTTTCCATGGCTAACAAAATACGGCAGCATGATTCCTTAAGCTACTTTTGTTGTGCAGCGGCTGCTAAAGTTGCGTACTGTGTTCACACACAGCCGAAAGTAACGCAAAACACGCAGTTTTTATGCTGCAGTTTCCTGCAAAAGTTGCAGGTCGAGACCAGAGGTTGCACATACGTTCACACCAAAGCGCTGTTTTTGCAACATGTTTTGGTTGCAACATTCTTTGCAGTTTTAGCCTTGCACTTTACTCGTGTACGCTGTGGGAAACGTTTCTTTACAGAATGGATGAGGTGAGGATGCTATTATCGTATGAATTTTCTTCTTTATTTCTTCATCGGGCATGTTAAGTTCCAAAGAAATTTCCGAAATAGCTGCTCTTCTTATTTCTTGATTATGATATCATCAACTTTTTACCTTGCTTCTACCGCTTATATCAGTTACTTATTCTTCTTTGTCTGTATTCACTTTCTGTTTAGCTCGCACATTAAAACAATATTGAATACTGCATCGACAGCAGAGCAACAAAATTGGAGATTATCATAAACAAATGAGCGTTTTACTTTTCGATATGGTGATTTTTAGCGAAATATGTTGCAAAAGGACCGTACTGAATTTTTGTAACGACCACAGAAGAAATGCCAAAAGTCGACCATTTTAAATAGAACACTCTGTATATTTTTTCATGAATGAAGTGCTTTTTAAGTGAGCTTTGATTTTTATTAAATATGTCCTATATCTAAAGATAATAGTTTCCGAGATAATAACCTTAGTTTGAATTATTTTGTTTTTCGCCCAATTCTGGAAATACAATCAAAGGAACCAACAAGGAATAACAATATTTGGTTAAAAAATGAAAGCACCTGGTTAAAGACTTATAAAAAAGGGAATTAATGATTACAAAATAATTGCTTATGATCGCTCTAAAGAAATATTTCCTTTCACACAAAAATAGTTTTCTTCAAAAATAGACTTTATTTATTTATAAAAATATTTACTAGGCGATCCATTGAAAATAACTGCATAATATAAACTCTGCTTTAAATACCTACGATATACAATTGTTCAATAGTAACACGTTTGAACACAACATATTTTCAAAGTTTTTCACTTAATTTGTAAAATGAGTAGGTACGTTATTTAGGCGCGATTCTGTGTATCTGTTGCGGCCAAAGCCCAAAGTTCGGCCAGTTTCCGAATTTGCCGGCCATTTCGTACTTTGGCCAATCTCCGATGTACTGCAAATGACCGGTGTATATGATACTTTGGCCGGCCAGTACGAGAACTGGCGGGAAGTCTCTGGGCAATATTCAATGTGCTGATACAAGACTGTCCGGTAGGCGGCATAGCTGTCGGTTCCGGTGAGATGGCGGCTTGTACGTGGTAGCAAGGACAGTGTCTTACGCTGTGACGATAATTTTCCGTTCGTCTGCTGCTTTTCGGAGATGATTCTGCCTCTGTGACTTGTTTTTTATCATTCGGACAGCGGTTTCATTGTGAGTATATAGTCGATAGCTTAGTCACAGACGAAGATCTTGAGAACGTCGAACAACAAATGGAGGATGCTATAAATGCAGCGACTTCCTTCGCAAACGAACCTGCTGCCGTGGTGCCGGAGCGAACGGAAAGTCGAGACCAGTTGCCTGACAGTAACAATAATGCGAACATATTCTGTGTAGTGTGTGAAAAAGGATGTAGTTCAGCCCATTCTTGTGGATCCTGCGGCAACAATGTCCACGCAATTTGTAGAATAATGAAAAATATGAAACAGAAGAAGGGTACGGAGGGAAAATTACTTGCAGACCATGTCATAATAAACATAAGAAATCAGGAACAAATGGTCAGCAGCACATGCTAGTTTACAAACTCAAGGTGCCAAGATGCTAAAAAATTCAGATGCAAAATTCTCGCCAGCGAAATTTGGAGATAATGTAGGTACGCATCCGTATACCAGATATTGACACAGGTCGCGGTGATCCACGAAGCGTCCTTGCAGTTGTCACGAACGTTAAGGGCGCTTTCTACATGGTGTTCTAAAACAACTGTATTCCAGAAGTGAATTTACCATTCCGCACGAGAAACTGCTCACATTGGCATTCGTGGGCATAGAAGAAAAATCACTACGAACCGTCACGTCTTCACAATCACTGAACGGCGGTCAAGGCTACACTCGATGCAAGGGCTCAACAAATCTCTGCAAATGTAAAAATATCAAACTGTTGCTGTGTAATTCGAAATGTCATAAAAATTCATCTTGTTGTAACAAGTGATGATAGAGATTGGTCGTTTACTGTAATAAACTAACTTTACTTTTTGGCAATTTAGTATAATTGATAATGAATATAATATGATTATCATTACAGTATACATAGAAACACCCAAAATGACCTTTTTCTTCCGACTTTGGCCGATCGCCCCATGCCATTTCGCAAACTGGCTGGCCAAATCCCGAAACACAGAAATGATCGGCCACTTCCCGATTTGGCCGGCCAGTTCCCACTTTGGCCGATTTCGAGCTTTGGCCATAACATATTAACAAATTACACTGGATAACGGGTTACGTCTTACGGTAGATAAAGGAGGATGCAAACTGGCTTTTCTAAGCGAATTATTAAACCCATCAACTTTATGATTTTTCCGATTTTGATTTTGGATTTCTGCAATCGGTGATGAAAATAGAAAATATTGGCACTTAAGTCGCTTTAACATATCCATTATTATTAACATTTTGAAAAAAAAGTGTCTTACGCCTTTCAAAATAAAATGTTTACAAGCTCAATTTTGTTGATTTAATTCACCGAAGATACTAACGTAAATACTTTTAAAATGTAAAAAATAAACACATAAATATAAAAAGCAATTTTCAGTAAATTTTTACAACGCAAACTTCGCCTATTAAACTTTAACCGTAAATAACCGAGAACAATTTGCATAATAAAAACACAATTTCTTATTTTAATTAAGTTGTTTCAACTATGTATGTAAAAAAAACGTGTGTCGTAAAAGGGTAATTCACATACGTTATTGTAAAGGGCGCTAACCACGGTATCGTTAATCTAGTTAGGCAAGCTACGCCCTACATTACTCTTTTAATTTAATTGAAATAAATTCGCCGTATTACGCATTTGTTTAGGTGGTGGGAAAATATGGTGCACGAGACCACGCGATTTGTGGTTTATAACAAATTTTATATTTTGCAATATTATTTCCTCTTCAACCTCTTCAAATCAATTTGTAATTTAATTGGTGGAAAATGTGATATTCCTTTTAGATAAATGAGAGAACTTATTGAAATCGAGTTTATTACAACGAAAACAAAGAGATCTCACGAAAATAATTCCATCTATTACTTAATTCAGTGATAACGTAAAATCCTTACTACTTACTTCTTAGATTCTTCCGTAAAATAAACGGTTCTAGTGATTCAGATAGGGATTTGATTGCATCAAACTTTTATGAGAAGTGGAAAATTGGGATTTTATCGAGATTAAAGGCAAATATGATGTTTGTCAAAATGTTAGTTCATTTTGCTACGATGAACTGAATTTATTTACATAATGTTTATCTGCCAATCGAATGTTAACTTATCAACCATTCAAAATGACATGCATTCAAATATTTCTATTCATCGCCGTAATGCAAGGATTGAACGAAGATTTGAAGGATAAAAGAAATGTTTCGTTGCAAAGTTTAATTGGAATTCTATGAGGCGAAATTCAATTTAAAACTCTTTCGAAATTCTTAAAGAATTTCAACAGAAAGCGTTTATCCGGAGGGGTTACGCGTGTTTCTGATTGTATTTATCTTATCATGGAGTTGCACTTTGAATGTTTCAAATACACGAATATTAATTTAAAATATTGGCGCATTATTAAAAAGTATATATATAGTATTCCCAAATATATTTCAATAATCAACAATAAGGATATTATCATATTAGGTACTTTATAATAAATGAAAGAAACAATACTATTAATATAGGTAATGTCTACTAATTTTGCATGGGGGGGTTATAGTACGTTTTGCTTTTTACTTCGCTATCGGCGGAGCACTTTTAAACATCACCGTACAAACTTCCAACCTCTTGCATCCACCAATTGAAGAGTAAGCATTACTTTAAAATGTTCCTTTACCATACTACCATACCTACTATCGCCGAAAAATTCATTTTCTCGTATTTTTTCTACAAAAACGGCTCATCCTTTTTCTTTCATCTTACCCTAATCTTTTTTGCTTCATCCCCTTATTTTCATCGGTCTTTTTCTAAATGTGAGCTTTTATTATTTTACCTCTTTAGATTTTTGGTAAATTCGTATAGAAGACCAAAGTTAACTGATGTTCATTGTGACGGATTTCTTTATTTATGGCTCCCGTAGATCCTATCGGTGTTTCAGAATAATCACATTTCAGCAGCTTATTACAGCTTTTGAACTAAAAATGATGTAGAAGTGGAATTATCACTTAACAGTTTATATTATTTTTATACCATCACTTAAATTGGTACAGAATCCATCAGTGTCCGAAACTCTTATAATCTCGAAAAGATTTAAAGAGCAGAAAGATCAATTTATTTGCAAAGCTTTGTTATAGTATTCTAAGAAATACAAATTTATTTCTGGGGATTTAGAAAATTCTAAAAAAACCCTATATCACATAAATTTGTGGTGTGGGGCTAACATGTGAAAAAATGGGGTGAGTAAATGATCAAATCTTATCTTCTCATCCTCAAGAACTATCCTATTTATTAACGTACGTTCAAAAGGTCATAGGTGGCGTGGTTTAGGATTATATCTAAACAATACTAGATTAACCAAGGTGGGACCTTGATTAATCTAGATTCTAAAGGGTTCTTTCATGGGGACGAAAAAAACTTGAAGAAAACTCATTTCGGCCATGCTGTCGAATAGAGAATTGAAAGACGCTTCAAATGAGGGGTCGCTCGAGCCCCTTTCCCTATTTA
This sequence comes from Pyrocoelia pectoralis, assembly GCA_036250285.1. Lineage (NCBI taxonomy): Eukaryota > Metazoa > Arthropoda > Insecta > Coleoptera > Lampyridae > Pyrocoelia > Pyrocoelia pectoralis. The sequence goes on from CM070077.1 coordinate 34,156,668, forward strand.
AATTCTGGAGTCAAGTTTGACATCAAAAGTTGTCCTCAAAAATCAAGAATCGGTACCTGCCCGAGTCTCCCAAAACATGCGTGTTTCCTTTTCAATGGCCCACCCTGTATAGTCATAATACCAACGCATGAATATTTCATCTTACAACGGAGATGTCCAGCAAACAAAAAATCAACTTGCGGAGTTATTCAAATTGACTTGCCAAGGTTTTCCCAAACGCTTATATGGCATGGAAAAAATTGAAAAGAATGAAAATGGGTGTTGTGTGAGTTGCGACATGATAGAATGATAGATAGAATGATAGAACGAGTTTCCTACATCGGATCTTACTGCGGAGATTTGTAATATAATAATGAAAGCTTCCACAGTTGTTCATTATAATTAAAAATTATTTATTTTGGGTTAAACTGTGTAGGTAATGGTTTTTAATTGATTAAATAATCCAAACGTTTCGGACACCACTTACAGGTGCTTTCTTCAGTGGGTTAAAATTAAAATTAAACGAAAAGAAAACTGACAAATTGTACAATTAAAACTAAATTGTCAACTAATAAATATAATATTTAATTATTTAGTTGGCATATATTTTATTAGTTGACAATTTAGTTTTAATTGTACAATTTGTCAGTTTTCTTTTCGTTTAATTTTAATTTTAACCCACTGAAGAAGGCACCTGTAAGTGGTGTCCGAAACGTTTGGATTATTTAATCAATAAAAAACCATTACCTACACAGTTTAACCCAAAATAAATAATTTTTAATTTTACTGCGGAGATATTTCGAGAATCTCAAATGCAAAAAATCGTAGCTTTCACCTGATGAAGCAATCGCTTCTGGAAGGAGACAAAGCTACTCTGCGTTTTGTGGGACCAATCGTGTACTAAGAACCACTGAAACCGAGCTAAAACGTCAATGTGCATCGCTACGGATAACAACTGATCAATTGGAACTATGCATTGCTCGAAAAACAACCAGAATGGAACACGAAACACTAAAGAATGAAATAGCAGCACGACAGAGCTCCGTGCCATCCTACTTCAATCGTCCAGAAGACCATCATGACGTCGAAATGAAATCTGCTACCGCACAACCCGTGTACCTACACCAGATATGGCTCCTTTCGATTGTCACTTGTTTCCGTCGATGGTGCATGGCTTGGCCAATTTTGAAGAAGTGGAAAATTGATTGGACGAATGGTTTCGGTCCAAAGACGCGTTGTTTTATCGTTGCGGTATTCCATATTGCCAGAGTGATGGCAAAAGGTGTAACTGGCGAAGGAAACGATTCCGCGTTAATTTTCACAACAATATACGTTAGTTGGTGGTTACCTCTTCATGGCACCACATAAAAATATGTGTGACTTAAATCTGTCATAGAAAGTTTTACATGTATAATTTTATACATGTAAATAAATTTGAAAGTTTAATTTAGCTGCAATCTTAAAGAAAACGTATTACACCTTGAATAATATTTAAAGAATGTATAGAATCTTCTTAACCATCTTAATTATGATCCCTGCGTAGAATTTATTAATATTCAGTACAAGGATTTCCTCTATTATTAATGCATACTATCTATGATTAAAGCAAATAGGATTATGTGGCAGAAATAGCACTTAATCAATATATTAGCGGCAGTCTTTGTAAGTAATATTATATTAATCACCAGCTGTTAAGTTCTAATGGCTAATCGATAACTTACATTAGTAAAGGGTTAAAGTACGAAGCCATTTTCTATCCATTTAATTTGTCCTTTCCTTCGGCAATAATTAAAAGTTAGATTACCAAAAAGTTATACCTGTAACCTGTGTCCACTGAAATATAAGCAACCTGGAACGCTTACGCTTAACTTACAGCCGAGCCGACAGAAAGGGAATTATTGTAGGGACATTCGGTCTGTGTCTTACTCATTTTTTTTTATTGTATCGTATACGTAATAAAAAACTAGTTTGATTAATCGTAAAACAATGAAAATGCTTCAACAGCTTAACTGTGAATGAGTACAACAAGGACAAAATGACCCTTCGTTATTGCTATCGCACGCTCGGTTTATTTCCTACAGGTTAAATGCACCGTGCGCGTTCCAGGTTGCTTATATTTCAGTGCCTGTGTCTATACACTACATAAAAGAGATGCACTGTCTAAATTATAAAGGATGGCATTAATTCTAAATTGAAAATAATCATGATGCCGTTATTGCTAGATAAATATAGTATAATACTCATTTGTGTTTCAACACCATTTCAAACAAATTGTTGATTTGACGAATAATTAACCTACGTATGTAATATTGACGTAGTACATTATTTAACTTAAATAAATCAGCGGCTTTCAATAAATGAAAACCCATAACTGTATATTTTAAAGAACAATTTAAATAGCCATAACTTTAATCTGATAAACATTTTAGTAAAATTTTAACTGAACTTTGTTTATTTAACTTTCAAGTATTTCAAGTTTGAATTCAAAATGTAAATTATTACCATATTTTATAAAAAAAAGCTCTACAGTTTCTAAGAACTTTAAACACTTGTAACTTTCTTATTATTACAAATTGATCAAAATTTTATTAAAAAATAACTTTATTTTCATCTCCCCCAGTTGCCCAGGTCAGGAGGTTAGAAATTACCCTGTATATCGATCTCTATCTCTCTATCTGTTTCTGTATTACTGATGGCGTAAAAATGATCCGCAAAACGTATTTTATTATGAACTTTTTCTACCTGAAACTGAGACTCTATAAAAGGAAGTATTCTTATCCGCCATTTTTCTTCCAACTTTAGGTGCACTAAGGATTTAAAAAGTGTGCTCTAATTGTACGGAGATACGCCTTTCGATCTCACTAATGTTCTAATCTCACTATTCACCTACAAATTAATTTCAAAAATCGTTTCTTTTGAACTAAAATAGATGTTAATTGATTTTTTATTTGTTGGAATTGAAAAAATAGGCCTCGTGGGCTAAAGGTTATTGACAGGTTACGTATACAAAATATACGAAGGGTACAGGTTCAAAAAGGGATAAGTTCACAAATTACGAAAACTAAACCACTGCTGCCATCTTGTAGCATTTTTCATGTAGAATCTGCCAATATATTCATACACGTCCAGAAGGCGACAAGCACCTAGCAAATATAAGTTTTAGTTATTGCATACAGCGTCACAAGGTGTCAAATCCATGTTAGCCATGTTCAAAAGGAGCCACCTCCTTATAAATAAGACGTGGTGTAATCTTCTCCCGACCATTTTTTTTTTAATTTTCGTTTATAACTCAGTAATGCGTCATCCGGAACAAAAAACCCAAGGATCGTTGAAAAGACAATTTAAAGCAGATTAGAAAAATCAAAGGATATACAGAGTGTTTCATTTAAAAAAATGATCTCGAATGTGCCCCGCTTTAGGGCATCGCCCTATATAATTCAAATTATTGTTAAAATTTGCGTCTTTTGCTATTGTACCACTTTTTATAAAATAAATTCTTTCAGTTTTATTTAATAAAGCCTATATTGGACTTTGACCCACTAATGAGCAACCCTGTATAGTCTTATTTACTAATAGTGAATCTCAAAAGATCTATGCACGTACTTAGCGAACTTTTGCATATTTATTTCTCATTCTCATGAGAGCATTGGAGTGTAGGTACTTATGAAATGAAGAACACATTCTTAGCATAGACCAAAATGTGTTTTAATATAAGGGTGGAATCACGGTTTAGAATCATCAATACGATTAGGGGCATCAATCAATCAAGTAATTCATTAATAAGGTGGAAGTGTAAGACGAATAGAATTCTACTTTTAAAGTTATGACACATTGTTTCCTTCCACAAAGGAGATTGTGACAAAACTATAAATGGAAAATGTAAAGCGAAAGCAGTAAATATAAAGATGTGTCGATTTCGTATCACGATAGTATCGCATCGGATTTGTGCTGAGCAAATTGAGCTCTCGAATTCATCCTGTGTAATTAATTTTGTAGTAAACTCATTCAACGATGTATATTATAATGGAATTAACTTTCTTGATAGTCAATTTTTTGTACGAATATTTTTATTAACTCTAGTAACGATTTTGACGTGAACACAGATGGAAATTGATATAGGTACAAGATGTTGATACTCAGATATTTCGCTTTACACCTAAACAAAAACTTATATTGAATTCAAATTGTACGACTCTATGATCGTAAAAAATTCGAAATTCTCACGATCGCACAATTCTCAAGAGTTTGCGAACGTTTGATCTATTTCGAGAGTTTGGCAAGTTTATTGGTTCAATTTATAAAATAAATAAGATGTACGTTACCTTGCAAAGATTGTGGAAAAATTGAATTCCTTGATACCTGCAGGTTTCCAGCAACTACTCTGAAGTTCACCTGAAGCTATATTTTCTAATAACCAATCAGGACATCGATCCAATATAACTTTCAGTGTAGTAACTAAGAGTCTTACGGCTGCTTTTACAAGATGTCGATCTAGTCGTATAGGAAGTGGTCGTAAACTCAATAACCCTGAAGGCAAATCAGACAGCTTTTCACCAATATTAAGTTTTTTACGCGTTTTCACGTTTACATTACTATTAGCATCAACGCGTTTTTTAAATTTAGAACTTTCAACGCCCTCGTGATTATTAAATAAAAGAAACTGGTCGTTTTGTAATAATAAATTTAAATGACTATCACTGAGATCACTTTCGAACTGAACACCACGTTTTAATCTCATCTTTGAATTTTCGCTATTATCGTTTCTGTGCGTAAAATAGTCTATATCACCACCTTTATCCCCTCGCTTATCTCGTTCGCTGTCTTTATAATTATTGAAATCTTCCGTCATGTTTCTATAACTTTCATTTTGTGCGGTATCAAACCAAATCCAAACGAAATGCCCATCCATCATATTAAGCCGTTTAGCGTCTTCTAGGATCCTTATCGCCACAAATCGGTCGCAAAAAAGGACGATAACGCCTCGAGTTAATCTTGAAAGATCTGCCAACTTCCTGAAATATTAAAAAAGAAAGTATTATTTAAGTGCTATAATTATTTGTCAAGCTATCGCTTAGAGTTTATAAATTCTATGCAGATTAATGGAAATGCGTAGGGATATAATATGGAAAGTGGAGATAATCTAGTAATTTCGAGGTACAAGAGGAAGAGCAAATTAGTTTCATTGTTCATAATCGTCTCGTGAAACGGTACAATAGCACCGCTTTGAATCTCTAAAAATACCTATAGTTTGTTCAACATTAAAGCACAAATTTGGCCTTTGTTTAGAGAACGTATAGTAAGTCTGCTTTATAGCATTTCAGCAGGCACCCACCATCCAATTTTATATTGTAAAAATGATTTTCTGATTCATTCATTCGAAATTTTGATAGACTTAGAACTCTGTCCCATTGACAAAATAACATTAGGGTTAACGATTTTTTATCGGAAAACAACGTAATTTATTTTTTCTCTCAGTTATTTTAGTGATCGCAGTGCTGTAATTGTCATAACGTAACGTCTACAATGATCTAAATAGCACTAACGATCTTACATTTGTTCTTGTTCTTACATTTCTATAGGATACAATGCACAATACATTTAGATGAAATGTAGGGACGTTGAAACTTTTATTCGCCTTTCTCGAATACACACAACCAAACTTATATGGAATCATCTATTATTTTACATAATTTTTGAGATGTATGATCATTTGTGGTTTATGAATGAAACTCATTCCTTACTAAAGACTTTTGATGAAAAATAACCCACATATCAATACAAAAAATTAATTAGTTGACATAATTAACACAACGATAATTTTTTTTGATTTCTGAAACTAAATGCGATTTAAATTTTTAATGGTCAAAAAGCAAAAATAAAAAGAAAATTGGTAATTTTAATAATCCGTGTTGCCACCTCCAGCCCTTATATAAGCTTCTATTCGCGTTGGCATACTTCTTATTAAATTGTCAAAATTTTCTTGGGATATGTTTTCCCATTCTGCTAATGTTGCATCAATGCGACATTTCCTGGATTGTTTCGACGAGCTCTAACCCTTCTGTTGAGCTGGTCCCACTAGTGTTCAATAGCATTTAGGTCTGGTGAACACGCAGGCCAGCCGAAAATTGTGACACCTTCCGTTTCAAGACATTCTCTAGCCACTCTGCTGGTTTCGGGGGGGGGGGTGCATTATCGTACATGAAGATAAAATTATACCCAATTGCAGCTCTCCAAACCCTAACGATTGGTTCTAGCACTACATCAACATACCTCCGACCGGTTAAAGTTTGTTGAAGTGAACATTACAGTTCCTCCTTTATATTTTGGGACAGATCTGGCCGCCTGGAGTCATGCTCGTCTTTCTGCAGCTCTTAGAACCCGAATTCGATGGTCATCTGATCTTAAGCCAATTCTGGTCTCATCCGCAAAAAGAACATTTTGCCAATTCTCAATTGTCCCGTTTTGGTGTTGAAGGCACCAACTTAGCCAGTCAATTTTATTTTGCCTAGATAACTGTGGGACCCGTAACTCTCTGTACAACCCTCGAGCACGAAGTCTTTTTCTTATGGTTTCAACTGAAACGTTGATACCTGTAGCTTCTAGAAGTTGTTGTTGCAGCTCTGGATGAGAAACACTGGGATTTCTTCTAGAAGTTTGGCACACAAAGCGGTCCTGTTGTTCAGTTGTGACTCTTGACGACTTTGTCTGGGCCTGTTCTTGAGAGTTCCTAGTTCAAAATACCTTGCATATGTTTTCGATACAACACCCTGGGTAACGCCTACTATCTCTGCTACGTCTCTTTGGGACATTCCTTGTTCAATGAGAGCAGTAATTCTTCCCCTCTGCACATTTATTAGTCCAACATAAGGCATTTTTTTGTTTTTTTGGATCGAAATAAAAATACCGGAGAGTCGGGATTTTACAACTGAAAACAAAAGTCACAAGATTAATAAATCTCAGCAGTCGTTTCTTATTTATTATGATGTTTATTCACAACAAGAAGCTTATCTTAAAGTTGAATACCAATTTTTGTCCTTACAAAAAGTTTAGTAAGAAATACAGAGTGATTCCATGTAAGTTTGGTTGTGTGAATTACATTTAATGGTAAATCGATTGGAAGTAAAACGACATTGACAATGATCGGAAATGCGTCAATATTCAATAGTATGAGACCTTGTAGTACCCGCGTAAGCGTATCAAGTATGGTGCGTCAGATATTCTATAATGCACCCACTTTTCAAACTATTATATAGCGATTAAGAATTACATTTTGTAGCTTCTACCATGAATATTTCCAAAAATTTACGAAATTAATTGCAAAGATATACCTTAAGACAAAGTGGTTTCTATATTAATGGGATGCATTGGTACGCAAAAACTAAAATTACAGTTTCTCAATGGCTTCTCAACTTTTATCGTGTGTAAAGGCTGGGGCATGATTTGATTTCTCCTTTTTTTGGAAAGTGATACACACACTGCTACTCTGACTCTTGACTTTTAGACGCCATTAGTCTTGAGTGTGTTAAGATCGTCATTTTCGCATTGTTATCTAGAGGGCTCTTAAAAAATGTCAAGGAAGTCAAGTTCAAGATGAAACCGACCGTTACAGGTAGACATAAACGTTTCTTGACCCCCACCATTTCATTCCTTACATTTGTAGATAACCGTAGGCAGTGTTGGTCTGGCCAGGTCGGCTAGGCGGCGATCGCCGAGGGGCCATATTAAAAGTATGGGGAAGACATTTAGAAAGATATTGAGAAAAATTTCGAAAGATATCGACAAAAATGTAGAGTTATCGTTACTTAATCAAATGTTTATGTTTCGTCCAACCTTGAACAAGCGCGCGCGACTGAGCGTGCGCCGAAACATTAATCATCGGCAGCAGCAACAGTCTCGCTCCTGGTATGTCCCAAGTCACAGCCTCACAGTCGAAATTTGAAAGCAAAGTTTTTTGGTGAGAAAATCGAGATTTATTTTTTATCGGAGGAAGAGGGTCCTCGAACATTGCCAAGCGAGGGCCAGAAGGACCGCCAGACGGACACTGACCGTAGGTCTCCGAAGGCTCTGTCTGGTAACTGAGGCGTGCCATCAACTCTAGATGCGGGTTAACAATAAACATTATTAGAAGCATAGGTTTGTGCTCATCGCGTATAAAGTAAGCTCGAAACATATTTGTTACAAATATTATAATGCAGCGAACAGGCGGTTATCCAAGAATGGGTACCCAGGCAATTTCCATTCTGGCTTTGGTGATTGGGCCCTGAATACCTAAAAGACCCTACGTCCTTTTATCGTCGTTGGTTGTTTCCCTAACTGATTTTTGAAAACATTTTTGCGTTTTAATTACTGTACTAGATTCACTTCTCAAGTTGCTGTTCATCATTATTAGAATCCACGATGATTTTCTTCTTTCGCACGCGGATCAATTCCCTCTTTGGTTGCGGCACTTCTTCTGTCATTATGAGCAGTTCGGAACGGAAAACAACATCACTGTGTACAATTCCGAATGCTTTTCTCGTTTCCAATCGGCGAGCCCTAGTTTTTACTGGCAAACTTTGTTTAGTGTCATGTTGCCATTTTGTATCCATTGAAAAAAAATATACTAAACCTACAAATAACCTAGGCGCTTTAGTGACAATGTACGCTTACGTTTGGCATTTTTTTTACTACCAAACTTTGTTTAGTGTCATGTTGCCATTTTGTATCAATTAAAAAAAATATACTAAACCTACAAATAACCTAGGCGCTCTAGTGACAATCTACGTTTAAGTTTGGCATTTTTTTTACTGGCAAACTTTGTTTAGTGTCATGTTTCCGGGGGTTTTTTTCCGGGGTTTTTTTTCCGAACCCCCTGTAATACATTCTGTTACGTTGCTCGATTAGTTGCCTAATTCGCAAAAGTCGATCGTATTGACTTTAGTTAGAATTACATAGTTACGAAATTTCCTAATTATCTATTCTGTCAAAAGAGTTCGCTCTCGATACCTTTTTCGTCCTTCTCTTTTTCCTAATAGAAGCGTCCTAAATTTTCGTAATATAACTGCTTCGTTGGTTCCGTTACAGATTTTTCACTTGGCAACGAAAATCGTTATTCTAATTGGTTACCAGTGTACGTCACCTAATCTCTGATTGGTTGATCTTTTCTTTTCGTTTGACCCGTTTTTGTTGCCGTTGAGTCGCCGACAAATATCTTCGTACTTCATAAATAGTAACTCGATGGCGTATCTTTCTACTTCGCGTGGCTGAACAAAACGTTACATCTTTAGTGCTACCGAAATTTTCACATTCTTCTTATAAAGTAGGTTAAGTTGAAAAACAGTTCAATTTGGAACTGAACTTCGCCTTTTGCGAATATGTTGAATATATTGATATACATGTTGTTTTTTTTTCGTTTGTTTTCCCATTACCTTTGTTTATCACCTATATTCGGCAATAAAGTCCTTTTATTATTATTATTATAAATCGATATTAATCGTCTTTAAGTGAAAAACTTCGATCAATATAGTGTCTATTTGGAATCTTCTGCTCATTCCAAGTGTCATTAAACCGTATTTTACGTATTTGTGCATTAAATATTTGTTTACGAATTGCGTTCTTGCTGCACTCCTGGAAAATATTAATCCTCGAGGTATGTACCTAATTAATTGTATTAAATATCACGCTTTCCGTTAAATTCCTGACAGTAATTCATATTATTTGTCCTACTCCTAGCTTTTTGCGTTTTACGTCTTAGTTTTACGTATCACATTTCACGGATGGTGTAACGCAACCGCCATTTTGGCAACGAATTTTATCTGAGAATCTACCTGAAACTTCTTTCGTTCCTACTCGCTATCGAACGTCGATGGTTAGATTCCTGATAAGAACGGTAATTGCTGCTTATCATCCCAACAATTAATAAAATTATTTACTAGAAGATTTCATCTGCTGCCATCTTCGGTGACATTTTGGACACCATCGCTAAGTTTACCTGAACCTCATTTTTGCTTATTATTATTTGAATTTGACTATTGTTTAATTCATTTTGTTACGTTCTTAATTAATTTTTCACTAGCTTTGTTGACTACCTTTAAAATTATTTTTGTTATTCATGTTATCTTTTACCTTGCTGAATTTAATTTGTTGAAAGTTAAAACTTAAAAAAGCCAATTTCTAATTAGTTAACACTCGATACTGTCTCAAGTTCGTAACTGTTATACTTCAGTCGGTCTACTTGTTGCAGCCCTAACCTCTGTTAATTAACTCTTTTGTTTAGATAATTCAACAGTACTGTGGTTGCGTAATCAACATTACTGCGAAATAAGGTAAGATTTGTGTAATTACATTAAATTTACTGACTTGACTATTGTACAGCTAACAAGTGAGTTGCTGATATATTATATTTTGTTACCTACCCTCATTCATTTGTTAAATATGTATTTCCATCGCTCCCAAGGTAAAAGTAAATCACCCCTTATTGTTTCATTTAATACTTCTTTACCGAATACTCATATTTTCTTTCAGCAGTCACACCACTGCTACTACACGCTGCTAAGATTTTCGTTGATCTGATTACCAGCTTTTTAAAGAACTATCGTGGCGCCCTACGTTTACTTAACTTTATTCGTTAACTTTATATAATTTAACTTTAGCTTTAACTATCCTCATTTCCTTGCTGTGTTTAAGTTCTATACTCATATCTAACCTACTCCCATATCGCCCCTTATAACTGAGCTTCCGAGCCATTACATTATAAATTGCGTTACCAACCAAAAGTTGTAACAATTCAATCACGCCCCCAAAATAGTAATTTAGTTGTATTAAAAACACAAAATACCTTCCTTCACCGTTTACGGCTGGCAATCGTGTTGCCAACTGATGATCTATGACCGCGTTAGGGTGCTTGAAATTATATCCAAGAATTTCATATCTGCGATCACAGATGGCGAAAATATTTGCTTTGTCCTAAGGTACAAAGTTTAATTATGTTTAATTGGAGGAATGTTAACTAAACTAAATGAATCTTTGTGATTCTGATAAACTGCAAAGTAAACAAAATAACGTTCTTTGTATAAGAGATGCCGGTAACATTTAGCTAAGAAAACTAGTTAATGTTATTCAAATTTCTAAGATACACGGAATGGTTATAGAAAGAAAAACCGCCCAGTATTGATTCTAACATACACAGATATGAGATGCTTGATGAAGCAGGCAAGCAGCTATCTAATATAGAAAGAAAATAGATTGCCCTGTTTACTTTGCGAACTTATACCCCAAATTAGTCGGTTTTGTAATTTAATACAGTCAGATACATAATTCAAGGGTATGAAAGGAAAATTACCGTTCATCTTTCTTTTATTCTTATTACCGAACCTATTGAAATCGAAACCCGTCTTTTCTACTGATCCATCAATACAGTTAGTAGAAAAGATATTATTCAAAAGAGTCATTAAGCAGAAAAGGGTCATAATTGAAAAATTAGTACTCGAATAAATTATGCAAAGGACTCCTATTAAACCGTAAAAGCTCTAGAGAGGTCTCCAAAACCCATTTATCAACAATAAAATTCTAGACGACGAAAAAATGCTTCGGCGAGAATAAAATGACTAATAATATTAATTGGTAATTCCTAAGTGCTGTAAAATAATTTTTGTGAAAACCAAAGAAAATGCCTGCCTTTTTAACTATAACTTTGTCAACTAATGGAAAGAGCGAAAAAGTGACGGCTGATAAAAAATCTCCATTATTACGTTCATCCATCAAATTGCAAGACAGAATTTCATTGAAAACGAGAACAAAATTTACAAAAAGTAACAAGTCGATTGTCACTGGGGACTTCTAAGGGATTTTTAACAAAAAATTTGTGTGATTAATTAATTGGTATAAATGTTTCAGACACCAGCTAGGCGGAAAGTTGATTGCTACTTGTAATAGTAAAATTGTACTAAAGTAAATGTCACACTTATATTTAATGATAAAAAAAAAACGTCTTTGCGGAATAATGTTCCTACAGTTTTCAGACTGTTAAATGGCTCAAAAGTCATTGAAAAGGAGTTCAGGAGAATACTGTGATAGTCTCATGAAACAAACATCACTTTAGTAAAATACGAACAAAAAAAATGCTTAAATATGTTTAGAGGGCTGTTAACCGTTGTAAAGGTTAATCGAATATTTAATGTGATTGTCAATAAAATCTTTTATATTGAGAACGCCAATTCGTATATTTTATCTCGCGTTTGCTCCGGCAAAGATTATTCCAACAATTCCAGGTCATAAATTAAAACGTTAACATTATGTAAAGTACGGTTAAAGCTACGCTTTATGCAAAAGAAGCAGCTTAAGAGATTACAACTTAGTCCATTTGATCGACCGCATTGTAGGTTTAAAATGCAAAATTCTATACTGAGATTATGCAATCAATTTCGACTTAACTTTCAAGTAATTTGACGTGGAAACTTTTTTCATAAATTTATTCAAATCTATTACTGCAATCGCTGTTTACTGGAAATGATGATTCTACAAGCTAATGGGGGGGGGGGGGGGGGGGCAAATACTAAACTTGCATTACATTAGAATGAAATTTGAAATGTCTGATAAACCGAAAATTTAAAAAAAGGTAATCATTTCTTTTTATCGTGGGCATCTTGAAATAATATACACTGTGTTCATTTGATGCGCCGTTTTGGAAAGAAATGCCGAAACACGTAAATTTTTAACTTGAAGGGGGCACTTTTTGGCGCTACTGTCATAAATGTGAGATTCACTTCCTCCCAACTGGAGATTTTCTGAAAACCGTAGGCTCATTATTGTTTTCTTAAATTTCCGCAAATGTTTTCAAATGTTGGGCCCAGAGTGCAAAACAACGTTTCTGAAATGTTTTAGAAACGTATCTCTGAAACATGAAACATCTCCGAAACAGCGACAGAAACGTATCATACACATAACATAAATGTTTAATATCCGCCTTCAGAAACCTAGATTTGAAACAACACAAAAAAATTACATCGAAACATTTTATACAATATGTTTCTTGAAACATATCAGAGAGTAATTTATTGATATGTAGGAGAAATGTATCCTTATAAATGTTTCATACGTGAATATTTAAAATGTCTCATATATGTTTCACTTGAAACATACCTGAGTATAAAAAATTGACATGTGGTAGAAACTACGGCATCGAGAGCCCCAACTGCTCTGAAGGACTGGCTCTTTTCCCAGTACGCGAACCCTATAGGGCCCCATGTACTCCGGTGGCTGGGAGGAGATCGATGATGCTGAAAAATCCTTTTTGTTTCAAGTGAGATTCGAACATCGGTCGCTTGTTTAGGAACTCGGTCAACAGCTACGCAAACCACCTGACCTACCGACTCGTTTGTTATGATATGTGTATATTTTATGGTTTAGTACTTATTTGTGATTGATATTATCGATCCTACCTCGTTGTCCACTAGGTGGCGCAACACTTCACTTTTTAATATAAATTCCTTATTTTCTAATTGGTTGAAATATTTCTTAGTCTCGTAAAATAGCCTCGAACCTCGTTTCCGGCGTGCTACTCATCTCTCTCCTTTTAACGTCATTCTCTCTCTACTATCTCTTTTTACTTCTTAAGCCGCTTAGGTTTTTCTTTTACTGGTCAAAGAGACTTCCTTTCGAGTTCTCAAACGGTGCAGACGCTCCATTTTTGTGCTGAGAACTCTTCACAAATTTCTTTAATTTTACGTTATATAAAATGGTTACTTATAGGTGAAATTTCGTCAACTAATTGGTTGTGGAGAAACCACCTGCTTATTTCTACCACTTCCAAACGTATACAATTACGGTTTTAATACAATAATTACGTGTGGCATCTAAGAATCATTTTCAAGTATATTTGGCGTCAGTGATTGAAACTCATTGGGTATGTACTTATTCGTTTACTATCTTCAAAATTATATTCTTTCCTTCAACTTCTCGTGTCTAATTTCTCATAATTGTCCTAGCGTTCAACGAATGGCCTAGTGTTCAACGCATGGCCTACCGTTCAATGTATCGCTTCCCGTTTACCGTATGGTTGATCCTGTCAACTACCATTTTTGGGCCGGTAACATCGATTTCTGTCTTGACAACTCGCCGCCATATTCTCAACTTCATCGAAGACTACAAACTTCATTTACCTTTTCTGCTTCCTTATAAATTACTTTACCTTTATTTTCCTTTAAACTCATTAACTTTAAATAATTTAATTTGTGGATACTTTGCCTTACCGAAATTATTTGTTTTCGTGAATTGTTTTACAGTTAACTTAAATTTTTATGACGTCATTCATTTTGTAAATACCTCATTCTAACTAAATTTGCTCTTCAGTTGATACTTTTGTTACTTAAAGTTAAATATTATTTTGTCTGCGTTAATTGACTTGTACGTAAAATTGTATTAGTTACTCCCTTTTACCTTAACTTTTAATTGCTGATAAATTTAAACTCTTTTGCTAATATATGCTCAGTATCCGATCCTTCAAGTGAATCGTGAGTAATTAAGTATTCTCGTAGTTTGGGACCGAACCATTAGTTTTGTTCCGATTTGTACTAATTTTCTTTTTACATCGCTTCGGCAGACTCTTTGCAAAGGGATCTCCACCGATCATTATACACAGGTACTTTATTTTTATTACTTATTTACTTGGCTTACTACGATTGCATCGTATTCTGACAGATTAAATATTCATGCTAAAGTAATTCATTACGAGTAGTTTCTTGCAACGCTACTTGAAAAGGTAAAGCGGATCTCTAATTAGTATTATCACTATTGAGTGAGTCACTACCATTTTTGATTATTATCCAATTACATTCATTTGTTTTATTTTATTTTGAACAATTACTTTATGTTATAATTATTTGTGTACATATTTTGACCGAGTCCTTATTATATTCTCGTCAAATTACTTTTTATTCTCATTATTGCTCCATTACCATATTTCGCCTTCAGATTACTACGTTTACTCATCTCCGAATTGAGACTATCTTCTCAGTTCATACTCTCAATTTTAGCTAGTACCTTTAGAACTTGCGTGGCGGCCATTTTCTCTATTGAGTATTCGTCACTCATCCTGCTTATACTAGCTACAACTCACTTTCTCTCATCCTTACTAATTCACGCCCAATCGTCCATATAACTGAGCTTACTGGTGCAATACCTAATTATAAATTGTGTTACAATTCTCAATTCTTGTCGTAACACGTTGGTAAATAAGCCATTTAGACGTGCAATATCACACATCTATTTATGATTGATGAATGATGAATAAATCTATTTTTCGAAACGGAAATTTTTCGTTCCAATTAAACACTAAATTGTAATTTTGGATAAATATGTAAAACATTCACATTTCAAATGATTAGGTTTCTGGTACAAAAGTTTGCATTTTACAATTTTTTTAATAATTGGTAAAAATTTACTTTAAGTAGGTAGGAACGAATTCGTATATCTTTACCAAATATCAACCCATTTTTGTGATTTTTACGTCAAATGTACGTAAATGTAATCCTTTATTTTAGTTACTTTAATAACTTGCTAAATTACAGATACCTACAGGGTAAAAAATCTGAAAAGGTACAAAAACGTAATTTTTTTTTCTTTTTTCAAGCAACTAAGCCAGCTAAACAAGGTGTGATATTTTAAAACAAAAGCTATTACGACCTACAATCACAGATACCCCCTCCCCCCAAAGCACGCAAAACGCGAGAATCGCGTGTACCCCCGTTTATACTCTAAATAAAGAGGAAAAACCGACATATCAAGACTGAATGCAGATCTTACTGTGGACCATGCTGCAGGAAGTACGACCAATTATACAGAATAAAGAACAAAATAGGTACAAACTATGCTACATCTCTAAAAAATTTACATAATCTACTAAAATACCTAAAAGACACTGAATTGTATAATAAGGTATAAATGTTGTTAAAATTGTAAGGTAGGCGCCCTAAAACCATGGCAGTTGCGGCCCTGTATATTATTAATAAAAAAAATATATTTACAACTCCTTACGGTGGTAATTACTTGTTACAATCATGATTGGTAAATAAATACAAAGATTGGTGGAATTGGGGAAAACATTTTCTCTTAGGTAACTAATAGTAATTTGATGCATTATTTCTGCGCTATTCAATAAAGATTAGCAGAGTTATGAATTCCCTTGCTGACAAATAACCAGAATACAAATAGTTTTCTTTCGATTTAAGAATTTAGTCAATATTTCATATAAGACATAATGTAGGTATTTGCAATTCAAAACCTTGTTCTCGCCCTTGCGATCGATAAAAATCATTTGTTTCTCTAAATAAAAACATTTATGAGATTAATAGCAAATATTGTACGTTATCGTTAATTACACAACACTATCCCTTGTAAGCTAGCAAAGAAGGTTTTAGGCAAAGTATAGTCGTAACTCGTTAAAATTTATTGCTCTAATTGTTAAGTCGCACATTTGCATTACCTTTTCCTAAAGCGACTACATAAGTACAAATGTGAGTTGTCGACGCAATTTTTAGTACATAAAACATTCATTAAAGCATAACCTTGTGAGTTTCTTAATGGATATTCGCACCAAATATTCCTTAATAATAATAATTAATCAACTACTCCGAAATTCTGTCGTAAATTTTATACGCACTACAGAATTTCAATCCATTACGATTATTAATACTGGCCGTTTGTCAGTACTAGTCAAAAGCAGATTTAATCTTATCAAACGATGCGAAATGAAATGGCTTCTACATCAATATGTAGTTTAGGAAAGGTGGTTCACCTTAGCTTAAAATCTACGACAAAATATTTATATATTCTTTGATCGTACAATATTTCAATCTTTACAAAGCAAGAGACGCATCAAGATTTTGGGACTCTGTTAAAAATACATACCAAAGAACAGAAATTCAACATACGAAATGTTTCAATTATAGGTTTATTAACAATATTCTTAAGGTTTTAAAATACTCTGTCGTATCTTTGCTCTTTGAAAATTGTTTGATAGGTTTTTAAGTGTAAACCTTTCCGAAATGATCAAAGCTCTCTTTCCATTTGAAATAATTAGTTTCGCTAAACTTTACAGACTTTACAATCCACACTTTAATACTGTCTTGTAAAGCGAATACGATGTAGAATTATTGTGGTGTAGCATAATATAATTCGTGTCACAGCCACATTATTTAACACCTCGTATACCATTTAACTTTGATGATACTTTATTCATTCTGTTTAATTACTGGGATGTAACCTGTGCTTTTCTAAACTCTGTGTTGCTATGCTATTAACTGCCGTGTAGTGTTAACATACTTATTAGAAATTGTATTTGGTTAGTTAAAGCAAATGTTTGGTTAAAGATAAAGTAGCAAAACTTCCTCTGAAAATTTTTTTCAGAAAAGGTCGTGGGAGGTATTAGAAGCAAATATTTGTTAAAAATAGTTGGGTAAAAATTATATTTTCGAAAATTATCGATATTCAATAACTCGAAAATCGTTAGAAATTCGACAAATATGTATGGAAATAGGTACTTTTACGGGAAATTTAGTTAGATTTATATTTCATTTTCAATGGCCTCTTCCTCCCCCTGGGGGGTGGAGGGGGGCGTTTATTAGCTTACATTAGGTAAGAGAGTGGATAACGCATACACAAGTTCCAACTGTGATCAACTGACTCCAAAGCAAGGACACCATAGACGGCGCACTATCGGTCAAAGGGGACATGATCTTATAAATAATAATTTAATGAAATTTTGATTTTTTTACTTCCCGAGTACGAAGTAAAAGGGAAGTATTGTATTAGTGTTCCAAAAAAAATTTACCCATGCAAATTTTTATTTATTTATTTTATTTATTTATTAGAAGTGCAATTAATACAAATTCTTACAAGTAATGCTTCTAGAATCTAAACTACTATAACTATCATTTCTTAATCCTACACCTCGACTATTGCACACTTTTTACATAATATCTTTGCGTATTTGAATACGAAGATTCAAAAAATTTAAAAAAAAATTGGCGGCAATCATTTTTTTTATAAGATAAAGTTGCAGTTTTTTTATGTAGTTTAAAAGAGTATTTTTTTTAATTCAGCCATATATATTGTGCTATACTTATTTTTTGAAAAAAGTGTTAATAATTGTTAAGAAATGACTGCAACGCTCTATACTCAGAAACTATTAAAGTTATCAAAATGCGGTTTTCGCCAGTCTATTGCATTCGGGCCAAGGACGAAAATGCTCATATTACCTTTGATGACGCCACTTCCGGTATAAGCTAAAATGGCGGCACTCATTTTTTTTATAAGATAAAGTTGCAATTTTTTATGTAGTTTAAGAGTACTTTTGTGAATTCAGCAATATATATTGTGCTATATTTATTTTTTGAAAAAAGTGTTAATTCGAGGGAAGTCTCGTGGCAACTTGCCAGAATTTTTTTGCATCTGTAGTTATTAAATGAACCATAAAATGCGGAACAAACAGGGTGTTATGGAAATCTCTCCAAATTTCCACCTTTTGCATCAATTTGCAGCGTTTATTACTTAGCTTAGAGCATTTGAGAATTTCTACGCCACTGGAAAAATGACGTTTGACCGCGTCAACTGACCCATCATAAATCTGTATTAAAAATATCGCTTTCCTTATTGTTAGCACATTATTATTCGAATCCATACATTCTAATGATAACTATATTGTGTGTATGTTTCATTTAAACTTTTGGTTTCGCTCCGTTAGCGTCTATATCATCTCTTATGAGATCACGTCTTTTAACTCATTCTAAGTTAATTGTATGAAATCTTACTACCTGTTCCTAAAGTCCCTCTTTTGCCCTTCTAGATGCTTTTTTGGATTATTTTTATCCCTTTTTCCTGCCTTTTTTGAATTTTTATTTTGCCCAACTATCCTAACTTTAATTATTATATTCAGGAAAACGGCAGTCTGTTATGATATGTGTATATTCTATGGTTTAGTACTTAGTTGTGATCGATATCATCGATCCAACCTGGTTGTGCCATAGGTGGCGCAATGTGTCTTTTTTACACTTAAATTCTCAATTTCCTAATTGGTTGAAATATTTGTAGTCTCGTAAATAGCCTCGAACCTCGTTTCCGGCGTCCTACCCATCTCTCTTCTTTAAACGTCTTTCACTCTCTACTATCTCTTTTTACTTCTTAATCCCCTTCGATTTCCTTTACTGATCAAGAGACTTCTTTTCGAGTTCTCAAACTGTACGTACGCTCCATTTTTGTAGTGAGAAATTTTCACAATTTGCTTAATTTAACGTTTATAAAACGGTTATAAGTTAAATTTCTTCAATCAGTGGTTGTGGAGAAAACACCTGCTCGTTTCTACCGCTTCCATACGTATGTAATTACGGTTTTAATACATTTATTGCGTGTCGTATCTGAGATTCCTTATCAAGTGCTACTTGGCGTCAGTGATTGAAACTCATTGGCGTTCAACTTACCGCTTACCGTTTGCATATTTACACATCCTCCTATACAACGGCACCAGGGTGCTGAAATCTGTTAGTCTTTGTGGCGTACAATTGAGCTATAAACGCTCACTGATTTAGGCACCTCCGCGAATTGTTTAACTTATTTTAACACTTCCAGGTAAAATAAAGCAGCCAGAGTAAAATAATATAAACACATGTTGAAATAATTAGTTATTTATTTATTTAAAATATTACTGCGATTGTATGGTATGTACGTCCCCGTAAGTTGAACCATATGGAAAACTTTTTTATTATTAATTTTAAAGAAAAAAGGTATTCTACATAAAATGTTCGGAATGGTCCAAAACTCAAAATACAACCATCAGATATCAATTTTTTCATTCGTATAGGAGGTTTGTCAAAAAATGTGATTTGTGATTGTGAAATGTGCAAGTAAAATACTCCTATTTCGAAAATTGTTATAAAGAAAAGTTGGTCAGAATTGAAAACTACGTTCAGATATGCAATCATATCCATTTGTATTAAAAAATAAGTTCTTATATTTTTTGGAACTTTTCTCTACAATAATTATACATATTTACATTTTAGTTTTATTTTAGAACGATATTTGATGACAAAATATTACTTAAATCGACATGGTTAAATATTTAAAGCACAGTTTTTAATTCTAAATAACTTTTTTACTTCCCGAGTACGAAGTAAAAGGGAAGTATTGTATTAGTTTTCCAAAAAAAAAAATTTGACCTATGGAAATTTTTACATATCTTTGCGTTTCCGAATACGTAGATTCAAAATATGCAAAAAAAAATTTTCCGTCTGTCGTCTGTAGTCTGTAGTCTGTAGTCTGTAGTCTGTAGTCCGTAGTCTGTAGTCTGTACGTACACATTCCTTGCAACGCTCTAAACTCAGAAACTATTAAAGTTATCGAAATGCGGTTTTCGCCAATCGATTACATTCGGGCCAAGGACGAAAATGCTGTTATTACCTTTGATGACGTCACTTCCGGTATAAGCTAAAATGGCGGCACTCATCTTTTTTATAAGATAAAGTTGCAGTTTTTTTTATGTAGTTTAAAAGAGAATTTTTTTTGAATTCAGCAATATATATTGTGCTATACTTATTTTTTGAAAAAAGTGTTAAAAAAAATAATTATTAAAAAATGACTGCAACGCTCGATACTCAGAAACTATTAAAGTTATCGAAATGCGGTTTTCGCTAATGAATTACATTTGGGCCAAGGACGAAAATGCTGATATTACCTTTGATGACGTCACTTCCGGTGTAAGCTAAAATGGCGGCACTCATTTTTTTTATAAGATAAAGTTGCAGTTTTTTTATGTAGTTTAAAAGAGAATTTTTTTCTGAATTCAGCAATATATATTGTGCTTACTTATTTTTTGAAAAAAGTGTTAAAAAAAATAATTATTAAAATCGACTGCAACGCTCGATACTCAGAAACTATTAAAGTTATCGAAATGCGGTTTTCGCCAATGGATTGCATTCGGGCCAAGGACGAAAATGCTGATATTACCTTTGATGACGTCACTTCCGGTATAAGCTAAAATGGTGGCAATCATTTTTTAATAATATAAAGTTGCAGTTTTTTTGTGCAGTTTAAAAGAGAATCTTTTCTGAATTCAGCAATATAAATTTATTTTTGGAAAAAGGTGCTAATACGAGGGAAGTCTCGTGGCAACTTGCCAGAATTTTTTATAATATGTACATTTTGATATTGTCAAAAATGAAGGTACTTTACTGTTGCGTAAAATTCATATTTTTTGACCAACCTCGTATAGGTACGACTGAAAAAAATTAATACCTGATGGTTTCATTTTAAAAGTTTTAGATCATGCAGAACTTTTTAAATCAAGTTTTTTCAGTACGTGTTTCTACAGAGTATTTTTGTATCCATTTGCATTCGCTTTCATAGTCGTCCGAAAATTTTGTTTTTACTTCCACAGTATATTTATCTTCATTTATAATCGTACTTAACACGATCTTACACGCTGGAGCAACACGATGTGAAAGGGACTTTATGTTTTTAACATATTCCTCCTCCATTGTGGCGTATAAATATTATAACAAACGTGCACTTATCTCTATTAACAACTAGGAACGGAAATATAACTGCCAAATTCTTATACGTAAGGTGTACCTATGCATGCGCACGCTTGCAGTGATTTCAGCTCTCGGAGAGGTGCCTAAATCAATGAGCTTTTGTAGCTCAATTGTACGCCACAAAAACTAACAGATTTCAGCACCCTGGTGCCGTTGTATAGGAGGGTATGTAAATATGCTTACCGTTTACCGTATGGTCGACCCTCTCAACTGTAATACCTGAAACCACCGTTTTGGCCGTTAGCTTCCATTACTACATTGACGACTCGCCGCTCGCCGCCATTTTCTCAACGTCGCTGAAGACTACAAACTTCATTTACCTTTTCTGCTTCCTTATAAGTTACTTTACCGTTATTTTCCTTTAAACTCATTAACTTTAAATATTTTAATTTGTGGATACTTTGCCGTATCAAAATTATTTGTTTTAGTAAATTGTTTTACATTTTACATCAATTTTGATGACGTCAGTCGCTTTGTAATACTTCATTCTAACTAGATTTGTTCCTCATTTAATATTTTTGTGACTTAAAGTTAAATATTATTTTGTTTGCTTTAATTTGCTTGTACGTAAAATTGTATTAGCTACTCCCTTTTACCTTAACTTTTAATTGCTGATAAATTCAAACTCTTTTGCTAATAAATGCTCAGTATCCGACCCTTCAAGTGAATCGTGAGTAATTAAGTATTCTCGTAGTTTGGGACCGAACCATTATTTCTGGTCCGATTTGTACTAATTTTCTTTATTTAGATTACATCGCTTCGGCAGACTCTTTGCAAAGGGATCTCCACCGAACATTACACACAGGTACTTCATTATTATTACTTACTTACTTGGCTTACTACAATTGCATCGTATTCTGACAGATTGATTGTTCATGCTAACGTAATGCACGACAAGTAGTTTTATTGAAACGCTACTTAAAAAGGTAAAGCGGATCCTTAATTAGTATTATCACCATTGAGTGAGTCACTACAATTTTTGTTTATTATCCAGTTACATTCATTTATTTAGTTATTTTGAACAATTGCTTTATGTTTTCGTTATTTGTGTACCTACATATTTTGACCGAGTCTTTATTATACTCTCGTCAAATTACTTTTTATTCTCATTATTGCTCCATTACCATATTTCTCTTTCAGATTACTACGTTTACTCATCTCCGAATTGAGACTATCTTCGCAGTTCATACTCTCAATTTTAGCTATCACCTGTAGAACTTGCGTGGCGCCCATTTTCTCTATTGAGTATTCGTTACTCATCCTGCTTATACTACGTGCAGCTCACTTTCTCCCATTAGTACTAATCCACGCCCAATCGTCCATATAACTGAGCTTACTGGTGCAATACCTATTTATAAATTGTGTTACAATTCTCAATTCTTGCCGTAACAAGTCCCAACAGTGGAAACTTCGCGTCAGTTCTCCTTTGTAGTCGAAGCGGCGCGGCAGTGTGAAAACTTCAATTAATTAAAAGTTGTTTCCCAAAAACGTGACACAATTTTGATTTTTAAATGAGTTTCATTTTATTATTCATATTACAACGAAGATGTTCGTGTAAGTCTAATGCTCCTACGACCGACCATTCCCAAGAATGCAATGTGCTACAATATCGTCTGTAGCGTCTATAAAAATCAAATTTTGATAATACAATTTTACAATCATATTAACAAAGATTGAATCTACAACATACTAAAATTTCGTTCCATTTGAGCGAGTAGTTTTGTTTTTATGTAACTCTAAACTTAGCTAGCGTGTCGCAAACCCCGAAAACGGGCACTTTGCATCATTCGGTCGTAGAAATGGCCCTTAAAGTGCAAAAAAGTTGTTACTTCTAAATAACGTAGAAATAAATAGGCTTTAATTTGATACCAAGCTCATTCGAATCAGCCCAATTGTTATTTTTTTATTCAGCTTCAAACTCGAGTACTTTTTGCGCCGACAGTAAGTATAAATAATTTTTTCAAAACACATACAGAGAGAGTTATCTCTGTAGGATACGAAAATTTCCCAAAAATTCGCTCAAAAAACATACATTGGTTCTGATGAGCAGACCGCGATGGACGCTTTCTTTTAAAAAGTTAATCACAAAAATGGTTTTTGGAACAGCTGAGAAGTTTTGGAAACAAAAGGTCCTTATTTTAGTTACACACATTTGATGGTCGTCTGTAAAGCTTTTGGGTACTGCAAAAAGTTCCAGCTCTATGGAAATTCCATACACACTAGCTCAAAAGTTTAAAGGTACGTCTAAACGGATAGACAAAGAGTAATAGCAGCACGTTTTTTTGTAATTTTTAAAGAAATGCGCGTGGAAGATTTAAAATAGTGTAGTAATAATAAATTATAATACAGATAGGTAAGTACATAAAATTACATTTCAATTTTGAGGTTTAATCAAATAGAGCCTTAATTGGTATGGATAACAAACAAATTTTCAAGTTATCAACAATTTACGCGCCAGAATAATAATAATAATAATAATGCTAGGAAGGTACATCAGCGTTATTTACTGCTGTAAAAAAATTACTTGTATTCTTAAACAAGGATTCTACGTAGTTAATTGTAAAGTAAATATCTATTCCCTTATAATAATACCCGAAGGCTCTACGTAGTTAATTACGTAACCAAAAATAATCGCTTTTGTTTTTGGTTACGTTGAAAAAATTAGAAATAATAATAAGATCTTCTTTTTGGTTTTTATAATACCGTGAGATTAGTATGCGGTAAGATGGAATGATTTCATTTTACAAACTATAATTAAAGTATTGTATTGTTGCATGTGAATGACTATTTATTAACAGCAAATTAAAAAAATATAATTGAACTCGGCCACTAATTAGTAACGGCATTGTTAGGCATAATACCTTCAAACAAAATTAACTTCGTTTGTTGGTATTTGATGAAATAATGAAGATAATATTATTATACACCTGTATTAACCAGTAATGTTATAATCTTTCATGCGTTAAGTTACACGAAAAGCATGGCATTGTATGCAACGCTCTCAAGTACAATAATGCAAGTTGGGGGGCTTGTAATCACGTCAGTTATCGTATTTCCTAATTGACTTTAAAAGTTTTCAGAGGAGAGGATATTAAAGCTACGAATAAGTGGAACGCTACATACCGGGATTATATTCACTTCATTTGATCTCTTTTAACCGATTACCTCATAACATCCTCCTTGCCAAAATGGATTCCTTCGGGTTTCATGGCTCTGTTCAATTATTGTTTAAGTCATATCTCAAGAATCGTCGCCAATACGTAACTTTCAACAATTACACCTCTCACCCTATATTTGCCACTTCTGGAGTTCCTCAGGGGTCTAACCTGGGTCCGCTCCTATTCCTGATATTTATCAATGAGCTACCTGATATCTTATCTTGCAATAAACTTCTCTTCGCGGACGATCTGAAGCTCTATGCATCTATTTCCAGTTCTCAGGACTGTCACGTCCTGCAAGAGCATATTAACAACGTTGACAGGTGGTGCGCTTTAAACTATCTGTCTCTCAACATTACAAAATGTTATGTCACCTCTTACACTCGCAAGACGCATCCAACATTATTTGGGTACTCCATCAACAACCAACCACTGAAGCGTTGTTCAGTCATCAAAGATCTGGGCGTTTATTTTGACGACAAATTTACCTTCTCCGACCACATACACAAATTACGCAGCTCCTCTATGTCTAGTCTGGGTTTCATATTACGCAGTTGTAAATCTTTTTCAAACATCGATGCACTAAAAATCCTGTATTTCTCATTGGTACGTAGCAAGCTTGAATACTGTTCCTTTATCTGGTTTCCTACCTACCAATACCAAGTATCAAATCTGGAAAACGTCCAAAGAAGGTTCCTGAAGTTCTTAGCGTATAAAATTGATGGCATATATCCCGAAAGGGGTATTCCTCAAAATCATCTCTTGTCTCGGTTTAACATATGTTCTTTACAAAAAAGAAGAGAAGCTACTTCTCTAACCATATTATATAACCTGTTACACAACAAAATCGATTCGCCTTACCTCTTATCCTCGATTGGTTTCCACGTACCTGCTTTTTCCTCCCGTAATCGATTTGTTCTACATCATCCTATCGCTCACACAAACATTCTCCACAAATCACCAATGTATATATTCTGTCAAATATTTAACAAAATATCAGCAAATTGTGACATAAACAATTGTTCATTGCAATCACTATTATCATATATTATAGAATAAGCCCTTTAGTGTTTACATTAGCATTATTTGTATATTTAAGCTGACATTTAAGTTCCTATAAATAATTATTGCCTTTTCTTTTTAATGTATTTATACTACGTTAATTTATCTTAACATTATACTATTGTCCTGTAATTGGATTTGAAAATCTGTTGGTCAATAAATTCATATTATTATATGTACTTCGATTGTTATCGATACTCAGGCCAAGCCTGGTTAACTAATCGCACGGATCGAAATCAAGTTACGATTAGTCCTACTAATGTTATAGAAGAACCTTGAACAAAGGTAGAAACGCACTCTTCAATTATTTCCTTAAGCGAAGTATATATGAGAGGTAAGAGGTATGCTGTCACAAACAAATTTTTAAATGCTGGATAATGTTATTATCAAGACTATTTAATGAGCGTTTTCCACCTATAGAAATGCGGAGTAGAATCTTCAAAGACTAATTTCTTTCTGTTTCTGTTTCTATTAATTGTCAATAATGTTAAAGTTTAGCCTACTTTGTTCGTGATTTCGACGGGATTCCGAGACGCGTGTGTAACTAACTATAAATCCAATGATTCAATTTGAATTTTGAACAAATGTCCCAGAGCTACGTATAAATAGCACCCCATTACAACAATTTAAAAATCTTGGAATTTCTCAGATGAATGGATGATAGTGGTCAAATAAATCATGGTTTAATTAGGGAAAATAGTCTGTCGAGAATGGAATTTTCTTCACAGAAGTTTCGTTAAACTTTATTTTTGGAAGGAAGCCAATGACCTATGGAAGGAGATCGTCTTTCCCCATCCGTTTCCTAGGTGTTTTCAATAGAAATTCAAACCTTACACTCGCCATGCATAATACTCTTATAACGTCCTATAAGGATTTGTCAACATATTTGCTAAGAGGTCTAAAGATTAAGAGGACGATCGTAATACTACTAAGGTAAGTTGATTTCAACCTACCCTTCACAATCACATGCGACGCAAGGGTAATCTCCAACCTCTCAGGCCTTCTTGAGAACACTTAGCTCGTTGGTTTTCATACTTCATACTTCAGCGATACGATCTAATAGATTTATACAGCAATAACAGTTTTACAAATGATTGGTTAAGGAGATAACACCCGAACACAAATTGCTCGCATATTCCATGAGAAATTTCCTGATTTGTCCCCTTTATCCCAAAGGACAATAAGTAAAATAGAAAAGCAGTTTCGCTAATTTGGACATGTAAGGCAGATAAAAAAAGCAGCTGGCAATGATACCAAATTAGGTGTGATGCTTGAGTTTGAGAAAAACCCACATACATGAAGTAGATAAGCGTCCGCAACGTTAGTCACACATCGATTGTAAACATGTTGAAAGGAAATAAAATGCATTCCTATAAAATGATAACAACTCAGGAGCTCATGGAAGACGATTTTGATAGGAGAACTTATTTTTGTGAGGAAATGATGGAAATGTTGGATAACAATATTATCCAATTTACGCAATGATAAATCTTTAGTTACAAGTTACTTTCATTTATAGATAATTATATTTAAGTTTATTATATGTTACTCTGTAATTGGGATCAGTCATCCTGTAGAGTAATAAAGATTATTATATGTACTTCGATTGTTATCGATACTCAGGCCAAGCCTGGTTAACTAATCGCACGGATCGAAATCAAGTTACGATTAGTCCTACTAATACATATATCTATACAATATAAATTTGAAGTTGCTGTTAAAAAGTGAACATACTAAATACTATACACATATTATGTTCATTAAATTAAATGACGTTGATAAAACCAACGCTGATCACATTTTAGATAATGTATTTGTTTGAGAAGCCTCGGTGTATTTGATCCCAATTTGTAAAAGCCACGTCCCGTCGACCCTCTTTCCGCGAAGGCATTAACATGAACGCAGCGTCGCGCATCAATAACAAAAAGAGACCCTATATTCCTAGGCTTCTCCGTTGGCGTCACTTATTCGTGACTTAAAGACTTTTTATAGAAAAGAAAAAATGAACATAATATGTATGTTTTGAAAAAGTGTTATGGTTATTGTGTAAGCGTTTTTATTATTATTATGTACTTCGATTGTTATCGATACTCAGGCCAAGCCTGGTTAACTAATCTAAATATTATTATTATATGTACTTCGATTGTTATCGATACTCAGGCCAAGCCTGGTTAACTAATCGCACGGATCGAAATCAAGTTACGATTAGTCCTACTAATACATATATCTATACAATATAAATTTGAGGTTGCTGTTAAAAAGTGAACATACTAAATACTATACACATATTATGTTCATTAAATTAAATGACGTTGATAAAACCAACGCTGATCACATTTTAGATAATGTATTTGTTTGAGAAGCCTCGGTGTATTTGATCCCAATTTGTAAAAGCCACGTTATTATTATTATTATTATTATTAGTTAAACGAAGGAGGCCACTAATCCATTTTTTTTCCATAGTGATTAAAGTTTCAAACATGCCCTGCTAAATAAACTATAACATGAAATACGTCAGCCCTTTACGTTTTGTAAACAACGAAAAACAAACTATTAGTTCAAGCGCTCACAAGCGCCATGGGTTTTCAAGTAATGTTTTGAACTCCCCCGTGAACGACTTAAAGCTGAGGTTTGTACATTAATTGATTAAGAACGATAGCATTGCGCTAAAGTTATATGTGTAAACTTTTCGTTAACTTTATCGAAGGAAAATAGACTGTAAGTAAAGTGAGTGCACTTTAATCAAGATTGACTAATTGAACCAAGGCTTAACATATTTTTCTTCTTTCGTTAGTTGAAATACGATGCTACTAATCAAATTAATATTTGTAGATATAGATAGGTCCGCTTTACCAATGTAAGATTAATAATATTACATGATTACGGTTGAGTAATTTCGGTTTATTCACTGTGTCTCTATAACCCCAATCATAGTGTAACGTATTATGGCCCAATTAAGGATTAGTCTACTACCGGTTAATTGACGTTTACAGTTAATTTATAATCCGTTTTGCTTACAGAAAATATAATTATGACATATCATCTGATATACCTATCTAGAAGATAACCACAAGTTGAGTCTTTGACAGTTGTTACCTACATTAAAAATTTCTTACCAAACGAATACAAATACATACTAAAATGCGGATAACAACGTGATTTATATAGCGTATAAAAGAGTAACTGAGTGTGTCATCTTTGATGCATGTTTTACTGTTATGTTTTCCCAATGAACTGTATACTATACGTACCTGGAATGGACCCACGCCGTATTTCAACAATCAGTTTTTGTGTCAGGGGCAAACCGAAAAAAGGATGGCCTTAGAGGACGGTAACCTGTCTTTGTCAATCTCGTTGTAATAAGTTTGGTAAATTCTCCGTCGCTTGAATAAAGTTTAATAAATAATTATTGGGTAGCGATTTTTCTTGTGTTGAATTTATATTGTGTAAAACGGACGATATGGTTATTTATTATTGCCTTTCAACAAAAATTTTACGTTGACAATTTTTTCCTTATTTAGCTTCTATTTGTGAAGGACAATTTACTTTAAAAAATAAAAATCCAATTTTATACTATAATTTCTTTAATAGCATCAAAATAATTCTTTTAAAAAGGTGAGAAATTGAGTGCAACTTATGTATCTAAATAAGATAGAAAGAGATAATTTCACGTCCACACTGCGGGTTGCCTAACTTCAAATTTTGCCTCACTTTCATGGATTTACGCATCCCTTCCAGGTACGTATAGTATACAGTTCATTGTGTTTTCCTGAAGTGACGCAGTATCCGTGTCACTCTAGCAGCGAGCGATTCCATTGAAATCGTTGAAAGATATGTCAAAAATTCTTTTACATTTTATAATAATATTTCTGGAACCGAATCTGCGTTCACTTCTACCAAGCTGAGACAAGTTTTCACGTAAAACAGGATTTAGTTTGATGTAATCTCTTGAATACTTGAGATGTGGTAGAGTAAATTGTAACAGATTTAATCAGACAGTGAAGAAGTGGATTTCGATGGAATTTTCTATGAAATGACCACCCCTATAGAAGAAATCGTTCAAAGGATATAATTAGATACCTACCAGTTCCACTAGGATCAACATTGGAATGGAGTGGTACAGGACATACCTACAAGCCCTTCATTTCTTGTGCCATAGTAGAAGGCATTATAACTTAGGGCCTCATGAACAATAATTGATAGCCATAATAAATGTGAAAATGGTATCACGTGAAAAAATATAGCTGAAACAAATTTACGCCTATAAAGGGTGGTGGTATGTTCCGGAGTACTAAAGAACAATCGTGAACCTGTAAGAATGCTATGGCCCATAAATTTAGCATCAATGCCTCAAAATCATTTTCACCAAATGCTATACGGTAAAATCTGTATCAGACAAGAACGAAAAATAAGCGTGAAAAGTATGGCATACAGATTTGGGCACTAGCCTATGTGGAAATCTCTTCCAGCAAGAACTTACAGGTATTTGAAAGGTAGGCAGTTCTACAGAACCCGATCAAGGAAAGAGGGTAGTGGGTGGAATATTAAAAAAAAGTCGGACCTATACTTTTGCACTTCAACCAAAAGTCATCATAGCACTGCACGTATCAAAACTGAATGCTGGAAGTATATCTCTAGCTTCTGAACATCGCGATGCTATATCAGAAAGCAGAAGGAAAGCTGAGAATATACTCATGGTGCTGTAGCATTCTAGACAAAATCGTCGCAGAGTATTATTGCGACGGGCATGCCAACTGTACTCTTTATCAATTTAATCCACATTGCAAACAATAACGCAGAGTGTACTAGCCAATATTTAAAGAGAAAACTATATCTTTTACAACTGAGAAAACAACTATTAGATCACCGCCTACGACATAGAAACTAAAACAACCAAAAGTAGCATTACTACAGTATTACAAATAATTGGTAACATCGTACACGAAAATCAGGATAACGGAGCGCAAACAGAACTAGGAGCAACCAAAAGAAGGAAGATATGCCATCTGTGTCTGAGGAGAAAACACAGAAAAAATTAAAGCACAATGTCCCAGTGCAAGAAGAATTTGCGAAAGATAAATGTAAATATGTAATGTACACCAATTTTTACTTTCTCGTGCATTACACACATAGGGAATGTAATGTAAAAAAAATCGAACTTGAGATTTTGATGAATCTCGATTTGTTGAGTCCAAGTCCTAAGTCCAAAACAACTACTAGACCCATTTTGATGGAATTTAAACCTAAGGCCTACAAAAAACTTGACCGGTAAAACAAGCTTCTCTCCAAAAATCGACCCAAAGAGGCCCAAACTGAGGGTGTTATTTTGGGAGAAAACTTTCAAATTTTAACGAAAACTAATTTCCTTTGGTGGAAAGTTAGTAGACATGGTTACAAGTAAAACGCCGTTTTTCGCTTGTTTCTAAATTAATGGCGGCCAATATACCAATTCTCTAAGTTTTTACATTTTAGGGTCTAGCTCAAGAACCGTGTAACTTAATGAAAATTGGAAATTGTAGACA
Source organism: Pyrocoelia pectoralis (assembly GCA_036250285.1). Classification (NCBI taxonomy): domain Eukaryota; kingdom Metazoa; phylum Arthropoda; class Insecta; order Coleoptera; family Lampyridae; genus Pyrocoelia; species Pyrocoelia pectoralis. Next base: position 34,187,949 of record CM070077.1, read on the forward strand.
ATGGATGGCCGGAACTTTTACTTAAAATTGATGAAGAACAAAAATTTAACGTGGCCAATTTATTGGTGCCAAAAATTGGTCAAAAATAAAAAATCGATTTTCTCAAAATCTGCTCCGAGCATTTTTTTTATCTTTTTAAATGTTATACATGTAGTTCATGAAAAACTATTGGCACTACATTTATTTCTTTATTTCCCATAGGGGAAGGTGGATGAATGTTTGAAGTTGAAAATTTTAAAAATGCATAACTTTTTTGCTAACAAAGATGAAAAAGTAAAATTGTACAGTGAAGTAGAGGACATACGACTCTTTTAATCGAGTATAATTAGTATACCGATTTACTTCCGGCCTAGCCAGAAATTAACAAAATATTAAAAATATTTATGACGTAACTACCCTGTATATTATTTCAGGAGAAAATCAGAAATGACTATACATATATTTATTTTTTTGAGTTATCACGCAAAAACTGTTTTATTTTGAGTTATTATGCAAAAAACTATTTTATTTAATACGTCATTGTAGTAAACACGGGAAAGTTGTGTGCCAGTTTACTGGTTTAATTTGACTAACATACGCTTTTAAAACATTTTCGTGCAATAAATTATTTAACTTTAGGGCACAGATGGACTAAAATTGCCATACGAGTCGTTGAATTTTTTTTGTGTCAATCTCACAACTCATGCTCGCTTCTTCTCAAATTTTTGGAAGCAGTTACTTCAGTGCAATGAATTTATCCGTTCGGATTATTACACCGACACAATTCAAAGGGTACCTAATGTTCATAACATCCACCACACATTTTGGTGTACCTATCTTTTCAAACTAAATACCAAAGACTACAGAGGGAATTACCTTTAACAATACCTACGTTAACATTTCAAAGGCAGCATTATTTAACGTTCTGTCTTGTAACAAAGAAATTTCTAATAAAGTTACTTTTTGTCTTTTACATTGTATCCTAGTATTTTATTGATGATTAACACTTTTTTTTCAATTTGAGCCATAAATAATGTTTGTTAATTTAAGTTCACGTTATCATATTGTTGACCTCTTTGTTGTAAAAATATCTTCACAATCTTATACTTAGAGATTTTACCTTTTAAATAATTGGTTTAGCAAGACAATATTCAACTATGAAGAAACTATGATACACTCTTCAATGTTCGACTGGTGGTACATTCCAATAGAGCCAACTGCGCAACGCAAAATTAAAATTTAACAACTTAAATAGATAAAAACGATGCACCGATAAAAGAGCCCAAATCCAAAACAGCTCCTGTCAAAATCGCCCCGTTAGAATGGCCTATGCTCTGGCTTGTTTGTATTGTATTGTATCTAATTTTTATATTTTTTCTGAATAAATTATATTTTTAAATATTGACGTAATTTTTCGTGCTTTCATTTGTCACATTTTGTGATTGAAAAGAAAATGAAAAAAAAATTTTTTAATTATTTCTAACCATCAGAAAATACCCCCCAAAATAATCGTCAGATGTTTGGCTAGCACGACTGGGACATCGAGCTGCACCGTCTGTATAAAAAATCTCACAAGCTCGATTATTTCAAGATGGCGATTTTTTTTGCATTTTCAAAAATTCGGTACGAGCTTGCGTCACTTTCGAATTGACAGTCTTTTGAATGGGAGCATTTTTAGGGTTCACTTAACATCTCCTATGAATATCTGACGCGCCCGAATAATTTTTTTTTTCATTTTCTACCCTTCCGTATGGCCACCCCTACCATGAAAACTGGCAAATTAGCATACTTTTGTGATTTAGGGCACCTAAACTATTACTATCTAACACGCTTAAGTAAGTCCACGTAATTGTTTTTTTTTTACATTTTTGAAAACCTGTAGACATTACTCCCACCGCGAAAGGGGAAACATTATATAACCTTTTATTCATTCTATCGTCAAATGTTTAAAATTCAATAGGTTCACACGACGCTCGAGTACCCAAATCACCATTTAGCATAACGGGCTCCCCTAATATACCAATGCTACTTGAGTAGGGAGACTCGTTTATCATTCTTTTAAATTAGCTGCTGGTCCTGCCATCTTTTAACCAAAATTTATATTTTTATATAGGATTTCTATAAACCAATCCTTAATCTAAAAAATTAAAATTTTCCTCACCTTACAAACCATCAAAGGGTTAACTTTTTTAAGCTGTCAAGTTGTCCTAGAGATCTGATCTGATCTGATGTTGAAGAAGCTTAATCATTTAAATGTTAAAGCAGAAATTGCTAGACGATTATTATAGACTTGATTTTTCCTTTTAAATAAAAACAACTTTACTGGTGTAACTCATTTCCATAAATTTCCGGAAGGATGAGAAGAAAGCTTTAAAAATTGTAATAAAACGGCAATATCGACAAAAAGAATACAACAAAGCAAAAATGTTACAAGTTTTAAGGGAAGCATTGGGCAACATTTGAGATTCTACAGTAAATCCTATACTTACTTGCTTTACTACAACTTTAATCTATACACTACAAGCCGCCGTTTTATCATTTAATCGTTATTTTATGCGATGTTAACGATACAGTATTGAAGCATAAAATTTGCTGGCGACTTTCATTATCTCACGTTTCATTGGTCTGTCTAATTCAAATTTTAGTATATCGTTTTGAAATACAATAAAAAAATACATTGAATGATGATCCTTTTTAGGACTCAATGCATATTATGTAGATACGGTTGGACAATATCGATCAGGATAGTAAAAAGATATTGAAGGAGGCGGATCACTGTGGCAATATTTATTATTCAAGTCAAATACCTACTTGAAATTATTCTGTAATAAATTTGACCTTTATCGTCGGAGATTTGAAATGCCTATTGCAAAAAGTGCAATAAATGTAGCACACAGGATGCCTTTTATGTCGATCTATAAACGTTTATCTGTGTTGCAACGACGACAATCGGTCGCACGAACAATCGTTTTACAATAACTGGGTTATAATAGCTTCAATTTTGTTGTATTTGTTTCGTTGTTTTGCGGAATGTTTTTCTTGTTTTAGTTCAATTTTAAACATTTTCTTTTAATATGGTACCTACTGAAAAATGATTCGTATTCTATCGCTAATATATTTTCTAAACTGTATTCCGTTTTAGGAAACCTTAATTGAACTTTTATTATCTGGAAACAGATTTTGGAAAATTGACATTTTCTATCCCCTAATAATTATATTCTTTTACATCAGTAAGTGTCACTAGCACCAATTATTGTTAGAGAATGTCTTTCTGGTCAACGTTGCGTAGAAGAAGAAAAGGAGATTTAGTGCTTTTGCATTAAGGAAAAAAGTTTTCTAGTTCTCTGCGTCACCTATGCTAAATTTTGGAAAGCCGACCAAAAAATAAAGGAAGCTTTCAAGAAAAATTTCATGCTAGTTGGTTACTTCAATAGTGGCATCAATACTACATTGAGAGTCGTTAGCAAAAATGTACCTACAGTGCTTAAATTAGTAAATTTTTAGTGTAGGTACTTGAAAAAGGCAAAAGGAAGAGGATTTAAAATCCACTTCACTGTACAGACTTTGGTACCGTTAAAAGGTCAAGAAATGCTATTACGAAAATCATGCGACACATATAGGTTTTGTTTGGGAAATTTGGAGGAATCAAAAACAGAAAAATAGATCGGTAAAAAATCACACAGGCTAAGTCAAAAGACCCGAAACATTTTTTTTTCAAATTTGGTGTGTTGGTAGAGTACAAAGCGAAGGATTTCCTAATCATAATGCCAATTAATTGTTACATCCGGACTAACCAAAATACGATTTCATATTATTCATTTTTTAACCGTTTTTTGGTGAATATTATCTCCATAGTACTACCTCATCCAAATTCAATCGCCGCATAACACAACTGGGCTAACAATGAACAATTCGACATAAAAAAATTCCTTTTGTAAAGCCAGAAAATGAGGTTTTGTTTTTAAACATTATTGTTTATGATTTTATTCTGCCTTTTTTGTTGTGTTTTTTGTATTTTGTCTTAAAGTAAGTATTTAATTCAATTAACTCTTCTGTTATTTACTATCATGTTAGCTAAATTGTAAACTCACTATGGATATACTCAAAGAGAATATAAAACCAGAATTTAGGAAAATTTGTATCATAAACTGAAAAGCTGCTCTGGCAAACCCTGTATAGCTTCTTCACGAGTGTGCCTCTGAAAGATATAGGGACATATTTTATTGTAAAATTGTATGTGAACAGGTTTTTTAAATTATTTTATTATTTTAATGCGTATTTTGGGGCAGTAAAAATGCATTAAGCCACGTTGTATTGTCTAATTGTCTAAAATAATTTTCCTTTTTTGATTTAGTAAAGTTCTCGCTAAGTGAAAGGTATATTATCAAAGTATCTGTACTGCATATGTGTGCGACATATCAAACTTAGATCCCCAAAGGAACTTACAGATACTTAGCATAGTACAGCGGAAAAGAAAGGCAAGAACAACAACTTCTACAGCAGCTCTAGAGGCTTCGTTGAACCTACTGTCTTTCAATGTAGTAACCCAGCAAAGTAAATGCTGAATTGGATTATATCTATTATGTAGGGCCGCAGAACAAGTAAGGGTCTTGCCTGTGGAGTGTACGGGAGTAATTGACAAGGAGACAGAATCTTTGTAAAGTTGGGCCAAAAAGCAACCGTGTTCCAATTCGAGGTACATACAATTGGGTGAGCGGCCGCTGAACTGACGTATGAGAACCTTTTAATACTTCCAGATATAAAAGCAACGATTGTAGCAGTAGATTTTTATGTAATAAATCAGGGGTAATTCTTGAATGCACACAAATGTTCAATTTTCACAGTCAACCAGGTTGAGGACAAGCGGAGAACATTTATGGGACCAGAACCAGTTTGTGGGATTTCATACAACACAAAAACGAGATTCAGGCAAACGGCGCCGGCGTTCAACTTGCAATTATGCAGGACTGACATAAAAATTGCGACAGAAGTGGTCACGGGACACTGCAGCGCCGTCTGAATAAACACATTCACAACAATAGCGCGTTATGTGCGAGTTGTGAGGAAAACGAAACGTTATACCACGTTATCTGCCGATGTAAGATACACAAAGTCACGAGAACACCTACTTCTAAATGAAATAATTACACAGAAAAGATTCACCCCACTAAATTGTTAAAGAAACAGAAATCAAGGAGTAGACGATAGCAGGAGGCACAACAGAGCATTGAGGATCAATCATCGATGAATAAATAATCAACTTCGATACTTTTATTATTAAAATCGTATTAATTGTAATAATAATAAAAGCAAGTAATTCTACTGAATTTAGTGGAGTGACTTTTCCACAAAGTAATTTTAAAGAAAGTTAATTATAGACGTATTAGAACGTGCAAACAGTATGATCAATCTTAATTATACAGGGTGGGCCATTGAAAAGGTAACACGCCTGTTTTGGGACACGTTTCTTAAAAAAATGCTCGGACACGTCGATTTTCTATTTTTGGGGGACAACTTTTGATGTCAAATTTGGCTTTGTCAGGTCAACCCCCTAGCCCCAGCAACCCCTAACTCAAGAATTTAAATAGGGAAAGGGAGTCGAACGACCCCTCATTTGAAGCGTCTTTTAATTCTCTATTCGACAGTACAAATGAAAATTAGTTTTATTCAATTTTTTTCGCCCCGACGAAAAGCACCCTTCAGATTAACTAAGGTGGGGGTTGTAACGTGTAAATGGTGCTTTAGAAAAGATTGTATATTTGAGTTTGTAACATTTGTTTCATTTGATTTGATTTGGATGTGCGCAAGTTACAAAAATCCTATAAGTATGAGTGAAAGGGATAACTCGTTCTCTTTTAAGTAAAAGTTTTGTTAGAACACGTGCAAACAGTGAATCGTATTTTAACGCTACATTTTGGTAAATTTTTCATCGCAATTTATTAAGCGGATCGTAGTAGTGTTTTAAGAAATTTGGTATTCCATCGTATTGTTGGATAATTTGAAACGTACGGATGGTGATATTTTATCTTCGAAGGAAGGATTTAAAGATTTGGCTGTAGCACGTGGAGCAAAGTTTTGTTTGAAAGAGGTAAGGGTTTTCAAATTCATTTGTTGTGGATACTTGTGAGAAATTTAGAATGTAATTAGGGTTATTTGTCCTAGCGGATTGTATGGATGATGAATTTATGGATCGTTATTTTATGATGTGTTGAATTTGGGAGGCATTCGTTACGTTACATTTGAAGTCCTCGTTGTTGCTGTAGATACATGGGTATAGAAGTTAATAGTTAAAAGAAGTTTATTTTGGGAAAATTGGGTGTTAATTAAAGAAGATTTCATCATTTTGAGAAAAACCACCTGTTGAATATCATATACCGGATGTCGGCGATCTTGTGGTGAAGATTATCCTATCAATTTCGTAGATGTCGTGCCAACCCATGTAGCATTTAATATTGGTGCAATATTGGCATTTCATTGTAAATATCTTGGTAGAATATTAATGTACAATATTGTCACAACATTGAAATGTGAACAATTTTACATATTGGCTAAATATTACTAACCGATATTACTGCAATATTGAGGAAAATATTTATACAATATTGGCCGATTATTGTTTTGTAATGTGTCCCAAAAGAGTAGGAAAGGGGGTACCTGCGCCACCCCCAGAGCCCTAACTGTTCCGAGCAGGACTCCATGTGCTCAGGTGCCCAGGACGTGTAGACTCAGAGGAGATCGGTTATGCTGAAAAAGACTTCTGCTTCAAATAGGACTCGAACCATCGATCACCCGGTTAAGAAGCCAGCCCTTAAACAACTGAGCTACGGGAACTTATATAATTTTGGAATTTAAAGTTGAACACTATAAAATATTGAGGAGGGCGTGTATATTATTTTTGATTATTTTGATATCTCTAAATCGGCGAAAATTAACATTCGGCGGATTAAAGTATCATAACGTTATTATTTATGAATATTTTAAATAAATATTGACTGTATATTGTATATCAATATTTACTAAATATTGGAAATATGTATGCTATCTTGCTTAAATATCGATTTTCAATATTTAGTAATATTGTACACGCAATATTGGTACATTGTTGTATGTACAATATTTGAATTTACATTGAATATCAATATTTACCTAATATTACAAATATGTATGTTATATTGCTTAAATATAGATTTTCAATATTTAGTAATATTGTACACGCAATATTGCTACATGATTGTGTGTACAATATTTGAATATACATTAAATAGCAATATTTACTAAATATTGCAAATATTGTTCTTACATTCACTAAATATTGTTGGTATTGATTGAACGGCATAATTACGGTAGTTTTCATACAGGTTTCAGGGTTATTAATTGCCACTTTATTTATAATTTTACACATGTACCTATTTTAGTGTTAACATTTTTTCAAAAATTGACTTGAAAAAGCCAGATTTGGCGAAACGTCGTCCAATTTATGTATTTGTAAACAATAAAGTGGCAATTAATAACCCTGAAACCTGTATGAAAACTAAATATTGTATTTCCAATATTTTTGTAATATTACAAAAATATATTCCTCCAATATTGGCAGCGGCTCGGCAATATTGCCCCAATCTCTCTATATTGCACTAATATTGCGCCAAGCTAACGCCAATAAACGGTGCTACATGGGAAGTGATTTACAATTTATTTAATTTAATCATGCAATCTAAATTTTACTTTTGAGTTTTTAATTATTTAATCATTTTAAATCAATTCAGATAAATTCAAGTAGTTTCATTATTCTTCGATTAAATAACTTTTCTTTTCAGTAATTCAGATTTGATGATTATTTAGTAGTGATATTTCCAAAGTGTTTTGCTTTATTTCAGAATTTGAAGAATCGTACAACCTTCGGAGAGCTCTTCGTCGGATGTAATTTTTGATAACGTAAGGGTAAGCTGTATTATTTGATTCTTTGTATTTTTTTATCTTTGGATTTATCATGTGATATGATTTTATAATCGTATCGATTTAATTATATTTAACCGAAGTATTTGTGCGTAATTGATATTGATTGTTTTGTAATTATTGAATTGATTATTTTACTTGTACCTATTGTCTTATTGCATTGTTGAATTTATTTATGTTAAATTTATACTGAAGAGAGAAACGATTAACACAGTGGTCATTTATTAAATTTGGTATTATTTTCTATGTTTGTTTTACTGAGTATAACATCGTAAACAATTGTCTTTTAAATATAGTGGCGCCCAAAAATTTATTGAACTATTGTCAGTCTTGTTATAAAATTTTGCTCACGATCCAAACCGTTCACCTTGACAGAGCTATCGGGACATTGTTATCTTATTTTGCTACTGAGAACCTGCTTCAACACGTAACAGGGTGTCGTTTAGGAAAAATCTTGAAACACACCACCTCAGACCTTTTGAACGGCACATTTTGATGTCAAATTTGACCTTATCAGGTCAACCCCCTAACCCCAGCAACCCCTAACTCAAGAATTTAAATTGGGAAAGGGTGTCGAGCGACCCCTCATTTGAAGCGTCTTTTAATTCTCTATTCGACAGTATGACCGAAATTAGTTTTATTCAATTTTTTTCCACCCCCGTGAGGGTGTTGTCTAGGAAAAATCCTGAAATGTGCCGTTCAAAAGGTCAAAGGTGGGGTGTTTCAGGATTTTTCCTAAACAGCACCTCTACCTTAGTTAATCTAGAGGGTGCTTTTCATGGGCGTGAAAAATAAATTGAATAAAACTAATTTTCATTCATACTGTCGAATAGAGAATTAAAAGACGTTTCAAATGAGGTGTCGCTCGACTCCTTTTCCCTATTTAAATTCTTGAGTTAGGGGTTGCTGGGGCTAGGGGGTTGACCTGACAAACTCAAATTTGACATCAAAAGTTGTCCCCCAAAAATATAAAATCGACGTATCCGAGCGTTTTTTTTAAGAAACTGGTCTAAGTGTCCCAAAACAGGCGTGTTACCTTTTCAATGGCCCACCCTGTATAAGTAACAACTAATTATTATATAAATTGATGCTTGAAACAGCAATTGGATCGCTAGACTATTTGCGAGTGGTTAAAGTTATCGAAATGGATGTGCATCAGGTGCTTTCCACAAATCGGTTTTGACAATTTTAACAATTTACTACAGGAAAGAAATTAAAAATGGGCTGATGCTTAAGTTAATTTTATGGGTATATTCGAGATGGATGACCTAATGAAGGATTAAGACTTTACAGACCTAGACATTTAGAGGTAGTATTGAAAATCGGACTATCGACTCAATTCGGGTTCACGGAGGTTTTCGAGGTCGCTGATTCCGAATATGACCTCCAAATTTGCTCACCGCCCAGCTGTAGCTCAGGATGGCTTAGTAACGTCATCTCCGAAGCTTTTTCTGAAATTCACTCTCAAATGATTCTTGACATCTCATCCGGGGGTTTTTTGGGTTGCTGATTCCAAATCAGGCATCGACAACCCCCCCCCCCCCCCTTCGTACCTGGTGTCACGCATCCGAAAATCAACGTCATCCTCTAACGTTTCAAGCCTATATAGGGAACCGAAAATTGTTTTCCGGCGAAAATTAAAGCGAAACTTTAGAGTTTAGAGGATGACGTTGTTTAATTTCTAATCTGTTTCCTAGGCAACAGTTTTTTATTAAACAACCCAAATTTACTCAGTAAAATACAAACCTCTTGTACAATTTTATAAGTGACAAATAATCGATTCAATTCAATTTCATTCATTCAGCCATCATTTGTATAGAGTTACTATTTTTTATCGTATCATCGTTTATTATCTCTCTATAATTTCAAAAATGTCTAAAATTATATGAGCTTAATATCGGTCGGTGTCTGTTATTTTTCTAGACACCGTTGTCCATTTTAAACACTACCACGTCTAGGAATGGTAGCTGATTGCCTATTTCTCCATAGTGAACTTTATATTACCATCTACGTTGTTTATTTCTTCTAAGAATATGTTCAGTTTCTCTTTCCCACGCTACCATATGAAAAAGGTGTCGTCTACATACAGTGCTGGTTTGTGTGTAGTCGCTTGTGGCTTGTGGTTCAAATTCTCACAGGAATCACTGGTTACAGCGAAGACCCAATTGGTGAACCTTCAATTTGTTTGTATAGTGCTGCTCCTGGTAGATGAAGTAGGTGTTTTTGAGGCAATCTTTTGTTAGATTCATGATGTCTTCTGATGGATTGAAGTTCATTCAGTGTTTCTTCTATTAGCACGTTGGCAAATAGTTTGACACCACGTCAAAGCTTACTACTGTGAAATCTTCTGTGACGTTTGCTTTTTCAACTTTTTCAATGAAGTGACTGGAATTCTTGACATAGACTCGGAAGATGAAATAAAGTCTACAAAATGTGTTTCAATCACTCCTGAATTACTTTAGCTCTGTGGGCCGGGACAAGATCTATTGAAAACGGCATTGGTTGGGTCCAGGCAAGAACCACGAGTTGAGGACATCGCCGCATGTTTGATTTTGACCCCCTGAAGCACGAAAACGAGGGGGTATTTTTCAACTGGCGCCCCATAGCATAACCGATAGTGCGGTTTCTTCCTCAGCCTAAACCGTCGCCTTCGTGACCAACATTATTGAACCTGTTCATGGCTTTGAACACATTAAGCAGACGAACAGTTCATATTGACTTTCCTCTTGACGAAAGAGCTCTAATACATATAATTACGCGTTTATTTGGCATAATTAAAAACACAAAACAAGCAATTTTGATTTGTAATGAAATGTCAACACTAGCTAGATCAAAAGGATGTGGGGAATTCAACAAAACAAAAATTACTTGGATGTGTTCAAATACTTTAACTTTATTAACTCCGTTATTTCCTCGCACCCTGTAATTAGAACTAAGTACATTTTTATTACCTAACATTACAGTTCTTTACGAAATGCGGCAAAATAGTTATTTTTGTATCTAGTGCGCGAAATGCCACGCCGAGTTAAAACAATAGTCGAGATCACCAAAAGTATTTCGCGCACGAGTTGCAAACAAAATTTTTTCTACAAACGTGAAGAAGTTGACTATCATCTAGTTTGCATGCAGTGCGTACTTCGCGCATGGCGTCGTCATTTCGGGCACGCTGTCATGGTAACGTAGGTAAGTGAAAAAAAGGGTCACTTCGCGTATTGTTATCGATGCGCAAACCTTGTCATTTTTTGACGTTTGTAGAAAAATGTATTTTTATATAACTGAGATATTTACTAAAAACATTTCTTCATTTTTTTTAAATTTCCAATACAATTACATCAACTGAGCCGGAAAAGGTATTCACGCATGTTCTATCGATGTAAATTGCAAATTATTCACACGAAGGAAGAGCTAGTTACGACATGAGTTGCGTGTCGAGGCGTTTCCTGTTAGAAGTTTCTTTTAATAATTCTGTTAATACTTTGGAGTACCTACGTATTCATGTAGATTAGCTTTACATACGAAAAGTTTATCTTGTACTTTCGCAGTAACAAAGTTGGAAACTCGTAGTTTATGCATTAATTAGACTGCCTTCGTCTTATTCGACGAAATAAAAAAAAAACTGAAAATTTGAAATAACTTTTAATTAATTCTTACCTAAATATTGATTGAGGTCGATGGGGTAAAGCAATTAAGGTAGGATGTAGAGGTGGTACCGATAACGCTGACCAAAGCTCTCCACGTTGTAGTGCGCTGACTGAAGGACTATCTGCTAAAAGTGTGCATGCGTGCCAGTGTGCTTGAAGCAATACAGCTCTCAAAGCCTGAACTAATTCTCGGCCGGTTGGTGCTAAATGAATTTCAAGTGGACTCGTATTCTGTAACAAAAAAAGAGCGTGCATTAGGGTTTTTTTTCTTAATTACGCGAATAAATTTTAATAACTCTTTCGAAATTTCTAAAATTTAATTAAGTTTTTCTTTTTCTTTCCACTTCAGAGATAGATAATATTGGAAACTTTTTACGTGAATTTACAGTTGATAGGCGTAATTTGGAGGAGAATTCCGTTCGAAATAATTAACAAGTATCGATAAATTATTGTTTTTATTTCAGCATCAAAGGAACTTTGATAATTATTATTCTTTTCCTTCTTAAGTAAAAAAATAAAAATTTTTAGTTTACCTCAGGAACGTCTTGTAGAATTTATTTAATATTGAATATAATCAATAGATTTAATTTGGATATTCGTACTCCGCGGTGAAAAGCACATAAAATTGATATACATAGCATGTGTCGGGGTAATAAAATTTTCATATTTCAGACGCCATTTTGAAGGTGTTTCGGAAAAGTTACAGTGGCGACATAAAAATCTTAGGTTACTTTTCGATACTCTATCTGCTATCAGAATCTGAAGGCACAATTTTAAGTTTCTTTAATACAAAAAAGCTACATACAAACAGAGCGAATTCAAATTTGTTCGGTGACAATTTAACTCATGTGTATAATAAAATCGCATTAGCCGCAGTGCAATTGTCACTTTCATTTTCTAATCAATCATCGTAGTATCCGTGCCCGTATAAATAAATAGTTTGACATTTGTCAATAATTGATTTTGATTGTATGATTTATGAGTCGATTTGGTAAAGTTGCGAACGGATTTCTTGTTCGTAAATTGTCCTGCCGAATTACACTCGAGGTTTGCATTTGTACCGAGTAAATTTGTGTTGTTTAAATTCTAATCTGTTTCCTTTAGCAATTGCTAGGCAACAGATCTTTATTAAACCACTCAAATTTACTCGGTAAAATACAAACCTCTGGTGCACTTTGTAACGCCCTGCGATAATTTCCTATTTCCTATTTGTAATATTCTAATTTCTTTTACTTGAATGACTAATATTCTTAAAATTTGCTACTTTACATTGTATTATAAGCATCTGTCCTTATGACGAATCGTCTTAGCCCTATGTAACCTGAACCTTTGGAATTCTCTTTGTTCGCTGATGACTAATTTGTTATGCACACTTCTTTCTGCATGACAGATGTGTTCATTCCTTTGTCTCGTTATACTATTTTGCTGACGTATAACTTGCTGATTCATTTCCTTTAGGGTCCAGAGCCCCCTTTTCTGTATTCCTTTCTTCAGTTAGCTACTTGCTTCCTTTCGACTTACATCGCTCAATAATCTAATCACAACGCTCCTTTGTCTGTACGATCAGATCTGCATTTACTAAAACTCGAGTTATTTTCGGCTTTTGTGCTCATCGATCAACAATTTAGTGAAAGTTCTTACTGCTGCTTTAAGAAATCGCTAAAATCGTATTTTTACGTATATTTGTACAGTAAAGAAAAGTGTACGTGAGTTCTTCTTAAAACGCTGGAATTTAATTAATTATTTACCAGGTTGGTACTGATTTTTTCTCGCTTAATGTAGTTACCTAATTTCGCTTTCCCTTTTTTATAGCGGTTTTACACCAGTATAAAAAAAAAACTACCTCTAACTCTTCTACAATTTTCCTACATCTTTATTCCGTTACCGACTGCCGACGTGGGAAACCAACTGTTTTCTTCAACCCCTCGATCGCCGCTACGAGAACTCCTCTAATTTCATCTTTATTTTACTATACCGTCGCTAAGTGAAAAACCAATTTTAGTTTTCCCCTTTACTCCTTATATTGAACTTTTTATACTTTAATTTTACCTACTTAGTTATTTTTTTCCTACTATTTTATCGAAAAGATTCTGTTTAAACATTAACCATTTTACTATTTAAAATTTGCTACATTTGCTATTGCTGTAACGTAACTTTACCGTATTATTTCCTTTGAATTTTCTAAAGTAATATAGTTTATTTGCTAATTTAATTTGCTATTTGCTAAATATTAATTTGTTATCGAATTACCTTTAACCCTTTTCTTGAATTAACGTAACCATTTAAATTTGAACTTAATCTATATTTGGTATCCGATTTTTTGAATCACAGTACTCGTGTAATTACTCATTTCGGCTCGCTGTAATGCCCAGCGACCTTGGTTTTTATTTTGTTTAAGGACTTGGGAAAACTGTGCACAGGAGTTCCAACATCCGACTCAACTTTAAAAAGAAAGGTAGGATTTCCTATTTAACAACCGATTACTGTATATTGCATTTTTAAAGTCGCATCCCTATATCTCAATTTGCTTGTCAATTTAACGTCATTTTACTCACAAATTTTGCTTGATTTAAAGGTAGTTTAGACCCACGTAGTTTGTACTACAAAATTGATTATTTACTTAATTAAATTAAACTCATATAATTATCATTCTTGTACTTATAAAACCTGATTTTATTTTGTAATATTTTATTTGAATTTATTCATTATAATAACCTTAAATTTATTTACTGCGCTTTTATTGCCGAAACCACCCCGTTCTCTTTCAGAATCGACTTCGTTACTGTTATAACTGTTAATACCTTCGTAATTCGGATTAGCAGCTTATTTTCCTACAAGAATTACGTGGCGCCCTTTTCTTTACTTATTTTTCCCTATTTTACTACCACAATTTCTTACTTTTTCGCTCATTTTCGCTAACCTACGACCACCTGTCTACTAGCACTGAACTGCTGCGGCCTTTGCTCCATTTAATTTCGTTGCGACCCAATTCTTGTCGTAACAACTTATAAGTGAGAATATAATGCCCTGAACATTGCCAGATACTACTACCGTGCCGATTAAGAAGAAAACGCCCTGCTGCCACCCGCACATAGCACAAATAACTGCGGAGCAACACTGTGGCGTACATAGTAGGATACCAACACTTAGAACCAAAGCAATTTTTATCTCCAGATATCCAGATCAGAAAGACACAAACTACATAGTTCGCATTCTAGTACAAACAAAAACTTTTTGTCAGTTTATCGTTACTCGAGAGTACATTATAGAGCATGGGAACACTTATGTAATAACAGGAAGTTGATAAACCCTGTTTGCCGTTTCCAAGCATAGTCCTTTGTATATGTATACGACATACTTATAATCAAAGTAATTATAACGTATACGTCAATTTTGTGGCCTATACCTGGAGAGCATGCAGCAACTTGAGTACCGCGCCTTGTAATTATAAAAATGGTGGTAACAATCCTTACAATAGCTCTGGAGTGCCTTTATTCTAAACCTAGCAATTATGGCACAAGCGTTCGAGAAGTCTACAGATTGAATATGAGCATCTAATGTACCGTGTCGAACATAAGCTTTTATCGACATTTCACTCAGCATTTTCCCTTTATTGAGAGCCACATCGGGGTACGTGTTCTGACAAGTAGTAAAAATATTTACGATCGCGCCATTTTAATGCAAATTCCATACAGTCTTTCCATTTTTTACCTGCTTCACACTTTTCCTTGGTCCTAGAAATTTTGTTCCTCTACACTTTATGGACGTGGTGTTTCAAGCATTTTTGAGTAACATAAAGAGTATGTCCCATTGTCCCTCTCTTTGACCATTAGCGAACAGAGAATAATTATCTTGATTTATTTCAAGGGCAACCAAAAAATGTCTTCATCTAAATTTTTCTGGTAGGTACTTAATTCTTGATATCGTAATTTTCCTTGTTTATCAAACAAATTGGTTTGTTCAGCAAGTAGTTTAATCTTTTCCTCAGTAACGAGTAATTTATAAAAGCGATGTTTGATAGTCTTCTTTTTTGATCTTCCTAAATTCAAATATTTTTAGTGATTTTTTGATGATCACTAAAACTCCTTTTTGCTAAATTGTTTCCTGGTGATGAACTGGCGCTTTTAATTGGAGTTTTTGAATCAGAATTAAATGATTCTGAATTTGAGGCCTTTCCAAAAAAATCATTTCGTGATATTTACCTCATAATTTTTGCAAACGCTCTTGATCTTTATCATACCTAACTCATTACAAATTCTTCCTCGATGATAAGAATAAACAGTAACACACTAATTTGTTAAAATATGTTAGTGTAGCACTCACAAAAACGTACTATCTATCAAAGCAATAGCACAAAAAATAGCTATTTATGATATGAGTGTTAAAAGTACTATTTTATTTTGTGAGTGAAAAGTTTGCGAAACGAGCGAAGCGAGTGAAGCAATTTCACGAACAAAATAAAAGTTACTTTTAACACAAATATTATACAAATTTTTTTGTAGAGCTGTTCTATTTTGATAATGAAATAGAAAAATTAATACATATTTCCATAAACTGTTATTTTGACGTCTTTTGTCAGTTAATTGTTTTTTTACGTTTCAAAAATTATTACCGGATTTTGAAGTTAAGTGGGCGTGTTATGTGACGCCGTATTACCTTAGTTACAAAAAAAGCAAATATTGGTTACAGCTCTACTATTGGTTAGTTTTACAAATATTTTTAACACTAGTGTTAAAAGTATTTTTTTCTACAAACGTCAAAAAATGACAAGGTTTGCGCATCGATAACAATGCGCGAAGTAACTAACCCTTTTTTTCACTTACCTACGTTACCATGACAGCGTGCACGAAATGACGACGCCATGCGCGAAGTATGCACTGCACGCAAACTAGATGAGAGTTTTGTATTTTAACGTTAAAATAATTGTCAACTTCTTCACGTTTGTAGAAAAAATTTTGTTTGCATCTCGTGCGCGAAATACTTTTGGTGTTCTCGATCACCAAAGTGGCATTTCGCGCACTAGATACAAAAATAGCTATTAACACGCTACTCTGTAAACGTCATCTTTTAACACTCTTGACAGCCGTTAAAACTGTCACTTTTAATGACAGTTGTACAAAAACAATTTAACATCAAACCTTCAAACTGACTTTTATAAAAACGCCAGTTGTCATACAAATTAACGATATATCGTTCATAAGAAGTTTAATATCTAATCAATAAACGTTTAGCTGTAATAAAATCACATCATCGATTTACACTGCGGTCCTTTAGAACCGCTAATACTCCAGCTACCTCTTACTCAGATTTTTTTGTATCCTAGGAAATTATCGGCTTCAATTTCTTCCTAAACAAGAAAATGGACACGAGTATTGTGAAAGAAAGAGTGAAACGACTGGTCTTTCAACAGACCATCTTCTCATTGATAAGATCCATATTAATTACTTTTTGAATTCTTCTCGAAATGGGGTAAATAGTCATTAGATAAAGAAGTTATATGCCAAAACCTTCCCCATAGATAAATTATTTATTACTTATGTATTATATACCTGAAGATGACAATGTTAGTTGTCGAAACATGTCGTTTTATCATTAATTTTCAACGCTGATTTGTAATCGAAGAATATAATAAATAATTGTCTATGGGGAAGGTTTTGGGATATAACTTCTTTATCTAGAGACCATTTTCTCTAACCCTTGACTTGTGTAAACTTTTGTCGCCGTAAGCTCGCAAGCCATCTTCTGCACTCAAAATATAATTTTCAACTAAATATGTAAAGCAAATCTTTCCTACAATATTATTTTCATGTGGTCAATAACATGGGTGGAAGGTCTACAAGAGGTTTAAGTACACCATTTCCCTCCGCAAATGATACACTTAATTTTCACTAAATCACTCTTTTTTCTACAAATCGTCCGTCGGTTGGTGAGTCTTTTGTTTCTGATATAGTACATGTTCTCGACACTATCTTCATAGATTCTTGCAACACGTCTGTATCGCTTTTACTGAAGTGAGTGAACCACTACGATCCTTTTCTCTTACAAAATAACCAATCACCTTGAACAAGACATTGCCATTCTTTCTTGCATGATCGATAGCGGTTGAACTCGATGGCACGTTGTAAAAAAAGGAATTCCAATTCCAATGTGTTGATCATCACTCGATTCGAATGTTTTATGCAAAACTGAAATGGAAGATAATTGTTAATGGTACCCCTTGACCTAAAATTATAAGATGGTGGCGCTACACTATAGGACTCTCTGAAACAAAATGATTCGTCTTTCTCGAAAAATGCCATTATTAGCCAGATATTAAGAATTGATTTACCATCCAATAGCTTTTTCTATAATTTTTAGTGTAAATGAGGAATAAAGGATACTTATTTCAGTATTAATACTATCGAAACTAAACTATCCAAATGGTGACATTGTTAGATACTGAGAATTACGATTAAATCTTGAGAGTATAAGCACATGTAGTTTCTAATGTGGTTGTAAGCTTCTTGCAACGACAACGTTAAGACATAATGCTATTACCGCCAACAAATAGAATCCCACGTATTTTTACAGAACGCTTTGCCCCAAGCTCGACAATTAAAAGCGGTATTCGCTTAATACCGTTTTTTGTTGCTATCTAAAGTTTCAAAGGTTAACCTGAAAACAAAATGATAATATTTGAATATAAACTCTAGTAAACAAAAAAGTTGTGTTGTCGTGCACCACAGACAACACCACCGCATCCATCTCCAACGACCGTTGTAATTTACTTTTGAATTTCTATTTTTTTTTAAATACCATCTTATTGCAGAGTCTGTATCAGTATTACGCAATAAAGAAGAAATATGGGATGTTTTTCGTAAATTAGAAGATAAAAGAAGGCTGCATAAAAGGACAAACTTAATGGGAGCATGTTTTCGCATATATATCGTAAAAAACTAGAATACGAAAGGAAGGGTTTACTTTTACGTGATTAGTAAACAAATTTCAAATTTATTGTTAGCTGCTGAACATGTCATGTACCCTATTTATAATTCTTTCCATAAGCAAATGCGATATCGATTCATTCGAAATTTCCATAAATCATTACCACTCTTCAGTAAATGACGGATTGAAAACTATCAATTGCGTCAGTCATCTCTGAAATTGCACATTTATAATTTATGGCCTAATATTTAACTAACCGACCCTTTTCTCGAAAAATAAAATAGAACAGATAAATGTTTCGGTATCCAATATAGCGATATCGTCAGCATTAGTTTTTCAACACCAAGCAGTTCCCCGCTTTAAACGAAAACATATTTGCAACCTTATTAGCTATATTGAACCGTTTGCAAAGCATGTGCCAGATAATCGAAGCTTTACGAGATATTCTTGTCCTGTTCGTGATAATACAACAGTTTTCATAAATCATGCCCAGCACTGCAAGGGAAAGTTATCATAGACACCCGCATTGTGACATTAATAATTTTAAACTTGGTGGGTCCATAACTTGTAGTTCGATGTAGATTCAATTCAAACCTTCGAAGTGGTTAATTGATTCCGAAGTTTGAAGTGTCAATATAGCTCGAAATGGGGTAGCAAATTATAATATCACCAAAGGTGCGTAATAAGCTCACAAAACCTTCCCCATGGATGAATATTTATTGAATGAAAATTAAAAATTAAAACGGGGGATTACATAGGCGGCAACTAGTTTCGATAAACACAATTTATCATCTTCAGGCCGACACTTATTACTACATTAATAAAATTATACACATTAACATTAGGTCATTTGCTACAAATTGAGTACTTACAATTAAATAGGTTGATAACATGGTGAACAAAGTTGAAATTGTGAAATTGTGAAAGTATGTAAAAGCTGGAGACGTCCGCACTAACCGTCCCTAAAAACAAGTGCGTCAAGTTTGGCACCACAGTAAACCAACCACCAAAACATGATGAAAACGAACATGCTGTAAAGGGGTTATGTATGTATGCACACTGGATTATACATAACCTCTTTACAGCATGTTCGTTTTCGCTTTCACTTAGTTGCAACCCTCTTTCCTCATCCCTCATTGTTTGTAATCATGTTTTGGTAAGTTGGTTTACTGTAGTGGCAATCTGTAGGTACATATTACGAACCTTTTTTGTTCGTCGATTCACAAAACAAGAGAGCTTGCCATATTGCTAGTAATTCAGCTGCATATACGGTGTGCCAATCTAAGAGGTTTAGCGCATATTGGGCACTAGTTGTGACAAAAGCACATCCCGTGCCGTCCGGTATATTTGAACCATCCGTATATATAAATTGGTGTTCATTAGACGAATCCAGTATTTTCTGGAAGCGTTTCTTATAATATACAGGGTGATTCATTAAGAATGTCCAATCTCTGAGTTGTAGATTCCAAACTTCAAAATATGAAGATTCTGCCCAACATGTCTTATATAAATATTGTTAGTTTCCGAGATACCGGGTGTTTAAAGTTTAAATATGAAATTTGATTTTCACAATAACTTTCTATTTTTTCACAATTTCTTTTTGAAAATTGGCAGTTTTACCTTTTTTTGCATGAGGATTGCCAATTTGGACTCTAATTTAGCATTGCTAACAGAGGGCGCTAGTTATACTTGGTTGTGTTTAGTAAATCTAAGCAAAATTTGTTTTCGGCTGAACTATTAGCAAACTAATAATAAAATATGGAAAAGCGTTAAATTCTACAAAAAAAAGTTACTCTTGTTTGATTCAAGTAACTCGATCGGTTATCGACTTATTTGCTTGTAAAAAGTTCAATAAATGTTAATTTAAAAAAAATTTATTCTCTAAATGTGTAACAACAACAAATTAAAGAACAAAAATAAAAAACTTCAAAGTAAATGTTCAAAATGTCCACCATTTACTTCAATACACTTTATGATCCGTTTTCATATTTAAACTTTAAACACCCGGTATCTCGGAAACTAGCAATTTGTATAAGGCATGTTGGACAGAATCATCATATTTTGAGGTCTGGAATCTATAATTCAGAGATTGGACATTCTTAATGAATCACCCTGCATATCTGGATGTGTGGTTTCTTTGTGCAAATTCATAAAGTCCTTAATAACTACTTTTTGGCTATCCCACCAAGGCGGATGTTCATTGATCCGAAGAAGGTAGACATCTGGATGTTGTAATTGATATTCAGCCAGTTCTGCTTTGTATCGGAATGTGGCTGGTCTAGTAATCGTTGTCCGAATTAGTTTATCCCGAAACATGTCGCACAAACACGTGTTATAAACCTTCACGATTTATTTTCCTTGTCATCAAATTTTTATCTCAAATTAAAGACGTTTTTGAAGGGAAGGTTGCGAATATTACTGATTACAACCCCCTTTGTGTGACACGAACTATCCAAGTATATTTGTTACATAACACCACCACTAGAAAAATTTCTGAACAAGAAAAGTTCTTATGCATAACATAAAGGAAAAAACTATTAGCATTTCCAATGAGAGCAGGACTGCCCTGTAGGCACTTGGCCATGGAAAAATTACCTCTAGGTTGGTGTCTGAATGTCACCACGCGCTAGAGAAAGTAGCAAGCGGCAACACCCTCGAGCTCGAATGGGTTAAGGGGCATGCTGGAATGAAAGGCTACGAAAAAGCCGACAAGTTAGGCTGACTGGCCTCAAGACAGATGTTTTATGGTCCAGAGCCGGCTCTCTCACTTAGACCCAGTATTACAAAGTCTAGTTGAGTTTCAACCGGCGGCGGTTGGTGTAAAATTGAGTCGCACAAACTATGGTTAACGTCCGGCCTAGGGTTGAACTGACGGTTTTGCCAACTCATATGGGTTGGTAAATGGGAAGCAAAACCGTCAGTTCAACCCTAGGCCGGACGTCAACCCTAGTTTGTGTGACTCAATTTTACACCAACCGCCGGTTGAAACTCAACTAGACTTTATAATACTCGCCCTTACAGTATCAACTGTAAACAACTTAATAACTCAAACCACCCAAGCCCCGTACAAGGCTAGGTGGAACTTGATGTTAGACTGCCGTCACGCGAGAGATGCCTTTAGAGGACTCGTAGCCTGGCGCGTTTTTGCACAGGGCTATCTACAAAGAATCCGCGGCTCTTGTGGGCACTGTAAATTTTACAAGCACATGCACCGCATGGATGGCATTAGAACACATACTTTGTGAGTGTCCGGCACTTGTTCAACGGAGACGATCCATGTTGGGGTTATCCTTGCCAGACATGGCTACGATTAGAGCCGCTTCCCCTATTAATACTGTTAAAGTTGCGAAACGTATCGTATACACCTGTTACTAAATAGTTGAGTAACATTCAAGGACACCGTTGGGGAAAAACTTTTACGAAAACACAGGACATATCTGTGCTATATTTATTACTTTTCCAATTTTTCATTAAACACTTGGGTGCTTGGGAAGATACGTATGAGTACTCACATTAAAACTGTACATATCAGTAATTTCCGTCATTGTCAGTGAGAAAGGGCTGGAATATTGTAACAAATTTGTAACAACAATCAACCCTAGCCTGCGACTCATTCAAAATAAACGAACAATAAGGCAATAGCATACATCCCACCAAATTTCAACTACAAAATTTCGTTATTGTTATGTAGGTAACTGATTTAAAAAAATGCGTTGAAAAGATTTTAGAAAATATAGTGGACGTAAGAAACCAATGGAAACATAATTTATGTATTTCAATAAAGTTTGATTTGAATTATGAGAAGATGCGTGCACGTCATTAATGACGTTTTCTAACTAGATGATTGTACCAACTGCTTAAAATCTTTTTTTTTGTTGGTTAATGGTTAAATTCAATGTAATGATGTTAATTTAAGAAACAATCTAATAAAATTTGCTAATAAAGTTAAATTTTTGATTTTAATTATTTATCTCATTCTGTTTTGAATGAAAACGACAAAAACATTTGAAATTTGGGGTTTATTCTTTTTTTAAGTTTGACCAGCGTCTTGTTGATTGTGCATAGTACGATTCATTGTATTGCACTTTCAAACGAAATTTAAAACGCTATTGTTTATTGGGTTGCATACTTACAAAATTAAACTAAAATTAAGATCTTACACATAAGTAATACAAAATTACGTCATGAAAAGTTATGACGTGCACGCATCTTCTCATGATTCTCACTTTATCTACCGTATACAAACATTTTGGTTTGCTTTTTGTTCCTGTAAAATATACGTATCACGCAGTTGCTATATTTTTAATAAATCAAAAGCTCTATTTCCTCCAATGTCCAACGGCGATGAGGATTTTGTGTTGCAGCTAAAAATATTGAAGATCGAGCTCATTCACGTGTTCGTGCTTCGTGGCCCCAAAATTGCCATAAATGAAAGGATTGCGGAAAAGAAACTTGTTTCAAAGTTAGGTCTGGATTATGGACGCTACGTTTTGACCGCTTAGAAGTAAATATCTTTGACGAGGCCTCTACCAAAACGTCCGTTTGGGGTGTTTTTTCGATCACCAAAACGGCATTCGAAAAAAGTTTATAAATATAACGTCTTTTGCGGCTTCCACGGAAAATATTTTAATTCCGAAAATGCATAATTTATTAAACAAAATGAGCAGTGTCGTTGAATTTTTTCTTGACTAAATTGTAAAACACCACCATAGGCCATCTTCGAGAATTACGAGCAACATTATAGTTTTGGTAAAGTTTGCCCACTAAATCCACACCCACCAATTCGCTTTTGATGTACATAGATCATCGAAGTGCATAGATGACCGTCACCCGTAGTGTTACGGTTGCTGTTTTCAACTGATTCGACATCTTCTGCTAAGTTGCTGACTTTGTAAATACCAGCAGTATGGTTGAAGACAGATTGTGTATGGTGTTTTTACATCTACTAACCCAAACACTTTCATAATATACATATTTGGCAAGTTTGCTTGCTACGTATTTCCTGCAGGCGCACCTTCCACGAAATGCTTGCATAATAGCCACTGCTCGTCGACTGTTAAACATTCTCGAGGTGGACAATATTTTTGGAAATTATCGTAAAATGGGGGCTACACCTTTTCCAGTATGTCGTCGTCACTATTTCCCCTCCTTCAAATTGACTTCGATCGCAGCTCATTTCACTTTTTATTATATGTACTAAACGAAACAAAACGTGAATAATACTTTAAAATGGTTATAAAGTGGATTTCTTATCACGTATTTATAAATATTTTTTCCAAGTATAGTAAGGGAGAGAAATTTTTAAATAATTGCTACAGCAAAATAATCTTCCAAAAATATATTTGCACCGTTTGGCTGCTCATGCATGAAACACCCTGACAAAAAATAATTTACAAAAAAAATAGCCTAAAGGTCTATTCACACATGTCAGTCACGTCTCAGTTTCGTCACCGTTCCGTCTCAGTCTCATTCGGTAAAGATCTGTGACGGCTATTCACACATATCAGTCAATAATTCATATTTTTATGTAAAAACCCCACACTGTTTACGAAGAGACGTCAGTCAAAACAAGAAAATATCGTTGACGACGAATTAAAATTATGACTGAACGGAGACTGAAACGTGACTGACTGTAAAATCGGTGACGTGCCAGACGTGTGTGAATATGTCCGTTAAAATTAAAGGCAACGATATATTTTTTTATCGTGACTGAGACTGTTTGACGGAACGGAACTGAGACGTGACTGACATGTGTGAATAGACCTTAAGCTTTCGTTATTTAAATTGCAATTGATATTCATCTATTCTACTTAAGTATGTAATTTCCATCACAAACTAAATGAAACTTACATTTCGAAATACAATGGACATTCGGTGATTTTTACAGAATATGCATATAAACTGTCTACATCGACGTTACGTACATGGACCGATAGATACAGAAAGGACTGGATTCTGTATGTCCTGCATTACAGGGAGATGCATCCTCTCTCCCTTTCGAATGTCATCAGCAGAGTCATATTAGGGCGGCAGCCCAGCGCCATTTTAGGTAGTGATAGAAGCGCGTCTACAAATCATACTACGTTGAATATCATGTCAGATATTAATAGCATAAAAATGGTCCAAGTTCTGAAGCTGGGGATAACATGTTCAAACAACCCTTTTTTGTGCATAAAAAATCACTGTTTTAAAGTGATTTGAGCGCGTATAATTCTTGTACGAATCGAAAGGACAAATGAAAAACGTCGTCAGAAAGATATTTGCAGACGGTTTCGGAGGTGCAATAACCCTGCAGACGGGGTTGAAGTTGCATTATTTTTATAGATTTTTAAAAGTGATTTGAGCGCGTCTGCAATTCAGGTTAATGACTCATGTTCTTGCTTATGTCACAAAAAAAAATTGCAGAGAATTCGGATAATGCAACTTCAACCCCGTCTGCAGGGTTATTGCACCTCCGAAACCGTCTGCAAATACCTTTCTGACGACGTTTTTCATTTGTCCTTTCGTACAAGAATTATATGCGCTCAAATCACTTTAAAACAGTGATTTTTTATGCACAAAAAAAGGGTTGTTTGAAGAACATGTTATCCCCAGGTTCAAAACTTGCGACCATTTTTATGCTATTAATAGGTGACTGTGACATGATGTTCAACGTAGTATGATTTGCAGACGCGCTTCGATCACTACCTAAAATGACGCTGGGCTGCCGCCCTATATTGCAAATGGAGAAATTATCTCCAAATTTACAATCTTCTGGATTTTCAATCGTTACCTTGACAATTGAAACAAATTACACTTATAGGGTAGGTTTTTTTACAGATTATGATGGAAAAATTTTCTAATAAGTTACTTATTTACACTTAATCCATCTATTAACCTAAAATTGCCCAAACTTCAAGTCTCCCCAATAATTGTTATCTCCGGACTTTCAGATTTTGATTACGTAAACCACATCCCTTTGATGTATGGGTTCCTCGGGATGCTCATTATGACAAAATAATGGTACTATAACTGAATACAATGCAATCTGCTTATATTGAAGTTTCTCGAATAATTAATTGCCAAACAGTGTTTCTCCATGTAACATTTAATTATTTGGTAACGAGTATCGCAATATGATTTGTGGATTATAAATTGTTGGTTGACACAAATAAATGGATTTCATGTAATACACAGATTTGCGTGCTTATCCATCGGGATGCTATTGTTGATTTATTAATTAACCTTTATTTTAAAAAGGATGGCGTGTTATATTCAATAAAGTATTATTAGAGGGTGTCGAAATTGAATAATAACATTATCAAGTTAACAATTATAATTCAAGTAAGGATTTTGTAAAATTAATTCGTAAAATAACAAGAAAAGCACTTAAACTTTAAACGCTTGAAATTCTCGCTTTAATTTAGGTTTAAAGTAACTAAATTAGATGGTGAAATACAGACTTTCTTCGTGAATCTATAAAAGTTTAAAAATGAAACGTGTTCTTTGCTTATTTTATAGTAACCTGAAAAGTAAGTAATTCGAAATGACTTCGTTTGTAAATTTATACAAAGTGGGTTCTTTACTTTCGTGCTTTCGGAACTCTACACACGGCTTGTTAATTTTAGAAATTTACAACGCAGTAAGATTAAACTAAATATTCAATGTGTTCAGTACAGTGCAAAGTTTGAGATTAGCTGTTGATTAGGAAATGGCATTTTCCATTGACGTGGGACTGGCAGTTTATAAAGTAGTAATGATTTAGTAATTCCTAATGAATGATAAACAGTAACTTCAACGCCAAATTTTAATCTCCTGTAACGATATTTTTGCTTCCTTAATTGTAGAAACTCGCTGAAGCAACCAACCATCATCCGTATTCTAATTTCGCTATTATTAAATTAGTGAAAACTAGACCTGTGTTTACTGAAAGTACATCTCTAAAGAGAAAACCTTGTTCTGTCGTCTTTAATATATTTATCTCCGAGTTTGAGCTTTATTTTAGATAATTGTATTCTCTGATCGCCGAAAATATTTTTTTAAAGTTGTCATTTTTCCCAGATTTGGATGCCAGCGTGTTGTAACAACAATCTTACGCTGAAAAGCGTGACGCAATTTGACTCTTTGACGAGTAGCATTCTAATTTCTGAAGCCCTATGTACACATTCGCTGAAATTCAAAGTACGTGTGATTTTAGCATGCTCCAAAGGTTCCTTATTTATCAACAACTCCTTGACAACATTCATACTAAAACAAAATTTTCACTTACCTATATTACAATTGCACAAAAGGTTTGTATTTTACCGAGTAAATTTAAGAATCTGTTACCTATCAATTTGACGAGAAAAACTGTCAACCAATAAAAATGCGACACCGAAGGTGGAGCATTTTTAGGTTGACAGTTTTTCGAGTCAAATTGCTAAAGGAAACTGATTAGAATTTAAACAACACAAATTTACTCGGTATAAATACAAACCTCGAGTGTAATTCGGCAGGACAATTTAACGAACAAGAAATTTAGAAATCCGTTCATAACTGTACCAAATCGACTCATCCTTACTGACAAATGTCAAACTATGTATTTTGACACGGGTATAATTGCTATAATTGATTAGAAAATGAAAGTGAAAAAAACACTAGTGCATTTGTCGCTGTAATGCGATTTATTATACATGAGTTAAATTGTCGCTATTAAAATCGCAACGAATGTTCCAACGAAGCATTTGCAGTCAAAGTGCATGGTCTGAGCCATTTATTTACGAGACAATGTTGGCGCCTAAGGCAAGTGAAGTCTGACTTTATCGTGAAAATGCTATTTTCCTCTTCCTATTTCAATATGTTATATCGCTCCATGAGCAAGTCCATTCCACGACAGTCATTACTAATTTAGGCTAGTTATAATCTTTGTTTAGCACATAACCTTTATAAAGTGACACATTAAATTGAATGCTTATAACTTATGAGATGTATTAATACAAACAATGTTGTTAAATACGTTAAAGATTACGGTCTCTTGAAAGGTTTTTTAGTGCACTAGAATTCTCATTTTTACTAAAACAGGCGGATACTTTTAGGGCACGATGTCATTTGGTTACATGACATGTTTTCCGGCGATAATCTTTAAAATTTAAGTTTAAGAAATACGTGGAAAAAACAAGAGCTATTAGAGACCGAAATACCTTTATAATTCGTATTTTGCTGTATATTGGTGATGACAGCTTTACTACTGAAAAGTGCTTGAATATTGTGTGCAAACGAAAAAAAAATCCTTTTTGGGTCGCTATTCCACGTACGGTGGGTGGCCCGTGAAATTTTAAATTAAAGTTTTATATTATACTTATTGCGTGAGCGAAATGTTTAAGTGTGCGTATAGATATAGACGAGATGCAGGTCAAAAACAGATACGTAATATCAACTAAATCAGAATGGAAAAAGCAGACGACGTAATATTCTTAAATACGA
The DNA here is from genome assembly GCA_036250285.1 of Pyrocoelia pectoralis. Lineage (NCBI taxonomy): Eukaryota > Metazoa > Arthropoda > Insecta > Coleoptera > Lampyridae > Pyrocoelia > Pyrocoelia pectoralis. Next base: position 34,215,887 of record CM070077.1, read on the forward strand.
GTAATTAGCAATACAAAGATTCAGATGCGAAAAGTGATAATTCGACGAATAAGTATATACATACATATAATAAGAGAAGGGTGGTAGAGAGAAGAATCTTTTCAAAACAAACTTGAAAAAAGTTTCAAGTAAAAAGCCCGGTGATGATATACATTGAAAACATTAGTAAATAATAATGTAGAGAATATTAAAAACTTGAAAAAACGTGTAGGGCTCAAAAAAATGGAAAAAATTACAAGATAAAAACCAAGAAATAAGGAAACTGTTAGGAAGTAACCGATAGGCGGAGCAGGACGTTTGGGCGCCGGCGGTTGGGCGCCGGCGATTGGGCGACGGCGTTTGGGCGCCAGGCTTTTGGGCGCCGGGCGCTTCTGCGCCGGGCGTTTTGGTGCCGGGCGTTTCGGCGCCGTAATTATGTTATGCAAGAAAATTTTACCAACGCACTTTCAAAACGCTACTTTACATCGGGACAGGACTTTTGAAACTAGAACGAATGCTAACCTAAGCGTAGATTGATGCGAGGTTAAAGGTAGGTTTAGTATATTATTTTTTTTCAATTGAAACAAAAACAGGAAAGTAAAACTAAAGATTTGGCGCCCAAACGTCCGGCGGTAAATAGTCAAACAAAGAAAAATAAATCCTTGTAACACCGAAACCACAAAATAGAAACAAAAAGGAACAGAACAGATAATATATTTGAAGACTTTTACCACGTTTTTCACTATATCTTCAGTACTATAAGAGCTATTGACATAATTTTTTTTTAAATTACTCACCTATTTGCTTTCCTTCCAATAATAGTGAAAAAAATATTTGGTACCATTTGAATTTTTTTAGAAAAGTCGGCCGTTCTGTTGCTTCAACAAGTTGCGCCCTCTATTGGTAGATGGAGATAAGAAATTGTTGTGGTTTTGGATTTTTTTGCTAATATCAAGCATTCTCTTTACATCGAGACCAATCTTGACAAATTCAAGCAACCCGTTTCGAAGTTACACGATTTTTTCTAGTAACACGTAATTTAGTTCCCCCTCCCTTTATTTTGACAACGATCGTAAAAATTCATTACACCAAGTTTTACATATTGATCACTAGTTCACAATAAATATATTTTTTTAAATACATTACTAAGGAAAATTGGTCAAAAAATGCGAATTTCAAATTGAAATCAGTGAAACGCTCTCTGGAGGCAATGGTAGGAAATTGAAAATAATTTCCAGCATTTTCTTTTGGTCACATTTATTATAAGGTTTTTAATTTCACTGCTTAATCTCCTCGTAGTTTCTGAGTTATGGTCGGCCTTCTTTCTTAGTTGTTACCCTGTATAAAATTGAAATGTGAACAATTTTATATATTGGCTTAATATTACTAACCGATATTATTACAATATTGCGGAAAATATTTATACAATATTGGCCCATTATTGTTTTATAATGTGCTCCAAATAGTAAGGAAGGAGGTGACCTGGGCCACTCCCAGAGCCCTAACTACTCCGAGGGACCCTTTCCCAGTGTGCAGCGGCTCCAGGGCTCCATGTGCTCCGTTGGCTCCTTGCTGTAGACTAGGAGGAAATCGGTGATGCTGAAAATACCTTTTGCTTCAAGTAGGGCTGGAATCGTCGATCTCCCGGTTAGAAGTCAGCCATGATACCACTGAGCTACGGAAATTTATATAGTTTACGAATTTAAAGTTACTAGACACTATAAAATAGGGAGGAGGACGAGCATAATATCTTTTGATTATTATTTTGATATCTCTAAATCAGCGAAAATTAACATTCGGCGGATTTTGAGAAAGTATCATTTGCAACAGGTGGCGCTGCAATCGTGAAAATCGGTATTTTATTATTTATTTTGTATTTGGGTGACATTTTATCTTTGTTTCAAATAAAATATGTTTCCAAATAAAATTTTCATATTTTTTTTCCTCTTTTTGAATCTTCAATTCAAAATAGGGGTTTCCATTTAAGTCATCCCCCGTATCTACTCCCCCTGGGTGTCGAGGAGTGAAACTTGTTACAGAATCGGACGTCCCCCTCCAAGCCATCATACTTTTAATGGTCAACTTTTTTTGTCAGATGTACTCATTTCGAGAAATTCCCCTGGTAAGTTGAAATGGGACACCTCGTTTGCAGCTCCACCTGTTTGCAAATAAAAAAAAAGTTCTCAAATAAAACAATCATAGTATTTTATTCTCTTTCTCAATCTGCAATAAAAAATAGGGGTTTCCATTTAAAATTTTAAGCCCCCTCCCCCAGTTCCCGACCCCCGGGGGTCTGGGGGAAGCAAGGTTAACAGCATCAGATGTCCCCCTCAAAACCGTTAACTTTTATTCGGGACATTTTTTGATCCCACCTATTGTTGTAGAATTATTGCAGGTGGCGGATTAATAATGCGACGCCCGGTATTGACATGTGGGTATTAAAAGAACTGAAATTTCGCGTAGAACCCAAAAATGCAATAGTTCCCATTAAGAATAACGAAGTTTTTAGCTACTTCCGGCATTTCCGAGAGCGCTGCCATTTTGAAGAGGTTTTACATCGATTAGGTTTTCAGAGTAACCCCCGAGTTCAAATTTTCAAAAACCTATCTATAAAAATTTCCTAGAAATGTCTAACTAAAGCTCCCAAAAAAACACAATGTATACTATGTATTACTAAATATTTTATATTATAAAATTATTTTGTCGAAATCATTATAATTGTTCATTGAACGATTCTTTGTTTATCCCTAAGTACTTCTATGATAGTTGTATTAGTGGTATCATAACACTTTGAGAAAGAGAATGTTTTCTGCCAAGGCATTAGCACAAGATTTAACGAGGCAGAAATGTTTTTTCTTATTGAATTATGTTCAAACTTTAATTTGGTTATAGTTTGAAGCTGTTAGTCGAAAAAAAATTAAAAAAAAGTTTTCTGCCAAGGTGTTAGCACAAGATTTAACAAAGCAGATTTTTTTTCTTTTTTAACTATATAAAAGGTGTTTCTAAATAACTGCGACAAACATTAAGGGGTGATTCTGCATTTTTTGACATGCAATTAAGAATTTTATGTTCATCAGTGGCGCGCATACGGGTAATGATCTCAATTTTTTTAAAGAAAAAATGGTACGCCACTGAGATATTTCAAATTGAAAATTATTTTTGAATTCCTCGTTCAATTTGTGACAAAAAATCTCTCTTGCCTTTTTTTGTATGTGGCGCCATTTTTATGCAAAAAAATAAAACATTCGAGTGTTTAGTTTAGTTAGATGAATGGCTAATAAATTCTCATGGAGTGAAGAATTTCTGGAAGTATGTGGTAATCTTTTTTAGAACTTCCTAGTATTTAGAACTCCTGGTATTTTTCATTCTTTTGTTCTACCAAAAATTGCTAGAGCAGGTAAAATTCGTAGTAGTAGCCTTCGTAACATCCTAATACCACACTAGAGACTGTATGTTCAACGCGCAACGTAGCACCTTACATAAAGAACCCTTTATACAGCAAAAGCAGAACAGATATTCTTACACTTGTATGCTACAATTTAAGAACAAAGTACACCCAAGAGATTAGTGAACACCGATCTACTTTCTGAAATAATAAGCCCTACAAAATTAAAATATGTCATTTTTAATATAAGGCGGATACCGATTTTCAGGTAACCCCTTCTAAAGCTTTACCTACGTATGTTGTAATCCCCAAAGATTAAATATTACAGACGAATAAAATTCCCAAAAGAACTGCATTTTATTTTATATTTCATAATAATATAACAAAAGGTAAGGTTTCAATATGCTCAATTTTCATATTAAGTAGTAATTTCGTTTTCACATTTCCTTTTTTTTCGTATTTATACGAAACGTTGAAATCTGTAACAGAATATTTCATGAAATAATGTCATAAAATTTCAGTCTGTATATATTTGAACAATTCTCAAAGTTACTTGAGCAGAACGCATTAAAATTTGAGACGGCTTATGCAAAATTCATAATATAATAAACTAGAAAATGTCGGATTGCACGCTTATTGACCTCGTACAGCTGGTAAATTTTACAATATTTCAGCTCGTAAGAACGCAATAAAAAAATTACCATATGTTTCAAGTACATATTTGTTTTTATGTTATTTTACCTATTCCATTAACGTGAGTACGGTAATGAGAAGGAATATAAAATGCAAAAGTATAATACCCCTACGCATTTTGTAAATAATATTTTTCAATTTGTGATAAACGATTGTAAAATGTAATAGGCTTTTACACTCGAAATGAACGCATCGTTTATTAAGTGTATGTTAGGATGCTTGCGAATGAAAAAAACAGGAAAGAATTGATATTGTGTCGGCTTAGTAAAAGAGATTTCCTTAAAAAGAAATTAAATGTAAAAATTTACTTCAAAATAAGAAATTTAAATAAGCGTTTCCCTTCTACGCTCATTCTTATTAAGAGCAGAGTAACTCAATTTTAAGTTTTTTTTGCAGGTGTCGGTAAATATGTTGAGAACTGTTAATTAAATTTCTGTGAACGCTTTAGTTGGGAGAACTTCTGGATTCTACAGAATTAACAAAAGAGGGTGGAATACCTACAGTGGGAATATGTGTATAAGCTGGAGGTAATAAGATAAAATAACGCCGCAAGATAATTTAACGTGTTAATAGGTACAGATCATCTTCTCGAGTTGTGTTGGCGTGTGAACTTTACAGGTTTGTTACAGTTGCACCTGGAGATAATGAGGGAATTACTAATTAATGCCTTCGAAAAGTTGGAAATATTAAGTAATACTGCAGCTGCAGTTGTACAATTCAAATAAAGTCATAAGATTTGGGAGGATGTTTACAAACACAAAAATACCTAAAGCCTGTGTAAACTCTTTTTGCAACCACGTGGTCAAACTTCATGACGTCAAATTTAAACCCTGTTGTCAAATGTTTGGTTAAATTTCAACATTCAATAGAAAGGTTACGTTATTAAAATAAGAGGTTACAAATTAAACAAGACAAATGGCAACGTTGATTACTTTAAAAGAATTCCGCCAACTAGCTCGAACGAAATTCACTAGAACTCACCGCGATTTGTAATGCAGATGTATAACTGGTACGTTGGTACAATAAACGTCATTCTGACGGCATAGATCACGTGGTTGCAAAAAGAGTTTACATAGACTATAGCTCATATTCCCTCTACTGCAAGAATGACAAACTATTATTGATTGACTCATGATAATATTATATTGAGCACATTATGGAAATTTTTTCTTGTTGCGAGTACTATCTTTAAAGCTCGCTGAAGAAGAATCCGAGATATATGATGACTACTTGCCTTCTTCTGAAAGGGAGTTATCCCCCTACTCCAGGGGGTGGGGGCAAATTTGAAATCTTAAATGGGTACTCCTATGTTTTATTGCAGATTCGGATTCCCCATAAAAAAATAAGTAACTTTTATCTGAAACATTTTTTAGATTCGTGATAGAATCGCAAGAAACCTGATTTTTGCGAATTCCTGAAACATGAACTACAACCTCTACTTGAGAATGTTGCGTTTCCCGTTCGACAAACTATGTGGTTTCAGCATGACGGTTGCCCATCGCATTACTCAATAACAGCAACAGGTGATTTGACATCGCCGGATTTTTTTCTGTGGGTTATTAAAAGATAAAGTTGTTCAACAATCACCAATAACTCGTGAAAATATGATAGGTACAGCGCATAACAAGCGCTTGCGCTGAAATTCCCGCAGATATGCTCCTCTCCCGTGTACAATCATTCGGAGAAAGGATAAATAAGCGTCTTAGTAGTTCAAGGTCATAATTTCGAACATTTAATGTAATTTATTGAACAGTAAAAGGCGAGGGGACTCACTTAAAACAATCACCTGGATGGGAACAAAAAACTACTACGTCCACGTCGTTGTTTCTGGGTAATGCTAAAAGTATTTCATATCTATGTGTCAAGTTGCATAATTCCATGCCTACATACAGGGTAGCCCACTAGTGCAAGGAAGTCCAATATTTCATTCAATAACAATTGAATTGAATATTTGTAAAATATTTATAAACATTCAGGGCGCTTCCAATAATCGTGGCTCCGCCGTGCCGACCTGTTTTTTTTAAATGCAACACCTTATATTTTGATGTTATATTCCGATTGCTCTCTTAATATGCTCTACGTCCATATTTTTGTTTTTTGTTTTAAATGCAGCGCTCCCACGTTATAAATTTTTTTCATGAAAAAACACGGTCTGATTAAAAAATCCTTAGGCTCGTTCAGTTTTAAAATTTTGAGTCAATTTTTGGTACACAAATTAATAAAGTTCGTTCCTTGGTGAATATACAAACATTTATCGATTTACTTATACGGGGTGTTTTGCAATAATTCGTATAAAGTTTAGTAAATTTCGAATAGGAAAATCTTTGTTATTTTAAATGGCCTAAGCATTTTTTAATCAGACCAAGTATTTTCAGAAAAATCATGAAAAAAATTCATAATTTAGGAACGCTGCATTTAAAACAAAAAACAACAATATATACATACTTAGAGCATTTTAAACGAGCAATAGGAATATGACATCAAATATAAGATGTTCCATTTGAAAAAGTGGTTGGCACAGAGTCACGATTATTCCAAGCACCCTGTATGTTTACAAATATGCAATGGTTCGTATCCTACAACTTTTATTTGAAGCATTTTTTAATCCGTATGATATTGAATGAAAGATTAAACTTCATCGCACTAATGGGCTACCCTGTATATAAAAAATACTTTCCGCTGAAAAATGTGTTACGTTGCTCGATTATTTGCCTAATTCGCAATAGTCGATCGTATTGATTTCAGTCAGAATTACAGAGTTGCGAAATTTCCTAATTCTGTATACTGTCAAAAGAGTTCGCTCTCGATACCTTTTTCTCAGAGTCAGTATAGTCGCGTCAACCCTTGCGAACCCCTGGGAAAGTGGTGCCAAAGGTCGGATCGGGATGCGGTTTTCTGCATTCTCTTCCAAAACGATTATCACGAAATGTACCTCGGTAGAATTTCCCCTCCCACCGAAAATTGCATCGCTGCAGGCCAAAGTGCACGCGAAAAATGCATTAGGTATCTGGGAGGCCTTTTGGAAGATTTTCAAATTTGATAAATAAGGGTCAGAACTGGCCCGGATCGGGTACCCGGGGGTTTTCGAGGCCGCTGATCACGAATATAATGTTCAAATTGACCTCCGAACACCTGGTGCACCAGAACCTGACCCTAAACGTCATCTCCGGGAGTTTTCCTGACACAATCAAAGAAGGTCAACCAAAAATAATTTCGGGGGGTTTTTTGGCCCGCTGAATCCAAATCTGGCATCGGCGAGCACCCCACTGGCACCTGGTGCACCGAAACCCGGGCTAGAACGTCATCTCCGAGAGTTTTCTTGAGAAGACTGCCAAAAACCACCCGAAAATCATAAGAGGGCAGTTGTGTGGGGCGGTGGTCCCGAATTTCACGTCGAAAACAACTCCGCGAACACCTGGTGCACTAGAACCTGACCCTAAACGTCATCTCCGGGAGTTTTCCTGACACAATCAAAGAAGGTCAATCAAAAATCATTTTGGGGGGTGTTTTGGCCCGCGGAATCCAAATCTGGCATCGGCGAGCACCCCACTGGCACCTGGTGCACCGAAACCCGGGCTAGAACGTCATCTCCGAGAGTTTTCTTGAGAAGACTGCCAAAAACCACCCGAAAATCATAAGAGGGCAGTTATGTGGGATGGTGGTTCCGAATTTCACGTCCAAACCAACCTTCTCGACCCCTGCCGCGCTGGGATTTTTATCTTTACATCTTGTGGAATTATTGATTAAATTAATATAAAGTAAATAAAGAAGTCAATATTTATACAATTGCGGATTAAAAACTTTTTATTTAACTCAGATCAAATTCAACCCAACTCAAACTCGGAGGTCAATTTGAACATTATATTCATGATCAGCGACCTCGAAAACCCCCCGAGTACCCGATCCGGGCCAGTTCTGACCCTTATTTATCAAATTTGAAAATCTTCCAAAAGGCCTCCCAGATAATGCATTTTTCGCGTGCACTTTGGCCTGCAGCGATGCAATTTTCGGTGGGAGGGAAAATTCTACCGAGGTACATTTCGTGGTAATCGTTTTGGAAGAGAATGCAGAAAACCGCATCCCGATCCGACCTTTGGCACCACTTTCCCAGCATCATCCCCATTTCCGTAACGGTTGACGCGACTAGTACTGCTTTTTCTAAAGTCACTTAAATATTCTAAAGTACCGCAACCTTATGTTCCAATGAGTTAGAGAGGGAAAGCTAATTTTAACCCCAAAATGGCGGAAAAATGACAAATCTGTGTTTGACAGACGATGAAACTATAATAGTATTTACTACCATTATGGTCTAAGATTTACTATTACCATTGAGTAATATATTACTCAATGCTATACATTGAACTGTACGCTATAATAGTTCAATGATGCTATAGTACTAAGTTTGACGTTTGACACTTGGTTTGAAACGCGGCAATTTGAAAAACATCATAAACTTGTAGTTTTCCCATAGACATGCTCGTCTTCTTATTCTTACACACTACTTGTTGTATTTTTTAGTTATCCTTTTCTGTGATTTAAATAACGATTCTAAATATAGTATTAACACGACAAAATAAAATGTCAATTTTAAAAACGTATGTTAAGTTCGTTTGGCAAATTTTTTATCTTTCAATTAAACTGTTGTACCTTTTAATAACAATAATGACGAATAATTTTGAAGAAATATATTGATAAGTATCTAATGTTAGTTTAGTTTTTATCAAACACTTCATAAAGTCATTAAATTTTTTAGTGACTAGGTTTTCAATATTTGAAATTGCCGCCAAAATTTTAACCCCAAAATGGCGAACGTTGCGGTACTTTAGAAGTGACTTTACTTTTTCATCCTTTTTTTTTCCTAATAGAAGCGTCCTAAATTTTCACAAGACTTTCGTTGGTTCCGTTACTGCAGATATCTCGCTCAGTGATTGAAAATCGTTATTCTAATTGGCTACAGTGTACGTCACCTAAACTCCGATTGGTTCTTTCTTTTCTTTTGGTTTGACCCGTTTTTACAGCCATTCAGCCACCGGCAAATGTTTTCGTACTTACATAAATATATAGTTGCTCGATTCTTAATGGCGTATCTTTCTACATCGTGTCGCTGAACAAAACGTTACATCTTTAGTGCTACCGAAATTTTCACATTTTCCTTATAAATCGATATTTATCGTCTTTAAGTGAAAGGCTTCGATCAATATAGTGTCTATTTTGAATCATCTGCTCATTCCAAGTGTCGTTAAACCGTATCCTACGGATTTGTGCATTAAATAATTGCGTTCTTGCTACGCTCCTGGAAAATATTAATCCTCGAGGTATGTACCTAATTACTTGTATTGAATATCACGTTTTCCTTTAAATTCCTGACAGTAATTCATATTATTTCTCCTAGCGTTTTACGTCTTAGTTTTACGTTTTACGATATACGTTTCGCGTTATACGGAGAGTGTATCTGCCATTTTGTCAAAGAAAGTTCCTACCTGAAAATACTTCCGTACTACTTGCTGTTCAACGTCGATGGTTAGATTCCTGATACAACATTAATTGCTGTTCATCATCTCACCTCTAATTATCTCCGAATTTCTGAATTAAGAAAATTATTTATTGCAAGATGTTCATCTGCCGCCATCTTAAATGAACTTTTGGAAACCATCGCTAGGTTTACCCTTAACCTCATTTTTACTTATTATTATTTGAATTTGACTATTGTTTATTGCCTAAGTTGTTTCATACTAATTTACTTGATCATCTCATATTTTGATTCAATTTAAATATTAACTCATTTAATTCATTTTGATACGTTCTTAATTAATTTTTTACTAACTTTGTTTACTACCTTTAAAATTACTTTTGTTATTCATGTTACCTTTTACCTTGATGAATTTAATATGTTTAAAGTTAAAACTCAAAAAACCCAATTGCTAATTAGTTACATGTCAACACTCGATACTGTCTCAAGTTCGTAACTGTTATACCTCAGTCGGTCTGCTTGTTGCAGCCCATTATCTCTTTTGTTTATATATTTCAACAGCATTGTGGTTGCGCAGTCAACACTGGTGCGAAGTAAGGTAAGATTTGTTTAATTACATTTACTGGCCTTTGTACAGTTAACAAGTCGGTTGCTGATGTATTATATTTTGTTACCTACCCTCATTTTATTTGTTATGTGTATTTCAGCCGTTCCCAAGGTAAAAGTAAACCCCTTATTGTTTCATTCAATGTTGTGAAACAGTTTTGTTAAACATTACATTAATTGCTCATTCCAAGTGTTAACTGTTATATTTGTTCATTATAACAACGATTACCGTTATTCCAGTGTACTTCTTTACCGAACACCCATATTTTCTTTCAGCAATCACACCCCTGTTACTACAAGCTGTTAAGATTTTCGTAGTTTTGATTACCAGCTTTAATTTTCTATAGAACTATCGTGGAGCCCTAAGTTTACTTAACTTTATTCGTTAACTTTATATAATTTAACTTTAGCTTTGAGTATCCTCATTTGCTTGCTGAATTTAAGTTCTATGCTTAAGTTCTATCTATCTTACTCCCATATCGCCCCTTATCACTGAGCTTCCGAGCCATTGCATTATGAATTGCGTTACCAGTTGTCGTAACAAGAGGAACTAATACTAATAATAATTTATAATTCCTTTGGATATAAGTAGTCATAACAAAAGTTCGCAAGAGTTGGTAATCTGAATCTGAAAAGAAGAAGAAGAAATCTAGTGCACAATTAGTTCTATAATACGCCTTCAAAGTACGTTACCTATGTTTTTTGCTTAACAGAAGACAAACAGCAATCCATTTTATAATTCTATTAGCGGAAAAATGAAATACTACAGAAACCCTTTCATACTACATTTAAAATGTAAGCGTATAAACTGGAAGATAATTAGTACTTTTCTGGTAAAACAGCAATTACTAGCGGATTTACGTTCACTTGAAAGCTTGTAATACAACTTTATTTGTCAGTCTTCGTTACATATTTTCTCTTTGTACCTATATATTTCCAAGTGAATCGTCTGTAGTCTAATTAGATAATTATTGTTGACTGTTCTATTATACAACGCACGTATGTAATCACCGTAATAAACCCGAGGGATTTTAAGCGTAAAACTAGCGGACGCTTGCATTATTAAAATTTAAAACATTCACTAAAATACGAACAAAGAAAAACAAAAATTCGTCTACATTTTCATTATTAAACGTAGAAAGGTAAAATGTAGAACCGTATATTTTTCAAAAGAAAATGACCAGAATCGCTCCTATTAATTGAGATACGGAAACTGAAATAACCAAGCATAGCTTTTACAAGCTACACCGCAATTAAAGAGAGGTTAGTAATTTTTACTTTATCCTCTATCGGCTCTTTAATTAAACCAAGAGTAAAGATCAATATAATTAATTTAATTAAGTTACGTCCTACTTTATTAGTCTCCAGTAAGGTTCAAAGGCCAAACTTTGTCGTATAACATCGTCAATATTTTTTAACAAAAACCTATTCACACTATAAACATGTCACATATTATTTGGGATGTGAGTCGTTTATTTTCGAATTTAATCCATTGTATTTGCGCAAATGTAACTGAGTGTATTTGGTTTATACCATTCGTTTACATTATAACGTTAGTACCTATATCCACTGCACCAGAAATAGTCCTTCCAAAACTGTATATCTTACGGCTGTATTGGACACAATACCTCAATTCTTTCATTATTCATTATTCACTCTTATTAACGCTCGCTATGGAATTGATTTTTATACTAGTTATGTTCAAAGAGGTTCATTAAAAAATTTCTAAAGTATGTCTGAAAAAATTTTAATTTGTTAAAAATTAATATTTTACTTCATTATTTGGGGAAAGCTACGTTGGTTGCCTAGAGATGTGAAAAAATTCAATTCTGTTGTAATTTTAATTCAATTAAAAAAAGTTGAAGCATTCTATACATATAGGACGTTTCATTTTGGGTGGCCACCGGCTATATCTACAAAACCGAAGGTGTCAACTTAATGGGATAAAGCATTTTATAACTAAATCAGGCATGAGAAATGCAATGAAAATCGCACACAAAGATTCAATAACCAATGAAAACTGCTTTATGGTGGTAGGCATGGCAATATAAAGTTTTTCCGCGGAAATATTTTCCTCCTGGGTACGAGCAGAAACATTTCCGGAAAGAAAAATTAATAAATAATAATAAAGGAAAATCCAACATTCCCAGTGGTACGTAATTTAGTCGCCAAACGCTTAAAAACTTTTCTGCCAAAATGCCTTCTTTCAGGATATCTAACAGCATATTCACGTTCAGCTACACATGCGTTTTCATAACATTGAAAATATACTGAGAGCATATCGTATGCTTCCTCGTTAGTGTAAATCATTATTTTTAAGGGTAGAAACGAAAAACGAAACAATAAATAACAGGTTGGCCATCTACATATGACCCATGTAAACTCTTGGACATACGTAGTCAAATCGACAAACGTCATACCACAGTTGATGCGTCATTTCAAAAAGTTATTTACCATGGATAACTACACTCTGCCTGAACGCGCTGAAATTGTTCAGCTATTCATCCAAAAAAGTTTCTCAATGGTGTCTAGGTCTACTCAACGTGCGTTTCGTTTAAAAAATAAAATCAAAAGTGCTCCCGCAAAAAACACCATAAAGCATTTGTACGAATAATTTACATCGAGTGGTAGTCAGGCGTCCAAATAAACCAAGACCAAGGCGTGCCGATCAAAATGTTGCTGCCGTACAGGACAGTGCTGAAAGGTATCCGGAAACATCGAGTCGATCTACTCAGTTAAACATCTCAAGATCCACTCTCCTACGCATAATCCATGACGATTTGAATTTATTCCCATATAAAATACAAATGATGCACAAAATCGATCCACAGGATCGCGTCGGGTTACATACGGACAATTTTGTGTCAACATGGCCGAGAATGACGGTAATTTTTGGCGTCAAGCCATCATGAGCGACGAGGCATATTTCTCACTGAATAGAACGGTAAACAAACAAAACTGCCGCTACTGCGCCACTGAAAACCCACAAATAATCCACGAAAAGCCTCTCGATGACCAAAGAGAGACCGTTTGGTGTGGTTACCGCGAAATGTGTAACTGGACCGTACTTTTTCGAGGACGAGCGATCGAAGCCGCTTACCGTCAATGGCGACCGTTATCGAACCATGATTTTTTGCCAATTGTGCGTAGAAAGCGAATGCGTAACTTCTGGTTCCAACAGGATGGCGCGCCAAGCCATACTGCAATTTATTGAAGTCATTCTTCCCTGGTCGCTTGATATCCAAAAATGGTGATTTTGACTGGCCACCGCGTTCACCTGATCTGACGCCGCCCAATTTCTATTTGTAGGGATTTTTGAAATCCAAAGTGTACGTCAACAAGCCGCTTTGGCTCAACTTAAAATAAACATCGAACGTGAAATAGCGGCGATACTCGAGAAAGTGATGGAAAATGCCGAAAAACAGCACATTTTGTCATCAAGGAAAAAGGCGAGCACCTGGGCCAAATAACATTTTAAAGGTAATTGATATTTATCTCCGTGGATCAAAACAAATGCCTTTGCAAAAAAATAAAATTGTCTTTTCCTAAAAAATTTTATTTAAGAATCACTGTACTGTAAATAATATATTTGACACAAGTTTACTTCACTCTTTTATAATTATTAAATGAAACCGCGCCTTTTCAAAAATGCATCTTCGAATGCCTAAATAAAAAATAAACACAAAAAAAGAACTTATTGGTAAAGGTAAAATAAATAAATTTTATTTAAAAAAATTATTTCAGTTAATATTTGACGTTAATAAAAATGGGGTAGTGCAAAATTACCAGAAAAGACATTTTTGGTCATATCTGGAAAACGACAATAGATTTAATACAGGGTTTTCGCCAGTATCTTAGACTATTTAAGTTCTAAAAAACCAACGTGGTGGGGGTCTAGGACAAGTCAGCGCCGCCGACTCATCGCGGCCGATTCATCGCGGCCATCTCATCGCCGAGCCAACTCATCGCGGCCAACTCATCGCTGGCCAACTCGTCACCGACCCATCTCTTTAAAATTAAAATTGTTAGTAGTGGAACAACATAGCATACAAAAAGCCATCAATATCCGTTAATTACTTATAACTAATATAATCTATAATCATATATCATACAAAAATGCCGCGTAGTGGCAATCTATGTTTAAGTTTAGCATTTTTTTTTACTTCCAAATTTTGTTTAGTGTCATGTTGCCATTTTGTATCAATTTAAAAAAAATATACTAAACCTGTAAATAACCTAGGCGCTGTAATGGCAATATACGTTTAAGTTTAGCATTACTTTTATTTCCAAACTTTTTATATATGAATGTTAATATCCGGTAAGTATGATTCATTGTCTATTAACGCTATCATTATCGATTTAAAGCTCTGTAAAGCTGACTATCAATTGATTAAGATTTAAGGGAATGTTAATGTAAGGTCTTGATGATTGGTATCGGTATTATTTATACAATCATGTAAAAGAGGATAGGTAAAAATGTGCTGAATTTATCGAAAATAAAATCGGCGATGAGTTGGCCGGCGCTGAGATGGCTCGGCGATGAGATGGCTCGGCGATGAGATGGCCGCGAAGAGTCGGCGGCGCTATCTTCTCCCATTCCGTAGAGGAACGATATCCTTCCATTTAAAATTATAGAGAAAATGTATTAAACGATTATTGTAAATATGCGTTGAATTCCCTTTCAAATAAGGAAAAATTGATTGAAATCGGATAAAAATTGTAGAAGTTGCAATGGTTTTCGTTTCGTAACATTCGGCTGTGCCCCCTGGAATTATTGGAAATATCAAAAAATGTTTTAAACAAAAGTTGTTTGAAATGAACTAAGCTTTAAAAAAACTTTTTTTAAATATTGTAGGCATTTCCACTGAAAATATCAATTTTTCGTGTTTGTCGTAGCAGTTACGATCTCTTGCGGTAGTTTTTATATTCTAAAAATATTTTCATCAAATTTCCCATGTCTGATTTAGATATAAAAATTCACATTAAGTTGACACCTTTAATTTTGAAGATATACCCGGTGGCCATTCAAAATGGAACGGCCGGTATATTGTATTAGAAAATAATGTCACATTTCAGTAAGGCGTTAGCACAGTTGCGAATTGCATATTAACCGAATATTAATCAGCCAATATTAGAAATTTATCCCTTATTCAAGCGTCTAATTGCCATTACAATTGTCACTATATATCAGCGCCTGTTAATTGCCTTTTACAAATGGTCCGACTAAAGTACTAATATCATAGGCTAGCCTATGGTAATATTAAATGTGGTGCTTCCATTACTGTGTGCGTTTGTCATGCCTTTACATTTAGATGCCAAAAAGGACGAAATTTCATTGTTGAAGCAATACGATAATGATTTTTTATCAGTACAAGTACTACACTAACTCGTTTTTAATTATGCGTTTCTCCAGCTTAATACCATAATATATTGCGTAACAAAGTTTGACATTAATTGTGTATATATATTTTCAACACGCTTCTCAAGTACGCCAACTTGAGATATCTTCTCGCGCAACTTTGAAACTAAACCTAACATTAATCTTTTAAAACAATTTCCGTCATCCTTAGATAGTAAATTAATAAATAAGAATTTTTTGCCAAAAATGGCCCACTCATTTATCTGAACACCGCTGCATGAATTTTTATTAACCCCACCAATTTACATAAATTTCCTCTCTATCAACTTGATTTTTCAATCAAGTTTAAATTTTGCTTTATATTTGTATGTTTTTGTTACAAGCATAACGAATGAAATGAATTAATCACGCATGTGAAGTAATGGGGAGGGGGGAGGTATTCAATCCGGCAGTGGATGTGGAAAATTTACATATTGAATACATAACGTTACAAACGAGAATTTCGCCGATTTTCTACGTAATTTAAGGAATTGATTTTTATGTAGTTCCTTTGAAAAAAGCTCATCGCATTACAGTCATTATTAAGGAGGGTTAACAATTTTGGAACAACCAATATTTCAATTTTTGCTTTGGACAAACTATTAGCATAAACCTTCTGGGGGGTGGCGGAATAATATCAATTGATGTAAGTATCAGTTTTTGTTTTTAATGCAACAATTCCAAGAGTTTTTTCACGGTAATTTATAAATTTGAGTGATTTTCAGTGTAGTATCACATTCCCATGCCCAAATAATTAAATCATAAAACAATAAACATGAAGAATGCGACGAAACACAACACATCGCACGTGAAACTAGGGCGAATACACGTTGAAGTGTGCGTTTAAACATGCTATGGATCACTATAGGGATGGATAATTACAGCACAGTCGACAAGCGTTAATTTAGGAATATATTATATCCACCCAACAATCGACCGAGAGCACTGCCCGAGCACTACACTCGTTACGTGTAATCTAGGCTTAACTGAAAAATGTTCCAAGCTGAACTTTTATGTGCGATGTGTTCAATATTCTCAATCGACTATGTTATTTATTATTTATTTATTAAAAATTAATTAATTAATTAGCATAGAATTTAAAACTGCTTAAAGAAAGCGGAGGAAAGATTCATCGCTCACAATCAATTATCACTCCCTAATGATGTCCATCCTATTAGATTAGATCACTTTGCCCCCACTAAAGTACATTCCAAGTGGAATACTAACTAAACGCAACGAAAAACAGGGCCGTTCTCTTCAAAAGGTTTCTTTCCAACTATATATTGTATAGGTACAGGGTGATTTTTTGAAAACGATCCGCCTGAGACATCTCAGAAACCAAAAGGAAATAAAAAATTTCCGAAAACAGGTCCACTTTGTCAAGGGGGAAACGGTTTGACCTATGAGTCACACTTTTGACGTTTACCTCTGTGCCCCCACGAATACCTCCCCAAAAATTTTAAATGGAATGACCCACCGCGTGGTATCACAAGCATATCTTATAAGGATTATTGTGATGTATCACTTGCCCACGTTTTTTATTTTCTCATACATTTTATGAGAAAGTTTATCATTGCCACTTCAGGAGAACGGTAAGCACTATCGAAACCTAATTTCAATCAGGTAGGTGTGGAAAAAAAGCAAGCCGTTGACGTTTTGGCTAACAAACTGTCACATTAGTTGTTTTCGTTTAGTCAACTTCATCTACATACTAGATTGGTTTCCGTAAAAATGGTGTACTCTATTTCTGAAAGGGTGGAAGTTATCTACATTTATGGTGCCGAGCAATGTGCTCGTGCCACAGCAAGAGTTTTTAATCAAAGGCATCCAAATAAACATATGGAGCATAAATACGTTCGCGAACTTGTGCAAAAATTTGAACCAACTGGATCGGTGGAGAACAACAAAAGGCATGCTAATAAGGTAGTAGATGTACTGGCGGAGATGGAAGTAATTGGAAATTTTACCATGGAGCCAACCAGTTCTTTACGTCAGGTTGCAGCTTCCATCGGACTTTCTTACTCGTCGGTACGCATAGTGACAAAGCTGCATAAATTTCGCCCTTACAGGATGCAGATAATGCAAGAACGTAGCGACGGCGATTGCGACCGACAGCTACAATTTTGCGAAACTATGATCGAAATAATCACTGCGAATCCAAATTTAGTAAAAAACGTTTGCTTCAGTGATGAGTGCACTTTTTAAATAATAATAATAATAATAATGTTTATTCGTGCTAGTACATGGAATGTTTGCATATGTCGAGTCGTATACAATACATCTAAAATGAACGGATACAATATATAACATGTTAAAAATATAAATACAATAAAAATACAATAAAACAATAAGTAAAGCTATAAACAAATTTGAACAAAACTGACATTTAAAAAAATCGTCTAAGGAATAAAATGGTTTTGAGACTAATAAGTCCTTCAATTTTGTTTTTAATGTCTTAGAATCGAGCTCTTTGTACAGATCCGGTATTTTATTATACAATTTTAGTGCTAAATAATCTTGACTATTTTGAGTTCTGGTTAAACGTTTATATGGTAAGGAAATTTTTGCCTTATTTCGCGTATTGTGATGGTGTACCGTTTCAGGTCGTTGAAAAGTGTTTTTAACAGAGTGAAAAGTAATAGAGATGAAAGAATAAATTGACTGGGTAGTGTAAGAATCTTTAAAATTATAAACGCATTTTTGCAATCATCTCGATAATTAAGTTGATATAAGATTCTAACCCTCTATGGTACCGTGTATATTTGAATATACAAAATTAAAAAAAAATTGTATTGTTATATATATGGGAGTTGAGACGTAAGCGATCACTGTATATCGAAATATACACTTTTAGATGTATAACTGAATGTACGTTGATCGGGTAAGGTTTCACATAAGAAGAATATAACCCTTACAATTTAGTTTAGTTGTTTTTACATGTATAACTGAATATACGTTGGGCGGCTAAGGTTTCACATAAGAAGAACATAACCTTCACAATTTAGTTTAGTTGTATATCTGAATATACATTGCGCTACTACACCCCTTTTTTAAGGAGTGGCCCATAGAGGGCTAACAGCTTTTCTTTGTAAAGAAAAGACCCGTTGACTAGCATAGGAATTTCCCGAAAGAATTATGCCATACGCCATAACAATGTGAAAGTGTGCAATATAAGCCATCTTGAGATCTTTTTTAGAGACGAAGGACGAGAGAGATCGAAGTAAGAAAATACTTTTTGTAAGCGTTATTGATACATTGTCTACATGGCTATTCCAAGTTAGTGAGGAATCAACATAAATTCCCAGTAATTTTACACTAAGTACTTCAGGTTCAGAAAGGGGACGAATAGAGACTTAGATGGATACGTGAACAAGCAGAATGTACGATATTAGAGCGACGAAAATCCGCATATGGCAAGAGAGGATCATACCCAGAGACCTCACAAGATTAATGTTTGAGCAGGAACACTAGGTGATTCGCTAGTTGGACCCATATTCATTAATGAAACGCTGAATAGTGACGTCTACTTGAATATGTTGGAGAACATCATCGATCCTCTAATAACTGAAGAAGTGGGAAACAAGCTTGATGAAGAAGGTAATCAAATACTCGACGAATATCAATTGATCTTCTAACAAGATGGTGCTCCGCCGCATTATGCTGTGAATGTTCGTAACTGGATTAACCGGAGATTTCCTAATCACTGGATTGATAGACGTGGAACAATCGAATGGCCTCCACGATCACCGGACCTCATAAGTCTTGACAACTTCCTTTGGGATCATTTAAAGTCTGTAGTTTATAAGACTAAACCCATAGATTTAAATGACTTGCGTCAACGAATTATCAACGAGTGCCGAAACATTCCACGAGAAGCTTTTCAGAACGTAAGGCAAGAATTTGAAAACCGGCTTTACTACTGCATGGAGGCCAATGGTGCTCATTTTGAGCAGTTCCTGTGAATGTTCTTTTTTTAGTTTTGTTAAAATGTTATTTTCAACGTTTAAAGACTTATTATTCTTATAATAATGTAAAATTGGTCATTTCTCAATACTAAATAAAAAAAATGCGCAAGTGAAACATCACCATAATCCTTATAAGATAAGCTTTCATTTGAAATACCACGCGATGGGTCATTCCATTTAAAAATTTTGGGGAGGTATTCGTGGGGGCGCAGGGGTAAACGTCAAAAGTGTGAATCATAGGTCAAACCGTTTCCCCCTTGACATATACGTAGACCTGCTTTCGGAAATTTTTAATTTCCTTTTGGTTTCTGAAATGTCTCAAGTGGATCGTTTTCAAAAATGACCCTGTATATGCATATTTATTTGTAAAACCGTAGTAATGCTGTGTTTTACCATCATTTTCACATTTCATTAAATAATAATGAATTTTACAACGTAATTGAACCCAATATAAGGTACAGCTGATAGGTTATAGCCGTTTTAATGATTTCGAGTGAGGTGATTCTTCAATCTCGGGAAGATGAAAAAGTCACAAGGACTCATGTCAGGCAAGTAAGGAGACTGAGCAGCCACAGGTGTGTTTTTTCTGGCCAAAAACTCGTTTATTGACATTTCCATGTGACAAGAACAAGAAGCTCTCGGTAAAAGTGTTGATTCACCGTTTGGCCTTGAGGAACAAACTCTTTGTGGACGATTCCCTGGTTATCGAAAAAACAAATCAGCATACATTTGACTATCGACCTGCTCATTCTTGCTTTTTTGTGCCTTAGACTCCTCATGCTCTGGCACTTGGTTTTCGCTTCGCACTCAAACACCCACGACTCCTCACCAGTAGTGACACGTTCCAGAAAATGGGAATCATTTTCAATCTATTCCAAAAACTGAAGACACATTTCCCTTCCTTTTGGTCTTGCGTAAGGTTTTTTTAGAACAATTTTTGCGCAGATTTTTTTCATCCCCAATTCATTGGTGAAAAACTGATGAACGGTGGTGTGAGTCAAACTTAATTTTTGCACTGTCAACCGACGATCTGAACGCACAAGATCCCGGATTCTGTCGACATTTTCATCGGTTCCTGAAGGTGAAGGCCCTTGACAAAACACTGTCTCCGTAGGCCTGCTGAAGTTTTGCAAAGGTTTCCGTTGCACTGTCCCCAAGTCGGAAGCGAAACTTGATAGCACACCAATTGCTCGAAATTGATGTCACTCATTCTTAGAATGCACTAGAAAAAACCGTTCCTAGAAAAAATTGCTACGGACAACCAAATTACTTTAGCGAGTTCACACTCGTACTGAAGGCGTATTACATGTTCACCTGCCCCCTTCTCCAAGTCTCGCGTCCCAAGTGTCGCCAGATCGAAAGAATTTCTTTTTCTCTTTGTGTTGTGCTATCAGGAACCAACGTATATTACAGCTTTTCGATTATTCCATCTAAAAGATTATAGATAATGACGCTGGAGAATAGTACCCACCGAAGTAGATAAATTGTGCCATTTAACCGACATCGCACCTAGCCAGTTCTGCGAAAGTAACATGCTTTAAGGGAAGTTGAAATCCTAAAGGGGGGGGGGGGGGTGTGAGAGACCTATCTTTAACGAAAAAGGATACTGAAAGTAACTGTAGAGCTCCTTAAAAGATGTAATTTAAATTTTAGGGGTTTTTCTCACAGCGCTAAGGGATGAAATCACTTCAGGTTGGAAATTATGGCAAAAGTTGCCCCCCTGATATAAAAATTGACGTGTTTCTGCGTTTCTCAAAAAAAATATTTTCTAGCCAGAAACCCGTCTGTTACCTTTTCGTTGGCCCACTCTGTACATGTACAAAGGTATGTAAATCGAAGAATATGCGGAAATTACGAAATTCTACTATTATAGTTTACCTTCTGTTCACCGAGCAGACCACGTGAAATTGATAGTCAACAAGTGCGCGATTCAGTGAATAATCGGAGAATTCGGAGAAAATTTATTATTTCGGAAAAAGAACTGTCTCTTAGTATAATCAACTGTAGAAATAAGAAAGTTATTGTAAATACTGTCTCAAACAATATCTGAGAAGTGCTTGATTGTGCGATACATATCGCAAGAGTGCCCGGAGTAGGGGGACACTATTGTAAGGTTTCCTTAAAAATAGTAGTGATAAGGCCAGGGTGACATCAATCACGTTAACACAATAGCTGGCGACGCTAATACATGCAGTTTGTTAATTTTTCCTCAAATAATCCTGATAATGTTTACGAAACAAGAGATCAGTAATTTAATAAATGATAGCGGATGCTGAGAACCGGTAGTGAAGTTTCTGTTAGGAAAACCACTTACAAAATGCATTCACACCAAAGGAAGAGCTTTATCCTTGCATCCAGTGCGGAAGTATCATAGGATTCGCTCCTTTGGCCGACTCTGTGGAATATCATTTATGACGGGGTGTTGTACGAGAGATGGCTGATGATATTTCTATGGTATCCAGTTCTGCTAACCAAGAGAAGACTGTCATAGGTGGTTCACTGGAGCAAAGTATCCCAAAAAACATTAAATTTTTGGGATTAACATAGCGGGCACGGAGAAGATGAACAGTATCCCCTTAGAAATCGGAAAGGAGTAGGCATGAGGTTATCTGTAACCTCATATGCCTCTCCTCCTTTCCGTACAAATACTGCGGAATGGTAAATAATAAGATAAGAACAGTGTGGAGCGCAAATATTACAGGGAAATACTGTGAACAATGATAAATAAGGGAAACTGTGCAAAGATAGTAGCAGACAAAATCATGAAAGACTACATCGCATTGAGCCGGGGGCGTTGAAAAATACTAGAGAATCCACGTCGAAGGAGGGGGAGCTCAACAATGTTGCGTACTCATGGTAGTATGAGTAACGGCAACAAAGTAAATTAGGGTTAGGGTAGCAGTAGGATAAGATAATAAAGCAACTCTACGTGCAAGCCATTAAATTCCTTTTTTCTTTCTTCTTTCTGTCCTATAAGTTGAATTTAAATTATGTCCAAAAATAGATCGCAAAAGCCCCGTATAATCTACATAAGACAAGAGGTGGACGGGAACGTTCCCCGCTGCCCCTCAGGATTCCAAGCAGGTGTGCATAAAGGGTTTCCCTTACTTCATAAAATGAAACAAAATTAAAGGGGTAGCTTTGCGGCGCCACGAATATATCTTTCAGTACATTACGTTGTAGGTATGAATCGCTTTCCCAACAAAATGCTAGTCATTTCCAGAACATGAACTATAGTAATAAAACGAAAAACGCCTTGTTTGCAAGAATATACAGAGTTATTGACAAAATGGTTGTCAACACAAGAACCCTTACACGAAACGGACTTAATTTTTCCGAATGAAAAAGTCGTTAAAGTTACTCATCCAAACAATGCTCAATTTGCTTCTTTATTTGTAGAAATCCAGAGAATGTTACCTAGTTCCGTATAAAATAATGGCCTGAAATTAAAGGGAAATCAGTGAAATGTAAAAGATTATTAGGCGCATAATTTTCATTCATTGATCAGCTGCATAAAATCACAGCTGACGGCATAATTACGTTAATTTTAATTAAGATTGAAACTTTCGCGGAAGAAACGTTTTTCGTAATAAGCGTCATTGTCTTCAAAATTCGTTGCTTAACTTTTTAACAAATAAAATTAACAGAGTTATCTTCTCGGCACTTAAGAAGGAACTTAAGAAAAGGAATGATTATCCAATTCACACTTCTCTTCCAATTATTCACGTTTAACAATGCATAATAATAAAAGTGAGTTGAGTTTCAAAATAACATTTGTTTTAAAGTGAAACTCATCAACTGTTATAATTTAATCGATAACCCTTTTTTTTCTTCTAATTGTCAGTTTAAATTTAACACTTTACTTCAATCGTTCGAGTTTAATTTTATTGAAAAGAGCAGCAGAGGCGGCAGCTATTTACACACACTCAATCTGAAAGTTTTAAGAAATGCGTAAACAATGCAAAGTTTGTAACCATGAATAAAAGAAGAATTTAAATTTCAAAGTGTAAATTATCAGTTGATGTAACGCATACTTATAGGCTTGCGTTGTATGCAAAAAGGCGTCAAGGGTACTTTTACCATGACCCCTGAGCTACTTTACAAGCTCGAAACATAGATATGCTTTTACAGCTAACTTTTCTTTTAAACGATATAATTTTATGGCCTTGTTCAACATTGTTCTCAGATTTGGAAGCGTATATAGGAAAATCGATTAAAGCGAGTAAGTACCCAGAAATATGGAGTAAAACTTGTTTGCACGTAAAATCACTCTCTCGTAGTTTTCACGCACGTGTTTACCGTATCCATTCCATTGGCAGTAACAATTTTCGTTTATTTCATCCATAAAGTTTTCCAATACTAGTTAATAATTTACCATTACAAACTTAGGTGTAGTAGAAAAGTAAGACATTATCATGCATTATGTATTAGGTTGCTACTTTTACCGTTAGCGAAACCAATAATACTCCGTTTTGAAAGCGTATCAATAGACTATCGACGTATTAAATCTATTCTAAGGGCTAGTTATCAAACGAAAACGTGATTTAACCTTAGCTTTACAAGGGAAAGAAAACTATTTTAGCGTAATATTGGGGGGTAAGTCGTGGATTTAATTAAAGGTAGTATTATAGTTAATCAAGAGATCAATTTGGGAAAGTTACAAGAAAACGGCGACTAGCAACAACACATAACCTACATACAACCGAGCAAACAAAATGAAAATGAAAAACACTTTCCCTTCATTTTACAGTTTCTAAATTCGAAGCACTGCGTCCAAGTTCAGATGAGCGGTTTTGGTAGTGGTTTGGTTATAATATCCGCCAGTTGCAGTTCGGAAGACAGTTCTTCCCATCAATTTGAATGACATACAAGGTGGGTGTGTTAGTTTCAATTTTAAGTAAAAGAAACGCGCATTGCATAAATCATCTGACAACAAGAAGGTCGTATTAATGGCGGTACTTCAAGGTGTAGTACATGAAGGTAAAGTAAAAAGGCAAATGACAAAGGAAATATTTAGATTTGTGGATAATTATGAGGAAGTCGAAAAATGCTGACGAACCGATCACGTCCCATAAAACATTATTATTATTTTTACATGTATTAATACTATTAAATAAATACATTAAAAATAAATAAACAACTCCATGCTTACCTATGCAGTATTTTTTTTCATTTAACCCTTAACTGACGTTGCGGAGTCCCTGGGACTCTTGCAAGTACGGAATGTTCAATAACTTTCATGTTTGTATATCTGGAAGCGTGTGTGAAACGGTACCTTCTTGTGGTGGCGGGATGTAGCTTGTAGTCAAACAACTTCCGTCTACCACCAACGCAAGTACGATTAATATACACTAGAGTCCGAGGGACCTCGTAACAGTCGTAACGCTGTTAACGTGATAATTTTGTAATGTTTCATTTTTTGGAGTTTCAATTTATAAACTATAGTTTTTTTATATATATTTTTTTTATGTTTCTTATCATTACTAAACATGTTTTAGTACGGAAACTTAGTATATTTTAGTTTTTGTTTATTTTATAAGAATCAAATGAACACAATATTATTAGTGTTAAGTACAGAATTTATTATTTTGGTTTTTAATTTTTTGTTTTGTTTAATTTGTTCGTAAGTTATTTATAACAATAAAAGTTAGTTTTTTTATATACTTTAATCATTTATAGGACCAAAAAAATTCAGTTTTGCATTTTAACAATAAGATACACACCATCTTTCTTTTAGAGTCCTTAGGACTCCACGACGCATTGGGTGTTAAAATTTTTAGCAACGCCAGTTAAGCTTTAATGAGCAAGAACGTATTCCACAGTTTCTTATTTAGGTACTATTACTGTTATTTTACTAACTAAAGTATCCCTTACTCGACTTTTTTTTTACTTGTGTTTTTAGTATTTATTGCATGAAGCATTACAAGGAAACATTCAGATGAAATAAACATTAAATTTTACAAACTAATATGGAACCTTCTAACTTGGGAGGTTATTTAAGAATTGGTCATTTTTGATTTTTGAAGTAGTACTATCTGGATTTCGAGATTTCGATGGGAGGATGGGAAAGTCCACACGTACATGGGCATTCTCTACAGCATGGTGACTCTACCAACCCCACGAGGTGCATGTGCTTGTTAAGTTTACAGTGCCCATAAAGTATACTTACAAGTAGTCGCAGGTTTCCTCTGGATAGCCCTGTACAGAAGCGCGCCAGGCTACGAGATGGTCCTCTGAAGGCCACTCTCTCGTGGCGGCAGTCTAACAACAAGTTTATTAAGTTGTTTACAGTTGATACTGTAAGTGGAAGAGCCGGCTTTAGACCATAAAACGGTTGTTTTGAGGCCGGTCGAGGTAACTTATCGGCATTTTCATTGCCTATTATTCCCGCACACCCTTTAACCCATATAAGCTCAATGGTAGGTATTGCTGTTTGTTACTTGCTCTAGTACCTGGTGACACTCGGAAACCAGCCTAGAGGTGAATTTGTATTGATCTAGTGCTTGCAGAGCGGCTTTGCTGTCACTGGAGATTCTGATGATTTTATTCTTTATGCTGTGCATAAGAATTGTTTTTGCACTTAGCGTTATGCCTGTTAGTTCTGTCTGAAAGACAGTCGAAGTTTTGCCTAGTCGTTAGCTGATATGGAAGTTCAGTTCTTGGGAATAAATACCTGTACCTGTTCCTTCCATTGCTTTAGATCCATCCGTGAAGATGGATATGTCTGGTTGGGATGCCACTTCCACATAAAAGAAGATGTGGTAGTTTTTCCCTAGTATAAATCGAGGGATGAGTGAGTCAGATCGTCTTTCTAGTATAGGTAGTCGCTTAACCTCCTCTCCCAGAATTCAAGAGTGGCCAATACCAGTGTCTTTTCTGTTCAACAACCCTTTATTTCTCAGACGCAGGGCTAAGTATGGCCTGTTCTCTCACGTGGAGATCCAGTGGAGGCAGACCAAGGATGGCTTCCATGACGGCTGTAGGGGTTGTTCGTATTGCGCCCGTGCACGCAAGACACGCTAGTTTTTGCACATGGTTGAAAAGTGCTTTGGTTGTGGATAGTCTGGTTCCAGGCCACCAGACAATTGCTCCATAACAGAACATGGATCTTATCACGGCGGTGTACAGTCACAGGATCGCCTTTGGGGATGGACTCCAAACTCTTCCGATTGCGCAGCGAAATTGCCAGAATGTCCTGTTTGCTTTCTCCGATTTCAGTTGTGTGCGCTTGCTTGGTTCAGAATACCTAGATACTTCACTGACTCTGAAAACTGGAGGTGTTTTTGGAAGAATAGAGGAGCTCGAAGGCCCTCTCCCCTTCCTTTTCCTTGTGAAGAGAACTACCTCCGTTTTTGTCGGGTTTATGGACAGGGAGTGTTCCTTACACCATTCTTCGGCACTCTGAGAGCTGATTGCATCAGACGGCACAGAATAGGCTCAAATTTGCCGGTTATTAGGATGAATAGATCATCCGCATAACCTATAAGGCAGTGGTTTTCAACCAGTGCGCCATGGCGCCCCAGTGCGCCACGGACGATGGTTCGGGGCGCCGCGAATGAACGTGATTTTTTTTTTTTGTTCATGAGATTATAAGAATATAAGAAATAAATAAATAATGACAAATCTGATTTTTCAAGGTGCATTTTGCTTATATTTTTTTTGTGATAGATATATTTTTTTTTCAAATTATTCTTTTGTTACTTAAAATTGTTTTTCTTTTCTTTTTTTTTCAATTTACAAAAACAACATATAACAGGGCAATGAATGAATAATTTTTTTAAGCATTTTTAAGGTTCGACTGCTTGCTTAAAAATTAAGAGGGGCGCCGCGACAAGTTTTTAATGTGTCAAGGGAGCCGTGGATTCAAAAAGGTTGAAAACCACTGACCTAAGGTATTGTAGCCGTTGTCGTTAAGGCGACAGAGGAGGCTGTTTACAGTTTTCTCCACAGAAGATGGCATCCTCTC
This sequence comes from Pyrocoelia pectoralis, assembly GCA_036250285.1. Lineage (NCBI taxonomy): Eukaryota > Metazoa > Arthropoda > Insecta > Coleoptera > Lampyridae > Pyrocoelia > Pyrocoelia pectoralis. The sequence goes on from CM070077.1 coordinate 34,243,349, forward strand.
ACTACTGTACACCTTAGTGCTTTGTCGCCGACGCTGATGTGCACCGCTCTGAGTTTCAGCAGTTACACAATCCAACCTCGTACGATCTATTATACCATGGTAGCGTAAGGCAATTTCTATTGATTTGAAGATTGTTTTGTCAAAGCCCCTTCTATGTCTATGAATGCTCCCAGTGTAGACTGTGTACAGTCCAACGATCTCTCAACCAGCCCTACAACACAGTGCAGGGCTGATTCTGTTGATTTTCCTGGAGAGTAGGCGTGTTGGTTAGGGTGCAGTGTTAACGCCGTATCCTTTATGTGTCTATCGCACAATCTTTCAAGTGTCTTTAGAAGAAAAGACATTAGACTGATTGGACGATATGCTTTTGGTGTGGAGTAATCACCTTTACCAAGTTTGGGGATAAAAACAATGTTTACCTCCCTCCATTGTTTTGGTATGTATCTGAAAGCGATACAACCCGTATAAAATCTCACAAGGTGAGCAACGATAACATCCAGTCCCCATTGCAAGAGAGCCGTCCAATCCTGGTGATTTGTATTATGATCGTTTATCGAGCGCCTTACACCACCAAGGGGTTTCTTTATGATAACACTCCACTTTCTTAACGGTTTTCAATAGATTATAAATCGACGATTTCAGCAAATATACACATTGCACCTTTTGTGTGCTGATTTCAAGACATTAGCGTTGTCAACAAATAAACAAATTTTATTGCAAAAATAATGTTAAATGATTTTTCTTTTAGTAACAATAATTAGAGTAAATGTTCAAATTGAAACCCATTTTCTTCTTGACAGTACGCCAATCGTGCTTGTAACTCGGTGCAAACATTACGGTTGTATTGCAACCATTTCTTGTGTCATTCTTTCTTTCAAGTCTTCGATATTATTTGGTCGATTGAAGTAAACTTTACTTTTAATATATTCCCATAAAAAGAAATCCAGTAGGGTCTGGAGATCTGGAGACCGTGTCGGTCATTCAATAAATGTTTTTTTATTTTAAAAATTTAATATCTCCTAGTTTTATAATCTATTGAAAGCCGTAGAAAGTGGAGCGTTCCCATTAAAAAAAATTGATGGCGTCACTACGCCGGCGGGGGGGGGGGGGGTAGGAATAACTACAATGACTATTTATTCATTGGAACAACTATCGCAAAATGTTTTCCATGACCAAAATCAACTTGACGTGTCCAATAGTTTTTTTGATATTTCTGACAGGAAACCAAAAAATCCATTATTCCAAACTTTTGGTCCTCACTGTATGTATGTAACTTGTACCTATGTTTCTGTTCCTCGATATAATGTGATGGATGTACTTTTAATTTTTTCAACACTTTACTTTTAATTTTTTCAACACTTTATGCTTTTCTTCAATACGTGTTAGATTTCAAATAATGATTATAGGAAATTGATACCTTAGATGAAAAGTTAATATTCTGTAAATATAATTGTACACTGTTCCATTTCAGTGCGCCCTAAAAGTTTTCAAGCGACAAAACTTGTATTGTGCATGTTTAATTGGAATTATGCATCTGTGAACGTTGTAGAAACTTCTGAACACCTTATACCAAGTTTCATGTAATTTATTCGGCCAGCGATCCTTGTAAATATCAACCGCGTGTTTCGTACACGAAATTCCAACTCCAACAAGTAACTTCCGTGGATAATATATATACAACATAATAACATATACCTATAAAGTTCATGTAACGTGACAACTAATTTCATAAACTGCATCATCCCGTATGTAAATTACAAGGTAACTACATTTGCATAACACTCGCAGTTTAATTAAATAGTCTTCATCATTTTATTACCAAATTATTAGAAATAAATTACCGGGTATTGTTGGCCGTAATGAATTTAGCGTTCTCCCTCTCGGAGCAAATCTCAGCTCCAAAATAACGCGCTTCCTCAGCTTTCGGTTGTTTAAATTAGATCGAAGAAAAGTCTTAATATAGTAAAGAATTAAGTTGTGGAACAAGGCTTACAACTATATTATGTAGGATTAAAATCCAATTTTATGTTGAGTCAGGTTAAGCTACTGAGCAACTGTAATTTAAAGGCAACCTACTGCGAGGTAGTACAAGAGAATTAAGTGCACCTCTCTTGCTTATCTAGTCATTTTCGTGCTTTAGAAAACTTTCTAATTTTGGCAATCTTAAGATTTAAGTTACTTTCCAAGTTATTGTCGTCTACAAGAAAGTTTTCGTTCCGAAATGTAAGCTGATATAATTACGGGAAGAAGTTGCGATTCAGTTTTCAGTACCGTGATTTTTGGCGTTTTAAAAATGACTTCGCTCTAATGTGCTCTGGGACAATAAAAAGTTATAAAACTGAAACACGAGTTAGTATGGAATCTACGGGAGTCCACATTTTCATTTTTATCTTTTGTCTCTTTATTGCTCAAAAAATAATTCTTACTGTTTACAGAAGGATTTGAATTATTTATTCTTATCATTTGGCTAAAATCCAACTTTTCCAAAAGTAAGCATTCTAGTCTTATTGGTAAACTTCTGAACTTAACAAATTATAATATTTGCTCGGTTTATTGCAGCAATATGCCTTTCACTGAAAAAATAATTATATTATATTCAAAGTTTTATTCACGAAAATGTGAAAAGGATAAATATTGTAACCAGCTTATAAAGTAGATAATGAATATTGATAATTACCGCAATATAGATAATAAATCACTTTGTGGTTGAAAAAGTGAAGTTAGCATTCTTGCGAACATAGATGTAAAGGTGGAAATTTACTGTAAATTTAGTTACGTAAAGGAAGGTATGAAAAGCAAAGTAAGAGTTACGGTTGACACGAAAGGCGAATTGGGTTCAAAATTAATGAATGTAAATGAAATTGTTCCTATCCCAGTTAGTGTATTACGAACATATGTTCAGCAATGATCAAAAGCGCAATTCAATGAAAATGGATTAGTGTACAGATAAAATTATTATATAAGGAAGTACCTCCGCAAGGTATCTATTTCATTTTAACTTAATTATAAAGTGCGCGCTTAAAGCCCTCCATCCGACCCTTCCGATCAAATTTGATTGAAAAGTCCGGATAAACCGCTGTTTAGAATTCATGGATGGCATCCCGACCAACAGAATTTTTTAATTGCAAACTGGGTCGTATTACACCCCTATTGAAAACTATTTTAATCCTATACCTTCAATACCAATTAATATTATCTCAAGTCACCCAAGGCCAACATAGAGTAGGTGGCACTTGATGTTAGACTAAAAGAGAAGGGACCGTCACGAGTAGAGCTTCCAATACCGGAAGAAATTTTGAATACCGGTTTTCGGTATTCAAATAAGTGAATCCCGGGATCCCGGTATTGATACCGGTATTGACTTTTTTTACTGCTGAAACTATAAAAAAAAAGAAAAAAAGCATATCTAGCTTAGAAATTCACAGTTCAAAATTCAAAATTCAAACTATTCAAGTTATTCAAAGATGTAAATATAAAATGTAAATTAAATAAATCCACGTAAAATTAAAAAAATTCGTATTCAAAATAGAAGTGTGAAATAAAAAATTGAAACTCAAAATATTAATGCTAATGAATCCTAAATTATAATTGGAAAATTCAAATTTCAAAATTCGCAACGCAAAATATTACTGCTACTTAAAGTTAAAAAGTTTAAATTAAATTGAAATTTGAAATAATGAACTCGCAATTATAATTTTGTAAATTCATGGTTCAAAAATTAAAACGTAATAAGGAAGAATTTAGCAGTGCCATTTGAAAAATCAAGTTACCGTTTATAGAAATTTTGTCAATTGGCGTAGTAATTTCTCCGAACACAAGAAGATTTCAGATTTGACCGTCCGGTTTACGATAGTACATTTCATGTTTTAGTAATATCGCATCGTCACGACCTTCTAAGCTTTGTGATCCCTGCGATATTCAATTTTTTGAACACATGCGGCCAAACGATTAAGTGTGACACATAAAGTCGCACCAGAATTGACCAAGGAGTATACAGGAGGTTCCATTAAAAAAATGCAACTTTGGTATAAATCATCCTGTATAAACTTTGCGATTCAAGTGAAAATATTTTAGATTTGTAGCCTTACCATATCCCATGAACGAACTTTCGAAATGTTCGTTAATAAACCCATAGTCTTCCATCCACACATTATTGGCCCACCCACAATATTTTGCACTAGTTCTAAATATCGTTAATCCAAAATATTTTCTACTAAAATAAAATTAAATTAATACCGAAATACCGGTATTTACGTATGAATACCGGTTTTAAATACTGCATCAATTTTGTCCGGGATCCCGGTTTTCGAAATCCCGGGATTCCGGTATTGTAAGCTCTAGTCACGAGTCTGGTACGTTTTTCCACGGGTCTTATCACAGAAGGACCTTCTTATTTATGAGCATACTTTCTAGGCTCTGCAAACTATACACGAACCAAATCCAAGTTGAGGGGGATCCTGGCCGGTTATGGCTACGATTAGTATCCTCAAGTTTATAAAGTATGGGATGACTTGGGTGACGGTACGATATCGGACGACTCTAATGAGGGGAGGCAGCACGCAAGGTTCGAATATGAGAAATACGTGCGCGTGTACCATGTCTACCCTTCTATCTTAATCCAGAATCCAAAATACTTCTTTGTTCCAGTTTGAATAAACAGACAAAAATCGCCGTGATACTTTAATTTTTTCTATCCCCTTCGACCACAATACTCTAAAGAGGCAAGCAAGATACAGATCTTTATCTAGCCCTTTCCGTACGGCTCGATTTTACTTAACATTGCTACATAGACGGCGCCGGCGCCAAGTAGTCAAACCGTACAGACGGATGTCGACTATAGTCGACACTTTTTTTTTCGATTATCTAATTAATTCACCGATTCTATCAGCGTCATCAACAGCATGCGCGGAAAATGCCCACGCGACCCGATGTCGCAGATGATAAGTGACACGCTGGTACACCTTAAGAACAGCGGAAAGGTAATAGTCTTTTTATGGGTTCCAGGTCACAGTGGCATACCCGGAAACGAAAAGGCAGACGAAGCGGCGCACAAAGTGGCATATCGGGATACGGTCGACGCCGACATCCATTTACCGGATACCTAGAAGAGTACTCTAAAAGGGATGTCAAACCAGAAATGGCAGGATGAGTGGAGAGATACCAAAAACCACCTGGGTAAGATAAAAAAAGACGTGAGGCGTTGGAAGTGCCCCGATAACCTGAGCAGACGAGATGGGGTTAAAATGACACGCGTGAGGATAGGTCACACTGCACTCACCCATGCATATATCTAACAGCGTCGGACCCACCATCTTGTCAGTTCTGCAACATCAATACCCAGACGGTAACGCATCTCCTATGTGAGTGCCCGGCAACAAAGAATATTAGAGACCTCTATAGATTAAAAAACAGCACTACTATCGGAGTAAAAATGCAAGGCTGACTTTAGAAGCTTGTATCTCAGTAATTAGCAATCATAATGTAATGAAATAAAGTGCATTTAAAAGATCATTTATTCCTACAAAAAGGTGTACAGTTTTAGATTTTTGCAACACATCGTTAATTTTCTGTATTAATTTATGTGCGAAAAAGCGCTAATTATGACTGAAATCGCACAAGCGCTCGACTTTAAAAATTAATTACGGTTATATTATTGAAACTGAGTGGTAGATACTTATATATTTGACAAGTGTATACTTTTTTGTCGGTGTGAGATGCTTTTGAGGCCAATTGGTTTATTAGTCTTAAAGCTATAATGAAAAAACGACATCTTGTGTAACTCAGTACCTGAACGTTCGATATTAATAATATTGACAGTAACATAACAAGGTTAAAGCAATTATATTGTGGTCTAACACGATTCACAAAAATAATGCCATGTATACATGTTTTGTTTAAAACAAATTTGGAAAAAAGGATAGATGATTGGGTTTGCGGGGCGAAGTGCGGTACGAGCTGGACGATGGTGTCGTACACTATTGCTATGAAGCGCATGGTATTGTACAATGCTAAAGAATAATCACATTGTTGTGATTTGCCACTCACGATTTACGGTGTGGTAGATTACCTCGCGCGGGAATAAATGCGTCTTTCTTTCGCGATAATTATAACATTTACTTGGAATTACAAGAAAACAAATTTTGTTTTCAATAAAGCAATAATGCAGCTCGATTTGAGTAATACAAATTTGGCATTTAAAACAAGAATTTTTTCTTTAGTTACCGTATATCTCAAAATAATCAAATTTTCGGTTAGGGCTTATAAAACCAGTTAATTATATGAATAATCAATATTTATTCACTGTCGACTTTTCAGAAGTATGTGTGCTACAACATTTGTAAATTTGGTAACAATTTATGAAACAATAACAATTTTATGATAAGTTAAAACTGACCGTCAGCCAGGAAAATACTAAATACAGCGTTTTTATTGCTGTTAATTCAAATAAAAGTTAAACAACTGATTCTACCAATTTGATTTTTACACATGTTAAACATATATAAATGACTCATGTACTGCCCAAAAATGAAGAAATTTCACCCCTCAGTTTTTTCGTTATGACCAGTTAAAGTCAGAGGCCTTGCATTTTTACTCCGATTGTAGAGAGATACTTAACACCAAAGAAGGCATCCATGATGCAATCAAATACCTAAAGAACATTGGGGTGTTCAACAGAAATTAAGGAAGGTGGAAGCGCTAATGACCTTAGAAGTCGATGCGCAAGGCCTAACAAAAAAAAAAAAAATAACGAAAATTCACAAAAAGACCAATATGGACGAATCGTTCCAGCAGTCGATATATGGCGACTTTAGTGGACGTGCAAGTAAAGTCGACATCCGTCTGTGGGGAATGTTTAATGTATCGACTATAGGCGCCATCCGTCTGTGGGGAATGTTTAATGTGTCGACTATAGGCGCCATCCGTTTATACGGAACCGTTTAGAGTCTCGAATTAACGCGCCATCCGTCTGTGCAGCACGTCATAAAAAATTTTAATGTTTAAATATACAGGGAGGGTTTAAGGAGTGCAAAACCATTGCCGTCGACTATAGTCGACGTCCGTCTGTGGGACAAAGTCACTAATGTAGACTATAAGCGTCATCCGTCCTGAAAGGGCTAGCCCTTTCCGTACGGCTCGATTTTACCTAACATTCCTACACAGACGGCGCCAAGTAGTCAAACCGTACAGACGGATGTCGACTATAGTCGACACTTTTTTTTTCGATTATCTAATTAATAAAGTAATTAAAAATTGGTTTAGCAAGAAACATAACTTTAATAATAATAATATTGCCCATAGGAAACAATACTGCACAAAATAACGAAAATTCATAAAAAGACCAATTCACATACATACCTATTTAATAATAATAATATTGCCCATAGGAAACAATACTGCACAAAATAACGAAAATTCATAAAAAGACCAATATGGACGAATCGTTTCAGCAGTCGATATATGGCGACTTAAGTCGACGTGTAAGTAAAGTCGACATCCGTCTGTGGGGAATGTTTAATGTATCGACTATAGGCGCCATCCGTCTGTGGGGAATGTTTAATGTGTCGACTATAGGCGCCATCCGTTTATACGGAACATTTTAGAGTGTCGAATTAAAGCGCCGCCCGTCCGTGCAGCACGTCATAAAAAATTTTAATGTTTAAATATACAGGGAGTGTTTAAGGAGTGCAAAACCATTGCCGACGTCCGTGGGGCAAAGTCACTAATGTCAACTATAAGCGTCATCCGTACTGAAAGGGTTAATTATAGGCTAAGACAGCAATAGGTTTCAAAACATCTTCCCCCCTTTTGTTCTTGCGTCCTGTTGGACGCAGATACAGAGCTAATCATTAAGACACGGCTTTTGTCATCCCATTTAACCACTCGAATTCCGTGTTGGTTCTGTTACATACTGCATACATTTCTCCTTTCCTAAGTTTTTTTGACTTGACGCCATTTGGGCTTCCTTTTCTGTTACTTCTCAAAGTACCGCATACATAAGTTTTAAAAACCAGAAGATCTTTGCATAACTTTACGCTGGTATAATAATTATCGAGGTACAGTATCATTTCCTCATTTAGAAGTCCTTGTAGTAAATACATACAGACATTGTAGATATGACCATGATCAGTAGTAGGTGCATCTGGAGTATTTTTTCCACCATATATTCGAAGATCATATGTAAAACCAAATTTTATAGAGTTTTACTCCATTTCGCCGGAAGGTATTGACGAAATACGAGACCATAAACCTTGATACGAGACTGCCTCTCCAAGGCACCGTACTCTCCTCGATAACAATGCTCTCACCAGGGGATACTGTTTGTTTGAATTGGTTACAGACAATTTCAGTTGTCCGTTAGCTATAAGTTTGATAGTTTACGCTACATTTACGTTTGTTATTAGTTATTATTGTTATCTGTTTGAATTTTGATTTTTGCGCTTGGTATTTGTTTTTAATGACACATCAGAATGTGAAAAATAATTGTCTGGTTTGTATTTAATACAAAGATGTTGATGCTCACTTCCGGTATTTCCGGCTACCATTTGGAAAACATTTTTATTTAATAGATTAAACACGGCATGTCGCATGTGAAAAATTTCAAATTTCTAACTTTTACAGTTCTTGATATACTTCTAACCGTTGGTCACCGTGAAACACCCTGTATATTACTACATTACCTACTACAATAATATTCGTGGTGTTGAAGGATTTTTCTGTTTGATTTTTGTATCAGATTATCAGTGCTATAAGCCGAACGCAGGATATAAAACCGAATAAAGCGCTCTTAAAAAGAAAATGCTTTTTCAGTAAAGCACTTTGTTTGCTTACAGAAATTCAGCTAACTTTAAAGGTATAAGGGTATTAGTATTTATACGATAGTCACCCTTAAAGCTAATTAATTTTCCCTAAACTTACGTTGTGGAATTTCACATCGTGAATTCAAAGTTTAGGGAGATATGTTTCAAACAAAATGGCACATACCGTTACTGGGTCAGTTATTTTAGATCCTATACCCTAAACTTGTCTCATTTGAAAATTCAACATTTAAAAACAGTTAACAATAAGATAAAATATGAAATTTTTCTGTATAGACAACAGCTCAAAATTGAACCGATCGATACAAGAAAAAATTGGAAAAGGGCAATTAAGTACGTATAATAGAAGATAAACATAAAAATAATTAATGAAACAAAACAGAGCTAAAAACGAGGACACACTCGAGATAAATGGATATAATGAGCACATTTTGACATTTGTTGCAAACAACACTTAACCGTACATAAAATACTGTTACGCAACTATAGCACATAAGACTGGGATGCTAATGATGATTGGATACGAAGATCGGATAAGAACACAAAATAAAGTTATACGTTTAATCAAAAAGAAATATAACCTACGTAAAATTGAAAAACAATTTCGGAAAAAATAGAGATCTAAGAAAAATAAATACTCATCGACAAAGTGCTCTCAATGAAGAGATTAAAGTTAATGTATTATTAGTTGTACAAGAAACCCTATGATCTCTATTAGGGTGCTAGCGAGCGAGCACGAAATTAGCTAAGCTTCAACAGTAAGAATTTCCAATAATTTCATCCTTACAAACTAACAACAGGATCTGAGTGAAGAAGAAAAGTTTGAAGAGCAAATATTACCTACTACACTGGAATCGTCTTAACATAAGAAACATTTCTCTTTTCTCATGAGTTCATCTTAAATGATAAGGTAAACTGACAGAATTGCCGTTATTGAGCAGACGAGATTCCACATTGCATAAGGGAAGGACACACTCAATGGCCAGGAAAGGGACAGAGAGTGCTCGAGTTATAGGAACACTGCGAAAATCTCACTGGAGCGAATTCTTGCAAGGAGAACTTGATCCAAATGTGGTTTCAGCAAAATGGTGCGACGCTATATTTTTAAAAATATCCGGATAAAATTGTCCCCCGAGGCCTCACTCGTATACTCTTCTGAACGACACGTTGGAATCACTTTTCCTAAGAGACACCCCCCCCCCCCCCTGGAGTGGCAGAGAGCCACTACGTGTACATACAAAAGGGTCGTACACCAAGAGGTTGCATAAACGACGCACGATCTCCCCAACAGAAGGGCGCCAGGGAAGGATAGAATACCGGCCATAATTGTGAAACAAATGGCGATGAGGAGTCACGGACCGTGGGTGAAGCTAGTTAACGATAGCCTCAGGACAGAATGCTTCGGCAGACATGGAAAGAAAGCAGATTGGCGCTGATCCCCTAGCAGACCGATCTGTATGACCAATTACGCCGGTAAAATAGGCGAAAAACTTATCAAGACGAGATTAGAGGCGGCAACCACGAACAAGATATCAGAATTTCAATATGGTTTTAGAAGGGGTCGCTCGACAGTACATGCGATACAGGCACTAGAGGTCATTAGAAAGAGAGCAAATAGTGGTACTCTTAAAACGGGGAAGACATGTATAATGGCATCAGTGGATGTCAGGAACGCCTTCAATACGGTGTCCCACAAAGACATTACAAACGCCATGGAAGGGATGAGGGTCCCGAAGTACCTAATTGAGATTACGAAAAGCAGCTACATCTCAGTATTATAGGTTTCGCTGACGATATCACAATTATCGTCGAAGACCGAAAGGTAGAGTGCGACGTACACAAACTACAAACAACTATAGCAGCGATAAAGGAATGGGTGGAGGAGAGTGGTATGACACTTGTACCAGAGAATACCAAGGTGGCCCTCCTAACTGGAAGGAGGAGGTTGGGGGAAATCACCCTGGAACTACTCAGCCAAAAAATAACTGCCGGGAAAGCTATCACAGTACTGGGAGTTGTAGTTATCGACAAAAATGGATCATTCATTGAGCACGTGAGAGAAGTGACGAGAAAGGCGCTAAGGTACTAGGCGACTCTTAGTCGACTCATAACAAACAAAAGCGTCAAATCGCAGGGTGATTATGAGTGAGGTAAAATCTGGACTGCCTTACGGGAGTGAGGTGTGGGAGGGAGATGTGGAGTGAGGGTGCGCCCGGAAAATGGTGAGTAAGGTTACTTGCGATACGAGTGACAAGCGCGCCTAGGGCTGCAGCACTAGACGATGTGTTAGTTTTGGCGGGTATTCCACCAGCCCATATATTGGTCAAAGTAAGAGCAGAAATATGGGGTGGAATGCGCACTTCTCTAGAGTGTCAATTAAATTGGGAGAAACGTAATTCGTGGACTCGCACACTCATAAGAGATATCAGAGCATGGGTGGGCAGATCCCAAGCGTAGGTCGACTATTCAACAGCTCAACTATTTACAAGGCACGATGAAAATGGAAGATACCCGGCTAGAATGAACCGCGCGTCCTCGATCTCTCTTATGACCAAAAATTCATATTTTCGAGTTTTCATTTTATGGCCATATCTCGCTTATTTACGAAAATAGAAAAAAATTATTTCCACGTTCTTCAGACACTTTTTTGATAAGAATGCAGTGGTGTAGTCAATTCTTTAAAAATATTCTTGAAATTCGAGTAATAGCATAAAGTTATATTTTTTGTATGGAACGCGTAGTTGGTTATGACATCAAAAAATTACTAATTTTTTTCTGATTCCAACGATATATATCATGTGGGGTCAAATTATTCACTTTTACTGCTTTTCAGCAAAAAATCGTTTTTTAGGACATAATTTTTTATTCAAAGTAAAAATTATTTTTAACAAACTCATACACTATGTGACTTTTTTACAAACCAAGAACAAATAACTATAATGTTAAAGATGCTAAACAAACTACAAAATATATTTAATAATTATCTATTATGTATAAAGCCACTTAAACTAAATTTTCAAGTAGGCTGGTATTTAAAATTTTTCTGATAAACCTTACTTATTTTTTATGGAGAATCCGAATCCTCAATAAAAAATGAGGTTTCCCATTTAAGATTTCACAGTTGCCCCCACCCCTACCACAGGCAGAGAGGGTGGAGTGTCATTGGAAGATCCTTTTCCAGGCGTACAAATTTTGTTCGTGACTTTTTTTTGATCCGATCCGTATAGTTTTCGAGTTATTTCACTGCCTTCAGATATATCGGCCATCCGTTATATAATTATTAAATATATCTTGTAGTTTGTTTGGCATCTTCAACGTTATAGTTATTTGTTCTTGGTTTGTAAAAAGTCACATAGAGTATGAGTTTGTTAAAAATAATTATTATTATTAATTTGAATTAAATATTTATCATTCGTAATGGTGACTGTGATGAACAAATAAATAAATATTATAATGGTGCCTAATTTATTATGTAAAAGTTCACTTTGTTGAAAAAGTAATTCACATTAACTTATTTTTACATACATACAGCTTAAAAGTTGCTTTGATATGTTAGCGCTTGTTAGCGATATGGGGCTGAAAAACATGATACCTTTTGATCTCTTTTGAAAGAATTTCCTGTAGAACTTAAAATGTTACAACTTCCAACTTCGATAAAGGTGTCAAGTTGATGAACGCTTACCGACTCTTCAAATCCCTTAATTTACAACGTTTATTCAGTTAAAGGAAATCTTATATAATAGGTAATGATTTCAGCGGATGTACAATGGCATTATATTATAAATAAGTACGCTATAATTAACAATTGCGATAAAGGGAAGAATTTATAGAATTTATTCAACAAAGTTTTCGCATTTGTCAGTATTTGAAACGAATCTTTTATCACATTACGTATTCAATTTAACTTTTCCACACGTGTAATTTTCACGATACGTAACAATGTATACACAGCTGAATAAATAGCTGTAAGGAAAGGAGGATGAATTCACATTTTTTCCCTACTATCTCGATTTTTAAATAAAATATTAGAGGGGTGTGAATATAACCGCTTTGTAATAATTAACCGACTGCGCGTTCAACAATTTTGCAGATCATTGTTTTAACGATGCCGATTTTATTTTCACACAAAATCTGTCAATTGGATAATGTGAGGAACTCCTGAAATTTTCATAACAGGAATTACGGTATACATAATTATGTATAATAAATTTATTTCTTACTTTAGTAATATTTCTTTAAATCATCCCGAATCTTGACGTCTGCGATTGCAGCAAAGATGAAATTAATTTTATAATTATAATCTTCATCAAATTCAAAGTTCCATTAAGTAATCTACTTGACACCTCCTTTGAAGATCCCCGAATTTGGGGAAAACACAGTACATTTAAAAAAGATCGGCAAGCCGAACGCATACTAAACTCATTGGTACAAGCACGTATGTACAACGAGTCTACAGCTTAAAATATTAAGACCCGGTTTTATAAAGCATACTTAAATACGTGATCAGCTAACGACGTGATTAAGTTTGAATAATGCAACATGATTTGCTAATACGGGTTACATAGGTGTGGTCGTTGATCGTATTAGCCTATCGCATTACTTAACCACATTGTCAGCTGATCACATAGTTAACTATGCTTTATAATATCGGGCCTATACCTACGTCAAGAAAAAATATCTACAACGACGTTTTGATGTTCACTGCATTTCGGGAGTTATCGAAGCGTATCAGCTCAAAGTTATTTACGAAAAAGTTGGTATGGCCCGACGTCATTAAAGATTGCAGTGATTGGGCGATCCAACATCTCGTAGAACCACATCCGTTACTTAAAAGGAAAAGATACACACTAATCCGTATCGACAAGAACATGGAAACAGTGACATTAGGGCGAGAATTCTTTTCAAACTGGATTCCAAAATGCGGCGCATCTCTGAGGGCAACCACGTACAAGGTCTGCATTTTGTGATACAGCTATTCCGAAAATTTGGAAAATAATCAGTTTTAACGATTACTCTTTGGTACGTTGTCAAATTATTTTTTTTGCAATTTCGATGAGAATCAGTGTCACAATCACATGACCATTGTCGTGGAGATCTACTTATGACGAAGTGTGTTCTGAATAAGTTTCGTTTGTAGGGTATGTCTGTGGGTTCAACACAATAATTCTATTTGAGGAATACGACGATGGAAAATGCACCAGAAGAAACGTCAGGTAACCGAAACGGTCTCATATGTACTTACATCAAAATTGCGAAATAACTGCATTATACTTTACAAAAAAGCTGTGGACACGATGCCCTTGTGATGGGGATTAGATAGGGTCGATTACAACAGAGAACCACTCTTTATAAAACCAATCAGAAAAAGGATTTTTCATGCCATAGTATCTAAAACTCAGTGAAATGCACGAGCACGAGCATGTTCTTTATAAAAATGATAAACAGAACTTGAAAAGCTCTGAGACGCGGCACTTCGAAACATCGTGCTGCACGTCGAAATGGTTAGGCGAAGTTCTTACTAAAGAATTTATGGTGGAGACGTTGTATCTCCGCCGATACCTTCCAGTCTGCAGTCCTCTGGGGGTTGGTGCTCTGAATGACTTTTTCACTAATTGTTGACCGTGTCGCTTCTAGGCCCACTAGTCCATTGACGAATGTGATGAAATCTAAATCTATATTCCGCGTCTGCTTCTTTCTTCTTGACTGCTACATCATTAGCCTGCCTGTTTGATATAGAATTTAAATTTTGCAATTTAGATGGACCCAGAAACGCCTGGACGGATGAACGTACGTGTTACTGATTTTCCACCAGTCAATTGGAGTTGTCAAAACGGTGAATCTTTTCTATCCAGAATGTAATATGAATTTATAGTACACATATAGTCCAGAACATCAACCCAAACTTTACCATGTAGATATAATCAGGAGCGCCTTTTCATGTTTAGCAGTGTAATTGTTCGTTGTTTGTTCAATGCATAGCTTCGAAAATCACTCCGGTCAACCTCCACAACCAAAAGAGTTACTTGGAGGCTTTGGCGGGTCTGAGCTATGAGGACAGTTTTTCTTAAATATCGTGTTTTGCCAGACCAACATGCAGATGTCATACATGACAATTAGGATTTAGCTAATAAATGACAGTAAAATCGCTGAAGCGTATCTTCAGCGGAAGTACCTTGGCTTGGCATTTTCCGGAGTTGTTCCAGTCGCTGTACCATTTAATAATATTGTTAACGGCATGTTGTAATTCTTGGATTCCTTCAGTTAAGTTAGGGCTTTATGTGATGATATCTGTGTCGTCAGCAAATATGGCTATGGATACTGTTACTGGTGGTATGTCTGAAATATAGATGTTGAAGAGAAGTGGCCCCAGAATAGTTCCTTGAGGAACGCCTGCGTGGATGGTTTTAGTTTGAGATATGTACGAGTTTACTTTGACTGCGAATTGCCTGTACCCTAGAAAACAGAAGATGATTGCTTGCAGGTATCTTCAGGTCCAGGATCATTTTCTTCAGGCCTTCAGTCCAGAGCTTGTCAAAGGTTTGTGCTATATCAAGCCGGATCATTATAGTGTAGTTCTCGTTTTCAGAGCCGGTTGAGATGATTGCACTGATCCGTGGTAGTTGGTGGCTCGTAAAGTGCCCTCTTCTAAAGCAGAATTGCGCGGGTGGTAGAATATGAAGTGTTTCAATTGCTTTAACTAATCGGGTGTAGATGATTCTTTCGAAGACCTTCGACAGAGTAGTTACAAGACTTATTGGTCTGTAACTGTTGATATCGTTTTTATTTTTACCCGGTTTGATGTGTGCTAATTTCCATTTTGACCATTATGACCAATCCTTGTAGACATAGTCAGCGCCGGTGGTTTTCGAACGATGGGGAAAGGGTGAAATCAGCACCACTTTGAATAATTTATAATTGTGTGTAAAGAAGGTGACGCGATTTACTCGTACGTTTCAATTTCTCACGTATAAAATGATGAGGATCGTTATTATACATTTTTATTTGTGCAAATATTTTACCTGAATGTCCGTTATTATTCAAATGTATTTCACACAGTTTCTAAATGTAAATTTAGGACGTAGGAACCCTAATGGTAATAACGTAAAATAAAATCGACATTCCATCGTACGATAAATACGTCGCAACGTAACAACGGAAAACGCAAAATAAAAAATAATTGGTTTATTGAAAATCTTGAAGCTGTTATACGTACTGCATAAATCTTTCCATGCTTTAACTATGCAAACGAAGTGTTGATTTATTAAAACCGCGAAGACGTCGAGAGAAAGTAATAAAAAGGAAGCAAATGGGACCGTATAAATTTCTTTCCTGAAATATTCTCCGAAAACATACATTTTGAATATCAAAATTAGAATTTATTTCCCTTCGCCGAAAACGACAAACAACAATACGTTTTTATAATTCTTTGAGTCAGTATTTATCTCTACTAAAACCCCTGGATACTGACGACAAAACATTTATGATAAAACTAAAATCACTTACCAGCCCTCTAAATCCTGTAAGCAGACGTGAGTTTCCTTTGGCCCACAAAACAGGTATACCGACGTGTCTTGCGGTCATAGCCACGGTAAAAGCTGCCGAAGAGTCACCCACAATTAATACGGTAATCACGTATCTTCCTTCGAACTGTTCACAAAGCTGTTCTAAAAAACCCGAATTAAAAGTGCCATTTTCCGGTAAATCGATTATTAACGTATCGAGGCTAATATTGTACGGCATTTCGAAATGGTTAGTAAAGAACGTTTGCGTTATATTTGTTAGCGTTTTATTAAAAGCTCTACTAAAGGTTTGACCACTTGGCTCTGCGGCGATTGCAAAATACATCATTCCAGTATGGTGTTGGCGTTTATAATACGAAGAAAAATCATTTGCATTCATTCTCGGTGGGCTAAGCTTTTGTTTTCTATCTACGTCGGTTAAAAACTCTTTCCTCTGTTGTTCATTTATTTGGTATCCGTTTACAAAAAGAAAAGCCAACACGATATTAATGAAAAATATTTGGACCAAAGTACAATTAAAATAATTATAGTTCATGTTTCCAAGTATAGCAAAAGGGGTAAAAGGTTTAGGTAAGATGGGGGTTAACTCAAAATGCTATTTAGGCTGCACGATGTCATACTTTCAAATAAAACGATCTTAAAAATTTATCCTGTTTCTCGTAGGCCCAGCACATTATCGTATCCAAATCTATTATTAGTATAAACGTTTTTGCCATCTTTAAATTTTGTTACCGTTTCTGTTTTTTATTGCTTCGTATAAGGCAAACTTAGGAAAATTTATGTTTAGTTTATTTGAACTTGACTCTGTGGAAATTAGGTTTAAATTCTTGAAGAAAAATCATGTTGCTTGCGACGGCGTGGTTCTTTTTGATGGTTCCATCACCTGAAACAAAAAAATTTCGTTAATTTCGTTCTTCTGATGTTTGCTAAAGGATTTGTAAAAAATACGTTAGTGTTGAATAAAAAATAAAATAGAATAAATAAGCCTTGAAGTCGGAGTAATCAAGTCTCGATTGGGAAGATTAATGTGGGATCCTCTCGAGGGAATTAACCCTAAGTCGGCTTTGTTTTACACGTTTAAGGAAATATCTAGAAATCTGCTATTTCGACTAATCGGAATCAACTTCTTGTGTCTAAGTTTATGTTTTCCAACCCGCTGCATTTCAGTTTAATTAATTTGTACCTTTTTGGAATGCTGTTATTAAATTAATGTTTCCGTTTCCGAATTTTTTTACCGGAAAGTATCACTATTATCTAATCGGTTTATTCAAGATTGTCGCCCGCAGTTAATAAGTTTAAAGCAGCCGCCCTTCAATATTTAAAAAGACATTTTACTGTTGTTCATAGTCTGACATAAAAAAAACCTTACGGAAATACGACATACACATTTTCAAGTTCCAACGAAAGGGCGTGATAATATTTTACCTCAAACGTGTTTACTATACTATGCTTATTGTTGAGAGCACGTATGTCCAAAATTGTTGTGACAGTACTGTCGTACTGTCCTGTCGCAGTATCAGGTTGGGCTTGATATTGCGACAGTGCTGACGCAACTCGACAGCAATTTGTCATCGTGAGAACGGCTTAACCACCTTTGACAGTTCACTATAATTTCATCAGCCGCACATTTTTGTTGGATTTACAAAATTGTTAAATATTTTCATAATATGGCCTCCGAAAAGTTTAATACCTACGAATTTTTGGAAGAATATCAAAAATATCTTTGCTTGTGGCTGAAATCTATCCCAGAGTTTAAAATGCGTAAAAAACGTGATGTCGCCGAAGAAGCGCTTCTTCAAGTGTCAGGTCCTAAATCTCTTAAAATTAAAATTTCACCTATGACGACAAGGCTTGCATATTACTCCATGGCACATCTGTCACTGTCGGGAGACCAGTGTGAACGGTGGGTTGACAAAAAACTGTCACAATGTCATGGAAGTCAACTGCCATGGTAGTACTATCATGATAGTTACTGTCATGGTGTGAACTGGCTTTTACAGTTTTAAGACACGTTCCTTTGATGGAAAGCATACAGAATCTCACTAGCCTTTCTTGGGAATCCGAAGGGTACCGCACATGTGTTCCAGAATTGTTCCCTAAAAAATTTGAATAATTTATGATTTTGAGGTTTCCACGAAAACGATAGGATCGAGTGTTGGGGGACCTTTTGGGATGTGTTAACGAAATCCCATATCTTCGTGGGTACTATTTTTGAGGTAAGTGTACACTTCGTAGGAAAGGAGAATTTCTGGTAACATGACTTGTGTGGAAGGAAGTGTGAAATTAATACCGATTGTGAATTGTTTCACCCGCTTTTGATTTTATATTATTTTTCTTAAGTGATCCAGGAGCTGCGTGGTTTTTTTCCCTCTTTCCTCTTTTTCAGAATACCGCATATTCTGATTACACATCACCATCTCACTGAGGTCAGTGAGCCGTAAACCAAGATAGCAAGGATGATGTCATAATCGAAAGTCAAGCCCATCAATGCCTCCTGGTGCTATAACCCACTCCAAGCAATTCATACTTCACACCAAAAACTATTTAGTATTAACAAGGGGTTTTGCAGAGGTTTTACAGTTTACCCATTATAACCCATACATGTCTAAAGTTTGAGGTTCCTAGGATATAAGAGTTAACCAAAGAGGATGAAATAGTATAAGGACCATTATTATCCTGTTAATCCTGTCCTGTCCTGAAAATGAGCCGTTATTGCTCTTAAATTTATGGTAGCGAATGAGTTTGCTTAGTTCTTTAATATAACAAGGTTGCCCACTTGCTCTTCATTCTTCGATAGTACCTTGAATATTAATTTTATGACAACAGGTCAAGAGACATTCCTTATTCAGATGTTCCTTGTTTACAACCTAAAAATATTTTCAGGCCCGTACTGCTCTCGGTTTCGTCTGTAAAGGATCGTACTAGATTATTTTAAATGGAACACCCTATAGATTTTTATATTTTTGAAATCCATATTCAATTCTAGACCAAGTTTGTTTAGCCTTTCACCTACTTAAGTCAACTCATTTAGGAGAAAATAAATATTTTTTAAAAATTGTCACCGAAATCAACAATTAGTAAAAAAATCATAAGTATTCAATCATTGGCAACAGAGCAACAAAATTTGAGATTATCATAAACAAAAGAGCGTTTTATTTCTCGACATGCTGATTTTGAACGAAATTTGTTGCAAAAGGGACGTCCTGAATTTTTTCTAACGACCACAGAACAACTGCCAAAAGTTGACTATTTTAAATAGAACACCCTGTATATTTTTTCATGGATGAACTGATTTTTAAGTTAGCTTTGACTTTTGTTAAATACGTCCTATATCTAAAGGAATAGTTTCCGAGATAATAACCTTACTTTGAATTATTTTGTTTTTTCGCCCAATTCTGAAAACAAAATTAATGGAACCAACAAACAATAACAATATTTGTATCACAAATTTACTTATTATTACCTAAATTACGTTGTTACTTAAAAAACAAGGAATGTGAAACAAAAAAACGACTATAACAACAGATGACATACGCCAGTTTAATTTCAATTGATTGTATTTGACACAGTATCGTCTTCACTTTGTTAAAAAAGCTAAATCGAATCGAAAATGTCACGTTTTCCAAATAACGAACTGTTTGATATGGTTTTCATTCTCAGCGAATGTTTCCAGGATACGTAAAACTTTCAGATCAATCATGCGAATCATGCCTGATATCCTGGAAGATGTTAACACAAATTTTTCAAATCGTGTAAGGCAGTGTTTACACAATACTGATGGGTTGTTTGAAAATTAATTTTTAGGTAATGTTTTGTGTTTTGTACCGTTCGATTTTATGTAAGTTTATTTATTAATTAATGTTATACATCAACAAATAATAATAAGTAAATATTTGATACAAATAATGTTGCTTCCTTTAATTTTATTCTCAAAATTGGGACATAAAACAAAATAATTCAAAATAAGGAAACTATTACCTTTAGATATATGACACATTTAACAAAAATTAAAGCTAACGTAAAAAGCAGTTCATTCATGAAAAATATACAGGGTGTTCTATTTAAGATAGTCGACTTTTGGCAGTTGTTCTGTGGTCGTTAGAAAAAATTCAGGACGTCCCTTTTGCAACAAATTTCGTTCAAAATCAGCATATCGAGAAATAAAACGCTCTTTTTTTTATGATAATCTCAAATTTTGTTGCTCTGTTGCCAATGATTGAATAGTTATGATTATTTTACTGATCGTGACTTCGGCGACAGTTTTTAAAAAACATTTATTTTCTCCTAAATGATTTGACTTAAGTAGGTGAAAAGTTAAACAAACTTGGTCTAGAATCGAATATGGATTTCAAAAATGTTAAACTCTATAGAGTGGTCCATTTAAAATAATCGAGTACGATCCTGTACAGACGAAACCGAGAGCAGTGCGGGCTTGAAAATATTTTTAGGTTGTAAACAAGGAACATCTGAATAAGAAATGTCTCTTGACCTGTTGTCATGAAATTAATATTAAAGGCACTATCAAAGAACGAAGGGCAAGTGGGCAACCCTGTATAGTAACGGACGAAAAATCACACCTTGTTAAATCAAAATGAAGGAGAACACACTCAAAAGCCATAAGGAATAGCTCTTTAATTCTTTATAGCAATGAGGCCAAGTACGCACATTGACTTTCTACACTAAAAGTCAATGGTACGCATCTGCTCCTTATACGGCCATAACAATTATTAGTGACATTATCCGCAATAATCCTCCTATTCAGTAGTTATAAGGTAGAAGAACTCAATGCCAATTTCTTTAAGCCCATTTAGCGGCGCTTCTGACCATATAATAACCTGTTTTTGAATTAATGTACTATTTCTGGAACGAACCCAATAATTCGACCACTTGTTGCAGCTTCGAGGACCTTCTTCTTCTTGTTAGCCATACGTCGTCTAAACTTCTAAGAAAATTACATAAAACCAATTACTAAACTGTGACATTTGTGTTTCACTTTCACCAACATTATTTTATCCGCACGTGATTCGTTTGAACTCTCCAATCATGTCGGTTATTTCAACTCTACTGGTAGATTTATACTCTATTTTCACGTTGAATTTTATGCGCAAACGCGTTGGCCGTACTCATTTACATTAATTTCGCAATATCTAAGTTTATGGATGGAAACAATATTTGAGTAGAAGCAATTTAAATTTAATTTGAATATACATATCAGTGGAAGCACATTTAATTCCAGTTATTCTTTACAGATCCAGATCATCTTTTCCAATTTTGCACACCTATCGGCATTAAAGGACTTTCACCCTTTAATATACTATAAGCAAATAACATTCCTGTACGACTACATATTTTTTAGCATAACTTTTATTTTGAACGTTATATATCGAAAAGAAAGTTTTAGACTATAAAATTAGAGTAAAAAACAACGAAACTTTCGTTTAAAAATTTAGTACTTCTAAAACTGAAAGCAATTTTCACAAAGCATTCTTGAAACGGCAATTTGAAAGCAGGCCTAAAACTAATTAAAAAAGTTTCCTTTTAACATGGGTAGGTATATGATTTTTAACATATGTGTGTGACATTTGGTGAGCAATTTTGATTACACAAAGAAGTTTAATTAGCAATTTCTCGTTTATGTCCCTTGCAACTGTAACCATTTTAATTTGATCGTAGCTTGAGAAATATTATATCGTGTTATATTAGAAGTTGCAATTATTATTAGACCATTTTCGTAAGTTTCTGACATAATTTCATTCTTTTCATTTGCAACATGAGAGAAGAGAGGTCATTCAAGCTTTAAGAAACTCCACCAATTTCGAATGTATAAGAACCAAATGTGTTTTCGTCTTTTAAACTTCTAACTTGTAGCATAGAGAATGTAATATAATATGCTCTATGCTTGTAGGTATAATAGTCCGGGAGCCCGCCGCCTTTTTTACAATCAATTAGTATAATACTTTTTACACTTCCTGAGCGGCTTTATTTTAACGAGATCCCAAACTTTTTCCTCTGCCAAAATTTTCCCGAATGGGTCCTAAGAGGGGTAAAACACGTTGATTTGGTGATTACAAAAAATTGATTAATATCACTTAATTGTTTAGCTCAATGTTAAGATTTTTTTCTAAGTAATTCTAACTGGCATTTGTCCTACAAAAGAAATGTGTCCATCAAGAGTGTCCCCCATCTCAGACATGTAGATATTATTATATTTAAAAAAATAATTAATATCAAGCTGATTTGTTTTCCTGTAGCTTAGTAAACATTTGCATAATTAAATGGCCACATTGTCCTACAAATGAATTGGGCCGTTTTCCGTTTACAAAAAATCAGCTAGATATTCATTTTTTTTTTATCTACATGTTTGAGATGGGGGACACTCTTGAGCGACCCATTTTGTTTGTAGGACAAATGTTATATTGAATTACTTACCGAAAAATCTTAACATTGAGCTAAAAAATTATGTGATATTAATTAATTTTTTGTAATCACCAAATCAACGTGTTTTACCCCTGCGCACTCTCTTAGGACCCATTCGCGAAAATTTTGGCAGAGGAAATAGTTTGGCGTCTCGTTAAAATAAAGCCGTCTACTAATTGATTGTAAAAAAGGCGACGGGCTCCCGGACTATGCTTTTGTCGTTGATGTTAAATAAAAAGTAAAAGAAGCTTCTACAGGTACTTTTTAACGTTCCTTAACATGGCATGCAGCAAATTGGAATCCGATGTTTCGTTTTCAAATAACCATCATCAACTTTGTTTTTTTTAAATACGGTCCTGATTTTTTTATACATAATATGTGACATGACAACGGAAAAGGGTTTCGACATGGTGAAGGATGGCTTTCATGCTGACTGCTAGAAAGACTCCGTTTCTAGCTCACTCCAGTGTCTTATAGGCATCATAAGACCGACTTCGAAAACGAGCAGGATACTCACTATTGCTCAGCTCATTTAGTACAACGCACATATCCGTCAAAATCATGAAACGCCATTCGGATTCTTTGCATTCTATGTTTCGGAGTGCTACTCTGGTGGAAATGAATCGCCTTGGTCTGTCTATTAATTATAACAGAGTGAGATACATTCAGAGAAAACTTTGTCATTCGGTCGTGCAACGTTACAACGTTGAAACACTCGTTTGTCCGACACAAATGCGTAGCGGTCTTTTCACTGTCGGAGCTGTCGACAACATAGACCATCATCCAACAACAACAACAGTCAGAGATTCATTTCACGGGACTGCTGTTTCTCTTTTTCAATCAAGAAGACACGAGAACGATGGCACGAGAAGGGATTTTAATATTCTTCCCGGTGCTCCTGAGAAGCTCAAACTCACAGAAGAATTTACACGTTTGCCTCATCTCACACAAGCCAGTGTGAGTAAGAATCGAAGGACTCTGAACACCGAGACATATGGTATCGATAATAACGAGACATGTAGCCTTCTTACAAGGAAGGTTTTGAAGGAAGAAGTCTGCTCCCAGGTTTACGAGTATCCCGAAAGTGATTCAGAGGCTAGGGCAACATGGTGGGCAAGACCGAGCCGGTACCTTCTATTAGCGGCATGTTTCCTCTATTCAAAGAATCGTCGATTGATCCCAGTATGATCTGCACGCGATGGAACTAATTAAGAAAAGTGTGTTTCATTTAAACCCAGATCAGGTACCTGTAATCACTGGAGATGGGCCAATCTACACCATACGAAATGATATGGTTGTTATGTTAGGTTTTCACGTCGAGAAACATGCATGAACACGATTGGAAACTTATTGCAGGATTCGGTATGGGATGAAGCTATCGTTAAAGCAGGTCTGGCATCTTCAGGTACACCATGCGGACTTTGGAACGCAGCTTATGTTACGAAAACTAGATGTGCACATCGGGTTACCTACGTGGCACTGAGAATGCTGTGTGTAAATGTGTAAATTTTTTGTGTGTTTCTCCAGTTTAGGCCTAATAACGTCTGGCACGTTGGGTTTAGCTATTTCCGGTGCGGAGTAAAAAAAGGCAGGGGTTACATTTATGAAGATTTTGAGCTAAAGTTCGTTCAGATTGGACGCCTGGTTACGGAGCTCTGGCCGGAAATGTAATCGGTGCCATTTCCCAAGACGGAGGCCAAGGTGGTGGCCACCGAGTTCCCCCCCCCCCCCAATAAAATTGATTTTCACATCCCAAACAACAATCCTGGAGGAAGGGTCAAACTTTAACACGCACGATAACTCCCAACATAGCATTCACACGTACTAATCGCCATTCCGAACATCTTATTGGCAATTATCGATCCGCATTGTCCCCCATGATAAAATGCTTTTCTTCAACTAAATATGCTATGCCAAGGTTTTCGGCTTCCTAATGAGCCAAACCAAGCATTTATGGAATGATTATCCATCCTCTTAACTCCCGATGGTGGTGCGATGTTAAGTATAGATTTAACAGGCCTGATTGCTGATTGTGAAACACGAAAGTTCTGACGTTTCGCAAGACATTGCAGCTTGCAGCTTCAGATTGTTTTGGCTCACAAGGTAAAAGGGAAGGTTGTGGAACGAATGTAACGACGCGATATAAGCCGAAAATAACTAGTTACCTTGACAGATCGAGGAACCGCAAAAGTTTCAAATTATTTTAATTTGTAATACCCACTCCATGCTTTTGAAGGGTTCGGAACCCAGAGGAAGAATTTCTGCTATTTTTACCAATGAAATAAGTAAGCGAAGTTGGAATTTGGAAGCCAATTTGAAGTTTAGAGGAGGATAGAAGCTGATGTCAAAGTCAGATCGAAGGTTCCAAATATATCTTAAACATAATGGCAACTTTTAGTTTTACGCGATGACGGTAGAACCAAGTTACCGCTGGTTAATTCCCATTCAACAGAATAAGTATTGTTTTAATACGAAGTCGTTGGATCGAAAATCAAAGGTCAAACAAACCTCTTCTTGTAGTTAATAAGTTAGGAGTTTGGTTGTTTGATTAGTAAGAGTCGCCCTTATTCTACTTTTACGTAAACAAGAACGACCTACGTTCATTACATTGGTTTCCAAATTAAAGAAATAAAGAACATTCACTTTTCCGGAACACCAGAATACCGGTATCAGATCTTTGAGCACAATCAAAAATTTGAAGCAGGGCAATCCGTTGGGTTGTACCTAGAAAAACTTCCATAGTTTATTTGAATAAGTGGACTTGAAATTTTGTTGACGTGCAAAGTAAATTTTCCGAAAATTTCAGGTTATTGTCAATGTGTCAATTAGGAATTTGGTACTAACTGCATTAATAATATTCCATGTTTTGTTAAGGTTAGTTAGTTAATGATTCACTTTCCGTTTAAAATAATTTTCTTTACTTGTTTTAATAATTAATTTAGTAAGATTACTTTTTAACACTTCCTCAAATGTAGGGTGGGTACATCATTTAGATTTCATAATACTAGCTTGCTTAAATTAACTCCAAATGGACCTTAAAATTCTGTTAGTACTCCACGCTTTTAATTTAATAATTTTAAATGTAGATTTAAGGGTTTCTTGTGAACCCGATTTTCAGTTTATCAATAAATAATGTTGCAAACATCACCACCATTTTGTCTGACATATCTACTTAGTCAAACAACAAAATGATTGTTAATAAAACATAATGGTGAAGTCTTACATCATATTATTTTGTTCGAGTCATTCACATTTACTAATACAATTCACGACGTTATGGGCGCCACCGAGCTGAACTAATCCAATCATTCAAGAGGTCTCCTCTTAAGATGAAATCGATATTTCTCAACATTTGGTTCAAAACTTGACTTTAAGAGAATATCATCAAAGAGAATATACTCTTTGATATCATCATTTCCATGACAACGAAAGGTATATACGGATTTCACATTAGGAATTCAACCATTTCACATTATTAGTTCTTATTTCCATTTTAATACCAGATTTCAAAGTGAACCAATAAAAAAATAGCGTAAAGTATAAGTGGATAAACAGGTCTTTAAAACACTTGCTCTATTTCAAGCACTCCGGCTACGCCGTCGTGCTTGAAAACTCGCGCGTGTTTTAAAGACCTGTTTATCCACTTGTACTTTAATATACTATTAAAATCGATTTACATAAATTGAATGGTGATATCAATAAAGATCACCTAAGTCATTCTTAATAGAAGTGATTATTTGCAAGGATTTGACGAGGCTTCCAAATCAATTATGATGTCTTCACTAAAAAAGTGAGGAAATTGATTTACACCCACAAAGAACTACTCTTCACAAATTTCCACATTCCCTACTATTCCCTTACTCTGATGTACCTATTCACACCTTCTCTGTTTATACATTTCACCCAAGATTCACAAACCTGGATACCCCTTGAGACGTATTATTTTTTTCACTATCCAGTTTTCCTTATCACTAACTAACTTAATTCAACACTCAGATTTACCTTGAATTTCAACTTTACTCGTTGCATCTACAATTACTCTACCTTATCCAAAAATATCATCAATTTTCATATTTCCAAAAACGTCCTTCTGTTCGGTGTCCTTTTGCTCGATACCATTATTGATGATGGGGTGGTTTCTCCTGAGGGTATTTTTCCCCGGAGACCTTCTCTGGAGTTTTATTTGGAAATGGGTTAATGAAACATCTTGTACTTCATTGTTGTCGACGTTTCGACCAGCAGATGGCTAGTCCTTTTCAAGACTTTTGGAACACACAGAAAAAGGACTAGCCATCTGCTGGTCGAAACGTCGGCAACAATGAAGTACACGATGTTTCATAAACCCATTTTCAAATAAAACTCCAGAGAAGGTCTCCGGAGAAAAATACCCTAAGGAGAAACCACCTCATCGTTAAGGTCCATAGGAGTGTACTACACAGTACATATATCATTATTGATGTGTTATCCATACCTACCTCACCAAGTATTCAGTTTTCTGATTAACACTCTCAAACTTTGTTCTGAACGAAATTTGTATAAATGCAACAACAGTAAAATTATTCCCAAATCACTGGTTTCACCATGAACTCGCCTTAACTTGCTGAAATCTTTTTCATTAACCTATTTAGTCACAACATTAATTCTTATTTCCTTTACTACAAACTTTATGTGAACAACATCTTGTTTATTTTTAAGTGCAGTTCATCTCATCTTCCAGATTGTTTCCAACTTCTCATTTCCTTACACAGTAATTTTAGAAACCGAAACCAATAATTCCCTACTATGTCCTTGACACTACCCTGAATATAAATTAGAACTGGAAATCTATAGGAAGTCTACTACCACTAACCTCGTCATTCCTTATCACTCCTCTCATCTCATGTCCCACAAAATGGCCGCCTACCGGTTTTTCGCTTTACCGCTTTCACAATCCAAATTCATAAAAGACGTCTAGGCAATTTTTCACGTTGCCCTTTCTGCGTTGATCCCCTCCTCCGCCAGACACTAAATTTTCTTTTGTTTTACATCCCTATGTATATAGGGCCCTCCTACTTTTTAAGAACCATTTTAAAAAATTTGAATTCAATATCTTCCAAGGATAGTCTCAAAAGTTTCCTTGTCAACGCTGAAAATCCCCTCGATCCGTTTTCCAGATTCAAGATTGTACGATCGCTGGCCAAACTCGTCGCAGTATCAAAACTCGTCAGTCCAAATACTTTGAATCAATTTGACATAGTAACTCTAACTCTGTTTTCATTAATCATATACTTGTGTGTACTTGTATTTCCTTGGTTTCCCCCATCTTGCGCCCCCATATCATTCACTTGCTTAGTTCAATTCTTCGTAAGATATTTCACCTTTCAAGCTGTGCTTGCTCCAACAAAAAACAATTCCAACAAATCCAGGAAACAATAACCCGTGTATGATTATTATTGCTCAATGCGTCCCTCT
The DNA here is from genome assembly GCA_036250285.1 of Pyrocoelia pectoralis. Classification (NCBI taxonomy): domain Eukaryota; kingdom Metazoa; phylum Arthropoda; class Insecta; order Coleoptera; family Lampyridae; genus Pyrocoelia; species Pyrocoelia pectoralis. The sequence continues at coordinate 34,271,553 of CM070077.1, forward strand.
ACTTAAATCATTACTCTTAATATGCGTGTTTTGTAAAACGACAAGCGGTTATGATCCACGCCGCGGGTGCGTTACCATCAAAATGTTTTAACGTATACATATCAATTAATTATAATTTATTTTTAACCAAGTTAAGTTTCATAGTTTCAAAAATGTTATTTGACTAAATTATATTGTTCTTTAATAATTACTTTTCCCCGTAAGTGTTTGTTTGTAGTGTTTGTAGTAAGTTTAACCTCAAAATTTTACCACAAGGTGCCACCACATTCGCTCATCAAAATGTAACTCTGTACAACTTTGGAATTTCAACAAAGTCACTACACTTCATCTTTTAAAAGTAATAATTTACTATGAGATATTATTTAGTAGGTACATCTTAGCAATTGTCATTCTCACCCCTAGAATTATTATTTTTACCCCAAGAATTATTTTTTCTACCTTAGCTTTTTAATTACATTGGTCCCAAGATTTTTGTTCCTCAGAATTATTATATTAGAATGAATAATGAATAAAATGTTGGGCCCAAAAGAATGATTCTGTGGGTTAAAATAATAATTTTGGGGGCTTATATAGGTAATAATTCTTGGGATCAGAAATCTTGGGACCAAAATAATTAAAAACCTGGGGTAGAAAAAATAATTCTTGGAGCCGCGAAAATTATCACCCATTTACTATACTTAACTTTATTTTTAATAACTGTTTAAATAAAGTAGCACAAAGGTTTTATTGGTCCGGCAATAGGTAGCACAAAATTGGCAAAGATTTATGGCGATAATATTTCTTGAATTTGCTAAATCTCCCGGACCATGTTGTGTGGTTGAAAGTAATGGAAAAAATGAAATATTTTATAGTAAAGATATACAAAACTTTGGACTAACCCAAAAAAAAAGTACAAGAGTCAAGAATATTTAATTAAATTAATGTAAACCATAATCCTCTAAAGAAAACGTTCCAAAGAATGAGATTACAGCCCTCAAGGGGTGTCTACAGACGTGGCGCCAATTTAATACTTTATGATAGAACTTTAATTGAGCTTTCAACTATTGTAAAGCCCACAAGTGTGTAACTCAAGATGAATGTAAAATTGTGAGATGATTAAAAGGTGCTTGCCTCATTGACAAATTTCTTTAGTTGCTTTAGTTTCTTTTTTACATTTACAGTTTTAATATGGAGATAAACGGAAAGGTAGACAACTCTTATTGCCAAGTTCTCAATTAGCTCTTGTGCATATTCTTTAGAGACTCCTTTTTCGGAGTACGTGAACTCCAGACCATTAAATCATTAAATAATAAAGATGATGAAACCCCAATAACCCAAAATCCAAATCAGTTAATTCGTCTAATAACTAAACTAATGAAAATTAATTTATTTTTGCCAAAGAAATTGTAGTTTTTGAATGTGTTGTTTCTCAATAGTTAATGAAAAATAAGAAAATAAATTGTTTGCCGTTATTTATTTTTATTTCTAATTAAATTAATGTCAAGAGAAACATATGATATAGATTCTTTTGACTCTACATCTATTTTATAGACACACTAAGAATCTTCATTTACCGTCTACCCTGTAAAAACAACACCACTGAACTGACAAATGTGTATTTTCAAAGAGTAATAGTCTGGTATTTAAATTAACATACCCATAAATTGGCCTCTCAGATCATGTTTCAATTACATACCGGTTTATTTTCATTCAATATAAAATAAACAACTCATATTCATGAAAGGTAAATAAAACTGTACAGAGAATAAATACCCCCGAGAATTTTGTTTCCATTCAATTAATATTTATGCAATATAAATTTCTTAAATATTTGAGAGCAGTTTTTTTTTGATAAGAAAGAATTCTTGAATATGACTACTAAGTAAGAAGCTTTGTCACAAATTCCTAACTTTCCATAATGGAGAGGTTTTAACTACAAAAATTAAATTTAAAGTTAAAAATTAAATTCAAAGTTTGTTCAAATACGAATATAAAATAATGAAAGTTTAAACTCAATGAACTTTTCTGTATTCGTACGATTATTAAACCCTAACTAAATTAGTGTATGAAAAATTACAAATTAGAAGGTTTGTGTGCGAGTATAACTGTATTGAATAAGTGAGAACAATGAAAAATAAAACAGTTTCCATTTTCAATTTTACCTAACTGTTTGCATATTTTCAATGTGGATTACTATATAGTTAGAATTTGTTTTGTTTTTTGTTATTAAACTAATAGCGTTGAGTGAATAGTAATACAGGTAGAAGAGATTCTGACAAACTCTGTGGACATAATCTGCTTAGAAATTGTTGTATGATAATATGCTTACTCGTTCATTATTTTATTACCTTCATTACAATGTTTAATATCGCTGTTATACAAAGCGCCATCCCAAATCGCAAAAGGAATCTATCCTGTGTCCTATCTAAATGCATCCCAATGTATGCATCAATACTAATTAATTTTCAAGCTATACTTGGCCTCCCACAAAAGGTTACTGAAGTATAGAAGTTTGCTTTAAGAAACTTTTGAACAGTTCAAACAGAAAAGTACTATATTGGGAAAAAAACGACTTCCGGAGTAGGACCGTGTCAATGTTGAAAAAGTCAACGTTTCGCACACTTTCGTAAGGATAGAAGGATAGAATCTCTATTGAGCAATCGCTGGTCACTCTGGATCTCGATGTTTCAGTCACTTGTCACCCTAATTGAAGTATTGGCCATTCATAAACCCACTCACACGGATAGGCACTTACATGTCACCTCGCACCATCATCCTGCCTAAATACGGTCGGTCATAAATTCACTGGTCCATCGTGCTGTAACCGTCTCCAATTAGGCTAAGTACGTCACCAATATATTAGTCGACAAAGGTTTTCACAGGAGCGAAATCCGCAATCTATTTCCAAAACCTCACAACACCAAGGAGAAGGTAGCCAGGAGTATTATTTTCTTGCCCTATGTCCACAAAGCCACAGATCGTATTGGGAAGATTCTTCGGAAATACGAAATTAAGGTCGTCTGCATTTCCTCTAGTAGGGTGTCCCAAATCTCATTCAACCTCAAAGATAAATTTGAACCCCTATCTTGCAAGGGCGTGTATCGCATTCCTTTTTCTTGTGGTTAATCTACATCGGCGAAACTGATAGATCGGTTAGCACCCGAATTTCCGAGCACGAGGTCATCATACCTCCTAAATGAATTCATTCATTCATATTCAAAATTACAGCGATGTTCATCCATTCTCTTCAAAAAGGCCACCAAATTCTCTTTGAAGAAGCCATTCTCCCTTCTTCTTTCTCCTGACGGAATAGGTTTAAATACCCAGGTTTAGCTTTCAGTGTTCCAGTATTGGATATAGTGCATTGAAAAACTAAACGCTAAAGAGAAGAAGAAAGGTATGTTAGAATTTACTTTCAAGATAGCTAAAGCTTTAGCTTTCGCAAATATATCGATAACAGCACGGAAACGAGGAAGACCGTGTTCAGTATCTCTTGCAAGTACGCCCCAATCTTCTCTAATGATCCCGAACCAGAACCCATAAAAATAGGAAGAGTAGTCCCGTACTAGAGATTCGTTATGATAGTGTTTCCTAATGACAATTTGAAATTTTTCTTTGAAGCCTGGTGACACTTGCTTTAAGACAGATTGTAACTAAACATATTTTGTACATTTGAACTCTAAATCTACTAAGAAATCTATAAATAGTATATTATTATATTATAAAGAGCTAAAGTGACATTTTTTGTGGCGAATTTGTAGGTTTGACGGACGAGGACGAACGTAGTGAGCCCGCCAAAAACAGATGGGCCACAAAAAGTGTCACTTTAGCTCCTTTGACACTTTTTGTGGCGAATCTTTAAATTTGACGGACGAGGACGAACGTAGTGAATCCACCAAGTGCAGATGAGCAACAAAAAAGTGTCATTGACACTTTTTGTGGCGAATATGTAGGTTTGACGGACGAGGACGAACGTAATGAATCCGCCAAATACAGATGAGCCACAAAAAGAGCAACTTTAGCTCCTTTGACACTTCTTGTGGCGAATCTGTAGGTTTGACAGACGAGAACGAACGTAGTGAATCCGCCAAATACAGATGAGTCACAAAAGGTGCCACTTTAGCTCCTTTGACACTTTTTGTGGCGAATCTGTAGGTTTGACGGACGAGGACGAACGTAATGAATCCGCCAAATACAGATGAGCCACAAAAAGAGCGACTTTAGCTCCTTTGACACTTTTTGTGGCGAATCTGTAGGTTTGACGGACGAGAACGAACGTAGTGAATCCCCCAAATACAGATGAGCCACAAAAGGTGTCACTTTAGCTCCTTTGACACTTTTTGTGGCGAATCTGTAGGTTTGACCGACGAGAACGAACGTAGTGAGCCCGCCAAAAACAGATGAGCCACAAAAGTGTCACTTTAGCTCCTTTGACACTTTTTGTGGCGAATCTTTAAATTTGACGGACGAGGACGAACGTAGTGAATCCGCCAAATGCAGATGAGCAACAAAAAAGTGTCATTGACACTTTTTGTGGCGAATCTGTAGGTTTGACGGACGAGGACGAACGTAATGAATCCGCCAAATACAGATGAGCCACAAAAAGAGTGACTTTAGCTCCTTTGACACTTTTTGTGGCGAATCTGTAGGTTTGACGGACGAGAACGAACGTAGTGAGTCCGCCAAAAACAGATGAGCCACAAAAAGTGTCACTTTAGCTCCTTTGACACGTTTTGTGGCGAATCTGTAGGTTTGACGGACGAGGACGAACGTAGTGAATCCGCCAAATACAGATGAGCCACAAGAAGAGTGACTTTAGCTCCTTTGACACTTTTTGTGGCGAATCTGTAGGTTTGACGGACGAGAACGATCGTAGTGAATCCGCCAAGTACAGATGAGCCACAAAAGGTGTCACTTTAGCGCCTTTGACACTTTTTGTGGCGAATCTGTAGGTTTGACGGACGAGGACGAACGTTGTGAATCCGACAAATACAGATGAGCCACAAAAGGTGTCACTTTAGCTCCTTTGACACTTTTTGTGGCGAATCTGTAGGTTTGACGGACGAGGACGAACATAGTGAGTCCGCCAAATACAGGTGAGCCACAAGAAGTGTCACTTTAGCTCGTTTGACACATTTTGTGGTGAAATTGTAGGTTTGATGGACGAGGACGAACATAGTGAATCCGCCAAATACAGATGAGCCACAAAAAGAGTCACTTTAGCTCCTTTGGCACTTTTTGTGACGAATCTGTAGGTTGCACTATACCCCATTTAAATAACAAAATTTATTAATCCGTTTTATTTTTATTTAAATTTAATTCGTTGGAATTGACCCACTGTTCCGCCGAATGTAATGGTTTTTCCGCGTTGATTAATATTCGACTTAGGCTATTGTTTCTAATAAGTAATTGGTGTCGTCCACACATTGTATACATTCGGATAATTCTATGAACTGGTGAGAGATATCATTGCTAAATATTAGGAAAAGAAGTGGATGCAGTATTGAGCCCTGTGGCACTCCTGAGCTTAACTGTTGAAGAGTAGATATGCTATTGTTCACTTTTACTGCCTGGTACCCGTTTTTGAGATACGACGAAATAAGTTTATAGCTATACCAAAGCTATTACTATCGAACTTATACAGATATTTTAATTTTTTTATTAAAATTGAATGTGAAAGCACGAGTTAACTCTTTCAGGCACAGACATTTATCTGAAAATTTGTCCCTTGTGGCACAGGAAATTTTTTCTTCTCAAATCTACAAACTAATTATAGAATGTTGTTGTTTTGAATGTAAAGTACTCCAAAAAATACAATTTTGAAAAAAAAGTTTATTTGTTTTTAAATTTTGAGGGTGGTGCCAGTATGGTACCACCATGATACTTAGGATGATAATAGCATAACTAGTTTTGATGTGTGATGATGTGACGGAATGCCTTCATGCAAATTATTAATTTCATCCTCTAGCTCAGCACGAGTCATACCCACCAACCGAAATGGTAGATCTGCCATGACTAGCCTTTTTAGGACACCTTTTGAAAAAAGAAAAAAAATACTTGAAATATAAACAACGGTGCCATCTGGCATGGTGGTACACATAACGTACCTACCACCGGCAATTTGATAACAAGCGTCGCTTTAATACACTTCAGGGACGAGACCTGTAAAGTGGTACAGCTGCAGTACCGCTGTGCTTCAAGTTACTAATTTATTCGCGCAAGTGGTACACTGCAAGTACCACCATGACTCAAAATCGCTTTGCAAGGTGGTACAATGCATGTACCACCATGCTGCAAAGAGTTAAATCCAAAAAAATTGATACTGAGTAATCGCCAGCCTCGATGGATTCTAAAATTTTTTTATAAAGTCGCATGTATTTTTGTTCTTTCGATAACCAAACTGGGTAGGAAAAAGATGCAAATATCTTCAAAATAGCAAGTAATTTACCTATATAATGCAAGGTCAAATACTTTGGATATACTTACTTGGCAATATTGATATTGGGCGATAGATTGAGAGATTATTGATTTCCCCTTTTTTATAAACAGGTAAGACAATAGCCATCATTAGTTGATGCGGAAAAATTCCATTTTTAAATGATAGATTTATCAATTTGGTGAGTGGCTTGACATATAGGGTTGCCATCCGTCCGGGTTTCCTCGGATTTGTCCTAGTACAGTCAATCTGTCGTGAAAAACGGCTGTTTTCGCAAAAAATTGCCAAGTGGTTTTTTTTTCATATTTCCTTAGGGGGTCATGAGAAAAGCTTAACGCCAGATTTGCGAGGTCCTGGCCGTATTGAATTTTTGAAAGTTTTTGAAATGCATTTTTCTCGGAATAAGTGCGTTCTAGAGAAAATTTTTATTAACAAAAAATGTAGAGGACCTTACCGTCTGTAATTAATGTTATTGAGTTGATGACGTACGACTTAAAATGCAAGCAGTAGGTGGCGCTAAAATAGCAGAAAAACAATTTTTTTGCTTTTTGGCCCTGAAAAAAATGTTTTTTCGCAATACTGTAAATAGAATAGTTGTTCTTCTCAAAAATATCTACAAAATTAGTTCAAACTATTTTTTTCTCCGCCCTACCATTCCAGAGTTATAACGCAACAAACGTAACGCAACGTAGTTAACGGTTCTATTGTTGCTGTCACGGACGGGGTTGGCATCATTGTGACAAATAAGCTTAGATCATATATTTTTATATGGACTAAGCACATGAGTAAAAACCGATTTTGAACACCTGACAGTCGTTATGCGAGTTTTGAAGAGTACATGTGTCCAAACTTTGCTGTCGTAAAATGAGTGCCTGTTTTATTTGTAAACAAATTGTTGTGAGTGGTAAGCGTATCCCGCGTCCAAAAGCTCACATTCACTTTCAAAAACATGCAGTACCTACCTACAATTTTTTTCCGAAATGTTATAGTATCGAAACAAAAATATAATTGTTGGAAATTGAAGAATAAATATTTCAGCGGTTTTTTTTAAACAGTTTATTTTATTTACATTAGACTAGCTTTCGAGGATGTGCGTAAGTCTTTCAAGTTTGTATAAACAATTTTTAGTTTTAATTTGTTAAATGTGTCTACTTTATGACTTTTATTTTTGCATTGCGTTTTTTGTTTTTTTTTTTCTTTTTAAAAAGTGTGAGATTTGTTTTTTGTTGTTAATTGTCATTATATTTGAAGTTGGAACGAGCAAAATTTTTGTGCAATCTCGTGAAGAAGTGACTTTAAAAATGTTCCAAATGTTTCCAACAATTATCAACAAAATAAACATTCAGCCTTAAACTTGTACAATTTTATTCAAAAATATAATTGTATACAAGAATAAAGCATTCATTAATGTAGTAGTCAAAAATACAACAAACATAAATGCTACAGTAATTTATTTTTTCTACCTAAACCTTATTTCGGTAACTGATTTGATCATAATTATTAACTTTTATTCTAATTCATGTTAAAAACAATAGTAATTAACAGATATTTTTGAACTTACAAAAAATGGTATACCATTTATGAGCATCGCACCAATCGTTACCGTACTTTCTATTAGCCTTTTTACAGTCTTAATGGTACAATTTTCACACTTCGGCAACCTATAGCTCTAAAACGGGAAGTCGAAGAAAAAAATTGTTTTAATAAATTTTGCAGGTATTTTTGAGAGGAACGACTATTCTATTTACACTATTGCGGAAAAAAAATTGTCTAAGTAAAAAAGCAAAAAAAAACAGCTTTTCTGGTACTTTAACGCCACCTACTGCTTAAATTTTAAGTCGTACGTTATCAACTCATTGACATTAATTATAGATGGAAATGTTCTCTACATTTTTTGTTTACAAAATTTTTCTCTAAAATGCAGTAATTCCGGGAAAAATGCATTTCAAAAACTTTTTGACTTTCTCAAAAATCCAATGGGGCCAATATCTCGCAAATCTGACGTTAAGCTTTTCTCCTGACCACTTAATGATTTGAAACCAAAAATCCACTTGGCAATTTTTCGAACAAAAAAATTCAGATTGACTGTACTATCCTGGTTTTGAGGGCGTCGGGGGAGCGTCCGCGTCCGGGTGGGGTTTCATTTGTAGACCGGTTTTAAGAAGTTTTCTTAAGAGTATTTTTTTTTATTTAAAGAAGTTAAAAATGTGAGACCAAAAAGAGTTTTTTTGTATAGGTAATTTTTGTTTCATATAAAAAATAAGAAATTTGAGGCTATCAATCCTTATATCTTCTTAAGATTTTGCTTTGATAACACAGTAGGTACCTATAGGTAATTATTTTTTATTTTCAGAAATAAAAAATGTAAGACTACTAACAGTTTCTCAAAACTTTAAGAAGATTCTGTGTTCTTTCTTAGAAGAGAAAGAAAATTTAGTTTAAAATTGAATGAAAATACATAAAAAGTTATTTATAACAATTAAAACCTCTTTTTATTTTACTGAGTAACTTTTAAAAAATCCTGTTTACATGTCCGGGTTTTAAGCTACAAAATCCGGGGTTTTCACGCATCTTGTCCTGGTTACCAGATTTTAGAGATGGCAACCCTACTTGACAAGCACACCAATGTTTCGCTTAATTAATTTTGTACACACGCCATAAATATCAGGAGTGTTGCTGCTATTGATAGAATTAATGATTTCTTTGTTTTCACTTTGAGATATTTCTTGAAAGAAGAAGGAGTAGGTAGGTACTTGAGAGTTGCTTCATATTGTGCACATAATAACTTTGCCAACCAAGGGGAAGAATTTTCGGGAGAGTTGATCAGACGTGGATCATCGGTTCTGGAAACCTACAAACGACTTCATTAACTTTGTCGCTCACATAACTGTCTATCAAAGTAAATCATTTGCAGACTGCGAACAGATTTCGTACCACTTAAACCAAAATTTCGAAGGAATGTACGTACTGCTAAAAATATCGTCGCCGTAATAGAAAGAAAGAAAAAATTCAATCACAATATCCAATAAGTACGTTAATTACACGAATAACTTATCCAACATATTTCCATGTCTGTCTGGTTAAAAACATTCAATTTTCAAGCTTAAAGCAGATTATGTTTTTGTGACGGAAAAGGATCTTTATTGTGCTAAAAATGACGCGGCATTTTAATATTTTTGGTATGCGCTACATTGTAAATTAAAAATGTTCGGAACACCATAAACACAATGTAATAAATTTTTGAGTACATTAAATTACTTGATTGTGTACCTTTAATCTACATTTAAACATTTTATTTGCTTTAACAGCTTAATTTAATCCACCTAATCAACATTATTCAATATCATAAAACTTGCTTTTCACCTATTAACAGAAGAGAACAGACAAAAGCTTTTACATTTAATGAGTTCATACACTCTAACTGCAAAATGTGACTGTAACAATCAGCAATTAATTACAGCATAATGCTACAAACTTGGCAAAATTTAATTCCGTGAAATGTCTCTCAAATAAACTTTTATTTAATATTTGAACGGAACATTTTCCATAATCAAACTTTAATATTTCTATACCGAAGCAAAATTAATGTGTCTGTGTCGGACACGTCCCACCCATTTGTAGAGCTTTTCCAAACAAACGCAATTGGGTAACACACGTCTTTGTAGTTAGGAGATATAATGACTCTAGGAAAGAAGTTCAGTGTGAAAAATTTATCTCGTAAAACTGTTAACCCCACATTAATTGCGTTCCCCTGAGTTATAATGAAACGCTGTTTTTTAGAAAAAGGTTCCATGTGTTCAGTATTTATCTAGTCTTAATAGCACAAATTAAATACCTACCGTCAATGAAATGAAATGTACGGTATCAAAAACCAGTTGTTACCTATTACTGGAGTTGAAGTAGGTAGTTAACATAATTGACTAAATCTATTTAAAGCTAAAAGGGATAAGTTTCCCGAATTTCTCGCAGCCTCTAATTACTATTGAATTCTCGTGCACTTCAAGCCCTTTCCCGAATAAACCCAGATCGCCTACTATTGGCTGCAATCTAATCAGCGTGTGAGATAACGAGTGCTATTTCAAAATATATCCCGGTAACGTTAATTTTGCATACATTGAAATGTGGATTTTGTATTAGTTTGCGAAGCTTCACTATTATCGTGCTGAGTAATAAGATCACACAACCTTCCCCATAATTACGTTTATTAAGTTGAACAAAGGGTTGAAATTTGACGGTTGACACAGTTAACAAACTTATTAATGACTACCTACGTTAAATTACTCTCGACAAATATTTTGTCATCATCAGGCTAAAATAAGTGTATAAGCGTAAAACTAGAAAGAATAAAGCTTTTGAATTGTATTGAATTGAAAAATATGAGATAATGAAGTATGAGTGAAATGGGATAAAACGAATTACAAATGAAGATTATAACTCCTCATCACTAGAACCAAAAATATAATAAATTAATGAAGATTATGAAACCAACTTACAAGCTGATAATAAGGTATAGTTTCATTCAAAGAAGGGGCACAGCAATCATGCTGAAAAAGGTAGGTTGGGAAAAGTAACAACACCAAAGAACAAACTTACGGGAAAAAAGGGCCATTAACGTAGTGAATTTTTTATGTAAATAAAGCTTAAAGCTCACTAAGAGTAAGTAAAAATGTTGTAGATAAGTGGATCCATCAATAAATGTGGTCAATATAACTATAAAACGATACAAAATGGCCAGTTGTCAAATATTTGTAACATGAACGGATAAAAGGTGGGAAAAAATTGTAATCAAAACAGAAACCTGTAACTCAATGTGAAACTAAGGTGAAATATTGACTTTTTCTTCGGTTTCTAATAGATTTAACTTGGTACCTTTCACACAAACGTGAAATGAGTGTTGAGATCAAACGGGTGGCCCCGGTCAAATATGTGGTTGGCGAAGGATGATTTGGAGAAAATTTTGTTGTTCTTGATGTACGAAAAATATTCCGAGAATCTGGTTTTGAATTTTCTGTCAGTTTGGCCAATGTAGAAAGCGCCACATGTGCCACAGTAAAATTATTAACCCCGGATTTGTCTAATGTATCAATTTTATCTTTAGTGTAAACTAACTAATTTTTAAGGTTCTTTTTGGAGGAAAAGGAAATATTAATGTCGAATTGTTTGAATAAATTCTTGAAATTGTATGAAGCGGAGACAGTGTAAGGTAAGAGGAAATTTTTATACGAAGTCTGAGGCTGTATGGGATGTAAGGTGGTGTGGTTTTTTACTTTAAATGAATGAGAAATGTGGTAGAAGAGCTTCTGAATCAGGATCAAGGTACAAAGTTAAATCTATTAGAAACCAAAGAAATAGTGACTATACCTTATTATCAGCTTGTAAGGTGGTTTCATAATTTTCATTAATTTATTATATTTTTGGTTTTAGTGATGAGGAGTTATAATCTTCATTTATCAATATAATGTAATTCATTTTATCCCATTTCACTTATACTTCCCTATCTCATATTTTTCAATTCAATACAATTTAAACATAATTGGGGTAGTCGAAAGGGCTTCTACAACCAGAAGATCTTCGGTTTCATCCAATTTGGTCATGCGGTTGTGTACGACGTGGGGGATTGCGGTGCGCAATTGAGTAATCCCCAGTCCCCCGTCTTTGGTTGAGGTGTAGAGGAATTGGTGTCCCGTGTTACTATGGAGATGGAGGATTTTTACCACAAACTTTCTAATCAGCCTATCGCTTTCGGATAAGATCTTCGCTGTTGTAGATAAGTTTTGGAGCCCATAGTATAGTTTAGGGATCAGGTAGAATTGAAGAAAAACCGGTGGTTTTGATCCGGTTTAAGAGGGCCTTGTTTAATCTGTACAGCCAACCTACCAGGTTTCTAATTGAGGGTTTCATGATCCTGGTAGCGCCGTACTGGTGGTCTAGGTTGATGTAGTGCATAAACGGATTTTTGTCGATGAGTACCCGCGGAAAGAGAATCGCATTTGGAGTCACAAATGTCATGTAGTGTAAGCGGGACTGCTAGGTCGTTGTCCTTTAGTACTATGAGGTCGTCCGCAAAAGCCATAACGGGCGTTTTGGAAGTCGGAGTGATAGATCCCCCGAATCTTCGGAGTTTAGTTCGGACGGGAGTTGATCTAGCACGAGGTTAAAGAGGAAGGGGCTCAGGGGGTCCCCTTGCTTGACTCCTCTTCTGAAGAAAATTGAGGGGTGGGGAGTTTCCTTACTTTGACAGTAGTGTAACAGTCGCTCAGTGATTTGATCAGATAGGACTTATAAAATCCTCCGGGAATACATGTCTGGTTTATGGCTGAAATTATAGCCTCATGGGAAATTGTGTTGAAGGCTTTGGAGATATCCAATGAAACCACATTGTAGGCCTTTCCCGCCGCTTTCCTGCCAGCTATATATTGGTTGAGGATAATTGCCGTTGGAGAACCCTCGCTTGCTCGTGTGGTGGTGGCAAATGGTGCGTAACCTTTTGGGCAATATTTCATGAAGAAGGCGGAGCAGGGCGGAGCTGATGGTGAGGGGCCTCTAATTTTTTTTGGTCAGCAGAGTCGCCTTCTTTCGATATTAAGATCGTTCTGGACTCCCTTCAGGACGAGGGCCAGATATTCCGATACAATAAGGTGTTGAAGAGGGGCGCAAGAAGCACAGGCGAACAGTTCTTAATGTGGTTGAAGTTGAACTATAATCTCCCCGCTATGAGCTTCCATGAAAAAAAAAGAAAACTCTTCCCGGACCTCCCGACGGCGTCTCCAGGTCATTTTAGTTTACCCAGACGAACTCTCAGATGAGGACCCGAATAGTGGCGGTTCCGTTGCCGGGTTTCGGAATAGGAACCGCATTCCCTTTCGCTCGTGAGGCTTCGAAATAATGAATTTATTTATTTTTTTATCAACTTGAAATCATAATAGATTGTAACTAACTAATGTAACCATCGTTGGGTACATTTGGTATCAGAACTGAACAGTGATTTTTTTGCAAAAATATAATGGGTAGCCCATATTTGCTACCTTTCCTCTAATTATGGGGAAGGTTGTAAGATCTTATTATTCAGCATCATATCGGTTCGCCCCATTTGGAGATTGACTTTTACATCTACATTATGGATTTCACTACGTTTCTTGTAGGATATCTAAATTTTGTGCAACGGTAGATGCGTTTTCAAAAGGACGAAAATTGTACGTTATAGGAAAAAAGGCCAGCACACTTAAATTTTACATCTAACAATTCGGTAAATGATAACTCAATAACAGTAACGTAATAAGAGAAATAAATTTATATCATTTAATTAAGCAGATTAAAGATGTAGCGTTTGCATGTAGCAATTATCTTAAGTTGTTCAAGGAATGCCTTTAACATTATTATAATGAGCTTGCAGCGTTTCCTATTCCACAAGGTTACCTACGCTACAGTTTGAGGATTTGTTTGCGTTGAAATTTAACGAAGGTTCCTTCTAGAGCTACATCCGCAATATCGGATAGAGCACATGAAAATAGACAGGCAGCATTTCTAAATATCCTTGTACGGTTTTCGGTTTGTTTAGTAAATTTCGGATATCAGAAATTTTTGAGTTTGTCCCGTTTCATTATAATCGAGAAACTCTCGATTTAAGTAAGTAATCGATTATCAGGCATTGACTCCGTTTGATTTGTAACTTGGGGTTTAGCAAAATATTGTGCAATTTATGGACAACTTTATTTTTAAAGTGTTGAATATGTGTAAACTTTACAGCACTTAATCTTGATAAATGTATGTGATGAGAGGTGTGCCCACACTGTGGATGTGCCCATGGAATAAATATATATGGTGGACCGGTTATCTTTAATCAAAGGCCGACACCCTAAGACAAAACACAAACACATGCTTCGACCATAAACCCATTATCCTGGTGTGAATAGTAGGTTTACATAACAATCATAGTCAATTAATTCCTTGAAGAGTTGTGGCAGAAGACAAAATGGAGAAATGAAATTCCTGGCTATAGTCGTTCGCGTTGAGAACAATGTAAAAAGAAAAATTCAATGTAATTTCGGAATTTATATTGGGATGTAGGAATGGAAAATCTGGTGATTGACAATCCTGTAGAGTTTTCTGTAGACCTTCTCTCCTTTTTTGTAATCATTGAAGACCCACAGCTAAACTCTAGTTGTGTGGAGCTTAATTTAATCACGAATTACATTAGTATTCGTCAGTAATATTTTAGCCGACTTAATTTATTGTTTTTTTTTGCACTTAAAAGTCCAACAAACAACCAAAAGTTAAGAAGAGCACTATAGGTTCTAATCTATTTGAAATCTCATCAAAATGCAAAATAATTATCAGCAAGAACAACAAAGATAACTTTCTCCAAATTTGACTAAAAGAACACCTTCAAGGAAGAAAAGTTGAAGAAATATAAATTTGAAAGAATTTTAACTTGACGATACATTTACAGTAGTTAATCAACAAATTCTGATGGTATCCCACAGTGTTATTTCTTGGACAATCATTATTTCTATACATTTTTAACGATAGTTATCAATTAAATTTGTTTTTAAAAATATATTTCCACCTTCAGTTTCTATAATTCATGTCAACCCTATTCAGACATATGTTCTACTGGTTGTCATTTAATTGATATCCTCAAAACGTTGCTAAGGGCTTAAGCCACGTTTGAAATTGTAAAAAAATCGCAGCTCCATTCTTTTTACTAAAGGATTTCCTTTATACTTATTACAAAAATATTCATACAGACAATCCTCACTGTCACCAAACTTGCAAACAGCAGGCTTAGAATATAAAACAGAATTTGTTGTAAAATATCATAACTTGCTCTGATTTTGGGTTGCAAAGTTGAATTGCAATTAATTAAATGATCGTGTCGAGTGTAATAACATTAATTATACTAACCAAACATTAACGGCGCAATCTGCTTTTACAATCTATACTGTGCAAATTTATACTGGTACGTGCCATATTTGGACTAAAGCAAATGTTTTCAAGTGCGTCAACCTTATTTCATATGAAATATAAGTACTCCATCAAAAGCGTCCGTCGTACGACATTGTTGCTTTACTATTAAGTTTCTGTCATACAAAATATTTCTTTATGACTTTTCGGGTTGCCGTGTAATAAAAACTAACTACAAAGAATTGTAATATGTACATTATTACTTTTAAAGACACGAGATGGAGATCATTTTGTAAATTATGTGCGACACATTTTCGTACACCTTTCGGTATGATCTAAACCCGCCAAGAGAATAGACACATGCGCTACTTTTTCTATTACATAATTCTTATGAAAAGAACGTCGTATTATATTATTTATTGTACCTTCACTGACACCAATGTGTGAATTTTCTTTACTGAAACCCAGTAGGCGAGCAACAGCGAATATTATTACCACAGCGTTTCTCAACCTTTCTGTATTTGCGATCTACACCACTACAATTTAGAAAAGTGGAGATACCTATATCGAATATTTAATTTTGGTTTCCATACGACTTTTGAATTCATATATATTCCAAAGGAAGTCGGAAAAGGTAAATTACATTGCCATAATATAACTAATATACCTAACCCTTGTCTAGATTTTTCATATTATATCTTCTTGTGAACGGAGATTGATGTAACCCATGTAGCATTTAATATTGGTGTAATATTGCCATTTCATTGTAAATATATTGGTAGAATATTAATGTACAATATTGTACCAACAATGAAATGTGAACAATTTTACCTATTGCCTAAATATTACTAATCGATATTATTTCAATATTGTGGAAAATATTTATATACAATATTGGCCCATTATTGTTATGTAATGTGTCCCAAAATAGTAGGAAAGGGGGTGGACCCGCCAACCTCAGAACCCTAACTGCTTCGAGGGATTCTTTCCCAGTGCGCAGCGCCCGCACGGCTCCATATGCCCCGGTGGCTCCTTCCCCAGGAACCTCATTCACTTCGTGTAGACTCGGAGGAGATAGGTGATGCTGAAAACAGCTTCTGCTTCAAGTAGGACTCGAACTATCGATTACCCGGTTAAGAAGTCAGCAACTGAACTACGGAAACTTATATAATTTTGGAATTTAAAGTTGAACACTATAATATATTGAGGAGGGCGTGCATATTGTATTTTGATTATTTTCTTCTAGAATAATAGGTGTATTAAAATGAGATTTGGTATAGGTGAATGGCATGTAAAGAGGAAAATTTTCGCATATTTTTCACCGTCTGGTCACTTCCGGTTTCGCCGGAAATGGCCCGGGTTTTGAATTTTTAAATGGAACACCCTGTATATTGCTACATTTTTGGATTTCTGACACAATTCTGAATCAGAATATGAATTTTAACATTTTTTTTACGCCTACTTCATTTTTTTAGAGTCATTTTTAATATTGCATCTAGGTGGCCATGATTGGACGTAAACTAATCTGAGGATCTCAGGTGATGTCAGAAAATTACAATCGCAAAATTTTAGTGACTAGTATGATAGATAGGAATAGGACAAGTTGGAAAAATTACATTTTCGTGTCTAACTATTATTTTTCAAATGGCGACCGTTTTTAGACAAGCACTTTCCGAAAAGAGGATTTTTTGGCGAAGCTAATGATACTAATTTATTTGCGATTGGATTAAAAATAAGAACCTAAATAAGGAAAATATTGGATAATAATTTATTTACTTTTGTCAAGTGTGCCATGGATAGCCGTGATGCATAATATTTTGTACCTAGTTACTTTTATCAAGTCTTCTTTGGAGAACAAAACACTCACTTTATCACAGTAAAAGTTTCTTAAGGCACACTTGACAAAAGTAAATAAATTATTATCCAGTATTTTCCTTATTTATGTTCTTCCTATCTATCATACTAGTCGCTAAAATTTTGCGATTGTAATTTTCTGACATCACCTGAGATCCTCAGATTAGTTTACGTCCAATCATGGCCACCTAGATGCAATATTAAAAATGACTCTAAAAAAATGAAGTAGGCGAAAAAAAATTTTTAAAATTCATATTCTGATTCAAAATTGTCTCAGAAATCCAAAAATCTATCAATATATAGGGTGTTCCATTTAAAAATTCAAAACCAGAGCCATTTCCGGCGAAACCGGAAGTGACCAGACGGTGAGAAATATGCGAAAATTTTCCTATTTACATGCCATTCACCTATACCAAATCTCATTTTAATACACCTATTATTCTAGAAGTTATGGCTTGTCTAATAGATTCGTTGACACCCGGTATATATTTTGAATAATATACAGTAACATTGAAAACACAGTATTGTTATGTTATTGATAAATAAATATTGACTTTATATTGTATAGTAATATTTACTAAATATGACAAATATGTATGTTATATTTGGCGTGTGACCATAATTGTTTCCAACGCAAAGCTACGGAATTGGTCAATTAGAAATATGTATTTAAAACCACTTTAGGAAATTTGATATGAACGATATTATAAAAGAAAAATCTTAACGCGAAGGGATCAGCAACTAGTAAGAAGCGGACGGAGTTACTTTATGTAAGGGGTGAATAAGTGAATTTTGCTATAATATAAAATTGAAGAAAACAAATTCGACTAAGGTCGTGTCTTATGTTTATTTGAGGCGCATTAAATTGACTCCCAACGTCCCCTTGTTCAATTTACGTTTCGCTTAACGCTAATGTTGCTTCATTAATTGCACTCCTTTCTCATTAGAAGATAAGCTTTGCAATATTCTTCCGTTTATCAGTCTTTTGCCAGGCATTCCTTACCGCATGGAAAATGCTTTCGGATTGCATCAAACAGAATCTCGTCTGATATGGTGCATGAACCTGTTATACGTTCTGCTCACAAATGCAAGCCCTCACTTTGTCCTCCACCTCAAATTCTTCAAAATTTATCCACTTATAAAATTGCGTTTTGCCCAAATCCTCTCCATCGCCTTCTAGACATCCAATGGCTATTCCTCGAGTTTGCATTTTGCGGAAAAAGGATTCCAGTTTGCGAAGACTGGGTGTATCGACCTTCGATTCCCTTCAAATTTTGGTTTTTTTCCACTATAGTCGTGGTTGCGAATTTTTCCGTTTTGGTTTTCCAGTTGAAATTCCTTTCACTTCGATTTCGAGCATTTAACCCACCAAATGAAATTTTCCAAATCAATATCATATAAAATACGAATAATTTTAAAACAAAATATGACACGGTTCAGCATGAATTGAAATAAATATGGGTTTAGTTTCATATTTTGAGATATTACCAAAACTTACTTGAAACGCGGAAAATCGGTTTTCAATTTACCTACACAATATTGTAGTTCATAATTTGATTTAGTTATTCAATTACGGAAGCAATTCGACATTATTTAATACTCCTCATTGTTTTATAAAACCATCTATAAATCATGACCAATATTTATATAACCCACATCCGTCTCAAACTCTCTATGAAAGCCCCCCAAAATACAGATCTGTTGAGAAATCAATATAATAAAACCGCAAAGCTTATCTTTATGTAAATAGAATTTAATAGATCATTAAAGCAAACCACATACCGGACATTAGGTTGGAAATTTACATACTGTTCATCATGGTGTATAAAAACATTTTTGTGCCAAACGATAGGCAAGTTCTCGCATCATTTTAGATTTAAACAATTACCCCTTCTGCTTTGTCTACCATTTTCTTAGAAAGGAGCATCCTAATTTATATCGCACCTCCACCTTTTTTTGGATTGATCATTGACACGTATACATTTTTCTCCCGAAAATTACGTACTACAAGATACTTTAATTACATCACAGGTAAATTAAGCTTAATTAAATTTGATATCTGCATCGAAACGTATCCGAATTAATTAATTAAGTTCGCTTTTAACAAAATTTACCGACTTCCTAATTGGAAGTCGGTAAATTTTGTTAAACGTGAACTTATTAATTTAAATTCATCATCAAAATGAATGTAGTTGTAAGATATTGTTGTTAATTAATAGTCGCATTCTCTGCGATAACGTAATTAGAAGACAACAAAGCTTTAATGTACCTACAAATACTCAAAGCTACTTTAATAGTATCAAAGGAAATGTTAGAGAGGCGGAAAATAATAAATTGCAATAACGTTATATATAAGGGAATTTCCGTTATTCCCAACCAAATTAAATTTCCGTACTGTCCAACAGGTGCAAACACATTAATTCGTACGAAACAAAAGTTTAACGTTATTTTTCCACCCCTTTTGCTGACTTTCTGTCACCGCACCCATCATAAACTTGGAACAAAGACTAGAGAAAGCAGGGTGAGCATAGTGGAAACTACAAATTTAACGTGTGGAATACCATTATAGATATGCAGCAGTTACCTTTGATATAAGAATTCGGTACAGATGATGAAAGAAGATGAAGAATGAAACAATGTCACCGGTGATCACCATTCCAATACTAAAGAGGAATATTCCGCGATTGAAAGCGATTGCACAAACAATGCGATAATCCTACAAACTGCTACATTGGTAGAATGAAGGTAGCGTAAAAATCACTAGGTATCCTAAAAATACTGAAACCG
Organism: Pyrocoelia pectoralis; assembly: GCA_036250285.1. Classification (NCBI taxonomy): domain Eukaryota; kingdom Metazoa; phylum Arthropoda; class Insecta; order Coleoptera; family Lampyridae; genus Pyrocoelia; species Pyrocoelia pectoralis. The sequence goes on from CM070077.1 coordinate 34,291,513, forward strand.
AACTTGTTTCTGTTACGTTACGTTTCCATGATGCTTAGTCGTGAAGGTCTCTCGCACTCTCAATTTATCCCGTGACCAAACAGTCCTGGTGCCAAACTGATCGCACTAAGGCCATATTAAACCGTTAAAAAAATCCACCTTGGCGATGAAAATAGTGGAAAGGTTAACATAAGCAAAAGGGAGGAAAACATTTGTGAAACAGAGATTTGTGAAATAGGTATATGAAAAACAGAAGTAGCACAAAAGATGTATAAGCGTGCGACACAGCGATGTAGTGAGCTAAGTGGTCTAAACCTAAGCATATTTAGTTTTAACCAAGCGAGATAGGTTTGAAGCTGGCCAACGTGGTCGTTGTCTGAAGAGTTAGAAATTTATTTATTTATTGAGAATAAGCACGAAAAAGTATTACATCATAATAACACAATCGTTACAAAGCCACAGGGAAACAAGTCCCTAACACGGCTTTAACAAGACTACCTCATCTTTTATTAATTCTCAGTTACTACGCTAGAAATATCCGTTACTCACACCATAGTAACAGAGCAAAAAAGGAAAAACTCAAAGAAAAAAAAACTAAAAACAGATTAATAAATATATGAGAGAGTAAGTAAGACTATAATTAACTATAATAGATCAGCTGCATATAAATTACTTAAAACATAATGTTTTTCTACGCAACCTAATTATGATACCCCTCTCCCTTTACCAAATCAAATTATTTAGGATACATAAAATACAGTCAATACCAAACGTACTGATTAACTGTCAAAATTTAACATTCTAATATGTACTTCTTCTAAAATTTATTTTCATTTATCCCTCCAAATTCTATGTTATCGAACTTGTTTGCACGTTGGCAAGCTCTTAGCAGTGGTTAGCTCATTTGTGTTTCGGTACGGGCCAGTGGGATGTAAAACATCGTTTTTTGTCTTACCTGGTTGGATTTTGGTACCAAGCAGCTAATGCAGTTCAAAAGCTCAGTGCAGTCAATCATGTCGTTGCGTATTTTATTAAGCAGTAGTAAGGCGGATTGCTTACTTCTATCTTCTAGAGAGTCCATCTCCGCCACCCTTCCTAGATGTTTTGTTGGGTAATCCCTAGCACACTGCTTTTTTTTACTTTAAAATAGAAATATCTAAGAAATTTATTCTGCACTCTTTCTAATTTTCGCATATCTTTCTTTGTGATCGGGTTCCATATAAGAGAGCAATATTCCATTTTGCTTCTGACCAACGCATAATATAATGTCTTAAGGACTTAAGGGCTTTGTGTTCTCTAAAATATTTGGTATATCTCCTAACCAACCCCATGGATCTATAGCCACTAGCTGTTGAAATTGAACGAGTGTATACGATATTGAACACGATAAAGGGCTAGGGCAAAATTCCAATAAGGATAATGGATAACCAAAGCAGTTTGGTGAGCATCGAAGTACGTGTTCGAAGAAGTGAAATAGAAATACAAATACAAATACCATACTAAGTTATGGGATCGAAGAATTTAGAATTTAGAATTTAGAATTACATTCTAAGCAAAAATATGCATTTTGCATCAAAGAAACTGATAAGTGCATAAATATATTCATTTATAAATAACTTCTACAAATGAATATAACAACTAACCCCATCAATGAATATGACAAATGAATAAATAACCCCACGGAAATAATTCTTAGGTAAGTGTAGTGATTTCTTCGAGAGAAAAATACACCCTCGGTTCTTAGGATGACAAATACGTCAAGTTTAGTTTCTGCGAGGGAGTACCCTAACTGGTTGTCGAATAAACCTCGTGGCAATACATAGATCCCATGAAACCCAGGCACAGTTAAAACAAAATCTGCCCTCATGCAACCGTTCTTCACTAACCAGTGATTTTTATACGTAGGTAACGTAGGTAACCATTAGGAAATCCATTTTTCCCACGACCATATACGAAACCAACTCATAACGCACAATTACGTATGTTCGAAAATTGGCAATATCGTCCGAGGTAAAAAACTTGTGCGATTTGTTTTCGCGCTGTGTGTTAGAAATATAACGCACAAATTCACACTCGAATAGGCGGCTGGGTCAAGCAACTAAAATGACAGTTAGAATTTATTCGCGCTGTCACTAATTTTGTTAGCAAGTAGTTTATTGGTTTTTTTATGGTGGTGGGAAAAATAGTGTACAAAACTCGCAGGAAAGTGTCTAACTCACTCGCGGGATTGCCGGCACTCGGCTAACGCCTCGTGCGCAACTTTCCCGCTTGTGCGTTTAATTTATCACTTTCCATACTTGATATGTAATATACTATATGATTACGTTTTCCTCGAATGAATTGTTTTACATACGAGCGCTATAAGCCATTTGATCCCATGTGAGGTTTCTGATAACGTGCAATGTCCTGAGATTACAACAAAAATTACAAAATATAGAATAATGGAATTTTACAATAGGGTTTTTTTTTTCGACATTACGAATCCATCTAAAATATTATTATTTTGACAGCACTTCCGGTTATATCGGAATTTGATATTAAATTTGTTGTTTTAAATGAAACACCCTGTATACTATCACATTTTTGGATTTTGCGTTTAATTTTAGGTCATTTTTCTTTAATAAATTTATAGTTTTCGAGATATTTAACACTATGATAATTTTTTTAAAAATAACCATACATTCTCGAGTGAATTAAGCACAGTTAAAGTTATAATTAAAAAACAATTGTTATTTAATTTGTTGAACAGATGTAGGACAATGTATAAAAAGTATTTACTTTGATTAAGCGTCATACAGGGTGTTCTAAATTTTTATTTCAATTTTGTTAGAAAACTCTTTCTATTTCTTCAAATGAAAGACCCTGTATACTTTGACATTTTTGGATTCTGCAGTAATTTTAGGGGGAAAATTGCATGTCCGCACAAAAACGATCTTCTTTATTTTTTTCCCCCTCCAACATATTTTTGTCATTTACAAATTGTCCGTGACCCTCTCCGCTCCCATCTCCTAAGGGTGGAAAGATATTCAAGGGTTTCCCCCTTTCCACCCCAAAAAGAAAATAGGGGGTTGGGGGTAACATTTGCAATTAGAGAACAGTTTTTTATGGAGAATGCAAAAGACAGATGTTCCCATTTAAGTAATCAAAATTCACTCCCGTCGGAGTGATGTTTACATAAATCATAACCAAATAGGTTTCAAAAAGTTAAGGAATACGTGTTTTTTGTAGTCGGATGTGTCGTTTGCGTGATATTCAAAGGTTTCCATACTTTTTGGACATCGAGTATGTTTACTGTTATATTAGTTTTAGGTAACATTTAACCTATACAATTGTGTTTGTTGTTATAAAATTGTTGTGCCGCTAGGAGGAATGGGTCAATGATCAGCAGGAGGAATGGGACTGTCCCAAACCTCCTACGTTATCAGTTTTGGCGATTTGATCATTAGGTTTTAATTATTATCTACTTTTTAATTCGTATTTGCTTTCATAGTTATAAAAGAAGTATGCCACGACCGACGTTGGACAAGGAAGACCGATAGGGTGAGGTCAACAGAAGAGGACTTAAAAAATACGGATACGGCGGAAAGGATAGAATTAGAAGAGGGACGAAATAAGCAATTAGCAAAACAAGCAAAAGTTGCCAAAAAACTTTTGGTAGAGACATCATCAGAATCAGATGACCAAGACTTCCAATTTAAAGATTCTGATGACGATGTTGAACTTTTTGCAGAATCAGACGAGTTTGACTCTCCCCTACTAATGACACAAAAAGTAAAATAAATATTGGGTATCATCTGATATAAGGATCGATTTCCACTTCTTGGATGCTTAAAATCCATCCTTTCCTTCCCTTTTAAAACTCAACTTTGCACGAATTGATGATTTGCAGCATTCAACTTTAGTCTGTGTCTATAAGTACTATAAAAAGCGAGTCTTGCAATTAACGTCCATCGCATTAATGGTTACAAGAATCAAAGATGTTGTACCAGAGATGATAAAGATAGAAGAAATGCATGATACAATACTGCGTGAGAACTTGCATATAAAAAAAGTTTGATCTCAATGAATTCAGTTACAGTGGATTCTGTGTGAATAGTTTACAAGGTAGAGAGTGACTCCGAAAATTGGTAACATACTTTTGTACTCGCTTGATAAATATAAAAGTATAAGAATGAGAAGTAACGTTTAAATATTCACTAGGCGCCCGTATTCTCGTTTGTTCCCATATACATGACGTGAAAACTATAGGTTATCAGAGGAAAACGGTACAAGTTAAATGCATAAGATACATTTCGAATTCAACAGACAAATCGTTGAAAGCCCCTGAAACCTCTTATATTTATTATGAATGGGATTTTTTATAATTTTAAAAGAACTCCATTTCACAACTTCAAAGATCGCATTAAACCTCTACAACATATTAGTCCTAAGGGATTCATAATGATGTAATCTTTATGAAATTTCCTTTTGTACAGAAATGTTGAAATGCCATTATGTTTCCAGGAAACGATAGGAAAGTATGTCAAGCTATTCTCTTACAAATTGAATTGATTTTATGATCACCTGCACAAAAATATAAGAAAATAGGCATTTGACATAGATTTATTGGAATCTTATAATGACTGAACGTATACCTATGTCAAAAAAGTAGGTCATTACGTGTTTCCTGTCAATATTAATACAGAGGACCCTTCATTATTTTTGGTCTCGTGGTTCTCGCGACAAAATTAAACTTCATCTTTACTTAGAGTTTCATTTGGAGAAAGTGGAGTACATTTCACAGGTTGTCAGCGTTACTAGTTGTGAAAGCGTTCAGATTTTTGGATAGAAACACCTCTCCTACCACACACACAATGCCCGGTGTAATAGTTGAACTAAGCGGCAATTAAAAAAACATAAGTAACCGTCTCTCAGCCTTAGAATCAACAAAGAAAAAATATAGACGTGGTGGAAAATGGGCGTTCTATTGCATTGAGTTAACCGAAAGGAGAAGAGAGTCATTTTTGTATGAATGAAGGAGTTGTCCGAACCAAGGTTTTTAACGAACTGAAATTTCGCAATGCGTTTTTAGTCCAAAAGGTTTACAGAAAAGGATTTACAAAATTTATGTTGAAGAAGCTGTTGGAATAGGTTATTACTTTCTAAGGCATTACGATAGGTGGTGCCTGATTCAGACTTATTATGAAAACTTGTAGGGGTGGCAAAACAGGGAAATACGTTTTAAACTATTAAAGCTTTTGCAAGCTAGAAGGTATGGATTCTGTGTTGTAGATTGATTGAGAACTCAGCGATGACGTTATTATACAAGTCTAACCACTTCCTCGACAATTAAATTGACGAAATAAGGCACAAAAATCTCTCTATTGACTTTTTTATTAATAAATGTTTAACAAAGGCTTTTGAAGTACGTAGTGATAGTGAGTGAGTGATTCAATGTTTAACAAAGGCTTTTGAAGTACGTAGTGATAGTGAGTGAGTGATTCAATTGCATTAATTTAAATATGGTAACTTGTTTCGACGTAAAGTCATCTTCAGTCTTTGAGTGATGATAATGATAACTGATGAAGAATGAAACTGACGTTTTAGTTACATTATTGCACTGTTGCACATCAAGATGTGATACTTTATACTTAAAAAATGTTTTAAAATGTAATCTTATAATCAAATATTTCCCCCCCTCCCTTACCTTCTTCTTTAAATATGTATATTATAACTTTTATTCTTCATCAGTTATTATTACCATCACTCAAAACCTGAAGATGACATTACGTCGAAACAAATTAATGCAGTTGAATTACTCACTCACCATCACTACTTACTTCAAAAGTCATTGTTAAGTATTAATTATTAAACAAGTCAAGGGGGAGGTTTTTGTGTCCTATTCCATCGATTGTTCATGCAACCCTCTTTTTGATCTTTTGAGATGGGATATAAAAAATACTAACCCTTTCTTCCGTGAAGAGTGACAATTAGGCAAAGGTGTAAAACTGAAATTCTGGTTTCTCTCGATTTTCAACTTATAGGTTGCGAAATTCCTCGTAACGAGAGGCCAGCTACCTTCCGACAGGAGTCGGCTAACTAACAAAATCTGTTCTGTTTTGAATTATGTAAGATTTTGATTATGTAAACGTATAGTAATTGATGGAGATGCCAGATTTCAATTTAACGTTCAATTCTATACTTGCTATGCACGGGTGTCTGCAACCAACATCTTGAATTTGTCACTCCTCAGCAACACCACTTTGTACTTTTGTTTATGCGAATGCCAGTAGTTGCCGCAGCTAACTCTGGGCCTATTTTCAAGTCATAAAACCTTAACACTTGTTTTCATGTACCAATGTTACTCTTGTATGTAATGTGTTTGAATGATTTATTTCTGTTCTTTGTACATGTAATATGTATTTGTAAATTGCAACAGTTGGTATTAATATCGATTGAAGGCCTTCAACGATTTAAACTTTCATGTTATGTCTTCATATTTATCAATTGACTGGTGCTTTAATTTAATTAATATATATGTAATTAATTGTGTGAACGAAAAGTTTTCTTTGCCAGTTCTTTCTTTTCGTTACTCGTCGATTGAACTGCGCAACAACTAAATTTTATTAAACTCAACTCAACTTTTGATGTTTATTGTGTGTTTTGATACTCCTCCCCCCACTCCCCGATTACGTGCCAGGTATGAATGGGGTTTGTACCCCGTTTATTTAAATTTGAGGTAGGTTAGTTTTGGAGGGAAAGTTTAGTTTAGCTGCCATTTTCAAATATTTCCCTCTCTGATTTGAATTGTAACTATAATGTTAGCGTAGGACCTGGGGGAAGACCATTACACTACAAGCAAGTGTCAATTTTGACATTTCTCATTAATTTATTTTACTTAAGTCTATTATGAGTTTAGGGAAAAAAAACCCGGAAAAAAAACCCCGGGAATAAACCCGGAAAAAACCCCAGGAAAAAAAACCGGAAAAAACCCCCGGAAAAACCCCAAAAGTTAAAAAAAAATACTAAACTTGCAAATAACCTAGGCGCTTTAGTGGCAATCTACGTTTAAGTTTGGCATTTTTTTACTGGCAAACTTTGTTTAGTGTCATGTTGCCATTTTGTATCAATTGAAAGAAAATATACTAAACCTACAAATAACCTAGGCGCTTTAGTGACAATCCACGTTTAAGTTTGGCATTGTTTTACTGGCAAACGTTGTTTAATGTCATGTTACCATTTTGTATCAATTGAAAAAAAATATACTAAACCTGCGAATAACCTAGGCGCTTTAGTGGCAATCTACGTTTAAGTTTGGCATTTTTATTGACATGTGTTGGCGACATGTTTCGAGAAAAGACTTTCTCATTTTCAAGCCCAAAAAACAAACGTGAACTTAACTTCTAGTAACATGGGTTACTAGGGTTAAAATGGCGGTCGCAGGCGACCTGCGACCGCCATTTGCATTCTCTTCATCATTTCACTTTTCACTTGCGGTCATTTAACTTCTCCCATAATTTTATCCATTTTCATCCCCCTTTTCCCTGGCTCTTCAAGTACTACTGCGGGTTTCTCTTTGCGAGAACCCTTTTATTTAAGATCATAAATTTAAAATGTAATTTAATAGTTAGTGGTTTAAAAAGTTAACCTATAAATTTTACCAAAAATATTGGGCCCCCTTTAGATAACCCATGTTACTAGAAGTTAAGTTCACGTTTTCTTTTGGGCTTGAAAATGAGAAAGTCTTTTCTCGAAACATGTCGCCAACACATGTCAATTAATCACGTTAGTGATTAAATTACATCTTACATGTTAATTAAATAGAATTGAAGGGGAAGGTCGTGTATTTATTTCACCTCTTTGGCATTTTTTTTTACTTCCAAACTTTGTTTAGTGTCATGTTGCCATTTTGTATCAATTGAAAAAAAATATACGGTTCACGGTCATTTCCCCGCCGGTCAATTGCCCGCCGGTAAATTGTTCGCCTGGTAAAAACCCCGCGCAGTGAAATGTTCGCCGGTAAAATGCCCGCCATGACAAAATCCCTTCGGTCAATTTCCCGCCGTAATTTTTGAAAAAATAAGCAATTAAGAAAGTTCTTTTTTAAATAACTTCAGTTTTGTAAACCTGTGTGTCATGCCACTATTTTAGTATCAATTGAAAAAAAATATACTAAACCTGCAAATAACCTAGGCGCTTTAGTGAGGGAATAAGCGTAGAAAATTGTACAACATTTACGTGTTAAGAACGAGGTTGAAACAAGAGATAGTAGCAGACGAGTATTCATGTATAGTGCCGTAGGTCTATAAAGGATGTCAAAATGCCATCGGGAAGTGCTTAAAATGGCCGTCGAAAATATTTTATAAATGTATATATAACGGTTCTTTTGTTAAATATGGCAATGTCTGGTTTATTAATGCAGTCTTCTTTTTTGAATTTAGCATATTTTAATTTACAGTAAACAGCGGCCTCAAATTCATCTTACACCTCCTGAGCGCATAATCCGCCACTGGCTGCACATAACGTAGGTACATATGTAAGTAGATCTTTATCACAAAAATAGGGGAATATCAGGGAAATCATTTTACCTACAGCGGCGAGCAAAAGACCGACGGGATTTTGTCATGGCTTGCATTTTACCGGCGAACATTTCACCGCGCGGGGTTTATACCAGGCGAACAATTTACCGGCGGGCAATTGACCGGCGGGATTTTTTCGGCGGGGAAATGACCGGATACGAAAATATACTAAACCTGCAAAAACCTAGGCGCTTTAGTGACAATCTACGTTTAAGTTTAGCATTTTTTTTACTGGCAAACTTTGTTTGTCATGTTGCCGTTTTGTATCAATTGAAATTGCATTGCGGGGGTTTTTTTCCGGGGTTTTTTTCCTGGTTTTTTTTCGGGTTTTGTTTCCGGGTTTTTTTTCCGGGGGTTTTTTTCCGAGTTTTTTTTCCCGAACCCCGTCTATTATACTCATGATACAACTCATTGTATCATATATTATACTAGCAGAACACAGTTCTATTCTAAAGAAAGTTGAAAGATGTAAGTTTACAACATCCTGAATTTAATTTATTTAACCTGAGATCCTAATCTTCTCCATTGATACGCATGAAGTTATTGATGTAACTTTAGTTTAAAGAAAATAGTCATCGCACAATAATGGTTTTGATTTACAGTACTTTTTTGAAACTTGAAAAGAAGATTTCATTATCACAGAATACATCTGAGGTGTCAAATCGTACCCATATAAGTAGTGTAAGTGTAAGTCAAAAAATTAGCTGTGATCGCCAGTTACTAACATTGTAATTTGATCAAAAATTTCAACAGGAATTTGAGAAGGGGGGAGGGGGGGTACTATGTGCAGTTGGAACTCACACATTTTCAAAAAGTGGCATTTAATAAAATAATTTAAACATTGTGTTACAATTGCTGATGTTACAAAGAACTCATCAATATGAAACTAGCCCTGTTAAAAGTGAATAACGCTTTCCACAGAGAAAAAGAGCTGTAAGGGTGAAATATTGTAAGATCCTCTTCTCGAGGCTCATAACGTAACACAAAGTATCTTTCATACATAAAATTGCACTTATGCTTTCCAGTATAGGAAGTTATAAAGTTTTCATTTGCAACATCCCCCTACAATGTACCTACAAGAAAAGCATTTACTCCTTTGTTAAAATGTTGAACAAATTTCTATTTAGTATGAGATCGTAAACGCCCATTTAAATTGGAAGGTGTTTACATTTACTGCCGAAGAAGAAATATTGATATTGAAAACGCGAGCTCCATTGATTAAATCCTAACGCACTACTTATAGGGGTTTTAAAACGTGCTCACATCTCAACATTCTCAACACATATATAAACGTTCTATTTGCGTTTACCTAACGGCAAAAATGTAAAATTTCAAATACTACCCTTACGTTACTTTAATATGGAGAAATGTCATGTGACGGTTTTCGCGAAATTTACATATCTTTTAAAGGTTATCGTTTCACACATCGATCTAAAAATATCGCTTCCATGTTAAGGGTTTTGTCAGATCCAAAAAACCTATTAAGCGAAATCCATATTTTTAGAGTTGACGAATCTTAAAAAAATGTCTTGTACTGTGCAAATCTGCGTCACAGAGTCAAAATGAATTCCTTTCAGCGTAAAAATGAACAACACTTATGAATTTATTGTGAAATTGTGAAAAGAGTCCTCGCAATGAACAACCCAAGATAGGCTTGAGGGGCGAAGATGTCGACGGATGAATGGAATAAAATTGTGGGACAAATTTAATGTGACAGCAAGTGAAATAATGACTTTGACGCTTGAGAATGGGATCTGAAATCTCGAAACATGTCACACTTACCGTTCAAATAAAGTGTCATCAACTACAAATTTAAAGGGGAGGTTGTGAGGTTTCATTTTACTTCTTATTCTACTTAACCCCTTTGTGAGCAATGAACCCCACAAATATTATTAATCAATTTGTTGGAACACTTTTAAGTTAAGTGATATTGTACATACAATATTCTGATAATATACAGGGTGATTCATTAAGAATGTCCAATCTCTGAATTGTAGATTCCAGACCTCAAAACATGATGATTCTGCCCAACATGCCTTATACAAATATTGCTAGTTTCCGAGATACCGGGTGTTTAAAGTTTAAATATGAATTTTGATTTTCGCAATAACAATTAATTAATTAATTAACTAATGTGTTTAAAAATAATAGACAAGGGTTATTTGATATGAAGAGATCTTTGCGAAAACGGATCATAAAGTGTATTGAAGTAAATGGTGGACATTTTGAACGTTTACTTTGAAGTTTTTTATTTTTGTTTTTTAATTAATTAATTTTAATTAATTGGCAATCTTCATGCAAAAAAAGTTAAAACTGCCCATTTTCAAACAGAAATTGTGAAAAAATAGAAAGTTATTGCGAAAATCAAAATTCATATTTAAACTTTAAACAGCCGGTATCTCGGAAACTAGCAATATTTGTATAAGGCATGTTGGGCAGAATCATCATATTTTGAGGTCTGGAATCTACAATTCAGAGATTGGACATTCTTAATGAATCACCCTGTATAAGGGAGAACTTTTGGTAAGCCTTTGTACCCTTATTAGTTATTAATATAAAATCGACGTGAATGGTCACTATCACTTTCAAACTGAAACAAAGCTAAAACGTAGAAGACGAAGTCACTGTCATTCCAACGAAGTAGCGCCTGTTGGCTCTCACAAGAATAGGTCATTTATTATTCGATCATAGGTAGCTTAAATGTACCAAAGTGGCTCGTTCATTTTTATCGCGAGACAAGCCGTCACGTACCTAATTCTCGTAAGGGTTTTCAGCTAAAACAACCAATACGTCTTGAGTAAAATAGTATTAGCTAGAAACGCATAGCTATCCACAAATAAAGAATTTTATAGCACAATAGAGATACTATTACAATAATGTGGTTATACTAAATCTAAACAACAGACACTTTTCCACCGCAGCTCAATGGACTTTTGCAACCCCATTCAAATGCGTTTCCCTCAAAACAGAAATTAGTTTAAATTTAAACAACGGAAGAGGTAATGTAACGTTCCTCGGTACACTAAAGGCTTATTTCAGTACAAACAGTAATACAATATAAATAGTGGCTTTATAAAGTCTATACCGTGTTGGCATGGTACCAAAAAATTTAGTTGTTGAGGATAAAAATGGACTAAGTTAACTCCGGATTTTCTTGAATAAATTGTTCAGAAGATTTCAGACGCTACTAATCGATTTTCATATTAGTTGTTTCTCAACGAACCTATTTATAATACGATGTTTTTACCTACTTATCCTTGTTTTCATAGAAATGGAGATGTGTTTAAATGTTTTCATGAATTTTGTGATACAAATCAGCCTTTCTACTGACAGAACCATTAGTTATACTACTGTATTACTTAGCTCCGTGATTAAATTAGTAAAATAATTAACAATTTTTGATCGGTAATAACTCATCAGATTGCTAAAACCTTAAAATATCGCGTTCGTTGATTAATTAATCAAGAATATAGAATTGAACATTCCGAAGGAACGTATCATACCCAAAGGCCGAGCATGCAAAAATTCATCTTAGGGCACGTGATGCCTGCGTATTTAGAGATTTAGAATGTTATTTTTAAATCAATTTGTTGACGGTCTCTCACGACATCGACAACTTGGTTGTGCAGCGGGTAGAGACGACCATATCGTCGTTTTCGAAGGATAACGCTATCGACGCTCAACCTCTTCGCAACATAGTTGCAGCGACCTTAGAAATACGTCCGACAAGCGCGAGGAGATTTCGGCGCATACAAGGTCCTAGACAAGAACGTAACAACCGTGGTCGGGGGGTGCTGAATGCAAGGTCTTCAAGCGCAACGATATCGTCTTCTGGAACTACTCTAACGATCATCCAAGTACTATAATCCGGTGGGAAGGGGGGACGCTCCATTCGACAAGATTCTTCGGGAAGCATCGAGGGTGCTTTAAGATCGAAGGAACGCTTGGTATCAAAAAATGATGCTTAGGCGGAGGAACCGATCCGAAGGTCATGATGTGAATCAATTGTGAACATTAAACGAGGAGGATAGGTCAGAAAAGAAATACAATCAGCAACCTTCCATGAAGTTCCCAACTACAAAAAGGATCCCAAACAGGATGGCTTCGAGAACAGTTGTCTCGATATACTTACGATCCGAGTTCATACTACCGTCATTTTTAAATTTATACTAAGGCTCTATCTGGGTGGAATCATCATTATAGTGTAAAAGTCTGGCCATTCCCCCACTTTATCAACCTGGTGTTCACTGTCACCAAGGTAGTAAAAGCGATGATTCTAAAAATGCCACGGAAGCACTCGAAAGCGAGGCAACTCCATCAGGATTAGCAGCTTGATTTCAGCCTTGACCGAAGATTTAATCCACACCAAGTTCATGTACACAGTCCTTTTACACGTTTTCAAGATATTCGGTAACGTTAGGCATTTGTGGAAGATGTTGAAGTCTGGTCTGCCCAAAGCCACGATACAACTGATATCTCGTACTTTAAAAACAGGCGCTTCCACGTCCGTTTCGAGGGATACAGACTGCGAAAACGCAAAGGGACCTTAGTAGTTCCTCAAGGATTGGTTATCTTCCCGACACTGCCCTTGTGCTTATGGAACTTGCTGATTACTCAACACGTCACCAAAGCCCTATGCACCGACAACATAGTGGTGCAAATAAGATAGTGGTATCCAGAACCTGTTTCTAAGGGACTCCTGTCGATGCTCGACGATCTATTCAGCAAACGGGTACATGAAGCAGTGGGTCTCTCCAACATCTACGGAAATGAGATACCGTGGAGGCTCAAAGCCAAGCAACTTGGAGTCCTTCTGAAGTGCCGTTCCGCGTGGAATGGGAATCGTCATACCTACGATGGCTTACGCTTCGTTGAAGTGAGGAAGACAGCATCATTAACAACGAGGTATCCCGGGACATGAAGGTGAATAAGTACATCCAATAAGCGGCAGCCAGTGACAGCACACTTGCAGAGGCACAGACAAAGAAAACGGACATTGCATCGGAAAGGGTAAGAATAGTCAGCTCCGGAGAGGAAGGTTATAAAGAAGAATCCTATAAATGAAATAAATCTATTGCGGAGAAATAAACCTTGGAATTGTCTATGCAGTAAGGCCACAATTATTTATTTCATCTGTTTATTCTAGATTAAGGTAAATCCTTCACGCACTGCACGGATTTCTTATACTCCATGGTTAGGCACAGCACAGTCGCTTTGCCACGAAGTTTCAACATATTTAAAGGAATGAGTTGAATCTATTACTCCCACACTGGTGTTATCGAAATAAATTTAATACTCAAAGAAAGCAGTCCGCCACAGTTATGAGTTAAAAAGTATTGGTTATAATAAATTGTTATTATTAGCAATTTGTTGGAAATATTTTGATCACGATATTTATTTTTTCAGAAAAGTCTGGAAATTGAGATTTATATTTAAATTCATTTGAAATGATGTCGCGAAAAGAGGATATACTGAAAAATGGTAGAATTCAAACTTTGGTAAGTGGCAAACTTCTACTTACCGATTGGAGATGGGGATTAGACCAATGAAAGCACCAAAACACTTTAAAACAAATTATCGACACCAAACCGTTGGCTGTTGATCTATCAAATATGGTTCCCTACTCTCGGAAATTATGGTAAGTTATTACCTACTATAGATGCAAAAGGAAAACTTGAATAGTTTTCCAACATCTCAATACGAGAAATCTGTGTAATCGCACAGTAATTTAAAGATAATGAAATTTTCCACAACGTATTTTAAAGGTTTTTCCCCATTTTCTTGCATATTATAAAATTATAACGTTTAACTGTTTAATCCATTTTTTCGTGAGGAAAGCGTAAGGTTCAATTAAAAAAAAAAGGGCGAAAGTGAAACATTTTTGAATTTTAAGAAAGGGATTGAGAAGCCACCAAGGAGGCTTTCGGGGAGTTTTGGGAGAAACAGCGCCTCTACGAATCCTGTTGTAATTGTTACTGAAGGTTTCATTAAAACATTATTTATATTTGCTTATTTACACAACCGGGGGTTTGCTGTTTCAAAATAATTCAGCGATGTGCAAATTCAAATGAAGTATAATTGTTTATAGTAATTGTTATTCAAGTTGCGATATAAATATAGTAGGTAACTAGTACATATTATTCCCTTATAAAGGTAAACATTTTCTTTCGTCTAAGACATACATTGCTACACAAATTATTATGTGAATGTAGTACCTATATTTGATACAAATTTTATTTTAGTTATAATCCATTTTGATATTTTACATTACAAAATGATGTAAATTCCTTTACTCTCTGAAGTCTGAAGTTCGTTCTTTTTTGCAACTACTCTCAAGATGAATTGATTTATTCAATTTTAAGGTGCTTAATAGGTACATAAATCCATATGAAGCACAAAATTAGATTTAATAATCCCATAAACCTCTCAGAATTTGTAATTGGAAGTTATCTTACCTTATTCTTTCTTCTTATTGCCAATATAAATGATTCTTGTTCATTCATATCATTCATAATATTGTAAGGTTATTAGTTGATAGATACGGTTAGATTCTTATGCCAATTATAGTTTATTCTTACGTCAATAAATCATACAGTTTGTCCAGCGAATCTTTGCAGATATGGCCGCCGTCCAAAGTGTATGAATCAAGATAAAATATTAAATCAGCAACTACTTTCATGACCTGTCACAAAATATATTAGTTTGTCAACAACAAATTTAACACAAAAAATCAAGGAACAAATATAAACAAATCAAACGTCAAAGAATTATAATGACAAATGTCAATTTATTCGGCGGAAGTGGTGTGATAACACTACTGAAGTCAAAATAGAAATGGTATCCATACAGCGTAAGCTCAGACAAACTAATTAACTTATGCTTCTACACACAAACTAAACTGGTATCAACGTATTTTGAGGTTTGAACACACGCATATAACAAATTCTATAGCATCTATCTTTGTTTTTGGTGCGCAATAAGAACCTAAATTGTGAGGACGTATATTGTTGTATATTTCATACATCGGCAAACATTCGCTGGACAAACTGTATATAAAAATACAATGTTTGGTATTCGACAACGTTTCGCCTTATATCTATCCCGCTTTATCAAGTCATTTAATGAAAAATGTTATGTTATGTAGTCTTAAAACAGCACATTTTATAAAATGTGCAGTTTTAAGACTACATAACATAAAATTTTTCATTAAATGACTTTATAAAGCCGGATATAAGGTGAAACGTTGTCGAATACCAAACATTGTATTTTTATATTATATGACTTATTGACGTAAGAATAAACTATAATTGGCATAAGAATCCAACCCTATCTATCAAATAATTTATTACACAGATGCCGTAACACACTCTAAAAGAGATTTTAAGGTTATATCATTCAAATGAAAACTAATAATTTAGAAAAAACAATTTCATGTTTATGAATTAGTTTATTTCAACTTCATTCATTCGGTTGACAAGCCACATTAATCACTCGAATCTAGCTTAAAAGGTTTAATTTAGTTCCATTGCTAAGCTTCAGTACGTGATTAATAGTTTGTTGCTTGAATATCCTTAGGTCTCCTTGAAAAAGTAATCAAAATTTTCTTACAAATTTTTCAACGTCGTACTTTTAATAAGAGTAGTTAGCAGCTTATTAATGGTTAGGCACGAACTGCCCTTAACTACAGATTTTACCGACACTATGAAACTTATTTCGACATTGAAACCATTTCTTTCAAAACAAGTGCAAAATCAACTCGTCATAACAGTCATTTGACGTTACATGACGTTTCTGTTTTCGTCATATTCTTCAAATATAACGTTTAGTATCTATAACATAGTTGAAAATTTAATTTTAGACATATCGTGTCATTTCAACTAAATTAAAAGAGGTACTTAAATTAAAAAATTGAAACGTCTTAAACTTATCATTTTCCTTAAATGTCCTTTCGCGTAAATGATGTGGAACAAACAACATCGTGGTAGACGTTTATAGAACATATTTCATAAATATGTCTAACGAAATAAACTATGAAATTTACAGTCATATAAAAAAGAAAATAGAGTACGTAACAAAGATGAATAATTATATAAAAATAAAATATTATTTCCTGAACCGATCTGCTTGAGAAGCTTCTAGGTTTGTGCTTTGCCAATATTCTTTTTTTACTAAACTTAAACTATTCAATTTATGCTATACTACGTCTCACTCTCAATTGACAGTACAGGCTTTTATTGCCAATGGAAAAAACTAACCAACTTAATTAGTCGTACAAGATTACTAATGTTTGTAAAAAAGTAAATAAACCAAGAACTCGTAGATACATGAAATTTTGCCACTAATCGGCCTTTCACCATATTTATCTCATCGTTGAAAATGAATGAATAAATTTTATTCATCAACCTTTTTAACACATACTAGTCTCTTTTCACCGCAAGATGGCCTATCGAATACTGGTTCTTTTTAGATACGTTCCAATCTCGCCATGCCCTGTTAAGAATTGCGTCATGAAATACTTGGTTTGGCCATGGTGTCTTTCTTTCCTCCCTTCCTTCATTTCTTGACTCTCTTCGCATCGCCTTTCTACATCCTAACATGATATATGTAGGAGAAAAATCCGTCATTAACTCATTACCAATGCCAGTAGGACCTCAAGCGCAATGGTCCTGTACTTTTTTGATAACTAAGAGTCTAAAGTCTGGTTTAGTCGATTAAACTCGCCATTATTCTCCGCTTGAAAGCTCTCGTACCGTGCTAATTCAAAAGTACTTTGCTAGTCGACTCATAACTCCGTAGTTCTTTTTCACACACTTACTTTACGTGTTTTCCATGTGACTTACGTTCGAGCCAAATACTACGCCTAGGACTTTGATGGTTAGGTTCGCTATTATAAAATATGGGTCTAATACACTTCATTGCCACCAATTCATCTTCTCCAACTCGCTGTCGCCATCTCCAGGTTCTGCTGGCCTATCTCATCGCCATACCAACTAAATGCCGGTTAACTTTTTGGCTAAGCTGAGATTTTACTACCTTAAGTTATGAAACGATTGATTATAATGAATTAATATTAGATAAAATATGCGCAATCTTAAATTAAATGGTAACGGTTTGTGTAATTTGCCAATTTATCTAGTTGAATTGTTTATTATTTTGTTATACAACGTGTCCAAGATAAGGATGAACAGCATGGGGATCTTGAAAACGGTAAGAGATACGAAAGCGGTTAAATTAGAGAAAAGTTGTATAATTTAGGACATGTTCACATGTAGTTTCCAAAGTTCATTATTGTGTATCGTTTCCGAGATTTAAAACAAAATGCGATTTTTGGGTTTTTTTTTCGTAATTCCTACCTTTATTTTAAAAGATTTTTAAAAACCAACGATACTTCTTCATTGTCACTTTTTGAATTCTATTAGATGGCGTTGTCAAATTTTTGATTCGACGTTTCGTCTCCGAGGAACCATCATCAACTTTATTTTTTTATCTCGCCGCAACCAACAAAACACCCTGTATTCGATAGTATTTTTTATTACGAATTTAACGATGTATTACACATTATGGTTTTGAAGCAATTTTTTTTTAAGAAATATTCGGATTAATTTTAGTATTTGATAAAATTTTTTTATGTACAAATTTAACAACTCCAATCTTTTAAACCTATTTAATTAAAGTTAAATAATTACAATAACTGTTCAAATAGGTTGTCGTTATTTTCTGGACACAAGTTTACTGTGTTTATTGAAATTTTTCTTAAAAATAAGCCTCAAAACCGTAATGTGCAATACATCGTTAAAATCGTAATAAAAAATACTATCGAATACAGGGTGTTTTGTTGGTTGCGGCGATATAAAAAAATAAAGTTGATGATGGTTCCTCGGAGACGAAACGTCGAATCAAAAATTTGACAACGCCATCTAATAGAATTCAAAAAGTGACAATGAAGAAGTATCGTTGGTTTTTAAAAATCTTTTAAAATAAAGGTAGGAATTACGAAAAAAGAAAAACCCAAAAATCGCATTTTGTTTTAAATCTCGGAAACGATCAACAATAATGAACTTTTGCAAACTACATGTGAACATGCCCTAAATTATACAACTTTTCTCTAATTTAACCGCCTTCGTATCTCTTACCGTTTTCAAGATCCCCATGCTGTTCATCCTTATCTTGGACACGTGTACATTATCTAAAAAATTTAAAAGCTTGAAAACGAAATTATTACGACTACCGTTTCATTTGTAAATTGTACGCTACTCCACGTAAAATGTCAAATGCGGCGAGATCTAAAACTAAAGATTAAAAATACGCAATAATATGTAAAAGAAAGCTCCACCCCTATAACATATGCCCTATAGCAGGGGTGGCGAACCTATGGCACGCGTGCCAGAGGTGGCACGTAGAAAAAAATTGCTGGCACGTTATAATTTTGAAAAATTCAATGCGAAAATAACATTTTTCTCGTTAAAATTATAAAATTATTAAATTAATGTCTTTTTGATGCCTAAGATTTAACAATAACACTTTTTAAATGAACTAACGATGCAACTACGTATGACGAATTTAGTCAAAGTATTAAAGCTCTCTGTTAGCGTTCGAAAAGTTCTGCGCTAGATGGTGGACCCGTCGTTATCATTCCTTGTCACTCTGCGCGAGTATTGTTTAACTACGCAGAACTATAAGTTACCAGTATTGTGGATGTATGGTCGCGTATTTTTATTTTTTTATAGATATTATTTGAAAATTTATTTTATAACAATTATTTTGAATGAATATTGTTAAATAAATGAAAAACTACCTTCCTTCTTTTATTATTAAATTTATTTTCATGGACGCCCATAAGGAGGGGCAAGAGGGGGCAGTTACTCCCCCACCCCTGGACTTGGGCTCTAAGCAGTAATAATTTCTTAAATAAACGAAACGTTTTTTTAATTTGCTTCATATTGTTGAAATAGCTATTGATCTTCCCCCCCCCCTGGAAATTACTGTATGGGCGTTAATGCTTTTTTTTTTCATTTTTAAACTCGCTTAGTTCCACTAATAGGCACATAAAAAAAAACCTGGCACGTTAGAAAATGTATCTATTTTATTCGCACATTTTTGACACGCGTTTATAAAAAGGTTCGCCACCCCTGCCCTATAGTGTTCATTCTCACTTTGGCTACCTGTTGTTTTTTAACGTTAGCCGCTGGCAGTCGTTGACAAAGGACTCGATCATACAATTCGTTCCACAACTTTTGAGGTAACACCAATGTTTGAAATGCTCTGGTAGTCCCAAATTCAGTCTTCCACTTTGTGAGTTAGGTGATTATAGTATTTTCAACGAGTTTTCCAATGAACGTCACAAAATTCATGACGTTATTTTACTACAATGTTGACAGACATTCTTTGTACTATTGGAACGATCCACTGACAGTGTACTTTGGACAGAAAAGTAAGCAAATTCGAAAAATCGGAATATATAAATGCACGTAAACAACGAGAGCACAATAGTAATATAACCTTAAATTTACAACGCAAATATTAAACAAAGAAATAAGCAGGTTTGACATCGTTGCTTTTCACTAATACCAACATTAACATTGAAAATTAACTTTTTATACAAACGTCAAAAAATGACAAGGTTTGCGCATCGATAACAATAATACGCGAAGTGGCCCTTTTTTTCACTTACCTACGTTACCATGACAGCGTGCCCGAAATGACGACGTTATGCGCAAAGTACGAAGTACACGCAAACTAGATGAGTTTGTATTTTAACGTTAAAATAATTGTCAAATTCTTCACGTTTCGTTTGCGTTTGTAGAAAAAATTTTGTTTGCAACTCGTGCGCGAAATACTTTTGGTGATCTCGACTATTTTTTTAACTCGGCTGTGCCTCGTTAAAAAAATCAGTTCTCGATCACCAAAGTGGCATTTCGCGCACTAGATACAAAAATAACTATTTTTCAACCGTGAATAACGTAACTGATCAAGATTTTTATTTTGGTATGTCATTTTATTTCGTTAATGACGTGCATTGGCGAATTCGTTGAAAAAACTATATGTATAATTTTCAGAAAATATGCTTTGCGAACATCTAATGTTTGTATTGATCGTATGTTTTCTTCTATTATTGATGCTAAATTAGGCCAGTTCGTAAATGCCTATCGATGTGTTGGTCCCGGTCTGTGGAGTTTTGCTTTACTTTGCTGAAACGTCTGTCGTATAAAAGATCACGCACGGTGTTATAAGTACCACCGTTTCGGCAAACACTCTTCCGGATATTAGAGTCACTTTGATTCTACAGTATCGATGTAACTTTTACTTATTTCCTTGGCTTAGGCTGGGACGTGACCGGCATCTACAACCTACTAGATCCCTTTTCGGCCACTCTTGGGTGAATGGCTACGGTTATGGGATGCGCCCCATTTCAATCTTGGCTTTTCCAAAATGGTATTCCGGGACGTTTGGCATCAAAGCGGTAGATTTAGGTGTCACCTGAAGCGTATTGGCGCTTCGGATAACGACCTTTGTCCTACATACGGAGATTCCGAAACCAGGCCTATCGTGTTCTTGCTTGCACCGAGTATGATAGTATTCGAACTCCTCTGTTGGCGAGAATCTACTACAGTTAGTCCTATCCAACAAAGTCTATTCCCTTATCCCGTCTCCTACGTGACAAATTCTTAACCAAGGGTCACCTGTACTTCATCCGCCATCACTCGTGTTGCATCGAATATCTGTCTAAAATTTAACCAATCCCTTAGTTTGATCTGGCTTGTCCAAGACAAGTCCTCCTCATTCTGTTCTTTGCCACTATTTGCTTAGTTTTGTCCAACATATCAACATCCAGCTCCTAGTACAGACTCTTTCAAGATTTATTTTTACTTTTTTTTATTTGTACAATACGGTATACTTCGAAGTTAATTAAAGTTAAGTTTATAATTTATCACATTCGTGGATATACTGTATCACAAACTTCTAGAATCTAGATAATTTACATACGGCTATCACTAGATCTTGTACAATCTATCTCTTTACTCAATTTCCATAACATTGATTTTAAATTGCATCGCATGTCCTACATAAGCATGAAGTATGAAATTTATGATCCATAATAGTTGTTTAAAAATAACATTTTGCTTGAAGCGTCTCCTCGACGGGTTTCTGTGGAAATAAATTAATTACATCAATAATTGGATTTTATAACCCAATTTCAGTATCTATCTTGAGTATTAATAATATCGTTATGTTTCACAATAGAATTCTGTAACGTAGAGCAACACCTTCGTTGCTAATTTGGTTTAGCTTTAAAGCAGTCCATACACGAGATATTTAAGGCCATTTTCGTAATAGACATGTAAGGTAATATAATTTCAGACTACGTTTGTGAAAGACACTGAGATGGATTGAATCTGAAAACAACCCGCTTGGATGCACTTGCAGAGCCATTGCAAATTTGATTACAAATAGTAAAGTGATAAAAACTTTCATCGATGTAAGAGGAAGAATAAAAAGCTTTTCCGTCAGAATTACAATTAATTTCAAAAGCGATGCTTTTTTATGGTGGATTGGATATTCAGATTGAAGGAAATTAATAATTTTACAGCTTGTAAGGAAAGATTCTACTAGTGGAGTCAATTGTGAGCCAATATAAGCAATTTCGTTCGGATGATGATAAAAGCAAGCGGCTTGGTCAGTCGTTAGGTATAAACATACACATGAATTTAAGATAAGGAGACCATGAAAATTGTTCGCCATTTAAAAATGGCGGCCATTCAAAATGTGACAAAATCAGTTTTTCGCAAATATCTCCGTTCCTATGCGTCAAATAGTATTAAGATCTATTAAAACAATTGTAGAGCATAAAATTCTCTACAATTTTTGTTTCTAATATTTTTTTATACGATTAACCGTTTTTGAGATAGAGCGCAATGCTCAGCCATATAAGCGTAGGTAATGCAAAGTTAATCGCGAATCGCAGTCATTACGCGAAATGCGTTAAAATACTTGACACTCGTTTTTTAATTATAATTCGCAACCTAAATCAGATATAGCATCATTAACAGAAAGAGAACGTTGTTTAATTACTATACCTACCCTTCAAATGATACATAGAACTATAAAATCGACCTTGTGTGGGACACATTATGCTCAACAATCATTAAAGCAAAGGGCTCGAGCAGAGCGTGGCTCTGTTATACGTACACACGTGACTTCTTCAACACCCATACCAAGGAAGTGGCATGCTTTTCTTCGACATAATGAAAACAAGAAGGAACTGTTCATGTACCTTGCCAAAGCAGCAAAAACCATTCATGTGTAGTTCGGGCGTAAGTACAACGTATGATGAAGACTGTGTGCGCTCTAACGATCCTGAACTTACCCTCGACGATTTATCTCCATGTAGCCAAGAGGAAGCAGACACTCGGTTAATCCTCCATGTCACTAGCATCATGATGAATGGTTATTTACTATTTAAACATTTAAACTATTTAAAACAGTTGATTCAGATGTAGGTAGTTTTATTCATTGCAGCCGCTGGTCGGCACAAAGATCATCTGAAGCTATGGATGGAAGTTGGTATTAGGAGTAAAACCTTGAGATATATTGCTGCCCATGAAGTAGCAACTAAATTATGTTCAGAAAAAGCAGATGCACTTCAGGGGTTTCATGCATTCAGTGGATGCGATACGGTATCTTCATTTTCAAATAGATGGAAAAAGACGAGTGGAAAGCATGGCTATCATATCCTGAGGCAACAGAGGCATTTGCAGAATTATCACATCCATATGAGTATTTACAGGACAGGATCTTCAAGGTACTTGAGCGCTTTGTGGTGCTTTTATATGACAGAACTATAGTTCAAACTAGACCAATTTTATAGTTCTATATGTCATTTGAAGGGTAGGTATAGTAATTAAACAACGTACACTGTCTGTTAATGATGCCTATATCTGATTTAGGTTGGGAATTATATAAAAAAACGAGTGTGTCAAGTACTTTGACGCTTTCGGCTAATGACTGGGATTCGCGATTGACTTATTTGCATTACCTATGCTATACAGAGAGTCTAATTTGTTCAATAGTTCTGGAAGATGCTCGGACCCGTCGATTAGTATTTCAAATCGCGATTTTTTACATGCAATAATAATGTATACAGGATGTCCCAATTTAGAGATATGACGTCATCATTGATTTTGTTAAACGGCAACATTGTCATTTTGATGGCTTTTTTGGTAGGGTGTGTAAAGTTGTACATAATTGCCAAATACGAAATTTTTATTCCTTACCAATTACAAGATAATAAAAAGTAACAAAGTTGTGAAAAACAATATTGCATGTAGGTATAATTATCTCACTTAAGCAAATGCTCATAATGTTGTCCATTGACTAAAAATCGAAATTTGAAATACTAATCGACGAGTCCGAACATTTTTCTAAAAAAAATTAGTATTTGAACTATTGAATTTATTCCAAATTACAGACTCTCCTTTATATGGCTGAGCGTTGCGCTCTCTCGGCGCTCTATCTCAAAAACGGTTAATCGTATAAAAAAATATTAGAAACAAAAGTTGTAGAGAATTTTATGCTCTACAACTTTTATAATAGATGTTAATACCATTTAAGGCATAGAAAGTGAGATATTTGCGAAAAACTGATTTTGTTACATTTTGAATGGCCGCCATTTTTAAATGGCGAACAATTTTCATGGTCTCCTTATCTTAAATTCATGTGTATGTTTATACCTAATGACTGACCAAGCCGCTTGCTTTTATCATCATCCGAACCAAAATCATATAAATTGACTCAACTATACTGGCCATTAATCTTTTGTATATTTCTGATGACAGCGCTGATAACGATCTATTATCTTGTTATCCAGGGGCGGATTAAGTAGAGTTTCACGGTATGTAACATTCCGTGATCGGATTGTAGAAATACCCTATTTTGATTAACCTCAGCTCTAAAGCAATTACAGTCAAGCAGCTACAATCCCACGATGTATTGAGTATTCGTTTTCCTAATCTGATGGAAAGTGGTAATTTAATAATCTTTGAGAACACCGCGCTATGGTTTGTTGTATTTCATTACAGCTTAAAAGGCATTCCACTGTATTGTATATATTGTGAAGCAATGAGGTCGTTCGTACTTACATCTAACGAGTTCCCAGTCACGATAATATTTTTCCTTTGTCATCTATAATACGTAACGTTGTTTTCACATAATTACTTGTAAAGTGACTTTTAACAAATTTTTCTTCAATTTTAGGAAGAAATAAAGGTTATTAGTAGAAACCAGTAGAGCCCATAGCCAGGGCCGCCCCGTAACTTAATAAGGGTAAAAAGAAGTACTGAAAGTAAAGTACATTTTTAATAATTAATAATTAATAATTGAGATAGGTTCGGACTTGGCGATCTGTAATACGTATTGAGTATAATAATAATTTAGTGGAATTATTTATAGATAGAGCAAAGTAATATGTACCAGAAAAATGACAGAGACCTACAGTAAGTAAAAACAGAAAATTTGCAGAGAGTTAACGAAAAGTGGGTTAAATCAATCAACGATATAAGCAACAAAAATTACAGAGTTGTATTAGGACAATTCCAAACTTAATGGAGGCAGTGCTGGAAAAACTGGAGGAAATGAATGAGAAATCTATTAGAATTAAAAATAAACTGGATGCAATACAGAACGACTCTAAAAAGAAAATATTAAACTTAAAGCAAAAAATGCAATGAAAGAGAGGTAAAATGACAAGGAAAAGATGAAAAACAATAGATAGAGTAGTTACAGAAACATTGGGAGCAGACTAATACTGATAGAACTCACTATACAGGATGGAAAGATACGAATGCCGAGAACAATAAAGAATTAAAATTCGCAGGGTTCAATCCCCGGACTCCACAATTTTAATCCTCGAGGTCCGGTCAACCACCGAAAAACAAGGGTTCACGGTCATTTCCCCGCCGAAAAAATCCCGCCGGTCAATTGCCCGCCGGTAAATTGTTCGCCTGGTAAAAATCCCGCGCGGTGAAATGTTCGCCGGTAAAATGCCCGCCATGATAAAATCCCGTCGGTCAATTTCCCGCCGTAATTTTTGAAAAAATAAGCAATTAAGAAAGTTCTTTTTTAAATAACTTCAGTTTTGTAAACCTGTGTGTCACGCCACTATTTTAGTATCAATTGAAAAAAAATATACTAAACCTGCAAATAATCTAGGCGCTTTAGTGGGGGAATAAGCGTAGAAAATGGTACAACATTTACGTGTTAAGAACGAGGTTGAAACAAAAGATAGTAGCAGGCGAGTATTCATGTATAGTGCCGTAGGTCTAAAGGATGTCAAAATGCCATCGGGAAGTGCTTAAAATGGCCGTCGAAAATATTTTATAAATTTATATATAACGGTTCTTTTGTTAAACATGGCAATGTCTGGTTTATTAATACAGTCTTCTTTTTTGAATTTAGCATATTTTAATTTACAGTAAACAGCGGCCTCAAATTCATCTTACGCCTCCTGAGCGCATAATCCGCCACTGGCTGCATATAACGTAGGTACATATGTAAGTGGATCTTTATCACAAAAATAGGAGAATATCAGGGGAATCATTTTGCCTACAGCGGCGGGCAAATGACCGACGGGATTTTGTCATGACGGGCATTTTACCGGCGAACATTTCACCGCGCGGGGTTTTTACCAGGCGAACAATTTACCGGCGGGCAATTGACCGGCGGGATTTTTTCGGCGGGGAAATGACCGGATACCGAAAAATAAGTACCTGGATATTTACTATTGAGTAGTAATAGGCGACTAAGAAGCGCAGTGCTTGATCACGAAATATTAGATTGGGTAAAGGTACATGCCTCTATAGACGTGACGTAAGAAACGAAAGTTGAAGAATTACAAAGTAATATAGATGAAGAAACTAAGAGAGTGAGAATGCTGAAAATATTGAAGAAAACACTAATAATAATAAAAAATTCAATTCAAAGTAGTGAGATGTCCGGTTTTGAAAACAAATCGAAGTAAGCCATTGGCGTGAGGAGAGACATGGCAACAGAGAAAAAAAATTCTAAGAAGTATTGCCACGAGACCTTCCTCTGGTGGTACCAAAAAACTGCAACTTTATCTTATAAAAAAATGTGTGCCGCCATTTCAACTTATAACGGAAGTGACGTCATCAAAGGTAATATCAGCATCTTCATCCTTGGCCCGAATGTAATTGATTGGCGAAAACCGCCTTTTGATAACTGTAATAGTTTCTAAGCATAGAGCGTTGCAAGAAAATGTATACGGACAGACTACAGACGACAGGTGGAATTTTTTTTTCAATTTTTGAATCTACGCAAAGATATCTAAAAATTTGCATAGGCCAATTTTTTTTTGGAACAATAATTACTTTGTACTCGGGAAGTAAAAAAAGAAAAAGGATTGAAAAAAAGAGGGGGGAAAATGGGGTTGTTGAGGGGGTGGTTGTTTGACGAAGCAACACGTGTGATTTTAATATTTGTAAATTTCTATTTTTGTGTGTGTTAATTTTCACCGAAAAGGTAATGCATGCATTTCATCTGTTTTATTAATGTTAATTGTTTAAATCAACCTTTTATATTTTATAATAACTTATCATTCAACGATTTTATAAATAATTGCACATTTATAACTGTTTTTAAAGGTGGACATTAGGGTTGGACAGGGAGGCACCAGGGTATATCGTAGGGGAAGAGGTAAAATTAGAGAAAATAAGGATAAGGGCAGGAGCGGGGGCGGTAAAATATGAGGAGATGATCAGAAAGCGGGAAGATATTGTTGGAGTAAAGGAGTGCATGAGAGAGGTGGCAAAAAAACGGATAAGGTATGGGCAGGAAGAGAGAAGACGGTTCTATGAGAGAGTGGGTTATGCGAGGGAAGAGATAGAAGGGAGAAGAGAGGGGGGAAGAGATATGGTGAATGAGTTGGTAAGAAGGGATAAAGATGTGGAAGCACAGGAAAGGAGAGCGAGAATATATAATGGAAGATATAATGGCGGATATCAGGAAATTATGGAAGAAGAGAAGACCGAGTATCTGATGGGAGAAATGGAGTTGAAGGAGAAGAGGATGGTGGCGAGGTTTAGATGTGGAAATGAAGAGAACGAGAATAGATACTGGTGGGAGGACGAGAGAAGGGTGTGTAGAATGTGCGGTAAGGGACGAGAGAGTGTGTGGCATTTGATGAGGGAGTGTGAAGAGCTGAGAGAAGAGGGGAGAGGAATAAAGGTGATCTTAGGTGGGAACGGGTTGGGAGTGGGGTGGATGAAGGGGGTGATGGAGCGAAGGGATAAGCTGAGGCCAAAGAGCCAGGAATAGATTTAGGGTCAGTTGAGGAGAAAGTTGTTTTTTTTTAAATTGAAATTACGTTGTTTACTTAATTAAGTAGTCAATAAGAATGCTTTTGTTTCGATTTTTATTATAACAAAATAAAGGGCTATCTATCTATAACTGTTTATCCAATTTACCGTTATGTTGGAATCCATATTGATATGTCTTTTTGTACAAGGAATGTGTTCGTTTTTTTCTTTATCTTGTTTGTTTGCAATAGGAATAATAAACTTCCGTTACCTATTGAATTAGGGGCGAGAAGTTGTTTTTGTGTTAAAATGCTGAATTCAGTTATTTTAATTTTCTTTGTTTCATTATGTACATTCGTTTCTCAATAAGAGCTGCACTGGCTTGAAGCTTAAACTTAGAATTGCTAACATACTCCCTCATTTATGTAAGAGCTTTGGTGGGTGTAACTAATGATGTTTTTTTCTTCTTTCGTGCAAAGTTGAATGTTGGGTTGTAACATAGAGAATAAAATATATTATTGTTCTATGGCTGTAATAAAAAAGTAAGCAACATTCTTCTCGAAATTAAAACATTAGCTGACAAGGTCCCGTATCCAGGCCTATCAGTACCTTTCGAATAGCTAACGATTTATATGTGCTTTTGTTTGTCTACTGAATGTGGTAGTTGGAGAACAAGGGAGGGAGTATAAGTAGTGGGTATTTTAGCTTGTGGCCTTGAGTACCGAGTGTGCACAGTTTGTTTTTTTTTGCATTACTTACATAACTGAATTTGATTACCATTTATATGTTTTCATTGCAGGTTTTTTATGTTACTGTTGTCTCCCTCACTCCATCATATTTCTTTGTGTGTTTTGTTTAATTTGTGCATTTAGTTTCTTCCTTCGGCCAGTTCCAGGAGAACATGGCTTTCTCTTTTTGGCGGTAAATATGATTTATCAAAATTTTAGGGCTTATATTTTTATCACCAAATATATTAACATTAACTTTTACCGTTGGTTTGTTTTCCTACTTCCATCTATCGCACAGGTCCTGATAAGCGCCAACTTTAGGTTTTAGTTACACAACGTAGGTACAGATGGAGTTGGGTTCATTTTTTGTAGGTAAGCGCGAGAAACCTGGTATCTGTTACATCACAGTAGGTAAAATTAGAAGATGCGACTATAGAATAAGACACAGTAATATGTTGCATATGAAATACAAAAAGCAATCGAGATAGATGAACTGCAAGAAGCTCTATGAAAATTGAAAATAGGAAAAGCAAGAGAAGAGAGTCAAATAGACACAGAATAATCGAATACTTACCAGACGTTGGAAAGGGGTTTCATTGGAAATCCTCAAGCAAGTTTGGAAAACCAAAAAAACCAAGCGATTAGAAAAATAACATAATACTACTCATACTTTAAAAAGGAGACAAGGCGAAATGTAATAACTATAGGCCTATGTCAGTGGTATTCAAGATATAATAGTAGAAGGGAAGATCAGAAAGACAAGTACCAAAGCGAACAACGCACGATGAATAGGAATATTTAAAAATGTAACGGTTGAGGCAGGAGAAAGGGAATAAAAAATTAAGATAGCCTAACCCAATTCTATTTAATACACTGAAATATAACCAACCTGGAACGCGCACGGTGCATTTAACCTGTAGGAAATAAACCGAGTGTGCGATAGCAATAACGACGGGTCATTTTGTCCTTGTTGCACTCATTCACAGTTAAGCGGTTAAAGAATTTTGCATGTTTCACGGTTAATCAAATTAGTTTTGCTCCTACATTTTGAAAGACAATTGTGTTATTGTGTTAATTAGGCTTGATTGACTCCCTACATATTTAGTTTAGGGCTTGTCGAAAAATTACCTATACGATACGATAACATAATGAGTAAGACAGAGACCGAATGACCCGACAGTAATTCCCTTTCTGTCGGCTCGGCTTTAAGTTAAGCGTAAGCGTTCCAGGTTGCTTATATTTCAGTGATTTAATATAACCAAAGAGCATATGATATAACAATGGATAGTATAGTTACACACCAAAAGAAAAATACAGACACCTACTACTTATAAAAATAAAGCAATATGCTGATGACACAGTACATGCAACTGATTACAATACCGATGCTAGACTCGATAAACACAAGAAATATAGACATAAATCGTGATAGTACCTACTCCAGTTGGGTATTATCAGCTTAAGGGTAGGTTTATTATTGTATATTGCGAAGAGTGTCCGTGTCCAAAGCGAATAGTACATAAAGTATTTGTTCAAGCGAGAACGGTATAACAGCCATAAGGCAATGTGTATGAAGTTTTTATTAGAAAATTGAAATCGATAAGATGGTGTTAGGGTTTCCGTTAACGGCGTATCGTAAAAGGCGTTGAACGCAAACTTCCATTAATAACTAAGGATTTTCGGACATATTATGCTTATGAACCTTTTTCTCATTTTGATGTAAGGAACCTACCCCAAAAGTTTGTAAAAGGATTTCTAAATCAGCCTGAATGCGTATATTATTGAACTGTTTTCATACAGCGAAAGTTTTGAAACCGATTGAGTGATTTAAGCTCTAAGTGCCCTACTTTATTTTGTCAGTGCAAATTTGAGCATTATAATAACAGAAGTACAAGCGCTGCGTAGCAAATGATGGAGACCTACTTGGAATATCACAGCATCACAAAATATCTTATGGTCACTATTTCTAGAAGATAAAATCAAGAAGCGAGTTTCTGCTATAGTACAAAGGTGTGAGCTTGTTGAAGAAGTAATATGTTTGACATCAACATTTTTGTGAAGTGACTTTAAAATCTTTCGAACTACCCCTAATTTAAGTGGATTATTTTCAAATTTATGTATCGCTCTTTCCATTTTCGTGACAATAACCGCAACAATAGACGGTGCGAGGAGATCATTTTCGACCCTAAAACGAGTTAAGGATGTGTTTTAGTCTACTATGTGCAAAGAAAGGTTATCCAGTCTAGGTGTGGAGGTTGAACTCGCAGAGAATCTAATATGGAAACGTTTGTGCTTCCAGAAAAATTAGGAAAACTTCTATTTAATTTAGATGTTAGATGTTTCGGTTAAATGGGAGAAAAGTTGGGAAATTTTGAGATTAGTAAAATGACATTTTTAAACTGACGAAGTTCCGAACCGTTCCGAAGTTATGCGACAAAAAGCGAATCTTCAGGTTTTCAATTTTGACATATTGTTACTTTGTCGTTGATGTTAAATAAAAGTAAAAGAAGGTACCTTTTAACGTTCTTTAATAACATGGCATACAGCAAATTGGAATCCGACGTTTCGTTTTCAAGCAACCATCATCAACTTTGTTTTTTTAAATACGGTGCTGATTTTTTTATACATAATATTGGGAGAGCTTTTTATTCTGCATTCAATCATGTATCACACTTTATGGTTTAATTGCGATTTTATACTTATTTTACTATTTTACTTAAATTTACTAGATTCTACCACAGATAGGTACTAATCTGTGATTCTACTTTGGAAGACGCTCTTGATATTTTACCCTAAGCCGTAGTACGCGATTATTGGTTTCAGCAGGATGGTGCACTTGCGCACAATTCACGGGTGGTTAAGGATTACCTTTCAAATAGGTTTGCCGAAAGAGTTTTAAGTACCAATTCTGAAACACCCTGGCCAGCTCGTTCTTCCGATATAACTTCGCTGGATTTTTTCATTGGGGGTAAATAAGAAATTATGTTTACAAAGATATCTTTGGAACAGAAGAAGAACTCCGAAGGTTTGTACTTAACGCATTCCAAACTGTAACACCTGCAATGTTAAGGAATGCTTTGGATTCTACAGTTAGTAGATGCTATTTACGATTGGAGAACGAAGGAGATCTTCTCGAGCATTTATTATAATTTTTTTTAATTATTGGTATGTGTCATGTTTAAATTTTCTGTTCATCAAAAATGTTATCTGTTCATTTATGTGTTGTTGATTGTTTGTAATTACTTGGTTATAAAATTTGTATTCAAAATTGAAAACTCTGTGTCATTTCATTAATTTGACGGGAAAGTACAGTTAGCAAAAGCCCATTTATAAATAAAATTCAGTTTGAATGTTCTTGGGAGGAATACAGGTTCGTACTTAGATTTTTTCCGATAATCGTAAAGTAAGTATAAAATCGGAAATAAACCACAAAGTGTGATACATACTTGAATGCAGAATAAAAAGCTCTTCTAATATTATGTATAAACAGATAAACAGCCGTATTTAAAAAAACAAAGTTGATGATGGTTACTCGAAAACGAAACGTCGGATTCCAATTTGCGGTATACCATGTTAAGAACTTTAAAAAGTACCTGTAGAAGGTTCTTTTACTTTTCATTTAACATCAACGACAAAGTAACAATTTGTCAAAAACGAAATCCTGAAAATTCGCCTTTTGTCGCATAACTTCGGAACGGTACGGAATTGCGTCAGTTTAAAAATGTCATTTTACTAAACTCAAAATTGCCCAGCTTTTCTCCCATTTAGCCGAAACTCTATGTCTTACCGTTTCTGGAATCCCTATAGTGGCCCTCCTTATCTTCGACACAGTGTATAAAACAAAGTCGAAAATCGTGTTAGTTGCACTATTCATAACTGAAGAACGGTTGGACCGATTTGTTCGATTAGGGGTGTTCAAAAAGTATAGAACCCTTGAATATCTCGAGATCGACACATCCGATTAGAAAAAGAAAAGACAGGTGTACCTCACCCCCCTGGAGGGTGCAGCGGGGGTGAGTTTCGAAAACTTAAATGGCAACACCTATTTTGTATTGTACTTTCACATTCTCCATAAAAAACTGTACTTGAATTGCAAATTTCACCCCAACCCCCGACCTTTTTTTAGAGGTGGAAAGAGGGAAACCTGGGAATTCTTGAGAACGAAACACTCGATTAGAAAAAGAAAAACACATGTTCCTTTATTTTTTTAAACCTCTTCAGTCATGATACGCAAACACCGCTTCTGGGGGGTGGAGCGAGGGTGAGTTTTGAAAACTGAAATGAGAACACCTATTTTTATTACACTTTTGCATTATCCATCAAAAACTGTTCTCAAATTGCAAATTTCACTCCCAACCCTCGACCTTTTTGGGAGTGGAAAGAGCGAAGTTAGCCGGGTCAGCTATAAGATATAAAAATCAATTGCAGTGCGTTAGTATCGGAAAAATCTCGAAAAGTAGTTGGTCGATTGACATACAATTTTGGTTAGTAGTTCAGATTAACCATAGGAAGGTTTAAAGCCATTAATTAAAATCCTAGCTTTTAGGGCTTCGCCCCTCTGGCTTATGAGTAACACAGTAAATATTGTAAACAGAAGCGCAACGTTATTTACTGTCAAACTTAACAGCTGTCAATTTTAGGTGATACATAAAGGGTCTCCATTGAACTGTACGCTATACGCAACTGGAAAGGAAACGTCCATAAGCGGCACTGAAGCCACAGCAAAGTTAGGCAACCCTCAACGACTGGGCATTTCTGTCTCTTTCTTTCGCACGCAACGTCATATCTATAAACAATAACACGGGGAATAAAATGTAAGTAAATCAGGTAAAAATACGTTGATGGTTATCTCTTTCACCAGTCATACATCCATTGTGATCCAGGTCAATAAAACGTTTACAATAAAATAAATCAAAGTTTTATTATGAGAATACTTACAATTTTTGTGACGCTATACTTGTACATCATGCATATTGAGAATACAAACGCGTTTACAGAACAAATTAATTCAGTTATTTCGTTTGTAGTAAAAAAGTTATATAAAATTTGGTGCTATTTTCTACTAATTGTTATGAACTATTAAATTGTTAAATTGACTTATTCACTCTTAGATCATTGGAGTATATATGATCTAAGAGTTCACCAGACAAAAATTATGCAATTTCTACATTGCTTGTCTTTGAAAATACAGTAGAACCCCACCCCACTATTCCGAAAATCCGCCTATTCTGAACATAACTAAAAACACGCGCACTTATATTTCTCTTCATTTCATTCCTGGGCCTTTTATTGGGCACGGAGAAATTACACGTTACGTTATTTATTAAAAACAAATCGTATAAGTTGCGTTGACAACGATAGCAAATAACGTTAGATAAAATTTGTATTAACAAGACTTATTCACCCATGAAATTGTTTAATATACCTGCGTTTATCGGCTAAATTAGGACATCCGTATGCAACACAACAATTCACCATCGTGTTTTGATTTAGTAAATTTCACAATCACTTTCAAATATTATTTTACACCTTTCAAACTATGGGAAATACGCGGTTAAAATATATCTGCATTCTGCCCTACTAACACAACAAGTTAGAAAGCGACAGAAATACCCAGTCGACATCTGTGCTTGTCAGGCAAGCATGGCTTCAACACCTACAATGCATTAGAATAGGCCGTATCCCTTCCAGTTGCGTATAGCGTATAGTTCAATGAGGGTCTCTAGTGATACGAAGTTCATCGGGCCATCTAGTTTTAAATAAATGTACACAGTTACACATGATGTAAGAATACAAGGTGTGCCATTCCCGTGGATGCGCAGTCGTCCAAGCTTTTGACCAATCAGGAGTTGGGTCCAAATGTTAAAGAGCAATATGACTGCCACGATTATTATCTGTCATTTGCGCCTTAACCTCCAAAACTGTCAAAAAGTTGGTATGTTCTTTTTATTATAAAACCGTAAATAGAAAGTGTAGATTGAGGGAAAAATATCTTGCAAGTATCTTGCATATCCGTATACTAGCGGTTAAGGCCCGACTGATGGACGGGACCATTTATTATTGAAAGTAAAAAATATTTATGACAGATCTCTTGTTTTAAGGTTAAGGTGTATTATCTAACAAATACCAACTTAACAATATATTGCCACCTTACGGTAATGTCATAAGTCTGAGATCAAAGGTTATAAATTTCTTTCATCTTCCTCCGATCTTCGTAAAAATGTATTAAATGTTGTATTTTTATGCATAGAATAGTTTCTGTGAAAGAAATTAATTAATTATTAATTAGTTTTATTTAATTTAATTTCCCCTAATCTTATATTTACATTGTTACTACATCTAACTAATTTTGTATTTGTATTTCGCGGGTGCATTTGGACCCAATGTTTGATTGGCTATTCCACCAAGCGGCCGCCATTATCCGCAATGGTTCACCTTGTATTCTTACATCATGCAGTTACATAGCAACTAACATTGTAGCATTTTAGTTTGAATCCGTATCAACTAACACGTCGCAAGCAGGTTCCGTCCTATTGTTCCATTATACAGAGTGTTTCTACACAAAGTGGACAACGTAATAGAGCGTATAGAACTCGTCAAAGCTAACACTTTTTTTTAAGTAATTTATTTCATTTTGACTTTTGTTTTCGAATTATGGACCTTTTTTTGTTTTTATACAAATCTCTATATCTCCATTATTTGTAGTCGGGTTTCAAAAATCAAAGTTTTTTGGAATCAACAGTTTAATATCTATCTACAACGTTTGTTGAAAGCTTTTTTAGAAACAATTTAGAACAAAAAAATGGTGGTCATTTTAAATTGTAGTAGTAGAGCAGATTTTGTGCTATTCAAATTCCAAAATTTCAAATGGCCGCCATTTTGCTGTTCTAAATTGTTTCTAAAAAAGTTTTGAACAATCATTGTAGATATTAAACTATTGATTCCAAAGAACTTTGATTTCTTGAAAAACGACTGCAAATATGTAGAGATGTGTAAAAAAACAAAAAAAATCTATAATTCGAAAACAAAAGCTAAAATGAAAATAATTATTTTAAAAAACGTTTTAGTTTTGACGAGTTCTATAACCTCTATTACGTTGTCCACTTTGAGTGGAAACACCCTGTATAGTAAATAGAAAAGCGAGTGTTTATATTTATCCACACAGATCATCTTACATTATGTAAATTTGAGTGCGTAGTCTCACGTATACAAACAGAATAATTCCAATTTGTCTAAGAATAAAATTATACGGCATTTGCGGAAGCTCAAGGCTGGCACCAATTCTTGCTTGATATACACGTCAAAACGCTTAATATATCCGTTTATGCACTAATTAATTATACTAATAAACTCGTTCGGTTCGAAAATAAAAATATATCCTACGAACCAGTGCAATGCTTGATAAAGTAAATTTAGGAAAAGACTGAAAAGTGTTAACCGCCGAAGTGCGTAACTTGGACGTAAATCAATACCTACATCAGGATATCGGTTACATACTTATTTGAATTACCTGATAATTTTCAAACACTTAAATCATATTATGAGGGTTTTTTTTGGTAAGCAGTTTGCACAATCTCAAAAAGTCAAAAGGCGAGAACCAAAAAGCAAGTCGATATTACCACTCTCAGATTTAAGCCTAAGTTGGAATTAGTTTGACAGCGCTATACCGCTTACAAAAGGAAGCTCCAGTTGAGAAATAAAAGCCATATTTTCAGCTTGAAGCTTTGAAATGTTCACATGCGGATATTGATGCTTCTGTCAAAGTTAAACGGAAAATCATTCTATAATTTGTAACGATACGATCGGCAAGGAGTAATATTTATTGTTTATGCTAATTCAATCCATTCCAGACCCTAATTTACACATTTCTTTACATATAGTCACTTATACAGTACGATTCAGAAGATATGTACATACATAACTCTACTTAATTGACTCCTTAGGAATAACAACGAACAAATTGTGCCGAACTGCAGCCTTTCTTCTAAACTTAATTCGTTTTTGAAGAAGGAACAGGACCACCGATGAATTCTATTTGATCAAGTCTCTGTATTTGATTGAAGAACAGTGATAGTGATTCATTCCACTGTTATTAACCATATTAAAGTAACGTTTGTATTAGAAACATTTGTATCAATTTTAATTTATTCAAATTTGACATTAACTTTTTCTTAAAACGGAAAACACACATGAATTCCTATTTTTTTAGCAAACTGGATTATGGCGTGTAAGTTATTGTTGACAGTATTATCAATGGAAGTTCATAATAATGAAGTATAATACTAATTGGGAATACGCAGATATATGCGTTATAAGAATCGGGATGTTTCAACTGAATAATACTCTCAGCAATATCGATTTTTAAGTAAAGCTATTACCCTCACGTGTTTGAAAGCTTTCCAAACCTAGGTACGCAAAGGAGACAAAATGTTTGCTGTTTATTACGATTAAAATATGTTGGCGATGTTCCAGATTTTTATGTTTATGTCATGCAACACTCCTTCTTATAAGGGACAAAGAAGCAGTATCTGGCGTTGGCTCAGTGTATCTCGAGTCCAATAAAGGCTTGGTTGAGTAACTGGTACTCTCAACAACGTGCAGGAAGCGAGAAAAATTATAATAAGTAGTAAAAAATACAGTTTTCCCTCATTATTTCAGATCCAAAGATATTCGGAAAACCAACCAACCTTCCTTTATTTCAAATCACTTCTACATTTCCGGCCAAAGTCGTCCACCCACCGCATTGACATTTATACTACTTGCAGGGACCATCACAAAGCTTATGAACGCAAAATGCCAAAAACCCTTCTCAAAATTAACAACCACGACAACCACCATAGCCGTCGTTCCATCTATTAGATTGAATGCACAGGAACAATCTTAATTCCTTCCCATCTCGACCCTTCAAAATACGCAGACAATCTACCGCAGCCAAGTACAACGTTCCAGAGTTTGACCTCTACGTCAGAGAAGCAGTTGTACTTGTCACATCATTAATGCTTCCTCACCACCAACAGACACTGCTAGCTAATAGAAACCATCAAGTATTCCAGTTTTACCCTTTTTAAAGTATAATCACGATCCTAATGTTCATTAAACATTAGTTACATTGGCCCTGAACATTTCCGAAAACATATACAACTATTTTATTAAGGTATTTGATGGTAACTTGTAGAAGCACCCTAGTAATTACGGTTGTAGTTAAGACCAGGCCAACTTTATCCCTTGGTCTAACTTTGCGAGCTTCTAGCATCTCACAATAAGCCGTTTGCCTCCATGACAGTATTAAAAAATACATTCGCGTTTCATACTATCCTACCCCTAAGGCTAATCTCGTGAGCTTTGATGTCTATTAAGTCTCCTTCTTTTTGGATTGGATGTGTATTCCGCAATTCCGAATTTAAAACGCGCTTTTTTCTTCGCTTTCTCAACGTTTTTCCCGTTACGGGTTTGCACTTCTTCCTTTAGAGGTTTAAGGTTCCCCTATTCTATCTCTTTTAGTTCTTTTTTTCTCGTCGTTTCCGTTACGTCGTTTCAATTCGACGACTGATCGTGCTCGTCTTTTCTTTTACCTTCTTCAACTAGACTTTACCTGCTTACAGTAAATGAAAATGTATGGATTGAGTAGCACATCACGTGCTGAGGCCAGTCACTAGCTCGGATAGAGCAGTGTGCAATGTTTCAGCAACCCCACAGATTCGTAGTTGAACTTTGGTAATTGGAATTACAGGTTATAATTTTCAAAAAACATTTGTGTTCCAAAAATTGTCACTGGGAACCGAAATATGCTGCATAACTACAGGTAATGTACAAATTAAGCTATGCATGTTTTAACATACAGGGTGGCCCAACGAAAAGGTAACAGACGAGTTTTTGGCTAGAAAATTTTTGTTGTACAACACGTCATATTTATATCAAATTTGTCATAATTTTCAACCTGAAATGGTTTCATCCCTTAGCGCTGTGAGAAAAACCCCTTAAATAGGAATTATGGGGCAACTGATACGTCATTTGAAAGGTCTTTCTTTTCTGTGCTCAGTACACTAGCTTTTTTTATTTTTAACAAAAGAATTGAAGTTGCAAAAATGGAAAATGAGTTTGAGGCATTTAAAAACTAAAAAAAAGCTGGGACTGCCATTTGACAACATTGTTTCACTCCTTAGGTACAGGATAAGCAACCCTTAAATTTTTAAATAAAAACAAGGGTTAAATGATCTGCTAATTAATAAAACCAGTTTATGAAAATTCAACCTTAATTTAATAAATGTTCGAAATGCCTGCCTTCACCTTCCATGCAGTAATACAGATTTTGATTAAATCGTTCCCGTGCATTTTGCAGCATTTCAGGAGTAATCAGACGGCATGTAAAGAGTAAAGAGTAAAGTTTAATCCACATTTATCAAACTAAGGTTGAATTTGCATAAATGGTTTTACTAATTAGCACAAGAAAAAATTAACCCTTGTTATTTAAAAATTTAAGTGTTGTTTGTCCTGTATCTAAGGGGTGAAACAATGTTGTCAAATGGCAGTAAAAGGAAAACAATTGGCCTGTCCGCGCTTTTATTAGTTTTTAAATGCCTCAAACTCTTTCCTCATTTTCCATTTTTGCAACTTCAATTTTTTATTAAAAATAAAAAAAAATAAAATAACTAGTGCACTGAATTCAGAAAAGGAAGACCTTTCAAGTGATGTATCATCCTTCTTTAAATTTTTATGGGTTGTTCTCACACCACTAAGAGATGAAGTCATTTCAGATTAAAAATCATGACAAAAGTTATCCCTTTTGATATAAAAATTGAGGTTTTTTGCTTTTTCCTAGCCAGAAACCCGTATGTTACCTTTTCGTTGGGCCACCCTGTATAAATAATGATCTAAACAAATTTCTTATTAACTGCTGAGGGACATTGAAACACCATTATTTTTAAACAAAATTAATACACATTGAACATATTATATTATCTGCTCCATTGGGCAGTACAGTTGTGTAGAAGTCCAAAAGTGTAGGTTAAGCATTAAGATCGTGGATAAATGTTAAAGGTAAACCGAGATTTACCTCAAGGGCGGTAAACGACTCTTCAAAATTATTCCGTAGTATTATTTTCGCCCTTTTAGTGAAGCATCGATTATAAATTAGTACAAAATGAGACCCTTATTTAGAAAGTAACATAGTGGTTGGAAGCTGAGGTTAGTGTATTATATCCACAACACTAATGGGAAGCGTATCAAATATAGAGAGAAATATTAAATGCCTTTGATGGATTATGAATTAAGAAAGTATAACAGTTTCCACTTATAAACAAAGGGAAAAAATTCATTTAATCTAGTAATTAAAACTGGGTAGCCAAGGGTGAGGTAAATTGATATTAGTGTGAGTTTAATGAAGGCTTGCCATTGTAGGGAATGACATTCACGATACTGATACAGATTTAATTAAAATATTCATAATGGGCTTGCAGTAGCTCTTATCTCAATTAGAAATGGTATTATATTCAAAGTGTCATTTTTTCTTTCGTAGATAACAAAATAACTTTTTCTTTTACTGTCCTTCCTTAATATACTTACTTATTAAACAAGAGGAAAAAGTCGTTCACGAAATAAAAATAAATTCGAACACAATTACCATTTCTATATACATGGAGCTTACGGTTATTTCTCTAAGAATCTGGAAAAAAGGACCAAATATAAAAGAAAAGATAGGTAAGGATGTACGCTATAAAGATGAGAATCTTAATTAACATTGTTCTTATTTACACAGTAAAATAATGACGTAATATTATAATAATATGCAAATTTCCCTTTATAACTTCAACAGGAGGAAAACAACACTATACAGTATTTTTCTCGTTTTTCGCATCTCAAACTGAAATGGAAACTCCTAAATCTTAGAACATACACACTAAATGAGACATATACTGTTATGTAACTACAACATATTACCCAATAGGTTAGGGAGCATCACATTATTATATTATTTGTTTTGTCATAACGTTATTTATGTGTTATAAGCAACATACTTAATAACATAATATATGTCTCTAATGTGATTATCTCTTATACAGGGTGTCCATTTAGTAGCCCGTTCTTCAAGTACTGCTTTATTGTTAAATTTATTAAAAAATAAATATACGGGATGGCAATTGGGTTGGATGAAGCACATTTGCAAATTATTTAGACACATACAGGGTGTCTCCAAAAAGTATGGTACATAAAACGTATATTTTTTTAAATGGAATGACCCACTTTTTTTAAGCCCAAATGTAGGGGCCTTGGGTGAACTTTTCAGTCGTACATTATTTTTGTATTAATACACGGCGTTGCCAAGTTATTAATTAATTCATATTTTTTTGCTAAAAATCAACCCTTCCATTATACGCTTGTATTTTTTTAACGTCTTGTTTTTGTTTTTACGTAAGTTCGGTGGTGGACTTGGGTTGAATCAGAGTATTCAACCGTGACGAAATATTAAATTATTTCATACAGGATGTTCACTTTTTTTTGCTCCAAACATCGACATTTTCAAACTAATTTTTCTTCATTTTTTTAAATGGCACACCCTATTTATTATTGCATATTTGAAATCCCCGGTAAATTTTAGTGCAACTTTATTAAGCTTACCCTATACCTAAGTGCGATAGTTTTTTCGTAAAATTGAGATTTTCTATTCCTTACGGCAGTAGATAGTGGCGCGATGGTTAAGGCGCGTGGACGAGCCAACGCATAGGCTGGACACTCGAGTCAAGGATGCGATGAAATAAGGTTCTATTTATTTTTTTAAATATGTGCTGTTTACGGACGAAGGCACGTTCCATAGAAGTGGTTTTGTAAACAGATACAACTTTCACTTTTATGACACGCAAAACTCGCACATTATCCGCGTCAACCATTTCCAACATAACTGGAGTCTCAACGTTTGGAGAGGAATCGTACATAACTATGAACTTGGTCCTTATTTTTTTGAAAATCCACTAGCAGGACAAATCTTTTTAAATTTCTTGACAGAAGACTTTCAAAATTTAACTCAGCATCTTCCTAACTACATTACGGAGATAATGTGGTTGCAGCTGGACGGAACTCCGACTCACTTTTCCATACAAGTCAGACAACAAATTAGTGAATACGTTTATCGTAATGGTGCCACTACTAGATAGAACATGATGGAGAGGATTCAACAGTCCTTTCCTCGCATTACTCCAGCTATGTTGAATGAAGTGATTAAATCTTTCACCAAAAGAGTAGACTCGTGCTTAGTACAAGACGGCAAACATTTTGAACGGTATCCTCGATTCGAGTGTCCGGCCTATGCGTTGGCTCGTC
The DNA here is from genome assembly GCA_036250285.1 of Pyrocoelia pectoralis. NCBI lineage: Eukaryota > Metazoa > Arthropoda > Insecta > Coleoptera > Lampyridae > Pyrocoelia > Pyrocoelia pectoralis. Next base: position 34,333,402 of record CM070077.1, read on the forward strand.
CACGCGCCTTAACCATCGCGCCACTATCTACTGCCGTAAGGAATAGAAAATCTCAATTTACGAAAAAACTATCGCACTTAGGTATAGGGTAAGCTTAATAAAGTTGCACTAAAATTTACCGGGGATTCCAAATATGCAATAATAAATAGGGTGTGCCATTTAAAAAAATGAAGAAAAATTAGTTTGAAAATGTCGATGTTTGGAGCAAAAAAAAGTGAACATCCTGTATGAAATAATTTAATATTTCGTCACGGTTGAATACTCTGATTCAACCCAAGTCCACCACCGAACTTACGTAAAAACAAAAACAAGACGTTAAAAAAATACAAGCGTATAATGGAAGGGTTGATTTTTAGCAAAAAAATATGAATTAATTAATAACTTGGCAACGCCGTGTATTAATACAAAAATAATGTACGACTGAAAAGTTCACCCAAGGCCCCTACATTTGGGCTTAAAAAAAGTGGGTCATTCCATTTAAAAAAATATACGTTTTATGTACCATACTTTTTGGAGACACCCTGTATGTGTCTAAATAATTTGCAAATGTGCTTCATCCAACCCAATTGCCATCCCGTATATTTATTTTTTAATAAATTTAACAATAAAGCCGTACTTGAAGAACGGGCTACTAAATGGACACCCTGTATATGTTTTGATAGCGTGAATAAAAGTCGCTGTATGGCTTACAAGATGTCACTAAAGTATTCATTTCTTTCACAAAGGCGGATTACCATCATTCACACTGCAAAAAAGAGGTATTCGCAACCTGTAAACGACATACATTAATATAACAATAGTGCGCCATTAAATGAGTTAGTGAGTAAATTTTTTATCTAAATTGGAAGTAATCATTTCATTGGTTGCTAGCTTTATCGATCACCACTCCAGGATTTGTTTCCGTTCTGCACATTTTTGTTCATTCAGCTTCGCACTTGGACCGTTTAAAAATTACCACGAGCTACAAACTATGGGGGGGGGGGGGGAGCAACTACCATACCACTATCACTCATTTCCAGTTGTAGATTGTTGTATTGTTAAAACGTTTTATTTTTCAAGCATTTGTGACAGTGACCATACTACAAAATTTCGCCCTTCGCAAAAATAATTTAGGACCTCCATTTGAGAATGATGATGATAATCACAATACACCTCATCCTTAAATTTTATTATTATAAATACAGAAAAAAAACAATACAATGCAAAAGGAAGAGCCCAACAAATATACAAGATATGCTAACATGTGCTGTTTGGGAGTATTTTGAAAGTCAATCAATTGTATTAGAAATAAGGCACATACATATGTATATTTACTACAAAATCTTAGGTTCCAAAAAGACAATGTGATAGGGATATTATTCATTTCTTGAAATCTAGTTCCAATTTGTGATGCTACGACATCAAGAAAAATTTATTTTAAACATTTCTTGGGCATTACCAAATCTGTGGTCATCACTGACTTAATCAAACATTTTTTGACTGTTTCCCTTCTTTTACTTTAAAATTCACGTTTACATTATATTTTTCAAAAAGAAGGATTGCAATTGCTCCTTGGCTGCATTATTTCGTTCATAGCTGTCCTTAAAGTATCTTTATCCTTTGATAGGTTCATATTCATAGACTAATATTTTTTAAGCAATACAAGTGAGAACTGCAATAACTAAATGGAAATGAATATAAACTAGAAAGTTTCCACTTTTTTCTCCAAATTATTAGCTCGACCCCTCTCTAAGCTCTTTTGAAAGAGCGTTGAGTACATCAACTTTCATAATTTTGACACACACAAAAATTTGTCCAGTCCATTGAAGAGGATTGAGATCTCTAAAGTCATTTGAGATTCGCGAGTGATGTTTGACAATATGTCTCCTCGGTTAATACTGATTCCAAAGAAAAGTTATATCTCTTGTACTGTCTTGATAAAATTGACAATTTGCCATTCATTGTTTATTTTGAGCGGCGCAAACCACATATACCTACTGTGAGACAAGATCAGTATACTGATCTTGACTGTGAGAGACTGTTGCCGCGCGGCTTCGTCGCGCGGCAATCTCTCGAAATCGGCAATGAATTTTGCCCCCGCATTTCACATAAGATTTTTTCTACAACCGGAGAATTTATTTCTGTATTTCAACACTTTGAAAACACAAAACTTTCGTGCACAAAACTTAAAATTCATATAAACAAAAGTTTGTTGTAATGGTGTGAGCTAAGCAGGGGGTATTTGATTAATCAGATCAGCGATCGTTTTGTACATTTTGTCGCGCGTGAGCATTGAACTGTATGCTATACGCAACTGGAAGGTATACAAGAGATTTCAATGCATTGTAGGCGCTGAATCTGACAAAGACAGATGCAGAGTAGATACTTCTGTCGCCTTCTAGCTGGTTGTGGTAGTAGAGCAGACGAGAGAGATAACTACTGCAACGTATTTTTTTACCCGACACCTGCATTGTATGCTCCGTGTCATCGTTTGTATCACGTTGCATGCAAAATAAAAAGATAGAGATACCCATTCGTTTGGCTTCAGTGTTACTTATGCGCGTTTCCTTTCCAGTTGCATATAGCGTACAGTTCAATGCGCGTAAGCGACAAAGTGACGTTCCTCGGAAAAGTTGATTTTTGCGTTGTCAAATGCAAGCGCAAAATGCCTACTTTCTAGATCGGTTGTAGAGAAAGGATATTTCGTTTACTTGTTTCTGCATTAGGAACATTTCTGACGATTCAGTCCTTTTTAGTTAAACAACATTTTGCACGCCAGTAGTCCACGCTGATGGGTCTCGACTAGTGGTGGCAATTTTTTTCGAATATTCGAATGTATAAGCGGGAATTATTCGAATACTTAACAATACCACTATTCGAATTAGAATAAAAACGAATAAAACGAATGAAACGAATAAAACGAATGAAACGTATAAAACGAATAATGGCCAGAACAAAGAAAATTGTTAAATTAAGAAAAAAGAGAACTTCGTTGGTTTATTATTGAGAGATGACAGACGGCAGGTAGGCCTACTACCTACTTTTCATTTCATGGAATTATTTCTCATTTACAAATTTCTTTCGACCGACAATATTTTATGAATAGTAGATAAAACGTTGTAGGTACAATATTCGTATTGTAAATAGCTATTTCAGCATTTCTTTTCTGTCAGCTTAACCCTTAACCACCGTAGTGCGGTCATTGTGACCGGAGCAGGTAATAATATTATTTATAATAATTTATAATAATTTATTCCTTTAAAGGATTATCTAAGCATTTAAATATAAATTTTTAATTTAGTTCAAATTATTTCTCACCCTAGACGACTACATTATTGTGATTTATGAGTAAAGTGTGGAAATATTTCGTGAAGAATACGAGTGATGCGGTAGTTACTTGCAAAATTTGCAATAAGTGTCTTAAATTTAATGGAGCAACAACAAGTAATTTACTATTCAAATGTTTATGCTTAAATGAAACTTCCATTGGAGAATGCTCTACCAGGTAGGTAGTATAAAACTAGTCCAACGAATAAAAGGAGTAAAACGATAAATCGAATAAAACGAATAAAACGAATACAACGAATAAAACGAATACAACGAATAAAACGAATACAACGAATACAACGAATAAAACGAATAAAACGAATACAACGAATAAAACGGATACAACGAATAAACGAATAAAACGAATACAACGAATAAAACGAATACAACGAATAAAACGAATACAACGAATAAAACGAATACCACGAATAAAACGAATTTTTTTCTGACTATTATTCAAATTCGAATAATTCTATATTCAAATATATTTTTAACGAATATTCGAATACGAAAAAAATTTAATTTGCCACCACTAGTCTCGACAGCATTCTATAAATACATAACCAACACGGTCCACAGTAAGCGAATTTCAGTTTTGAGTAGTGCAACGACCAATTTTCCGCGTAGACCTTGTTTTTTGGTAACGATATGAAAAGATCTCTCTCATAATTGGAAGAAAAAGGATATTTAGACTGTTGGGAATCAAAAGGAATGATCATCCTTTTTCACTTATTAAGACAACCATAAGATGGCGAAATTTTTTAGATAAGAATTGTCCTTGGGGAACCCACTGTTACCTTTCTAGCTATCTAGTTCATAATAACTCTCAGATGATTCATTGTTATACTACCCTCAATATGACTGCGAATTGTAGACGACATGATCATCCAAACATCTTCGCTGTTCAAGATTTCAACATATCTTCTTCCATCAATGAAATTGGCGGTTTGATTAAAATGATTGTATACCCGGCAGATACTCCCATCCCTAAGCATACTTTCACATCCCAAATCCTATCCCCAGACATTGCTTTGTTTAAATTATTTTTTTTTTTGGAAGATGGAAGATGAAACACAAACCTTTGCTTTTACTGCAAAATTAAACAATCATAACACATTTTTGTCGAGAAATTTAAAAACGAAGTAGTGGTTTTGTCGGCGCCCAAACGTCCGGCGGTAAATAATCTGGTGCCCAAACTCCCGGCGCCCAAACGCCGTCGTCCAATCGCCGGCGCCCAATCGCTGACGCCCAAATGTCGCGTACCGGACTAAAATAGTCTCATTTTTATTTTCAGCAATACATTCTAATTGAATTTTGCTGTCTCTTGCTGAGATTTACAAATCCGTTTTCTGGGGTGGGTTAATCCCCTTCTTACATTATACATTTCGCCCCCATTTTAATTTCTCTCTCCATTCATAGTTCTGTGCTGCTCCAAGATATTTCTCCATCCTTTCCTGTCGTTGACTTTCTCCTTCCACCCATTCACCTTCATGGTCCTAAGGTCCTGTTTCACCTGGTCCCTCCATCTTAATCTTGGTTTGCCTCACGCTCTGTTCGTGCCTAGTTTCCACAACATTATTTCCTTTACCGTCGATGTGTTGCTTTTCCTCATTACATGTCCCAGCCAGCTCACTCCCTGGACCTTAATCACCTTAACTATGTCCTCTCCATTCATAATTTCTTCAATTTCGTAGTTCTTCGCCGCCTTGGTTCATCATTTACCTCTCTCACGGGGCCTAGCATCGTTCTCAAGACCTTACGATCAAATATTCTTAGCCTCTCTTCCTCCGCTTCCGACAAGCACAGTGTTTCGGATGCATATGTTGCCACCGGCCTAATTATTGTTTTCTAAATTTTCAGCTTTGTGTCCCTCGCTAGTTTTCTACTCTTTAACATCTTCTTGTTTGCATAGAAAGCTCTGTTTCCTGTCTTAGTTCTTCTTTCCAAATCTTCTCTCCTCTTACCTGTTCTATCTATCATCACCCCCAGGTAATAGACTGTATCTACCTCTTCCAGCTCGTATCTGTCTACCTCCAAACTTCTTCTCACGTGCGCCAAATTTCTGCTACACTTCATGTACTTCGTTTTGCTGGAATTCACCTTCAATCCGAGTTTTTCGACTACTCTTGTCATTTCTTTGAATATCTCTTTCATCCTCTTGCTCGTTCTCGATACCATTACCATATCGTCAGCGTACGCGATTATTCCCGCTTCCTTCTTCGTTATTAGTCCTTCGTATGCTATTACTCTGATTAACTTATTTATCGCAAGGTTGAACAATGCCGCCGATAGTGCATCCCCCTGCCTGATACCTCTGTCAGTTAGTTGTTCTGCCCGTTGGTGTTCTTACCTTTACTCTGGAGTTTTTCAGCGTCATCTTGATAAGTCTCTGCAATTTCCTCGGTGTCGTTTCTTTTAATATGTTGTACAGCTCTTTTCTTCTTACCATATCGAATGCCTGCTTGTAGTCCACAAACAGTAGGTGCAGGTCTATGTCATGTTCGTGGCACTTTTCCATTGTTTGTTTTAACACGTGTATCGCGTCTACTGTGGATCTTCCTTTGACAAAACCGTATTGGCACTCACTAGTTTACTCTCTTGTGCTTTCTATCAATCTGCTGTGTATTATTGTCGCCACTACCTTATACACGGAACTTAACAACGTGATCCCTCTTCCCTTCTTTTTAATTAAGATTATTTCACCTTCACTCCATTCATTGGGTATTTATTTGTCACTTTCACATAACGACCGATTCTTCATTGGTCTTGCCGTTTTGTTGCCCTTTTTAGCTTCGTTTAGCAATTATATCACATTTATTTTGATCTTAATACGCACTCATATAATAATCCTTCATGTGTCGGAAGACTGACTAAAATAGTGTCACAATAAATAGTGAGAATGTTTGCAAGACACAATAAATTATTCATTATACGGCTTCTCTTTGCACTTTTGATTAGTAAACACAAAATCCTCTTTATTTTATATACCTCAATCCGATTTACTACTAAAAAAAAATGTTTCAAAATGTAAAACCATTAATTAAAACGACACAAAAAGGTTCCCCGCAATAATTCAATTCGGCACTTCTATTACAATACAAATATCAATCAAATAACTAACTTTAACATGAATTAGATATTATTTGATTAAAATTCCAATTATCCAAGTTTTGACACTAAATACGCACTTGGGACGCTAAGATGAATTGAATCAATCATTTAAACACATAGGTATACGACAAACTTTTAAATTCGATATCGTATCAACACCAAATTTAACAAATTCCCAAATATTCTACGTACATAGATCAATATTAGGTATATAGGTGACATGTATTTGAGCTCCTTGTAAAGAAAGGAAACGTTACGCTTTAGTTTTAGTAAAAAATGTGTCTCTACTTTTTTCAGTAGGTATGTGAAAAGATAATCGAATCTTATTCAAGCCAAAGGGATTCAAATTGCCTTTTGGTAAATATAATTTGAACTCATTCACGTCTTCACGAATGAACAATCAAAGAGAAAAGCTAAGTCTCTCTCTTTATAGTAACGGAAGGATACTCTTCGAGCAAAGCTAACTTCAGATTAATGGTAGTAATAAAAGCTTTGGTGGTTACTGAATATAAATTCGTGCAAGTAATAATAATAACGCTTTCAATTTTAAAAATCTGAAATGAACGTAACGAATTTTAAGTTTAAGTAAAAGCACAACCGTTGAAATTTAATTTCGATATTAAAATTCGAGGTTTCGTAAATATTATTACAAAATATAATTATATGTATATATTATATTACTTATTTCTAAAAAGTCGGGAGATTGACTAAATTGAAATACTTTTATCACAAGTATTTCGTAATTGGTTAAAACGGTATTAAATAATAATTTCCAAGAAAAAGTATTTATTTGAAATCATATGTAATGGAATAATGAATTATAAAATCGTCAATAAGTGAGGGAAAAATTTAAGGAAGCAAAACCAAGACATGAAAGGGACATTGCGCGTACCAGGTTTGTAGAGAAGTGTTCTACTTTAACTTTAGTCAACGGCTGTTTATGGTATTTATCCTTTAATCGGATAAATGTTCGCAGGATATTAGAACTGACGACATTTAGTGCTTTCAATGAGGAATTTCCTTTTATCACTTTGACTTTACCGATTTCAAATAATGCTGAAGGAAGGTTACTACTAGCAGGATTAGGATAAATTAAGTTACAATTCAGTTGAATTTTGGTGAGCAATCGCAATCGGTTATTTGGAGATATATTTTGTCGATTAACAAGCGGTATTACAAAATAAATCGGCTGAATTTGGTACTGTGAAAATGTAGAAGAGAAACTAAGAAATAGTGAAGTATATTAAAACGATAAGGTAAAGTCAGCAAATAGATATGCTGTAAGAGAGAGTATAGCTCATTGAAAAAGGTACAAGGAGTAGAAATGCTATAGTTGCCGAAATAAGACGGCAGAAAAAAGTTATACAAATCTATACCTAAAGAATAAAAGTAAATGGAAGAAGTACAAGGACTACATTTACATAAACGCGAATTTAACAGAAGCGAAAAGGGATATACTGAAGAGGGTACTTAATAAAATGAAGTATGAAATGGTAAGGGATAATAAACAAGAAATGGTGTGTTATGGAAAATTAACAATTGATAGAAAATAATTATATAATAATTAATTATTAATACAAACGGACGGAAAATATTTGAATTTTGCATGATACATGTGACTAATACGTTCTATGAATGTCACGACATACACAAAAAAACATAAAGATAGTAGAAAGCAGAAAGAAAAAGGGTTATTATTGACTTCGGAAAAGGGTGACCGGTAGAGTATAAAATACATAAGAATGAAGAAAAAGTATGTAATAGGAAGTGGTCATTTTTTAGTAGAAGTCAAAGTTGAGAACGGAGACCATCCGTGGTAAAAGGATGCCAAAGCAACAATTCACGAGTATAAGAAACTATTCGCTATTAGCAAAAGAATTACGGATGAGATAAGATTAGAAAAATCGAATGATATAGTGTTGGTGTTTAGGAGTTATAAAGTAGTAATTCATTATGTGGGAGAAGATGGAGTATCTAGTAGAAAAAATCATGGTGGAAAGAAGAAATCAAACATAACATAAGAATTAGGAAGAGAATATGGCGGAAATGTAATAAAGTACTAAAATAACGGAAGAAAGAAAAACAGGCACGGGAAGGATTTGGTAAAGATTTCGAAAAGGAAGGTGGAAGGAAACGGGAAAAAATTGTTCACAACAAGTAAACGAAAATAAACCGGCAAAACCTCAAGCTGGTGTGAAAATAATCAATAAGCTACGGAAGAAATCGGGAAGAGGAATTTAAAAATGAAGAGAAAAGCAGAAAAAATTTTAAGAAAGGTGTGGAACCAAGTAAAGAAGGAAATGGAAATACCTGAAAAATGCAGCCCCATTTTTTTTTCTTGGTCAAGTTGTCCAGATTTAAGGGGAGATCAAACGAGGAAGCTCAAAGATAACTAACTGAATAACTCGATAAGAATACTAGAGAGGGTCTCAAGGAACGTTCGTAGTATATTTCCATGAATCCCAATTTGTCCAATCCGGGCGCTTCATTTTTAGGGATCTTCCCTAATTCAGGTAGGTCTTCTTTTGTGACCATTCAGTCTTGCCTAGAAACGAAATTACGAAGATGGAAACGAATTTCGATGTGGACAGCTGGAAGAACTCTTGTGCCCGTTGAACTATACAAATGTAAATTATGGTGGAGGGTGGGACCTAAGTCCACGCGTACGTATTCGGCCCCTTTGTATTACCCCCTTATTACCCCCTGCCGGACACACCGAACCATCAGAATGAACGGGTCAGCCATTCAAGTACTGACCAGAGCGTGAGTTGCTTAACCTACATAGATTGTGACTATACCATTCTGCCGTACTATCGGCGTTGAACTACACAACAATGAAATAAATTTGTATTGTTGTTTATCGAACAGGTTTATTTGTGCCTCGATCGGCGGCGTGAGGAAAGAGGACTTTCAAAATGAAGATCAATAGTCTCTTGTTCTCAAACTGTGTATAATTGGTCAGGATCATTGAAACAAGGATCCACGGGAACTTTTATGGAAAACTATGTAGTAGGCCTCACCCCAAAGGTTCACCTCCAAGCTAGCTTCAACATAACGATGACACGAGCTAAATTTTACTTACATCACTAATTTCCTTAATTCCCCCTTGCAGGGGGCGAGTTTGACTGCGGTGAGGTGTAATGCGTACGACTTCTTGAGTCGATATAATTTCTCAGACCACCAGCTATTACTGTTGGTGGAACTGGGTAGAGCACGCCCTGCTCGTATGCCGGACCAGCTCAGTCAGCTTGCCAATGACGATGCCTACATTGTTGGGATTGTCACACACTGCACCAAGAGGAAGGAGTAGGAAAAGGAATATGACCAATCAAAACTTCGGAAGAAAACTTATTTGGATGGAAGTTCCAGAAATCCAGAAATTAGAAACTATATTGGTTCTAATCCTGATTAATGGTGGCGCAGAATCTAGTGTTTTAGTGGATACGTAAAGGAGGAGCATGTAAGGAAATTAATTACCGTGGAGAATTATACTTCGTGTAACAAGGAGGGATCGAAAAGAGAAGGAGTCACTCGAAAGAAGAATAGAGAGAAGATATGGTGAAATCCGTTCCCTCTGTGTGTGGAGCTCCAAAATAACCCACACAAAACCTTCCCCTTGATTCGTTGATTTATTAAATAATGCTTACTGTAGATTTACGCCAGTTACGAAAGTTTGAATTGTTGATAAAAATTAATTGTAGGGTACCGACATGTTTCGACTCAAAGGCATCTTCAGGTTTTAATGGAAATTATAGATGAATTTCGTTTTTTTTTCTGAAACGATGAAGCGTGTGGGGGGGGGGGCTAAATTATCACAGATAAATTGGTTTGGTCATGGTCATTTAATGAGAATGGACGATACTAGAGTTCTGGTGGGATACACTAGTTAAAAATAACGCAATAAGTAGATGATCAAACCTTTTAAAGACCGTAATAGTCCTGGCGAAAACAGAAACAGGAGACCAAACTCAACTCAAAGTAAGGAATTGGAAGAGGTGACAAAATCCATAAACGTCAAATAATTCTTTGCTTTTCTAATATCGTTTACGATAATTCCGTGTAGTTCATAATTACGCCCTTTAATTAATTTACGGCTTCAACTTACAATATATTAAGCCTACAACATTACGTTAATCAATTTTTTCACGTGCGGCAGGACAATCAAATGGTAATAACCAAAACCAGTGGAAATGTGTAACAGGAAGCATTGATCGTAACACATTAATGTAAAAAAAACTTAAATTCTTATATTATAATTTTCCAATACTTCATTTAATAAAGTTTAAAAACCTTTTGAGTACCTAATTAATTAAGTTAATGGTGTTGAAATATTCGTAGGGTAACATCTAAAGGAATATTCATGAACGAAATTAGTAGGAACGTTCACTAAGCCACTTTTAACCTTTATCGCTGTTTCAACTTTGAAATTATTGCAACTTTTGTCATCTTATACGGCCATTAAATAATTTTACATTATTCTGTGTTACAAAATAAATCTCAGCATAAGTGAAGGGCTTCTTACTGTGCACATAACATTAGTAGGTATTACATCTTCTGGCAATGCGCAAATATGCGGAGGATTATACGTTATTTTTACCACAGTTTAAAACTACAACATTTTTTATTTCCACTAAGCGACGAGTTCAAAATAAGATCTAAAATTTTGCTGAATCCATAACAAAAACGAGCTTTATGTTCCTTTTGTAACTAACTGCATGTTTTCTACACTATTGACGAATATGTCGGGTTTTGATAACGAAAACGGATTTAAAGTAGCAATAAAAATGAAACTTTCTGAAAGTATTTGATCTAGTTTGTGTACTTGTTATGTTATGGTATCTATTATACTTTCGAACTTAATTTATTGTTAAGATTACGAATTGACCGCAGCTTTTTTAGGAATCGGACGAACTGGCAGATACACTAAAATATTGTCACCATTTCAGTACCTTTTAACGCAATATAAAGGGAAATAAAAGGGAAAATCTCATTTCGGTATAATTAAATTCTCGTCTGTAATAAAAGGAGATATACTGTACAAAGAACTTAAATATTTATATACTACAGAAGTAATATTAACTTTAGAAAACAATTTTAAAATTCATGGGTCCATAGTCTCGGAAAAAAATGTAATAATTATAACAGTAGGTAATGGTTTATTCCCGTGTAAATTAAATTGTAAAAGCAGAGTTACAAAAAAATACAATTTTGATTAACCTAAAGGCTTGAGAAGTCTTATAAAATATGAGTTAGAGCTTCCACAATAGTTTTTATTGATGTACGTGTTGTAAAGCTTTTACTGCAGAGTAATACGAACTTTCGTCGTATTGACTAGTTTAATGGCAAACTGCCTTTGGAACGTGTTGTCATAATGTCGTGTGTTTTAGGGATAGATAAATAATTACTCATTTTTGTACGAACACAACCAAGGAGTAAACATATTGTGAGAACCAAAAGTTTGGAATAATGGATTTTTTGCTTATTCTTTCTTTCAAGTCTTCGATATTATTTGGTCGATTGAAGTAATCTTTACTTTTAATATATCCCCATAAAGAGAAATCCAGTAGAGTCAGATCTGGAGACCGCGTCGGCCATTAATGTTCTTTTTTGATGTTTTTCTATTTTAAAAAATTAATATCTCTTCAAATCAGCACTTAAAAGGTACAATGTGTATATTTGCTGAAATCTTAGTTTTATAATCTATTGAAAACCGTTAAGAAAGCGTAGCGTTCTCATTAAAAGAGAAAATTGATGGCGTCACTGCGCAGACGGGGTGGGGGTAGGAACTTTGAAAACCATCGGGAAATGTTTTCCATTACCAAAATCAATTTGACGTGTCCAATAGTTTTTTGATATTTCTGACAGGAAACGAAAAAATTCATTATTCCAAACTTTTGGTCCTCACTGTATAATAATGGTATGGTGATCTGATCACATTCAGTTGCATAACGAATAGTAAGAATAGATCCTTATACATCTAACAAAAGGTATTCCTTTAAATGAAATTAAGCTTTTAGACTGTCCATCAGTTGGAATAAATTCTGTATGCACAATATCCTTGCTATCATAGAACACGGTGTTCATTCTTGACACTATTTTTTGAGTCTCAACTATCAGCAGTCATTCAGCACTTCGTGGCTTGGTTCCTAGGTCGTATTGTAAGCAACGTACCATAATGATTTCAAGAAGAAGAGATCGTTTTTTGACGTCTTTAATGATTCACTCTGTTGAAATCATAAGTATTCTGGATTATTTCAACTGTGCAAGCCGTTCGAGGGATTGGCAATGGCAAATGGCACATGTCAATCAAAAACACGTTAAGTTACAGTTACGAAACATCAAATTAGAACTGAAACTTATTTTATACAGATGAGGGATAATTTCAATTCTCAGAGCATAAAAGGCGTTACAAGTAAAAATAATTGCTTGTGTTAAACAATCAATTTTTTACTTATACTAAACATGCCCTACATTAAATTTTCAAAATAATTGAGGAGGGGTTGTCTAGTACACCAGTTCTCTTCGACTGCATTATCTGCTGTTATATGCTCTTCAGTGTAATGTATAGTGTGGAGCAACACAGTAAGCAAGTGGTTAATTTATAATATATTATGTCAAGCAATAGTGAACAACACTCCCCACATGTAACCAGTTTATACAGTTATTGGAGCTGAAATATTGTGGCTAAACTACTTAACTTTAAAAACGTATTGTTTTGGAAGTAAAGAAGGGGGGATTTAGGGGTACCTCTTAAAATAATGTGCAGTGTGTGCTGAAAAACGTATGAAATTTGGTTTTTTTTTAATGGAAAACTCCGTATATTATTTTATTTTTCGTTGCCAGGAACAACCGTCTCAAGCATTCATAAAAAACGCAGTTGCCATCCTTCTAAAATTCAATTTCACCAAGAACTTTTTGTAAACAATTTTGAGAAACGAATTGGATTCTCTGTATGAGTGTTACATAATGTGACAGAAGATGAAAATTTTATTATGTTTAGTGACAAATGCGCATTTCACCATAATAATAATAATAATAATAATATAATATATATATTTATCCTGCATGATACAATAGTGTATATAGGACATGTCAAATTACATAAATCAAACAAACATAACATACAAATATTATAAAATGAGATCCATAAATTCATGTATACTATAGATGGAAGTACCTGTGAGGATGTGTTTAACCGAGCTCTTGAAGTCCCTCAAGGATTTCATACATTTTACACTTTGGGGTAGATGATTAAATAATTTTACTCCCACAGCTTCTGGAGATTTTTTTGCAATGTTGAGTCTATTTAGAGATATGCAAAAGTCATATTTGTTCCTTGTGTTATACATATGAAGATCTTTGTTTCGGTTTAGATATTTTTGGTTTTTGAAGATGAATATCAGAGTTTCAAATATATATATAGAAGGAAGAGGTAGAATTTTTAAATTTTGAAAATGTGGTCTACAAGATTCCCTCTTTTTAATACCAAGAATACATCGGAGTACCCTTTTTTGAGCAATGAAGACATCCTTAGCAGAGCTGGAAGATCCCCAGAAACAGATGCCGTATAATAACCTCGAGTAAACTTGGGCGTAGTAAAACGATAGTACATACTGGGTGCCAATTTTTGATTTTAAATTTCGGATTTGGTGGCACACTATGTTAAGGGTTTTGGTTAAGAAAGCACAGTGATCTTTCCAGTTCAGATTTTGATCAACATGAACTCCAAGAAATTTGCCTTTTGATTCCATTGGCATGGCAATACCATCCAAGGTGATACTCAGGTTCGGAATTATACCTGTATTTTGAGCGGATTGAAATAAAATGGAGTACGTTTTATTACAGTTAAGGAACAATCGGTTGAAGTTGAACCACTCCCTTAATTCTAAGATCATTCTGTTTGCTTTTGCTTGTACATCACTAAGACTTTTCCCAGAGACCAACATCGTTGTGTCATCCGCATACATTGTTAATGAGTTAAGGAAAAAAACAATATCATTGATAAAAAGCACAAAAAGTATGGGTCCCAGAACCGACCCCTGGGGTACACCAATATTAATAGGTAGATATGACGATGAATACGTGTTTATGGTTCCATTTCTCTCAAATTTCACTTTAACATATTGACATCGGCCAGAAAGATACGACAAAAACCAGTCTGCAGTAACGCCTCGTATACCATAGAAGTTTAATTTTGTTATTAGGAGGTCATGATTAACACAATCAAAGGCTCTACTGAGATCACAAAAAACTCCAACTGAAAATTCCTTATTATCTAAACGGGTAATTATCTCTGTAATAAAAGCATTAATTGCCGACATAGTGGAGTAACCTGTTCGAAAACCATGCTGTCTGTCTGTGATAATTTTATTTTTCAGAAGGTGACTATGTAATCTATCGCACATGGCATATTCAAAAACCTTAGACATGCTAGAACTTATGGAAATTGGTCTATAATTTGTCCATTCCTCGGCAGAACCTTTTTTAAATATTGGTAAAACTGTCGATGACTTTAATTCATAGGGGAAAATGCCTTGGGAAAAGGACATATTAATTAATACAACCAATGGTTTAATTATGAGTGGTATTACAGATCGTAACAACTTGCAAGGTATATGATCAGGTCCTGATGAGGTTTTATTTTTAGTTTACTCAAGCAAAGTAATAGTTCATTTTCACCAAAGGGTAAAGCGCACATACTGTTAGGGACACTTGAGAAATTATCAAGAGAGTACTTCGTTGAAGTATTAAAATATTTGGCATTTATGGAGTTTAAGGTCAAATGAGGTGCATTAATGAAATTATTGTTAAAAGTATCTGCAATTGTTTGAGGATCATCGATAGGTTTTCCATCGATTACAAGCGAGACATTTTTATGGGCCTTACAATTAGTGCCTGATTTCGAGATAATATCCCAAGCTGTTCGGCCCTTGTTATTGGAGACATTAATCTTATTTTCAAAATAACATCTTTTAGTGCGACTAATTAGCTTTCTATGTTTAAGTTTTTGATTTAAATAATATTGTTTGAGTTCTGGATACCTTTTTTGAATAAAATAGAGATTTCTAGTGTTCATACTCGACACTTTTACATCATTATTCACCCAGGTTTTTTGTTCCGTATTTGCTGTATAAGTAATACACTTTTCCGGAAAGCAGATATTAAAGTAGTGCAAAAAAATACCGTAAAAATATGAAAATGCATTTTCAAACCCACGAAAGGTACAGAGCTCGGCCCAACACTCATTGGTAAGCAGTGCGTGAAAACGGGAGACAGCAAATTTATTATAAGTTCTTATAGATTTACGTACCGCAGAATGTTGTGTTTTCAGCATCGCATTACTATTAAATATGACATAATTATGATCAGAAAACAAGAATGGTATAACGTCACAAATCACGTTACCCGAAATATTTGTAAATATATTATCTAGTACTGCGTTTATTCTCGTAGGTTTCTTAACTAATCCTATCATATTATAAGACAGCAGCAGATTGTTCAATCTAATTGCACGGGAGTCATTTGTCCCAAAATGTACATTAAAATCGCCTACTAACAATACATCCGTATGTTTATTGCTATACATTGTTTCAAGTAGTAAACCTAGTTTATCTAAGAATATGTTAAATTCACCAGATGGTGGTCTATAGCAAACAAGTATAAAAATTGGAGTTGTGTGATGCCATATTAAGCCGCACATCTCAATGTGTAGTTCAACGCAAAATTTTGACATATCAATCTTAGGATGTCCAACATCGAGATGCTCTTTACCCAAGATAGCAACACCTCCCCGAATATGTGAGGATCTACAGAATGAGGACTTTAGCTCATAGTTTTGTAGACAAAAAGTGTTAATAGAATCTGAATTACACCAAGTTTCCGTGAGGCAGAGAAAGTTGAACTGTATTTCGTTAAAATCAATTTCAAGTTGTGTGATTTTATGTGCAGAAATACCTTGTATATTTAATAAAATTAGGTCTAGCGTATAGGGTTTTTTTGGCCCGTTGTTGGAAAAACCGAGCTGTCCAGGATGCTCTTCGCACTGCGTGAGGCCAGTTGCACTGGAAAATCCGCAGCTTCACTTGTAGTGGCAGTAGTTGATTCATCGGTGGAGGAACTCAGCTGATTGTCGTCTTTAGCGGAGGATTGAGTCATGCCTTCTGTTTTGATTTGAAGAAGATTGCAGCGATGTATATTTTTATTGCTATTAAAATTCAGTGTTAAAGAAGATATTTTTTTGCACAATTCATATTTTCCAGATTCATTGAGATGAAGACCATGTTTAGTTAAATGTGGTCTGTTTATAAAAGAGTTAATATCAAGCAGTTTAATTGTGTTACAGTATCGTTGTAGTTTCCAGATGGTATTACAGATTTGTTTATTTGCAAAATATATTGAAGAATTTATTTCAGGTCTATCATATCTGTACGGGATTGTGGAGAATATAATGTTCGTATAAGAACATATGTTAGATATATTGTATATAACATGTTGTATGCTACTGTAGTCAGTATTGTTACTACCACCTATAATAAATAGAAAGTCGTTGAATGTAAAATTCTTTGTTAGACCTTCCACGTCCTCTAAAACGTTTTCAAGGGTTGCACCCGGTTTGAAAATCACCTGTGTGTCAAATTGTTTGTTTATTATTGTATTGAATTTGGTAGAGAGGCCACGACCGTGGCTATCACATAATAATAAAAGTTTATGTTTACTTTGATAGTCATTATCACTCAGTGCATTCAAATATTTAGTTTGTTCGCATTCTATACTTTTTGAAAACAAGGAATTTTCACCACTTAAAGAGTTTATTTTTCTGTTAAGATTTCTTACAGTATCCGAGAGAGATTCTATTTCTGCTAGTTGATTTTTTAGTTCAATTTCGAGTTTGAAACATTGGTCACATAAGTCATTTATTTCCGCACATTTTTTACTGTTTATTGATTCTGAGGAATCTGTTTGCTTATTATTAAAAAGCTTACTAGTTTGGAGTAATTGCAGTAGCTCTACCAGAAGATTCTTCTTTAATCCTTTGCCTTCCACCCCATATTTAGATATCTCCGTTTTTAGCTCAGTAACTTTTAAGTCAACACACTTTTTTGACATGTTTATTGTCACACAATTAACGAATATATAGACTTAATAGACTTAATATGAGTAATTGTTCAGTACTTAACTTATTTAACACTTAAACTCAGGTTTAATCACAGATATTTTAGGAAAATCGGAGTAAAAGGTAAACACGTCCGCGCGCCTACGCGTGTGGTAAGCGTTAACATTATTTATATTATTATAATATATTATATTTATGATGGTCAATGTACGTGGGTTTATTTAGGGGCACGTTTAAGTTAATAACGATTCACGTTAAAATCTGGCAAATGTTTGATTGGTGATTTGTGTTAGTGTTAATATAAAATATTGACTAAGGTAGGTATTCATCTAATGAAAAACTTAATGTTACATTACACTTTTCTGAAAAAGAAATGCGCTAGAGTAAAAAGCTATCGGGAGCGCAACATAGAAAAAAGTGCAATCTGTGCGAAAATTAATCACCCCAATTGAAAGGTTTTTATTGCACTCGCAATCACAACCATCAACTAGTTCGCCTCCAGATTCTAAACCAGAAACCGAATGAGAAAGTGGATCAGAAGTAGAATGTCAAGATCACCCCGAAGCGAATATAGATTCTGGTAATGCTTTGTCTTCTTCTACAGGGAAGATTACGTATAGGAAGGATAATGTCGAAAGGGCGAGTGTTGAGGAAGATATTTGACTATTGCCACCAGTGATAAGTGTAAAATATACCCACAGATAAAAGTGGTATATATTACGAAAAAACTACCCAATAATAAAACAGTTCTATTTCCAAGAACCCGGTATTCTGTTTCAGTGGTCGAAACTTCAGAAATAGTACAAACATCCTTTGAATAACAACAGGGACTGTTATAATGATTGTATGCACCTTCCCAAGCTATAGAAAAAGATGAACAAAGCAAAGTCATTATTAAACTTAAAAAAGTCAATATTACGTGCTAAACCTACAAACGAAATGAACGAAACTATTATTAATTTAAAAAAGAAACGGTGGTTGACGGTTCTTAAAGGAATTGTGTATATGTATAAGTCAGTATTTATCAGAACCGAATTTAGCATTTAGACTTTAGAGGATCTAATGAAAAATTGTTTCTCCCCATAATAGAAAATTTTTAAAACTTGTAGACTCCATTGCATTATAGAACCATTCAGTAAGTTGGCATGGGTTGCAATGAAGACATTCAAATTCACGACCACCAAGGAAATTTAAAGCACAACTGAGAAATCAATTCGTTCATTGAGCTAAATACTCGTAAATGTATTTCTGCGGGTTAGAAAAACATTGTTACCATTGTGATCCTGGAACCCTGAACGGTGCTCACAGGTCCAGGTCTACCTTCGCATCAGAAATATGTGGGAGAACACTACTAGCAGGGTTAGAGACCCCACCTGCAATAGTAGTCGAGTATAAACTGTCATTACATCATGTTTCAAATAATTATTGTTATCGGTAGACAATCAAAATTCATTTTGCAAGATGAATAGACGACATCTTCCAGTTATTTGAACTGGTCCTTTGTTTCACACCACTTTTAGAAGACGCTAACAAAGATAACATGGATTCAGCGATACTGATCTTCGCAAAATATACCAGGTGTCAATTTGAAAGCTTCCCAGACCTCATATCTTCGAAACTGTAACAGGTAAGTTAAATTTCCCCCTTGGGGGGGGGGGGGTCCACCTTGACCCACAGAGTAATCTTCAACAACCAACCCCTAAGGTTCCAACCACCTCACCCCCGTTTTTTAAATTGCACTACCCCAATGGAAAGTTCTTCTGTTCATTTTGACTACCTACTTGTAAAGATAAGCTGTTTAAAACAATAAATTTGAATAAATTGATTTAAATTGCTATTTTTCGTATTATTTAAAAAATAATCGATTAATTAACATTTTCTTTGCTACTGATGAATAGCATTTTTAAAGAGCTTTCAAATGATGTATTGCATGTGGGGTAGTGGAATTTAAAAAAATAGCGGTGGGATGACTGGAGCCTAAGGGATGAGTTCCAGAAGACTTCTATATGAGTCGTATTGGTTCCTCTCAACGTTCTAGAAACGTTTTGGAGAAATTTTACTTACCTGTTACAGTTTCGAAGATATGAGGTCCGACAAGTTATCAAATTGACACCTGGTCGAGAAAGCAAACGGCGCATATGGGACATAAGTGCTTCGTCAACCTAAAGCATTGAATTCTGCAGTGACTGGAAGAAATTCAATGTATTTCTAGCGCCCTATTTGATAGCAATCATTCAAGACAACACAAGCCGTGCCGCCGTTCTCGTCAAAGTAAAAGGTTTTATAATAGTAATGAAAGAAGATTTCATACACGAAACACATAAACACGGTATGCTGATTATTTGTATCAAAGGCGTTCGCTTAGCGCATGACATCACCCGAGAAGTAACGGCGTTCGGTGTAGTCGTAGCGGTACATCTAAATAACGATAACTCCTTTGTTTACAACTTTTTGAAAAAAATATATTAATAAAAGTTTTAGGAATTCTTATAAGCAACATTTTATATAAGAATAAAATTTTCACAAATATCAACCCTTATCGAGATATATGGAAAAAACTGCTTTTGCAGTTTCATTACAAAATCGGTCATAGTTTTCTTGTTTATCGTTTCTCAGAAAAATTATTCAAGTAAAAGATGTAGATATTAATATGATAAATATTTTAGATATATATAATATTTTCACAGAAAGCAACCCTTAACAAGTTATTTCGATATTTCTGAAAGTAAGCAACCCTTAAGTATGAAATCGCTCAAATCTTTTTTATTTGTAACTTACGAGGAAAAACATGTGAATAAATATTATAGAAAATTATCTTTTGAGCATTTTATGTTGGTTTGAAAATTTCTCAAAAGTCAACCCTTAACGTGATATATCGAAAAAACCAGAAACTGTCAATTTTCACATAAAATCGAGCATAACTTTTCTATATTTTACTACAGTGACATTATTGTTATATAATTCGGTAGGTATATGGATGTCCCACTTTACGTCTACAATTTGCATGCTTTATAAATAGTATATAGGTGAGTTTCCATCGAAGATAACGTCAGCCGGTGCGCATCAACATACCGTGTTTATGTGTATCGTGATTTCATAGTAAAGATGCGCATTTAAGGCGGCTAAGGACAGCTCCGCCATTTTTATTGCTAAAATGACCATTTTGGACGTAATTATCTAACAAAAATTAAAAAAGTGATGCATACGTCAAATTCTATGTAGCATAGTTATCAATTAATGTAAACCTTCTGGTTTCAAATTAAATATTTAAGTTACAATCTTGGTCGAAAGTTGCGTAAATGTAGTACCTCTCCTTCAGAACTTTCGCCCAAGATTGTAACTTAAATATTTAATTTGAAACCAAAAGGTTTACATTAATTGATCACTATGCTACATAGAATTTGACCTATGCATAGTTTTTTTAATTTTTGTTAGATGATTACGTCCAAAATAGCCAATTTTACCAATTTGAACTACAGAGCTCTCCTTGGCAGCCTTGGCGCTGAAGGCTCATCCTCCTCTAAGAGGGAGTTATATTTTCAACGAAATCTCGTTTTCACTAATTAATAAATGTAACATCTCATTTCAATGAAAACGCGTAGGCGATGAAAAAATGATGGAAATGAAATAAAAATTATCACGAAACGTATCCCAATGAAAATTTCCGATTTTTCCTAAAATTGTATTTTTTTCTCTAAATTTCTTTTTCGCTGTTTTGTAAATTTTTAATAACATTTGAAGTTTTTACCTAGCATCACTTTTAATAAAGTTTAGTGAAACGTGTAACTTTGTAGGTCAATTAGGCTTGTTTTTTAAATAATTTTTCGAAAAACGAAAAATGAAAGCGTAATATAAGCGAGGACCTATTTATTGACAATTCTCTACAAAAGTTACCGTACGACGTATTAAATTTCATTTTTACGCATCAAAAATTTTCCATTCTCTTTTCAGATTTTTAGTTTTACACTTTTAATTGTGTTTCTGAAAAAACAACTTAGAGAGTTTTTGTTGTTAAATTTATCGGTCAAAATTTATAAAGCGGTGAACACCTTGACTGTGCTCCTTCCAAAGGAGACCATTTAATTTGTCAGTGGCTTTAACCTTTAGAAAGGCTATACATCCGTTTCTGTAAACTATGAGCCAAGAAAAGGTGCTTCAATAAACCTAACACTTACACCTCGAAATGAAGTA
This sequence comes from Pyrocoelia pectoralis, assembly GCA_036250285.1. NCBI lineage: Eukaryota > Metazoa > Arthropoda > Insecta > Coleoptera > Lampyridae > Pyrocoelia > Pyrocoelia pectoralis. The sequence goes on from CM070077.1 coordinate 34,355,123, forward strand.
CGACAAAGGATATAATTAGATTATTGTTAATGGCACTGTTAGATTAAGTAATCGTACATCTCATATTAGTAGTAAACTCACACGTCTTGTTAGAAGCGAAACTGCAACACCGTGCAGTGTAATTGGAATAGAAATAGAAATTCCATTTCCGATAAAATAAATTCTCTTACAAAGGAAACAATATAAAAGAGTTAAAGGTTTACTTATTATATAATATTTACTTTGTGCCTTTCTTTTGAACGTTCTTTGAAAAATTTTTTTAAGCGTTTGTGCTTGTCTTTCGTTAAAATTCATAACCTATAATAAATTAATAAGATCTATATTAATTCGTTTCGTAAAACTCAAGATTTTCTATTTTAACAAATATTTTTCAAGTGACTCGATGAGGAAAGAAAAGCAAATTGTGTCACAAGCGGTTAATGAAATGGGAGAATACAAGAAAATTCTATATAAAATGGTTCTAAAAATCTAAAAGGTCCCCTAGTTCGATAACGATATGGTGGTTTGTTTCGAAATAAGCACAGAATGCCTACCTATTGGTAGGTATATTCAAATGAACTAATCTGAGTAAAAATGCAAGGCCCCTAACTTTGAGTGGTCATAATAAAAAAACTGGAGGGTCAAATTTTTTCATTTTTGGACAGTCATTTATATATGTTTAACATGTTTGACTCAAAATGGTAGAATCAATTGTTTAACGATTATTTTGATTAACAGCAATAAAAACACTGTATTTAGTATTTTTCTGGCTGACGGTCAGTTTTAACTTGTCATAAAATTGTTATTATTCCATAAATTGTTACCAAATTTAGATATGTTGTAGCACACATACTTCTCAAAAGTCGAAGGCCCATAAATGTTGATTATTGATATAATTAACTGGTTTTATGAGCTATAATCGAAAATTTACTATTTTCCAATATACGGAAACTAAAGAAAAAATTCTTGTTTTAAATGCTAAATTTATATTACTGAAATCAAGCTGCATTATTTCTTTATTGAAAACAAAATTTGTTTTCTTGCAATTCAAAGTAACTGTTTTGTTTATCGCGAAATAAAGTTGCACATATTCCCGCGAGCGGTATTCTACCACGTCGTAAACAGCGAGCGGCAAACCACAACAATGTGATAATTTTTTTGCATTGTACAAAACCATGGGTTTCATAGCAATAGTGTACGACAACAGCTTCCCTGCGCACTTCACCGCTCCAACCCAAGCATCCATCTTTTTTTCCAAATTTCTTAAAAAAAAGCGATGTGTAAGACTTAGTGACTTTTTTTTAATCGTGTTAGACCACAACAGAATTGGTTTAACTGTTTATGTTACTGTCAATATTATTAATATCGAACTTTCAGGTACTCAGTTACACAAGATGTCGTTTTTTTATTATAGCTTTAAGACAAATAGACCAATTGGCCTCAAAAGCATCTCACATCGACAAATAAGTATACATTTTTCAATGATATAAGTATTTATCACTTAGTTTCAATAATATAGCCATAATTAATTAATTTTTAAAGTCGAGTGCTTGTGCGATTTGAGTGATAATTAGCGCTTTTTTACATACATTGGTACGGAAAATTAACGATGTGTTGCAAAAATCTAAAACTGTACACCTTTTTGTAGGAATAAATAATCTTTAAATGCACTTTATATCATTAAATTATGATTGCTAATTACTTGCATTTTTACTCCGATAGGGGTCACTTTATCGTTCAGCCACATTTGGTGGCAAATTAATTAAAATCACTTCTATGATAAAATTGCGATCAATCAAACGCATCCTGTATTAACATGAACAGAATGATAATATTCTGCATACTAGGTTCACAATGTCAAAAGATTGAGACACAATTGTCTGTAATGGATAATAAAAAATTGCCCGCAGTTAAGTATCTATTTGACGTTATTTCCAGACTGAAAAACTTTTAAAAGTCTCTTTTTTCAAATGGAATGCCTATTTAATTATCAGTCCATTCGATGCAGAAATAAATTTCCTTTAAATTGATATACCATGTTCCTATACTTAAAATCAATCATTACAGGGTTATTTACATTTTTCTATTTAACCCGAGAATACTACACCGATTTTTCTTTATGTTAATACTACAGCGTCGTAAACCTTACGACTTTTTAAAAATAATTTTTTACAAGGAAAAATATTTACTCAAAAGGGCTAAAAAAAATCACATACCTCTCTTAACTATTAATGTACATTCCTATAATTTTTATTTACAAAGTTTGAAATATTTACTCAAGTTACACAAATATCTCCATGGTGTTCCCCAAAAACTGGCTTGCAGCAGTGGCTGCAATAAGTTGCAGTCATACGCCTTTTTGGTGCATGGCGCATATTGTACATTTCTTTTCTATAGGGTTGATATTTTCTTGTGTTGGCGCCAATTTTAAAATTTGGTCAATTTGGTCCCGAAGTTCACGTCTGCACCGTTATAAATTTTACGTTCACGCACAAATTGTGAAGCTATAATTAGCCAAAAGGGTTGTAAAAACGGATAAATATGTAGATTTACAAGAATTAGGAAGGTACTGAGAAGTACAGCACCGTAAGTTACCGGATGTTTACAATATAGTGCAACAAAGTTCGCCCGTCGTAAATTTTACGACGGTGTAGTACTCTAGGGTTAAATTTATAATAATATATGTACATATACTTTACAAAACATAGTTGCCTTTGAAAATTTTCAAACAAATTTTTATTCGATTCTTACTGTTCTAAATGTGTTCGGGGATTAAAATTTAATTTCGTAAAAGTTCAAGCAATCGTCTTGGTTAAGGACAGGATTATAATTATTATGTATGTATCAAAATTCGATCGCATTTGATAGGTCGGTATCCAAACAAACAAAATCCTGTTACTACACAAGCGTACACCACATCCGTTTTATCGAACGCTTCCGTTTCCGTTCGATGGTGCAAGGCTTACGGGTCGTCAGAAAGAAACCCATTTATAAAAGATGTAGCGATGCTAATCAATTCAAAAAATTTGAATTTAAGATGTAAAAATAGTTCGTTTCTTGCAAATAATGGCTTCCTTAATGACTTGACAGAGAAATAGTCTACAGTAAAGTTGAAGAGATCCGCGAGACCCAAGCCATCCAAATTTAATATTCTAGCTTACATATTAACAGAATTATTATCTTCAGCATCAAACTTCATTGAATATGAATTCAAAGGACCTGTATGTACTGAAAATTACCAATTAAAAAAGTATTTGCAAAACAACAATTTTGAATGTTAAATTCGTGCGGTAGGGAAACGTCAATAGCTCGAAAATATTAAATTAACATTACTTGGATAACTACCGTGGATGTCAAAACTTTTTTTGCTCCAAAGTGTTAAGGGCTTCCAATATTTTCAAAAAATGCTCATTTTACATGGGGTGTCAGTGACCCAAAGAAGGACACAACACTAAGAAATACGCACCTCCAGCTTCAAATAAAGGATCGGTTCATCGTTATGTATAAAACAAAAACCTTTAGATACTTACTTAAATTTTTGTTTACTATAAGTGAATAATGGGAAAATTACATTTTCCGTCAAATCTTAGTTGGCCTAACAACTTTTTCACAAAAGTTTCCCAAAAATTTCTAATTGTTGCATTTCATCTCGTTCTTTTTGCTTCCCGAGTACGAAGTAAAAGGGAAGTATTGATTAGTGTTCCAAAAAAAAATTGACCTATGCAAATTTTTACATATCTTTGCGTTTCTGAATACGTAGATTCAAAAAATGAAAAAAAATTCCGTCTGTCGTCTGCAGTCTGTCCGTACACATTCCTTGCAACGCTCTAAACTCAGAAACTATTAGTTAAAGAGCCAGTGAAAAGCAGACATGATGTAATTCAGTAAACCCTCAATTTTGTCCAAAGACTCTCCTATGCTTACTGTTCATGAGGTGGGGACTAACTAAGCCGGATCAAGGTAGGTTAAGTGACGCTCAGGTGTAAGAGGTACCAAAATGAGACGACCTTCAAAAGCATTTCAGTAAGGCTGCCGTTTGTATATTTTAAATTACATTATTATTGTTATTGAAAAATCACAATGGCAGACGGTTATGGCGGTTATTACATCACGGCAGACACTTTTCAAAATTCAAAAAATATAAAATTTCAAAAATATTTTAGTAGATCTGAAATTTAAGTATGTTATTCTTAACAGTATTATTAGCTTATATTTATAACGGCAGACATTTCCTCCGGTTATAACAATCCGGCAGACAGAAAAACTTAAGCTACAGTCAGAGCATATAGACCACAAGACCCAGCAACATATTTTGAGTTGTCATGAAAAGTCACTCACTGAATCCCTAATAAGTACTTACTGAACAATAAAAGTTACTTACTTACCCTCTCCGGTCCCGGTCGAGGTGTACTACCCTAAAACTACAAATAGGGGTAAGAAATAAACGGTTTATTTTTAAGAAGAACTAACCGGCACTTTACTTATAAGAGTATTACACACCTTACAACACTAAATATAAGGTTTCATTTAGTTAAAGTATATCATGAAATTTCAGGAGGGTACTTTCACTAATATTCTGGGTTTATGAAAATTTTGCCAGAACATTTTCCTCCCTCCTAAATTGTTGACAGAACGCTGTAATTATTTATTTATAAAAAAAGTTATATTTTTATTTCATCCGTGTTGACATTTGTGCCCAATGAAATATACCTATCTAGGTATGTAGGATAAATAATATTAAGCGCCAAAAAAAAATAAAGTGTATCTGCGGACTTCATTTTCCAACATTTTGGAGGTCATTATACAGGTATGAACGAGAAGTGGGCATCTTCTAACGGTTTAAGGGTGTTTCGAACTATTCAATATCTTAGTAGTCGTGTACGAATATTTTTAGAGTGCAGTAGAGGTTTTCATTTGTGCATTGAATTAGCTATTACAGCATATGTTTTGTACTTATATATAAATAGAGATTGTAAATTATAAATTGAGAGGTCTCAAAGATCACCTTTGAGACCTTTGAGAAAAGATCTTGTCTTTTTTGAGACCTTTGATACCATTGAGACCTTTGAAAATAGAGATGCCACGAATATTCGGTTACCATTCGGTATTCGGCCTATTCGACTGCTTTTTTTACTTTTTGGTATTCGGCCGAATACTGCGAACCATTTAGTCGAATACCAAATACCAAATGATGAAAAAACGCATAATATTACTCATAAAAAATTGTTTTAAAAAGAATCAGCATGATATTCCTAAATAGGTGATCTTCTATTAAATGGTGGCATTTCGTAAAGCTTTTCGAGAAGAAACACTGATATCTTTTAAGATATACAATATTATACACACTATAAGTAACACAATTTGATGTAACAATTAACATATAATGCGTGTTGACACGACCTAATCGCGAATGAAGCAAATACGCCGACGGTATAGTTACCGCACGCACTTCAATGATGCAGGTCGGAACCTGTCATCCGCGAAATGTACTACCATTAAGTGTCGCCGAATATTCGGCGCTTCGGCTGAGAGTCTAGCGTCTAGCCGAATATTCGGTATTCGGAAAAATTACTATTCTTGACATCCCCATTTAAGGCCTTTGAGATCTTGTCTCAAAGGTCTCAACATCAACGAGGATGATGATGAAGACGAATGAATAACTTATTTAATTAACAATTTTCTATACACCTCGACCAGAGAGAGTTGCCAGAAGTAACTTTTATTATTGAGCAGGTATTAGGGATTCAGTGAGTGACTTTCATGACTTTTGAAATGACAACTCTTGGCCCATTCTAGTCGGACCGTTTAAATGCGGCAGTTTGAACGCCGTTATCGCGCCGTTTTTTTGCCAACTATACGAACAGTTGAAAAGCTAGCGGTTTACTAGCCGTAGAAATGCTTGTAAAATGCGTGCCATTCTATACGGGCAGCCTGGGCGCTACCAGACGGCTCGTTGACAGCTGATGTGTTCAGTTTGTTGTCAATATGGATGCCGTAAGTACGAGTATGTGCGGTTACAGCTAGTTTGTTGGAAAGTTATTATGAAATCGAATTTTACACATGAGAAAAAAGAAAATGGGGAACTCATCCTGTATCTACTAGCAAGTCTACGAGTCAGTTCCATATAATGTTTTGTAAGCACCGCAGTATGAAGAGACATTTTTTCAATACTACAAAATGTCTTGCTACATCGTACAGACAAGGTCGCAGCTCAATTGCACACATACACTTTTCCGTATCGAACAGTTTCTCGGCACTCGCGGTAGAACTGCTTCAAAAGCGCGCGTATGGACAGATAAGCAGTTCCACAGTGTACCGTTTTTACGCGCCTGGTCGCGTTTAAACTGTCCGCCGCTCTGTTAACGCGTCCAAGCAAGGCCGTAAAAAAGTCCGTATAGACACTCTGTATATACCACGTATCCCCAGTCACCTGGCGTTTTCAAGGCGTTCAAACTGTTGCGTTTAAACGGTCCGCATAGAATGGGCCAAAGTATGTTGCTGGCTCGGGGTGTAGCTTAAGTTTTTTTGTCTGCCGGATTGTTACAACCGGAGGAAATGTCTGCCGTTATAAATATAAGCTAATAATACTGTTAAGAATAACATACTTAAATTTCAGATCTACTAAAATATTTTTGAAATTTTATATTTTTTGAATTTTGAAAAGTGTCTGCCGTGATGTAACAACCGCCATAACCGTCTGCCATTGTGATTTTTCAATAACAATAATAATGTAATTTAAAATATACAAACGGCAGCTTTACTGAAATTCTTTTGAAGGTCGTCTCATTTTTGTACCTCTTACACCTGAGCGTCACTTAACCTACCTTGACCGGGCTTAGTTAGTCCCCACCTCATGAACAGTAAGCATAAGAGAGTCTTTGGACAAAATTGAGGGTTTACTAAATTACATCATGTCTGCTTTTCACTGGCTCTTAGACTATATTAAAGTTATCGAATTGCGGTTTTCGCCAATCGATTGCATTCGAGCAAAAGGCGAAAATGCTAATGCCTTTAATGAGGCCATATAAGCTAAAATGGCGGCACCCTTTTTTTTGTAAGATAAAGTTGCAGTTTCTTTATGTAGTTTAAAAGAGTATTTTTTTCTGAATTCAGCAATACAGGGTGTCCAGAAATGAAGGTGCCAAACGAAAATCTCAGTTAGTAGACATTATTTTATGTCGATTTAACCCAAATCACCTTAGTCCAAAAATGCTTCATAAACGAGTTGGAGCTCCTTATAGATGGTGCCATGAAGTACTTTTTTTTGTAATATGTATTGAAACAGGGGGCCGTCATGTAGAGCACTTACTGTAAAATTTGTTGTTTTTGATATAACTTGATATAAGAGTAATTTAGTTAAATAAATTAATAAATTAGTAATTTATTTAAATTTATTTTTCTCGAGAACGGTGCATCCTAACTATTTGAAACAAGAGCACATTATTTTTAGAAAAAACCCTAGAGAATTCGAATTTGACACAAAAAATGTCAAAAAAAATAAATGTAAAAAAAATACAATCCAAAATGTCTGCGGACCCCCCCCCCCCCCCCCACATGGGAAGCTAATGGCCCCAGCAAGGAAGTATTATTTACAGCGACCGATGTGTGATCAGAAGGCATGATACAAATATACAAGGTATAACCGCGCGCAGGTAGCCCCACCACGATTTCCTAAGCGTGACGTAGTTCGGTGCTGAATCAAAGGCGACTTAATATGAATTTATTGATTTCCATTCATTTATTTTGTTTGTTTTTATCTTAGGTTAAATATTAACCTAAGGTTTTTATACAGTGTAATAAGACACCTTCGTATGCGGTTTTTAAATGCGGAAATACAGAAAAAAATGCAAAACATGTACGATTTTTTCGATTCGCCGCAAATTCTATTACTGCGAAGAAATGGACTAATTTGTGTAATCGGCGGAATAAAATTAATATAAAAAACGGTGCGCTTTTTCACGTACAATAAAAACACAGTTGGTATACTTTTGTTTGTTTATAATTTGCAGCCAGAATTTGTTCAGCTCACTTTATAGAAAGTGATTACAAGCGTAATTTGCAACCAGAACTATTAAATATACCAAATCAACGAAAATTATTGCTTCCGGAAGCATTACCATCTCTTAATTTAAAAAGAGATCAAACAAAGAAAAAACGTTTATTGCGTTTCATGGTTCCGATTTTTGTAAAGAAGAACACGTAACAACAACGCTCGCTAAAAGAGTACTGAAACGTAAACGAAAACGAATTCACGCGTAACATTTATAAATGTTTAGTTTTAATTTTAAGTGCATGGATATACATTTAGCTGTTTATACATTTACAATGAATATTTATATTTAGTGTACTAACTGAATTCACACCCCCATTATCTTCAAAAAAGGATAAAATAAGAAATTAGTTACTATAAATAGGAAATCCCTATGCTTAATACATTGCATTCATCGCGAATTAGCACCGAGTGACGTCATGCGCAAGCAGGCCGCATTTTTGCTACCAAGTGGTTATACCTTGTATATTTGTATCATGATCAGAAGGTAAGTCATTGGGCAAAGTTTGGACATTTTCGATCGAAACGTTTTTGAGATATTACAAAAAAAAAAGTACTTCATGGCACCATCTATAAGGAGCTCCAGCTTGCTTAAGAAGCATTTTTGGACTAAGGTCATTTGGGTTAAATCGACATAAAATAATGTCTACTAACTGGGATATTCGTTTCTTCATTCTGGACACCCTGTATATATTGTGCTATACTTATTTTTTGAAGTGTTAAAAAAATAATTGTTAAAAAATGACTGCAACGTTCTATACTTAGAAACTATTAAAGTTGTCGAAAGGCGGTTTTCGCCAATCGATTGCATTAGGGCCATGGGCGAAAATGCTAATGCCTTTGATGAGGCCACTTCTATTATAAGCTAAAATGGCCTCACTCATTTTTGTTATAAGATAAAGTTGCAGCTTTTTATGTAGTTTAAGAGTATTTTTTTCAGAACTCAGCTATAAGTACTTATTTTTTGAAAAAAGTGTTACTACTCTTGGGAACTTGCCAGAATTTTTTCGTTTTCATCTAGTTTTCAAAATGCTGAGACTATGTAAATCATGTACCTCATACTTCTACCCAAATCCGACAAATTACGTTCGTCAACTACTTTCGTTTATGAATTCAACTTGTATTACAATTTAACTTTGCACTTTCCAGTCATAATCTGGGAAAAACAAGAAAGTAGAAACTCGTCTTTAAGATTACGTATGAAAATAAAGAGGGGACAGCAGTGTTAAATTACTGCAAAAGTTTTGTATGGAAGTCTTTACTGCGTTATTTTGAGAGATCTGTTTCACTGAATGCCCGTTCTGCACGATAAAATGTAATTTAAATGAGTAATTATTGTATTATCACCAGCATCACCATGTTATAGTGTAGTGATTAGAACGCCAGACTACGACACCGTAGGGTCTGGTTCGATTCCCGGTCCCGCTAGAAAATCTTTGGCACCTTTTGCTCTTCGCGATCCACTCAGCCTTTTCTCTGGAGTAAAAATAGGACCAGTACTTGTCCTGCTGTCTCCCCGAAAACCCCCATATTGAAACTGCATATCCACCTGGCCCATTTGTTCTAGTTGATCATTAGGTCTCAGCCGAAATGGTACTTTAGATAAAAAATTTCGGCAAGAACCTTGAATCAACTTATAATACTGCAGTTCTGGAGACGTTTACCGATTTTGTTCAAACGTTCCGCAGAGGTGCGTGACTAAGCAATAAGAAGAAAACATAGAATCTAACTTTACGATCCGACGCGACGTTCGGTGACAAAAACTGAATACATTATATTCTGGGGGAGAAGTTCGCTACGTAATCAAGATAAACCCAAAATCGAAACTGCTTGTTATCAAAGTTTTAGAAAGTACAATTGTAGATTTAAGGGTTAGAAATACTCTGTCACTAACTGTGTGGAATTTTAAAACTTCTTTATTATGATTCCACACAATTAGTTGGCAGACTTTTTCCAACCCTTAAATCTACAATCTAAAATTACTGCCGTATTACTTCCACTCATAATTAATAGCTGTTTTTGCTAAATGTTGCTCTTTGGTGAATTTTTCCCATTTACTCAAGTGCCGCAACCCTTTGGATACAGTAAATTAACTATAAGTGGATTGTTAACAACAGCGATCAAACTTTTTGTTCATTGCGTAACATAATGATAGAATAACAAAGAAAGGAGGCTGTGGAAAGGTGAATGTAAGCGAGAAATGTATCGTAAATGGTATAGTCCGTAATAAAATATCGTCGTTTTGCTGAAATTTCAGTAGGCGCTAATGAAATCGATTACTTTTTATATCATAATTAGATTATTTTGTAACTTTTAATAACAGTAAGCATTTGAAGGGCGTCTTTGTACATTTTTGTAATAGTTATTGAATGCTCAAGCGTATTTTTAAATTTTATGCACCGGCATCCCTTTCACATTCGAAATTTACAAATTCACGCAATCAGACAAAGAAATAAGTTGACCAACTTTACACACGTTTAATTAGCCGTGTGTATTATACTCCCGTTATACTTACGTTAAACTGTTAGCTAAGGTTCATTTAGGGTTTAATGAATAATAATTCGGACTCCATTCTGTTTGCTTGTAGCTGACCCAAATAAGGATTAACGAGCAAATTGATACAAATACGGAAATTTAATAATAATTTCCCCTTGTTCTAAAGCTTTTAGTTCAAAAAGAAGGTGAGTAATTGATTTATTCTAAGTTCGCAAACTTCTGAATTAATCTTATTAAATGATCAATAGGGGAAGTAGATTTATTTAAATTGTATTCGAGAAAAAGAAGCGAAATTGTTAGCATTTCAGAGAAGATCGCATTGAGATGATGAAAAAAAAAATCAATTCGTTATGGATTATTATTATTTCCTGAAAATTTCCAATAAATTTAGTCGGATGCGTAAAGGAATACGATCAAATTTCTGTTTTGATTTAATGATCTGGAAATTCCTTAGTACGTCTACAAATCACTTTCCCTTATAAATGATGCAGAGCTTATTTCATATGGGAAAGTGGGTGTGAGAATATTTATGTATTGGTGTGAAGATTAAAATTGCTAACAAGCAATTAAACTTTATGGAAGGTGAAACTATCGCTTTAGATTTATTTAGTAATTTCAAGTTAATACCATTTTGTTATATGTTTACATTTACTTAAACATGAGTACGCGAACACTTCAATAAGATGTAAGCGTCTATTATCTCTAACGATTTTTACATAATTATATTACTTGGTAATAATTCTTCAAATAACTTTACTTACGCTTTCGTAGTTCGCTCCTTTACATAGATAGCAAACAAAACCTTCTCTAGCAAAAACACGCACAATTACTTTTATATAACTACAACTTCACGACTTTAAAACTTCGACCAACTCGTCAAACTTTCGAAAACATTTTCAAAATTAATAAATTTAAACTCGTATGAACTAAACCAAATCAAACATAAAAAATTATATACACTTATTAACTTTCAAAATAAGATCGCGAAAACGCGATATTGAAACTGGGGGCAAGAGTTAGGTCGCGGCAGACTTTGATCTCGCGGTACTGTTTTCAACGTCCCTAGTTTTCCTTGCGCTTGCGTCCGCCCTAAATCGATGGACCCATCCCTTCATAATGCTATCACATAAAATACATTTTTTCACATTACTCCAAAGCGAACACTGTGTATATATATATTTGGCCAGATTATTTTTCTCTCACACATAAAAAGCTCGTTAAAACAAAAAAAAAAGTGGCGCCACCACCTCGTCGACAACTCTCCAACCAAATTTACTTGCATCAAAAGTGATTTAAGAAAATTTACTCGCCTTTGTGTCCACGATGGTCTTGCAAATAGAATAGAATCGATATAACAAATATAAGTTGCTTTATTCCGAAGCCAACATGCTCGGAGTTTTATTTGATTTAGTTTATCGTATTTTATTGTTAGCGAACTGCTTTTTTTCAGCTACTATCGTCATCTAAGGAAATCCTATAGGGGACTCTTGTTAAATTTGACGCAAAATCGGAAACGTCTTCGAATCGCGGTTTCAGATTAATAATTCATCCCGAACAAGGGTTACAAAATTAGAAGCGATAGAGGATACTAATTAAAATCTGCGACCCATTAAACTTTTTTAACTATCTTACGTAACACAGGAATTATGAATTGTTTCCAGATCCAGAAAGGATGTAATCAGTGTGAAAGCTGATTTTGTTTTGTGTTTTTTTTTATAACCGAAAACGAATTGAAATATCATCGTTATGACTATGACCTAATTCATTTTATCTGAGTATCTTAATAATACGGATTCAAGGCAAGTTAGTGTATTCGCAGAGAGCAGTTCAAATGAATTATTTAAAGACAAAGGCTCTAAAATAACACAGAAGCTTCATTTGCGTACACGGAAGGTAACCGAATAACCCCCCAAACTCGACCGGAAACTTTGTTTTCCTCAACTAGGCTCTATATTTTAACCAGAAATCGATACGAAATAGCAAAGAAACATTCATTTAAAAATTGTAACATTTTTAAACTCCCATGTAATGGGAAAAGTTTTTAATGACTGCTAAATGCATATCTTTTACGTTAAACAGCCCTTTCGTTCGAAAACGTATAGCTTAATTACCTACCTTTTTTTTTTTAGAGCGAACATTTTTTTCCCGAAACGCAAAAAAACATGCCATCTTTTGAAATCTCAATAACCTACTTTTTAGGAACGAGCGAAACCCGAAAATAATCCGATTTACGCACAGAAATATATTGAATTAACGTTTTAAGAGATATCCGTTTAAGCCTTTCTTTCAAATCGTGTTAGGGTTACTGCAGCAAAGATACAATCTAACAGTCATTTCAATTCTGATAGTGATGTCGCTTGAAAAAGATGTTTTGATGCGGCTTCTATCGCATTTTCGAGACAACGCTTTCTGTATTCCGAAATTTTTTGTGGCATAAATAAAACAAGATAATTAGAAAACCTCTCTGTTCATCTTTTATTCGCTTTTTCTACATAACGTTGTCTTGCATTAATGATGCCGTATTCTATATTGTAACCCTTTTCTTATTACCGTTGACGTACATGACGAAATATAATGAATATTTAATTTTACATCAACCTTCTCCACAAATTAGTGAGTCATTTTTTATTTGTATTCATAATGTTTACTTCCAGAAGCTCCATTGTATATAAATTATTATAATTTGTAAGTAAGGAACAATGTAATTTTACAATCGGTAATATTTAACGGTAACAAATGGTTGGTACCGCAATCTATAATGCAATGGCTTGGAAAGCTCAGTTATATGGGGCAATCTAATGAACGTAGGCTTAGATATGAATATAGAACTTAAATTCAGCAAGCAAAAGAGGGCAGTCAAAGCTAAAGTTAGTTTATATCAAGTTAGCGATTATAATTAAGTAAATTTAGGGCGCCACGATAGTTCTTTAGAAAGTTAAAGGTGGTAAACAGAACTACGAAGATCTTGGCAGCTTGTAGTAACAATGATATGACTTCTGAAAGAAAATGTGGGTATTCGGTAAAGAAATACACTGGAGTAACGGTAGTGGTCGTTATAATGAACCAAAATATAACGATTAACACCGGTAACAATGAACAATTAAATATGTTTTAACAAAACTAAGGTTTCACAGCATTCAATATAACAATAAGGGGGTTTAACTTTTTACCTTGAAACGATGGCACATATAACAATTATAATGCAAAATAGGTATGTAATACAAAAAAATATCAACATATATCAGCAACCGACTTGGTAACTGTGCAAAAGTAATTAAACAACTCTCACCTTTTACTTCCCAGTAGTGCTGATTGCGCAACCACAGTACTGATGAATTATCTAAACAAAGGGTTAATTAACAGAAAAATTAGGGCTGGACAAGCAGAACGACTGAAATATAATAGTTACGAACTTTGGTCAGTATCGAGTGTTGACATTTAACTAAATAGCGCTTGGCTTTTGAGTTTTAACTTTAAGGAAATTAAATTCTTCAATGTAAAAGGTAACAAACATAAATATCAAATGTAATTTTGAAGGTAACAAACAAAGTTAATGAAACATTAATTAAGAATGTAACAAAATGAATTAAAGAAGTTATTTAAATCGAATCAATATATAAGTTGATTAAGTGATTAAATGTAAAACAATTTAGGCAGTCAACAGTAATCAATTTCAAATAATAATAAGCAAAAAAAAGTAAGGTTAATAAATTTTACAAATCCTTGTTTCCAAAGGTGACGCAAGATGGCATCAGATCAAAATCTTGATGTAAACAGTTTCTTTCAGGTAGCAATTCGGATACAATTCGAGATGATGTGATGAACAACAATTAGCGTTGTTTATCAGGAAACTAACCATCGACGTTCGACAGCAAGTAAAACGGAAATAAATTCAAGACAAATAATATGAATTACTGTCAGGAATTCAAAGAGTAACGTGATATTTAATACAAAAACATTACACACAGTGCAAAAAAACGTTTCTGAAATGTTTTAAAAACGTTTCTCTGAAACATGAAAGATCTCTGAAACAGCGACAGAAACGTATCGTACAGATAACATAGATGTTTAATGTCCGCCTTCAGAAACCTAGATTTGAAACAACACAAAAACGTTACATCGAAACATTTTATATATGTTTCTTGAAACATATCAGAGAGTAATTTATTGATATGTAGGAGAAATGTGTCCTTAAAAATGTTTCATACGTGAATATTTGAAATGCCTCATGTATGTTTCACTTGAAACATACCTGAGTATAAAAAATTGAGATGTGGTAGAAACTACGGCACCGAGAGCCCCCACTGCTCTGAGGGGCTCTTTTCCTAGTGTGCAGACCCTACAGGACCCCCATGTACCTCGGTGGCTCGTTCTCCAGGGCCCCAAATTCTCTTTGTGTAGACTCGAAGGAGATCGATTATACTGAAAAACCTTTTGCTTGAAGTGGGATTCGAACATTCGAAAAAATACTCACAAATAATAACGTTATGATATTTTCTCAAAATCCGCCGAATGTTAGCTTTCGCCGATTTAGAAATATCAAAATAATCAAAATATTATAGTGTAGTAGTGTAGTATATTATAGTGTTCAACTTTAAGTTCCAAAATTATATAACTTCCGTAGCTCAATGATATAATGGCTGACTTTCTAACCGGGACGGTTCGAGTCCTACTTTGAAGCAAAAGCTTTTTGCAGCATCACCGATCTCCCCCGAGTCTGCACGAAGTGAATAGGATTTCTGGGGAAGGGCAACCGTACCATATGGAGCCCCTGCAAGAACTACGCAATGGTAAATAGTCCCTCGCAGCAGTTAGAACTCTGTAGTGGCCTAGGTCACACCCCCTTTATACTATTTATACTATAGGAATACGACAAGGAGACAGTCTTGCCAACTAATTATGGAGAAAATAATAGCACAAGTTAAAACGATCAATAAAGGATACGCTTGGGAAACAAATCAATAAAAATAATTGCCTACGCGATGACGTGATCTTACTTACTGTAATCTACCTATTACCTTAATCTAGCAAAATTAATGGACTCTTTGCCACTTCTTCTTCAATTTTTCACAGGTAGGGCTGAACTTAGGTGTGATATAGTTGAAGGTGATATTTATAGTTGTGTGGTGAGAGAATATTTTGAATACTGCTCGTCTAAGTCAGTTCAGTGAATGTATCATTAAATATTTTGCATTTCTCTCGATTTTGGTTTAATATAAAAAGGCAATTGTATAAAATAATAATCTTATCGGTTTGATGACGCAAGTAGCTAACATGGCACCGACTTTTATGAGAGTAACGCTCTCGCCATCGTTATTTTTTCAATTTTCATTTTTTTTAACTGGACCCCTGCTTTATTACGGAGCGGAATTCGGTCTACTCTGTACTGAATTCAAAAATTTAGGCTTTGTTAATTTTTCAGTTTTCATTTGAATGCTGTTTAACCGCTAAAGATCTCAAATTCATTACAGTAACGTATTAGCGTAATTGTAAATATTCTAAATTTTTGCGTTATCTTATTGACCTATTGGTGTAGGGGTTAGTATGGCGAACTTTCGCACAGAGAGTTACGGATTGAAGCCCCGTTGGCGTCATTAGTTTTTTCGGATGATGTTTCTTGTCGTTCGAAAATTTCGGCGGACAGAAACACACGTTAATGGTTATCATCACCATTCCTTGTAAGTCTGCTCAACGTTGCTTAACATTTACATTTCCTTTATTGTTTTATTGGGTGTATAAAACCAAACGAAAAAGAGTTTAATTAGTGATGAAGGACGGAGCCTTCAACCAGTTTCCTAGTCGTCGACTGGTGTTTTATGGTAAGTTTATTGTCAGGGCGAATTTGAGTGGTTTTTAGATAAATTTCATAAACGTAGGAAATATCAAAAGGGAAATTTTACCGTTAAGTTAATTGGTAAAATCAGCAAATCAATCGTTGTTTTAAGGTAAATAAGTTTGTTTTTTGTGTGTGCTATTACTTTAAGTTAGCTAAGCGTAATAGGTTTTAAGAGTTATTCCATTAATAAATATATACACAAAATAAATTTAAAATTGGGAACCATTTTGCAGTTGTACAAGGAAATATGACGTTATTTTTTATTGACTAATTAAATAGATTCACTTTTAGAATTTTACTTTTTTTTACTTCTATCAGAGAGGAGTTATTTTGCAGACCGAGCTAGACCGGGATATATTAAGATAAAAGTTTAATACCACTTATTGCAAAGATAAAATTTGAGGATAGAACGAAAGTGAGTGGGTTTGTAACTACAGTTCTCAAAGTTAGGGCAGGTATCGTTATATTGCACACAAAGAAGACAGTTGACAAAGATTATATTACACACGTTTAAACAAACGTCGGTCGGAGCAATGCAACAAGGTTATAAGCATAGACAACGCTAATTGCATAACATTCGCAAAAGAACGTCTACGTTGTAAATGGAAGACAAGCAAATCGAGCAGGTAATGAAATTTGACTATCTTGGAGTACAAGTTACGAGTTATGGAGACGTTTCAAGAAAAGTAAAAAAAACAAATCAATAAGGCAGCAATAATGGGAGGCACACCAAAAGACAATATGGAACAGTAAAGACGAACGTCGACCGAAAATCATGAACATTATAAAACCTGTATAAAACAGATCATGTCTTATACCATAGAAACAAGATTCGACTCAAAAGAGATAGACGAAGATTACGAGTAACTGAGGTGAAGAGGTAGACAGACTAAGCAATCAGAGAACAATGCATGTAAAAGGTATCGTGGAATAGGCTGGAATAGGAAGAAGGAAAGTGTGGAAAGATCACGTAACAAGAATGCCTAAAGAACGACACGTAGAAGTGTGCCTGAAAAATAGTCCGAAAGTTACACGATCAAGAGGAAGGGTATCAAAAAGATGGAAGCATAGCGGGCCCCCCAGATCCCACGAAACTTGACAAACGAAGAAAAACAGGTCTACGACATAATAGAAGTGGAAGACGAAGATAGTTAAACCTTCATGCTGCTGTAACGTGGTACAAATTGCGCAGTAATTGTACAAAATTCATTCATATGGTGACGCGGGTTCGGACCTCGCCAAGGTAGCCGTTTTTCTAAGCGGAGAAAAACTGAAGCACGCCTTTTCCTCGCATAACAGGTAAATAAATTTATTTTTGTATTAATTTTAGATTTTCTTCTTATTTTCTCTACGAACCGATTGAACCAAATTGTAGAGCTATTTGACGTCTGAATATACTCAATTCATGAGGTTTACTAATTTACTTACCTGTGTATATTTGCAGAAGTCAGTAAATATTAACAAAAAGGGCGTCCTTTGTCATTACAGTTTTTACTAATATAGCTGAAAATATTCAATTAAAGTACAAACTAAAATGTCAATTATAATAATCGAAATTTTAGTATAATTAACATGACGCTAAGGATATGAATTAAATCCCTCAAAATTCCTGTATCCGTCTTCATAAATATTAACTCTTATAATATATAACTGTATAATTAATGAATGCGAGGGGAGATTAGTTCACCTTAAAGACGGGGAAAGTAAAGCGACCTCATTAAGGAATAATGTGGTGATTGAATTGAAGTGGGGAAGGGTCAGTACAACGCGTACTAATTACCAGAATGGAGTATAATTCCTGAAAGTGAAAGCTACGTAAGGATTATACGTTAAAATGGAAGTTTGTAGTAGCTTTATTAAAACATTGCGAGATGTAATGGAAAGAATGGAATGTATACCGAGACTGTTTCGAAAACTGTTCGTTTCTCAAGACATTTTTTAATGCATTTACTCATTAATATTTTATATTAGTATTGAAATAATCCGAAGCAAAAGTTTTTGGTGGTTTCTCAAATAATTTTTTTAATGGAATAATGGAGCATCACCTTTGCAGCATTCTACAGATAATAATCTGTGGTTCTACTAACAGTAACTACAGTGAGTATTTAGTAACGCATGGTATATAAACCTAATACTGGTAGGTACTTGTTTGTAGACTACTGTCACTCCAAAGAGACCATCTCACAGTTTTGTGCTCTAAAGCTCTAAAGGTGTCACCTACACCTACTTGGTTTATGTCAGATAACATAGGGTCACCGCTAGAGTCGCTTTCAGTACTATCCTACTTGATTTTCGTTTTTATTCGCATGCTGTCTCTCTATTCAATTACCTTTGTTGTTTATGTGCATTGGAAAGTCAGCTTGTCAGGTTTTTGTAATAATCTTCTTGAGAAACCTAACTTTCAACCAACTTGCGACCAGTAATAATGGAGGTTTTAGCATAGGCTAATAAATACATAGACGTCTGACCAATGTATTCATTTTTTTGGTTAGTGTGGGGTGCGGACTATGTACGGCGCCACCGTCGCTCACAATGTTGTAATAATCAACGTGCTACGTCCTGCTAGGGTGACTAACTAAGTGAGAACGCTGCCGTCTAAGTAGGTCTTTTCTCAGCCCGGTATTTTAGCATTAGCCTGTTGTAATAACATTTAAGAAGGAAGAGATGTATTCAATGGTAATAGATAATGACACAAAAGCTACGTATATCGGCAACAGCTTTTAAGGGTTTACCTACCTTTAAATTTACAGTTACAGAAACTGGTTGTTATGGTTGTATACAAAGCAACTTAAAGATATTTTATTTCTGACCGTGATATTATAAGCTTATATCGTCATAGTAACGATATCAATAAAGAGTGTCATAACTCCCTTGGGATATAAAGACGCTATAATTCCCTCTACGTCTCTTTATGAACAAGTAACCTAGCAATTACAAGCAACAATCAAAACTGCAATCGACGATACCTGAATCAAATATACCGGAAATGAACAAATTTTATTAAACTCGGTCAGAAATAAAATTATCTATGTATCACGGGAATTAATAGGTCTCAATTACCTCGGGCAATTGCTGTCCCTCGGTCCAAAGGCCCTCGGGACGCAAACTTTGCCCTCGTTAATTAAGACCCTTATAATTCCCTTGATACATAAATAAAAAATAACTATTAAATTGTCTATGCGAAGGCCTTAGTTTCATCTGTGACTTCTCTACGGATTGTTACATAATTTTAAATGAAATGTTAATAAAAATATATGTTCTTATGAAGTTTGCATATTGTATTGTGATATACCTACTTCAAAATTAACCTTACAATCAGCTCAACAACAATAATTTTATATGTATAGTACCTATTATAGTACCTATATGATTATCATAAATTCATATCTCGTATCTGCCCTTAACTCATGGTGTTCTACCGCTTAGGTAGAACCCCTCAACTGGGTGACAACCCCATTATCCTAAATACTAATAATAATATTAATGGGCACTACAAAGTATGTACCTAACCATATTTCTTATATCGGTCTTTGTGGGTAGCCGAATTTAATAACTTTTGAGTGATTAGTTTTATTAAATTAATGATAAATAAAGATGTAACACATCTAAAACTTAAATAATAAACTACTATTTTTTTTAAACAAAGCACACTCGTTCATGTTACAAGTAATCATACTTCATCATACTATGCAAAAATGTATTCTTGAAGAAACCGACGGTACTTTCAAGTGCGTTCATTGTTGTGTTAGTAGGATCCTTGTTTATAAACAAGGGTAGGATTAACTTGGGACTTTCCTACCTGCTTAATCTATTGTGTCCCAGATAATTGATGCAGTGATTTGTATTTAAACGCGTTTGGTCCACTGTGGACCGCAATAATAATAACTTGTGGCGCCATCTTTTGCCGCCACCCCAGCTGGTTAAAAGTGAAACGGCTTTCTCATTCACGTGAGAGGTCTATGTATTTATTAGCCTATGGTTTTAGATGCCAAAAATACACATTCGGTTTATGTTTTATTTTGCTTTCATTTTAGTCAAAAGGCTTGGAAATATTCACGCCATATACGAAATGCTATTGGTGTGAAGAATGCACAAAAAGGTTTGTTGAAACACGAATGGGATCCGTGAAACCTGCCTTGCGGCCGCTCAACTAAAGCACAATGTGTCCAACATTTTCAATAATTTCGAGGCGTTTGGTGGTGGAAATTTCGATCTGTATAGAACACAATCTTCTGAATCATTTTTGAAAAAACACAAACATGTGATAAATTGATAAGCTGCACTAATGCAACCCTACATAGCTATCTCTAACATTTTGAAATTAAATTTGGAGGTTGGTTGCATCACGAACTGGACAATGAAAGGAAGAGAGACGAGGTTACGATTTTGGCTCAACCTCGCGCAGGATACAAGTGCAGAAACAAGCAATAATTTATTTATAAAATTATCGTGGAAAATGGTACCTTTACGATCATTCGGGACATCCAACTGGTGCGAGTGGTGCCCGATTCACTACCTATATTTTTGCTATTTGCGAAAGCAGTCCCAGAAGTATCCGATCTATCAACGATAACGTGTGTGTCAACTGGGGCGTTGTCTAGCAGTTTCTTTTTCACGAAATGCACTAGCCAGTGATCGTTCTCCCGTTTTGAAAACAATCAATAAAAATTGTTCCACGCGAATCCCCAAAAACTTATTATAATCCTACCAGCAGATGTAACTGTCTTCACCTCCTCCACACAATTCTACCTTTTACTCCATTGTCTTCACTGTCCGTCTCAGTTGTAAAGCGATGTACCTACCCATGTTTCGTCCATGGTATCTATCTATCTATGTAGATGGAGATGCCATAAAGCTCAACCGTACAATAACAAACCATGATCATTGATCACTCAGTAAACAATTTCATGTCCGTTAAGCATAATACTGTTTTTACATTAAGAAAATTGTTCACCAACACTAACTCTGATATCATGTGCACCAAAGCGGTCAAGGGGAATTGTACTGTTATTCTTAACAAATCGGTTTACGTTGAGAAGGTCCTCGACTTCATTGAGGGACCGGGTTTCTCGTTACTTACTCACAATCCCACCCCTCAGTTTATTAATGTTGTTAATTTTAGTTTAAACATTTTGTATTTTAACGCATGACATTTATGTAATTCGCTTGAAAATTGGATCAGTTGTTTCTCGAAACATGTCGCATATAACCGCACAACTTTCGTCTTCACTTCGATTATTAAATATTAAGGTAAGGTTTTTTATTTCTTCAATCTATTAACCCCCTTTGCGTGCCCGGACCTCATCACGATAAATCTACTCGCAGTCTGGTTCATAGTGACAGACTCACGATTTCTTCTTTTCACGTCAACCATCGGTCCCTTCTTGTTATGAACCCTGTCTGTCCAAGGTTATATGGTCTCCCTAAGATACATAAAACCAATGTTCCTATCAGGCCGGTTGTGAGCTTCACTGACACACCGGTCGCCAGGATTACTGCTTGGCTTAATTCCATGCTTAAACATTTGATCAAATTTAACCACAATTTCTCCATTATTAATTCTTCACACTTGACTAAGTCCATTGACTCCCTTAAATTACCTTTTCATTCCTCTATGGCGTCTTTTGATGTCAGAAATTTATTTCCTAGCATACCCCCTAATGAAGTCATTGATCTTGTTTCTGAACATCTGGTTTCTACCAACCTTTCTGACCCTCGGCTCATCTGCGTCGCCCTTTTAAGACATCGTACTCATCAAAATTTTTTCAAATTTCACAATAAATTTTATTTCCAAAATGAAGGCTTGACCATGGGGTTGAACCTTTCTTCCCTTTTGGCGGAAGTCTTCAAGTGATATGATAACATTATACATATATTGAAGCAGATATGTTGACGACTTTATTTGTTTATTATGCAGCTAACGAACATTCCATGAATGATTTCCTTTAATTTTTGAATAATATCCCCCTAAAATTAATTTTACCGTTGAACATGAAATTAATTTCAAGCTTCCCTTCCTCGATCTTTGCCTACACAAAAGCCCCCATAATAATACCTTCAGAATCTATCGTAAACCCACCACTACGGACAACTTGATCCCTTTCGACACTATTCACCCCTTTCACGCAAGTTGGCTGGTTTAAATGCTTTACTGCTCAGACTCTTCAAGATACCTATGTCCCCTTCACACTTCAATGATGAATACAATATCATTAAGCAGATTGCTATTAATATCGGCTATCAGGTCCACACCTTAGATAGACTTTCTCAGAAAATTAGACTCTCACTTAACTCTTCCCATCTCACTCCCATCGTTGCCGACAAATCCACTCACACTTATAGATCACACCCTTATTATCCTCAAATTTCTTATTCCATTCAAAACATTTTCAAATCACACAATATTCGGATATCCTTTTCGAATATTGATACTCTTAGATCCTCTATTGTCAGAAATAAAGATAGTTTTGGCGTCCTTGATTCCTCCGGCGTCTATCAACTTATTTGCACTTCTTGCCCCTCCATTTACATTGGGCAGACTGAGAAATCATTTGCCACAAGAATTAAAGAACATTTCAAATCTATCAAGAACAATAATTTTGACAACAAATCTTCGTTCGCTGAACATATTCTCAACTCAGGTCATGACTTCGACCCTAGTCGAGATTTCCGTATTCTCCATAAATGCAAGAAGGGGTCTCTGCTTAACACTCTTGAAATTCTTGAAATTACGCGTCACAAACAGAACCCCGGTTTACTCAATGAGGTGGTCGATTTTAGTAATACTTTCATCAGCACTCTCTCTGTATATCTCCTCCTTAGTTACTTTCTTTTCCCCTAGACCCCTTTGGTAGGTTGGTTACCTGGCACTTGTTGCTGTCCATCGTCATTCATCTTGTTTCACTTGCCGTCACGTTCTATTCCCATATTTTAATTCATCCTCCATCATCCGTTACCCTTCAGGCTATCCCGGGGTCCTCGTTGTGGGGGCCCTTTTAGTTTATATTAAATTTTGTCGATTCGGTTTTGATCAATTATTGTTAAAGTTATTCTAACCTAAGTTATTTTAGTCTAGTGTTCTAGGTAAGTGAAATTTGTAATGTTGACGATTTCAAATGTTCTAAATTTTAGTTTAAACATTTTGCATTTTAACGCATAACATTTATGTAATTCGCTTGAAAATGGGATCAGCTGTTTCCTGAAACATGTCGCATATAATCGCATAACTTCCGTCTTCACTTCGATTATTATATATTAAGGGGAGGTTGTAAGGTTTTTTATTTCTTCAACAAACCAAGACATCAACCTAATATAGTGGAAGCACTGCAGAGAATAAAGTGACATAAATACCTTCATCCGGAGAGTACTGGAATACGTCCAGAACCCATGGAAATCTGGAAATCATAGTATTATGCAAATTCATTTGTCCCTGAGGTAACACACAACTATGAATACAAACCATATGCAAATAATGATACAGCTATAACGGTCATACGTGAAATAGTGAAATTTAGACTATCAGCACGAGTATCCTTGGTCGTCTTCGACCACATACCAAGATACATTGGTCCAAATGATATTAAACGTAAACTTGAAAATATATTATTCTGTATTCATTTTACTAATTTGATTAATTGTTTTAAATGAACGAACACAACAGAATAGTTATGGTAAAACCTCGCTATCCATAATGTTGAAACTGGCAGAAAACAATTTAAGGAGTGTTACTGCTGTTTTTACTTTACCGATGTCATCGAATCTGAATTAGACAACGAACGGTGATGTAAATTTTAGGCATAGAACGGAAAATTACCCAAGTAGAGTATCAAGCTACCATTACAAATTTGCAAGGGTGGATGTATATTATTGTTTTTCTACATTTCTGAGGTTTTCCGTTTCTTGGTATTCTGTTTTGATTTCATTTTTTAGAACGTTTAATTCTTTAAAAAAAGATTTTTGTTAATTCTTTTTACCGTTAGTGGTTCTGTTAATCAAAGGATAATACGGAATATTCAACAAACACAAAACATAAGCCGAGACTCGGTTTACATGGTGGGCTCTCACCTAAAATTTCTGTTATTGCAGTTGTGTAGTTGAGGGTATCTTATCACACGTGCAACGTTTTACTTTAAAGAATGAGGTCTTACATCTTCTGAAAAGCTCACACATACTAAAATTCCTCAAGCACCTTCCTGTCCCTGCAATGTTAAATCAAACTATGTTTGGAATGACTCCTCGTACAAAATGTTGCTTATCACAAGTTAGAAGACGTATTTGGCACATTACCTACACGTTTTTAATGTGTGTAATTATAAGGTCTAAACTAAGACATTTTACTCCAAATGAAAAACAAGTATTTACGAATGTGTCAATCCAATTTACCTTGATTTCAATTTTAAAGGAATGGCAATAGAGTATAGATCTGCAGAGCTGCGTAAAATTTGAATTCCGAAATAGTAAAGAAAAATACAAAACAAACCGTTCATTCAAGCAAAACTAATGTCTAAAGCGTTATAACCCAATAAAAACTCTTTTATCCCATTTTTCCATTCAAAAGGTGCTCCTGTAGATAGAATCTTGCACACATGCAAAATTCCATCGCCATAATTTTCCAGTATATTATTATAATACTGTACCTCGATTGTTCTTATTCGGAAACCGTACTACAATTCTACGTGCACTTAAAATTCACATTGTGTTCTTTGTTTTTCTTAAAAGTTTAGAACGAACGTGAAGCATTTATTGTTTGTTTACAGTTCAATGGCTATTTAACTTTATCTTGAAGTGAAGGAAGCTCCTGCGCGACGTGTCTATATATTACGACGCCATTCTCTAGCCGCAATGTTAAAAAAGAGCAATTTTTATTTTATGTAATATTAAAAAGTACCTAAACTTGCTGTAAGTTATATAACGAAATAAAAACCACATAAAAGTGTACTTTGACCTGTAGCAATAACGTATAATGAAAAGACGTTCGATTTCTAGCTCTAAAAGAAAGTAGAAGATAGAACAAAAAAATGGGTTAATCCTACTTCTTTTTGTCCTATATACGTTTTGTACTTTTTGATCGTCCTAGTTTTTTTGCGTTATTTGATCACCACTTACTAATTAGGTTAAAAGTGTTTAATGGCACTTCAGGAAAAATGCCACACTTAAGTAGACGATTTTGATTGAGTTTGTAAAGGACAAAGGGGATCGGACTAGTTCTTTGTGTAATCTTGGTTTTAGATTGTGAGACGTATAAGAAATTGAGCAAATATTTGAAAAGCGTGAAAAATTTGAGTAGTTCCAATGTAAGGCTTATAAATATTTATGCGGCTACTGAATGGACTTTACCTGGGTGGCCCTACCGTAATACTGCATCAAAATGTTATAATGGAGCTGAGACAAATTTTGACACAATGTAAGTCTTCCATTTATAAGAACTGAATACGATTGAACCGTTGTGGTTTTATTAAAAGCCGAGGGATATGTCCTACCTGCGAGCAAAGAATGGGATTTATATAACTTATTGGTATTCAATAAGCCGATAGATTAATTTCGGGATTATACGACTGACGTGTGCCGTTGCAATCTTCAAATAGCACGAACATACAACTTTAAGGTAAATTATGTAATTAGGCAATATGAGATTTAATAACCAGTTTGGTGCAAGAATTATAGCGAAATGTGAACTTTTAAATTATATTAGTAGATAGATGTATCCATCTGACCATCTCCTATTTTTCTCATTTTCTCATTTTATAGATTCACTAAATCCAAACATATAAATAAGTGCGTTTTGTTGTATTTTCCTCCAAATCTGAACTACAAAGGAACCGTGTACTGTATACATATATTTAGTAATTTCATAATTTGTTTTTAGTCAGAAAAATCTTTACAGCAAAGACTGCTTGAATGTAGACCAAGCACTAAGGCAAGTCGAACGTAGGTGTAAAACAGCTACAGTAGTGTGGGCACCCGGACATGCGAGATTCGGAGGCAATTAGGTTGAGGGCGAGCTTTCGAGGGTTGCAAGCGAAAAACCCTCTTAAAATTAAATAAGAAGAACATAAAACTTACAACCTGAATAAACACCTGCACATCATGGGACTGACTAACAACCCGCTATGCAGGGGTTGTAGTGTGGAAGGCGAAACACCATACGATACTATCTGCCAATGTGAGGCATACGCAAAGGCGAGGGAACACCTACTTAGCAATGAAAAGATTATTTATACAAGAGTCACTCCACTAAAATCCTGTAGTTTGTTAAAGATATAGGAATTCTGAAAGGGGAAAAAATAGCTAGAGGAATAATAATAAACTCCACCCCATCGTTTTCCTCAAGAGAATAGAATAGAAAATAGGGACGAAGTACTGAATTCATAAATTTATGTCAGTATTATTGCAAACCCATTTATTTACGTGAAAAATCCTAAGAAGGAGCAAAGTTCCTTTGAGTTTTTATAATCTTTTAGTACATAGTTTTTGTAATTTTGTTTGTACAACCTACAGTATTCCCTTGCATGTTTTCACTTTTCAAAATAAGATTAATGCCCCATAAGTAGTTGTCTTCCTTACCTTCCCTTCTTCACTTACTTTTGCTTGTTTCGGCAACAATTTTCAAGATGGATTGAACGACAAAGAAAAAAAGAAATTCTTAAAAAGAAATGTGAAAATAAAATCAAGAAATATAAAAAATCTCAAGGACTGAAGGAAATAATGACGAATAGGCGAAACACAAGAGAAAGAAAGCAGAACAACCGAATGACGTATAAACAATGAAGTAAGTAAAAGGAAATAAATCAAGAGTAAAAAAAGGGACATTTTCCAACTTACCATTTTCCTCTCATCTTTTCTTTACAATTATGATTTTTTCGAATATGTTACAAATCTCTGTTCATAACGAATTAGATTTAATATATTAATAAAATTTAAATATGAATACATTTTCATGAGAGAAAATTTGAAATAATAACTATTTTCATTACATAATGTGAATTTTGCACAAATAAAGTGTGAATTTTAGTAATGCTGCTTCCTAAATGCACAGCCTAATAGGTTAAGGATAAAAGTCCCTAAGCAAACAAGATAATTGTGTGATTAAAACTAATCAAAATGTTAACTAAAACGGCGTAAGTTGGAGGAATTTAGCGCATAAAAATGGCAAAAGTGGATTATTTTTGGACCTCAAATGGCAATATTTGGCAGTCTTTGTCTCAAAATAGAAGAATCGGATATTTCAATGGGTCAAACTAACAAAATTTGATATAAAGATTCGTTTGCCGTTTAGTGGATAAAACTTTAGCAATATTCGGTACAAAAATGGAACTATTTTTGAATTAAAAAACAGTTTCTGTTAAAAAATGTCAAAATTTGACGATTTCGCGCCAAACAAAGGTTAGTGAAAGTTGAATCGTGTCAAGGGAGAGTTGGAATAAATTTGGAAGTTGGATAGTAAATTGGACCAAAAATTATGGATTGGCTCCCACTTTAACCTCAAATCCTTCTTTTCTTCCTTAAGTTTTAACTTCATATTAAAATTATGTGATTATTTTTGATAATTTTGAGTGAATATATGAAGTCATATTTAGTTTATTTTCCAGTGCTTTGACAAACCGACTTTCGGAGACGAGTACTAGAGAGACAGAATATATTATCTATTCATACAATTAATTTTCAAAAGATTTACAATTTCCTGTAGAACTTTATGCCACAGGTGGTTATATAGTCACTAATTTCACAAGAACCATTGCGGAACGGTTTTTATCATCTAAACAAATTATGCATTGCTAGATGGCACCACTTACTTTCGCAATTTGTGATTTCCAAATCGTCCATAATTAGCTATCTACGTTAAAAAAATTCATACTGCAACATATGAGATTTAAAAATTGAATGACTTGCCAATAAACCGTGGTAGTTATTACTATATTTTTTATTGCAAAGCTTTAAAATCTTCACAATTTGGTTCTGTCTTAACCATACCTTCTGCACCATCAAGGAGTTTGTTAGTCAAAGGATACTTGAAGTGAATCGTGCGCCGTTGATTATAGCATCGGTAGATGATGTTTTTCCCTCTACTCTTGTCACATTTTCATGAACCACTGTATCATGAAACTTTCTCTCTCTGGGAAGAATTGTTCGAATTCTTTCCAATTTAGATCCTTTTTCTTTTTCCTTAGTCCACCATTTATCTCTTGCAACGTAGCAGTTTAATTTTTACTCCCTAAACATTTTTTGGAATTGTAAAGCACTTTTCCATATTTTTATTTGTAAACCAATTTCGCTAGGGTAATGCCAAGTGTGTAACTCCAGTGAGCAAAACAAACTTTTATGGTTCTACAGTAATTAATTACATTTTGCCAGTAATAATTAAAAAATTTAGTGAAATGTGCAAAATTCTGTCCACTCCATAATATCATCCCATAATCCTTTCAATTAAAATAACATTTAGACTGCCCAGTAATTGATCGAGTAACCCGTTGATCTGAACCGGGGAAACATCGTAATGTTTTTCTCCGTGCAGGCTCGACTCCACTACCTCAGAAAACCTCCCTTACTTTTGTGCCTCTATGTGTCTGAAGACCTCCTGCAATCTACATATAGGGTATTATTAGGTTCTAATAACACTACATTATAATTTCATTTAATTTCAATTTTGAGAGTTAAGCCCCCATTCAGCGCAACGTTTGTAGCTAACTAAATTGCAGCGTTGACACATCAATCTCAGCGCCAAATTTTGTGAATGTCGCTAATACTGGGGGGTGAAATTGTGCGAGATCTAGATGTGATGATGTGACATTTAAGTCGTTGAAATATCATTGATCCATAAAAAAATTATTGGGAGGTGTATTTAAATAATTACCACCGCCATATTTCTCTTGTTACGTTGGCAACATGAGGCCAAAGATTGATGTGGAGCAAAGTGACACCACGTAGAAGCATTCCTGGAAAGTTTCATTTTATTGCTTGATGATAATGATGACACAATGAATTTTATTGTTCAGGTTTGCGTTAATATGCACGTTAGGTTCTTTAAACTCTATCAGTAAGGGTCTTCCATGGTCGAAAATTGGTCGAAAATGAATGTCAAGATCGCCTTACTTGCAGAAGATTGTGCTTTAAATTTCTTCGGTGATTGGGAATTTATTTGTTTCTATTGCATTAATGTCAACCTTTTGGATGCATCAAAATAATGACACACTAGGTGTTTTCTTTTTGGACAGCCATAGGGTTAGTCAAAGTCACAATTATCACGTGATTGAAGTGCCTTGCGTCATACTCATAAGACATTTCTGTCTCAGGTTACTATAAAACTTGAATAAAGCTTTTAAAACGAATAAGGTTATTGAGAACTGAATCAAATTATTTTTATAAAACGAATGGTGTGTTATTGGCAGGGCTGACCTAAGTCAACCACAACGTGCAAAAAGAAAACACATAATGTTTGGTCGTCAGAAATTATGGACAAGAGAAAATCATTAGAATTTTGACTCTACCCCATGAGGCGTCAAAAAGACAAGCTTATTTGCCAAAATGTTTGGTCTATTGTGCACAAACTTTGGTGTAACTGAGTTTGTGTATGATATTATTGGTAGACTCTATACTACTATAATTTCTCTGAAGTGCGACCATATCTTCTAATTAGGCCTTCCACACGTGCATTTCCATTGCTTCACACTTCACAAGCAAGTTTTATGCTCAAACTTGCATTAACGCCATAGGCGAATAGTGCACTTTACTAAATTTAATATTGATTTTTTTCATATTGCCTGGTATCGCAAGCTAGATACGCGATACAGAATAGAATAGTTTGGGCCAAAATTGATTTAGCAAGAATCAACGTTTTTTTTTAAATATTTCTGTTCTGTATTTTGGTGAGAATAAATCTCGTACACAATTCTGTCGAACCCTATAAAGGTTACTTTGAACGATTTGCGACGCTTCATGCAGAAATAGGCTTTATATCAATCTAGAACACCTCTCAGTATCGCCCCCGAAGGAACATGTAAGCTAAACAATAAATTTTAGAGCATTCCTTACGTATTTAATGAATATGTATAACGAATGGATTTCAGAAACAACAGCTCTATACTAATTACACTTTGTTCAATTTCAATCTACACTCTAAAATTTAAAAGCACGCTTAACGTGTAGGTAGGTACACACCGAAATAATTGTGGAAGTTCCAGATATACTAAAGGCAGAAAGAAAATCAAAGGCAATATTAAAATTCTTCATGCAAATGAGACATAATTCCATGGAGAGAGTTTATAGAGCGCGATAACACTCAAGAGAACGGCATATCGGTAGTTGATGCAGTTTTAGTTTGTTTAGTCGAAATTATACATACTCCGACACTCCGTTAACGATATTAGGAAATTCAATTTGGTTCACAAACTTAGTGTTACTGAAACTTTAATTTATTATTCAATTGTTGAAAGTTATTTTTACTAGGTACACCACAAACTTTCTCAATAGTATACCTAAAGGTATACCGTTCGTATTACTTTATAACAGTACCTAGTTCTAATGATAAATAATGCGTTGTCCATTTCAATCACATAATGGAAGATATGTACACAGGACGATAAAATAGCATCGGTAATATGAAAGGATGTGCACATGTGTACGATTAGTTGCCTGCAGTTTAATCAATCTTCCTGAACGTCAGCATGTGTGGAATTTATTACAGAGCATTTTCCGAAACAAATAGACTGCTCCATGGGTATTCTAACTGAAGTGCGAAATTTCATACTAAGTACTTTACAATTTAATATAAAGCTACCAAAACTTGGGAATTATTTTATTGTATCCATGTACACTTTAGGGGATAAGGCTTAAAACTTACCTAAAACGCTGAATACATATTTAGTTTTTGTGATAAATGGGTGTCAATTACTAAGAGTTTCAAAAATAATACGAGGAAAACTCTAGACTTCTCATATTTTGTGTACCCATGCCTAACCCTTCTTTTGTTATGGGAGTGATACGGAACGTCTTGTATTTTAAAAATCTTGTAATTTAAAAATTCATTTCAATAAAGCAGTATTGCAAAAAAACATACCCACTTGCGTTAATAATTTTGGGATCTAGAATACTAGCAAAATGCTCATAACGCCGGCTACTGGGAAAAAATTCTACGAATTTTTTATTATGGACAGGACAATATCACCGAAGACCAACCGTGGACACAACACCGATCGGTACCAATTAAAACACTAACGTCGGGGTTCTATGCAGATAGTTACTATCGGTGCAAAAAGTATATATACTTGAGTTTGAAGCTGAATAAAAAAATAACCATTGGGCTGATTCGAATGAGCTTGGTATCCAATTAAAGCCTATTTATTTCTAGGTTATTTAGAAGTAACAACTTTTTTTTTAAAATGCACTTTAAGGGCCATTTCTACGGCCGAACGATGCAAAGTGCCCGTTTTCGGGGTTTACGGCACGCTAGTTAAGTTTAGAGTTACCTACATAAAAACAAAACTATTCGCTCAAATGGAACAAAATTTTAGTATGTCGTAGATTCAACCTTTGTTATATGATTGTAAAATGGTATTATCAAAATTTGATTTTTGTGACGATATTGTAGCACATTGCATTCTCGGGAATGGTCGGTCGTAGGAGCATTAGACTTACACGAACGTCTTCGTTGTAATATGAATAATAAAATGAGACTCATTTAGAAACCAACATTGTGTCACGTTTTTGGAAATCAATTTTTAATTAATTGCAGTTTTTACACCATCGCTTCGGCTACAAACAGCGAGCGTGTGGCGTGGCAGTCCATTAGAATGTTATGTTTCTCACTCTAAGCGCCAGTGTATGCATGTATCTCTAATTTTATAATTTACTTTGCTACTGAAATTCGATTAACGTTCCTGTTTCGTTTTCAAGGACAATCTTGTCTGGGAGTTGCTAATTTTTATAATTGTGATAATAACTTAGTGTCTAGTGAATGCCAGTAAGTCCATTTTTGACATGGGATTTACGATCTTATATAAATGCCAAGCGTTGGCCACTGCAAGATTTATCATGTGTATTGCTAAAGACCACCACCACTTTTTCCCATATACATATAGATATTTTATAATTATTTATTAACGTCCTGGTCAAGCAAATCAACGCCACCCATGCAGGAATTATAGTTTCGACTGTGGAACACGTACTTTGGCTTTTTTCTCGGAAGACCAACATTTTACAGAATTAGGTGGAAATACAACATCATGATTGGAAGCATCGTAACGAAATTGTTATCTTTCCATCGCACGCATTAAAATCCATTAGACTTATCGACTTTATACTCGAATGAGCCCCAAATCCATTTTTTTTCATATCCTTACTATTTTTTAAGGGACATTTTCCTATACGATTGTCCCTTACGGTACCAGTTGCTTTGAGCCCCACAGTTTTCAGTTCCTTCATGAGATCGATGCTAGTAAAATAATTATCGAACTAGACAGTATGATCGGTTGGATGTTCTATAACCTATAGCAAATCTAAAACAACTTTAGATCCAAGTGGCATATCTGCAGGCCCACCATAATTTTTCGCTCCACAGTACACATCGAAATTGAAACAATATCCAGTCGAAGCGCAGAGAATCTAGTCCCTATCACCGAATGGTACCGGTTTGCCTCTAATGAACTGTTTTGCACTGTCTTCAGTTGTCACATCAAAATGGTGATCATTTTCTTGTTTAGTATGTACTAGTGATTCATCTTTCATTAGTTCCAATATTTCCATATCAAAAATGTTTGGTGGAGAATATTTAGCCAGTACTTCCTTTAGGTTACATAAACTTGGAATGGTGTAGTTAGTATCTTCCATTTGAATACTCATGTTATCATTTGGCCAATCTGGAACTGAAGCGACTGTGCGTTTTTGTCTCTGTCGAGTAGATTTTTCAGGCTGTCGATGAAATTTGTGTGATAGTGGAATGTATTCATCATCTTCATCGCTAGATAAAAAAGGCAGTTCGATTTGTCCAGGAATATCATTTGAAATTGAAGATATTGGAAACTCTTCATCTGAATAATTTTCTCGTCAGTGAGAACATCTACTTCTGGGGGTCTAATAACAATGTCTGCAGAGCGATTGTTGTTATCTAAATTCTCAACTGCTTCTTCTAAATGTAGGAATTGCCTACCATAGAATGATTTTGTGTTTATAGTTGGATATTCCATATCTGGAAAGCAAAAATAGTATATTATACAACGAGCATATAAGAGAGGCTATTAATCACGAGAACGAACTTTTGCGAAACGAGCCGCAGGCGAGTGAAGCAAATCGTTCGATTAGGTTCAATTTGTTACACGTCCCATATAGGTAATAGGTACATACTTTACTATTTATCCAGCGTTTTAACAAAAGTATTGAATATCGTAAGTGGACCATGTGATTTAAGAATAACGTCGCGGTGACCACCAGGGATTAACGGGCTTGGCTGGAATTTTTAAAGCTTGACATAAAATCAAGTCAAGCCCACAAAAAATAAGTCTAGCCTCAGTATTATCCAAGCCAAGCTTATTTGTGGAAAAACTTGAATTATCAAGCTTTTCCCAAGCATTCAAGCTTATACTTCTAAGCATTTTTTCACTATTTCGTGGAACATAATTCTTAGAAGATCCAACTGATGATTTAGCATTCTACCATAAAATATATTCATTCGGTATAAAAGAAGTACCTAGTGTAATTCAGAGTACCTATACTTGAGATAGTCTAGTGCTCTACTCAAAACAAAATATTCCGTTAGTATTTATGTTGATTCAATTTAGTAAGAAAAGAATATTTTACTTAAAATCATTGTAAAAAAAATTACCAGTAGAATATAAGTCAAGAGGAGAAACCTATTCTCTGAATGAGGGACCCACTCGGTATTAGTAACTCTTAAGGCGCCTCTATACATAGGGTAGGCAACACACCATGCAATTGGAAAAAGTGCAATCTTTTGACCAGGATTACAGCTCTAAAATTGAACTTGAAAAAATTTTAAGGTCGGGAATATATTCCTTACTATAATGAAATTTTGCCTTAGAATTTTGTTTGAAAAAAAACAAATATTTGAGGTAACAAAAAATTATTTTATCTTTCATCTATTTTAAGAGATATTTTCCAAACGACAGTCAATATCCGAAAATTAAATTCTACGGACAAATTCTACAGTGCTTAAGAACCATATTTCGTTTAACAATCGTTTCCAACGGTTAAATTATAACTGTAATCCTGGTCAAAAGTTTTTTTTAATATAATTTTTATGTACAAAAATTTTACCAACGAAAATTTCGTAAATGCCCCAGGCCACAGAGGTCAGGTAGTGGAATTATACTTCTAAGGAGATTATACAGACAAAAGAAAAGTACCTGTAATGACCCTGTTACAAAAGATGCAAAATATTGCGTAACCAGGGTTATTTCCGACGTAAATTTAAAAAACGCTATAGACAAATTGTAAAAACGCATTATTTTTTTTATTAAATTTTATTTTAATTAATATAAACAGCACAAATCTTGTGTTGATGTCTTAAATTTTTTTGAAAAAAGGGCGTGGTTGTCAGCTTTATAAATTTAACGTACCTTTTTTTGGTAGTAGTAATTCCAGGGGGGTCAACTGCCCTACCCTGACCCTCCTAAATGACGCCCCTGATGTATTCCACCTTTAGTGTAGACTACAAAGTAGCATATATTTCTTTTGGTTATGTGCAATAGACCCTGTACTTAGTAAAAATAATTGTCATTGAGCTTAATATTATTACTACATTCACAGTATTCTAATTTACCCTTCAAATATGCTTCAATAGGATGCTAATTGCCGCTTTTCTCGGAACATTTAATTTCAACAATGGCAGTTTTTCCTACTGATCCGCCTGGAGAACAAGCAAGAAATGGTAATTCTTTATCAACTATAGGCCCGATTTTTTAACAACTACTGAGCATTGGGATTAAAATTAACTGAATTGCTGTAACTTCAGTTGCAAACCAAGTAGAACTATTTATTTTAAACATATGTACTACATACATAATAGTGCCGCAACGGTTTTTGCCGTAGGTGTTGTTTTTCTTAATTTACAAAGTTTTCCAAAATTAGAAGCATCTATATCTATACTCGTCTAAATTTTTCAAGAATTTTTGCATCATTTTTTCATAAAGCTCCACATTCATGTTTGATATAGCTTACATTTCACAGTCAAAATAATATTTTTTACCACAATGAAACGTAACTTACTATGATTAGTGAACCTCTTATATAAAATATATATTATGTAGGTATATATATCTACCATTAATGGGATTTTTTTGTTAATTATATCTAATACGAATTAAATTTTAATGGGATTTTAGCACATTTTAAAGTAAAATACTTTAGAATCAATTAAATTAATAGGTAGGTTTGTTTGTCCAAGTACAGAAATAATAAAAATTATATCAGTACATTTATTTTTTATTCAGAATGTGTGGTTAATTGTTATAATTATTCTTAAACATTGTCAAAGTTTATTTTGCTTTGTATTTTATTAATTATTCCATACTAAATCAAATTGTTTATTTTATAGTGTTTTCCGAATTTTCAAATAATTATTCTTTTGTGATTCTTGGACGCACATAATATGTACTATAATATTTTAATTTTAGTAGTCCAACATAGTAAAATAAATTAAAAGGTAGTCTTACAATCTGCGGGAATTCCAAAAAAATATAAAAGTTATAGGTATAACTAAACAATGAAACTTTCAAGTACATTTAGGTAAATTACGCATAATCCGTTTAGCCCTCAGGGAGTATTGAGATATGTATGTTGCCTAATTTAAAATCAGTAAGGAGTAGGTCCGAAATTTTTGCAGCTGTATAGAGGCGCCTTAAAAATCGACCGTATTATCTGTAACGGGCGTTAATTTTGGTTAAATTAAAATAATTACTTTTTACTTTTCAAGTTTGTATATATGGAAAATGTTTTTAGTAAAGTACGTAAATTCTCAGGTTAATATTTTAAGAAAGTGAAGCAGAATGAATAGTATAAGAGCGCAAGTGTCTTATCTGAAATGTGCAGAATAAGATAACATTTTATAAAATTGTATATGAGGGTAAGCGGGGAAGTGAGTGTTGGTGGACAAGGGCAGTTGAAGTAAGGCTTTAGTAGCGGAAGGTGCTAAAGTAAAGACTCGCACCAGAATTTTGAATTTATTAAGAGAAGTTGCTGAACAAAGCGGAAAGGTACCAAAAAGGTACCATTAAGTGCGGTTAATAGGGTCACTAAGGTGATTTAAAAGCGTCAATACGTTTTGATAAACAATTTTATATCAGCGTATATAAATCATATGTGCAGTTAATGCGAAAAGTGCGAATGAACTCCAAGAAGTGAAATTAAATATCGAACGAGAAAAGGAGCTACATCAGTAAATAAGGGTGAGCTTCCTAAGTTAGTTTACCAGTGAAGATCCTCGAGGGGGTAACGGGCTCGCTTTGTCGTTTGAGTATACGCTTTGTTGTTTTAAGAGTAATCGCGTTGTAGTTTTGAAGGAGAGACTCGCTTTGTGATAAATTGGAACTTTTCTAAGTGAATTTTACACCAGTGGGAAGAAGAATTTTAAGGCAACTCGCCGTCGAGCGGACCACGAATTGAGCTGCCGTTGGAAGGTACTACGAGAAGTCGACGCTATCGCAATAAGGTAGAAAAACATTAAGGTACTGTCTCAAAGTTTTATTTACGTATTGATTTGAACTGATAGTGAAGAAAAACTGAATTTTAGGCGTATTTTGTAATTGCGTTTGAATTAAATTAAAATGTAAGCGGATGTAACGAAGCATTTTTTTAATCTTAGGTCACGTTTTGCTAGCAAGCGATAAAATTGGCCATTCAGCTTGTTTTATTTAGGTAGAAATTAAGGTTATTTTTCTAGGAATCGTACATTTTGTTTGATTTTTATTAACTTTGTAATAAATTGATTTTGGTATTGATTTGATGAAATTTTTCAATCATTATTACCTAACTATGAGGGAAGTAAAAGCGTAATTTGCATAAAGACGACGCTAAATGACAGGTTAAGGACCTCGTCAAACGTACTGGAGGTATCATAAATAAGCGTTTGCATTTAGATGAAATCAGTGTTTTCCAAATTAATTGATGAAAGCATTCTTTAATAATATCGAACCTGAGTAAATTGAATAAGTTTTACCAAATTTATATTTAATCCTTTTTATCCCTACTGAGCTAGCCTGGGAAGGAAAAGTACGAAAAGGTAGGTCCAAGCGTACTACCAAGATAGAAAAATTTATCGAACATTTGAACAACGAACTTGAAAACTTTTATCAACATGTTTGTAACTTCCGTTACATATCCCATAGAACATTAATTTCATTTTTTAAATTTGAAGCCCAAGATAAGATCTCAAAAGAAGAATTCCATCTTGTAACAACATTTAATTTCGGCATTTTCATCTTCAAGTTTAAAATATTACAACATTTTTCAAAATTAATTTTAAGTTGCTCAGATTTTTTTATTTTCTTCGCAATAGCTTTAATTTTGTAAAAAGGTGAAGTAGATTAAACTTCATATTCTGGACAACTTGGTTCAACTTCATCAACACTATCATCAGATCCAGATACGTATATATTTTCATTTGAATCAACATTAATTTGAAGAAAGTGCATGAAGAAGTCACGTGCCGCTAAATTCAAAATATGGGGAAAGCAGACAAAATGCATGTCTCGTGAATGAAAATTTTCATTTAAGTTTGCCAACTCTGTTGCAAAAGTAAAGTTATACTGTTGGTATTATCTGTTGTTACACCTTTAATACTCTTTTGCAGGCCATAAAACTGTAAAGTGTTTTGAAATTTTGAGCTATAGAAATACCTGTGTGTGTGATCTTTTTGCAGGAATAAAATCCAATAAAATTGCATGAATTTTCCAATTTTCGTCAATAAAATGAGCATAAAATCCTTGTGTTGTGTTTGATGACCAACCATCAATTTGTAAAAGATATCTTAGATTTGATTAATTGTAAAATTTTTGAAACAGTACATTGAGTTTCACTAAGCAAGAAGAAGTTTGAATAAGCTTGATAAAGCTTGGAAAAGCTTGATAACCAAGCAAAGCCTGTATTCGCAAACATCAAGCCAAGCCAAGCTTTTTCTTCTTAAAAAGCTTGAGTTTCAAGCCCAAGCCAAGCTATTATATTTCAAGTTAAGCTACTTGGCTTGGTGAACCACTGGTGACCGCAGGATTTATGAAACTTCGGCGGTCCCCTATAGCCAATACTGTCATGAAGGAATCCATAGTTGATGCTATCGCTCCTCTAAGTTGCATAAAGTGGTTTATATTTTGTATTCACACTTAAATTGTTATCAGAAGCCTCTCTTTTGCGATTTACATGTAAATTGCGTATTATTCACAATACAAGAGGTTAGATCATTTTTCTTCCAATTTGTCAATAATGAAGGTATCGTAAATTTGTATAACTGAATAAATAAAGGCGGAGGCTGTGTTATTTAAATTTTATTTAATCCGTTTATTTTCATTCGTTAAAGATTTAGTACTTAGTAACGTCTTTTTTCACAAGGGGTATTATTTTCCTTTTACGATGAAAATTAAATAGAAACTCTGGGGAAAAATTTGTACGGCCATTAATTATTCATATTTATTAAGCCGCTAAAATAATTATTAAGCTTTTGTAAACCTTATTATGTTAAGTATTCATTTTCAGTTACGTATTTTGCCTTGGAGCAATATTGTTCCTAAATACCGCATTCTTTGACATTTTCATGAAATTTTGTATAACCCACAAGTATGACAATATCATCAAATACAAGGTCAGTTTTTTTTTTAAATAACTTTCCCAATCCAATTTTTATATCAATTTAAAAAAGTGCTAATGGATGATCTGACACGTGAATCCATAAATATCCATTAGAAAATGATAGAAACGTATGGAGAAGGTAATCCGTCTTATTTTTTATGTGAGATATTCAAATAAGGTAGAGAATCCTTTAATGATGACATAAAATGTAAAATACCTATTAGAACACGAACACGCTTTACAAGTTTCGGAACATATTACAAAGCAAACCTTTAGGGATGAAAGTTTTGCATTCTTTGGAACAACGTTTCGCTAGACACAAATGAGACTACAAAATTTCACAATTGTTTTGTAGTGTTTGCTGCACCTATTTGTAGATCTGCTATTCTTAAATATCACCCCATATACATACATACAATTACGAATTTCGTTTTTAAATTATGCCGTCAAGTCTTCACTATTTATAAATTTTGTTTCAACATTCAGTTTGTATACAAAAAATGAAATTACTGATTAAAAATTAATCAGTTCAATAAAACAAACTCACTCGGCACAAAAATTATTATAATTTATTAAAAAAAAAATATTTACACACCAAAGAAGAAGGAAGTGACACAAATATCAAAATTGTTCACAGTTTATGAATGATTTACATACGAATATTCCATATAGGCAATATTGAAATTGTTTTACAGATTATCTTGAATGCCATTTCATAATACTGTTTTTCGTACGATGCCATCGATGTGCACCTGAATACCTAATTTAAATACATTTATTGTGGTGCTACTTATGGAATAACAAACGAATAGAGGAAGGGAGAAAATAACGATTGTAATAAGAAGATACACGCCGAATTTATTAATAGGGCGAAAATATATAAGAATTTGGGCGTAAATGAACCTGAAAGTTGTAGAGGCACGCTTCGTTGGAACGTGAACGTATTTAAACCAGAAGCAACGAATTAACGAGATTCGCGTGAGATTCTGCTAATAATAAATAACTCTTCAGTGACATTTAAGATAACATAAGAGGTATAAACAAAACAAAAAACAAACCAAAGATAAAAAATTGTACTAAAATTGTAAAAAGAGGTAAACGGTAATTGGGCGTAAGACTCGCATAACATCACGAGCTGATAAGACTTTGCAAATTGGGGTAGAAAATCCCGAGCTGGAATCACATTTGTAAAGAGGAAATAATTCACGGCTACTAAGGGTCTACCTGAATACCGATCAAGAAATCGTCAAAATTCATCCAACCGAAATAAGGTATGAAAAGGCATCTTCCTTGAATGTTTCTTATATTATTTATGATCAGCCGAAAACATCTGTCGCATATCATAAAAGCACGTGCGCTTGCCATAATATAATTCGAAGAGCTTTTCTGATTGTTTATCACATCAATGAAAATCTCGCCCGAAAAGCTTTGCATTATAAGATTTTTCTGTTATTTTTCTTGTCAACACTACAAAGTGCTGAATTTTTTATTTACGTATACAGCAAAGGAAAATTCAATTTAAAACTTCACAATATTTAGAATAGCTTCCAAATGTAATTTACAAACATTCGAATATATTATTTAAGATGATACAATAAGAAACATAATATTTTAAAGTGATAATAAAACAAAAACAACGAAGTATTCGTCTTTGTCAACTTTGTGATTTAAATTTAAAATAAGTAAGTAAGTATACAAGACAACCGTGAAATTGAGAACTTTAGTATAAGCGCATTTAAGATAGAATTAATTTTTCTACGCTCATCTAGACACGCTTCTCGGAAGTTTTCCAAAACACTCCCACTGCAGAGTTTATATGAACTTTAAACATCATTAATGCAAATATACAAATCTTATTTATCTCATTAAATAGTAAAAACCAGAGTGTGAAAAGTGTGTAGCTGTCGGAAAACTTCAGTACCTACCTATAAACTTAAAACTTTCGTTTTACCATAGGCTAATGTTTCGGGATGGACAGATCCCATTCTCAAGCAACGTTAAAATGTCAGTATTAAAAATTGATTTTGTTAATCTAAAAATAACTTAATTAGTATAGAGTACAACTTGGAATGAAAATTATACAACTCACCCGAAGGGAAAGAGGAAAAAACTATATTACATTAACATTATGGGTTGGAAAAAATTTTCTTCATAGAGAAATTTTCCACTAATTACAAAATATTGATAAACTTAACGGATCCTCGCAATTAAAAACACAAGATAAGCCTGAGGGGCTAAAGAAGAAAAGAGATTAATAAAATTATGGAAAAATTAAGGTGACAGCAAGTGAAAATAAAAGAGGTGAATGACATGGTACAAGGTACAATCAGGTAACCAACTTCAACAAAAAAGGACCAAAGTGCAAGACGAATTTAAATTAATTGTTAATGTAAGCTTTTGTACATCGGAATGGGAGAAGTCAGCGCCGCCGACTCATCGCGGCCGATTCATCGCGGCCATCTCATCGCCGAGCCATCTCATCGCCGAGCCATCTCAGCGCCGGCCAACTCATCGCCGATTTTATTTTCGATAAATTCAGCACATTCTTGCCTATCCTCTTTTACTTTCTTGTATAAATACCTACCGATACCGATCATCAAGATATTACATTAACATTATATGGCATTAACATTCCCTTAAATCTTAATCAATTGATAATCAGCTTTACAGAGCTTTAAATGGATAATGATAGCGTCAGGCCCGGACTGGTAAGGTCGGCTGGTCGGCGATCGCCGAGGGCCCCGGCCCAAGGGGGCCCCGGAAAGCTCCTTAAAAAATGGATATACTATTTTATGATAAGTTACATCAGAGTAATTTGATTATTTATTTCCCAGTAATCTTACGCGTTAAAAATCAATTTTAAGCACTAAGCAGTTGCCAGTTGGTTTTTGTTTATGGTAGCCTACGTAGTGGCAAGCGAAGAGGGGTGCTGGTTGACTCATCCACTCATCGCGTTTTGTGCAGTGCAAAGATTAGTAATCTTTGGTGCAGTGCTCATAGTCTCGGATAAAGAGCGCTTGATGCGACCCAAGATGTTAAATGCAAACAAGTATTGAAGCTTTGCTGTGAAAAACTTGGTTTTTCTTGACTGTTGTTCACATCTAGAATGCGCGCGCAGGTCAAGTAATATAACTAACTTCTTTTTCTTTGTCGCGACGCT
Organism: Pyrocoelia pectoralis; assembly: GCA_036250285.1. Classification (NCBI taxonomy): domain Eukaryota; kingdom Metazoa; phylum Arthropoda; class Insecta; order Coleoptera; family Lampyridae; genus Pyrocoelia; species Pyrocoelia pectoralis. Next base: position 34,397,429 of record CM070077.1, read on the forward strand.
CACTCACTCAGTCTCGCAGTAGGGATAGGCTTGTAGGCGTTGTACTTAGGGCCGTCGTGTCATCCATTTTTTGTAATTTCCAAGTCAACGTGTTTTTCCCTGCACACCCCCGTAGGACCCATTTGCGAACATTTTTGCAGAGGAAAAAGTTTACCGTCTCGTTAAAATAAAGCCGCTCACGAAGTATAAAAAGTACTAATTGATTGCAAAAAGGTGGCCGGCTCCCGGACTATGTATTATTAGTTTGCTGTGTCTGCACCAAGGTATTGTAGAGCCATTTTTCTTTTTGTTATAAAATATAATTTGTAACAATTAAATCACAATTAAAGAGGACATTGTTTTTTTCAATATGCTTGGTTTTTATTACCGTTGTGTCCCTTTTTAATATCTACAAGGTATTACAGTAGGATTTAGATTTTTATAGCTTCAACCGTGCAAAACTAAAAATATTACTCATGTTCATTTTTAAGCAATAAACCACTCTTAATTAATTAGTGTAAGTAAGTACGCATTTTTTCTAGGATGGAACTAGTTTAGGTACGGTATGTAAAAATTATATAAATATTTATTGTGAAAGTAAGTAAAATACAACAGAAAAAGCTTACTTTTTTACTCAACTACTATCCGAGTGGCAAAATAGCTAAATGTGGTTTTTAGGCATGTAAGCCTAATTTTCAAAAATTACATATTCTATTATTCTATTCCCTCTAAATTCCCCGGTAAGGGGCCCCTTTTGAATTTCTAGCCGAGGGCCCCCAAAGAAGCCAGTCCGGGTCTGGATAGCGTTAATCGACAATGAATCATACTTACCTGATATTAACATTCATATTATATAAAAAGTTTGGAAATAAAAGTAATGCTAAACTTAAACGTAGATTGCCATTAAAGCGCCTAGGTTATTTGCAGGTTTAGTATATTTTTTTTAAATTGATACAAAATGGCAACACTAAACAAAATTTGGAAGTAAAAAAAATGCTAAACTTAAACATAGATTGCCACTACGCGGTACTTTTGTATCGTATATGATTTTTAGTTATATGTAATTAACGGATATTGATGGCTTTTTGTATGCTATGCTGTTCCACTACTAACAATTTTTAATTTTAATGAGATGGGTCGGCGATGAGTTGGCCGGCGCGGCGATGAGTTGTACATATAACGAGTATGTGCTCCCATAGCACGAATAATAACATTACACCGCCTTGGCATGCTTCGCAAAAGTCTTCGAAGTTCTTCTTGTGGTATAGCGTCCCATTCTTCAATAAGAGCTGCCGTTAGCTGCTGGATGGTCTGAGGAGGATGCACGCGACCACGAACACGTCTGTCGAGTATATCCCAAACATGCTCTATGGGATTTAAATCAGGACTTAACGCAGGTCACACCATTGTTTGAATTTCCAGTTCTTGTAGGAAGTCTAAAGTGATTCGCGCAGTATGTGGTTTTGCGTTATCCTGCATTAACAAAAAATTTGGACCTATTCCTGGAATTACAACAAGGTCGGTTCTACTGTCGATACTAATCCCACCTCAAACCATAACTGAACCACCTCCAAATTTTTCGACTTCCTGGACAGTAGCAATGATTCATCCGTGAAGAGCATTCCATTGTCGAAGTTGCCATGTGACATGTTCACCAGCAAAATTCATCCTTGCTATTCTGTGGCGTCGTGCCAAAGGGGGTTTGCCCTAAAATTTAATTCCCTCAACGTATTCCTAATTGTTTGGTCTGATACAGTGACCCCATGCGTCGTCCTGAGGGAAATTAAGAGGTCTTTCTTCGTAGAAACTTTATTGCGAAGACTCGAAATCAGTCAAGATCGGTCTTGGTTTTGAGTTTTTTTTCTTTTGGGACCTTGTCCATCGCGCCTGTATCCAAGTACCTGTTCCACAATCGCTGACAGACTTACGTTGAAGTTTCCTGAAACTTGTCGAAGGCTTTCACCATTTTCAATTAATGTTATAACACGAACAACTTCCACTTCGTTGAGATGCCTCATTTTCACATTTTCGTCTGATTATCGATCTCAACGAAGCCTTTCTAGCTCTAGAAAGCTCTAGAAACGAATAATTACTTCTTATAAACTAAATCAATTATTATTATTGGAGAAATAAGTTCCTATGTGATAGTAAGGTTATTTATAACCGCTAAAAGTCACGCAACTGTCCCCGATGGGTAACTTTTATTTGCGTAACTACTATCCTTTGATCTGGACGTCTGGACCAGGAAATTAATCGTTAAATACGGTCAAATACCTCAAATAAATAGGTACACATTAAAATCTCCAATACAGTTGATTCGCTTACTTGAAGTCTTTGAATTTGCTAAAATATGTTTGGTCTGAAAATTCCTCTTGTTTATGGAGTTCTCCAATGCTTATGAGTTTCACGGAATATTTAAAGCTTACCTTCAGTTTCCCAAAATCTTCGAGGTGAACCATACTTCGACCACCAAATTATTATACAGGGTGTCCCACTGCTCCGTAAGATACAGAAAAAAGTTTCAAATAAAGGTTGCTTTGATTTGAATTGCGCATCTTTTAAAAATATTCTTATATCTACAGTATGTTGCATTTTCACGTGGCAGGAAAATGTCACTTTTTTTTTAATGGCACACCCCGTATTTTTTTCTCTTAATGTATCGACCAACCATATTTATATCATGCCTGAAATTTTTTCTAATATTGGATGTGCGGTTGCCAAGTTATTAATTATTTTGTCAAAATTTAGTACAATTCAAGGTCGGACTATAATATTCATAACTAAGTTATTCTTCAAAAAGGAGAAATTTATTTAACGAATAATATTACCCTAATGTCGTGTTACTCTACCAAAAAAAATAAGTGATTAATTTTATACCGAGTGTTTAAAATGTGAATTCAAACTTTGTGAACTTTAAATAGAATTTATACGAATATTTTAAATGGAACACCCTGTATTTTTATTTACCATCAAATTCTCGACAAAAAACCCTATTCAACGGTGTATTACTTCCTGGTATAATTTTTTTTACTTTTGTTAATATTTACGATTTTTAAAATGTCACGTAAAAAAATTTGTTAAAAGTAATTTTTGTTTAATTATTATTACAATATACCGTTTAAATAGTTGTTATCAATGTAAAAGAACAAAACTCAAGTCTTAAGTTCTAAATAATTAAAACAAAATTTTTGGTAAACGGGATTTCTCGAATTTTTAATAAACGGTGTCTCGAAAATTAAAATAGAAAATAAATACAATATCTCTCATTAAAGTAAATGTTCAAAATGTCTTCCACTTTGATCAATGCACTCTTGAAGCCCAACCCTAAATAATCTCACATTGTTTAAAGTCATAGGAGTAATCGGTTGAAACGCCTCTCGAATTCAAATTTTCATGTTATCTCGTGTTGTGGCAGCTGTTGATATATTTGAGATTTAACAGTTCCCCAAAGATAGTAATCCATAAAGGTTTAAAGGGTAGGTCCGGTGACCTTGGCGGCCAAGGAACAAGGCCTCCTCTACTTTATTAGGGTACAGTAAATCCAATTCTCGCGCGCACCTCTGACTGTTGTTTTGCTTTAATTATTTAGAACTTACGATAGTCACAGGACTTGAGTTTTGTTCTTTTGCATTGATACCAACTATTTAAACGGTATTTTGTAATAATAATTAAATAAAAATTACTTTTAACAAATTTTTTTTACGTGAAATTTTAAAAATCGTAAATATTAACAAAAGTACAAAAAATAATACCAGGAAATAATACACCGTTGAATAGGGTTTTTTGTCGACAATTTGATGGTAAATAAAAATACGGGGTGTTCCATTTAAAATATTCGTATAAATTCTATTTAAAGTTCACAAAGTTTGAATTCACATTTTAAACACTCGGTATAAAATTAATCACTTAGTTTTTTTTGTAGAGTAACACGACATTAGGGTAATATTATTCGTTAAATAAATTTCTCCTTTTTGAAGAATAACTTAGTTATGAATATTATAGTCCGACCTTGAATTGTACTAAATTTTGACAAAATAATTAATAACTTGGCAACCGCACATCCAATACTAAAAAAAATTTCAGGCGTGATATAAATATGGTTGGTCGATACATTAAGAGAAAAAAATACAGGGTGTGCCATTTAAAAAAAAGTGACATTTTCCTGCCACGTGAAAATGCAACATACTGAAGATATAAGAATATTTTTAAAAAATGCGGAATTCAAATCAAAGCAACTTTTATTTGAAACTTTTTTCTGTATCTTCAACCTATATTGACTTATAGACCCATTACGGTGCAGTGGGACACCCTGTATTTCTCGATATTTCTCCATGGTGAATATGAATGTAACTGTAACAGAAAGGTCTCCAAAATACTTTTATTGGTGCATACAGCTCTAAAGGTCAGAGGGTTCCATGTTTCCGCAACCCTAAATTTACTCCTGCAGTTGCAGATACAGTTATGTTGCTTTGTTGATAAAAATCTGTGACGTTATAATTGAAATTAATAGTCTCTGAAAAGAAACAATTGCATAGTTAATACGTCGTGTCCAAAGTAAATGGTTTTTCGCAAGTCCCAAACTAGCTGACTTATGACGTTATGGTATTTTCTCCTGCATCTCTCCCCAAAAATATATGGGGCCGTTGTAATAATAATGCTGTCATTATTTGAGTAACAGAAAAAATTTAAATTCGTAATACCAGTTACAGGGCGAAGTTCAGTACAATAAAATGAATGTTTTGGCGTCTGCTCTGTCACTTAACCCTATATGCAAGAATGTGCGGTGAGAGGGAACTTTGTACAATTAGAATGAGCAGTGTTCAATGTTATTGACATGGTGCATATTAATGATGAAATGTTAGGCCACCTTTCGCCATTTCACATAGTTTTCTTTTGAATTTAAACGGGAAGAAAGATTTTAAACAATCAGTGAGCTGGTTATACATTTTAACGATTTTAGTATTGTCGGGAAAATGAAGATGTATGTCATAAATAATATTGGTCCCAGTACAGACTCTTGCAATACACCATTACTTACCTGTAAAAAACTAGACTGTTATTCGCCGAGAAAGTAAGTAAGTAACTGCATAGCTATGGATTCCTACATTACAGCGAACTACTTATTTGCAATAACACATCAATGATAGGATGAAAGGAAGTATTGTAAGAGTAAATCGAACCACGTGCTAAAACATAAGATTTTAATTACACCTTTTTCTATGATAACGATCTAAAGCTATATCTACTTATGTGTTTCTTTTTGGATAAGTTTATCGTTTATTTCTACAATAAGCGGTCCCAAGTGGAACATATTTTCGATTACTCTTCACTCATTTACGCTTTTCTCTAGAATTCAGGAAACCTCCAATTTGTATCTTGCTTAATTTAAGGTTAATTCCTTGAACGTGTAGTATATGAACTACAAGAAGTATAACTACCTACCCTTCTCGTACTCTTCTTGCAATTGAGATCCATTTAAATAGCGTACATCATTTTTTTACCCATTTATAATATGTACATTAGTTACCCTCCGTCCCAAACTTAAATAAATGTTGAGCTTAAACTGATTAAAACCACTTGTAATTGACCTCAAATACCTATGGCAACCCTTACCCTTACCTCTCTTATTATTCAGTCACAAAAAACACAAAAGTACAAGCGTTGAGTGAGAACTGTTCACTCAACGATCCAAGCATGGAGGTAGATTGATATGTTTTAGTTAATAAATTTGAAATATTTACATGGTTAAAGAATTTCGTAATACCTTATCAAAATAATTCGTTGTAAGTTACTGTATTTCCAAAGTTGACATACATATAAATAACCTTTGACATACAAATCCTACGTATCGTATAGATAAGAATATCTAATAAGTATGATGAATACATCCAGTAGAAGCACAATCACTTGTTTTTCCTTCATTTAATCTCTTCTAATACTTGAAATCTTTTTCGACGTAGTTTGTGTAAATCAAAGTGTTCTATACAGTTATCAGAAATGGATCTTAATGCTTCTACTGTTGGTATAAACACATCCATTTCTCAGATTACATTTTCTTGGTTAGACTACCTAGTGTTTGCAACAATGTTGAGTATTAGTGGATTCATAGGAATTTTCTTTGGATGTTTCGGTACTAAACAGAATTCCAGTGATGAATACCTTTTGGGTGGAAGAAGCTTGCATATACTTCCAGTATCCATGTCAATAATTGCTAGGTATAGGTAATAAGTTGACTGCAACATTTTAATAATGTCGATTTAAGTAATATTTCTGGTATGGCTGTCTTGGGAGTACCTGCTGATGTTTACAAATACGGTTCAGCTTATATTTGGTCAACAATAGCCGTCATCATAGCTTCCTTCACGTGCATTTACGTATACATGCCCGTCTTCTTACAACTGGAAGTCCTCACCACTTACCAGTATTTGCATATTCGGTTCGATAAATCAATAAAATTGTTAGCTTCGTTCCTATACATTTTTCAGGTTATCATTTATAATCCTGTTGTTATTTTTATACCTTGCGTAGCTTTGAGTCAAGGTAACTGGCCTTAATTCCTGAAGTTGAGTAACCAACATTTTCAATTGCAGCTACTGGTTATAGCATTAACGTACTTGCTCCCGCTACTACCCTGTTTTGCGTTTTTTACACCTCAATTGGTGGATTAAAAACAGTTGTTTGGACGGATACCTTACAAACGATCTCAATACTATTAGGTTCAATTGTTGTACTTGTAATGGGATTGTACCAAAGTGGTGGTGTCAACAATATCCTCCAAATAGCAAAGGAAGGTGAACGACTCGACATATTTAAGTAATGTTTCTTACACCATAAATCTTTAATTAAAAGCTTTGCATACAGTTTTGATTTAAATCCGACCGTACGTGATACTTTTTGGACATTTGTGTTGGGATCTACAACCATGTGGATGGTAGATGTTTCCATCAATCAGGGTACTTTACAAAGGTTAAGCGCAGTGCCAACATTTTACAAAGCTAAAGTGTACGATGTGATACCGCTTTTACATTTCGGCATATGTATTTAAATTTTTCAGGATTATGTTTATATTTTGTATCATTACTGTTATACTAAAAATATTTTCAACTGTGATAGGAATAGCTATATATGCCAGGTATGCAGACTGTGATCCATTTCAGTCCGGAAAAATTGTTCACTCAGACCAAGTAGTACCATACTACATTATGGACGTTGGGGGGTCCATTTTAGGCTTGCCGGGGTTGTTCATTGCCGGTATATTTGCAGCAGCCTTAAGGTAATAAGTAACTAATACATATGATAATTGTATCGCTTGTATTTACAGTACCCTTTCCACAAATTTGCTTAATTTAGCAACAACTATATACGCTGACTTCCTATCTGGTTTCATATTAAAACCGGTATCTGAAAAGAAAGTAAGCTATATATTGAAAGTTATAGTTATCGTAGTAGGGATCATAGATTGCTGCTTGGTGTTTCTTGTTGGTAAATTTGGCGGCTTATTACAATTTGGATTAAGCTTATTAGGGATCACATATGGAACTTTGCTTGGAATATTCACGCTGGGTATGGTTTTTCCAATTGCAAACAAACATGTAGGTTGTCATTATAAAAAATTGAGGTGCAAAAAAGTGTTTTAGGGTGCTCTGTATGGCGGAATAGCAGGACTAATCTTTAACTCTTGTATGGTTTTTGGTAGTTTATGGTATAAATATAAAGGTGTAATTCCTGATTATCCAAAACCCATTTCGACACGTGGTTGTAACATTACTGTGCCGCTGCCAAGGTAAAATACTACAAAATATGGCAATAAGGTTACGAATGTTTTAGTGAGACACATAAGTGGGATGGTACCGATATACCTTCAGCTTTCTTCAGAATATCATTTTGGTATTACCCTTTATATGGATCCCTTGTCGTATTGATTGTTGGTATATTAGTCAGTTTCCTGACTCGAAAACACAATCCGAAACTAAGATCTGAACTTATTAGTCCCATGTTCCAATTTTTATTACCCAAAGGACAGTTGGAGAGAAGTAGTACAAGTTGTAGAGGTATTGAGAATAATATTGCCTTAAAAGACAACTCACATGTAAAGGAAGGTAGAAGCGAATAATTACTTCTTATAAACTAAATCGATTATTGGCAAAATATGTTCCTATGTGATAATAAGGTTAATTATACCAAACAAAATTGAGTTACAACATGATACAAAATTAGCAATATGAATATTTTGGGCGAACAAATTCACTTGCCTTCAAAAAAAAAGTAAAAGGTTTTGACTTTACCGAAAGTGTAAAATAAATACGGACAGTACCATATGACTGGAAACTATTTAATACCAAAGCACGTAATAATATCGCATGCCATTTAATTTATACAGATCCCTTGAACCAAGAGTAAAGTATTTACTATTGCAATCCTAGAAGCACTAAAATGTGCTAAAGCTAAGTTGCTCATGGTTCGATCGCTTAACATTTGGAGTAAGTCAGGCTTTTATGTGTAATTGCCAGCAAAATCCAATTGAATAAATCCAAACGACTCTCAACCTCCCCTTCATAATTTATTCACTTCGACCCCTTTGTGTGCACAGCGAACGCCTTCATGATGTTAAAATCCAATTGCTTGTATTAAGCGACTAATCTTCGATAATGGCTCAGTTATTGCTTGAATTTCTAATGAACCCATTTTTAATTTTGAGTCGCCGTCGTCACTATACAATAACGTTAAAGGTTAGCTGTAATTAAGTTGCAACGGCAGTTTTTTTTTGCTCACGAGGACAATATGTGGTAATATCGTGTCGTTCAAAACACATAATTGATTAAGTGTATTTTTCCTGTTGTTTTCTCGACTTCTTAGTTGTTTGAGTTTGCCTTCTATTTGGTGGCGGACTATCAATAATAATTGCAAGTCTTAAGTTGGAAATCTAAACTTTTTTCTATTATACCAGAAGCTTAGGTTCATGTACTAGACCACTGCATATGTCACTATATGCTAGTTTTCAAGTGATTCCATACACCACAACAGCTAGCAAACAAAAACCAAGTTCAGTTGAGTTAAAAAACATACTGGAATAAAAGGTATTGATAAATTCAATACATTAGTCACGCAAGCTTCAACACAGCAGTTCTTCTACTTACATTTTCATCTTTAAGGTGAACTAATAACTCAAAATATGCAGGCTCGACTTGAAGGTTTTCATCTTTACATCCGCCGTAGCCATAGAAACTCCGTTTTCGCGCATTTCTTCGATAATTTTGATAAACCCACTTAGGTACCCGCAAATTTCTATTTCCATAATCTACACTTTTTGTGTTCCACGAACATGGATATTTTTGATAGGCTAAAACAAATTTCAACGATTTTTCCTCGGTCCACCTAGTGCCGGCCATCTTGAACGGAAAAGTTGAAGCTTGTTCAACTGGCCATTCGCTCAAGTGAAATAAATCAAGTCAGATGAATTGGGGGTTTACACGTTCAAAAAACGTTCAATACACTTGAATTCAAGTGAGTTGATCAAGTCACTTGACCCGTGTCAACGCAGCTAGGATTGTGCTGTGGTAGCCACCCAGCTAACACAGTTGAAATGCTGAATGATATATGATAGTCCTTTACCACTTACCTTCCCCTCCTACCTAAACACGATACATTACGGTCGTTGCCGTTGGTGGAGGGTCACTGTAGCTGTATTATTGATTAGTACCATGCAATTTATAATCGAATTTTGGGAACAAAAATGTCTCTCAACACATTAACCAAAACAAACTTGTTTGTTTTTGAATTTTTAGAATCGCTATATCCGTGTCATTTCGAAACCAATCATCTTCCATTCCATTATACTGAACCAATAACGAATCCAAAGGTTCCGTTTTGTTTCAATTATGCCAATCAATTTGTTCGCACTTTAAATTTAATGCACCGTAACTGTTTTTTTTGAAGAATGATTGTACTATTGTGATACAGTTGCGAAACATTCTACCAATCTCAAGAATGATTGCAAAACAATGAAACAAAATCAAATGTTATATACTAATTCTCTTCGTAACGAAATAGATTTAAATCATTTTCAATTTAAAAAATCAATTAATTTGTTTCTATTCTGTGACTGTAACAGTTTCAATCGGTGTTGGCTGGGTAATATTATTATTAGATTCCAAATAGTACGTAGGTACCCATATTTAAGCGCACATATGTACGTCGTAGATGTAACGTGTTTGTAATTGTTAAGTTTGTTTACGCCGTGAATACGAAACTTTGAATACAAACGTAAATGGCAGTAGTTACATTAGTTTCATTACGCATGTATATTATATGTAGGTGAGGTGCGTACGCTTTATGTTATAATAGAACAATCAGGGTTAAATTTCCAACTGCAAAATGGCGAAACCGCATTCACCTTTGTCGGAAATGTAAGTAAAGCAAATTACTTGTAGTTGAATGAATCTATTGAAACTACATTGCCTCAAAATGCACGTCGGTCCCTTTTTGCTGCGGTAGAAACGGCTACATAAAGTACCGCATCGGGGTATATCTATTGTATAAGTGTCAAACGTCCTTCACAGTTTGCTATAAGATACAATGTCACTTTCACACCGTTTGTAGTGTTATTGTTTGTGTTTTGCAGATTAGACTGCGTTAAGAGCCTTACAATACGCGTACACATGCGATAAGCCACTTACCTACAAGAGCATTTTTGTCGGCACGACTTTTCGCCCTACTAAATCTAACATGAAAGAAAAGTATTTTGTTAGTCTTAAATAGGCGATGACTTTATCTTTTCGAATATGACATTTCGTAAATTTATTTAGGTAGTTTTCGGTAACCAACTAATGTGATAGTAAACTAGAGCAAACTAACTTCAATTACTCTCTTAAAACTTGTATGTTGTAATGGCGAATACGATAACACTTAACATTAAGGGTTAATTAATTAGAGGTAAACTACTCTCGCGTCTTCATGTAGTTAGTAAATTGCTTAATTATGTAGGGGATTTTGTATTTCTGATTAACGCATATGCGGAGTTCGAGGTATCATGATTTAATCAAAATTTGATTTATGTCTGCCGTTCTTTGCATACGTAGCACGATTTTGCCTATATTACCTACAACTTTACTACATAAAATAATTATTTTCTATTCGGGTCTTGTAGGGAACTATCCCAATTTTGCATGTAAAACACAATATTAGATTCGATATTCAGATATAGTCATTTAAGATGTTTGAATTTTCGCAAAATGTAGGTTTGATAGGTGTTTCACAGATGTTCATGAATGTCACTAGAATATATTACGTAGGAAAATAAATGAAATGAAAATTGCTTCGCCCAAGATTCCTAACAAATTGGTGTTGTTCTAAGAAATTACTAACGGTAAATACTCATAAAATTTGGGTTTACGCGATGACCATACTGTATTTCGGCTGCTCCGGCAAAATTTCTAAGAGATATGGAAGCATTTGAATTGTAGCAGAGAGTAGGTTATAGTTTATGTTGTTTGACAAAGGACCTGTAGTACATTTTAACCCTTTATTGCCACTTAAATAGATGGTTGATTCAAGTTCCTGTAGTATAGGGACAGTACAGTATTAAGCCACACGTTGACTGAGGGAAGCCAAAGGCCAATATAGCGTTTGCGTCTTTTCCATCCCATGTAGCATTTAATATTGATGTAATATTGGCATTTGATTGTAAATATAAATATATTTGTAAAATATTAATGTACAATATTGTCCCAACATTGAAATGTGAAGAATTTTACATATTGGCTAAATATTACTAATCGACATTATTTCAATATTGAGGAAAATATTGGCCCATTATTATTTTGTAATGTGTCCCAAAACAGTAGGAAAAGGGTGTCCTGCGCCACCCTAGAACACTAACTGCTCGGAGGGACTATTTCCCAGTGCGCAGCGCCTGCAGGGCTCCATGTGCTCCGGTGGCTCCTTGCTCAGGATCCCCATTCACTGCGTGTAGACTCGGAGGAGATCGGTGATGCTGAAAAAACCTTCTGCTTCAAGTAAGACTCGAACCATCGATCACTCGGTTAAGAAGTCGGCCAGGAACACTATAAAATATTGAGGAGGGCGTGCATATTATATTTTGATTATTTCTAAATCAGCGAAAATTAACATTCGGCGGATTTTGAAAAAGTATCATAACGTTATTATTTATGAATATTTTTTTCATGTAGCCTAAATATATCATTTTAAATATACAGGGTGATTCACGACTATTCCCTCGGTCTCTTGTGCCTAAAGGGTACAAGATATCAGCTTCATTTTTTGGTGACATATGTAAATTGATAACGACTATTTTTTTAAATTATTTTCAATTATACAGGATGCTTCACAAAATTGTAATATATCAAAGTTAGGTTTTTTTAAATGCAACCCCCTGTATTTTATTACATTTTTAGATTATACGTTAAAAACTAAGGTAACTTTATTAAACGTTCCCTATACCTATCGCTTACCAATTTTGAGAAAATTGTGATTTTAAGGAAAATATTCAATTTAAACAACCCCTAATAACACGGAAACCACTTACTTTCAGTAACACAAATTTATGTCGATTTATCTTGACCTTTAAGGATTTCATTTGCACTACGTAGGATTTCAATTTTTTGTACAGGGTGTTTAGAAAAAGGATTCATATTTTATATTTTTCAAACATCAAAAACTCACTTAACTTAAATGGAACACCCTGTATGTTTTTATTCTATGTTGAATAACTTTTCATTTTCTATCAAAAACTATGAGTAATAGGTATGTCTAAAATCAACGATTAAAAAGTTATTAAGATTTTTCTCTAAAATTTGAATGGAAATGGTTTTTGTTTACATTCTAGTAGGCCATGATGTTTTTTATTGTAGTTGATAATTAGATATGGGATCATAACTTAATTAAAAATGAAATTAATAACAAGAAGTAATTATTTATGGAAAAAATGGTATAGTAAATGCTCAATATGATGACCATTTTCTTCTATGCACAACCGCACTCGATTTTCAAAAGATCTAACGTTTCTCAGGATATCTGGTGTTATAGTAGCAAACGCATCCTTTATTGTAATCTTTATGTCATCAGCAGTGGTAGGTGGAGTGTTGTTGTGGACACCTCCTTCCAATCCATTTATTGAGGAATTGTCTATCTAAATATTTTTGAAAAAAACATAAACACCATTCTTATCACATTCAACTTCACCAGAACTTTTATGGACGACGCTTTCAACGAAGGTTGAATTTTTGTTTATGAAGTCTCGAAAAAGTTGGAGAAGAAGATGAATTCTTTAAATATGTTTTATTTACCGACGAATCCACTTTCCACAACATAACGGCTTGGTAAACTCACATAACTTTCATTACTAAATCGTCACCTGTATCGCACTGTTGACCGCCAAAACCGGTGGACCCTCAATGTATTTGGGAGAATTTTGATGTTTTGATGGAAACTTGAACGGAGTAAAATTTTTACGGATTTTAGAACAACACTTTTTCGAGTCTTCTTGATGAAGTTTGTTTAGATATTATTATTATTATTATTATTATCATTAAAAATTTAGTTTACAACACTCCACCTACCACTGCTGATGACATGAAGATTGGAATAAAGGATGCGTTTGCTACTATAACACGATAACATTAGAAGATCTCTTGAAAACGGGTGCGGTTATGCATAGGAAAAAATGGCATTTACTACAGTATTTTTTCCATTGCTTCAATTTCATTTTTAATTAAGTTTTGATCACATATCTAATTATCAACTACAATAAAAAAAATCATGGCCTACTAGAATGCAAACAAAAACCATTTCCATACAAATTTTAGAGAAAAATCTTAATAACTTTTTAATCGTTGATTTTAGACATATCTATTACTCATAGTTTTTGATAGAAAATGAAAAGTTATTCAACATAGAATAAAAACATACAGGGTGTTCCATTTAAGTTAAGTGAGTTTTTGATGTTTGAAAAATATAAAATATGAATCCTTTTTCTAAACACCCTGTACAAAAAATCGAAATCCTACGTAGTGCAAATGAAAGCCTTAAAGGTCAAGATAAATCGATATAAATTTGTGTTACTGAAAGTAAGTGATTTCCGTGTTATTAGGGGTTGTTTAAATTGAATATTTTCCTTAAAATCACAATTTTCTCAAAATTGGTAAGCGATAGGTATAGGGAACGTTTAATAAAGTTACCTTAGTTTTTAACGTATAGTCTAAAAATGTAATAAAATACAAGGGGTTGCATTTAAAAAAACCTAACTTTGATATATTACAATTTTGTGAAGCATCCTGTATAATTGAAAATAATTTTAAAAAATAGTCGTTATCAATTTACATATGTCACCAAAAAATGAAGCTGATATCTTGTACCCTTTAGGCACAAGAGACCGAGGAAATAGTCGTGAATCACCCTGTATAGTTATATTGAAAACACAGTATTGTTATGTTAGTAATATTTACTAAATATTGTAAATATGTATTAAAAATGCGTATGTTATATTGCTTAAATATAGATTTTCAATATTTAGTAATATTGTACACGCAATATTAGTACATTTGCAATATTTGAAATAACATTAAATGGAAATATTTACTAAATAATGCAAATATTGTTCGTATATTCACTAAATATTGTATTTCCAATATTTTCATAATATTACATAAATATATTCAACCAATATTGGCTGCAGCTCGACAATATTGCCCCAATTTTTCTATATTGCGCCAATATTCGTGTCCAAAAAATTGAATATCGCAGGGATCACAAAGCTTAGAAGGCGCTGACGTGACGATGCGTTATTACTAAAACATGAAATGTACCTACTATCGCAAACCGGACGGTCAAATCCGAAATCTTCTTGTGTTTGAAGAAATTACTGTGTCAATTGACAAAATTTCTATAAACAGTAACTTGATTTTTTAAACGTTTTAATTTTTGAACTATGAATTTACAAAATTATAATTGCGAGTTTATTATTTCAGGTTTTTTATATCTTTATCCCTCTAAATCCTTTTACTTCTTCTCTGGGTAACCATTTCTTTCGTAGTACTTTGTATCTGGTATCTTGCAGTGAGTTTTTTAAGTAATCACAAATTTTAAAAAATTAAGCATTTTCCCCAGTTCTCATCGAATAGATTAAAGACAAGGACAATAATTTTATCCGGACATAATTATGCAATCCAATATTTCGATGTGCGGACAGCCTACCAATTAAAGCAAATCAAAGATAAAGTGCTATAGATTATCGTTTTTTCAAAGAAGTTTAAGATAGACCAAAAGAGATTAAAAAAATGAAAAATATTAATCTAGACCAGCAGTAGTTAACCTGATTTTTCGGTGGGCGGTAGGATTTTTTTCCGATATAGAAAGATACTTCCTGTTAGTTCAAACACAATGATTTTTAAAAAATAATATATTGTTGAAAACATTACTTATTTAAAAACATTTTTATTTATCAGGCATATTCGATTTCCAGCTTTTCCGACATACGTTGCGTACTATCAATAATGAGGCAATGAAGCCAAGTAGATTGCGAGAAGATCTGTCAACAAAACATCCAAATGATAAGGACAAGCCGATTGAATATTGGGGGGGGGGGGGGGATATTTTACTACTAATCGAGGTGAAAAAGTGGGCGGTAGGTATGAAAAGGTTGACTACCCTTGATCTAGACAAATGAATTCATGGTAGAAATTTAAAAAAAATTTGAAACTCAAGAAATATTTCGATTATCAGAATACTGGGGATAATCCTGCATTCTCATGGTGTTTAATAGAAAAAAAATTGAAAGAATAATTTTGTTAGAGATAAAGAAAGAGACGGTCAGCGTAAGCAAAGCTATTATTATCCTGTCAAACTCAATGTGTTTTCTCTGTATTGGAGCAGAAATTTATGTAAAATATTACAGGAATCAAACCAAAACTGTTTTTTAGAAAAGATGGAATTGTAAAACGGTTAGAAAGTTGTGGTTACTTAATTGAAATTTGAGTATAATTTGGAAATGTCATGCTAATGAAATTAAAAAGAGAGTGCCGCCACCCTTACATGTTTCGTTTGTGGAAAGTAAAGTAAAACAAAATTGAATTTTTGTGGTATGTTGGATGGATTAGCCTTTTTCCCAATTGACAATATTCTTGATGGAGTACACCAACTTTACATCATAATATCTGACGTATGTGACATTCATATTTATTACAGCAGTTGTGAAAAGCTG
This sequence comes from Pyrocoelia pectoralis, assembly GCA_036250285.1. Classification (NCBI taxonomy): domain Eukaryota; kingdom Metazoa; phylum Arthropoda; class Insecta; order Coleoptera; family Lampyridae; genus Pyrocoelia; species Pyrocoelia pectoralis. Next base: position 34,413,624 of record CM070077.1, read on the forward strand.
ATTTTTAGGCTAAGAAGACATTTTTTCTAAGTGGTTTAGTGGACTTGCACGATCATTGCATAATTTGTATTAATGTGAAAGAGTTGAATACTAAAATATATTCACAGTAGATATTTATGGAAGTATAAGGTTTATCAATACATTCATTTGTCACAGCATTTCGATTAATCATTCATAACTAAAATTAGTCGTCATATTTCGTTTATTTTGGATGTAAAATGAATTCACAAATTTCGTTGCAGCGTTTCATTGCAAAATATTGTGAACCAAGTTGTATTCTCGAATAATTTATTACACATGAACATCTTGTAAAGCATAGAATATTTGCTATAAAACAAGGTTGTACTTCTAGTCTTGAACAATTAGGCCGTTTGCACCTGATGAACCACAACCACGTGGGTTATGTGGCCGTTAGTCCTCCATTTCGCATATTTCGACGAACAATTTCGTAACACCTTCACTGAAATATTTAGACTTTATAAAACATACCTGCATCGCTTGAGGCGTTGAAACGTTTTTCCGCCTCACGACGCTTTCCTTTTATAATATGAAATATTTCCTCTTAAGAATAATTGAGTTCGTTCGTTCGTTTCGTAGGAAAACCAATCAAGTTAGAAAATGCAAACATTCCAATATACAAGTGAAATAGTTTAGAATTGCTATGTTGTAAACCCAATGTTTTTGCGGTTTGTGCTACATTCTCTACAGAAAGTTTTTCCTTTTTCGTTGCCAACGACAGTAAAAATAAAAGTAACTATTTTTCAAGTTCGTAAGCCAAACTTAATGGAATGCCGTGCCGACTACAATTTCGTTGTGCCTTTTCACTTGCCAAGAAAATCATAAATGAAAACAAGGATCTTAAAAAGTTTCGTGTAAAAATTTCATAGAGAAGTTTAATTTTGTACCTTAATACCAAATTTCTGTAAAGATTTAGAAATACTTTATTAAAAGTAACCCTCGCACAAAGTCGTTCTTCAGTTTATTTTAGTTCGGGTCTTGGAACTTTTGTTTGTGGTACATTTATTTAGTTGTCAGCAAGTTGATATATAATCCCCTAGCATTTTGGGGGATTTCATAATTTCGTCCTTTCTGCTTAGTTTATTTCGTCACAAAATAATGTTGAAAAAAATCTCATTTTTCATTAATCTGTCATTGTTCTTTTTTATGTTTTAATTAAGTTTACGATTCTTTAAAGTTTTGATGAGTAACTTAATGAAGTAAGACTTATCACCACAATATAATGCGCGTTTTGAAATTAAAGATTGGACACCGAAGGTCCTTCACTTTCTAAACATTCTGCTTACTTAACATGTTATATGTATGCAACTTTGTGATTATTTTAACTTTTTGAGATCATCTTATACCTTCAATACAGGAGATTTAAGTACAGGGTGGTCCAATTTAAATACTTTCTTATGGAAACACCCCTTATTTTAAGAGATATAAAAAATGGACCAAGGTGTCTGGAGTTCAATTTTAATGAGAAAATCACTGACGTAAACAGAACTCAACTATCTTTAATCGTTTGGCCACTAGGGGGCGTTTTTCGAATTTGGTCGATTTCTTTAATGCTCCATAACATTCTTATTTTTAAATATAATTTTTTCTTAGAGCACTTTTTCGCGATAGGCAGTTTTTATACAGGGTGTTTGGTTTTTGTATACGACCCTAAACTACATTTTTCCCTACGGACCGGGACTTTTGAAAGAGAGCAAAATTTCCGAAACATTGATGTATCACTTTTGTGTGTGTAAACCACCAATGCCGGCGGAAAATATCTTCGACGAAACTGCCAGATTTCTTCGGAGACTTGATAAACTATATCCTCCTGCCGGTCGAAACGTCGGCAATTTAATGAAGTACTTGACGTCTCATTAACTTTACCACCAAAAAACCTCCGCTAGAAGGTCTCCAATATTCCCAGGAGAAATCACCTCGTTCGTTCCATCCATATTAGGAGTAGACTAAGTAGGTAAGAAGTGAAGAAAATTGCAAACAATTCCAAAACCAGCTCATCAAAGATCTTGTTGAAAATTAATTTGAAAGAAAAAAATTGATTTGTGGCGCGTCGAATTTGGTGAATTATGAGACACTGCAGAAACACCAAAAAGTTTCAGATCATCCACCGTTCTCCTCTACACCTAATTGTTCGTACAACCAAGGAATCTCTTGACTGTCAAGGATAGAGAGCAAAAAAGTAGTGTAACTAGTTTTTTTTTAATAATGTACCCATTTATTGCTTCAGGTGCTACCTCTAAATGCATTTTTTCAGTGTCGGTTCAAACTTTGGGTAGTTTCGAATTTATTATTCCATCCTTCGCATTGATTTATTAGTTCTGTGATTGTCGTTTAATGCTGGTTGGTTGTGAGTTCACATTTTCTGCGGAAAAGTAGGTGAAACGTTTCGTAATCGCAGTGTTTTCTCGTTATGGTCATATGTTATTAAAAGTGAAAAGGAGTGGGAAAAGAGAATGGGCGGAGATGGAGAGGGTCGGAGGAGGGAGGATTTCACTTACTTTCTACCTTAAATACCATGTGGTAAAACGACAAAGATATATTACCTGACGAGTAGTGTTAATATGAGCGCTAACCCGTTTTACTCCTTATGCAGACTATACAGCCACGGGATACTATACCGTACACCAGGGGAAATTAGCAGCTGAAAAATGCAAAATACGAAATTTAGAGTAATAAAACTCAACCGCTCCAAGTTCCTTTTCCAATTTGATTCAGCCAACTAAACATCGTCGTCCTTTTCGTGACGTTTACACCGTAAAACCTTCTTCAATTTAGTGAAGATATTGCAATCAGAAGCCCGAACTGTGTGGTTGATGGGTCAACACGTTCTAACAAAAGCCTTCAAGGAGTTCGACCGTCAGTCGAGCGGTATGAAAATGGGCATTGTTTTTCATTGTCTGGCGAAGTTTTCTTAGGGTTTCACAATAACGGGTCGCGTTAACTTTTTCTCCTTGGGGTAAAAAATCGATAAGGAGGATACTTTTTTTATCCCGGAAGGTGATCATTTCTTTCAATGATTGAACCGTTTTTAATTTTGATGGGGAACCAGTTTAACGCCACTGCATGGGCTGAGACTTCGTTTCTGGAGTATGATGTGCAACCCAAGATTCATCCCCTGAAAGCACTGCAAAAATGCTTCTGCGGCAGCAACTCCTTTCACTTTGTGTTATTCAGTCCAATTCCAATTTTTCCGTAATTTCTTCACGTTCAGACTGCGAGAAATTTCAGGAATACGCACATGAAGTTCGTCCACAGTTAACCGTCGTTTCTATGAACCACATTTTCAATGTTTGCAAGTAGGTACTTCGTCAGTCAAAATGGGGTTCTCCTACTCCTTTGTTAATTCTGAACATCCATCCTTCCTTCCTATTTATTCAAGGTCCCTAGCTATCACACCTTCTCCATACAAAGATTCAAGTGAAGAAACGAATAACAAACTGTCGTGGATAACCTCTCATTCGTTTCGTTACGAACTGAATGATCGCACAGTGTTACTACGATTTCTCATTTGCAGAAAAGATCCTGGACGTGTCTCGTACAATTGTTCAGTACCAGTGCTCAGTGAACAATGTTCGCAAAATACAAAAGTCAACGCAGTGTAGTCGCTTATTGCACGTATGTCTTTAATCAAAAATTTAATATGGTTTACTAATACAGTACAATAATCTTATCTATCATTTTATCTACGCTTTGTACATGCTGGAAGTAGACTGGCAGTAATACTGAACCAGTGTTGTAATGTATGGAGATACACGTATCTAGATACATATTGAGATACATGAAACATTTTGTATCTGTATCTACATATTTTTTTGAAGTATCTGAATCAAGATACATACATGTAATTAACAGTGGAACGACTTTTTAGTACCGCAGGTCACCTTTTGGCTTCCCAAAGCAAACCGTATGTCAGATAAATTATTTGAGGTGCATCTTATATTGTTTCATTATTTTATACTACTTTTTATATATTATTATTTTATACAAAAAGTGTTGTAACTTTTTCTAATTTCCTTCGTTGTATCTAGATACATTTTGTTAGTATTTGTATTTATATCTAGATACATGTAAGAAAATGTATCTGAAGATATATTTTATTTGGAAGTGTCTGTATCTGTATCTAGATGCTGAAAAAAATGTATCTGTTACAAAGCAGTACTGAACATAATTTAAATCTTTTAGTATTGTGTATTATAGTAAACTGTGCATGTTGTAACCATAACGAACTATCTTTTTATGTTTGTGCAGGAGTGAAGAGCTATACATGATACATGAATGGATCTCTTTTAAAGTAATTTCAAGGCAAAGCACATTATGTAAAAAAACATTAGGATCCTCTAAAGCAGCGGTTCTCAACCCGTGGTACGCGTACCCCTAGGGGTACGCGTTTGAGGGCTAAGGGGTACGCGTAAAAAATTTAGTAATGGCGGATTTTTAAAAATATGCTATTCTCCTCTTGTCTCGAGCCAGTTCAGAGCGGTGGCAAAACAGTGGACAAAAAAATTATTGTAGCGCTCGCTATTTACAAATAATGGTTATTTATTTATCAAGGGCGTCAAGGACTCCAATACCACCGCGGCGGCCGTTTCCTGACTGACGCGTTTGACAACTGAGTAACTTTGATTTGAGATTGTTGCTAAGTTACTTTGGCAAGTAAACGTGGCGTCGTACAATGCGGTTGCCATTGGCGCCGACCTTATCATTTGACATTGTTTTAGTAATAAGCATCATAATGAACAAAAAGATATTGTTCGAAGTTATGTTTTTTAGGTTGAAAATAAAAATGTATATTTTTAGCGCAATATTACATTACACCTTTTTCAGCACTTATATTTTTGTTGTTGGTTAAATAATTATGTATCTATAAAAAATCTTTTAGTTTTCATCAATAAACATTCTGGACATACCCCTTGTCACGTTATTGCTATATTTATTTAGTTTTAGAACGATGGTAAAATAATAACTACGAGTATATACATTATAAAAATTTTTCTAATGAAGGGGTACAATTTAGGATAATGAACTGCCAAGGGGTACGCAAGCCAAAAAAGGTTGAGAATCGCTGCTCTAAAGGGTCAAAAGTTATTGACGACAACGTCCAGTATTCAAGAACTACAATGTCAAATATAGTTGCATGAACAGGAGAATTCCTCATTAAATTTTTTATAATTAATTATAATTATAATTTTTGTATTCTGACGAAATTTCTGAATTTTGGATACATGTCAACTACACCTTTTTTACCAATGAAGTGTTTATTTTAATTTTACACGCGGTTAATTGTAAATCTCTCTCGTATGTGTCTTCGTTACTTGATGACATTTAAAATTACATACAAACTTTTGTAAAACTTCAGCGATTCATCAAGAATTACCACACAAGTTTGAAAATTCAATTGAACTTAACCAAATTTTCCTTGTGTGAAAATGCTTTGGTAGCATTTATGATGCTGCTTATCCTTAGTTGATAATTTTAAAGCCAGCAATTGATAATAATGAATTCAGCTAAAATGTCAGAGAAATTCGTATAAACCAATATTTTTTTATAGCTTGCAGTCTCTCTATTCACATAACATTGGTTAGGGTATGAGTGTCACCCTCCAATAGTTTATTATTGGTGAAACCGAACAAAAAGATTTGCGGTTCGTCATCGTTTAATATTTATGATCATTTGAAAATGCAATATGTCCTTAAACAGTTTTAATCAGCAAATATTGGAACTTTTGCATATTTTAATTGAAGCTTAGATTCAGATAGAGACGAGGTTCTATAAGCTTTTAATTTCAAAAAGAGATTCGTAAAGAAAAAAGGAGGTCAGGATATAACAATAAAAATCTCAATCGTATAACGTCAAATGTCAAATATATTTATGATTGAACGTTTATTTTAGAGAGATTTTGTAAAATAACGGAATATATAATGTACGATGAACAATCGCCTTCGATTTTCACAGATATGAAAAGTGGAACGTTTGATCGATGACTAATTTATAAGCATTGTTCGTTTAAATTGCTTGCAATCAAACCAACGTCCTTTTCTGTTTAAGAAAGAAACTGAGCAATTTTGATTTAGTGCCATTATTGTACAAAAAGGATGGTAAAGATGGCCGTTCGTACCTCCGGATTTGAATAATAAATCGATGCTAATTTATAAATCCGTTTAGTGCAGCTTGTTGTGGTTAGAGGGGTTGCAATGTGAATAGGAAGAGGGTGATATACGTATATGTTACTAGGGGTGTTGAAAAGGGAGGGACATTAATTGCTTTAGCAACTAGCCTTAGGGCGTCACTCAAGGCATGAGTTGTGGTCCCCCCTTTTTCACTCTCACATAACTTATATTAAATTTGATATTCGCCGATACTTTAGAATGATTCGTCTTACACTGTTCTCTGCTATCTTTTGTTTTATAACCCAATAACAATGCGCATAAACCTGCATTATACGAGATAAAGCATAAACTTGAATTGGTAACTATAAACTGCTCTTTAGAGAACAATTCATCAATAGAGAGAAGGATAGTGGGAACAATAAAAATGGTGCGTTTCAGTGTTTTTTTCTGTATATCGAAATAATAATTTCGTTTGTATTTTATACTGGCAAATCCTTTGTCGTTCAGTGTCTGTAATTCGATTACTGAAGTAAACATGAATGTAGAAATGCAAATGAAACGAATTTATATGTATATTCCATTATATTATCTAATTAGTGCACACAAAATTAGTGCGACTAAATTTCCGTGAAAACTCTTAATTTAGGAAACTCAATCGAACATTGACAAAGATACGATATAAATAGAAAAGTATCGAACAGATATAAAATGAACGCATGATTGAATTTAATGTGAGAAACAAATAAAACAAGCTTTCTTAAAATTAAAAAATTGGTGACCTAAAAAAACTTTGTGACTGTAAAGCTGACAGACATACGCCCATAATGTTCCAAGGGCGAAGTAAAAGCTTATTACGTAAATTATAGAAATTACAATCTGAATTTCTTATAGAAAAAATAAATGGCTTACAAAACCGTTTTGCCGATAACATGACAAGATGTGTATTTACGACTCACTTAGGAATCCAATGATAGTTTATCACAATAACATTAAGGGATATATCCACTTGGGAGCTGTTTAGAAAATAAAATAGTACCAGTGAGATTATAGTGTTGTCGCTAAAACGAAAGATGGGATCTAATTAAAATATTTTTACTTTCAATCAATGCTGATCCGTTTATTAACTGTAAAAGGACTGATAGGTGGAGTAGTAAGAATTATCCTCGTACACAAATGCCTTTTGTTTTTTTGACACCAAGGAATTTTCAAAATTACCAAATTATAAAAAACAGTATTGATTAGACACAAGCCATGAACTTTTGATGATAATTTCTTTCGAAAATATTTACGAAAATTCAAAATGAAATATGTAATAAAAATAATTTTTAGAGTCTAACATTAAAAATGAACTTTTTGTGCTACTTGATGTAACATATAAAATATTTAACCTTTTGTTTATTTTTACAGGGTGAATTACACAAAATCTTTCTTTTTTACACTGGCACCTATTTGTAGCACAGTTGTTGGTACAAGTGCATCTCACAAAATCTTGTACAGTAGTACAGTCCCAACTGAGTGTTTGGTAGCTGCAGTGCTTAGTGAGATTTGAACATCTTGATTGACATCACTTTCTTGGAGACATTTTTGAGTACACAGGTCGAATTCACTTCTGCAATAAACACATAGAAAAACTTGGATAAAACGTGGTCATTAACAGGTTCATTGCCATGACTGTAACTAATTTCAGAAGGAATGAATAAATTGCTGCGTAACTAACCTGCAGTAGTGTGTCTGCAATATTCCATGCTTAGTTCCAATTTTGTGCGGGCCGTCATTGTTTATTTCCAGGACAACGCCAATAACATTTCTTAGGTCTTCCCTTCCTCTGTCTACATCAGGAATAGGCACAGTCACATTTATCTCCCACTTTACCGAGCGTATGCGATTTATCAGAAACAGATTTCATTTTTTTAGCCTTTTTCTTAAGGTTTTCAGCAGCTATTTGTCTTGACTTTTAGATATCATCACCAATTTTAGAAGTTTCTGTGCCATTACTATCACTTGCATCTCCTGAATCGTTGTGATCATTTGCCATGGGATAAATCAATTCAGTACGTTTTTGAAGGTCATTTTCATCTTGAATATCCTTTATTATTTCTGGTAGCAGAGATATCGTTGACATACCAACTCCAAACATAGCTTTGTAAGGCGATCGTTTTATACCCGAATGATAGGCTCTGTTTTTCATAAATTGTACATACCTCAATCCTTCTGACCATTTAGTCTTTTAGCCAACAGATAACATGTTCTCGATGTTTTGATTAGGTCTTTCAACGGAACGCAGTGCCGTGGCTTTCCATGCACTAGCTTAAGTTCTTGCTAAAGACTTGTCATTTCACATATAATACGATTGAAAAATTCTCTTCCATTGTTTAACTGCAAAACGGAAGGGGGCACCTATATTGTCAATAATATGTCATTCAAATGGCAGGCTACTTCTTCAGCTCGTTTAGACTACAAAGCACGAAGTAAAACAAACTTGGTCAAGTGGCAACTAGTTCTTTAAGACAATCAATGTTTAAAATCATAAACCTTTTTAATCGCCTCTGATGAAGTGGTGTTTTGATTTGAGCTTTTTCAGCCTCTTCCACTTGTAGAATAAGATCTAAGTATTTATCCTTTGTTAAAACATTAAAATGAGAAGATTTTATATTTGCATTTTACACAATTTCTTTTAAAACCGTTCTCTCCATTCTAACTGATGAACTTGTACACTAGACGATGGCTCATCCATATTAAAAATATAAAAACAACACGAATGTTTTAAACTACGTTCAAAAATCAAATCAATACAGCTTCACAAATTGCACGTACACTAGTCCCCCGGATTCGGCCGGTAACATATAAAAGGATAAAGTGACTCACTGACTCACTCACTGATCTATCAACGCCCAAGGCAAACCACTGAACCTAGAAACTTTCAGTTTTCAGTGAACCTTCCCCTAATGATGTAGGCACCCACTAAGATTTTCGAAATTCATCCCCTAAGTGGGTCAAAATAATGGTTGAAATTTTAAAATGGTTGAAACGATCTCGGTAATGGTGGCAGATGGAAATCTAAAAATTGCTCAAAAGTACCTATATTGAAATTCATGAGACCCGTATTTCACCTTTTTTTCAAAAGTTATCCTCTCTAAGGGTTCCAAATTAAGGGATGACACTTTACAATGGAGTCAATAGCAAACATGAAAAAAATAGAAATTTCTCACAAGTCGCATTGAATCAATTCTAAGGGCAAGAAGCGGCAGCGTGGTTCTCGACTTCAACCCCTAAATTTTACCACCCCCTAAGGTACAACAGGTCGCATTAAATCTGTTCTAAAAGACAACTTGCAGCGTGGTTTTCAATTTCAACCTCTACATTTTTCCACCCAGCTAAGGGTACAAATTACTAAAAAACAATGAAAAAATGGAAATACTTGCAAGTTGCATTAAATAACTTTGATTTTTGACTTCAACTCCTAAAAATTGCGATTGATATTTCAAAGTAATATAGATAGTAATTTCTATGTAAAGATAAAATTTGTGAACAGGTTTATACTTTGATCGTAGATTTCAAGTATACTACTTATACACCGGGTTGGATCTACATTAATTTTCATAAATACTTCAGCTGGACATATTACTTAAAATTTACTTAAAACTACAACCTCATGACGTCAGAAAGTATCAGTCAATTGTTTAACAGCTCCCTTAGATTTGAAAAAATTGGCAAGAACTGAATTCAAACGGTCGATAGACTCTCTTATCAACCTTCTTTAATTGACGAGTTACTGCTTTTAGCCCAGGAGTAATAGGGCAATTCCCATAGGGAACCTAAAACAAATTAGATCACAAGGTTTTATTTTTTTATCTTGTATTGCCCTATGCAAAATTACAAAATTCCCCTTCCGTACCTCTTTTGCGTCACCCGAAAATGACGTCACAAGATGGCGGTTTAGTGCATTCAAATAAATGCCAATATCTCTGGATCCACTAAACCAATTTTTAGTTTCTTAGTCTCATTTGAAAGGTATCTAAATGCTCTTTATTTTTTATTCTCAGAATTATATCGCTAAATTTAATATTTTCCACGTTATAATCAATTTTATGTAAAAATTGCCTTAATTTTTTACATTTTTTAACATTTTTTGCTTGTAGTTCAAAAAATATTAGGAATTCAAATTCAGTAACCAGTATATCGACTGCAAAGATTGCACTAATGCGCAACCATCGGACTTTCAAGATGACATTGAACATGCATAAATTCTTATCTTCGCTTTTACTAGTATTAACGTATACAATAGATTGTATTTTTCCCCCGAAAGTTGGGCTATTACAAAATTTGAGATTTTTCAAAAAGTATCGGTAATAAACTATTGAACTAAAGTTCATTAGAAAGGTATTGAATATGTCTATAATTTAAGTCGGTATACTGGTTACTGAATTTCTAATATTTTTTGAGCTACAAGCAAAAAATGTTAAAAAATGTAAAAAATTAAGGCAATTTTTACATATAATTGATTATAACCTGGAAAATGTTAAATTTAGCGATATAGTTCTAAGAATAAAAAATAAAGAGCGTTTAGATACCTTTCAAATGAGACTAAGAAAATAAAAATTGGTTTAGTGGATCCAGAGATATTGGCATTTATTTGAATGCACTAAACCGCCATCTTGTGATGTCATTTCCGGGTGACGCAAAAGAGGTACGGGAGGGGACTTTTGTAATTTTGCATAGGGCAATGACCTCTACAAGATAAAAAATAAAACCTTGTGATCTAATTTGTTTTAGGTTCCACCCCTTATTTAATACGCTTTATCGCCGCCTGGTTCTCTTTTGTAAGAAAGAGCTTTATGGGTTAGTGTTACCACAAGTGTATTATTTTTTGGACAATAATAACGCAGATATGCATAATTAGGATAGGACTGAGCATTTGCATCTATGTATGTAGATTTATCACTTTGGTATGTGTCTATGAGCTCATCTTACTGAAATATTCATAAAATCATAAGTAGGTACCTATATAAAAGGAATTTTCCAAATTCCTAAAATTGCTTAATTCGTTTCATTATCTTAATAGGGTTATCTATCTGATTAGGAAAAAGCATTTCATTGTATATAAGGCGACCATTAGTTGCTACATTATTAAGAATTACAATTCTGACACAATGAGACTTATCATTGCTATCCTATTCGTTATTTTTAACATTTCTAACTCAAGTGCTGACTATTTTGAAGGCTGGCTGGATGGGCGGGGTAAGTCGTCAAGTATTAAATAAATGCAATTTTGAATTATACCGTTTGTTTTAGAAACTTGTGAATACAACTGGTGCAGGACTCAGTGTCAAAACTATTATGACTATAACGGTGGTAGATGCATGGACATAAACTCGACTAGTACATGCATTTGCGAATCTAATCTTTGCCGAATTGATCATTGCTTTGCTGAATGCAGATCCAACGGTTACATCAGTGGTTATTGTTTTCAGAGTAATAAACGGCTTGTTTGTGGATGTAATTTAAAAAATTGTGATATTAGGAAATGTCACAATGCATGTAAATACCAAACTGAACAGATTTCTAACATAAACTACAAGTACAAGTCAGGCACTTGTAGTTTAAAAAAGAACGCTTGTATGTGTTTCGATATTACGCAGTTTGATTTTTAAAGCTATTTGTGTACACACGTTCAATGTATAGACTAAAATGTGTACTTATATGAGTTATGTAGTCAGTTTGTTAATAGTGTGGACACGATAAAGATCCTTTGTTCTTTCAAAAAGATGGTAGTATTTTATTGTAGTGTACAGACTCTACGGTTAGTTACGAATCTTCACTCATTTGCGGTTATTTCTCAGAAATACGAGAATGAATATTGGTCTTACGTGGATGGACCATATTTCCAAAGGAATCAGTTTCACAGCTTTGAATTGCACGAACTTGGCATAACCTGATTGTTTCACGACGCGACGTTTAGACATAGGAGACTACTCTGCTGGAAATAAACATCAACTAGCTCCATGTCATCCTTACCTTAAAATTACGATTAAAAATTTAGTCCATATCGGATTTATTTATTGCAACCGGGCATCGACTCTATTTTTCAAAAATTTCCCAAAAAAATCCGCACTTTCATGTGAAAACTTGTGCAATCTCCTTGTACCAGCTGAACGTTGTTACAAAAAATTTCATTTGCTTCCCTCGTTTTAAAGTCACTCATCCAAGTACTAACCAAGTCAAGCCGTCACGTTGTTGATATGTTATACCTATATTATAGTTAAATGAAAATATTTGACAATCATCTTAAAAGTATCCGAAACAGAAATTGTCTTCCAAAGGCGAACTTAGGGTACCTAATTAATGCTGTACATTCACTTGCTTTATGAAAGATGAATATAGTCTTAGGTCAAGATGTTTTTAAAAGACGTGATCCTCCCCTGTGTCTATCCACTCCTCTCCTAATAACGCAGATTTCACCTTTTTTCGTTTACTTTGTGAAGTAATCTTATTTTAGGGCTAAACGTTACTTTACTAATGTGGAAAAACTAGGTGGTCTTTTTACATAGATAGGTATACATCGCACTAACAGGTACCTACTATATAAAACAGTGTAAATATCATCTTTTCATAATTGGATAGCGTTTTATTGCTATTTTGCTGTTAAGACTGCTCTTTGAATATGAGACTGACAAAGGACTCTCTTCTGTGATAATAAGGAAAAAATGATGTAGTACTTATTTTCTTTATGTTATACTACCTTATTATTTCACCATAACAACTGCTGAAACAAAAAACATTAATGACTAAATAACGCCTCTTTACATGACAACCGGATTTTAGATAGCAACGGGCGTTATTTTTTATAAAGCTAGCTTATAACGCCCGAAAATGTTAAATTATGCCTCGTCACTATAGATACGGTCAAGGATGTTAAATGTCACTCTATACTGATTTTATTGTTATCATCTGTTTTAATCATCTTAATCAACTTCTTGCAAGTATGACATAAAGTTATGAAGGCCCCTAGTTACCTTAATTACTATTTTAGTATCAATCAATCAAATGTTTATTGTATATAGGTATAACAAATTTAGTACGTGTAATACTTTAACGCAAAACTCTTGTAGTTTATGTTATTGATGAGTAAAATTAAAATCAATCCACACAACCTCCCCTTTCAACCAATTTAATGAATGAAATGACAGTTATTTTTTATATAAGAATTTAAACTGCCATATTCAAATAGCTGGGATAAAAATTTTTCATTGTTATGACAACTTTTCGGCAATATTCGATCCTAAGTTGTTTTTATTCATTAAAATCAATTCAAAAGGATTATTGAAGCTACATGTTTCGGAACAAAACTCGTTCCATTTTCAAGCAATTAACGATATGAAGGGTAAAACAATACGTGATACAATGTATCAAAAACTCACATGAAGGGGATGACTAATTAACAAAATATCAAAAACATTATAAATCGTTATGAATCACCTTGAAATTCACCACATCATCACTAATAAGTTCTTTCATGAACATATTCTTTTTTGGGGTAGGTATGTAGATGACATCATCTGCATACACACGGGTAGCAATATTGGGAATAATTTCATTTTACACCTGAATCAAATACGCCCAATAATCAAATCAGAAGCTGAACTTGATGATAGGCTCCCATTTTTAGATATTTTATTGCATACATTCCCTAACAAAGTCACATTCAGTATTTATAGAAAACACACCACTACTGACCACCTTATTCCTTTCGATTCAACTCATCCCTTTTCTCATAAACTAAAGGAGTTACATGCCCTCTTCAAAAGGTTGTTCTCTATTCCCATGTCCCCTCAAAAAATTTGACAAGAACACAACATTATAAAACAAATTGGCATCAATAACGTCTCATCGACATCCTTTTTTTTTCAAAATTAAACGTTCCCTTAACCCCACACTCCTTACTCCTATCCATCCCCCCAAAGAATATTTATGTTACAAATCTCTAACTTTTTATCTGAATTTATCATACAACATAAAAAACATCTTCAAAAGCTTTAACATCCACACATCTCTTTTTTCACTAAAAACACCTTCAGTAATCTTGTTAAAAACAAGAATAAGATCAACACCATCGGGAGATCGGGGATTGACAAACTTTTGTTGTAATTCTGGTTCATCCTTGTACATCGGACAGACAGGCCGATCCTTTTCCACTCGTTGCCCATCAAAAAGAACAATCTTGATAATAAATCATCCTTCGCCGAGCATATCTTAAAAATTGGGCACTCGTTTAACCCTTCCGTTAATTACAAAATTCTTCATTATTGCAAGAAGGGCTTCCTTCTTAAAGTTTTAGAAGCTCTTGAGGTTTCCAAACACAGAAATGACCCGGGATTGGAGAATGAAATCATTGACTTTCGAAATGACTACATCAGTTCGTTTTGTATCAAAAACGTGTATCACTTTGTATAATTTAAATTTTAGTACAATTTGTCATTTTGTAGTGGCGACATCTATCGTCATATTTGTTTGTAACTTCTTGTTCATGTCATGTTTTCAACTGTTACACTGTAAAGTTAATTCTCGGTCTTATCTGTTTTAATCATTGGCCCAAGCTGTTTTTTGGGTGTCAAGGGTTTCAATTTCATTTCACTGCACTTCTTGCCGTAAACTTGGTTCAAAGAAAGGAGAATGAATTAGAGATTGGTTAGAAAAAGTTTTCAATCTAAAATATCATTCTCAATTTCGGTTTTTCAAAATCTGTATCGCTCCTTTTATTAAGGGAAATTAAATATTATTGAAGTTAGTTTGGAGATTGAACAGAATTCTCCCACTTCTTCTTTTCAGGTTTCAGCAGTCCTTTCAGAATTAAAAGTATCTATAAACTGAAATCCATTTTTCGTATGATTGTGTTGCAGAAGTAGTCATTTTGTACAAATGCCCAAATTCCGCTGACCAAATGAGTAAATCACAAACGTGATCAACTCAAGGAACTGGTTACAAATTTTCCTTCGTGTGCAGTCCGGCTGCATATTTTTTATACATACAATTTATTCTTTCCGCGTTTGTTGTAGATACAGTTATTTCACATTTGTAATCCCAACACCAAAACCCCCCACTCATCCTTATTTGAATCAAAAGTGAAACTGTATTTCGTAAAGAACTAGTTGTTACTGTTAAGTAAGGCCAAAGAGAAACAAATTACAATTGAGTGTGCCGCAAAGAAATTTCAACAACTGAATTCCTTTAAAAGAACTATTGTTAATTCTTGCGGGTCGACATTCTCGTGAAATGCCCGTTTTAACCTAGGATGCTGATAATTGAACTACTAATGTGGATGAATGAGAGACTATGTTAGTTAAAATGTGTCAAAGTTGCCTTTTTTATAATATAATAATAAAATTTTAGAATTTTCCATAAATAATTTAGAATTTGAACTAAATAAGAATAGATTGAGTTATAAAAATGACAATTTAAAACAAAATATAGGCACGCATTTTTCGAATTTCATTTCAATTTGCAGTTTTAATATACTTCTGATGAAAATAATGATGGATCGGTGTATTTAGTACTAGTTTGTTATGACAACCCTTGCTTACAAAAAAAAAATATTTCGAAGTTAACGAGTTATTGGTTCCTATTTTATAATGATCGATCACAATGTGTCAAAATTGTCAAACTGAAGACTATGTAACTTCCTACTAACAGGCAGAAATTTATTAGTCATTACACCAAAATTACAGCTAAAGTCAAAGTGTTAACTAACCGCAACCCATATCAAATTACAAAAGCGTTTACCTGGTTTCCCAAATTGGGTCGTAACGAGGATTACATCTAAATCTAACCACAGCCGGTATATGTCATCAAAAAGACAACCGTGCAAAAACGGTAACACATACCTAGTCAAAAAGTTAAACGCGCTGGTCAATAAGGGCCACAATTCTGCAAGGATATATATTTCATTCAATATAAGTACAAAGAGGGTTAACTTATTGTAACAGTAGCTACCCCCTCTCGTAAAGGACAACCCCCTTTTCATGCTTATATACCCTTGTATACTTTAAATTTGTTTAGTTTAGCCATTGTCCTTTCAAGTGTCCTTATGGGATTAAGTTAAGTCGATTGTGCCATTTAGATTACGATTGTAATCTTATTTTGTGAGTGCCTTCGTAACAATGTATCTTAATAAATATCCTACACCTTACGTATTGGACAAAGAACATCCTAAATGTAATAAGATATTTAGACCTTGGGATAGTGTAGATAATAATCATAAAGTTACGCGTGACGCGGAAACGTACAGTGATAGTAAAGGATTAGATGACTGCGCTCAAGACGCCACAATCTCTACGACTACTGAGACCGTAGATAACGAAATAGCTTCGGAAGCAAACAATTTAACGTTAAAACAAAGCGATGACTGCGTAACGGCTTTCAAAAAAATTGAGAAACACGCAGAAAACACATCGAGTCGCATACACAATTTAAGGGTTAAGAAAGAAGGCGTGGAAACGACCGTCACGTTTCCAGGGTACTCTACACACTTAGAAGGATATTCATTTTATCCTGACTTTGTTAACATTAATTTAGCAAACTCGTTGGGATTGACACCGCATGATCCTTTATTTATTGAATGTGTCAATCAGGGTTGTACGGTGGAAGAGTACACAAGGGTAATCAATCAGGAACAACAATCTAAAATATTATGTGCGAGAAAGCAACGGCCAAAGAAATACAGATGTCCTCATTGCGACGTCGGATTTTCAAACAACGGACAGCTTAAGGGACACATTCGGATACATACAGGTAGGAGCTATCTAATAAAGCGCGATTAGTTCTTATTGGGTTTTCAGGCGAAAGGCCTTTTCGTTGCGAAGAAAGTAATTGCGGTAAGACGTTTACAAGAAATGAAGAATTGACACGTCATAAAAGAATTCACAGTGGGCTTCGTCCTTTTCCCTGTACCCATTGTGGAAAACGATTTGGAAGAAAAGACCACCTGAAAAAGCATTCACGAACGCATTTTCAACCTCGAGGACTGTATGCCGTACCCGTTATGTTACCGCTCGAAGCCTGGACAGCTTCGAATACCTATCCATACTTACCGATGTTTTCCTATTAAAGAGGTAACTATGAAAACGCTCACACATGCCAAAGCTCTTAAATGTGCCAATAAATAAGTGTAGATTATGTACATACGAGTGAAAAATATTTTTGATAGCTTAAATTTGTAAATAATGTTAAAATGTTTGGTTTTCCAATAAAAAGAAAACAATACTACTTCATTTTCTAAATGGTAACGTACAAAATGGCCGACTATTCCTAATTTATTCAAGAGGGGTTGAACTATCATGAACCACCATCCCTTGCATACACCCGAAAACATGATTCATCTGTTACTAACCCTTGTGACTGGAATACTTATATAAAAACCTAACATTATTAAATTGACCTACGATTCCATAACCTTACATTCACTATAACTTAGATAATTAAATTTCCTGACAAATTTCTCGAGTATTTAAACGACCAATTACCTTAAATTGTGTTCATTTATTAAAGTAGAAATTTTAATTTATATATATGTAACTTTATAAATTATTCAGTTGAGAAACTTTTCTCTGTTTAAGAGAGAAAATTGCTACATGAAAGTTGAATATAAAATAAATATAGTTAAGTGCAGAGGAGCTTTAAGTAATTTAGAGACTTTGACTGACAATTTTTCAGCTCGTATAATAATATACTCTTAACAAAAATGACAGAATTTTAATTGAATTATATTAAAATGGGCAACATTGAGGATAACAGTTGAAACAATTTAGATAAATTAAACGCTCTTAAAAGCGAACTTTATATGTATAGTATATAGGGTTATAAAATTGGGTAATTTTCTCTTTAATGTAATTAAGTTAAAGCTTCCTGAATTATAGTTTTATAGATGATTTAAAACGGCATTTTATAGGTTGAGTTTTTAAATTTTTATATTGGCGCACATTTTTTATTGTAAATGTAGGAACCCTTAGAGAAGTAATTTCCGTATTTACATGTAATTATTATTCGTGCAAAATATTGAATATATTTCTGATTATATTTATACCCATTTTTTTATAAGACATATGATTGCTAAAGAATTAAAATTTCGGGGGTGTTTTTAATAGGTGCACCATTACTATGCATCGCCTTACCCACTGTTAAATTAAATGATCCTTCAATCCATCTTAAACAACAGTTGTATTTGCATCATTTAGTGCTGGATCTGTAAGCTCGTTTCGCTTCATGGTATCTTGTAAAATTGTAACATTGTTACAATCATATTGGAAAAGTTGAATTTAAATTCAAGCAGTGAACCAGTAATTTCGTAACCAAATGAAACGCTTAAAGCTTTATCCAAGAGCCGCTAGATGCATCAATTATAATGTATGTATACTTATAAGTTATAAGTTATAAGCTAATATAAGAAAGATAAAAGTTTCTCGAATGCATTTTTTGGGCATATGACACTACGCCAAATGCCGACACGCTTTTTTGATGGTCCATATCGCCGACTAGGGACACTACGCCGACGGACACTACGCCGACAGTGCCCACATCATCGACAAATGTACAAGGGACACAACGCCGACAGTGTCCACATCGTCGACAAGTGTACAAGGGACACTTCGCCGAATTTTTCTCTGTGGACACAACGCCGGCAATTTTAATTGCAATTACCTAATGTAATATCATTATTTTTAAACTTATTTGCGTAATTAAATTGACTTGACTATGAAAAAGTATCAAATGAAAAAAAATATACTAAACCTGCAAATAACCTAGGCGCTTTAGTGGCAATCAACGTTTAAGTTTTGCATTTTGCATTCTGCAATTAAAATAAAAATTCGGTGTCCCTTGTATACTTGTCGACGATGTGGGCATGGTCGGCGTTGTGTCCCTTGTACACTTGTCGACGATGTGGGCACAGTCGGCGTAGTGTCCGTCGGCGTAGTGTCCCTAGTCGGCGATATGGGCCATCAAAAAATCGTGTCGGCGTTGTGGGCATTCGGCATAGTGTCCCGGCCCCCATTTTTTCAGGTCGATGAACTCGAAATCATGCGAACCTTGGGTTCGATGCTCGGTTCCTCCGAAAATTAAATAATTTGTTTTAACTTAGGTAATCTATAAGGTGTCTCACGTCTAATATTGTGAGTGACACCAACTATTTTTCTCTGTAGAAAGCTCACAGTCATATTCATATTTACTTTTATGGTCAACGTTCAAACCCTTTTAGGCAAGAAATAGCCTAGGAAGTATGTGTGTTTACGAAATACCTACTCCATTAGTGCAAAAAATTTGGTTTGAATAATGACCTTATATTACAAATATATTACTGTTAATTGAATGTTGCCTAATATTAAAAGAATTTAGGCTAAAAACTGATATCGACACACGAGAATTCGGCCAAGTGAAGTACTGTCGCTTATGCAACGTTTTCCTATTATGTAGCATGATCTTGTGGAATCGCCGCGTACGATTCATTTATTTGTATTCATTTGAAATGCTTTTCATGGATCTATCTTTGTGATAAAGTTTACACTTTGTACATCGGCCATTAGCACTTTCGTATTTCCAAAATTCTTACAGATTCAACATTTGTAAGTTAAAGCTAACTTTGTTTATTTGAGATCTTCCACAAATAAAAACTGTTACAATATCGTGATATTTTGTTTGTATTCTATCACCAAAGAGTATAATTCTCTTTTCTATCACTTATTATATATTTCCTTTGCAGAGTTGTATTGGACATATCGAACGCCTTTCACGGATCAACCAAAAAAAATGTACTCCATTCCTTTTTCTACTATTTATCCAGTGTCGTGGGAATTGCGGTCGTCGGACTTGCGGTTAAGTAGATTTTTAATTAAATGCAGTGGGACTTGCGCTCAATTTTATTTTCGCAATGGGATTTGCGGTCGTTTCATAGTATAATTAGCCGGTAGTACGGCAGAATGTATAGTCACAATCCATACAAGTATTGACAGTTAAGCAAGTCGCGCTCTGGTCAGTACTTGAATGGGTAACCCCTTGATTTTGTGGCTCGATGTGTCGGCAGGGGGTAGTACAAAGGGCCCGAATAAGGCCTACGTACATGTCGACTTAGGTCCCATCCCCCATCAGAATTTACACAGTATAATTATATACATATATTTGCATAATTAATATGGAGGGTTATTTTGCGATAATTATTCTGTGTATATGCAAAGACTATCCTGCGCCCTTAGACATAATGTATACCAGTAAAAGTGTACATACTTTTGATGTATCCGATAGGGTTCAGTAGCATCGCTCGGTTTGTTGAAGGTATGTTTCAAACTCAAAAAGACGTCCTAACTTTTACTACCCTTACTAAGAATTCCACAGTATGTCTATTCTTAACCCACAGCAAATAGTAAACAAGTATGTACCTAGGTAGGTAAGTAGGTGCTGCTTCCTTGGTAACGCAATTATTGAGTGTGTTTCCATAACACATACAGAAAAACAAAAAAATGCGCGAACTGACAAACGACCAAAGGAGGAAGCGCACTTTTAATGAGATTTCCAAAAATGACGGAATTTGATAAAATTTTAGTACTTACATATATTGTAGATATCGACCTTCTGACAAAACAGTCTCATGGGCCCAAAGCTATCCTATGAGATACAGTGGCGGGTATGGGGTATCTTGAAAAACACGAATTAAATTAGAATAGTATAAAAGTTGGTATTTTCTTTAAAAAAGTAATACAAGTAATTTAATTTGATCTTGGGCGGCTGTCTAGGATGTCATGTACCGATTTTTGTGTGTACAGGGGGTACTCATTCATAAGTATAATTAATATCTACTAGTTTTTATTGTTGAAATCCTTACTTCGTGGAATCTATTAATGGTTCATACAAATGAAACGCGAACATAATAAGAAACTCCACAATAATAACAGGGTGTCCACTTATATTTTCCCCTATTGCCCTATTTCCCCTATTCCCCTATTTTAACTTCTAAACGGTTCGGGATAGAAATATGCGGTTTTCATTTTCATTTTAGTACAAGTTTTGTTTGAATGGATTAAATTTTTTCCATCGATTTCGATTACGTCCCTGCAAAAATGGCGGACTTTTAACAATCTTTTTTGTAGGATTTTTTAATGGAACACCCAGTATATTTTTTTGTAATTTGAAAGAACTGACCTTCACCTATCCAGCGATGCAAAATTTTTCAAAATCGGTTCGAAAATGACTGAGTAATCACATAAGAGCACATCAATTTCATTTTACATAAAACGATACACAAGGCCTTTATAAATTTATATCTACGTTGGAGCAACTGTATTCATCAGGAAGGACGATATATTGAAAATTTAATGAACCAACATTTGCACTTTTTTGTTTGTGTCTCTCTTCGGACTCTTCAGGCTCCATGGAGTTTCACAATTTACTTACCTCTGTAGCAGCCGTGAAATTCGGGATATTTAAGATACAATAAAACAATCTTGTTTTTTAAGTTTTCATTGACCACATCTAGATTTTTTATAGTCTAAATGAAAAAGAGGCCTAATGCTTTCAAATCGTTAAATTTAAATGAAAATTAAATTTAAAAAATCGTAAAAGTTAAAAAAAATCGACTTCACGACACCTACAGCTGTGCATAATAAGTAAATTGCACCCCGTGCTGCCTCAAGGGTGCCAAAATATTAATAATGCGTTGAAGTGCTAACTTCCGAGAGCCTTGACTTCGAAACATTAACTATTCTATTATAAAAAAAGCTTCTTGTTGCGCTAGGGGTTGCGCTAGCTGTTTGAATTGAATAAAGTCATTACATTACTTAAAACCAAACTGTTTTTTTCAATGTCTGTTCTTACCACGTCGATGGAGAAAGTTTTGCTATCTCCTTCTTTATTAAAGCTGTTCCACCTGTACTACCTATTAAGTTCCCAATGCGCTGTGGCGATTTTCGTTAATCAGATGATTTTGTTTTTTTTAATGTAAATTTTTTAATTAAATTTCAAAACAATAAAATTTTTTAATAGATATTGAAAAGACCTTTTATAAATGATGTATGACAAGGTCCAACTTCCCATTTAAAAATTTTATCGCCCTAGGAGTGTGAAATTTAGGGATGAAATGTTTACGCATTAGGATATAATTTTAAATCTAAAATTGAATAATTGTTTCGGAATTTTTTTTATAAATATGCACAATCATTGAATTAACGATTATATTCCGTTTGGCTGTTTCACACTGTATATGTCGTGTTACTTCTCCCTCTTCTTCTTATTTAATGTGGCAATTGTAGGTGATGGTATCACTTTCCCACCAATATTAAGCCTAAAACATTCTGTAACGTATAATCTTGACAATATAGTTATATAGTTACTGGAAATCTACAAACAGTTTTGTACTACTTCGTGGCATCGTTCACGTTCTCATAGTCATAGACACAAATTAGTAATTACAATATGTTGGTCAATAAGCTGCGCAAATGAAAAAATTTTCGTTTGGGCTAACATATAAGGACTCAGTCACATCCCATTTTCCCTAAACTTCATACGTCTTCTGATAAAACCTCGTAAACGTTTTCCGCCCTTTCATTTTATGATTCCCTTACCTTCTTTCCATAGAATATAGAAGATAGCCTGGAGGTATGCGAGCGTAAGGGATTGAGAAAAGTAGTATTTGGATGTGTTAGCGAAGGAGAACTTTGGAGAGGAGAACAAATGCGGTTTTTTATACATGACCATTCATCATGTATAAAAAACCGAAAATTACTACTGTTTCTAAAATACAAAGACTTAGACGGGTGGGACACTATATCGAATACCCATCGGAAGAACAGTAAAAACAGAAATGGACGCAAGGGCTAGAACCAAAAGGGAACGAAGCCGTCCTAGGAAGATATGGATAAAAGCTGTAGCATTTTTTTCTCGCTCACTCCTACTGTAACGGAAGTTACAAACATGTTGATAAAAGTCTTCAGGTTCGTGGTTAAATGGTTCGGTAAAACTTCTATATTGGTAGTACGTTTGGACCTACCTTTTCGTACTTTTCCTTCCCAGGCTAGCTCAGTTGGGGATGAAAAGGATTAAATATAATTTTGGTAAAACTTTCTCAATTTACTCAGGTTCGATATCATTAAAGAATGCTTTCATCGATTAATTTGGAAAACACTGATTTCATCTAAATGCAAACGCTTATTTATGATACCTCAAGTACGTTTGATGAGGTCCTTAACCTGTCATTTAGCGTCGTCTGTATGAAAATTACGCTTTTACTTTCCTTACAATTAGGTCATAATTATTGAAAAATTCCATAAAATCAATAATAAAATCAATTTATTACAAAGTTAATAAAAGTAAAACAAAATATACGATTCCTAGAAAAATAACTTAATTTCTACCTAAATAAAACAAGCTGAATGGCCAAATTTATCGCTTGCTAGCAAAACGTGACATAAGAGTAAAAATGCTGCAATACATCCGCCTATATTTTAATTCCGCTTATATTTTGATTTAATTCGAACGCAATAATAAAAACAATTACACATAAAATTCAGTTTCTCTTCACTATCAGTTCAAATCAATACGTAAATAAAACTTTGGGACAGTACCTTAATGTTTGTCTACCTTATAGCGATAGCGCCGACTTCTCGTAGTACCTTCCAACGGCAGCTCGATTCGCGGTCCGCTTGACGGCAAGTTGCCTTAAAATTCTTCTTCCAATTTGTGTAAAATTCACTTAGAAAAGTTCCAATTCACAACAAAGCGAGTTTTTCATTAATTGCCACAATGCGATTTCTCGTAAAACAACAAAGCATATACTCAAACGACAAAAGCGTATACTCAAACGACAAAGCGAGCACGTTACCCCCTCGAGGATCTTCACTGGTTAACTAAACTTAGGGAGCTCACCCTTATTTACTGATGTAGCTCCTTGTCTCGTCTTCGATATTCAATTTCACTACTTTTAGTTCATTCGCTCTTTACTCACATTAAACGCACATATGGTTTATTCGCTGATATAAAACTGTTTCTTCACACGTATTTCGCTTTAAATCACCTTAGTGACACTCTTAAACGCACTTAGTGGTACCCTTTTTGGCACCTTACACCGCTTTCTTCAACAAATTCGCTTAATAAAATCAAAATTATGGTGCGAGTCTTAGCACCTTCACACTCTTACGGCCTTACTTAGACTGACTTGTCCACTCACACACTCACTTCCCCGCTTACCCTTATATACAATTTAATAAAATGTTATCTTATTCTGCACATTCCAGATAAGACACTTGCGCTCTTATATACTATTCATTCTACTTAACTTTCTTAAATATTAACCTGAGAACTTACTTACTTTACTAAAAACATTTTCCATATATACAAACTTGAAAAGTAAAAAGTAATTATATTAATTTAACCAAAAATAACGCCCGTTACACTACTTGAGATTTTCCGTTTACAGTTAATAAATGCGCGACATTGTAGGAGTCCATACTTCCAAAGGAGTGGATTAATAAGGTAAAACAAAACTCACAACCTTGAATAACAGCTTATATCTAATTAAAAAGCTTAAGGGGAAGGTTGTGAGTTTTGTTTTACCTTAATAAATGCGCTCCATTCTTTTTTTGGTAACCATTTGCTCTATGTAATTTGAGTACCTACCTACCATTGATTTTGCCACGATAAGATACAATCTCGTTATTTAGATTGATCGTAAAAATTATGGTCAAATCGCTTCATCTTTCTAATGCCTAAATTTTGTTATTGGAGAATTCATACCGGCAGGTGTCTTCATGAAGTAAATGATTTAAATGCAATCGCACAAAGGTACCTGCATAATGATAATTATTTATTAATTATTATGATCATTATTAGTGCAGGTTAGAACAGAAGCAAAAGACTACATTTTTGTAGTTATGTGACGAGTAAAAGAGTAATTAGAAAGTTAGAAGTACTGCAATAAAACTGCTCTAAATTGCAAAACTTTTCGATTAAATCGACGTATTACGTATAGATAATCGGTCACCAAATGTCGTACATTACACAAACAATGGTGATAATCACAAATCAGTAGGTAACAATGTAAATGTAATGACCGTTAGGGTAATAAAGAGAATTGAACACTATCCTTACAGCACGGTTGGGTGTCAGGGTGTTGACAACAATTGAACTTTCGATTTCCGTTATTGCCAGGATGTCAAAACATCCGTACAATATTCTCTACAGGAGGCCATCACCTTACCGCTTCGTATAATGTCGATTCCCTATTCTGTTATAAATTGCTTTAAATGTGAGAAAAGATGGCGTAATTTTACTTAAGGTAGAAAGGAAATTAGGGCACAACTTTTACAAGATTTATTTGTAAAATGGAAATGAATGGTTCTTCGAGAGACGAACATTAGTAAGCGATTTTAGAATGTCAAATCCCTTTTTGTTATTAGCTAATCTTCGTCATTAGCATTTGGAGAATGTTTTTGTCAGTGGTAGTATATTGAGTGAATTAACAATTGCATCGTTATTTCATAATGTAAAATAATTTAGTAGTATAACGTTATTAATTATTAAACTTAATTTTGCTTCAAATTTCGTAAGAGTATTGATACTTAAATGCTTAGATTTAGGTACTTTCCCCCGAGGCAATGAAACTTTTATAAGCTTTACGTTTATTCTCCTATTTTCTATTTATATTGCCCTTCAGATGCTGTTCACGTAGAAATTAATGTAGTCGATGCGTTTCGATCTCTTAATAAGTTCACAGGACTTATATTTTTCATATTCAACACGTGTATATAGGATAAGTCGAATTAAACATTTTACGTGCGAGGTATAATAGACGCAACTTGAGGTACCTGATGCTTTGGGTTGACAATTTTCGATACACAAGTGTCCCCAATTGATTTACTCCTTTAATGGGATATTCTCTCTTTAACAAAAATTAAGTAGCCTTTGAAAGTCTGCCAAAAACCTTCACCTTTATCCTTGTCCATTGATAAATTTCTACCATAGGTTTCTGAATAATATGACGATTGGTTCTTATACTATAACCAGCGATATCAACAATCTTACGAAGCACTGTCATGTGCAAAGTCCAGCCTGTCTTGCGTGCAAAAGTGCAATGCGAACAACCCCCCGGTTGTCATGGGGGCCCTTATAGATTTGCCACTACTAGATTTCTACGTACGAGAGCAACCCATGTTGGCAGTCTACTTGCGTCTGAAAACAAAGGGATTGTTAAATAACAGAGGTATGGAGGCAGGATACTCCCGAATTCTAGACGGACTCCCTCGTTTTTCAATTCCCGACGATTTTTCAAGCAGAATTGGTAGGATAAAGCTTACTGCGTTCGTATTAGAAAGAAAAATTATCAGAATTTCAGGTGACAGCATGGCTGCGAGCACTATGTCACTGCAAAAATATCTCAAAGTTAGATTCCGAATGTCACCACGCACCAGATTAAGTTGCAATCAGCAACACCTTCGAGCTCGTGTGGGTTAAAGTGCCTTCTGGAACAAGAAGCAATGATAAATCCGACACGTTGGCCTAGCTAGCCTAAAAACAGGTGTTTTACCGCCCAAATCTGCCTGTTCCACTTACGGTATCAAGTGTAAACAAGCTGTACCTCAAGGCACCCAGCACAAGGCTAGTTGGAACGTGATGTTAGACTCTCGCAAGAGGTGCTATTAGGGGACCATCCGCAGCGTGGCTCGTTTCTGCACAGGGCTATCAAGAAAGAACCTGCGACTACTTGTGGTTATACTATCTAGATACTGTAAACTAAACTAAACTCAGACGAGACGCCGCATCACATACTTTATGAATGTCCTGTACTTGTCCAACTAATACGATCAATTTGGAGGTATCCTGGCCAGAAATGGCTACAATTAAGGCCGCTTCCCTTTCCAGCGTCTCAGGTTTACCTCACGTGTGGCATGGCATGACTGACGTGGCGAGCTCGGACGGTTCCCTTCGTAACCCAGAATCCAGAGTCTGCTATACTTGATTTTCCAGAATATACAGCCACTTCTAAGAAAAAATCGAATGAATTAACACTGTAGGTCCTTTTCTGTTCAACGACTAGGATAATTGGAATTAATACTTAATACTTTAAAAAATACTTACTTTAAAAAACATAAAACCTATCTCCTCATCTCATTTGGTCATTAAAACAGTTAAGGGGAGGTTGTCAGTTTTTATTAATAATTCTTACCTAAATTCCCCCTTTATGAGAATGGAACCATCCACAACTTCTTATCACTATTTTAATACTATATGTGTAGAAGAGTATGAATCATAAACAAAAGGGTCCCACAATTGATCCTTGAGGTACCTCCCGAAGATAGACAGTGATAAAGAGGGTGAAGAAATCATATTTAAGTTCACAATTTGTATCAATCCCAAAATTATAAGTATGTTTCGGGATTAATAGTAGTCCAGCATGATTAATAAATACACTTCTGAATTTTCAATTACATTACAGAAATCCTGATTGTACTGCCGATGCCGGTAAAATGTTGTACATAGACAGAAATGTTTTCATCTGCTCAGCCATGATTTTTTCTAAGACCTTGTAAGGAACTGACGGTAGGTAAGCTTATGAGCCTTAGACCGGTGAAACTAGAAGTATTATTATTTTTTGACAGAGATGGGATTAATGCAGTTTTCCATATACCTAGTTGGAAGACCACTAGGTTTTATACGAAAGATAAAGCGTGAGTGATGTATGGGGTGACTGGAAGAAAAACGCTGAAAAAGTGGAATAGAAGAGATAGGTGAAAATAATCTGGAAAGCTCGAGTAATGAAAGGGAGGGAGACTGAAAAT
Source organism: Pyrocoelia pectoralis (assembly GCA_036250285.1). Classification (NCBI taxonomy): domain Eukaryota; kingdom Metazoa; phylum Arthropoda; class Insecta; order Coleoptera; family Lampyridae; genus Pyrocoelia; species Pyrocoelia pectoralis. The sequence continues at coordinate 34,441,555 of CM070077.1, forward strand.
GAAGTACTGAAAAGGGAAGGTGAAAACTAGAACTTTGATAACTCAGTATGTAGGAAGGCATTGGAAAAGTCTATAAGCAGCTTGGCACCGTAAGGTACCAAGCGAACTGGGTTATATTATGTTATGGAATAGGTACCAAGGAACCTTTTTCAAAATGGCTAGAGAGAAAAGACCGTGATAGTTGCAAATATCATATTTAGAGGCAAGGAAATGCAGAAAATTATTAGAATAGTACTGAATAGAAAAAGAGGCCATAGTAGACTACTTTCTTGTGAACACAACTATTTTGCGAATCATTAAAAATGTAAAGACCAAAAGAGAAGTGAAAATCAGTAACAACTGGTAACAACTACTGAGAACAAAATAATGACTAACAAATCGATGCATATAAATCGAGACACAAAGGTATTAGATAAAAATATCACAGAGGACGTGGAAATATTAAATGGAGTAAGCGAAAACAGCTATACACAATGGAAAAAAGGCATAATGACAGTAGAAGAGAATGCCTAGAACTAACAAGATCAGCAAATGGTAATCAAAAAGAACTCCCTGCTGGAACCAAAGAACACCAAACGAATTAAAAAAGACTGAATGTAGCTTCTATGAGATACCTTACACCTAAAAGAATAGACGACTATGAAATATAGGGAGAAAAGGGAATTGCAGTTAAAAACTTTGTCAAAGAAAGTAAAGAAAAATCATAGAAAGAATGACAGAGCATGTATGAAAAATCCAAAACCGGTGATCCAAAAACTATAGATAATGAGACAGAGCAGACCTCGTTGAAAGAATATTTTGGAGACTCGTACATATAGGAGACCATAATGAAGAAGCATTAACCGAACAGAAGAAGAATTGAAGGAAGTAAATAAGTAAAACTTTTAAAGACACCAGGAGAGGATCAGCTTACAGGACAAATGATCAAATAATAGAAAACTAAAGAACAGATGCTAATCAATTAAAACAGAAAGGACAATACCAACTACCTGAAATTCATTAGGGTAACGGTGATAGATTTTATAATCAACTCGATTGTGAATTAATAGATAATAATACTCATTGCACAGCATCTCGTCATGCAACAAGAATTCTAACAAATAGGTACATAAAGTTTAATTGTAACCTAATTATTCAATACCAAGTATTAATAGGAGGGTAGGAATAATAATATCAATTTTTAGCAAAGTAACGGGCAAAGGAATCCCAAGAAAGTTTTTGAAAAGGGAAAAGATCCACAACCAAATATACAGGGTGTTTAGAAAAGATGCGGCAATATTAAAGGGGGGTGATTGCCGAGGTCATTTTATACAAAAAGTTCCTATAAACGCTTTCCGAAAACGCTTCGTTATCGATCTACAGCGTGTTGAAGTTTAATTTAAAAAAAGAGTAAAAATTAGATTTTTCCAAAACGGCTTGAGATATAATGAAATTTTAGGCGTGTTAATAGCTTTGGGAGACACATACTTTGCAATACTACACGATGTTTCAGTCGTACCAGTTGTGCGCGTATTGCCACGTCACAGGCTCTTTTTCAAGAAAAAAATAGGACGTCGCTGATTTCTCTAAAAATAAAAATATGTTTTTATTCTTTGTTCAATTGTGAAGAAAAAAGCTTTCTTAACTTTTTATCGTACGACGTACTGTTTTTTAGTAAAAAAAACATTTTAGTGCATATCCATTTATCATGCGTACAAAAATATTTTTAAACAGTCCTGTTTTTTCCTTGAAAAATAGCCTGTTGTTGTATTGCAAAGTATGTGTCTCCCACAGCTATTAACACGCCTAAAATTTTATTATATCTCAACCCGTAATCAAATTTTTACTCTTTTTTTTTAATATTAAACTTCAACGCGCTGTAGATCGGTAACGAAGCGTTTTCGGAAAGCGTTTATAGGAACTTTTTTGTATAAAATGACCTGGGCAATCACCCCCTTTAATATTGCCGCATCTTTTTTAAACACCCTGTATTTTATATTTATCCTAAGGCAACTGAGTGAGAAAGTCTTTGTAACCAAATGGCAATTTTCCTTTAATATACGATGAAGTGGTGAAAATATTTAAGTAATATTATGGAGGAAATTGGGGACTGGAAACCATCAAGCTCACTGAATTATGCAACGCCGGCGATAAGGTAGTCTTTGGATAAAATGATGGGCTGCAGCATAAATAAATTGTGGTAATTTTCGCGGCCCCAAGAATTGATACTCTAAGCCCAAGAATTATTATTTTTACCCCAAGAATTATTTTTTCGACCCCAGCTTTTTAATTATTTTGGTCCCAAGATTTCTAATCCCAAGAATTATTATTTTCACCCCAAGAATTATTTTTTCGACCCCAGCTAATATAACAATTCTTGGGAACAAAAATCTTGCAACCAAAATAATTAAGAAGCTGAGGTAGAAAAGAATTCTTGGGGTAAAAATACTAATTCTTGGGGTGAGAATGAAAATTCCTAGGATGCACAAAATAATATCTCAATATAAATATACACACGGAAGAATAGAAAGTAATATAATATGAATATTAGTGCAATAGAAACAACAATACCCAGCTGAGATGGGTGGAACACACACAGTGAATGAACAGTGATACACTGGGAAAAATAATATACCAACAACATAACGAGAAACTGACCAAGCAAGACATTGAATGAAGAAGCAGCAGGGATGAGGGATGTAAAATGTGGAGAAAAACAGTTTCATTACACTCAACCCCCAACAACGCCTACACGGAAAGATAGTTGACACATGGATTAAGACTCAACTTAATCCTTCCGCGGTTCCTTTAACCACCTGCCTTTGTGTGCTTTAAATACAACAATTCCAATAGTAAATACCTTACATAATTATGTAATAATAATGCTATACGGCAGCGTAATAAATTTTGGAAATGAATGAAGTATGTAAAAGGTTATACTTTTAACATTATTATACCGCACAGTGTTAAGCAAAATTAACATAATGTAAGTAGGTACTATGCAATCCCAGTAGCATTTACTCAAATATTAAGAGAACGAGCGCTGAAAAGTGAAAACCCTCTTAGAATGTGACCGTTAATCCACCATTCCACCTTTTCCAATAGCAAGAGTGCAGGTGTCAGAATTGAGTAAAAAGTAAATTGGAGAACGTGATCGATAATACAAGCCAATTAGACTTAAATAGCGCATTACTTATAAATTGTCATGTACAAGAAACTTCCATCGCCGCATACATTTTGAGATAATCACTCTTCGTTACCTCGGAGCCGTTTATACATATAAGGAAATTGCATGTAGACACATGAAGGAATTGCAGATGATAATGGTTTTCGTCGGTAAGTTTTAATTATGAAGCGTTTAATTTTAAGTGTCAAAAAGGTCGTGGATTAATTTATTAGTTTTTTCAAACCGTTAATTATACATTAATGTAAGTAGGTCTCGTTTAGTATGACGAAAGTAGGTGTTGGAAATTTATAGCAGTTTCAAAGTTTAGTTGCCCTCAAGACGTATTTCCACTTTCTTTAATTATAATTAACATTATATTAACAATAGTACATAATATTATCAATATGGCAAAGTAGTTGACAGTTGCAGATTTGCATATACAGATATCCCAGTTTGGAAATATATACAGCGTTAGTTGGTTAGTAAATTTTCCCCACGTGTGACGTGAGATTTACACCCTGCGGTTTATTCAATAACATCACCGTACTGACACGATATTTAGCAATCACAATGGGGTGCTTTTACCGTCCTTTTGTATGATAACCGCATTTACCATACCGCATTTTAATCGCACTGTTGTGCACTGTTAATAGCAGGAAAAATTTAATTTCTGCTATTAATTAAATCAACGTTGTAGGTACATCTTTTATGTTCGTCAGATTGCTTGAAAGTAAAGCGAGAAAGTATTAAAATTAAGAACTTTATGCTAAGTGAAGTTTTATTAAAAGTTTTTATTAAAACCAACACCAAACGAAAAGTTTATTCTTAATACAGAAATTTCTCACGTCTACTTTACGTAATGTTGTTTGTGTGAATTGAAAGGAGGGAGCTTTTATACAATAATTTCTATAATTCACTACGCGAGTAACGTGTGAGGTCTGCCATTGTGTAAAATGGGAGAAGATAAGTGTGCGAAATTTGATAGCAAAGGGATTGAACGCTAGACGAATTCTTGATATGGAACCAAAAAAAATAGTTAAGGGGAATAATTGCATGTCCGGCAGCAGCAACAGCATTGGACGGGGTAGGACAGTTGGACGGAGATTATGCATAGGTATGAAAAGGGTAAACATTATTATTATTACCTATGTATAATAATATGTATATCACTAGATTCTTGTCGTGACATGCCAGACATTCTCTAAACATTATCTACAAATGATTCAAAAGGTGTCATTTTTCTCGTAATTGATTTTTATCGTTATATTTTCAGTTAAAATGAAACATGAGCGCTCCATTATTGATTTATAACTTAAATGAGTTCCATTCTTTTTTACATAAAAGTCCTGCTGTATTCCTTAATTAGAAAGAAACTAAGGTGATACAATAATTACATACTCTCCATGCTCACTGTCTTTTTTTATACACTCGCCGGCACGAAAAACGGAGCAGTTGAATTTTTTTACACAAACTTCAAATTTTACAGCTTTGTGATGTTTTATTATTAGATCTTACACGCAAACAAAACAACATGTTTTAAATTGAATATTATCTCCTTTAATTGGATCACCTTAGTTTGCTCTCCTTAGTACAGGAGCCTTCAAGAGGAGTTATGTGCGGTACGGGTTAATAATCCACTGGTGTTTCGTGAAAGGTCGACGTTTCGGCTACGGAAGTGTAGCCTTCTTAGGAGCAACTTTAAAAACCACCCCACACCAAAGGGTGTTATATTGTACATTATATGGTATGTAACCAGAAGAAGCTTGACCCAAAGACTTTATCGGTTTCATCTACGGATTTTTGTGTTGCCCCGAAGAAGGCTACACTTCCGTAGCCGAAACGTCGGCCTTTCAAGAAACACCAGTGGATTATTTTTAACAACAATTGAACCTTTATTTGAAGAAAAAAAGTGTTTTTGAATAAATATTATAAACTCCAGAAATCTTATTACTTCAAAATGCGTAGTTGTCCGTGAACCCATGTCAACAATGCTGTTGTTTTCATTGTTTTGAGAAATCGGACCGATCAAAAAACGTGTTAAATTTTAATCTAAAAAATATGGCTGTTAATTCCGAAACAGCGGCGGCTATTGTTGCGTTGCTTCAAGATGGAAGAAGTGAGCGATATGTCTCCAACGCACAACTAGTGCTTGTGATAAGCGTTTTATCATCTTACAAAGTCTGCGAAATCGTCATGCTACAGCTGTTGAAATCAGAAATCGACTTCAGCACGTCAGGCAACCCAACTTAACCGAAGGGATAGTTAGACAAAGACTCAGAAAAGCCAATTTTAACAGTCGTAGACCTGGAACAAGCCCAGAACTTCTTAGACGTCATCGTATTGCGCGACTTCAGTTTGCCCGACTTCATGAGCACTGGGGTGAAAATGAATGGGAGCGCGTTTTACTTACCGATGAGTTCAGATTTAGCCTGCGATCTCCAGATGGTCGTGAGAGAGTATGGCGAAGACCACACAAGCGTTTTGCAGAATTTACCTTCAGCCCTCGTATAGGATACCTAGGGAGCTTAATTGTAGTGTGGGCCGGAATTTCTCTGGAGGTACACACAGAATTGTACATCCTTCCGAGAGACTCCTTAACTGCTGCCAGGTACATTGAGGACAGTCTCCAAGATTTTGTTGTTCCTTATGTTGGTTTTATTGGAAATCACTTTCTTTCGATGCATGATAATGCCCGACCTCACATCGCAAGAATAACTCAGTAGTACTTACACGAGGAGGTAAACATTCCTGTTATGGAATGGCCAGCGTTAAGTGCAGATGTGAATCCCATAGAGAACATGTTTGAAACATGCTTGGGCGAAGGATGCGAAGTCATGCTCTTGCTCCTTTAACTTTAAATAAGTTACGACAAGCTCTTTTGGAGGAATGGGAACTCAGTTCGATATCGTTCATTCGGGGACCAAAGTAAAAATGGGCGGCTCGTCATCATTCATACCGCTCATATCACCATATTTAAAAGGGGCTTCGAATATTCGAACATCCATTGGAATAGTTGGTCGAAAACTACCTATGGATTACAGCCTATTGTCAGTGTCAAAGAAGCCATTCCACCTAGGTTGTTAAACATCATTTCCTATTGCTGTAACAAAGGATTATGGGCGCAGAAAGGCTGGACTAAAATGCTACATAATCTGCAAAGTTTGCTTTGGTGAAAGTTGTACAAACTTCTCTGACATTGAAGATGTAGACAATGAAGAGGAAGAAAATTACTACGACGATCTCCTGACGATGCGGGGTGGAGCGTATTTATGTAGGATAGGGTCATTGGAAAAAACTTAATCCACAAAATGCTCAAACTGAGTTTTATACTCTTTAATATACTCCTAATCGAACCATAAAATGAACCTATGGGCGGTAAAATGTTGTAGGTCAGACGAATACATTTTTACAACCGCACTGGACGATAACAGTATTAATTATACCATTTTCTCGCAGATATTTACTTAATTAGAAACTTTGGGATAACGTTTTCAGTGATCAGTAAAATGTTTATAGGCCTGGGATATCTTTTTAAAAGGTTGTAAATTAGTTTTGTCAATAGCTTCTTAAAGAAGAAAGGATTGTCTTTTATGTCAATATTTCAGATGTTATCTACATTAGGTCTACAAGTGTTCATTAGATTATTTATTTAATTGTCCAGTATTATTTCAAGTTTCTTTGTAATCTATATATAGTGCTTCAAATATTTGAATCCGCTTTCTTATTTTTTCTTTTAAATGATAAATAGCTTGACACAGTTCTGTAATTGCGACTATTTTGATTAAACCTTCCCTTAAGGAAATTCTGTTATATCCCCGTTAATGTTATTTCTCCCACAAACTTTGGCCAATCGTCGACGGAGCCTCGCGCGCTTGTCTGGAATGTGGGAAAAGTCCCCGAATCAAACATCTGGCGTAACCATCATTTCAATACAATTTATAAATCGGGCAACTTTATAGCGGGAAGCATTTAAATTCGAAGCTGCCAGGTGTGTTACATCACATTTTGTAGTTCAACGACGTGCCCAGCTTATAAATTTGTCCTATTTAATCATGAAAAAAGTAGAGTCGTCGGCATGAAGAAAACATAAACAATTTTGAGGAAAAATAAAAGAGGTAATATTTATATGAAGGTTACTATAAAACAAAAGTATAAAGAGTACAATTTCTGCAACATAAAATGCGCTCGACATATATGGTTCCTTCCTTCGCATTTCATTAGACTCATGCTGTGAAAAGGGATGATCTTTCTGACAGAAGTTGCTAATATTGTAAGCATTGACCAGTGATTAGTGCTATCAATCGGAGTAAGAGGCCAATTCACGAGAGAAAGGGAAAAGACTCCTAGAAAAACGTTATGTAACACTAACAATATGTAATAGCTCTATTGTTGATGTGCGTATTGCCTCTTCTAACTTCACAAACAACTGTCTGTTTTAATATTACAGTGTTGTTGAAACTAATGGATGTTATACAATGCGAATGTAAAACGTAAAATGCTGTTTTTAAAATCTCCCGCTGCAATTTTAAAGCGAAAAGGCATAAAAACTGTTTTGATGGTGGTTATTCAGAGACAACCCGAAAGGAATACGACAAACCTTTTTGTTTAATGCATCAACATTTTTAAATTTCAATTATACGTATTGCAGACATCCTTTTTATTTACGATGCTCTATACTGTTAATAAATATTACACACACTGTCCTTAATCACAGTTACAGAATATTTCATTATTCATATGCATAAAAATGTCTTTAGGAATTAGGGCTAATTTACATTGACAAATGGAGAACATGCTACATATTATTATATAAAGTTTACAAAAAAGTGTTTTTTTTTTAATTCCAAAAGCTTCATTTACCTTTCACATTTCATTTGATGACAAAAAAAACTTTTACAAATTTTAAGGTTTCATTACTTTTATGCTCATTTCCTCATCCCACTAATTAAGAACAAAAAACCTATTAATTTAATTAAAACTTGTTTCGTTAATTAATCAAATTCTCGCATAGGTTTTCGTAACGGGAGCCACATTAGCGGCGTAACAGGTACACGTTTGCTTTATTAAGTCTAAAACCCCCGCTAGAAACTTGCCGGTTAAACGATTTGAAAATTTAAAGCTACGTTCTTTCCAATATTTCTCACAACTAGAAAATAATATTACAGTGGAGCTGAAATATTTCTTAATATCGGACGATCCAGTCCTAGATTCGTAAGTGTAAAAAGTAAATTATGGTATTGAAAATTGCGACATAAATCGAAACGGATGTAAAAGAAGTTCTCAATAATGCTTAGGTTGCGTTGACCTATATTTATACTCTTTAATTTTAGATGTCCAATAAAAATTCTTCAAAAAAACAGCATTAATGGTTCATATTTCTTTCTGCGAAACTAACTTTAAAAAAAAACTTTAAGAAAGCAACTAAATTTGAAACGCGTAATTCATCAAAACTTGAAACTATCTCGTATGGTCACACACAAAACTTTTACAATAGAAAAGGTCAAGTGAACCAGTGAAGTTTTTGGATGACGATTGTACAATATGACATTCCTTTGATCGGTTTTAGTAAAAAAATATAATGGATTAGTTAATCCGTGTTACTGGAGCCGAACAAAAGTTAAATGGGCCGAACATTGACTTTCTCACGCCATCTTTGGTAGCTGAAAACTTTTATGTGAACAGGTGTACAGCTACCTGTTTATTATTGATTATTGGGCGTTTTCGTTCGAAATATTTATACAGAATCTCAAAAATGAATAAAAATTTACATTTTTCCATACACATTTCAAAAATAATAATGTAGATTATCTGTTGAATGTTAGTTTTATGTAGGTATAAGGTTATATTAACATCTAGCGATTTAGAATATATGCCCCAATGGGTTTGGCGATATAAATTTATGTAAAGACGTTACAATGAACTTAAAGGAGGTCCAGCGCGCAGCGTGGAAATAATAGCATTGTGGTCGAGTAGTGGTCAACAGCTCACATAAATTACATTACAGTAATACCTCCCGCATGATAATAAAAGACTCTAGCAAAAGAAGAATGGGAAACATCTTTCGCACGTCGAAAATATGAATCAACTGAATGGGCATAGCGATGGAATGATCTTTGCAAATTTTTAGGAAGTGTATAAAAGCTCGATAAATTATAAGAAATTCGTCACTCGTATTTACAATGGAATCGAGTTTTTATAATAGGTACAGCTTTAGAGAAATAGGTTCGAATTTTAAATAGAGAAAATGTGAGCGTCCACTTAAATTTTTATTACCTCGGCGATGAAGTAGAATAAAAAAAAAAGGAATTGCCTTTCATTTCGACTTTTATTATGACAAGTTGTACAATAGGAGGTTTAACCGTTTGCATTACCTATGCAAGCCATTCGGTTAATTATTGTTATTTTGTTTTATTTAGTTCAAACCCTATAAACAACTTGAGATAAACAATATACAGAAATGTCACACAGCAGTAATTAACGTTGTACAAAATACTATAAAATGCAGAGATGCTGAGATGGGTAGAAGTATAGAAAGTGAATGTAATTCAGAACTTCTCACTACCACAGCGTTGCATAATTCAAAGACTTTTGATAATATAGAGTTCATCACAATGTACATACTCGTATCGATTCATGAGTATGTAGGTTTCAGAGACCAACCACTAACTACAAGATTATTTATTAAGGATTCTCAAATCCTTTATAGTTATGTCCTGTTGTCCGCCCGTCCGTCCGTGGGCGCGATTACCCTTACAGATTAATAATGGACGTTATTGACTTTCAGGTCCTTCGGACAACAACGACAAATGTGGCAGAGGTTCGTGTGGATTAGGAAGGGTAAAAAATAGACTGACAAAATTTTAGAATTAGGCACAATTAATTCTTTAGATCACGTATCGACTTCGGATTTTTGTTAGATTATTGCGTATGGTCCATAGGTTCAATATAATTCCTATCCGTGGCCCAGGTCAAAAATTAGCCGTAAACCGTTATTTATGCACCAGTTTCGTAGGAAAAACGTCTAAGGGCCGGTTGTACATCTGCAGCTTAATGTAAAGCCGACGCTTAGCTGAGCAGTAAACGTGATAAACCAGTTTTGTACAATGACTTTTCGTGGCTTAAGCTCCACTTAACTTTAAACTTGCCCCCCCCCCCCTTAGGGCCGGTTGTACAAATGCGCTTTAGGCCAAGTTTAAAGTTACGTGGAGCTTAAGCCACGAAAATGGATTTAAGTCATTGTAGAAAACTGGTTTAGCAAGTAAACTGCTCAGCTAAGCATCGGCTTTACAAAACCCGTAATTAAGCTGCAGATGTACAACCGGCCCTTAACCAATGTTTCTCAACGTGGGCGATAACGCCCCCTTATGGGCGTTTGAGACTCTCAGGGGGGCAGTAGAAGACCCAGAGCCTAGAGAAAATTAGTGGGCATTGAGGGGGTGTGGGCAGATTACAAAAATATAGTCTAAGAAAGACAATAAAAAACAAGCTAATCACGTACTACTAAAGTAAAGTAAAGAAAATTAAAATCGTTTGCTTACTGTCAACACTTGGAAAACCTTCACAGAGATTTCAAGGAACGATTCCTGGATATTTTAAACATGGACATAACAAATTCCTTAAAATGCATCAAATTCGACCTTCTCATTAGTTATAAATTCATGTCTTTGGGAATAAAAATACTGCTCAATATAACTAAGTATGTGTTTTAATTGCTAATTATTCTTAGGGGGCTCTAGAAAAAAACATATTTTCAAAGTGGGCGGTGGGCAAAATAACGTTGAGAAGCATTGGCTCTAAACGCATTGCACTAATGCCCAATAAGGGAAATTCTTGCATTTTAGGCTACCATATCGATTTTTGCTAAGGCATGTCAAAATATTTAGTTCTTTCGGGACCAAGTACGTTATTAAAACGACGAAAACCCATTACTTATGTGCCCAATATTGTATTAGTTTTTGGTAATCACGTGGATTTTACGCAAAACTTTCCAAAAATTGTTATTTACGCATCAATTTCGTAAAAAAACGTCCAAACTCAATGCATCGATGTCCAATATGCGAATTTCTCATTTTCCATTTTAGGCTACCCCATATGGTTTTTGACCAAAACGTGTGAAATTTATCAAAATAAGTGATTTGGGGATTCTTCGATATTCCGTTGTGTCGGTGACAGTTACAACTCCTCTGTGATTGGCTCATGACCACTTTGTTATGTTATATTACAAAAGCTGTCTTTTAATTTTATCTATAAAAACTAGGAAAGGAAAGATTTTTGTTTGAGATTCAGGAGCAAAAAAAGTCGGGCGATAAATGTGGTAAATACGAGCAATAAGACATTAGTTCGATGTTTTTCTCTTTCAAATAGTACATTGTTGGACGTGCTCTCATGGCATTGTTATGGTACAGAATGATGCAACGTTTTTAGTTGTTTTTCCAAATTTCATTGATCACTTCTGGTACAGGTCTCTGTTCGCCTATTATCAAACAAATGAGAAACTTAAAGGGAATTTTTAAAAAAATGTTTGGAAATTCGTACAAATATATTTTCGTATGGATTATTGGACGACAATTTTATAGTTACCACTCATATTCTGCATGTACATTAAACGATATTTTATAAAATAAACTAACATATTCTTTTCTTTTTTAAACTAATTGTTGTATACCATTCAACATTAACTGTTCTTCGATCCTCTAAAAAGGGAATTGTTGCGACATGTCCAGTACAACCGAGGAACCAAGCGGTCATTTTCTTGGAAGTGTTTCATGAACGAACAACTTTTGTGGGGTTCTGTTAATCTCAAACAGTGGCATCCATAAGGATGCCTAGGAATGTCTCTATCTCGCGATATCTCATATATGCCGATCTTCTACATTCATCTTGCTCACGGAATCGATGTTCTTGTAATCACAACCGATTTTTACCGACTTTCGCGAGATTCATTACTCACTGCGTACGAACACAACGAAGTTCTTCAAACAAATTATAAACAGTCTGTAATGTTTCTAAGTGGCTTTCGGAACGCTAACTTCACATTACACTTTACCAAATTTCAAATCGGAGCGGGAATCCCTAAACATGGCCTACAAAATTTAAACTTTCCCTCCGAAACAAACCAAACAAAAATGACACAAGCTCGTGATCGTCTTACTGGCCCTCTGTCGTATAGTAGGTACGTATACACTGGTAGTGAACTCTAGCGGGAAGGAAAATCAAAACCAATATTCAAACCACAAAAAGGATTTATTTACAATTCATACCCTAAGATTTTGGTACATGCAAAGACCGAACGTTCTACACGGGGAGCCTGTGGGAAGAAAAAAGAACTGGAAAGAAAAAAACTTCCCGTTGACTTAGCTAACATTCGTAAACTCAGTTCACTTAAATGCTAACAGCGAGACGGGCAAACAATCTTAAACATGAAATAAATAAGAGGTCTTGGTAATGTGCTCCGATCAGATAACATACTCTAAGCAACAACTGAGAGTAAATTCAAAGTAGGGAAATCAATCAAATTACATTTCAAATACATTACCTATAAAACAAATAAAGGTGAGTTTACAGAAATAAAAGCAATCAAAGGAAATTTACAAAACAACAACACCGCAACAAAAAGCCCGGCTACGAATAAGATAGCTTCGTCCTTCGCAGTGTATCCCTAAATATTGAATTGCAAAAAGTGTACGACTCTTGGAGGATGTCCCGCAATTAACACAACATATAAGACACAGTAACATATCAGAATAAAGCATGGTAAAGTACGAGTCACATAGGATCGTGGCAGTGCCTCGGCCTAATGCGCTCTAGATATATCGGAGAATCATAATGGTTACACACATAATAAAATAATTGGTTAACTGCAAGTCATTCCCCGAGTTCAAACACATCTTCAGTATGAAAGCAATGGATATCACTTAGACAAAGCTATCAATGCACACGCGACATATAAATTAAACGACCGGCCTCAGAGCATACCACTGATCGGAACATCACCTGCCTAAAATTACATTACTAATCTACATTGAAAGTGTTACAAAATACTAATAACCAAGTACCTCGAGTTTGATTAAATACCTGTACACAAAAAGAGCTGGAGTGATCAAAATTGCGATTGATTAAAGTGGGTGGTGACACATTTCTGTTCAAAATAACAACTGAAGGTTGACCTAAATACCTGAAAACGTGTTGTACCTATTGTTCAAAAAGGTACCCCTAAAACAGGTTACCTGCTTACACAAAACAAGAAATGAGTCAGACATGGTAATCTGGAAGACAATAGGTCTCTCCCTTTGTACAATAGCCAAAAAGGAAAACAAAAATGCATCAACAAGGACACCTGACATTTCCACTAATTAACTCACATACATTACTTATCAAACATAGACTCTAAAACGTAAGAAAGATTATAATGTAAATGGGGCCCCCCCCATAGATATCTGGCCCCTTGTGCGGGGAGTTACGCAGACTAAAGTTGAAGTTCAGCTCTCCAGACGGTAATCAACTAATCACAAATTTAGGGGATCGAAACTGCCTCCAACTAAGCGTGGGGCCAAAACATGACTACCACGGAACAAAATATTAAAATGCAATCTTAATAACAGGGAGCATGATTAGTTTTCACCGTATGCAAAGCCTTCGAGGTCGAAATGGTTAGTTAGATACACAACAGTTAAGAATCAGACTCGGTTAATTGTTGGTAATGCCGGGGTTCGATTTCATAATGAAATTAAAGTTAGCAGTACAATCGACAGACCCACGTTCTTGCAGACTACCCGGCTATCAATTACAATCAGATTTAGGCAAAGTTAACGGTACAACACATTTACAAGTACACAAATATGAAGATATTAAAATAGTCAAATAATTGCAATAAAAATATAAGCATAACGAGTTATTACCTTGATTAAACACCTTGTTGATACACAAAGAAACAAAAATACAAAATGATTCCAATTTACACAAAGTTAAATTTAATAGTGAACGTTCAAAGCAAAAGTAAAAAGATCATTTCAAAATCTCCCTCCAGCTGTTTTATATGTACAGACGAATATGAAGTATGCTACGTTAGAGTATCATAGACGTTGCCACAGAGTACGCTCTTCTTGGAGTGTGACGTTGCCCTCATGGCGGTACTGTGCTGTAAGTTGCCGGCTTCGGTATCTGTATTCAAAAAGTGGGACACCTCAAGTCTTTTCTGATGGTTTTTCATTCTTGTAACAATCATTCAACAATAACCCTCATGAGTAGTTCCTATTCTCTCTGTCAGCAAATTGCTTTATCAATCTATAAGCCACCGCCACCGCTGATTTAACAATAAAAAAGTTGAATTTTTAAAAATATAGTGATGTGATGACAGAATTCAATAGTCGTCATTTGTAACAATAAAAAGGCACTCTTCGTTTTTACGCTATTGAAATGATGAACTTATTACTTATACACTATACACAGTCAGCGATCAATTGAGGAAAAATAATAAAATATGCTGCGATCGTAGCCCATTATTTCAGCCATCTATAAATAGCTGAGTTTCAAGTCGACCGGTGCAGTGAGTGAACGTATGTGACGAATCGCATAACGCTTACCCTATCCAGAATTCATAAAAAGTTCATCACAGTACGCGGCCCCACGTTAGTCGAACTGTAGTGGATTTGCTGAAAGCTCATGGCATGGCAACCGTAGTTTCCGCTCATTCATTCATTAAAAATCGTCAAAGCTGTGGAGGTGCTCTTCAAGAGGTTTGGGAAAGATGGCGTAGGGTTCGCGTTTGAAAAGTAACAGGAACGGTTGCATAGGTATATTCGAACCGAGGAGGGCTTTATTCGAAAAAAGCGCGTAAATTTAGAAGAATGAATAAGTAATCCTTCCTGTAGAGTGTTTTCATCATTACTTTGCCCTCGTATTTTCATCAAAAGCAGTGGCGTAGCTACACCAACGCAAGCCCACCCGATGCGTGGGTGCCCTAGACGCAGAGGGCCTTCCGATCCACATCTTTCTATGTTCTTAAATCTAATTAGTAAAAATAAGACGGAATAATCCGTACATTTTATTATAACACTTGATGCTCTCATGGGCCGGACAGAGAGAATAAAATAAATAAAAGTTCGATATCGGCACCTTTCAATTGTGCAAGTTTCTAAAGAAGAAAAATGTTAAAGGGTTTGGCAACAAACCGCATGAACTATACCGCCTAGGCTCGCCGATGCTCCTCCCTTTGGCACTATGTGTCGGTCCGTTGCACGTTTCGTGTCGGCAAAAGAACAGAACGGCGGCAAATCTTTGTTTTAATTTGTATTGTAATATTTATTTTGAATTCTACCTTACAGTATCACCAGTTTCCCAAAGCGAAAATATTCAAATAATAAAAACCAAAAAGTATTGTCTTTTGATCGCCACCGTCGCGCTGGCCACTTCTTGCCGGACAACTATAAATAAAATAAATGCCGCCTCAATCATTTCACAATTTTCCGATCTTCTGTGGAGGTAAGTGCACAAATTCAGGTGGTATAGATTAACGAGTACAAATTGTGCGCATTTCTCTCGAACCGTATGATCGTTGGTTAAACACCTAGCTAGCTAAAATTCCAAATTCAATAAAAGTCTAAAACTCTACAAAATTCATAAATATCCGTAACGATATTTTGAAGAAGAGATCAACATCATAGAAACAACGTGATGTCCCAGAAGTAATAATGTTCACGTTGTACCTACAAGTCATTTTCTTGCAAACGAAAAGAAAAATAACGTGTGTATTAGAGTTAAAGTAAAAGACTCATAAATGTGTTAAGCTATGTTGTATACTTTGTTTCTAGGATCCATAATGTTGAATACTGCCGTGCGAAAGTACTATGGAAGAGCGGAACCCCAGTACGAGAGTGTGGCTATGGTCAAATGTCGTCTTGCATAAGTTCCGCGTAAAATATTTATGCGGCTATACCTACTCTATGATATGTATAATTACGTATTAAACCATATGCAATTGTGTGTTCCTTCATTCATTTCTTGGGTATATCATTTTCCACCCTAGGTTCAATTCACTCACTCTTGGACATTTCCTGTAATATCAATTACCTACCAAGCGGCTTGTGTTAAGTATTAATATACGAGTAAAGATAGACAGGGTAGAAGCTTATAGTGGTGGGGGATAGCAGCAAACGCGACGGAAGTCGCCATTACATTACCTCATTTGCGCTGGTCAGTTATGTGTACAAATATGGTGTCTGCATATCTTTGTACCTACGTTATTCTGCGACAGTTTGATGTTAATTTTGGATAAAATTACAAGCCCCCCCCCTCCGTTAACCACCCCCCCCCCCCTATATATAACTGGATACTCGACCCTAGCTGACAAAGTTCTTCAAGTGTGTAGGTATATATAAAACATAAGTAAAACGTCCAATACGAACCATTGAAAGCTCTCAATTTCAATTGGTACCTTACGCTTGTTGTCTTTATTCTAAATTCTAATAAAATTTAAAATACTTAGTTTGAAAACTTAAAATACGTAGGTATATAGGCACATTAATCTATTATAAATAACTAAATCTAGAATAAATTTTTAACGCTGCCTCCACTGCTGAACGTTCCTCGTTCTTCTACAATTCATAGCAAAAGCACCAATTGTTATGATGAAACAAATAGCATAAAATAAAACCATCAAGATCGCCGGATTACCATAAATATAATGATTTTGCGCGGCCAAATATCCAAAATTCGAAAGTACCTGAGTTCCATTAGGCGGAGGACACGGTAATTGCACAATAATATCTTGGTGTTGCACCTAAACAATGTAATTAGATATAATTATATTTATTTAAATTTGTTTATATACCTGTTTATTTCTACATAAAGTTGTGGCTAAACTACTAGCTATGGCCTCGGTAGTTAATTCTTGATTAATCAAATATGGAAGCAACCATGTTGTTGGGCTTAAATATCTTAACCATTCAGTATATACAGTTAAATCCTTAAAGTGTACAAGGTATCCCGATGGTAATGAAAGAGCACCAATAATTAAACACGAGACAATTGTCGCGCTATTCGAACACGGAACTATATAAATGACCGCTGTAACAAAAATTTGAACGCAGCTGAGATATAACAGCATGAGACCTAAAATTTGAAACTATCAATGTACGTCGTAACGATTTTTCATTACCTATGTATATGTAGAAACCGTTGTAATTGTTTGGCCCTTGCATGTATAAACCAGACATAGAGTAACTTGGCACGAGGTACACCAGCCAAATGAATAAAGATGGCAAAAGGTTAAAAAACACCTGAAAAACTTCTGTATAAGTTCTAAACTTAGTAGCAACCCATTTTGATTATATTATTCTATAAGCTTAGTTTGTTTGGTTTACTATCTATAGCCATTATCTTTATCTGCTCTTTTGTTTCTTTCTCCATCATCTTTTTCATTTTCTTTCTCGCCGCGTTTAAGTACCACTCCCGACCCCTGTATATTTTGATAATCTGACCATTATGGGTTTCCACTCTTCTTTCGTCATCCTTTTTCTTCTCGTGTCCTGAATAATTTGCGAATGTCCAAGTGACAGTGATGAAATGTTGATCACAACTCGCTTAGTACGTTATAACGAAAAGCTTTTAAAGCAAAATGTACGGTGAACAGATCCATAGCTTATTCACTTGTAGGTACCTCTCCTTAGTATATGAACGATCCTTGGTCGAACCACTTCCTTGTCTCAGTCATTGATGCCATTTTCTGACAATCAAGTTCGTTGCATTTGGGTGTGCTGCTCGCGAAACTTTCTCTACAATCCAAGGGCAAGGGATGATCTCCATAGTTTATAAACACCATCTTAGGGCACTTTTCTGGCAATTCTCTATTTACTCTATCGAGCTCTCCAAATTCTAATGGATATTCCATTCAATTTGAATTGTAGTTTCCAAAATTTCCTGAAAGATAACCCCGCCAAATGTTTTTTTAGTTGCAGTTATTAGATATAGCACCAAAGATGTCGTCTTCATTTATCATCAATCAAGGTTGTACTTTTTCCATTTTAGCTCTAGCGTATTAGTACTTAACCAGTTCTTATATGATAAGGAGGCACAAACACAGTCTGTCTTTTCAATTAATAATTCATTAAATTCATGAGAATCATGTTATCAGATGATTTGGGAACCCATTCAATTAATTCAAAGGAGAGTCCATTGAACAGTTAAACAGTTTATCTTGAAAACGTTTAAGAAGATTTATAATTTTGTAATTGGTAACCGCTAGGTTCTTGAAGGTATTCCCAAATTCCCACCTTTGCATTTAAACTGCCTCTTGAAATTTTTGAAATTTTTAATTCTTGTATGCTTCAAGAACAAGTGAGAGGCCAAATTCTAAATTTGAACATTCTTGAATTTGAGATTTTAGACTTATGTGATTGAATAAAAACAATATATTCGTATAACACTGTCTATCTGCATTCTGGAATTTAATTTGGGGGTGAACAAAGTCTCTGGGCCCTGTATGCTCCAGCCAGGATTAGTATCATTCGAGTCCACATTCACAACGTCATACACTTGAAATTGGCATGGAATTCGACTTTAATCGTAGCCATCTCTGACCAGGTGCAGGACATTCACAAAGAACGTTATAGTACGCCTTCTCTGCAAGATGTAGTTTCGACTACATCATGCGGTATTTGTACTTGTTTGGCTAGAAGGTATGGTCACGCGTAAGCTGAGATTCTTCATTAATAATACTGCGCAGCATCGCCTAGGAATGGGATGGTCCCTTAAAGGCTTCTCTCGCATGACGATAATATAATACCTAGCCTTATGCCGGGCCTAGGTTTCTTGAGTTATTAGGTAGATTTATACTTAATGTTGTAAGTAGAACAGCTCGCTCTGAACAAGAAAACACTAGTTTTCAATTAGACAAACGCGTCAACTTCCCCATTTATTTATTATAGAATGGCTACATCCTTTAGAGTTTAGTGTATGGTCACACCAAGAAATTTGCTTTACATTTACCAAATGCCAGGACGGGGCGCTCTGCTCTGACCAAAAATTCTAATTATTTTGTTATCAATATTTTTATGAGAACTTTTCTTACACTAAACGTTATTTCTACCAATTCTGCTTGGAATACAATTTAGATTTTTCCTAGTGTTAGGCGATTCAGTCAAGGTGTTAATTGCCGTGTAAGTATAATAAATTAACATCGCATATACCTACCTTCACTATAATATAAACTAACTTTCCGTAGAGCCCATCTTGTATATCTCTATTTACAGTGAAAACATTCCTACGCAATTCTCTTAACGTTAAAGTCAAAATAAGTGGCCATATTGTTAAACTCATCACAGCATGGTGATACCCAAATCTATCGTTTAAATTTAATTGAGAGTCACTGTTCGGTACATCCCAAAATATAGCACCAACTAATAACGATAAACTTGCCGCCATTATTACTAAAAATATCCAGTTAACGAAGGTACCTGGTTGCGTGTAAAACATGGCTCTTCTAAAATAAGTACCTACGTTAAATTGGTAACTAAATCAACCAATAACTTACGTAAATAAAACCATGGCCTGAGAAAAACAGTTGACATTTTTTGTTACCATCGGTAGTTGGGAAGGCGGTCCTGGATCACTCATCGGTTCCTGTTTTTGTCGGAACAGTTCCGCTAGTTGTTCAATTCGTTGAGAGGATTCCAGCATCGCTTCCGCCGATAAATCATCTAATGTTACCAAGTCCAGGTAATAATCTGAAGGATTTTTAAAGGACGGACAGGGATAATCAACCATAGAAAAATACGGTATCATGTTCTTTCTTTTGCCGCTGTACATCGTTCTTCCAGCCGAAATGAGGACAATTCGCGAAAGCATTGTAAATATTTCATAAGTCGGCGGATGTAGTGTTAATATGACTATGCGACCTACAAATGTTAATGAGTAACGTCACAAACTTGTTGCAAGCAAGATACCGAGTGAATTTCCACTTCCTCCTGTAGCCCACTGTCTTAAATATTCTATTAAAAAAAACGTGTCAAATATATCCATTCCTTTCGTTGGTTGGTCTAATAATACTACGTCTGTATCCAAGAGTAAATGGCAGGCTACGTTTAGTCTACGCGTTTCAGATATCGTCATCGCTGAAACTTTTGTATTTCGTACTTGCTCTAATCCTAAATCTTCTATTAAAACATTAATCTAAAAATGTAGAAATTAAATAATTTAACTTATGAGATTCCAACGTACCCTATCGATGGCATCAATTTTTAAATGGTCTAATTTAGCTGTGGGTCTTTTGAGATCATAGTGAAATCTGAGCGTTTGTGCTACAGTCATGTCTTTACACAAATTTGAGTCATTTTGAGTATAGGCAACTCGTGGTTTTAAAATGTTGACGTTAACATTTCGTCCGTTAAGAATAATATCACCAACGGCAGGTTTTTCTTTGCCTGCAATTGCATCTAAGAGAGCCGTGCCCTCCTCTTCGGACGTCGCCATAATCGCCACAACCTCACCACCACGAGCTTCAAAAGAGACGTTATTTACTAGCAAATGTTGATTTGCCCCTAAACATGTGGACGAGCTTTGAGGCCACATTCCGATTTCGCAAACCTGTAAATATAGTCCAAATAACAGTGCTACCAGATGTGATACAACAATTACCTGTAAATGGGGGTAAAGAAACGTTGGTCCAATTTCTTCATCGCGATTTAAGTAGTCGCCTCTCATAACAGAGGGGCGTCTCCTTGAGGCAGGTAGCGATAGATGGCTTTCGGTATTAGTCATTGGCCGACCTAATTGGCTTAGGGCACTAAAATATACATACAGTTTACGAAATTTGCATCACTATACGTACCTGTGATCCACAACGTCATGAAGATGGGGTCCAAATTCAGCAACACTATTTCTTCTCGAATCGACCCATCTACGACTACCGGTTCTACCGTATTCAACGGATAACAAATTTGCTTCAGAATTACTTTTATGCCTATTCCACTGTTCATTCGTTTTGATTCCACCCTGTTGAAGTGCAGCTAAAGGTACATCCGGTGGTCCAACCTGCAAAAGTTCAATGATCAAATTAAAATATTATAACAAAACGTTATTCATTGTTTTGACTTCTTTCCAGAAAAGGAAGTTCACAACGGCGCGGCACGTTTAACTGCCACTTCCTCCGGAAGATCAATTTCCATTGGTAAACAAAAGTGTGAAAGTTCTATTACAAACAACAAATCAAACTCTATAACCGCAATTGTAAAAATAAATGAGCCATGTAATGGGTCAAGCGTTCCCATGAATTATAGGGGTCATTGCTAACAGAAAATGCATTTAAATGGCCCTACCCCGTGCCCCTGATACGACGGATGAAGATTCTGCATACGAAAGTCAGGGTCGGAACGATATTTCCTGCTTTGTTTATATTGATTTGTCGTTTCGTTGTCGGAACTGTCATAGCCAGAGCTACCTTCTCTAGGGCCCCTATGTCCGGATTTAGGCATCCTGAAATATCAATATAATTAAACTTGTTTACACACATTACAAGAACGAACCGCGAACGAGGTCGAGCTGATGGACCTCTGTTGAAGTGTTGCGGTGTACCAGATCTGTTAGAACCAGGTTGATTTGGTGGAAAAACGCGTGGTAAACCAAATTTAAGATACGTATACATATTTGAACCCAAAGCGGACCTGAAAGCAAGATTTAATACGTCTCTCTTTGAACACGTGGTACATACTTTGGTCCATATCGAGGATGTGATAGGATAGACTGCACCGTTGTATCCCGTAGCTGAAAGTTTCCGTAAGGAAGGGGACTTTTATCAGTCGAGCCCAAAGCGCTATCCGTAAAATCAGAGTTCAGATTTTGTCTGAAAATCACACTTAGAGATTTAAGAATAAACTAAGAAATGTTATACCTGTAAATTGACCACGCGTGTAAATCTTCGCTAGCGGCACCTGAAAACGGACGAAAATCGGGATTGGATGGAACCGAATACTTCCGTTCCATTTCATAGCTCTGCGATCCACCCCCTTGTGAAGGGGTTCGACTTCTAACCATCTTTTATCACGTTCTCAGCTATCTGGAACAAGAAGACCGTTTAACAACTAACACTTCAACATTATGTAAAACTATCTTAAAATATTTAGCATATTACTTTATTTGTAGGTTAATAGCCAAAGGTATTTCGCAGATACTTAACTGGATCAAAGAATACAATGAATTTCATAAATTAAAGACGCATTTTTAACAAATTAGCATTATATTTTATAAACAATTTTGACGTAATGTCAACAATAACATAAACGTGAAAAAAATGTTGTAACGGTTAATATTGATGTAACATTAATGAGATAAAACTTCTACCTATTATGTATTAAATAAGTAGAGCATGAGAATGAGGTATCTTTGCCAAAAATTCTGTTTTTTTTTTATTATAAGATCTGCTTACTAGGTAATTTTGTATTTTAATCAACTTTTTGAAAAAAATTTGGTATGTGACCATCAAGGTTAATCGATTTAACGTTGGACCGGTATTTTTGGTGAACTTGTACGTCGCGTAGCCACAAAATTATAATACAATACAAGTAATCGTCCCAATTTTGGTTTCTCATACCTTTTTATGTATAATGTAGGCAATTTGATTAATACGTCTATGACGTGAAGAAAAATAATATCGATGTGGCAGAAATTGAAGTGAACTACTGAGATAAGGACTGATTAACCTGAAGTTGAAAACTTTACCTGTAAGTAATTACTCAGAAAGTTAGGATACTGGATACGAACTATTTTAATTATAGTACACGAAGAAGATGCCAATACAATTAAATTGTGAAAGTTCTCAATCTAAAGCAAAAATTACTTATTTCTTATTTTTAGTCGTTTATTCATTAGCTTTTATTTAATCTTGTACTTTTAGTTTGCTTTTAAGAAATTGTTCCTCTACGTTACCTATAATTAAAGATTTTTATTAATATGTATAAAGCTTTATATTTTTCTATTTGAACTTCAGTTACGTTTCTGCTCTTAAGTTTGTACTGTTTTTGGATGTCATCCTTTTTGACAATAAAGCTCTAAGTCATTTCTCCAAAAAAAACCATAAAATTATCCAAAGAAAACATCAGATTAAATGAAATAATTAGTGCACAAGGTTTCAAATTTTCGCTCATACTAAACTTATGGAACCGATTTAACTAACTAATGAACTAATGAACATGGTTAGTTAGTGAACTTTCATACCAACCCGCTCATAATTGTCCATTGGCGAAAGATTAAAAATTTTTCCCCTGCCATATGCTTCACTTTTTTTAAATGTTAAATCTCTTCATCTTTACCTGTCATTAATTTAATTGTAACATCATTAAAAGCCTTAAAAGCTGCAAAATATACAGGTTTTGTGATTATTTTGAGCATTAGGTACACACAGAATCAGTGGATTTCACCAAATGCATTAGCCCTTTACATGGCGACCTTCTTCGAAAAACTATTGTTTAGAAAACATGTCTGAAAGCCAACAGCAACTACCTATAGTCGTAGACAAACGAAAAATAGGTACATTAAATGGCAGTAATCGTAATGAACTAAATCAAAAATGAAATAAAGTATGTGACACTAATTGCCATTGGATATACAATCCTTTAGATCAAAGCTTTTTAAGCTCAATTTACAATTTTCCGACCAAATTAGACAAGTTTTTAAATAAGTAAACTTTGCCAAGTTCAAAATAATGTAGACAATGCATTGAAGAGGAATGCTCGCCTCTTTATTAATGTTCAAAAATATTCACCAGTATTCAACAATCAGTGGTCACTAATTGAGTTGAGATGAAGTGCTTTTTAACTTTAAAACTTAGGTTGTGTTGGGTTCTACAAAAATATTTACCTACGTTTTTATATCTTAGTTCAGCACTGATGGTATGGTATTTATAGGAACTGAGTACCAAAAAGTAATAAGTATATTGAAAATGAATGAGAAATAACTCTGTAATACCTTTTTCCTCAATGCACAGTAATACCCGTTTAAAACATTTTTATTTACTATACGCACGTTAGCATGGATTCAAAACCACAAAAAGTGGTCATTTGTCAAAAAATGGGGAAGTTCCTCAGGAACAAGAAGTATAACTTCAGATCTATACTGGATGCCATAGATGTTGGAATTGAGTTCGTTCAGTTAACGCAAAATCAGTAGAACCAATACTATAGTATTTATTAAAAAAAATTCCGTTGTCTCCACATCGTAGGTACTCCACAAACACAAATGGTTGACCTTACATGAATACAATGCAATTTATTCTCTCTTCAAGCTCTTGATTATCATAATGTTGGTTAGAACATAGTTCAACCACAGAACATAAAATTTCCGACTAGATTTTAGTTAGTCAGCCAAATAGAGCAATAGTCTCACCTGGATATTGCCGAAATCACATGTCCGATTCGTCCCTTCATGCTAAAGGGATAGTGTTGCAACGGTAGGGAGGAAATCTAACATTCCTCCTACAATTGGCATTTTGGATACTATTTTGTATGTATCCTTTCCGTGAAATCGCACAGTCCAATTATTAACTTGTTCAAACATTCCTTTTTGGTCCTTTCAGTTTTTCCTTTAAGCTCTCACCGCAGCGCTCTTAACTGTTGCTTCTCAGAGTCAGTAGATTAATAGAGTACCGCAAGCCTTTGACGCGACAAATGCCGCCCTGGCGGCCATTTTTAGTCCATATACATAAAATATACTTACGAAGTGCGTAATTTTTAATAAAATGCCGTGTTGTTGTACCGTTAAGTGTATTTTTTTAATTATATTCCGAAAAATTTAGTCAAAACATCATCTACTTTACTGAGCGTGTAGTGAGTGAAGCGCGGAAAGGACTAAAAATGGCGGAGGTTGCGGTACTCTATTAATCTACTGACTCTGTTGCTTCTCAGTGTAAAAAAATCTTAACTAACACGTTTGCCTACCCACCCGACTTTTGGCTACATACTCCACACGTAGGTCTACTATTCATCGGTATTTAGCTATTATGCTTGGGTTGCGAATAGGCATAGTGGCAGCGCATGTATTTCATACGTTTGCGCTGTTAACATCAGGATTCCTGGATCTGCGTCATCAGCATCTCCACGTTCAGCCTGCTGCTATTCCAATTGTTGTTCGTGTTGCCCTATACTCAGCCTACTATCTCGCTTTGAATAGCTGAGCAGATCTTCCGCTTCACGTTTGTGTTGTGAGTTCTTTTTCGACTGCCATTCATTCTGCGACTCTCTCGCTTAATCTACCATGACAACGAAAACAATTTTTTGCCGGTTTTCTGACATTTGAATTGGAAACAGATCGTACTGCACCGTTTGCAGTGGGGAGTTGTTCTAGACTTGCGTGAAAAAGGAAACAAATACAAATATCTAAAGAGCACTCAGCGATG
This sequence comes from Pyrocoelia pectoralis, assembly GCA_036250285.1. NCBI lineage: Eukaryota > Metazoa > Arthropoda > Insecta > Coleoptera > Lampyridae > Pyrocoelia > Pyrocoelia pectoralis. The sequence continues at coordinate 34,467,081 of CM070077.1, forward strand.
CCCAAAATTCTTCACAGCCAATATTAATATTGTGCACAATGACGTTTCATTGGTGCTTTTCTATATCAGATCATTGAGGAGATTTTGTATACTGGTCAGCATCAAGAAATTTTTTGGAACTATAATTATTATTCGCGGTTAAATTTTGGGGCCGGTGCTATACTTACTATACAGGGTGTTTAGAAAAGATGCGGCAATATTAAAGGGGGTGATTGCCCAGGTCCTTTTATACAAAAATGTTCCTAATAAACGCTTTCCGAAAACGCTTCGTTACCGATCTACAGCGTGTTGAAGCTTAATTAAAAAAAAGAGTAAAAATTAGATTTTTCCAAAACGGCTTGAGATATCATAATGAAATTTTAGGCGTGTTAATAGCTGTGGGAGACACATACTTTGCAATACAACACGATGTTTCAGTCGTACCGGTTGCGCGCGTATTGGCACGTGACAGGCGCCCATTTTTCAAGAAAAATATGTTTGTACGCATGATAAATGGATATGCACTAAAATGTTTTTTTTACTAAAAAACGGTACATCGTACGATAAAAAGTTAAGAGAGCTTTTTTCTTCACAATTGAAGAAAGAATAAAAAAATATTTTTATTTTTAGAGAAATCAGCGGCGTACTATTTTTTTCTTGAAAAATAGCCTGTGACGTGGCAATACGCGCGCAACTGGTACGACTGAAACATCGTGTTGTATTGCAAAGTATGTGTCTCCCACAGCTATTAACAATCTCAAGCCGTTTTGGAAAAATCTAATTTTTACTCTTTTTTTTAATTAAACTTCAACACGCTGTAGATCGGTAACGAAGCGGTTTCGGAAAGCGTTTATAGGAACTTTTTTGTATAAAATGACCTGGGCAATCACCCTCTTTAATATTGCCGCATCTGTTCTAAACACCCTGTATACGGCCAACCTGTCTAGTAATGACTACTATGTGACTGCAACGTTTGCTGATGACACCGCAGTATTGGCTACACATAAAGATCGAAAAAACATTCTGCAAGGCAACATGAATGTGATCCAAAAATGGATGAAGAAATAGCGAATTAAGGCCAATGAAACAAAGTCGATTCAGGTGACCTTTACAATGCACAGAGAAACTTATCCTCCAATAAAATTGGACGGCCAAAACATACTCTAGGCTGAAGAAGCAAAGTACCTGGGCATACACCTTAACCGGCGCGACGTTTAACCTGGCAGAAACACATTTTTACCAAAAGGAATGCTGAGTCTCAAACTCCGAAAAGTCTGCACGTACGGGGTGCAACTATGGGGATCGTCCTCAAATTCCAATATACAAATTCTGGAAAGATTCCAATCAAAAATACTACGATTAATAGTGAATGCCCCAGTGCCCAATAAAGTAATTCATCGGGACCTAAAAGTGCTAAGTGTAAAAAATGAAATTAAAAACTATAGTGTCAGATATAGACAGTGAGTAAGAGAATAAAAAATCTATTCGAAAATCAGCCCCACCGCAGGCTAAAGCACAGAAGACAAACTGTTGTGGCTTTTGTGGCTAAAGAGATTCAATACTATATAGACTTGACAACAACGTTCTAGTTGCAATAAATACTAATCGATCCACCTACAATTTGTAATGGGAGATATGGCAATGGTCATACTTCCAGTATACGCCACTAAGCTTTGTCATAAAAAATACTCTCGAGTAGATTGTACGACTGTAATCGGATTTTTAAAAAAAATTTACGAGTTTTCGCTCATCCTTGTAGATTCTATTACTGGCTTGTTGGTAATATGTGTTATTGTGTTCATACCTACTATACGTCATTGTGGTACAAGTGAAATAGCATAGTCTTGCAGAAAGTAAGCCACTTTGCACATGGAAAAGCGAGATGGCGGGCATTTTTAAAAAAAGCCTTAAAATATTTAGAAAATTAAATTGATCCGATTTTAGCTGTTTGTTTCATCTAATCCGCATCATTCGCATAGATTGCACCCTACTTAACTCCGACTAGTTACAAATTATTGTAAGTAATTAAACTGTAAATTATGCAATAATTTCCAGTCTGACCACAACGTGTACCAATGTCGATCATTTTCTCCACCACCTATAATAATTACTATTAATAATGATAATGATTCATGAACGTCATACATAATTCAAAAAACTGATTGCAATGATATCCCCCGCCATTTTACAAAGCATAACAATAGAAGTACTTATACATGTTATAAATTGTAATAGTTATTTTATTATTCGCTTATTTCTGACAAATATCGAAATATTTGGGTACATTCACTACCCCCCTCCATTCCTGCGGATTATTTAAGAAAAAGCTCATAATAAAATGCGCATTACATATTTTTAGATTTCTATAATGGGAATGGATAACATAATAATATATTACCTAATTATAGAATCACTTTCATTGCCATTTCTTTGATTATCTAAAATATTTAATATTAACTATTTAGTGATAAACAGGATCTCAACAGGCAGAGCCACTGATGGAAGTGATAACATCAACAACGAAACCTTCATATTATTTATTAAATTATTACCTACCTATATGTGCTACATATCAATTAATTAAAGCATCTAATTAATAGTGATGAGGAGAAACAGCGGTACTTTCAATTTTTTATAGACCTTTAACTGTAGTATAAACGAGAATCTCTTCGCTGTTAGCGTATAATAAGGAACTCCACAATTATTTATAAATTATATTATTAATAATTCAAATCTTGATGTAAATGCTCCCCGCGTTTCACTTTATTTTATTTTTATTTTCTACGTTAATTTCTACATGATTGAATTGTTTTTCAAATTAAAACCACCAAATGTCGTTTAGCATCTACAAAAGGTCAAAATGCGCTACTATATGAGTACAGCCTATAAATTTTCTTAAACAACTAGCAACGAGTACAGCCCCACAACGCCATTACTTTGGTGCTTAATCCAACTTTCTTGTTTTTTATTCAATAACCGTATTATGAAATGAACGGAAAATCTGTGGTCCTTCGAAACCGATACCGCCTTTAATCCTATATCGTTCAAGTTAAACGAAGCGGTCGTTAAACTTAAATTACGTTGTGTTATCCAATGATAACTGATTTAAATTGAAAATATTTACATAATGCAATGCTGGAATGCTGTTTGATAATCAAGGCCGTGACTACTTTTTTCATAAATGTTAAAATGCATTATTTTCTTATTTTAACGGTATTGAGACAAAGAATTTCAGATATGTGTTAAATTTTGTACTCTTACCCTATTTTTTTACTTAAAAACCACAAACCTGCCCGTTTGTGTGATTAATTAAATACTGGCGAATCCAGTTTTTTGTCTACTCCGTAACAGCGCTTATTAGTGTCAAACGCATAAAATTTCTACTTTAGGTGTGGATATGTCGCAGGAATGTTGTAATATTCGTAAACTTACAAGTTTCCTAGGAAACTTGAGCGTCTGGATCTCAAAATTAACCTTAACCTTAAGCTTTTCCTAGGAAACTTGTAAGATTACGGATATTACAACATTCCTGCGACATATATATAAATTTTCACTTAAAAGAACGTGTAAAAGTTCTAGCTCGTGAACAATAATATATTATTCAGAACACTACACTGCTAAATGTTAAGTTCAAGTTCATCCCATGACTTTTAAACAAACAAAAAAAAAGACTTTACGTATTGCAATTTTTTATGTAATCAAAAATGTTCACAGGTAATTAACATTAAAGAAGCACTTCTCTGCCATAATAGTACAGTTATTTAAACATTAAGACAGTTCGAACACAACTGTACAAGCCGTCATCTGTTAAATGTTACATCATTTTTTTTATAATTCTTTCTATCAATTTAACCTTTTTTGGAATTATGCTCAGTTACCGGAAAGTGTGTTAATCTGTGTCTGAACGCAATTCATTTTTAATGTATTTATTGAAACTTGACTATTTTAAACAACTGAAGACTTCAAAATAAGCGACAATATTTTTGACCAACGAGTTCGTTCCCCATTAATTTTATTTTCAAACTTTACTGAATTTCGGGTGGTGTCGTCATACATGAACAAAAGGGCTATGGACCGCTAACCTATTCCAGGCTATTGAACACAAACTATAGCATCACTTTAGCCTTGATCGGTCGACTTGTCCAGTTCTTTTAACTATGTCCAGACAAGATGGTTTGTAAAGTGGAATTGGTATCCTTTCTTAGAAGTCTGAAATCATCATGCCTGTTCATGTGGGCATGACCTCTTTCTGTGTGTAAACAAAAGGTTAGTAAGGATTAAAAATACCACAGCAACAAAGCAGAATATTTGTTCAGATTTATTGATATTGTTGTTATTTTTTTTATGAGAGATAACGTACTATACGTGTCAGTTAAAGTATTAAATAAACGTATAATTTTACACTTTACCTATGAAATGACTAGTTATTCTATCAATTAACTTAAGACAGACAGTTAAAGTGTAAAATAAAAACACAGTGATTAATAGACTGATAAACAAAATTTAATAAAACTACAGAACGTAACATTAATAATGAAATTATAATATGAAAACGATAAAGAAATCAATAAACTACTTAATACGTAACATGTGAAAGAATTATCATAATGACATGAAAATTTTATTTATTAGTTTATTGAATTCTTTATTGTTTTCATATTATAATTTCGTTATTAATGTATCTTACGTTCTGGAGTTTTATTAAATTTTGTTTATCGGTTTATCGGTCCGCATTTCCTAGGTTTTTATTCTTCTCCATGATGAAATTATCCCTTATTGGAAGCGTAAATCATGTGCTTAGTTCACTAACTAAATGTTCTAATACAGAATCACTAACCTTCAATGCCATTCATTCAACTACCTTTACAGTTACGCTAATCTCGATTCTACGTTTTCACCCTTGCAAATTTTTCTTCCACTGTTCCTTCTACTAGGCAAACAACTTAACGCCTTTAAAAATATTTTTCCGAATGTTTCTATGACGTATGACTACAGGCGATTCTCGAACGACCGCCTAAGGTGTTCTTGGCGTAAAGTTCTGAAGTTGCCTCTATCGTGCAAACACCAAACAACTAGAGATAAGATAGACTTGTTTTTGTCAAAATAAAAAGACATAGATCACCTTCACAAAATGTACAGCTCATCTGTAAATTTTCTTTGAGCTCTATTCAAATTTCTGGCATGAAATATTATATTATACCATCAAGGGAGAGATCGCGGTGCAATTTGTATCCCGAAGACGAATCCCGAAGGGTACAACGCACAGAAGCAAAAATGGTATTTCGCTGCATCGTGTATTACCTACTATTTTTTGCACTCGCGCAGACGATTAGCTAAATTTTAACAGATTTAAGATTTAAGACTGTTTATCAATAACCACTGTTTACTTGTGATTGGAGAAGGTCACAATCAATCAGGCGGACCAAACGGAAAGTTTTCTCATTTCACACATTTCGATTTGAAGCGGATAAGTTACTGTTTAAATGGACGTAGACAAAAAGGTCAATCGCCAATTTTGAACGTTGAAACTTTATCTCACATCCAAGGTGAAATCCAACTAGGTTTTGAAAATGAACACCATTTTCTCGAAAAAGTCAATGTCGGTAAAATCGTACGAGGCTTGAAAAATTCAATGCAAGTCTTTCTGCAACCTTCTTATCCAAATTAAAATGTTCAACAACCTTGGGCTATATTTAAACTTCTTTCTTCGTTTTCGATAAACGATACAGTACATTACTTTCTCGACTGTTCCTGATTGCACCCCTCCCAAACTCCCGCACCATGCATCTATTTAGTTGTACTTAATGCAAACTCCTTGCACCTTACATGAATATCTTTGCTACCATTTGCCTCCAAGCGCACTTGTGTGCGAAGATTATTTAAAATGAGTCTACTTTTCGCGTGTGGACCTTTGAACCCTCCCACCCCCACCGCCCGGATATCAGATGTATTCATTTATGCAACTGTTATCCACTAAACCTTCTTTGCAACAATTACCTTTCTAAAATTAAAAAAACACTTTTTGGAAACGTTAAAAGAAAAATAAAAAACGCATAGCTTAGACATTCAAAGTTCAAAATTACAAATTCAAAGTACATATTCAAGTTATTCAAAGATGAAAATATAAAATGTAAATTAAATAAATCCACATAAAATTCAAAAATTTCGTATGCAAAATAGAAATTTGAAATAAAAAATTGAAACTCAAAATATTAATGCTAATGAATCCTAAGTTATAATTTGAAAATTCAAATTTCAAAATTCGAAACGCAAAAGTTAAAAAGTTTAAATTAAATTCAAAATTGAAGTTTGAAATAATGAACTCGCAATTATAAGTTTGTAAATTCATAGTTCAAAAATTAAAACGTGATAAAGAAAAATTTGCAGTGTCATTTGAAAAATCAAGTTACCGTTTATAGAAATTTTATCAATTGACGTAGTAATTTCTCCGAACACAAGAAGATTTCGTATTTGACCCTCCGGTTTACGATAGTACATTTCATGTTTTAGTAATATCGTATCGTCGCTACCTTCTAAGCTTTGTGATCCCTACGATATTCAATTTTTAGGACACATGCGGCCAAACGATTCGTTTTAAGTACTATGTGTGACACATAAAGTCGCACTAGAATTCACCAAGGAATATACAGGGGGTTCCATTAAAAAAATGCAACTTTGATATCAATCATCCTGTATAAACTTTGCGATTCAAGTGAAAATGTTTGTGGCCTTACTATATCCCATGAACGAACTTTCGAAATGTTCGTTAATAAACCCACAGTCTTTCATCCACACATTATTGGCCCACCCTGTATACATACAATATTTTGCACTAGTTCTAAATATCATTAATCCAAAATATTTTCTACTAAAACAAACTTAAATTAATACCGAAATACCGGTATTTACGTGTGAATACCGGTTTTAAATACTGCATCAATTTTGTCCGGGATCCCGTTTTCGAAATCCCGAAATTCCGGTATCGTAAGCTCTAATTTTAATTTTAATCTAAGCGTAATACACGTTTCTTCCTGTGTAAGGTGAGGATGTGAAATTTTGAAAATTAACTTAGTCCTTTTGTTAACGAAAGAAATTATCCGAAACCAAAGTCATTTTCAATGAGGTTGTCTGTATCCCATTATGTTGCAAGCGATGCAAAAATCCGTGAAACCGTTTTGATATTGCCAAACGTTCTTGTGTATTCGAATTTCTAAAATCGTTCTAATTTTTTCGTTTTTACCATTTATTATATATTTATTATACCTATATGCAGTGGTGGATTAAGAACCATTAAGCACAATAAGCACGTGTTTAGAGCACCAGGGACAAAGGGGCACCTGAGAATGTTGTGTAACAGGCCTCAGATCGTAGACAGTGACTCTCATCAGCATCACCATACAACTTCTTCTGTGTTTCGTCATTCGTGTGTATTTTTGTGTTGGCGGTTTGAACATTCGCACCCTAGACAAATGTTGTTTGTCTAGGATTCGCACTCTCTATCAGGTGTGCTATTATTAGAACATTTTAATAATTTTATTTATTTATATCTGCAGTGGGGCACTAATGTTTTTAAGTGCTTAGAGCACCTGAAGGTGTTAATCCGGCCCTGCCTATATGTATAATATTATGGACTCCCACCTACCATAATCTTGAAATGTTTGATACCAACACACCATTTTAATAAAAGAAGTGAATTGTCATCATTGTCTTACTTTGGTGATAGTTTTCGCTAACTTAATTATTTCATAGTGCTGTTGGAGAAGAAGTGCCCAGTGCTTGCACACATTGGCGTAACTATTGGGGTGCGAGGGGAGCATAGGTACCCCCAGATGGCTGGCTCGCACCCCCAAAATTCCTGTACTTACTCAATATCGACATTTTGTGACGACAGAACAAAATTAAAAATTAGGTAAAGTTATTTCAAACGGTTTTTCGCGGGGATTCAAGTCTGTATAGTGTCGGAAACGACATTTTCATTTCAGTGTCTACAAATCCAGCCGCACACGCCGTGTGTATTTCACTGGGTGAATGAAAACCCCTTTTATCTTTATGTTATTATCAATAGGTACACTTTTGTATAAACCTTAATTCTTTATGTTATCTACAAAACCCACGTCATTTACTAGACTATCCCATCATTTTGTAACAATTCGTCTGGTACATCCAGTAGAGGGCCAACACAGCGTCTAAATTATGGTGGGGCTACGCCAGCATCAGGGCCCATGCACCCCCAGGAAAAAATCCTAGTTACGCCAATGCTTGCACAGTGTATAGCTATTTAGACAAAATAATGTATTATCTGAGATCGAGCCCGGTTTATCTATATACACTGTGTCCAAGATAAGGAGGGCCACTATGGGGATTTCGGAAACGGTAAGAGATAGAGTTTCGGTTAAATGGGAGAAAAGTTGGGCAATTTTGAGTTTAGTATAATGAAATTTTTAAGTTTTTAAGTACGAACCTATATTCCCCCTCAATAACATTCAAACTGAATTTTATTTATAAATGGACTTTTGCTAACTGTACTTTCCTCATCAAATTAATGAAATGACACAGAATTTTCAATTTTGAACAAATTGAAAAGTTTAAAGTTAAAAATTATAGATAAGTATAACTAAGCGCTACATGTTTCGAAACCATACTGGTTCCATTTTCAAGCGGGTAAAAGTAAAGTACTTTTGTCTATTTTTCCATCATATAATGTGATGGTGGTTGTAATTATGTTTAATATTTAAACTTTTTAATCTGTGTTAATCAGCGGCCCTTCAGGCCCTAATTCTTATTCCTGATGTTCAGGGGATGTTCTTAGTTGGTCTTTGACCGTTTAATATCTTCAATTTGTATTATTGTTCAAAAATTTCCCCTTAAGCTTAAATTTTACCCGCTTGAAAATGGAACCAGTATGGTTTCGAAACATGTAGCGCTTAGTTATACTTATCTATAATTTTTAACTTTAAACTTTTCAATTTCCATAATTTCGCTTCACGGTTTAACTTTTGTTTGATGATTGCCACTTTCCCAAGGATGTAATGGTCCCAGATGGTTTTTAAATAAACCCTGGTATTCCTTTTCATAAAAATTTTAACTTGTGAGTTTTGCATTGGCTCATGTTTTAACATCTGTTTGATGATCGCCACTATCCCAAGGATGTAATGGTCCCAGATGGTTTTTAAATAAACCCTGGTATTCCTTCTCTCAACATTTCAATTTGTGAGTTTTGCATTGGCTCACGTGTCAGGTGCTTCGGCGCCTTATAATTAAAAAACATAACAACGTCATCTCATCCCATCGTCTATCATCACACTGTTTTACCACGTAACTTAATTTTGGAGATTAAATGATATAAAGGGAGGCTCAAGTCTTTTTATGAATTTACCTGTTACAAGCTCTTCTAATATTATGTATAAAAAAATCAGGACCGTATTTAAAAAAACAAAGTTGATGATGGTTGCTCGAAAACGAAACGTCGGATTCCAATTTGCTGTATGCCATGTTAAAGAACGTTAAAAAGTACCTATAGAAAGTTCTTTTACTTTTTAGTTAACATCAACGACAAAGTAACAATTTGTCAAAAACGAAATCCTGAAAATTCGCTTTTTGTCGCATAACTTCGGAACGGTTCGGAATTTCGTCAGTTTAAAAATTTCATTTTACTAAATTCAAAATTGCCCAACTTTTCTCCCATTTAACCGAAACTCTATCTCTTACCGTTTCCGAAATCCCCATAGTGGCCCTCCTTATCTTGGACACAGTGTATACTAAGTCTTCTGCACAAGTTCTTAATATTCCTAGCGTAAAACGTCTGGCGTGGTATTATATACATGTCGATTAGAATATCGCTGCTTTCTAGACCTACCGCCTGGGAAAACCTTGTTTTTATTTAGATTTTGTTTAGGAAAACTTTCAAAAAAGAACTCATTTCATTTTTTTTACGAGCCAAAACTAATTTTCGCGCTATTTTCTCTTTCTCTTTCAATTACGTATACAACAACATAGATAAAGGCAACAAAGTTATGGCCATTTTTTAGACTTATCTAAAGCGTTTGACCGAGTTAATCATACCATTCTATTGACTGCTCTACACAATCTTGGGTTACGAGGACAGTGCCATCTATTACTAAAGAGTTACCTAACAAACAGATATCAATACGTTGTTCACAAGAATACATCGTCAAACAAAGTTCTTCTTGGTAATGGTGTCCCCCAAGGTAGTGTACTTGGTCCGTTACTGTTCATTCTTTATGTCAACAACCTGTCCCAGATCTTAACAACATTTCATGTTGCTTATGCTGATGACGTCACAATAGCCGCAAGCCACAAAAATATGTCCATTCTAACAAAAGCACTAAACACTAACCTCGCAGAAGCATCTAACTATTTTAAAAACATCGGTCTTCCCATGAACACAGAAAAAACCTTTGGAATGCAGTTTCACCTTATCGAAGGCGGTTATACCTGTAGCCATTTGATCAAGATAAACAATCAATCTGTGCGTCAAGTCAAATCTTTCAAGCTTCTGGGAATACACCTGGACCTATCTTTGAACTGGAAAAAACACGTACACCACGTTTGCATTAAATTATCCAGCATTTGTTATGCTCTAAAGCGCCTCATCGAAATAACCTGTAGAACTGCTGCTTTGGCCTATTACTTCTCGAATGGTGAGTCACTACTACGATATGGTGTTATTTTCTGGGGACATTCGACTTCGGCAAATCGAGCTTTTTTAATTCAAAAAAGAGCACTACGCATCCTCTTCAAATTAAAGTTCGGTGCTTCCTGTCGGACTACGTTTATTCAAAATAATATTTTAACACTTCATTCCCTCTATATTCTCCAGGTAGGTATTACTTTTTGTAAAAGAAAATCCATCAAAGTTTAATAGATTCAAGGACATACACAATTACGCAACTCGCCTTGGCCAAAACCTACAGTACCAAATGCACAACTTGAGGATCTTCGAGCTGAATCCATACTACACTGGAGCTGTGCTTTTTAATAAATTGCCCAGTGATATAAAAAATATAGACAATGTAAAGACATTTAAACATAAGTTAAGAAAATTCTTACTACAAAAGGCATTTTACTCGGTAGATGAATATATTGTTTAATTTTAATTTTTGTATTACATTGTAACTGACATGACGTATCCTATATCTTATCTTATAAGATCTTTGGGAAATAAATACTATTCTATTCTATTCTATTCTTGGTATGGTATTAATTTACTTGATAAATACCTTTAATTGTAATTTCAAATTTTTCCATTGGAATCTACTGTCAGTGACCACAGAACCAACAGAATATTACTTTCGTATTGATTTTTATTGCACCGTTAATTGTTTGTACATATTAGTATATTATTTTTTAATGAGAAGTGAAACAATAAGACAAAACCACAGACTATATTTGAATACCTATAATACTGATTCATCATGCCTACACATTCAAAGAAATTGGTGTTTACTGTATTCTCTATAAGAAGGTCCGCTTGTCACACCACCATTACCAAAAAGCTTCGTAACTGAAAGTTATTACCGGGGGATATAGTTTGAATGAGCGCTATAAGCTCCACTAAATAAAGGTACCAACAGAAAATTAGATGGGTCTTTCCTGTCGTGGAATATGTAACCATCCGGTACAATCACCGTTAATTGGTCAAGGTATGAATATATTGGTTGCATAATTTGATTACTAAAAATAATCAGTATGCGTGCGATGACACTTTAACATTTGTTTCTACATGATTATATTTCGTTATGGGGATTTAGGCCGTGCATGACTTCATAATGTAACCAAAAATTTACACATTCTTTAAACTGTACACGTTTAAATGAGCTAATTAGTTCGTTTTCGTACTTCCATCCCATTTATAATGCAAAACTGGAAGAAAATGTCCAAAAAAAATGGTCACTTACTAATTTTACGAGTGAAAGTACACGTATACGCTACGACATACCTTCTAGAAAATGTAACTTCTAATTAAATTGTTATAAACGCAATTTGTATAACCTTATTAGTATTGCTCAGAAACTTCTTCTTTAAGACAATTAACAGACAGAATAATGGTACATTGTTACGATTACGTTTCAATTGTTACTGCAATAAAGTAAATTACAAAATTTTAAAAAAGACTATTGCAAATTGATTTATCACGGTTTTGTTTTCTATTTATTAATTTTAAATAATAATTTGATTGCCTATCCATTTATATCATGACAATATATTGTAACGTGACAAGTTGGTACATGATGTAACTAAATCTAATTGAAAGTTTATAGCGTGCAAAACTGTATAAGGCATGCTTCAATCTCAACATGTTTTCCTCTTCACAATTAAATTACGATCTCGAGTTTCTACATTTTCGATCCTAAAACTTTAATGAGCGCAAGCATTCACGTAAACTACGAGGATATAGAAATAATGTCGGAATAATTCAATTTTGCAGCTTATTTTTGAAGTGAAATTCAATGTTTCCTTAAGTTTCTCGATTTCCTCGACTTTCTGAAAAGTCTTTAAAATAGCTGTTTACTACCCACTTCTTCCTCATTGGACAGCGGAAAATCAGCTTTACTTAGGTACATTTTCTAATGTGCAATCGCCCTTATAAGTAAAAAAATAGAGGGGCAAACCTTCAAAACCGTATAAATCAACTTTTCACAATTTTGAAAAAACTACCAATATGTCAAGCACCGGATTCTTGCAGAATCTACGAGATATTGTGTGAACTGAAATTTCCGAGTCAGTGTTGATTTATTTACCCGATATATTCCTACTTTTTAATTTCATTTGTACTTATCCGCCTTTGATGAGCAAATAGAGTTTAATGGAGAATTCCTTCTAAACGCTGTGACCAAGTAAAATAAAATAAAATTCACATAAAGATATCGCGTCTTATGTCAGGTCAGTCCTCGGAATTTTCCCAATTTTCCACAAACTGCTGGGCAATCAAGAATCGTACAAATCGTTTCTTTTTCTGGTACATTGTAAGCTAAACCCCTTTTTGGAAGTTTAAGATATGGTTTACCTTTCTTTAATAGTCATTTTTTGAAATTCATTCAATATGAATCCTTTTTATAATGCTGTTTCAGGCGCTATCTGCAATTTTTTTTTAAACGTTTGTGGGTTATTCTATGCCAAAAACCCTATCTAGGTACTTGAAGGAAGAGTGTTCTCGAAGGAGGAACGTAGTGTGTATTTCAATATCTCCTCGGGAGGAACTTGAATCAGTAATACAATAGGTTTTCAATGCATGGGTGTTCCTTAATTACCTACTGAAACTCCAAAATAAAATTAAGCCGAAAAGTTGTCATGACTATCTGCAATTCTGTACACACGCACAATCTTTTACGCCAAATAAAATGAGCACTCTTCGCCAAGAGCATCCCCAAATTTTTTGGGTACCACTTTCGACAAATTTGTCCATGTTTCTGAATTCTGTGGGCATTTTTAGACAGGCAGGGTTCTCTTGGTTCTACATCGGTTCGGCCACCGTTCCCGACCAAATTAACTTTGAATCCATTCAAAATTGATCACACTACACAGACAAACTTTTTTTAAAATTCACTGGCCCCCTAGATCCCCAGACTTAAATTCTTTAATGTGCTTCTTGTACACGACAACTGAAAATTGAAAATGGTCCATTTCAAGACGAATTGAAATCATCAGCAAAGTTCTTTCACCAATATTAGAAAACGAACATCGGAAATTTGTATTGGTCACACGATATTACCATACGGTGCCTCCAATGGGTTGATACAACAAATTGTTTATAGTTTAATTCTTGTATTTCTTTCCAAAGTCCACGTATGCAGTTTGCTTGAACATTAAATATGACCGACAAAACCAAAATGGCTGCAAAAATCAAAGTTCCCGCCCGCTAAATGTAAAATGGCTAATCGTACGCACCGTAAATGGTGTTGTGCGCACCATAAATTATGTCGTGCGCACCGTAAATTAGGTTGTGCGCACCAAAAATATTGTTAATTCACAAAGTCCATTGGATTTAAAAAAATTATTAAAAATGTCTTCGGTTGTGTCTGGCCTGTTTAATTTTCAGTCGTTATGCTAAACGAACATGTTTTCTTTCTAATAAATTTTATTTAAATGAAGAAAAGAAAATTGTAAATACTTGTAATCATCAAAATTACGTTTAGTTTGAATTTATAGGTACCTGCGCACAAATTGATAAATTGTAAAGTCTGTAAGATGAGGTTGATACAAAATTCAAGAACTTGAACGGCTGAAGAATGGTACTTTCTTACTTGCTCACCTTCAAGGTCATCCGCAAGCCCATCCCCAAGGTCATCATGAAGGTTATTCAAACAAACCCAAGGTCATTTTCTGAATTCAGCAATATATTGTGCTAGACTTATTTTTTGCAAAATGTGTTAAGACGAGGGAAGTCTCGTGGTAATACATGGCAGAATTTTTTGGATTGGGTGAGAGAAGGAATCAAAACTGTCGAGCAGAAATACACCAAGTGTTTGGAACTACATTAAAAAAGTAAATATTTTTAAGAGCATTCCCTCTTAGTAGCACTTCACTATCATTGCCCGTCAGATTTACTTTAGAAATTCTTTTCAATGACAAATAGAGAATGTGTAACCATAATTGCCACTGGTCTTTTTCTCCGATCTTCCATTTTTCTGTAAATACCTATCAATAATTGTCTTTAATTCTGATAATACCATGCTCATGCTCAACTCACACTTATCACTTCTTTATATCTTTCAGAAACATTGTGTTGCGACAAATACAGTGTTGGCATAGCTTGAAAGACGCCCATAATGATAGGAGACCAAAACTCTTTCAGCAGCAATTTTGTTTCCTTCAGCCAAAGCCATACAACCAAGCATTTATGTTGTGCAACATACAAACCATTTGCCATAATATTTTTTCCTCATTTATCATATTTCTCAGTTTGATCGTCTGGCAGATTTTTGTAATTCTATTCACCAATTTAGTTGAAATATCGCAACCAGATTCCTTAGTTTGAACCTAGACCATAGTCAACGCAAAAAGGTAAACTTTATAGTTTTTCCTTTATTTTGACGTTTACGTTTTTCATGAGCTTCGCCATCTGTCCCCCTTCTAGACCACAATTTTTAAGTCACCGTATTCTTCAGTTTGGGTAATTACGCCTTTACTTTTTCCTGTTTATCTGCTCGCATTTTACTTTGTGTGATTCCAGGCCCGGGGCGGAAAATTTTTAGGGGCGCAAAATTCAGTCGAAGTAAATTTTTTTTCAGATGTTGTAGCCAAAATAGTTCTTGTCAAACATATTTAATTTCAGAATTACGCATAAAAACGCTATATTAAGCCTAAACAAAAAAAAAATTAATTAATACGAAATTTAATAAGAAAAAAAGACGCAAGTAGACCTGGTTGGTGGTTGCCCAGGGCGCAATTTACACTAGACCGGGCTCTGTTTGATTCTTTCTAACAACCCCCTGCTCTAATGCTCTATAATTTCTGCTTGCACCTTTGCTTACGTGATCCATTTTTCCCTAGTGATGTTCATGGTTACTTGACTGTTACGTACTCTTGAACATACTAAAGGTAACAAGTTGTAACCTGTAATACGAAATGTTCACACTCAGCTGTGGTGACGAAATCCATGGTTGAAATTTCTGCAATTTTAACGATTCTTATTGAAATCACATTATTGGTAGAAAGATGAACGAATCTGGGCTAAGTTACAAGCACAAGAATATGTTCTGCTTTGTTGAAAAAACGTATTCAGTCACATAGTCCAACTGTTAGGTCTCCGTGTAACAGGAGTGAACACGATAGCGATCAACTTTTTCACAATATGCCACCGATATAAATCCTATACATTGCAAAAAACTATATTGGAACTTAGTACTGAATAAAATTGGTGAAATATAGATTTATCGGGGCCTGTACAATGTTAACCAGCGCCATTATAAATCAAAGAATGGAAAAATCTATAAGGCTAATATTAATTTTCAAACATACCTATCCATAATTTTTACTATGTGTCATATTATTTTCCAATATTAGCTTATGAATCTCCTGGTTTCCGCACTGTTGAAACAATATTGAATTTAAACTTAGTGAAAGGGTTGATTTATACAACCAAAGGTCTGCTTGTACACGTAACGATATCGAGATGAAAACCAAAATGTTCATGTTCTGAAGCTGATGTTACTGTTATTAATGCAGACGTTACTAAGAGGGTAAGACAGAAATACACCAGTCACCACCATAATAAATTAACGATGACAAAACGAGAGCTCAACAAAGACAAATATTTACGAAATGTGACCGTGAACAAGTTTAATTGTCACATAGTGTTTCAGTTCTAACAATTTAATTGCCAACAAATTGCTCTCTAGTTTTTTTTTTAGAAAACGACATCTTGCGCTAATTTTGATGTCAAGTGTTTACTTTCTATGAACTGATTATGATTTCTAGGCATGACATTTGTAAATATCATGAATATTCCATTCCAATAACGTTTTTGTTATTAATCCAAATGACGTTAAGAGAAAATTAATTACGGTAGGTACATTGATCATATCTCACTATCCATTTGTATTAACAAACGCGAATATAATAGAACATTAACACATACTTCAAAAGTGAAATCATGTTAAATGCCTAGATTTTAGGTCACCATTTTTTTCTAATCCAATTTCTTATTGATGAAACATTACAGTTTAATAAATGTATTATAATATAATAAAGTCGGTAGACCGGAACATTTTAAGTTCATGTTTCCATTTACAACTTGAACTGTTGCACGTTTTGCATCTTACTTGCAAAGTTAGTTACAGTCAGTAACCTTTCCAAGGACTTTGCTTCTTATTTATAACCTGTTAATTCCTTCAGACTGCTAGCTTGTGTCTTGATAGAAAAAAGGAACAAGGAACATTTTCATGGTTGACGTATTGAAGAAGCGTGAACTTGAAATGGTACTAAAAGAAATAATTAAAACAACAATGACTTTACTCGTTGATTATAGTGATGGAACAATACAATTGTACTGGCTCAGTCAGGTGAACATTTGTGTTAAATATTTCAAACGTCAGATCTCAATTTCAGATTAGTGGGGTCGTAATTATTTAAGATGAAATGTTTGTAACACCTGATCAGTACATTTACAAGATGTTTTTCATCTCTCACAGTTTCTCCAATTATACATTCTGCACTCTTCCTTATGCCAAAATTAGATATGAACACATGCTTTCAAGGACGAACAGATTGTTTTCGATTTTACCTTTGTGTGTCTACCACGTGTATAGTGAAAGACAATAATTTCAGACAATATTCGTTTGTTGACTTGAGAGCGAATTGAATACGGTTGGAAAATGGAAAATCTTGCAATTTTCTTTGTGAATCCCATTATCAAAAGTTTACAACTGAGGATTGTACAAACTAATTTCCATTTGTTTGAGAATTTGCGATGAAAAATTTCACCATTTTATTACGACAATAAAATGAGCTATGAAGCCACACTGCCTTAAATCGGTAACATAGCAAGTTAGCCAACTAAAGATAAGTAAATATAAGTGTAATAGGTGTAATTGCTACATTTTTACTCAAAGAGTCCGTTTCAGTTAAAATATTTTCAGTTTTATAAGTACAACATTCGGTTGCATTGGAAATTGATAGAGTAAGTAAAGGAATCAGAATGTTTGAGGGAGTCTATGGAAGTGTTTCCCCTTATTTATTCCAGTAAAGGTTTCAAAAAACAATAACCGGCACCTAGTTGGGTGATTTCAGTTTCCTCTTTTTTTGGCATAGCACCATTACTTATTCGTCTAACATTTTTAACTACTTTCATATTTAACGCCTAATTTAGTGCGCTTAATGTATTGTGTAGCATGATCACCTAATGTTGTAAATGTTGTAAATTCAAACACAAACACATAAATCTACAGGACTTTACTCAAACATCCAAAAATAATGGACTTCATTATACCTGTGTTCTGTGGATGGAACCTAGAATTTCTCATGTTTTTCTGTCAGTTTCCAATCAATTCATATCCTCCCATTTTACTCCTCTCTTCACTGCCATCCTCCCTCTATGCCTTTACTTTGGTCTTTCTCCAGTGGCGTAACCACAAAAGATCTTTTAAAGCCCCCCCCCCCCCCAATACATTTACATAATATACTGTCACTAAATTTCTGTCTAGGAAATAGCTAGGTATTTATGATATGAATGTTGTTAAAAGTACTATTTTATATTATGAGTGAAACGTTTGCGAAACGAGCGAAGCGAGTGGAGCAATTTCACGAACAAAATAAAAACTGTCATTTTGACGTCTCTTGTCCGTTAATAATTTTTTGACGTTTCAAAAATTATTACCGCATTTTGAGGTTAAGTGGGCGTGTTATGTGACACCGTATTACCTTAGTTACAAATTAGTATGGTGATTTGGAAGAATTATTCTCGGCTAGTTTTATGTGGTATTCAATTGGATACCAAAGTTTAAAAGGAACTGACGTTTCGCCTATAATGTTGTTCGGCTTATTCATAGTAATACATCAAAATTAAGGTTAATTCTTGTTAAGTTTAAAAATTTAATGGTTTATAAAAGCGAAGGGAGGGAATTAAACACCTCCTTGCTTGTGTTTTAACATGATGAATCAATTCAATCGATTTATAACAATTTAGTAATGCAACTTGTTAAATGGTGGACAAGCGTCTTTGTGTATAATTGTTGAAAATTCTTCCAAATCACCATACTAATACACCCCAACGGCCAATCCAATTTTCAACAATTATACTTAGTTACAAAGAAAACAAATATTGGTTACAGCTCTACTATTGGGTAGTGTTACAAATATTTTTAAAACTAGTGTTAAAAGTATTTTTAACGCTACTCTGTAAACGTCATCTTTTAACACTCTTGACAGCCGTTAAAAGTGTCACTTTTAATGACAGTTGTACAAACAATATTTTTTAAGTAATTAGTAATAAAAAAATACACTCATTGATTCGGGTATAACAAACATTAATACAATGATAAGTACATAAAACCTGAATTTGTGCAATTGCCTCTACAGAAGATCGGAAAATAGTGAAAATTCGTAAGAAAAGAATAATAATAAAATAACAATAAAGTAGACAAATAAGAACGAAAGAAATAACTACCATTGAAGCGAATTAATACACAGATTTTTTAGTTCAGGCTTAATTGTATTCCAAGATTCATCACTTTTTAAAGTATTTCTATATTCGTTGGGCCTAAATATCAAAATGAACATTCCAACTTAGCTGCGTTTTGATTTGGAATGCTGTAATTATTTTTAAACCTAGTATTTTTTGTATGAATCTCTAGCCTACTTTCTAATAATTTTAACAAATAGTCAGGTTTTTTATATTTAACAATGTTATAGAGCAGAGGTTCCCAATCTTTTTCGGTTTTTGACTTTTTTGAAAAATTGGAAAACTTTCCTTTTTAAAAGCGATTACCAAAGCATGTGCGGAGAAGCCGTGCTTGCGCATTAGCCGTTTCAAAAGATGCGGTTTGGAAAGAAAACAATGAAAGACTCGAAAGTTGCTAAATGCTTGGAATTTTGTCAGCATACATGATTGCTGGCGCAAACATTCGAGAATTGGAAATTCCATGAAAATTACCGAATTATGTAATTGAATATTTCGAGGCGTTCTTATGACGGTACCGCGGCGCCCAGGAGAGCCGCAGCGCACACTTTGGGAATCACTGTTATAGAGGACCTTATGTACTGGATATTAAACCTATGTCGCATAGTTAGAATTTTGTGAGTGACATATGATCAAGCAGCCAATGTTATAAACATATCTTAAGCACCGATTTTGGAGTACACTTAATCTGTTTTTAAACTGATTAGTGAATAGTTAAATGGAAATAATATACAGAACTACAATAATTAAAGTTACTTAAGATTACAGAATTAACTAACAGTAGTTTAACACTGGGAGACAACACGTACTTAAATTTGTAAATTGCTTTAAATTTAATTGTTTTATCACATGCTTTTCAAATTTTAGTTCAGAGTCTATCTCAATGCCTAAATTTTTGATATTATCTACTAAACGTAAAACTTTATTATTTAGTGCTATATTTGTTTTGAATTTTTGAAGAGCACTTTTACGTTGGTGGTTAAGGCCACAACACATAACATACGATTTTACAGGATTCAGTTTTAAACCACTATTGATACTCCACATATAAATGTTAGAGAGTACCATGTTTAGAACTTCCACCATACGATTTATTTCATCAGGTTCTCCACAGATATATAATTGAGAGTCGTTGGCGTAAAATTGGATTGCTACCTCTGATGGAATAATACTAACCAAATCAGATGTGAAGTTGGTGAATAAAATCGGTCCTAGGATACTGCCTTGAGGTACGCCTTGCAGAGATTCCAGTTCAGAAGAATTCTGGTTGTTTAATTTTACTGTAGAAGTTCGGTTAGACAAATAATTTACAAACCAGTTTATCGTGTGTTGTGAAAAGCTGTAGTAGTGAAGTTTGGCGCATAATAGCTCATGATTAATCAGATCGAAAGCTTTACTAAATTCTAGAGCAACTAGAATGGCAATACTTGACCGATTCATCGCTGTTGTTATGTCATTTGTGATTTTCAATAGGGTTGTATTAGTGCTGTAGTGGCGTCTGAAACCTGATTGTGCACTAGGTAATACGTTGCAGTTTATAAAGTTATATATTTGGTTGAATACTGCTTTCTCCATTATTTTAGCCATAACTGGCAGTAAGCTAATAGGTCGAAGGTTACTGTAATCCTTAGGATCTCTTATTTTTGGAATAGGAATTATTATAGATTTTTTTCCAAATATTCGGTACACAATATGTCTTTAATGAATCATATATTATGGCTAGGTAGCCCTAGCACTAGTTTAATAGATTTTAATGAAATGTTATCGATGCCTTCGGCGTTAGACGTGAAGCTGTTGACGATATTATTCACTTCCTTTTAAATTAAATTAAATTAAATTAAAACAAAGGTTTGCCGCCGGTTTAGTTTTTTTTTGGTGACACGAAACGTGCGACGTGCCGACACATAGTGCCCAAGGAAGGAGCATCGGTGAGAACGGTATAGTTCATGCGTTTTGTTACGAAACCCTTTAACTTTTTTTCTTAAGAAGCTTACACAATTGAAAGGTGCCCATATGTAACTTTTATTTTTTTTCTGTCCCAAGAAGGCGGTTGAGATCAACTACTATAAAAAAATGTACGTATTATTTTGAATTCTTATTTTTACTAATTAGATTTAAAAACATAGAAGGATCTGGATCGGAAGGCCCTTTGGGTCCCTTTGTGTTTAGAACCCCCACGCATCGCGTGGGCTTGCTTTGGTGTAGCTACGCCACTGTCTTTCTCCGTACCGCAATTTCTCTCCCTTCGTATATCTGTCTGATTGATTTTTTCTATCCTCATATCAATATGCATCCCCGTTCATTGATTAATTATTTTCCATTTGTCTTTTGTTATTTTTCCCTCTTTCGAAATCTCATTTCTATGCTTGTTTGTCTACCAGCTCTACATTTTTTACCACATTGTCTACTACTAAGTTGAAGAGCAGTGGGCTCAGAATATATCCTTGTTTCAATCTAGTGTTACCTAGGAACGTGTGCGATTTTCGTTTCTTGCCCTTTCATTTATTTCATATTGGGTCCCTTGTGCCCTCCAGTAATGTCTCCTGTCTTCTTATTTTATTGGAAGCTTTTTCTATACCAACGCCAATTGTTTTTTTTTTATTATTTACGTCAGAGCGAATATTTGGTCATTTGTTCCACTCTCCCTTCTAAATCCACTCTAATATTCTCCAATTGTGCTCTCCAATTTGTCACTCGATCTACTTTCCAGCATTCTGGCATAATTTCCCAATCGTCAAAAATGTCAACATTCCTCATTGTCTCTCTTTTTAAATGAAGGTGTAATAATTGTTATTTGTCAGTCTTGTTTCATTTTTTTTTGTAATTTTGCTTGGTTCATAGTATCTGAAAATTTCCGTTGTTGATCTGTCTTTGGTACTACGTCAATATCTTTGTTTGTTAGGACAGAGGAAACCCATGTAAAGAAAAGTCGTATATTTTTTACGCCCTCGCTATTTCCTCTTCTATGGATTTTGCAAAACAGCAATCATGTTGAGATGGCACTCGTACTCGTACATCCATTACCTTTTTCAACTGCAGCTAAATGCAGTGTGAAATTAGAAGATCTAAGAAAATAACTTGCAGGTGTAAAACTTTTCTAAAAAATTTATAAAGATGCCTTCAAGTGGTCCAGGCATTACATAATTGTCGTAAATTACCTAAAACGTTACAATTAATTTGAATAACACGTTAGTATCGATCAACCAGATCAACCTACATAACGACGACCCGGAATTTCGTGACTGATTTGATCTGAATCCTTTAAATAAATTTGTGAAATGAGAAAAAATTCTAGATTCTTTCGAACGATCTACAATTAAAAGACCATGATTGCCCAAAGAACTGTTCAGTTATTTTAATATTAATATTTAGGGTGGATTGAAAAAATCTAATTGAAACGTGTCAAGGTGACAAACAAAAATAAAAAGCACATTAAGCTTGAAAGAATCCCTGCGGTTACTTTAGTTATGTTCATTAATAGCTGTAAGCACAATTTTCCAGATGCCAGAATAATATTATCTACGATATTCCCCAACAAGTAAATTAAATGAAATGTCATTGAATATAATTAAATATAAGCGTATAATAACTATGAATAATAGTGGTGAGTTTTGTAATATTATTACCTACACAAATAGATTATAGGTTTCGCAATAAGATACACGTGGTGTATTTCAAGTATGGGAAAATCATTGGTTCTGTATTAATTAATAATTTGGAATGCAGTAAATGGGTTTTAAATTATGACCAAACCTATTAAATTTCGTTGACACATTTAAATGTAACGTATCGTGAGCAAAAAATTGATGTAATCGATTTGTTGCAATAATTAACGAGTTAAATTGGAATAAATCACCGCAATGTTTTTTTCTGGTTCAAGTTTAAGTAATGTGCGTGACATTCAAGTAAATTTAAAGTACAAATAAGCGGTTCTGTACGAAAGAAAAGTTGAAATCCAATAGAAACGTGCACAAGAATTAAATGGTAGCTTTACAACTGTCCCCCGTTTCACTTCCGTCAATCTGAATAGCTTCGTGGGGTAAAGTGATACGATTTATGCGTCAATTGTGACATCCACCTTTGTCCAAAGAACACATTTGGAAATAACCTGTACAGCAACCTATCTGTAATAGCATAACTCATAGGGTAGGTATAAGCAACATGGTGATCGCCTTTACATGAACACCCAAGATATCGTCGATAAAAAAGTTCTGAGCAAGTTGAGCAATCAAAAAAGTTTTAAACATGATCCCATGGAGATAAGGTGGTTAAATTAAGCTCACTCTAAATTGGACCAGTCTGTTGTAATAATGGCGTTCGACACCCCTTTACTGTACGTCTTATAAGTTAGAAAGACGTCTTTACTGTAGAACAAGAGAACGATATTTTTTTATCTAAATAGTTCTTCAGTGAAGAAAGAGATCATTGTCTGGGAAATTACTATGTCAAAAAAAATCAAATCATCAACATGAAGTGCCTTTATTCTAAAACGTGACTTTGTTCCGCTGCATTGCCCTGCAAAAGTAAAGGCCATTGCATCAATACTTCTTTATGTAGACTTTGAAATCGGTCTTTTGGCCTCTTTGTCAATTCCAACAAATCAATAACATTTTAGAAGAAGTTATGCCATTCTTGGAAGATTTCGTTTTTTAAGTACCGGTGGATTGAAGGGTTTTTTGAGATTTTTGGCAACCTAATTTTGGAAGATCTTCTGCTCGTTTCGTCACGAAAGATATATTATTATTCATTTTACTCATAAGTAAAATCTAATTCTGCTTCGCGCGTTTTCAGTTAATGTTTTGGATTGATGTTTTTAAATCAGTTCTGTTTTGTCTACTGACCCTTCCTATGTCTTAAACTTAAACATTAACTAATTTCTTCTATTTGATAATGTGTTAAATAAATAGTCGTTTAATCTTTCCGGCAGAGTATCTGGCGCATCACACCATCCAGCAGGTCTTGCTCTCTTTATGGGGTGACTAGTAGGAGTGTGTTCAGTTGAGTTAGTAGTGGCAGGAAATTAAATTTCAAAATTATAGATTCGTTAATATGTACTTAGCGTCATATAAAAATAATTTCTTTAGTCGAGCCTTGATATGGCCATTACAAATTTGCAAATTTCGAAAAATTTTGAAGTTTCACTTGAGCTTTATTTTATTTCCTATAACCTATCGTGAATAACTATGGTTGACCCCCCCCCTCCCCCCGAAATAAGTTAACATTCTGCAGTAAATTCTAAATCACATGGTGAGCCGTAAATTTTCTCATTACCGAATTGGTGATAGTTGACTCGACCTGACGAACTCTCATGTAGAACCCCCCCCGAAAATTATCTATAGCTACGCCCCTGATTAGATCGCCGATCTACCTATTCAATAATTTGAAGAATTATATGCACTTTAAGTCACTAAAATTATTTATTTTGGATTTGTACAAACAATACTACAATATGGCATTTTGGTGTGGAGTAGTTCAAAAAAGCACTTAAATAAATTAAAAATTGTTCGAAAGTCACTATAAAAAACAATAATTATGTACTTTACATTTAAGTTCCACGGGTGATAAGAAGTGATCTTCAAGAGAGAGAATCGTCATTTTCTGCACAACCTGACACTCTTTCTTGGAAAATTCGAAAATGTATAGAAATGCACAGTTTTTACATGTTACGAAGAACTATCAGTTTTCCAATATGAAATCTATTACAAATTGGTAAGTAATTATTAAAATAAACTAAACTAGCACCAATTTAATAATTATAAATACAAATTCATAAGGAAACAGATTTGCAAATGAAGATAATGCAACCTATTTACCAAGGTAAGAAAACCAATATTTTTACATACATATTGACTGACGATCCTGAATATTATTTAAGTACAAAACATGCTGCTTGTTATTTAAAAACAACATAACGTTGTGATAGCATTTTATTATTCAAAACTAAAAATGTTACAATATGATAAAAAAAACATTTTCGTTGAAAGATTTTATTAAAATATTAAAGGTTAAATTTAATATTACCTACAGAATTATTTAGTATGTACTCTTAAATAATGAACGCAAAATTGATTCTTCGTAACCTATGTACATTTGCAGTTTATGTATTCAGTACGATTTTCCTAAAATTAATCTGCGTGGAAAACAAACAAAGTTTTAATGGGACAAAAAAATATGCTCTCTATCAGTGTTATTTCATGCAGGAAATATTAACCATCCAGAAATTAAAATATATGCAGACAATCCTCCACACCGTAGAGAAGGTATTTGTTAATGTATTAATTACGGTTTCTTACCTATGTAAATAATAATTTAAATAAGATAAAACCTATTTAATTTGCATTAACTGAGTTATTTATATACAGTTTTAGTATTTTTAAATTTTCATTTATTTGTCAACTCACCTTTAAATAAATGTATTAAATATTTTGTGATGTCATTTACTTTTCAGCGTTTAATCTACAATTTCTCATTATAAATATTGAGTGATCGATGCTTATGCTTTTAAACTGATAGAATCATTGCCTTTTATACTATATACAGACAATACGATAACGTATTAAGTGCAAATCAGTCGATTCATTTTAATGAAAACACCTCGTAGATTGATCGTAAGTACATTGCAAAATAGAGTGAAGTGCTACATGATATTGTTATCAACTACGTTCTTCTAAATCGACATTAAGAAACCCTAAACGCAGCACTAATGCACTGGCCAGCGCGAGAGTGGGATAGCGTTTTTCACTCGGATAGTCAACTACAAAGATACACAGTATAAGTATTCATCTTAACTTAATAGCATTTTAGCTATAGTAGAACTAGTAGAACTAGTAAAATGAGTAAACTCCCAATTTCATATTTTTCCCCTGAAATTGCGTTTAATTTTATTGCACATAAAAAGAGAGAAAGGAAAATAAACTGTAGTACACAGACATTTCATCAGTGGACCATCAAGGGCAAGATTTGTTCAGACCGTGGCAATGGAATGTAAACTGCACTCATTCAACGCTTTACGTTACGTAACTACATATCAATCTTAAATATTTGAGAAAAACGTAATTTAAGCAATTTCATTGCGTAATCAAGGTTTTATGACACATGTAATACCAATCACCTAGAAACTTTCGTATACTTATAATGAGTTAGCACAAAAACAAATGAGACACCCAAAATAACTTCAGCAGATAGGCATGAAGAAACAACCAAATGACAAGGATATTTTGCAATTCAAACCATATTGTAATTGGTAACGTAATTTAACCACCATTAAGTAGTTACCTATAGATATCCATACGTGCAATTTAGTTATCAATATGTGCACGCTTAATTATGGCGTTGTAACATAAAAAAAAATTATAACATTTAGTAATCACCAGTCTAAATAATGAACAGGATTTTGTTGCATCAATGTGCACCAATTATGTAAAGTTGAAATAACAGTGTGATGTAAAATTTGCAGGAAACGTATATTTTATTATCTTTGTTTCGAACTTAACTGTAGTTTAATTAAAATTTCGCATTCCACAACGTTACGTTTATACCTATACGTTATGTAATTTGCCCTTATTCTAAAAAGTAGGTACGCTTTCACACAACTGATTTTTTTGGTTATTAAAATTAATATAAGGCATAAGCTAAAGATAACGAGACCAAAGGGTAATTCTCGTGATACTGTTAGTCTTTTATAATGAGAACGCTTTTAGATCATCCATTGTCAACATTCATTTCACAACACATTTTTGACAACAATTAAAATACAGACATATTGTTTGTTTTAGTAGTTTTACATATTAGTAATCAAGAAGTTGTAATTAAAACGGTATAAAAACAGCTTTAAATGCTAAGCACGTGAACGTTTAAGTTTGTGGCAGAAGGCTTGATGAGTTCATCATTTTTAAATGTTATCTTCTGTTATAAGAACATTTCCTACACCGATGGTGCAAAAGGTACACGGAGATTAATATTAATATGTTAAGCAGTAAAAATTAGTGGTCACTACTTATAAAAAATATAGTAATGTTCCAATAATTATGATCTTACATACACTTTCCATCGTTACAACATGGAGACTATTACCACAAATATTACCAACCCTACAACTTCACGTTTCTATTAATTTTTTTACAAAGCGTTCAGGTGCTAAAAAACAAAGCAATTTTTTTTCGCCCTGCGGTCAAAGCAAAGGATTCATGATGAAGTAGATTAATGGAAAGTAAAATAAAATTCATTAAAAAAGACTTTCTATTAGACTGAATAAATCTTTCCAAACGGTAAAAGATAAATTATGTAATGTGTAGGCCTAAATCAACAAAGCCTTTGTCTCATATTTGCAATACTTACATCGTTTCTGTTCTAGGTAAGTACACAAGACAAGTGCAGTGACTATTTTTGGTGAACATGCTGATGGTCATATACATATTACATGTATTGAACGGTTGAGGCGATCAAGCAAGAAGCACTGAGTGGAAATACGGTTTACTGACTAAACTAAATGATGCCAACGCTCTCTTAGTTAAACTATTAGTCAAATGCAAAAAACAAGCGTGAATTAATTATTAGATAGTAGACAAGCAACTGAAGATACAGATATACCCATGATCCTAACGGTTGATAGACCTTCTAGTAATTTTGATTGATCTCTCAATATCGTTTTTTAATCCAGGGAAAAGGAAAGTTATTCAATCTTTGTGCTATCCTAAAATTGAGGTCGTCCCCTACTTTGTTTTCCTTCATGCAATAAGTGTGCAACTCAATCTCGGTATTCTTATCCATGCAAATGAGAAATTTCCTTAAAACCCTGAGTAAACCTCTCGAACTTCCAACAACCCCCCAATAATGCTACAACCGAGCTGCAACCCATCAACACGGTTTTAGGGTTTTCCAGCAAGTCTTGATCAGTGTGAGTGGGCAACGATAAGATTCAGTCTCATCCTTGTAACCATTCTGCTGTTCCCAGATCCAGAAGGGTCTTTTTGTTTGCAGTGGAACGGAACGTGTTTAAGCACTAAAATCAGATGCGATCTGGAACATTAAAGGCGATCAAAGCAGTCTTAAGCAGTTGAGGTGACAGAAGGGCAGTGATTCATACAATATTCATTAAACTTCCTCTGTCAATCTATGCAACCCGAGGTAATTTTTGAGCAGAATAAACATTTAAACTTTCGTAGTATCCATGAATCGTTAAACTATGCAATGAATTCGTTCAACAACTTATTTTCAAGGATGATATAGTGCTACCCTAGATAAAAGTGAGGGAGGGAGAATCTCTCTTACTTTGCCAATAAGTAATGGGGCACAAATGGCTGTTTTTCCAGCCCGCTCTATCGAAAAAATACAATAATCTTAGTAGAATTACTTGCATTTATTACTACAAGTAATTTTATCGGCTATTTTTACGAGTTTTTCGAGATGTTTTCTGTAATGCCGACGATTTTCGAGGTGAGAAACGAAAAAGTCGAATTCGATAACTTAAAAGACATTGGAAACCGATGAAAAAAGTGTGGAACTTGGACAAATTTACATTTGACTAGGTTAGATTACCTACTGAAATCTTGTAATATTGTGCAAAAGGTCATGCACGACAATGTACTACGAACACTGGTGTCGTTTTGCGTTTAACGTTTTGGACCGTCTCTGGCAGGCGTTCTCATAAGATACTTATATTATTATGTACTTTAGCTAGGATTCGTGCATTAATTATGCATAGTCTCCTTTTTAACTTATGGCAGGACGACGTGCTTCATTAACCCTATTACAATGATTCAAAATCAAGCTACTGTAACGATTTCCAAATTAAAGTCATGAAGTGCATATCTGGTGTATGACCAACCTTGCTCCTGCCTAAATTTACACAATATTGATCTTCATGTGAGCTCTATGTCCTACATTCTTTCCCTAGGAATCTCAGTCAAACTGATTCCTCTAATTTAACTTTACATTTAATATTATTTATCATATTCTTCCTGTACTGTAAAACACACTTTTTGTTGTGTCTTCAGTCTATTAACACCCACGCCTCGATTTCTTTTAATGCACTGACAATTTTGCACAGTTTCCCTTCTTATTTGCTTCTTCTGGATAGTACTTGATGTAGGCTCTCTCTCGCTGCTGATTATGGAACCAAGGTCTTCTACACTTTTTTCTCTTTATTTAGGTCCTTTATATGACCTTTCTTCGTAAATAGATCTTCAATGTATGTAATTCGTGGCAGTACATTTGGCCAATCCTTGCTCTAAAATTAAGTATACATTGCTTTTTTTTATAGTTTCGTTCTTTCGATTATCTTTTTAAAGTTTTTTTCATTACAGATTACAGGCCCCGACTTACATGTTTTGCGCCCATCGGCATGAACAAAATCGCCGCCCCTCCAAAGCACCAACCACCCTCCACCATTAGGTGTTTTTTCAGGAGGGGTGACAGACCAAAGGAAGGGGTTGCGATTTTTCAGTGCCCTTTCATGCATTTTACGGCCATTTTTGCACGCGTTACCAAACTATGCAATATCTAAAACACGGGAAATACCTATGTCCTATAATGCTAAAACACAAAAACTGTCATTAAAGTTATGCTGCTGCACACAGTAAAATAATTAAGATTTACTAATTTAGTTATCCGGGAATGTTGATTCAGCTGTAGAGTAACAATATTGATAGTAAGCCGTTGCACTGAGAGCTTTTGCAATGTGACTCATAGATGGCGCTTAAAATTACGCGGGCGTTTTAAGCAGTCATATACTTAATGTTCCCTAGTTTTATTGCTGTAACATAAAACAGTTTTACCTTATTACCTCACTTAATGTTCAAGTATAAGGTTTTCAAGTATCACTATAGACAGAGTAAACAATGCTCATTTTGCTGCCCGCACAGTCGTTCAGGGGGGTAATTAGCCTCCTCCTCCAATTACGCCACTGGTGTGTACTGTCGTATAGCTTGCCGTCGTCAGTCATGGCGTTTGCTTAACATTATATTACGATTGTCACTTTATTTCAGATTTTTTCGATTGTGCAATTCTGTGTATAAGCGTAGTTTTTTTTTACATTTTATATTATCAAAAATGTGCCGCCCCCCAAAAAACGGCCGCCCTGGGCAGTTGCCCAGTCTGCCCATTGGTAAGTCTGGGCCTGCATAAAGAACAAAATCAGGTAAATGAAATAAAGGAGAAGAGGATGTGGTTATGGAGCACTAACTTTTTTACACTTACGGGCGAATACTCGTGCAAATTTAAATGAACATTCTCAAAATTTGCAACGCTACAAAATTGAGAAACACACTAATGTGTATCAGACTTCAAAAGAAAGTAATATTGGTGCGTAAAATTCCAATACTCAATAACAAATTAGTACCGCACGTAGTCATATTCCATAACAAAACACATAGGTATTAACCCGCAGATGCACACCGTTGATTTTCTTACTATTGTTTACATGCAAAGGTTTCTTTATTTTACAACTAATTGTACTGAAAAGTAAATACATACAAGCGGGTATCTATTTTTCGTCTGATTAAAGTTTTATAGTTAATTTAAATGTTACGGTCTTCTGAACTGGCAGGCTGACGTACCTACCTACCTACATTTTGGAAGCCATAAGCAAACAATTCAAGTGGGTTTACAGTTACAGTACAATTAATAAAGCCATAAATTTATGGTTTTGAATAATTAGAAATGATAAATTGTTTTATAGGATACGTTTGCTTATTGCCTTGTTTTATTATTATATGACGAGTTATATGATCATATGAAGACAACGATTATTTTGTCGGCACGTTGTGTGCATACCTTCAATTATTTTGATTTGAAATAAATTGCTTTGTCTTAATGTACTTTTTACAACTCCATTTATGCTCATAATTAATTAATGATCGGGTAAAAGACATTGATAAATTTGA
The DNA here is from genome assembly GCA_036250285.1 of Pyrocoelia pectoralis. Classification (NCBI taxonomy): domain Eukaryota; kingdom Metazoa; phylum Arthropoda; class Insecta; order Coleoptera; family Lampyridae; genus Pyrocoelia; species Pyrocoelia pectoralis. The sequence goes on from CM070077.1 coordinate 34,498,080, forward strand.
TTTAACCATGATGTAATTTGGTGTCGGCGCACGTGAATTAAGACATTAAATTGTAATTAAACTTCTTCTTACATAGTATTTGAACTTATAACCATATTGGGAAAAAACGTTTATTAATGAATTAATTAAAAACAGAGCATCCCCCATCCGTAGAATTTATCTATTTAAAAACCGTTTCAGAGTAGGTTAATTTTCGTAAAAAAAAAGCAGGTTTTCAGGACGAGTAATAATAAGTAACATATAATAATCACTAAATAATAAATAGCATTAAATCATATACTAATTCTGGCACAACATAATTTGAGCATTTTGTTCTGCCAAACGTTTTACCATTGGTTGAGTTTAGTTTAACATATCGTTATAGCTGTTCTTATGGAGCTTTTCCAAATGATTTGATAGTGTTAGCAAAGAACGTAAATATATTACCACAGATGGAAATATACTATTTCCATCTGTGATATTACGTTCTTTGGTGTTAGTATCGGGAATTAATTATACAAACGGTACCGTATTATACCAAATTTCTAAGTTTAAGCTTTGTTTTGTTTTTTTTCAATCTCGTAATTGCGAATGATGCTGCATTTCGTCTTGAAACGTGATTGATTAATGAACTTAGGTAGGTATATAATTATTTTAACTTGGGTTTCACTTACAGAAAGGACGTAATCATTAAGAACTAGAACAACTTAAATGTGCTACAAATCCGTTTAGCGTAAGTAATAGGAAGAAATAAGATAATATTATAAATAACACCTAAATTCATTATTATATTTTTTATTTTTTAAATCTTTATCGACCTTTTCTTTTTCGGTAAATAAATTATGCTCATTAATTTTATTTTCGAAGCCAATCAAACTCATCTTGAAATGCAAAAATTTGATCTTCGCGTAGCATTTTATTTTTTCTCGTGAAGCTGTGAATGTAGGCTATCAATTATGTCATATCTCTGATGAAAAATGCGATCAACAGCAAGAAAAGTTTGACGCGGTTATTGCAGGAATTAACAGGTAATCCCATATTATATCCTCGGTGATTACGGAGTGAAGCACCAAACTTGCAATCACCGACCACAGGTTGCCGTGGCACTCTGGACGGTACTGCTGCTGTTGCTTCAGGAAGTTCCTCCTGATGCTTTGGTTGTTACGGTGGTTGTACTAACGTATTCGCCACCACCTCAGGTACGGCAGGTTTACTATAACGCCCACCTTTAGGGAGGAAAACCCATAACCGAGCCTCCACCGCTGGCGATTAGATTAGTCTGGTGCTCTTCCTCAATGCCGAAAACTATCAGCCTTCCTGGAGGTTGATCCTTTACGGCTGTGTGGAAGACACTCCAGCTGTTTACCTTTGCCCAGAAATTCTGCATTTCCAGGCGCCGCCTAGCCACCACCAAGTCCTCGGATTCCCCGGGACCCAAATGGCAACCTTGTGCGGCTTAGGAAGACAGTCCTCCTGCACTACCTTTAGGTGTGCAGCCTCCCATAATAGTGGGAGATCGCCAACCGCCTTTTTTAACCACTCAAGGGAATGGTTGTTATCGCACGAGATTTTTAGGATCTCGCTCGAATACCTCCATCCCCTGAAAATGTGTGCTAGAGTATAGCGTCTTTCGAGGTGAATCAAGAACCTTGGCCAGGGGGTTTTGTTATCATGCGCGCCTGGTTAGCTGTTAGCTTACACAGTGGGTTGCTAGTATCGACAATCGCTATTCTGAGTTGCCTTTCGGCAGCTTGCTTGTAGCTGCGATTGCGGGGTACTCCAGCCTTACTGCTGCCCGCCTTTGGTTGGGGCTGTGATGGGCCCTTCTTTGTCGTACGTTGGGTTGGTGTTGAATCATCCGACCTTTGCGTCTTTTTCTCCACGCTTACCCGTTGGCCTGCCTGACCGGAGTTAGCTGTAGTAGCCTCTGAGTCGGGGCTGAGTGACGAGAGGTGGTTGGTTTGGAGGACGGTGTTGTTCCAGTTTGACTCATTTGGGCCAGCCTGGCTTTCTTCCTCCTGCTTTGCTCGGCGCCGGAAATGCGCTTACCTTTTTTGGTATGTAGTTGTGGCTCGGGTGACCTGCAACTGAGTTTGAGGAGTGTCCTGCGGCGCCCTCTCTGGGGTTGATGTTATGTTGGTTTGTTCCATGTTGGATTTTCATCCCTCTAGCTCCCCACCCACCACGGAGCCCGACAAGGGGACGTCTATTGGGATGATGATTCTACCAAGCCCATGTATCACATGGGCTTTTTAATTTTACAGTGCCCAGAAGGTATGCCTACAAGTAACCGCAGGTTCCTTCTGGATAGCACTGTGCAAAAACGCGCCAGGCTTCGAGATGGTCCTCTGAAGACCTCTCTCGCGTGACGACATTCCGACATCAAGTTCCACCTAGCCTTGTGCTGGGCTTGGATGTCTTGGGTTATTAAGTTGTTTACAGTTGATACTGTAAGTGGAAGAGCCGGCTCTTACTAGTAAGCTTATCAGCAAAACAATAGTTTCAACGTTCTTTTCCCTCAACATTTAATCAAATTTTTGCGTATGTACGCATTCAAGCTCAATCAATCTGAGACCATATTTATAGTTTGCTTTCATGATTTGAGTATAAGACCAAGAACTGACGACCATAAGCGATTAAGATCCTTTTCTATTGATGGCAGAAGGCCTCCAAGGCTTATTTGGTACGCTTTCACAACCGAAGATTGACACGACTTTGCGAACTGTCACGGAGAAGCCTTTGCTATTTGCAAATAGTTGCACTTGAGTTACATCTCCGAATGCTTTTCTAATAATAATAGTAATCCCGTTTTTTGATGTTGTACGGATAATGTGTGTTGGAGCCATTTAATTACAGGCCATTGGAACACTATGGTGATAGTGACTAACATGAACAAATATGAAATTTTTGAAGACCGAAGGAAGATTAACAAATGGGGGAGATTAACCGAAAATACTTTCGTATAAATGTTAGTGTTCTTAGGTGTGCTGTACTACTGAGAACTTTTCCGCTGCGAAACTTATCTACTCAAAACATCATGTTGAGTTAAAAGGGAATCCAAGGAAAAGCACGACGCAAATCATACTATGAAACTCTTGAATTGGCTAACTGTTCATTCTGCTTTTAATCACAGTACAACCGAGTTATATCATCTGGAGTGACTCTGATTCGGTTTTCTAACAATAAATTTTAAAAAAACGTACTCTTAGAAATAATTTTGGGAGGACTTAGGGACCTTTACTATGTTAAAAAAGTTCTTCGATACCCGCATGATTTTTTTTCAGATGAACCACGTAGAAATGCGTAACTGCACTGACGGAGTAGCAGTGGAACTACTTTTTCCATTTTGCGTTCTGCGAAAATTTATTTAGGCAATTTGGAAACGTCATGTCATCAAGATGAAATACAAAAACTCACTTTTTAGTACATCGTATCAAGATGTTCATAAAATGTTTGGTGTTGGTTGTGTTTTGGACACAATCTACGTTATGCAATTACAAACCTCTCCTGTCGATTTTGTGGACATTCGCACCCCTTTATTAAACTGTAATAATAATACATACATATAATATTTCTTACGTAAGCTGAATGGTTCGTGGTTTCCATTGAAAGCTTAACGAAAAGCAGCTTTCCCAGAAAAGGCAGCTCCAGCAATGTTTCTATGTGAGGTGATCCATTTTGCTTTCAAAATGGTGGCGAGACAATCATTAGAAGACACTAACCGATAGACACCGTTTAACGCGGTTTAAGCTGCCCGAAGGTTAAGATATTATCAATGCAATTTCTTTTGATATTCGCAGACAAGGCGTCAATTAACAGCCGTCTAACCTTTTATGTTAAGGTCGTATTATATGAACTCTAACTGGTTTTATAGCGATAAATCAAAGCTATAAAATACGTCAACCCCTTAAATTCAGTAAGATGGACGTATCGATGTTTGGGTTCTAACTAGCTTCCTTGGAAGATGGAAAAAGTGCAGTTTGGTCGAAAACTGCGAGGTGGACGTTTTTATAAGATTGGAAGGCCACAAATTGATCTTATTTATTTCGAATTTTTTTGAAAACAATGGTACCTACAACAGTTATTCTGTCAATAACATTCATGGTGAGACCTTCGCATGAAAACGATATTTTTTACACTTAATGACAAATTCCATAATATGTAATACTTTTCATTATATGTATTGCCATTAAGTACTCGGAATTTGACAATATTGTGACTCACACGATCTGATTAATTTTTTGGTCGTTTAAATTGTATGAAACGAACCAAGATTCCGTAATTATGGTAAAGTATATTAAAGAGATTCAATTATAATTTTCTACTGGGAAATTCACCGTTATGGAAAGTGTTGGCTACACCAATTAATGAAATGTTAATAGTATAACGAAGAAATCTCATATTCCCTTCAGTGAAGTTTGAACGAAATGAAAAGATCATGTGATCGTACTCTCGTGACAGTTTCATCACATAATTTTACATACCATTTTAGAAATGAGAATGTATTCATTACGGCATTGAAAATAAATTAACGTGTCCCACTAAAACAGTCTGAAGCAACGGAAGGGTGTATTGTAGGTAGACAGTGACAGTGAATCAACATTTTCCATTACATGAATAGAATCAATTACCTATTGCCGAAATGCTAATGAATTAAAAGCAGTTGTCCATTATTATTGCGCTACAAGATATCGCTCTTCATAAATTTAATTAATACTTGAAACTACCACAAAATAATCAAAAACCTAGATGAGCCCGAGCCGTTAAATGCTTTCCACTTTCTTTCTTTTTTCATGGAATTATATCTATTCATCCAGATTGTTTACAAATAATAATTACGTAAGTGACCTACACATAATTATTAGCAATAATAATAATACACCTTCATACAGAAATTTAACACCCATTGCATTATTGAACCACTAATATGTGGTTGTTAAGGTAGAATTCCCGCTAATAATAATTATATATTCAAAAATATTAATACATATAAATATTTATAAATCTTCCTCCTTCCGCACGCTTCAGTAATAGTAACGAATTAAAAATTTCGTAACAATCTCATAATATTAATAGAACAAAATTGTGTTAAAAGTGTAATATAATTTAAATTTTTGAAAACAATTTTTTGGGTATTTTCTAACTGTAGATACATTCCTTAATATAGCGAATTACAATTAACATAAATTATTTTATTGTAGCTCTAAAATTGTACGTGTGTAGCAGAGGGTCAACAACACTGAATGATTTTAATGATAGGTCAAGACACAAAACTTACTCATAACTTCCTTTAATATCCTTTGTATGTTTTTCTCATTTTATGCCATTTTTTGGTGTATACACAAAAATGGTAATTGTCGCACTGTATGGGATCTTCTTAAACTGGGTTTTTTTCAGAAAGTTTACTAGTCGTTGAAAAACCACATTTTTTATAAATTGTTATAGTTGTTTAATTCAAACACGCGCACTTAAAAGAATTGTTAGCAACAGTTAGCAATGCCACGGCGTTACTGCACCCGCGGGTTTCATACAGGTACCCAATAGTGGCGCCATCTGCTTCGCGCTAAAATCTTCAGGTACACTTATAAAAATCAGTTTTTCTCACTGTAACCATAAGAAAACTACGAAACAATTTGTACCCGGAATAGTACTATACGGTCAGTTTCTATTAGCGATGGTCACAGTACGGTCATCATCAACAATAACTAGTTCCTTTTAAAAACTGGAATTTCGTTTTTGACTCTATTAACCTTTTTCTAATTGTTTTTGACAGTTTTTATACTCAAGGATCTGATCCTTACGAAAAGACACATTTAATCCTATTGGAAAAGGTTTTCAATTCAACTTTACTTACCTTTAAAGAAACAAGGTTTGATCATTTTCAAATACAGGTAACCATTCTAGCGTGGCAAACAAAGTAAAACGGTAATATCAAAACTGTTTTTTAAAAGAAGTGAATACGCAAGTGCATTAAACCGTGTTTTGTGCACAGTTTCGGATTAGGTGTTGGAGGACTCTGATCATAAAATTATGATTTCGAGTGATTACGTATTGGAACTTTGCAATGTCTTCTATACGGGCCAGGTAATTAAAAGATGGTATAAACTCTAACTGTCATTTAATGGTTTAAGGTGGAGCCAAGTACTTGTATGCAGCGGGTAATGGGAAGCATTAAAACGGGAATTATACTTAAGGATGTCTCTTTGACGGTTCATTCGGGGGAGGTATTGGCTGTATTAGGATCAAAAGGTAATTGAAGGATTCTTAGATAGGTAACAGGTACTAAACAAAAAGATTTTCTCACGATTTAAAGTCAGTGACTTCATTATTACCGTTTATTTAAATGTGTATATGGAGAACCAAGGCAATTATGCTATTTATGTAACTGGCCCAAAGAGATAAATTTAATTTCGTAAACTGTTGAGATGACTATTGCACTTGTATTATTTTACTAGAACAATGATGGAGTTAATACATAGTTTGTAATATTGGTAGACACTATTTCTTGCATCACGCACATTTTCTTTTGCCCTAATTCAAACTCCCAAAGAGGGGTGTGTATCAATACAGTCGTCTTCTGAAAAAAGATACAGACATTCAAACGTAAAGCATTGTGTGCAGTACATTTTTCTCACTCACGTTAACTGTTTGACAACCACTTTACACTGTTGCATTACTCAGTGTCACCATAGAGAAAATAGAAGAGTGTCACCTTTAATATATGTAGGTACTATACGACACATGGCGTATCCTCTTAAATGAGGATGCACACTTTTAATGAGGTTTCCAAAAATGAAGGAATTTGATAAAATTTTAGTATATTGCAGATATCGACTTTCTGACCAAAAAGTCTCATGGGTCCAAAGCGATCCTATGACTGGTTTCCGAGATACAGTGGCGGGTATGGGGTATCTTGAAAAACAGGAATTAAATTATAAATACCATAAAAGGTTGATATTTTCTTTAAAAAAGTAATGCAAGTAATTTAATTTGATCTTGGGCGGCTGTCTAGGATGTCAGGTGCTGATTTTTTTTGTGTACAGGGTGTACATTGTACAGGGTGTACAACTAAGAAAGGAGGCCAGCCATAACTCGGAAACTATTTGAGATAGAACAGTGAAATAAAAAATCTTATAATAAATGTGGCCAAGAGAAAATGCTGGAAATTATTTTCAATTTCATACCATTGCCACCAGAGGGCGTTTCACTGATTTCAATTTGAAATTCCCATTTTTTGGGCAATTTTCCTCAGTAAGGTATTTAAAAAAATATGTTCATTGTGAACTAGTGATCAATATGTAAAACTTTGTTTAATGAATTTTGACGTGCTGTTACGATTTGTTTATACCTCAAATTGCCTCTTATATTACCACTTTTTTGACTATATCTTCGCTACTATAAAAGCTATTGACATAATTTTTTTTTTAATTAAACCCTTATGCATTTTCCTTCCAATAGCAGTGAAAAAAATATTTGGTACCATTTGAATTTTTTTAGAAAAGTCGACCGTTTTGTTCCTTTAACAATTTGCGCTCTCTATTGGTAGACGGAGATAAGAAATTGTTGTGGTTTTGAATTTTTTTGGTAATATCAAGTGTTGTCTTTACATCGAGACCAATCTTGACAAATTCAAGCAAACCGTTTCGAAGTTACACGATTTTTTCTAGTAACACGTAATTTAGATCCCCGTCCCTTTATTTTGACAGCAATCGTAAAAATTCGTTAAACAAAGTTTTACATATTGATCACTAGTTCACAATGAACATATTTTTTTAAATACCTTACTGAGGAAAATTGCCCAAAAAATGGGAATTTTAAATTGAAATCAGGGAAACGCCCTCTGGTGGTAATGGTATGAAATTGAGAATAATTTCCAGAATTTTCTCTTGGCCACATTTATTATAAGATTTTTTATTTCACTGTTCTATCTCAAATAGTTTCCGAGTTATGGCAGGCCTCCTTTCTTAGTTGTACACCCTGTACAATGTACACAAAAAAAATCAGCACCTGACATCCTAGACAGCCGCCCAAGATCAAATTAAATTACTTGCATTACTTTTTTAAAGAAAATATCAACCTTTTATGGTATTTATAATTTAATTCCTGTTTTTCAAGATACCCCATACCCGCCACTGTATCTCGGAAACCAGTCATAGGATCGCTTTGGGCCCATGAGACTTTTTGGTCAGAAAGTCGATATCTACAATATACTAAAATTTCATCCAATTCCGTCATTTTTGGAAACCTCATTAAAAGTGTGCCTCCTCCTTTTCCAAAATTACAATTACAATGTACCAAGCTGGGACGACGATAAGAAAATTTCGACCACGGCAACAGTAAATGACATTTCCTTTAAACTACCTAGTCCTCTCCTGTAACCCAACCCATTACAGGGAAAAAATAATTTGAATATTTTACTAGGCCATTTAAATTTAGATTAAGCTAATATAATTGATCTATCCGCGTGACGATAATGTTCTTTTTAATTGTAGTTGTTCAAAAAGATACGAGATTACGAGGGCCGTTTTTTTTAACCTCCGATTCGCTATAAAGGAAAGACCGGTGAATATAAAAAAATAATGTTATCACCAAAAGTAATGTAGGTACAATTAAGGTTACTTCTGTACATAATCACCTTGATGATTTAGGCTTTTGTCATATCTGTGAACAAGCTTTGCAATATCCTCTTCATAAAATGTTGCCGCCAATGATTTGAAGTGAATTGTGACGGTTTCTTTGAGGTCTTCGTCAGTTTGGAAGCGCTGGTCCCCAAGCCACTTTTTCAATTCAGGACATTGTCACGGATTAAAACAATTCCAGAAGAAGAAGAAGAAAAGAGCTTAGGGGACAGCGCTTCCAAACTGACGACTTTCAAGGAAACTCTCACAACTCCACTTCAAATCATTGGCGGTAACATTTCATGAAGAGGGTATTGCAAAGCTTGTTCACAGATATGACAAACGCCTCAATCATCAAGATGATTATGTTGAGAAGTAACCTTGACTGTACATTACTTTTGGTAGGTAATAAAATCATTTTTTATATTTACCCGTCTTTCCCTTATAGCCAATCGGAGGTTGAAAAAAAAACAGTAATATTATGGTGTAGGTAATTAAACTGTGAAATTTGTCATAGAAATGATAAGGAATTATCTTGTTGCTACAATAACATCATTATGATTTTTACATAGGTAGCATAAAAATATCTCCATCTTATATATTTATACACCCAGTACCTATATTATTGTATTTTTGAATCCACAACAAGTTAAATCAAAAATGAGGAGGGTCTTATAGTTTTGATGACAGGTATAGGTAGGTATTTGTAGTTTAAATTCAAAAGGTGTTCCACTGTTACTCATAAGGGTCCATAACACGTAATGTTATCCGCAGGAATGTGGTCAATTTCACCGTCAAAGATATAGTTCATCGTGGCATTGCAAGCTTCTCATCTGGTTTTTCCTTGGGTCCACTGATACTTTGAATTCGAGTGACATCTTTGAGCGTACCCAGTAATCAGAAATCGCAAGGCATTAAGTCAGAGCAGTACCTAGGAAGGTGCACTCCTTCCTATCCATTTGTTACATACGCAAACACAAGATCAAAGCGCGGCCGCGGAGTAATTAAAGAGGGCTCTTCAAGGCACTTCTAAATGTTTACATGTCATGGGAAAAATTCAAAACAGAGGAAAATGGGTGCCGCATGAGTTGACTGAGAGACAGATGTAAAATCGAAGAGCCAGCGACTTAATGGAGACTTTCACTTGGCGATGCATCAACATCGACGGTACGGAAACACTATAAGCTGTTGAAATAGGGCGAAAACTGTAAATGGGCATCGCTACCGACAACAACTGATGAATTTGAACCATGCGTTGCTCAAAAACAACCAGACACGAACGAATGATATTACCAGACCTGGTCCCTTCCGATTATCATTTGCTCTGGTCGACAGTGCACATCTTGACTGGGTTAGGTACACTTGGCCAAGTACAAAATTGGTTGGATGAATAGTTTCGGTCCAAATTCGCGTCGTTTTATCCTCGCGGTATTACTCTTAGAGATTAGTACAGTTGTTCTGCTCTGCGCTGTAGTCTATATGTGTCCATGGTAGCCCCAATTTTAATTTATTATAAATAATCTTTGGAATTAATTTATAATTTAATCAAAACATTATTATTTCTCATTAAATAAGTCTTGCATTGTATACCTACTGCAATATTAGTCCTAACCTCAGTGTAGGTATCTGACGAGGATAAAAATCCAAAAGTTTTTATGGGTGATATTCGGAACAACATATTTCACATACTTAGACTTTATATGAGCTGAAAAAAGGGAAGCGTCAACTCTCTTATGTAGAAGCCAAAGTTCTGCATTACTGCATTTGTTAGTAGCGTAATGAATAAATTGGTAAGTGTGATAAACTAAGCATGGGTTTTGTCCAAAATGAAATTATGATAGTGTAGCACTTTTATTACCTATGTGAACAATAATTTAAAAACACTGGTACATTTTGTATTAATTGATTTTATTGCAGGTAGCGGTAAAAAAGCCCTTCTAGATGTAATTTCAAGACGAGTACAAGGGCCAACAAGAGGACAGATCCTTCTTAACAGTCAACCTATGAGTATATCCTTGTTCCAACAAAGATGTGGCTATGTATCTCATAAGTGTGATCTTATTCCTGGCCTTAGCGTACAAGAAACACTTTATTTCACTCCCACTAAAGTAAGTAGGTATCTTCCAAAAATTTGCGTTTACAACGGCATATGGATAGGTTTCAGGTTACACAAAGAAGACTAAAGTAAAACAAGTAATGGCCGATCTGGCACTTTCACAAATGGCCAATCGTTGTACAGAAAATTTAACTCAAAGTGAATATAGAAGGCTCATCATTGGAGTGCAACTAATAAAGGATCCAAGTAATTTATGGAATAGGTAAAATTAGTGCATTAACTCATTGGACATTTTTAGTTATCCTTCTCCTGGACGAACCCACTTTGGATCTGGACCCTTTAAATACATACTTGGTGATCTCGATTCTTTCAAATGCAGCTAAAAAGTATGGAACCGCTATAATTCTAACAATGGAAAAGCCACGGTCTGATGTATTTCCTTTTTTGGAAAGAGTACTGTACCTCTGTCTGGGAGATGTGGTTTACATGGGTGGTACACGACAAATGCTCGAATATTTTAATGCAATCGGTTTCCCCTGTCCTCAACTCGAAAATCCTTTGATGTATTATTGTAAGTTGAGGATCTTAAAGAACTACAACTAAGAATTGATTGCAGTGTGTTTGTCTACTGTCGATCGTAGATCACGCGAAAGGTTTGTCGAAAGTAATCACCAAATTACAGCATTAGTCGAGAAATTTAAAATGGAAGGAAATTCTTATCACAAGGGAACTTTATCCCATACATTGGAACGTGGCAGTGGAATTGTGGGTCACAATAACAAAATACCTCTTTTGCAAGGGCGACCCTCATCTTTCTACGTAGGCTGGATCCTTTACATGTGAGACTAATTCAGAATTAACCAATTTACTACTAATTACAATTGTAGGAGGCTTCTAGTTGCAACCTTCAGCGTACGAAAGGCGGGACTAAAACAATTATTCCTACGGCTATTTTTTCTGCCACTTTATTTCTTCATTTTGTGGTGTTTTTACAATGACATAAAGGTGATATTTGATCGTTAACAAAAAATAAACCTAATACTTCTCTTTCAGAATTATCAACACACCTTTATCACTCGTAACGGTTTAATTTTCAACATATTAGCTGGCATTAATTTCTTCGGAATAATTAATACCGTCCTAATTTGTAAGTAACCATGTGTTATTTTAAACCTTCATCATTTATTGATACAGATCCGGCCTATCGTACACGATATTATCAAGAATCCCAGGAAGGTTTGTACGGAGGTACCTTGTTTTTGATCACCTACAATTTGGTATCGATTCCATTTTCCTTTGTTTCTATCTTTTCGGCAAGTGCAATTTTATACCCGTAAGTGTCTCTCTTCTCTTTTCTCTTCGCTTATATCTCAGATTTTTTTCAGATTAATTGGATCAATTACTAATGATCCATTACAATATTTACTTTTCGTGCTTGTTTTATGGGCATCCTATATATTTACGGAACAACAGACTATGGCGATTTTGATGATAGTTAAAGATTATTTATCTTCCGCCGTTTTAAGCATTTATATAACAAGCATTTGTTTGACACTAAGCAGTGGAATCCTAAGGTAAATCAGTTTATACAGATCCACGTGTGAATGTTATACCTACATTTCAGGTCAATGAAAGGCTTACAAGATTGGCTCTATTATTTAACATACGCAACACAGGCAAGGTATGCTGCTGCATTTTTAATCCGACAAGTTTTCTTAAATCCAGAACTTCACGATCCTTTACCATTCGATGCGAATCGTAATTGTAGCAGTATGAGTCTCATAGAAACATCCAATGTGAATGGACTGACAACTGCTTTTTGTCGACATGCAAGTGGACAATCTTTTCTAACCGAAAGATATGCTAGGGAGAATACGGATTTGATATTTAGTGGAATTTTAGACTTGGAAGTCAATATTGGAGCATGTTTTGGATTTGCTTTTGGCATGGTCATTTTTAATATGTTTTTGTATCTTATACCATTACCAGCATTTGTAAAAGCTAAGTTTCGAGAAGAATAAACAAGCAATTTCAAGTTAATGTGAAAATTAGTCAGTTACCGTTCTATTATAAGATAGATCATCTCTAACATTTAAAAAACTTCGGAATTTGAAGATTAGTAACATAAGATAAATGTACCTTTATGTTTATAAAGGGATGAAGATAAACCTTGAAAAAAACATCAATTTGAGTTGCTGTGCTCACCTACTATATTATACAAGGGTTCTTCTGAAAATTGTTAGTATTATTCGACTTAGGTCTTTTTTCATTTGGTAGTCAGTACCATATATTAAATATTGATGGATACCTGGATTATATTCTTCCTATATTTTGTTTGCAATAAAACTAACAGTCAGAGGCCCATATTGCCCACCAACAATCTAACATTTAACTCTTCAAAACCTGTAGGTTCTAGTGAAAACAAAGGACTATTATCAACCGAGAAGCTCCCAGCACTTACATGTTGGTCATCAACTCATGAGTGAATGCTTTGAGTCACAAAAAGTGTACATACATAGTCCATTATGAAAATAATGCGCATGATTTTTTTGTGCCGCGACTAGCCATGGTGCGCGGTAAAACCAGTCTGGCAATGTGGTAGGGGTCTGTCCTTCCAACGCAACCGGTCGCCAGTTTGCTCCGAGCAGTGGGAGCGGAAAGACGTGTCTCTAAGTAGTGTTTTTTTTCGACTTTGTAACAGAGCGCGATGGACCGTTCACTTGAAAGCGATACGCCATCAAGTTTTGCGTGAATCTTGGAAAGAATGCAACCAAAACATTCCAGATGCGAGGCCTTCAAGGATGACAGCATTTCTCAAGGTCACAGTCCATGAGGTGACACAAGGAGTTCAGGGAGAGGTGCGCCGACGAACCCCGTTTTGAACGGCCAACAACGGCGTGAACCGACGAAAACATGGATCGTGTTTCGCTAAAGTTTTGCGTTTCGACTGTCAATTTGAGCATCCAGCAAATTGCTGACACCCTAATACACATGTCCACATTATTTGCGGTACATGGGATGGTAACCGATTTTCTGCAAATTCGCAAGGTCTGCGCGAAGCTTGTGCTGTTAGTGTTAACCTAAGATCAGAAAAAACTTCGAGTTTTGCGGTGTCAAGAATTGTTGGATTTGATTCAAGATGATCCGGACTTTCTCAACTCTGTCCTAACCGGAGACGAATCCTATCCTGGATGTTCGAGTACGATCCAGAATCGAAATGGTAGAGCAGCGAGTGGCACATAAAATCATTTCCCCGCTCCAAGAAAGCGCGAAATGATGCTCATTGTCTTCTTTGACACCTGAGGAATCGTCCGATTATTGAGTTTGTCGGGCAGAGAGAAACTGTCAACTCAGCCTTTTACCTGGAGGTGCTCAAGAGATTGAAACTCCTGAGTATGTGCTGGAAGAGGAAGTAAAGCTAGAGAATAGTGGCAGGGAGGAGGACAATGGCATTTGAGGGCATGTTGGAAAGAAGGGAGAAAGGGGGATTTTAAAAAGCTGGTCGAATGAGGTAAAGGAAATGAGATTAAAATATGGACAGGAGGCTCTATTATGACAGAAGGGGTATGCGGGGGAAGAGGTGGAGGGACGGGGGATGATGGAGGAAATTATAAGAAGGGATAAGGATGTGCAAATTCAGGAGAGAAAGAAGATTAGGAAGGGAAGGAGAAGTACGGGGAGTTATTGACAAATGATATTCCGAGGTACTTGATGTGGGTAGGAGGAATAGGAAGGAAGAGAATAGTGACGCGGTTCAGGATGGGCAATGAGGAAAACGAGAACAAAAATTGGTGGGAGGAGGATAAGAGGGTGTGTAGGTTGTGTGGGGAAGGAAGAGAAAGCATGGAACATATGGCAGAGAGGTGAAAGAGCTTGAGGGACGTTGTCCAGCGGTATTGAGTGAGGGTGGAGAGGGGTTAAAGTGCATGGAGGAGGTTTTGGCTAATAGAAACAGGAAAGGAAGAGTGGATGGAAATTGACATTTTATATTGTTATGTTATGAATAAGGATCATTGTATATTTTTAATTAAGAATACCATAAATAAATATATCTATCTATCTACATGGTATATGTTTTTCAGGGCACCTGAAGCTACAAAAAACCGTTGGGAAACCTTTTGTAGGAATTTTTTGAGGGTCAAACTGTATTTGCAGCCGTCTATTTATCTACTTGCTTTTATTATTACAATTATTTAACTATATGGCGTGTATGTTTCAAATGCTAACTGTATTGCAACATTAACACTGGAGATAGATCACTGCCTGAATACTAAAAAAAACACTAACTTATATTTACAAAAAAATTGAAGTCAGACTGTAATGTTAATCGGATGAATTCCTCCATATTTTTTTAGTTATTTGTTATTTAGGTAAAGTTATGTAAACTATGACATCGATTTTCTCTTTTAATGATCCGACATTTCATATCACGAATGTTCTCAACACATTTTATCATAATTTGACGGTAATTAGTTAGTAATATTTTGTAACACACACCATAAAAAGAGGTATTTGCAGCTGGGCCTGATGATGGCAATCTGCCGAAATCGATAGCCGCCAAGAGAAATAAAATAAATAAAAAACTTTAGTTTACATAACTTTACCTAAATAATCAGACTGTAATGATCGAGGTCTAGTCTCAGTGAATATTTTTGAGACTGTCAGATCACAGTGATTTCCTTGAAAACAAACCAGAACTAAACCTTCCAATGGAATCATCACAATCCTAAAGGTTTTGTATGAGCTCCTACTATACAGAAATATCTCCATGGAGAAGTAAGAACCCACCAAGGAGTACCTCTTAATTCCTGGTAACCTGCAGAATAGTTGCTTTTCATTATAATAACTCTGTTATGGGATCATTTGGACAGGTACGTATATTCTTTGAGAAATGCTAAGACACCCTTTTACCAGAAAATCCAATTGCACAAACTGTTCAGCAGAGGAAGAAACTACAAAACCACAGACAGGAATATGTATAAGCAAAGAGTATTTTAGATACTCTTTGGTATAAGACAAATCCAAGACAATATAAGTAGGAATACTAAGAGGCATGGGGCATGGAAGAAATTTTATTGTGTCTTGGCAGAATCCCACTTTTGTTGTATTCTGTCTAAATAAAATCCTCACTGAAGATTAATACTCTAAAAATGATAGTACCCGAAGAGACGATTGTTCCTATATGGACAACATCTAGGAGCTAAGGTAAGGTATTAAAATCCCTCACTTTCCTGGGCCCACAATTTGCTTTAGTCTGTCTCGCCAAAGACAATCCATGTTACTGCCCGACTGCATAATGACAGGGACCGATCAGATAATGTGAGAATGACCTGAATGGGGAAATTGTTCTCACCATACAAAACACAGGGATTGCAAACCATTAACATGATTGGTAGACTTGTGGTAACTTGAGTGACATTGCAGTTATACTACTGTAATATGACGTTAGCACAACACCACCACTACATAATAGAGCCTACTTTCTTGTGCAGTTTATCCAACCTAAACGTAGAATGCACTTCATAGAAACCAGTCGAATGGCAATTAAATCAGAATAGACACAATTACCACAACAGATCCATGGAAACTGGTCTACATCTGGGTCTACATCTGGGCCCAACATATAAAAACAAAAAACCACAATAATTACTTCTATGGATAATCAAATAATATAAAATTCGATTCTTTGATTGTGTAGCACTTCATGTATAAATAATGATAAAAATTAAAACATTTTAATTACAGGTAAAACTCACATATGTACACTAATTACAGGTAAAAGTTTTTTAGTGCAACTTAAAAATGCCCTTCCATAACACCTTTCACGCTGCCATTTTAGTTATCAAATCACATACAAATAAAAATAAGTAAAATGCATTAAAATCCATTAAGACTGCATCAATTGTTGAAAAAATTAATTAATTTGACTCATTTGTTGTAAATCTGAAGATATTTCAAAACTACAGCCAGTGGAGGAAACAACATCTTCTACGTTTACTCCCTCGGCAACTTCGATAAGAGTCAATCCCTTTTCACTGTCAACATTAAATACAGCCTAAAAGTTAAATCATTTATAAAAAGTGAGCGCATTATATCACACCTAACCTTTTCAGTAATAATCATATCTACACAATTTTTCCCTGTAAGAGGTAATGAACAGTTTTCTAAAATTTTATGAGCACCATCCTTTGCAGAATGTTCCATACAAACAACTACCTTGGTACCAGGAGCTGCGACCAAATCCATAGCTCCACCCATTCCTTTCACCAATTTACCCTATAACATGATATAGTAAGTATTTGCCTAGTACAACACACACTACTTACAGGAATCATCCAATTGGCCAAGTCACCATATTGTGATACTTCCATTGCACCCAATATTGTTAAATCGATATGACCACTAGTTCACTATTGTTACTACGATATCATATTAGATAAAAAAACAAACTTACCCACGAATCATAGCAAAACTGTCATCGCTACTGAAATAGGAAGCGCCTAGAAACAAAGGTTTAACATGGTGAATTAATCGATAAACAAATTGTACCTGGCAATGTAGTTACAGTTTCTTTTCCTGCATTAATTAGATCGGGATCAACCAAATCTGCTGATGGGTAAGGACCTAAACCTAGAATTCCATTTTCAGATTGCAATACAACATGCATCCCTTTAGGTATAAAGTTAGAAGCGAGCATTGGCATGCCAATTCCCAAATTAGCTATCTATCATTAAGGAAATTTTTTGTACGCATTTCGTCCACTAAATTCTAATAAAAAGGATACCGTACATTCCATGCTTAAATTCCATAGCAGCTCTTCTAGCTATTCGTTCGCGACGTTCTGCGCCCGGATTCTTTTTGGCCATAGAATCTTTTGAGGATTCTGTTTTTTGTATTGTTACTTTCTGTTAAAGAAACGGTATTAACTGTTAGTGCTACGTGTTATAATAAAGGTAACGTACCTCAATTCGTTTCTCATAGCTATGACCAAGAATAATGCGATCAACAAAAACGCCAGGTAAATGAATTTGGTCGGGTGATAAAGATCCGGCATCTACTATTTCTTCGACCTCCGCTATGGTTATCTTTGCAGCCTTCGCCATTGTGGGATTGAAGTTTCTAGCCGATTTACTGGAAACAAAGGTATTAAAATCGGTTAATGGATAACTCAACATACTTGAAAACAATATTTCCGTACTGATCCGCTTTCCACCCTTTAATAAGTGCAAAATCTCCAGTAATTGCTTCTTCCATTATGTAAGGTTTACCATTAAACAGCTGTTCCACTCTCTTATTACTTGATAATTCAACTGCGCCATTCTTCCCATATTTTAAAGGAGCACCACCCTCATGCACCAAAGTTCCATAAGCTGTTGGTGTAAAAAATGCCGGTATACCTGCACCTCCTGCTCTAACCCTTTCAGCCAAAGTACCCTAAATTACAATCATCTCATTTCTCGATTAGTTCAATAAGATACGTACCTGTGGAGTTAGTTCGACTTCTAATTCACCAGCTAAATATTGCCTCTCAAATTCGGCATTTTCACCGACATAAGACGATATCATACGTTTAATTTTCTTCTGTTTTAAAAGTAAACCCAATCCGAAATTATCCACACCGGCATTGTTGGATACAACCGTGAACTCGTTAGCATTATGTTTAACGAGAGCCGCTATTAGTTTCTCTGGGATACCACATAAACCAAATCCTAGTAAAACAGAATATAATTAGTGGAATGTTTGAAACGGGAATCAATATACAAAGTGTTAATTCCTGTAAATTTTATACCTACTGCTATTTCAAATAATAAATAAATGATTGAAAATTTTAAAGAACACTGTCAAACGAAACAGATTTTTGAAATTGTGAAGGTATCTTTTTGTCCATTTAACCAACCTTGTATCTCTTACCTTTTCAAATGTCTCATATACGTCAGTTTAAACCTACCACACTGCACAGAATTCCCTATACCTAAGGTCGATAGTTTCAAGAAGAATAAGAAAAAAGGTCATTTTCAACCACTTTTGGCTAATTTTAAATAGTAGTACTTGATGAAAAATAAGTGGACATCGAACTTTGGTAATTTAAATACCAAGTAAAACATATGTTTTCGATATTTAAAAACAAATATTTCTTAAGCAGCCCTCGTATAATATTTTTGCAAAATTTTAATTTAGTAAGGTGGTCTTCAGTATCAGGGGAAACTCTTGGGCAAGAGTATCTAATGCCTTAATTAAAAAGAAAAGTATGACAATTCAACGTAGCAATTTTAGGGTTTGTTGCATAAAACTCATTCATCCAATGTTAATCCCATGTTACATTTAACCCAGGTATTAAGGAATATGTGGTGTGCATATCCCATCAGTTTAATTAGTTTTAAGGAGGAAAATACCAAAAAAAAAAATATGAAAGCGTTAATTATTATTTTGTAGGTATTTCTTGTGTTTAGTTCAGTTATTAATTATATAGTTTAGCGGCCTGATGATGACACAGATTATATCGAAACTAGTAGCCGTTTATATCTAACATTTATGTTTATAAATAAATTTTATGGGAAAGGTTTAGAGTTACTTTCGATATTATAGCCAAAGAGTCAATCTAAAAAAGGATCGAATCACCAAACTTCAATTTAAGACGGATTTAGGTATTTCTTCTGTAATGCATTTTCTATTCTTTTGTCTTTTTTGACACAATTTACCAAATTTGGAAACAAGAGCACCTCCATTAATTGATTTCCATGAATGTGCATTTTTCTATGACTGTAGATGTTACGCACACTAGCGGCAGAGATACAGCTCAAGAGTCCTTTAAACTGATGTATCACAATTTACAAGTATAACTTTGATGTTCAAAATTTTAGAGTCGGGTGACTGGGAGCCAAAGGTGTTTAATACCGCGTTAAATAGTACAGAAACTGTTTTTGTCGTTTTTAGACAGTGTAAGTTTTCAAAATATTACCTTGTATAATGTTAGGGGACAGTATACATATAAAAACCACAGTACGTACTAGAATAAATACTACAGTATGAAAATTTAAGGATTTCCTCCCTTCAGTGAAAACAAAATTGGTATATCAATAATAGTTACCTCCAACTAACAGCTTAGCACCAGTAGGAATATCCTTAATTGCTTCTTCTGCATTAGCACATACTTTCCGATGTTTACCATTATCAACTTTTGTAGAAAAGTTGTTGCAGCATAAAATCTGAAAAATGTTATAACATAATTACAAAAGAATTTCTAGTGTAAGGGAGGTAAATAGATTGATTAGCTGAAAATCTGCAAACCTAGGATAGTTGTGGGTGAACGTGTTGCAAACTTTTCAGTTTGTGTTTTTTCAGGGTTGATTTAGTTCAAACACTTTTTGTAAATTTAAAAACAATTTAAGACAGTCACTACCTACTTAAAGTAGTTGTATAAATGGCCATTAGAGGTCGTATGCCATAATTACACTTATTAAAAGATGTGGACCAGGCATTCCAGAACCATTATCCACACAAATGCGGCATTTAACACGTTCACCTTAGTTAGTTCGATGGATTTTATTTAATATTCTGGTGTTTTACAAAGACAATTTTAAATTGCAAATATAACAATCGTAATTAACAAACACCCTGTACTTATGTAATGTAATTTATGTGATGGTAGGACTAGAATGTACAAGGTCACCGGCACTATTTTATTGAGTGGTAGTTATAGATGCATTATAACCTTACTTTAAAATATATATTTAAAAAACTGCTTAAAAATCATTATTTACCTTTATTAAACTCCTTGTTCGTATCGTACCACTTTCATCTTTTACTACACCAAGAATTCTTCTATCAAAAGTAAAACACACTGTCTTGAACATTATTATTAAATCTAACCTACAAATATATTAAAACAGTGTAGCTTCTATAAAATTTCGAAGTAAACGAAATTTCGGGTAGATACAGTGTTTAAATAATGATTAAGTAACAGAACTATGCTGATATATAGGAAGATAATTTATGAACTTCTTGATAAACTCGTTTAGTTATTCTTTAATAAAGGCCACATGCACAAACTAGATTAACATATCTTGTTTACGAGTAGGCAACATTCCATTTTCATTTTTTCATTATTAAAATCAAGATTTTATAATAAATTAAGGAAATAATACTAATCAAAAGTTTAAAACTTGATTGGTAGAAACATTGCATTTCACAGAGGCGTAACATAGATAAGAGACATGGGTGACGGTATCCCCAATTAAATATTACTTTTTGCTTTTACCACCGTAACAATTAAGTTTAGTTAGGGCGTACTATCACAGTATAAAGACAATAAGCATTAAACTGTGGTACTATTCGTGAAAAGCTTTTCTGTTGCAAAACGCCTTAAACAAATGAGCTCAAGGGTGAATGGTGATATCCCAGCAACTTGCTCCAGGCGTTTTACAGCGCAAAGATGTTCGCGAATAACAAAGCGGGTGTGGGTATGGTCAGATCATCCATACCCGACGAACAGAATCTTAGATCATAATATATATGATCTAAGAACAGAATCTCAATTTATACAGGGCCGGATCGTCCATATAGACAACCGTATAGGACGGACGATTTCATTTGACGTACTACTACGCATTACGCAATGCCGCGCCGGTTTAACCCAACTTCGGACGCTGGGCCTGGTCGCTGGAGATTTAGGGGCCTCCTTCATTGCTATTCGTTGTCAGTTTTATATAACAAGTAAACAAGGCCGTAGCCAGGGGGGATCAAGGGGGTTAGAACCCCCCCCCCCCCCCCCCCCGAAACTCAGTGGAAAATAACAATTTCTTAAACGAAATGTAAATTACATTACGTACTTTGTAGTTACATCGGGTGGCGTATAATTGTTAAAATTTGGCCCCCCTCCCCCCGAATATTTTTTCTGTCTACGGCCTTGCAAGTAAACACATGCAAATTACGGTTATACCGTGTGAATGCGTAAGTGATTTTCCCACTATATTAAAGTTTAATATTTGTGTTCTATCGATCGAACTTAAGGAAATGTCGGGGGGGAGGCTCAGGCCCCCTCTCTAACTACGTGCCTGGGTAGGTGACTAGGTACTGGTGCCGCGAAGGCGAGGGCGAGAGCATCATGTACTTACGACAATGAACTGTATACTATACGTACCTGGAAGGGACGCGTAAATCCATGAAAGTGAGGCAAAATTTGAAGTTAGGCAACCCGCAGTGTGGACGTGAAATTATCTCTTTCTATCTTATTTAGATACATAAGTTGCACTCCATTTCTCACCTTTTTAAGAGAATTATTTTGATGCTATTAAAGAAATTATAGCATAACAATGGCTTTTTATTTTTCAAAGTAAATTGTCCTTCACAAATAGAAGCTAAATAAGGAAAAAATTTTCAACGTAAAATTTTTGTTAAAAGGCAATAATAAATAACCATATCGCCCGTTTTACACAATATAAGTTCAACGCAAGAAAAATCGCTACCAAATAATTATTTATTATACTTTATTCAAGCGACGGAGAATTTACCAAACTTATTACAACGAGATTGACAAAGACAGGTTACCGTCCTCTTTTTCTGTTTGCCCCTGACACAAAAACTGATTGTTGAAATACGGCGTGGGTCCATTCCAGGTACGTATAGTATACAGTTCATTGACTTACGATCACCCGACGCTAGATGATTAGAACATAGGCGTACGCCGAGCCGCCCGGGGCTGGACGTGTATTATACTTCGTATAAGATTATTTCTTAATTTATACTTTTTATCATTATTACTTCCCGAGTACGAAGTAAAAGGGAAGTATTGTATTAGTGTTCCAAAAAAAAATTTGACCTATGGAAATTTTTACATCTTTGCGTTTCTGAACACGTAAATTCAAAATAAATGGGATACCCCGTTTGCAGCGCCACCTGTTGCAAATAAAAAAAAAGTTTCCCAATAAAACTAACATAGTTTTTTACGCTCTTTCCGAATCTGCAATAAAAATAGGGGTCCCCATTTAAGATTTTTAAGTTGAACCCCTTTCCCACTCCCCCTTAGGATGGGGTGGGGCCATTTTGTCTGAATCCAATGTCCCCTCCAAAACTATGAATGTTTTGATTCGGCACAATGTTTGTTAAGATGCATTTTTTTCGAGATATTCAAGAACGTAATGGTAAATGGGACACCCGGTATACAATCCATATTTTGGAAGTGGTGAAATTATAACTGTAACCGAAACCTTTATTTCAAAAAGGTTCTGGTCGCTGATATGATGTGCCTGTCCCGAAATACAACTGGAATAAATTATGGACAGAATGCAAAATCCTTTTTTGGGGGTGGAAAGGGGGAAAATTGCACATGTCCGCAGAAAAACAATCTTTTTTGCTTTTTTCCCCTAACATTCTTTTTGTGATTTACAAATCGTCGGCCACTCTCTCCGCCCCTCCCCCATCCCCAAGAATCACCTTAATCTTGGACGCCGATTCTTGCCAAATGATGCATTGTTTTTCTTTCTATCCTTAAGGGAGATGGTGGCGGACAATTTTTAAATCACAAAAAACGTTGGAGGAAAAAAAAGGTAAAAAAGATCGCTTTTCTACGGACATATGCAATTTTCTCCCTTTCCACCCCCAAAAGAAAGGTCGGGGGTTGGGGGTGCAATTTGCAATTTGAGAAGAGTTTTTTATGGAGAATGCAAAAGTGCAATAAAAGATAGTGTTCTCATTTAAGTTTTCAAAAGTCACCTCGACCCCACCCCCAGGGGAGTGAGGGTGATGTTTACGTATCACATTGCACAGTCATGACTTCAAAAAATAAAGGAACACGTGTTTTTTCTTTTCGTAATCGGATGTGTCATTCTCACTTTTTGGATAGGTACCTACCTAGTATAATTTAAATAGCATTTTACTTAAATTTAACCCCTTCTGTGTCCCAGAGCACCACAGATGGGGACCCAAAACAATGTTTAATTTTTATTAGACAACCTACACTATAAGAAAAAAATAATGTAATTTAGATTCAGTTCTGCTTACCAAATAGTGTTCATTGTAAGTAGGTACCTATTATTACTATACAGGGTGGCCCAACGAAAAGGTAACAGACGGGTTTCTGGCCAGAAGGAATTTTTTTTTGGGAAACGCAAAAACACGTCAATTTTTATATCAAGGGGGACAACGTTCGCCATGATTTTCAACCTGAAGTGATTTCATCCCTTAGCGCTGTGAG
Source organism: Pyrocoelia pectoralis (assembly GCA_036250285.1). Classification (NCBI taxonomy): domain Eukaryota; kingdom Metazoa; phylum Arthropoda; class Insecta; order Coleoptera; family Lampyridae; genus Pyrocoelia; species Pyrocoelia pectoralis. The sequence goes on from CM070077.1 coordinate 34,521,925, forward strand.
AACAACCCCTAAAATTTAAATAGGGATGATGGGGCAAGTGATACGTCATTTGAAAGGTCTTTCTTTTCTGATTTCAGTGCACTAGTTTTTTTTATTTTTTTTTTATTTTTAACCAAAAAAATTGAAGTTCCAAAATGGAAAATGAGGAAAGAGATTGAGGCATTTAAAAACTCAAAAAAGCTCGGACAGATCAATTGTTTTTTTCTTAGAGAAGCTAGGTACTTTTACTGATATTTGACAACATTGTTTCACCCCTTGGGTACAGGGTAAACAACCCTTAAATTTTTAAATAAAAACAAGGGTTAATTTTTTCTTGTGCTAATTAATAAAACCAGTTTATGCAAATTCAACCCTTATTTTAATAAATGTTCGAAGTGCCTGCCTTCAGCTCCATGCAATAGTACAAATTTTCATTAAATCGTTCCCGTACATTTTGCAACATTTCAGGAGTGATCAGGCGGCATTCATGTACTATACGGTCACGTAACTCCTCCAAAGATTCCGGACCAGTGGAAAAAACTTTACTCTTTACATGACCCCATAAAAAAAGTCTAATGGCCATTAGACTTTTTTTATGGGGTCATGTACGGGGTGAGATCAGGAGGAACGAGTTAATCAAAATCTGTATTATTACATGGAAGCTGAAGGCAGACACTTCGAAAATTTATTAAAATAAGGGTTGAATTTGCATAAACTGGTTTTATTAATTAGCACAAGAAAAAATTAACCCTTGTTTTTATTTAAAAATTTAAGGGTTGTTTACCCTGTACCCAAGGGGTGAAACAATGTTGTCAAATATCAGTAAAAGTACCTAGCTTCTCTAAGAAAAAAACAATTGATCTGTCCGAGCTTTTTTGAGTTTTTAAATGCCTCAATCTCTTTCCTCATTTTCCATTTTGGAACTTCAATTTTTTTGGTTAAAAATAAAAAAAAAATAAAAAAAACTAGTGCACTGAAATCAGAAAAGAAAGACCTTTCAAATGACGTATCACTTGCCCCATCATCCCTATTTAAATTTTAGGGGTTGTTCTCACAGCGCTAAGGGATGAAATCACTTCAGGTTGAAAATCATGGCGAACGTTGTCCCCCTTGATATAAAAATTGACGTGTTTTTGCGTTTCCCAAAAAAAAAATTCCCTCTGGCCAGAAACCCGTCTCTTACCTTTTCATTGGGCCACCCTGTATAGGTACCTAAACAGTTTTAAAATTCTCCATTACTAACAAACTACGTAACTACGAAATAAGCAATAATATGAACGTACCTTATACATATGGTTCTTTTCCATTTTTTCCCAAATACACTAAAAGTCTGTTTTTATGAGAGCACTCGTTTTTAAATAAGTTTGAAAAGTGGTAAAAACCTTATACCAATGATACGTTTCTTTAAGAAATGAAACTCTAATAAGGTGCTTATATAGTGTAGTAAAGATAGGACGTATACGGTATTTGCAAATTGTTTGTTGTTATACATTTCTGAGATATTCACATTTAGTGGAGACATTACCAGATCATCTAAATCCATTGAATTAATTACTTGTTATCCATAGGATAGTGCATTTTGTTGTAATATTCTTAACATACCTACGCAACTTAAATGAGCAACCATGTATTTTTGTTGTAGGTAAGTACGAGATAATATTTCATGTAATTCACTTTCATGTAATTTGAACCGTAAATAGTAAGTATGTATTTCATTATACGTATCTTAGGTATAAAAGTTTTTACAAGCAAAAATTAGCAATGGGCTTATTTACGTTTTTTTTATTTGCTCAATCGAAAGATTTTACAATTTTATGAGTCCCTGCAAAAAACAAAAATTTTTCAGGACGTAGAAATAACTAAAATAATAAAAACCCGAACACTCGAGCTTCGCCGCGATATTGCACTGTGACGTCACTACATGGAAGTGCGACTTCTTCATAATTCGGCAGCATACGATACGTGAGGTTCGTTATACCGTTGTTAACAAACGTTGACTGTTTCTTATCGAAAGTCATTTTTTTATTATTAGATCCGGAATATCACCTCCAAATTGGCTCACCGCCCACCTGTAGCTCAGGATGGCTGAGCAACGGCATCTCCGAAGCTTTTTCTGAAATTCACTCTCAAATGATTCTAGATATCTCATCTGGGGTTTTTTGGGTTGCTGATTCCAAATCAGGCATCGGCAACCGTCCCCAGCGTACTTGGTGCCCCGCACATCCGGGCAACAACGTCGTCCTCTGGAGTTTCACTGAAGTTTCAATCCTATAGAGTATAGGGAACCGAAAATGGTTTCGGGGTTTTTTGGGCCTCTCAGATCGAATCTGGCACCGGATACTGTCTAACAGATACCTGGTGCAGCACACCGGAGCATCCACGTCATCCTCTAGAGTTTCACTTGAATTTTCGCCGGAACACAATTTTCGGTACCTGCCCTATAGGCTTGAAACGTCAGAGGATGACGTTGATTCCCGGATGCGGTACACCAAGTACGCGGGGGACGGTTGCCGATGCCTGATTTGGAATCAGCAACCCAAAAAACCCCCGGTCTAGAGTGAATTTCAGAAAAAGCTTCGGAGATGATGTTGCTCAGCCATCCTGAGCTCCAGGTGGGCGGTGAGTCAATTTGGAGGTCATATTCGGAATCAGCGACCTCGAAAACCCCCTTGAACCCGAATTGAGTCGATTCTAGAAGTTTATTTTTTCTATGAAAATGCATTTTCAACTGCACAAATGCAATTTCGAAAAAAAACATGATTAAAAGTAGGTAAGTTTTCTATTGAATTTAGGAAGCGAATGCAAAAAATTCCATCTCAATCCGTCTTACTACAAAAATTTGGTAGGTTCAGTGCTTTATTTCCTCGCCTAGATGACTTGTGAGAATGAAATGTACAGTTGCAATACCGACGATTCACGGTCTCCCATTAAGTGACGTCACAACTCTCAGAGTCCGTACCGAGAAGCGCTCGTATTTAAAATGTAATAACTTGTTAACGGCTTGTTGGATTGATTTGAAATTTTCAGGATTATTTAATTTTTAAGGATTTTATATGTTAAACAATTTTGAACCATATCCACGGTTCATTAAATGAGCCCATTCCAAGGTAACATTACCAATTACCTACATACTATTACCTAAAGAATTAATTAAATGAGTCTTTAGTAACATCAAAACAATTAGCAATGCAAACATTTACTTGTCCTGACACGGTGTCAGTCGTACTCGCCTGCAACCACCATTCCACGAGTGATGAAAATTGATGAAAAACAAATGACGACCGGTTTTGTTTTAATATTTCCAAAACTTCTCGCGGCAAGAAATAACAGCTTTACGTGTAAAGTTGATCGTTAATAAAAAATATTTCAAGCTTCTGATTTTGGCAACAAGATATGTAAACTAAACCAAAAGACGATCGTTATTTGTTTCTGATTAAGAACTATTAACTAAAATGACTCGAAACTCCTTAATATTACGTAGGCGACGGATTGTTCCAAGCGTATGGTATCCTTTTTCGCTGTCCATTGAAAAGGAGAAAGTTCAAAAAAGGCTTCAGCACAGTAGTTGCGCTCATGCAGACTACTCGTTGAATACCTACTACTCCATTGAGTTTGAATCGTCTTACCCTTTAGGTACCTATTACAATTAAAAAGATCCATTATTCAGAAAATACGATTCGATATTCGAAGGATGGAATGGAAACTCTGAAAAACGAATAATTGAAGGTTTGGAATGGAAAATCTGAAAAACGAACTAAAGGTTTCTTTTTTACGATTTAAAATTTTGAGACAAGGAACTGTGTTGATGATTGATATCCTCAATTTTCTTCAAGTTTCTTGTATGCATTACGAACTTATGGTTGCTTTGTTTTTAGATTCTTCAGGAATTTTATGGATGGAAACAATTATGAAGTGGAATATGCGGAGCAGTGACTTGTGAAGCAAAAAATACAAGAGAACATCCTGTGTCACTTAGAAACTGGTTAGAAGATTTTTACGGTTCTCAAGCTTGACTATGCTGGCCTCAAAACCTCAGCGCCAGAGAGTTTTATGATACTAGATTTTAGATTTTTAACTACTACATTTCAGTAGTCGTACCTATCAAGAACGTAATACGTTAGAAAAGGGAGGTTGGTGTATTTAGGAATGATCTACTAGTGGCGAAATTATTGCTTTAAATGTTTTTCACCTCAAGCTGGACATAGTATCCTCGCAATCTAATATACAACGGCCAGTTGGATGGTATGATCTGTGGATAGTTCGGCTTTACCAACCACAGATAGCAGATAAACTTGATTGCAAAGTATTCTATACCGTACTTAGACTAACGAGGCGTGAGTCGCTTCTACGCTAACGTTGAAAGCGACCGTTGCTGTCCTCTAGTGAAATTCCGAAGAACTGGCCTGACTATCTCCGTAATTCCAAGAACAAATGGGAAATGTTCAGTTTTGGGCTCGCATGTTGGTTAAACACTTTGATCACGATCTGCTCACGTTGACTTTTGATACGACATCCTTCGATGGCATGCACTGTTTGGAAGAAGCAAATGGAAGATTGCTGAAGCACACGAAGGACATGGTATTGAAGGAAGCAGGGCGCTGATGTAATTATTACCATTTTTTTCCTTTTTCCATCTAATTAGGTAAACTCTGAATGAAGGCGTTTTTGGATTCAGTTTGGAGTCGAAAAGAACATCACACACATTCCTGGATGAACCAAACTCCACATCTCGGTAGGATTATTTGTTCCTTATACAGTAATTTTGTCAGGACTTGGATATAATTTAAAGCAATTAAGGATTTGTAAGATACTAGCAAAGAGTATATAATAGGAAGAGAACCAATGTGCATTTAAAATAGTGTGTACGCTAAAGTTAGTCGGCCGCTTTAAAGCGCTAGTGTCGTCCATCTGGTATCGGACTAACCACACCAATGTATTTTAGAACTGAACCGTTTTCAACTAATCCCTTCGTTGTGTTCTTCACAGCGTTGTCAGCTATAGTGCGTATACCGTACAGTTCAATGCTCCTGATCTACCTGATTGAGTTTAGCAAATTGTATTTGTTATTTTCAACAGATTTTACAGTCGTTTACACAAATTTAGTTTTGAATTTTACATCTTATTGATGAAAAGTTAAATTGTAGGTATCGATCTAAATTGGAGAGTGTCCTATAATTTCACTAATCCTTAGGAGTAAATTACGGCAATCAAGGCCGTAGCCAGGGGGGGATCAAGGGGGCAGACCCCCCCCCCCCCCCCCCGAAACTCAGTGCAAAATAACAATTTCTTAAACGAAATGTAATTTACATTACGTAGTTTGTAGTTACATCGGGTGGCGTGTAATTGTTAAAATTTGGTCTTCCCCCGAATATTTTTTCTGTCTACGGCCTTGACGACAATTGTAAGCGACGTCTCCTTCAAAGCGACTTCACTAACATTATTCTCTTCAATTAACGTGTTGTAAATATTTTTAAAATTATAAATAGGTATTATAATTAAAAAATACAAGTAACGAAAATACCTGTTGTACAAATATAATATAGCCTAGTCTATCTATCTCTAAATGTGGAAGGACCTCAGGTAGAATTTCGGTGATTATTTTGTATTGTATTGCTCATTATGAGCTATTATGGCTTTACTTTGAATGTCATTTAAAAATGCCCCTTTCAACACTTTACAAAGTTACAAACACTTTTGCATGAATTCTCTTCAGTGCCGGTCTGCCGGTTCATATAATATTTGCGATTTTGTCATTTCCGTTTTCTTAAAAATTTGATTGAATGTTGCTGTTTATCAACTTATTTAAGGCACCAAGTCATTAGACTAGAATTCTCTTTTGTTTACGTTTAAAAAGAAGCTGTAATTTATGTACTTTTTTAAATGCAAGCAAACTTACCTATGTTTAAATTTTTCTTTTTATGAGTCATCTGAGCACCTGACACTCAATATATATATTAGATATATATTTAATGTGTGATATTATATAATTCTTATATACCTATCGAATATATACCTAATTATATTTTCAACCAACTTCAAAAAGTTGGTTAATTAATTCGTCTGTATGTATTTGTCTGTGCGTTGCACGATGTTACAGGGTTTAGCAAGCTGGAATTGGTGACGTCTTATAGGCAATTTTTGCTGATTACAAATCTCTGGTAGATTTTTTGATCGATCACACGTTCGCCGTCAGGAGGCCGTTAAAATCAAAATTTCGATATTAAAGTTTTGAAGTTGGTTGAAATTAGAATTCTAATAAGAATTCGCACCATGTGAACTTATTTATATATTTATAATATTTGAGTTAGTGTTAGGGTAATAAAAATAATCTTTTAATAAAGGCCGGTAAACCAAAGGATACGTAATTATAGTAACGTACCTACCATATACACAAATATTTCTTTCATTTTCCTCAAGTAAGAAAATTAAATTATGTATGTTTTTTCTCAGTGATTTTTGTGCATAACATTAAATCGTGATGGCGATATTGTGTTTAATTATTACGCACGCATTTTAGTAAATGGTCAAGAGCTAGAGCACAAAAAATCCACCCAGGTAGTGCGAATTCTATCTTAGTTAAAGGGAAAATATTAAATACGTCAATATTATTTGAAAATAAAGCTTTAAAGGGTAAACTAATAACAAAGAGATACTCTTTGCTAATAACAAAGGATTTTTACAACCATTAGGGCTGGCAACATTGTCAGTGAAATGCAGGTATAAACCACTTCGCACATTTTTCCATCTCCACTGTTGTAAATTCGTGTCTCTTTCTTTCTTTATGAAATAATGTAGTTTATTCTTTCTCTTTTGGAAAATGCTAATATTTAATACATAGGCAACACACACTACTGACAATATTTGTAAAATACAGTAATGTCCATAAGGTTAAATCTCTTCCTATTATATACTCTTTGATACTAGCATAAAAAATTGACATTTACTAGTTACAAATAATTGCACTGAAAACACTATCACTAAATGCTATCTTATTATATTACACTAAGAAAATTATACTTCTGATTACTTGCAATTATGTGAATTAGGTCAGACAGTCTCTAATATACTTAAAATAATAAATGTGGCACATTATTAACGTTTTATCCGTCCCGCACGTGCATCCGTAATTGCACCCCATAGTTCTATAATTAAATCGTCCGAAAATCCGAATTCTTCGAGATCTGAATTATCGATTGCTTCAGCAAAATCCATTGAGTTTGCTTTACCTATTGCTAATTCCCAAATTTGTGTTGCTAAATCGGTATCGTTTATACCTAGGAACGTTTCTAAGATTACGTTGATCTTTTCCACGCCGGCGTTCATTTCATCATTCTGAAAAGGGAATGTAACCACTCTGAAGAAATGGAAGGATTGTATCTTACCTGTTCTTCAACCTCGGCTTTACCATTAGCTTTAAATCGAAGTGTCTCTCTTCCGGTACCATAACCGGCTTTCTTGTTTGGAGTTTTCGGTCCACTTTTTGGTGCTATACTACTAAAACCGGTTTTTAAAGGCTCCACAAGTCGTATGGTAAACGTTTCACCCTTTGGTATATCCTTTAAAACCTTTGCTACCTCGTAATGCCTTTTTCCTACCATATTCATGTCGTTTAGTTTTTCTATATGATCGCCAACCTTTCAAAAATTATTATAGAAATAACGTCAATAAATTCATTTAGATAATACTCACTTGTATATGTTGAACTTCGTCAATGACCGAACCTTCTTTGATTCTTTTTATGAATGCGTATCCTGCACCGTTATCAGTAATTGTCAAACCAAGTGCATCTTCCGATTTAATCAACTCAACTTCCTTCGGTCGACCTACATTAAACAATATGTAAAGTTTCTTGAAGAATAGAAAATGTTAATGCACCAACGCCCACAAATAATTACAACAATTACGTTTAATTTTTGGGCGGCACGCACCTTAATACCAATTTAATTACACGTCATACTTCTTTCGAATGGACATAGTGTATGTTTGTATTAGGTTGCATGCAATGCATAATTAAAGTAACAACATAATTTACCCTTTTTATGAACGAATATGAAATCTTCCAATCCAATTTGTCCTCCAAGTAATTTTTTCATATCGATTTTGTATGTGTTAAGAGTACAGAACAGTATCTGAAAAAAACAAAAAACGTTGAATTAGTACACAACGTAGATTGCGTGTATCTTAAAATTATCCATAATTGAGAAATTTTGCTCCCGATACTACAATTCCTTGTTTAGTGAAGTAATTTTACTATAGTTGACAGGACACGCAAATACTTAGGCACCGGTTTAGCTCCGAAGCGTGATCTTACACAAATTATTATTGTACTGACGATCCTCCAACCGAAAAATGAACGCTCATCAAGCTATGTGAACAAACTTTTGCATTCCTCTGTGTGTTTATAATTGCAATTATCGTACGTGTGAAGAAGTGTACGTGATCATGTTGCTCGAAAACAGTAAGAAGAAATTCTGAATCGTTATTATAGACAGGAAATATCTTCGTTTATTAGATACAAACGGTGAAGTGGACAACGTATCATAGGGATTTAAATTCAAAATTGTTAATTTTTTGTAAATTGTTAGTTTTTATTTTTCTTTATTCTAAGATAGTAAAAATGGAAAAGTAAAATCCGCACTTAGGTATACAAGTACGAGGGCTGTTTTTTCTTCAACCTCCTATTGACTATAAAGGAAAGACAGGTGAATATAAAAAAATGATTTTATTACCACCTTGATGATTGAGGAATTTGTCATATCTGTGAACAAGCTTGGCAATACGCAATACCCCATGTAGCACCGTTTATTGGCGTTAGCTTGGCGGAATATTAGGGCAATATAGAGAGATTGTGGCAATATTCTCGAACTGCCGCCAATACTGGGTGAATATATTTTTGTAATATTATAAAAATATTGGAAATACAATATTTAGTGAATATAAGAACAATATTGGCAATATTTAGTAAATATTGCTATTTAATGTAGGTATATTCAAATATTGTACACACAATATTGCGTGTACAATATTACTAAATATTGAAAATCTATATTTAAGCAATATAACATACATATTTGTAATATTAAGTAAATATTGATATTCAATGTAAATTCAAATAATGTATCAATATTGCGTGTACAATATTACTAAATATTGAAAATCGATATTTAAGCAATATAGTGTACATATTTACAATATTTAGTAAATATTACTATTCAATATAAAGTCAATATTTATTTATCAATAACATAACAATATTGTGTTTTCAATATTACTGGATATTTAAAATGATAAATGGAAAAAATATTCATAAATAATAACGTTGTTATGATACTTTCTCAAAATCCGCCGAATGTTAATTTTCGCCGATTTAGAGATATGATAATAATCAAAATATAATATGCACGCCCTCCTCAATATGTTATAGTGTTCAACTTTAAATTCCAAAATTATATGTTTCCGTAGCTCAGTTGTTTCACGGCTAACTTCTTAACCGGGTGATCGATGGTTCGAGTCCTACTTGAAGCAGAACCCTTTTTCAGCATCACCGATCTCCTCCGAGTCTACACGTCCTGGGGAAGGAACCACCGGAGTACATGGAGCCCTGCAGGCCCTGCGCACTGGGAAATAGTCCTTCGGAACAGTTAGGGCTTTGGGGTGGCGCAGGTCACTCCCTTTCCTACTATTTTGGGACACATTACAAAACAATAATGGGCCAATATTGTATAAATATTTTCCTCAATTTTGAAATAATATCGGTTAGTAATATTTAGCCAACATGTAAAATTGTTCACATTTCAATGTTGTGACAATATTGTACATTAATATCCTACCAATATATTTACAATGAAATGCCAATATTACACCAATATTAAATGCTGCAAAGACAACATATTATGAAGAGGGTATTACAAAGCTTGTTCACAGATACGACCAATGTCTCAATCAACAAGGTGATTATGTAGAAAAGTAACATTACTGCTCGTCAATAAGTGCTTTGTTTAAAATATTGTGCAGAATGTGCAATTTCACACCAAACTACAACGTGTTGTAGAAAAATTTTAACCCTCAGGCGCATTGGTTAACAACGACGTTCAGAATAATAATGAAAATGGAAAAACCCTTTAACATTTTGGCTTGAGTAGCTGAAAATTCAAATTCAAGTTTGCGGCAAACAGCATAAAAAATTCCAATTCCATCCTACGTGAAGGAGATTATGGAGACATGCGCTTCTGTTTCCAAATGATGGAAAAGTGTCATAGAGATTCAGATGAAGCAACATTTTCTCTTCATAACGAACCAAAAGTACAAAATTAAAAGATATCGGTGACTCAACCAATATAAGTTGGCCCAACACGCTTCTAGCATCCCCCCCCCCCCCCCCCCCCCCCCCCCCCCAAATAAATGTAGGATTGCTAGGACCAGTTGATACTGAACTAAAAACTTTATGGTTCACGAGGTCTCTCGATCTTTCGCCGAATATTTATAAATTAAAATACAAGAGCGGTCCTACAAAATATCGAATTATAAATTGGCAGCAGTTCATAATCAATTAAAATATTAAAAATAATATTTGTAAAAGTGCGAGTTTTTTTCGATTTTAGAACGAATAAAATTTAAAATTGATACGGTTAATGGGTACAGCAATTTCTCTCTACGTACACTTTTACACTAAACACTTTCGAAATTTTATCACGAATTTTGCATTAAAATTCCTATGATGCATTGGCTTGACAAAGTTACCACCCTCTACAGGGCCGGATTAAAGAATTGAGGGGCCCAGGGATCTTTACGTAAAGAGGCCCTTTTAAACTCATCGAAATTATTTTACATGATAAACATTAAAATAAAATAATACGAATATAAAATAACTAAATAAATGTACCTACACGTAAATAATTAGATAACATTTTAAATAAACAAATACATTAATTAACTTTTACTAAACAATTTCTTTAAATGAAGCTCCCAATCTAATGGGGCCCGGGGCTATAGTCCCCCCCTAGCCCCCCTCCCCGATAATCCGGCCCTGGCCCTCTATATAAACAAAGGTACTATGATGAGAGATGACATAAGAGATATTTATTAATTTAAACATTTATTGTTTCCATTGATTGCTAAGTTACGAAAGCGATTGTAAGGTATACAACAGTTAAAAACCCAATAGCTTGTTAACTTACACTTTCTTTTATTACTTTAACCACATCAATAGGAACAGTTACGTCCCCATAAAATAAGAATTTACAATTTACTTCTTCTTTACTATAAATTGACCATTTTTATGTATAGGTCATTTACAATAGGTATAATACTTAATAGTTGTTAAAAAGTTTAAGGAAGCTGCAAGTCACGATTTCGATTGTATTATGACGCTGATACCTTACTTGAATATATCGAAAAAGGAAAGAATGATTAATGGTGTATAATATAACCGCAGAACTGTTTTGGTCAATTTAATTAATTTTTTATGCGTTTTTAGTGAATCCAGGCGATAACTATAGTCTCATTGCCAAGAGTTTTAATTAGACTCGAGCCTTCATATTATTCATTATCATATAATTATTAATTAACTACTTGCAGACTTAAAAAGACGTATAGTTAGAATACTTTTGTTGCATAAGAGCTTTATTGTAAATGACTTCGTCGGTACCTACCGATGTTATTGACCATAATGGAGTGCAATTTTTCGTGGACTTTTCAGATAAGTAACTAACTTATCGAAGAATATATTATTAACAAAACTTATAATAAAACGTTTTTGAAAGTTTGGGTGCAAAAACTATTAAAACTTTCCAATAATTGATAATCTACTTTTTTATTACAAAAATAAATGCTAATTATTTTTTGAAAAATCGTTAGGTAAAAAAACCCCCGGAAAGAAGACCCCCGGTAAAAAACCCCTAGGAAAAAAGACCCCCGGAAGAAAACCCCCGAAAAATAATTATAGATGGCTGTGAATAAATATATAAATATACAAAGTTTGGAAATAAAAGTAATGCTAAACTCAAACGTAGATTGCCACTAAATCGCCTAGGTTATTCGCAGGTGCAGTTTATATTTTTTAAATTGATACACAATGGCAACATGACACTAAAAACAGTTTGGCAGTAAAAAAAAATGCTAAACTTAAACGTAGATTGCCACTAAAGCGCCTAGGTTATTTGTAGGTTTAGTATATTTTTTTTTTAATGATACTTTTCATTCTTTGATACCTTATATATTATGTATGAGTTTGTAATATTGATGTGAAATATAATGCAGTATACATCTAAAGTATATGTTACTATATCATTTATTCAGCATTTATGTTTCATTCGGCGCAAATGACAATCTTCATCAACAACAAAATTTATTCACAGCCATTTATAATTGTTTGTCGGGGTTTTTTTCCGGGGGTCTTTTTGCCTAGGGGTTTTTTTCCGAGGTTTTTTTTACCGGGGGGTCTTTTTTCCGAGGGTTTCTTTTCCTAGATTCCGACAAAACAGAACTTAGTTCGAAGAAGTTTAAATAAAATCATTCAATAATCTTTCACTCAACGATCTTCATCCGCTTGTTCAGGGCACTTAAAATTGTTAAGATGACTAAAATCTGAATGACAGTACCTATATGTATATAGCTTATGTGAAAGTGAAAGGTCATTGTCTAAAATTGAAATTCGGCAGGATTTCCACGAAAATAAAAATCTATAGAAACAGAAAATGCAAATATATGTACCTTTGAAATGAGGTAAGTATTCATAATGTTATCCGATTTGTTATATTGAGGTACAAAAATTAAAATTGCAAAACAACATAATTAATTAAAATAATTACCTTGTATTCCAAAATAACCAATAAAATGTGCTTGTCGGTATTATCTTTATTTTCTACGCTAATATTGATACTTATTCAAATATTATTTATAATATTAATATAATCGTACTATAATTGTTCAATCTCCCCCCCCCCCCCCCCCCCCCCCCGAAATTACTGTATGGGCGCCCATGAACACGGCCATCGTTCATGAAGTGCCGCTTAACGTTACTGGTTAGGACTTTAGAATGATCTCTCACCTGCATACAAGTTTCATCATTATCAGGAAAAAGAATTTAAGAGAATCTTTCGTGCTCGATCTTTCTTCGTTTGAAATACTGAACAGTGTATTCTCTATGATTTGGGATGATTTTCTTCTTTATTTGACCAACGAAAACTAATTTCTTTAAAGTAACCTTTACTACGATATATTATAATCACGTTTGATTAGGGTTACAGGATTTCTTTCCGCCTCTTCAAAATTCTTCTCCAAGTTCTATGTGTCAAAAGTAACGTGAATGTGATAACTTTCCTTGCTATGTCGGTACCATCGCTCTTCCCCTATACATTATCTTGCTCCTTCGTACTAACTGGATCAGTGCCCACTCTGTTTTTGTCTTTCTTCCCAATTTAAATGTACTTTTCCTTTTTTTACTAGACGCATTTCCTCCTCTAGTTTGTTCTTTTCAGGCACCTTCTCGTCTAGATTTTCTTTCATTAAGTCTTCTGGTAGAAATTGACAACCTTGGGGCAGAATTAGGAAATGTTCTAATCATTTGAGGTGTCAAAATATCTGTTGTCGGCACAACATTTAAAGCTCTAACAGTCTAATGTAATGGGAGTTTCTACTTACAGTATATCATTTAATAGTGGATATAAACAGCGTTTCCAAGTACTTTCGGAAGAGTATCCCAACCTTAAGTGATATCAAAGAGTTCTGCCATTATTTTATTGAACAATGAATAGAAAATGCGGTTTGTCCATTTTTTATTATACAGGGTGTCCCAATATTCCGTGGACATAGAGCTACAGTAGGTTTGTGGGAACAAAAAAAGTCGAATGGGCTAAACTTACCTATATACTAAAGTACATCGTTAAGCCGTGAGAGGGCGTCAAAGTTGGAAGAATATTTTTGTTTTATTTTAATAAATCGGAAATTCTTTGATCGATTTTTTTAAAATTTGGTTTGGGCACATATCAATGAAGGAACTATGTTTTTAAGTGGATATCAATTTAACTGAATTCCGGGAAGGGTGAAAACTACCCCTACCGTTCGATACATTTAATGGTAACTTTTTTGTGGGTCGTAGGAGTGCTTTAATTTTTTGTAAAAAGGAAGATACATTAATTTTCTGTATTTTTCGTCTCTTACAAAAATGGCGTATCTCTTTTAGTTTTTGAGCGAATCACACAATAGTCACAATAAATGGTCAATACGACCACCACCTCTTCGACCCTGCATAAATTAATTCTACGCAGGAAACTGAAATTGACTCTTCTCAAGATGCTGTGAACTCTTTGCAAGACCAACGCCTGTTGAGAAGAGTCAATTTCAGTTTCCTGCGTACAATAAATTAATTTATGCAGGGTCGAAGAGGTGGTGGTCGTATTGAACATTTATTGTGACTATTGTGTGATTCACTCAAAAACTAAAAGAGATACACCATTTTTGTAAGAGACGAAAAATGCAGAAAATTAATGTATCTTCCTTTTTACAAAAAATTTCAGTTTCCTGCGTACAATTAATTTATGCAGGGTCGAAGAGGTTGTGGTCGTATTGAACATTTATTGTGACTATTGTGTGATTCACTCAAAAACTAAAAGAGATACGCCATTTTTGTAAGAGACGAAAAATACAGAAAATTAATGTATCTTCCTTTTTACAAAAAATTAAAGCACTCCTACGACCCACAAAAAAGTTACCATTAAATGTATCGAACGGTAGGGGTAGTTTTCACCCTTCCCGGAATTCAGTTAAATTGATATCCACTTAAAAACGTAGTTCCTTCAATGATATGTGCCCAAACCAAATTTTAAAAAATCGATCAAAGAATTTCCGATTTATTAAAATAAAACAAAAATATTCTTCCAACTTTGACGCCCTCTCACGGCTTAACGATGTACTCTAGTATATAGGTAAGTTTAGCCCATTCGACTTTTTTTGTTCCCACAAACCTACTGTAGCTCTATGTCCACGGAATATTGGGACACCCTGTATTTCTGACCTTTTGTTGCTGTTAAGTCAGACACTGGGTCGAAAGTGTTTCACCCAATTTTCACAATTTACTTGTAATTTCAGGCGCCTGAAGATCTGTTCAACTTTACGAATATAGTTTTTGTGACACTCGGCTTTACAATTGTTTCAACTTCTTATTCTATCGAATTCTTAATTATTGAGATATGAGATTGAAGTTGCATATAAATGCATATTATTTAAACAGATTTTGCGATTGTGTGGATATATTCAAAAATTTGCGTTTAAAACATATAGCCTCTAGCAATAAGAAACTTGAATGGAATTAGTTATTATAATATAAATGTACAGGGTGGTTCAAATTGGACACTTTCTTATGGCAACGCCCTTTATTTTAAGAGAAAATAAGGGAAAAAAATGGACCAAGGTGTCTGGAGCTCAATTTTAATGAGAAAATGTTGAAGAAATTTTGATTTCAAATAAAATGAAGAAACGGTACCACCATCGCGGTCATACAAACGCTACAGTAGTGACCAGTGCTAACAAACTGTCATGGATCTTCAATGACACAAGAAAGATTGAAGTGACTTCCTAAGCCATTGAATACGGCGTCTTGCAGAACATAGAATTCCAAGATGTTTTAAAAAAAAATTACTTCAAAATAATTTAAGAAAACCAAATATTTAGTATTTTTTTTATTGTAGGTATATAATATTTAAAGTAAGGGTTTGTCTTGGAATGACGGAGGCAATGATAAGCAGCTATGGAGACTGCCTTCAATCTGCCGCCACTAAACCTAGTAATTAGGACAGTCTGAGAGTCAACGGCGAGCAGGTATCGTCAAGGGCGGAACACTCGCTCATCTTTGACGAAATCTCCAAAGATAGAAACCTCAGTATGACAACTGAGAGGATACCCAAAACAGTTTGTTAAGTGCCATAAGGATCTTTGATAGCTTGAGCAGCTCCGTGGATATCAATAATTGTTCACTCAACGATATTCTTCGATTAATTTAAACCTTAATTTACTAAGAAACTGTTTAATTTAGAATATGCTTTTATATTTGGTTAACATTTATTTGTTTTTTATTTTTTATTTTATTGTTTTATTTTGGTTATGGCATGTAAGTGTACGCATCAATATAATACTTTATTACATTGTCCTATAAATGGATTTATAATCTGTAGGATAAATATATTATTATTATTATTATTATTATTAAGACAACAATCCCCACTCGACACGACTGGGAGAATAATTTCAGTAAAGCAAAGCTGAACGAAATCGTGTACTACACAGATGGCTCGAAAATCAAGAATGGAACTGGCTCTCGAGTGTACGTGAGCAATAGACGGGGCTGCAAAATTTCTGTAAACCTAGGACAAAAAGGCGAGGTATATGCAATCCTGACAGCGGCTGCACGAAAAGGAAAATCCTTATAGTTACAGACAGCAAAGCAGCCATTGCAACATATGTGGAAAATCAGGGCTAGTCATTGAATGCACAAATGCTAAACGCACTATGCAAGTGTAACACACTAATGTGGGGACCTGGGCACGCGGGAATCGCAGGTAACCAGGTTGCTGACGAGCTTGCGAGAATGGCAAACTGAAAACCACTCATAGGACTCGAACTGGCCTGTGGGATTACATAATAACACAGCCAAAAAGGAGATTCAGGAGATACTCGCGAAAGAGAGAGACACTGGTCGAACATCACAGAACAGAGTCATTCCAAGATCTTTCTGCAAACCCCAAACGGAGACTTAGCAGCGTCCATCTTAAAGTTAAACAGGACGAAGATAAACCTTGCGACAGGGTTCGTCACAGGACTCACAGGCCACTGTCGCCTGAACAAACACCTGCATGTGATTGAGATTGACCGATAGCCCGATATACAGTCATGGGCAGTAATTTCAGCGTTTCGTTATTTAAGGAATTATTACTGCTTAGAGTCCGAGCCCAGGGGACCCCCCTTATGCACGTCCATGTATGTAGGGGTTGTGGTGAGGAAGAAGAAACGCCCTATCACGTTATTTGCCAATGTGAGGCATTCACAACGGCACGAAATCAAAACATTACACAAGAGGAAGTAACGAAAATTCGCCCTACTAAAATCCTGGACTTTGTTAAAGATACAGGTATTCTCGAATGGTAGACAAAAGCGGGGAGCGCAAAAGACCAAATAGTCGCAGTGCAGGAACCAATTGGGACCTCCCCCAGCACAATAATAATAATAATAAGAGTTTGAGGTAAACATAGGTATACATATAAGTAAGAAGTAATATAAGTATATTTTTCTTTTAATAATTATCGTTTATTTATATTTTATATTAATTTTTTGACCATTAGTTATTTTTTTGTGAAATAAAATTACGTTCCTAAAACTGTTGTGTAATAAAATCATATTCGTAAAATAATTAGGGGACAGGGCCCCGAGATTTCGAGTGCCTAAGGGCTCCTATTTTGTTTAATCCAGCACTGCACGTGTGGGATGGCTTGAGTGACGTTGCGGGGACGGACGACTCTAGTCAGGGAGGTAGCACAAAGGGCCTATGTGCGCGTGGACTTCTGACCACCCTCCCATCATAATCCAGAATCCAGTAACCATAAATAAGCAAATTATGACCTACGACCATGAGGATTGAATTTAATGTCGTATGATAAGTGGTGAATACTATACTAGATATTACATAATATGCCATTACTAGAGATGAATAGGTACATCACATAATCCGTTGGTAAAATTTTTTGTTGAGAAATGTTGAGAAATGTATTGTTAAGATTCGGAACTGAATTAGTTTATATAAAATTCAAGGAAGTACAATTTTCGTATAATATAGTACAATGCGAGATCAAATCACAATTTACTTCCATGTGATCCAGATCCAAATTATCCACACATCCCATAATTAACAATCTACCAGTCTCATAATGACGCAAATACAGTTCCAAAAGATACCTCGTACAGGTAGAATCAATAAAAATTAGTTTTTGTCTCAAACTTATATAAATATTTGTTCAATGGCATCACAAGGATTATGTAAATAAGTCATATTAAACTGTCACAATCAATGCACCAAGTTTTCCGAGCTGTTTAACATTGATATCACTCAGTCAGCTACGTTTCAACAACAAAATTTCACCTATTTCAGGAACATGTAAATCTTTAAATGCATTTCCTGGTGAATTCGCTTTCATTGTGTTTTAGTTACACGCTTCAGCAGATAAATGCAAATTTCTTAAAGGTACTTAAATAACTTAACCCCCTGGGGATCGTACTATAATACCTTAAATTTGGAATTTTGTTAATTAACAAAATAAGTTGTTCGTCGAATTGACGTTTAACATTTCTACGTTCTCACGCATAATTTGTAACGTGCAGATTCTTCCAAAATTCAATTGATGTGAGAAAATCTCATAATAACGACTGTTGTTCATTGGCCTCAATTCAGTGCGCAAAAAGGAAAAAACTTTAATTATTAGTAATTTATTTAATTATCGCAAAAATTTACTCTCTTTTACTTTTACTTGCAAGCAAGATAATTACAAAATCCATAGATTTTCAAACAATGAAACCTTGAATTGTGTTATGCACGCGTATGACGCTTGATTGAATAACTTTCTTTGGTCAGAGATTCTATGAACATGACGATTAGCCTAATGTGTACGGAAACTATAAATATTTTGATAAAACGTCATTATTAATGACCACAATTAAATTTAATTTACAAACACTGAACAAACCAAGGTAACGCGTTAACGTGCTAAAATAAAAGCATTATTGTAACCTCGCCTCGTAAACACAATTAAGTATTGCCCAATTATGAATTTTATGAGACGAAATAGAAACAATGTAATTTATTGAGCATTGTTTGATTAGACATACTTTTGGAATCAATGCTATTCGGTATGCGGCTTACTCATTAAAACACTATGATCATTTTCAAATAAAAACAGTTTCTTTAAATGCAAATCGGGGAAAACAGTATAGAGCATTTTTCCGAATGGTTTTTTTTTCAAAAAGTGATATATAGGTACACGTTCAACTGTTTCGTAATAGCACTGTGGTAACAGAAAAAGATCTCACGCTTCGCAAAGGTTCTGATGGAAGATTTATTCGGAATATGTACGTAAATTACTGGGTACATTGTCCAGTTTGTACCATATTTATTAGTTCGATATATAAATTATTTTACCAAACAGAGATTAACAGGAAATACGGTTGATGCATTACAGGATGTCCTTTAGCCATCTGTTATCGCAGGGTGACTAAGTGTGCTTTTTAAATCTATTTAATTTATTTTACAATCGGGGCTTCATAATTATTATTGTCGGAACGAGAACATATTTTGATCGTAAATGTTATTGAACCTCTAGCAATCTATGCCACTCGCACTAAAATGACCTCATTAATGATAGAAAAGGGATGAAACCTTAAGATGTTAATGTGTCAAGTGACTCGTAAAAAGCGCACGATCGAATAACTTATAAGACTTCATCAATTTCAAAGGCTCTGTTAAGGTGAAATTTACTGAAAAAACATCAAAGCTATTGCGTGACAGATTTTCAAAACTAACGAGCATGAAGGAATTAGATTGAAAGTTGTTATCGATAATAAACCTTTTCAATTTTCATTTGCTGCTATCCATTTTTGTATATTGAAAAGGTTCGATTGGTATAGTTATAAGCAGTAAAATACCAACATCCAATTTACATTATTATTGATGTACCTACTGCGTGTAAATTTAGTCCGTTTTCAGCCAGAAAAGAGAACTTGAAGGATCCACTACCTTTTGCACCACCTATTCGAGAAATTCAGAAAACAAACTTATGGTCTTTATTAATTCTTTGAAAATAATACTGTTGAGAATATTCACTTGATTCTTAAATAGATTATATAGGTACCTACATTGATATTTTCGGTACTTGGTACTTATTCAATGATATTAGAAACAATGGCCAATGATAAAAATTTAAGAGAACTTTTTAAGTGCACTTAGATACGTTTTGCTTAAGTTTTCATCCAAAAATTATGAAACATTTCGATTTTATGTCACTTTTGACAAAACAGATTCTAGATTCTGGATTGACTGTGTCTAGCTCTAGGGAAGGACAATGCGCCGCGCCTCTACAAAATGGCAATTCCACCAAGTCTATACGGTGCATGTGCTTGTTCAGTTTCGAATGGCGAGAATCTCCCTTGTGCAGCACCTCTGATCAATCCCCCCTCCTCCCTTGAGTCATTTTTGTTTCATGATTTCATTTAACTTTAGGGAAAAAAAAATTTATGTGTGGTGGAAAGCCTATTGTATTGTACACTACTGTTACACATTTTCTTGAGTTTTCCAAATAGCTTGGTTTCTGCAGAAAGATGTTTTTCAGCCTTGCGTCGCGTCGGCTGAAATCGTGATCCAGCAGTCACTGACCTAAGATCGTCTCGTGGGACTCGCGTTAATGCACTTGCATCAAGACATTGCAATGATACCCAAAATAATATTAGATGGATTCGGGAAGTCAAAATATCAACAATCTGAAAATCTGATTCTTTTAACCCTCTTCTTTTCCCAGGTCGGTAGGTAGGTACTGAGTAATGAAGGTGGGTACTGAGTACCCAAGGTTTATTAAAAACCTTGCTGAGCACCAACCTATTAGTCGGCATCGTCGGTACTGAATGCTGACCCTATTCAATTCAATAAACAATAATTTGAATATTTTTTCAAAAAAGGTATGTATGAAACCAAATGATACTGAATTAAAAGAAATCGTCGGTATGCGAGGGGTTCAAGTTTTGTTGAACCAAAAAAAAAAAGTTATTACCCCCCCCCCCCCCCCCCCCAGACAATTTCTGGATCGCCATTGCCTATGACCCTGCACTTTTTGTGAAGAGGACTATCTGCGTTGTTACGCGCTATTTAAAGGACAAGAAATGTTCCTTACACCATTTCTCAATTCATCTGAAAGCAGTTTGCACGGGATAACCTCAAATTTACTAGTTATTGGTACGGATACATCCTCCTATCCTAGGTTATAACAGTTTCCGATTCAATCTAGCTTAAAAAGATACTTTCGTTTACAACTAAATTTACGTAACACTATCGATGGACTTTGTCACTTATTTTTTCAATATTTTGAGCATAGTGCCCTTTTTGCTTTAGCTTGAGTAATGGGTAGATCTTTAGTGCTTTATTCCAAAATTATGAAATGGAACGTGTATTGTTCGTGGCAGAAACTTACACATTCGTTTGACAATCGAATCATTATGGAAGAGACAAATAATCTTTCCCTTTTATAACTAGTTTTAATTCATTTTGGAAATAGTAGATTTTTCCGTGCTTTTCGCTACTGCTTCCGTATGCAAGCATTGGAAACTCAAAAGATTCTTCGAAATAGTCTGAATCTAGATATCCTTTAAATTTTACTCTCTATTCAAATAATAAGATTAAAGGGCAATGACAATCTTCCATACATGATGCCCATAAATCTTTCCAGCAACGACAAGACTGAAGTATTTACCAACCTGCAACCGATAATTTCCAGAGTCAGACTAAAAAACGGTCAATAGATAAGTGTGACAGCACTCACGCCAAAACATAGCTTCAGACTGATTTCTTCGCTAGAGAAGATTTTGCGATCACGAACCCCCCCCCCCCTAATCACTGCTTCAATAACTAGTTGATCTAGTTCTTACGCCAGTTTGCCCGAAATTTCATCATAGAGTTAGCAGGCCTCGTCGGTCCCATTGAGGACGTAAAAGACGCTCAAACTAAATTCACCGTCCACCTTAATTTCCACCGAGAACGCCAGGCACTGGAAACTAGATGAACAGACATAAACTACAGACCTACCACGGCCCCACAGCTACAACTACTCAGCACCGGACGCAAGTCCATGTAGGCGAGCACCCAAATAAATTTCTTGTCATTTCCAATTCAGTTACTTCGATTATCCTGAGACAACGACAGCTGAAGACGCACAACACCATCTTAGATTACGGATGCAAATGTATTCATCGAGACCACCGAGAACGTCAAACAATATACCGAAACCATAACACCACCACATGACTAGCAAGGGTCATCAAATTGGTAATCAAAATGGCATAAAACTGCTCCACTCACCCACCAAAAAGCAAACATTTGTCCAAGAGGTAGATAACATCAAACAGCCCAGAACGTCTGATCGTCTAGAGGAAAGACGGGATACCACTTCTGCGTCTCTGCGAGCGACTATAACCATTTAAACAGGTAGAAAGTTTTAACTTTTTGAATATCCAAAGTTTTCTTCAGTCTCAATTTAAAATCAAACAAAAAATCGAACTAGGAATCCCAACGACTCACTGCTTTCTAAATTCCACATGGGGCCGCGTATCAATTTCGGGTAATACTATTTTGCTTCAAATATACATACATATAACATACCATTACATCCAGGGAACGGAACTTCGGATTATTCCTTTTTGGTCAGTTTGGTATGAGTATTGTTGCGTTTCTTTATTCTTCATTTGTTTAATATTCCATTAGCATGCTATTTAGAATGAGACCAGATTTCAAAGTTTGAGCCCGAGATGTCTAATTTATTATTTAAATTAAATAGCAAATTTTTGGTTCAAATTCTATCTCCTGTAACCATAAAAAACACATTCTCGATACGTAACGAACTAAAGAAATACAAACGCTACGTTCACCTTGACCAACCCCTCCCAAAAAAAACGGAGGTTGGGGATAATTAATATTCAATTTACGGGGACCCATGTACTTTGCGAAGAAACTGTAAGGAAATATTTTTAATATTTGTATACTAACACTTGCAAAAGGACCAAAAGGTTACACGTTACATTAGATGGTAGTCTCAGTAGTTGTAGTTGAATACTATTAGCATTTTCAATTGCAATTTTGATTAGCCACCCCATTAACTATCGTCAAATTCTGCACATCTCATTCAAATAGTGTATATTATATACGACAATTGACAAGTCGGATATCTAATTGCTTCAAAGGGACGATTTGTTCCATCTCCCTTGGGACATTTCATTAACTAAAGCAGTAAGTAACGCTGATGGTTCTCAGTGGAATATTTCGGCTTACTAATCTAATTCACTTTCGAAAAGGAACGTATTTTATTTATAGGCGAAGGTGTTCTCGAATTCCTCGAAATTTTGGACATATATCTCAACAAAATGTTTCTACCCACATGTCTGATTTTTTTATACCTTGAAAATGATTTTGGTAGTCGCAAATAGAAGCAAGAATTTACAAAGATATAAAAGAGAAAACTTGCGGAATAAAATCAATGCAAGTGCACAATGATTTCGTGACAAGACGATCAAATGGCAATAAATATTGTACAATGGTCTTCGTGCTGGTGATTCTAGACTCTTAAATTGTGTGTTAATGGCACAACAGTTAAACTGTATATGGGAACTACAGTAGATTGAAGTTAGATGATTGGTGAAAGTTGTTTTGTCGCAATGAACTAAAGTGCAACGTTACCTTACAGTTATGCATATATAATTAAATGCATAATATATTGTTTAAAAATATTATCATTTGCAAATTTGATTTTGGAGAAAATAGGAATGAACTAACGAACTCATATAAATGCGACAAACGGTAATTGTTTAACCTTTAACGGTTAGATTAACACTTAAAATAGTAAATAATCTGACTCATGTTGTCAACAACGAAATTTTAAATTAATTTATAATATAATTAATAATAAGTAGAATTTTCATTTAGATATTCATTTATATTAAAGAAAGTGTTTTCTTCTGAACAATGTTAATCGCACCCTGTGTGTTACAACTTACAAACTTCTTTGTTAATATCTACTTAATAATTTGAAATATAACCTGAATTTTTCAGTAGGTACATTAAATATTGAAAGACCGTTACACTCCACTGAAATCTCTGCTGAAAGTACAAAGTTGAGAGCCAAAATGTGAGCATTTCCAAATATGAAAACTTAGTGATAATAATCAGGGAATTTGTCAACATGAAACTGTTAGCGAAGCGGAGCTTCATTTGCAATGTTGCTGTTAATTATATTTTTGTTTGCATTTTTTGGCATTGCGCTAAAATTTCCCCATATTATATTTGCAAAAGACGCCCAAATCGATTGTTTGTAATATTGAATAAAGATTGTTGTGATTTTTAGACATTAGTGTATGTTTCAATCTTCATAAATAAAGCATTTATCAGACAAAAGTATTATTCTTGACATATTTAAGATGCATTCAATTAGTATTAGATAGTATTAGTAGAGATTGTATTGCTATAAAAATTATGATGTAAATAGCGGTTTTGTCTTCTTAGAGAGGTTACTCCAAATCCAG
Organism: Pyrocoelia pectoralis; assembly: GCA_036250285.1. Taxonomy (NCBI): domain Eukaryota; kingdom Metazoa; phylum Arthropoda; class Insecta; order Coleoptera; family Lampyridae; genus Pyrocoelia; species Pyrocoelia pectoralis. The sequence continues at coordinate 34,546,219 of CM070077.1, forward strand.
TTTAGGCGGTGCCAAAATGTCGACCATAACGACTCTCAAATATCTCTCAAATTCTGTTATCCATATACAGAAAAAAGCAAATAATTTACCAACCATAATGCCAAATGTTTGTTACTTCCGATTTAGCCGAAAATGCCATTTGTAATTTGACGTAGGACACTAAAATTCCTTTTTGAAGCACTTTTTATTGAACATTCAAAAATAAACATTATATAGATATTTAAAAAAATTTATTCCATTTTCGGCTAAATCGGAATAATTGGCACTATGATTAGTGAATTCTTTGCTCTTTACTACATATACAAAACAAAAAAGACAAACAGAGATATTTGACCGTTTCAGGACTTTTGACATATACTGTATAGTGACCACAGGACTAAAAAAATGGTATAAATAACATCAACTTATTCATAGCATAAGAGATCAATGGGAAAAGAAAATTTCGTTGACATAGAAGACGACACAACACTCAAAAACCAACAAAGGTGGTTTTAGGAAGCTGATAAGATCTTATACAGGGTGTTTCAGACCACCCGTACTGCCCAAATATCTCGCGAAATACAAAACGCATTGAAAAAAGAAAAAATACGCCTAAAAATTTTTTTAAGACTCTATTGTTTGATAGTAATAGGATGTCCCAACTCCCATCCCCGGGGGTGGAGAGGGGGTAACTTCGTAATCTTAAATAGCACCCCCCAGTTTATTATGCAGATTTGAAGTCTGCGTTAACAAATAGGAACTTTTTGTTTGAAACATTTTTTGAAGTTCGTGACAGATGGCGCTATGATCGCCGAAAGAAGTTTTTCCGATTACCTATGCTAATTTAATGTCAGTTTTGGTGACTATCAAAAACGTTAATGCTTTGTAAAAGGGAAGAGGGGGAGCTTTATTACCCCCCCCCCCCCTTCCCCACACCGCCACTTCACCCCTACGGCCCATAACCTAGGATGGGAAAACGCAAGCATTTTAGATTTAAACAACTGTTCAATACCACGATTGAAGAAGTTAAATTTTGTACATTTTTTTTGTCTTCGATGGAAAATAGAAAAAAACAAATTGAAATACTTTGATTTCACGAGTAAAGAACACATTGACATTCGAGATACGTTTAAATCTAAAATTAGGGGTGAAGTGGCGGGATGGGGGCGTAAATAAAACTCCCCCTCTTCCCTTTTACCAAGCATTAACAGTTTTTATTGTCACTTAACAAAACTGACATCAAATTAGCATAAGTAATCGGAAAAACTTCTTTCGGCGATCATAGCGCCATCTGTCACGAACTTCAAAAAATGTTTCAAACAAAAAGTTCCTATTTGTTAACGTAGCATTCAAATCTGCATAATAAACTGGGGGGTGCTATTTAAGATTACGAAGTTACCCCCCTCTCACCCCCCGGGGATGGGAGTGGGGACATCCTATTACTATCAAACAATAGAGTCTTAAAAAAATTTTTAGGCGTATTTTTTCTTTTTTCAATGCGTTTTGTATTTCGCGAGATATTTGGGCGGTACGGGTGGTCTGAAACGCCCTGTATAATTATATGACGAGAAAAATATATTTAGAGTTATTACGTTAACGGATAAAGAGTAAAACTTGGGCTTTGGATCTCAAATTATTTTGGGTTTAAGTAAACCGGTGGAGAAACGTACCTACAGTTGCAGTTCACTTTGACAATTACTTCACTTTCTTGAAAATGATACGCCTTGCAAAATATCACTATGGTTTATGGAGTCTTTTGTGTGGGAATAATCCACTCTTAGATAAGGCGCGGGAAAACAATCTAAGGAGAAATTATTGTTCAGTTGTATAAAAATTAATTAATGCCGAGTTGAGAAGGTAAATCTTGCCGTCGTGTAGATGTTATTTGTTGACTAACTCTACCTATAATGCACACCATTAAAAATAATACAAATAAAATGTTTACGCCCCCTTCTGAATCAAATATTTGTATGGCTTGTCTCAATTTATATCGTCTTGAAACTTATCTCGTAAAAGAATTTATTTTCAAATCTGCATTGTTAGTAATTTGTATATCATATAATTTAGTTTAAAACTCGTCATTTATTTAAAATAAAACGGATGTCTTGAAAAGAAATTGCTATATTAATATTTTTACCTTAGTCCGCCTCTGATGCCCTGTCATAAAATACCGTTGTTATGTCAATGAGGTAGGCATTTACAACGTGTTTATCTACTAACAATGCAGATTTGAAAATAAATCCTTTTACGAGATAAGTTTCAAGACGATATAAATTGAGACAAGCTATACGCAAATATCAGCTTTATTTAAAGAAAGACATTCCTTGCGCCTTATATAAAATTTATACTACATACATGTAAAATGCTAGCAAAGCTTAGGAACTCCCATTTACGCTAAAAAATAATATCTCTACTGCCAATCACAAACGATGAAAAATATCGCAAAGTCGAGAAAATTGAAACAGTTAAAAAATCCTTCAACTTCTACCTAGACCTTCCAAAAAGTTGCAGAATCAGTTACAAACGAAAAAGTATGCGTCTTATGTAAGAAATAAGCCAAGCATGAAATGAATGAATGGCAAAATAGAAGAAACCTTTTCATATTCGAAAAACTGTTGAGAGCAGCATCATACTTCATACAGTATGTTGGTTTTCAAACTGATTTGCAAAGGATGAAGATGGTTATACATAAACGTTCCAGCCCAATTTTGCCACAGATGCACAGAAGAATATTCTAAAAACTTGATACATTTGTATTAAGTAACACATATATTTCGTCATCATTTTGAAATAAAACTTTACATACAATAAAGAAAGTAGGTACATTTCTATGCACAACCTATTATGCATACTGAAAGCTTCTTTTCATATACCTAACGAATTCTTTGCATATCTAATCCATGCATCTATGACGATTCTTCACTAAGCTCCGTAGTTCAAAACACACCGAGTGTATTTTTTAAATAGTTTGGTTCTGTAGCCATGTTCAACTCATTATACATTTTATAATTTTTTACTATTTGGTAGCTTCCAAGAATGCATGTTTTCATATTAACAAGTTTCGATTCGTTTTCTTATTTCATTTAATTTTTTTCATGCTATCCTCTCATAAGAAACTCTCTTGTCCATCAGAGAGTGATTTCAATCATTTTCGCCCTAAAGATGACATAACAACTTCATTACCAGCGACTTATATTTAACTTCATTCTTCATCACTATTTAACACTACCCAAAATGATTGACCGTGTGTAGTATACAAAGTACTATACTTTGTAGAGTGTGGTGTTGTTTGCAGTGCTGTATTACTTACCTACTACATGGTTTTTTCCACAACATAAAGCATTAGATATTTATTATTATCTATTAGTAAATGATAACCGTTTATTCAGTGTTTTTGTCAAAATAATGATTATCTTACATTTTGATAATAATAATTAATAAGTAGGTATATCCCATCATCAACCTTTGGAAAGAAATGCTCGAGATAAGAACACTCGGCCTAGTAAAAGAAAACGAAACGAATGGAACTATATCTCTACCAAGCGAAATCTACATTCACAATTTTTGAACTGAATCATATCACATTAAAGGTTCGTTCTGGTCCAACCCCTAAATAGAAGATGTCGGGCTATTAAGAAACGCAACAGATTCATCTAATGAAAATTTGAATTTTCTTACACCGGCATTCCTCTTAGTTTGAATTTCTGTATTTTATTTCATTTTACGATTCTAAATGGAAAATTAACTTAAATCTAAATGTAATAATTTTAAAAATCATCAAAATCGACGAACCCTACACCATAGGTAACGGAAAAAATGAAACGCTCTCGCAGAACCAAACGTGGTGAAAAAAAACATCGAAATAAGTAGGTACCTACCATTTTTAAACATACAACTTAGTTACCTAATGAATGGAAAAACTAAGCAGTGGATGATCCCTATAAAAAAGACAAGTTGTTAATTTCGAGCTTAAACCGATTAATATTGTGCTAATCTTAAATTAAAGAGGAAACGGTCAACCATCGCCATCACTCTACGTAGAACTTTAGCATCGGAGAGGAAACACGGTTGCAATCGTTTAGCTGGAGATCCCCCTTGTGCCAAGCAAAAGTAATTCACTGGCCTAAATCAATCTCGAGCAGTAATTACGAAACCCAACAACCAAAAATCAAAAATTCGTTTAATTAGCTTTCCCTAACATTTTGATGTTTATAAGACATTAGCCCGGCAAAAAATTGAGCAGTTCAATCCAGATTTCCTATGGAACTTTGCATCTACATGACGTTATGTGTAAAATTTCACAGTTGCTATACAGGGTGAGTTTTTTTTCATTATTTGTATGGGGATCGCGGAAACCATAAGAGTTACACATTTGCTTAAATGGGGAAAGATTTGCTTCTTTGGAAGACTAATCCAGATACGCGTTTGTTGATTTAAGAAAATGCATGGCTTACTAGATATTTGTAAAAAAGTAAAATTCTCCAAAATCGTTTCAGCCCTTTAATTCGTTTATTTCTAAAGATAGATAAAAATTGTTCAAATACAATTTGTAGATAATTTTGTGCCGAATAACGTCACCGTACTAGTTTTTTAATTTTGCTTAGCATTTTGAGGTTATGAAGCAAAGTTGAATTTTTTTAAATGGAAACAATAGTTGGCTATGACGTATTTTAATAGTGCATTTTTTTCAGATTGTAATGATGTAAGGGTTGTATCACTTATTTTGATAAATAAAGGCACAATACACGTTTTCCTATTATTAGGTCTACCAAAAATCACATCCTGCCATGGAAAACAGGTACGGACAATTCGTCTACTGAAAAGTAACAATTCGATGTTGCAGCGACTAAATGAATGGAAAAATGGGATATTTTCGACCACTTACTTTTATGTAGGAGGTAATTAAAAAAGATAGATATTGCTTTCGAATCATTCCACTGCTGTCAGCAAAACCAGAAGATCGATGTATTCGCTAATAAAAACGGGAGAATAAGCCGTATTAACAATCAATCAATACATCGGGATATTCTTCAGCTGTCATTTATTCAGCACTTTCGTTGAGGAAGCAGCAAAACGTATTATCTGGATGAGCAGGAACTAAATATTATCATATTCAGTTTTACTCATCGTTGCCCTGTTTAAACAACAATTTTGTTGCACAAAGGGGTAAAACCCATGGTCTCGGTAGACAGTGACTAAATATTAGATATGTTTTGGTAGGTAAGGCTATTAGGGTCATCATATTGGACAATTTACCACGCAAAAAATTTATTTGTGATTTTTCTTCCGTTAAATCGTTGAGTGAAATTCTGAAAAGAGGTACAGAATGAACTCTTCATCCACAAACATTAGTTGCTATTAAGGAAATACACAAATAATGATAAATGAATTCACAGTCGTGAACAAAAGATTGTAAGATCTTAAGTCGGATGTTTGAAATATTGCAATATGGTAGGTAATATAAACATTTAGAAATATCATGAAAATGTTGCTAGATCCATGAAATGTCGGAAATGTTGCGGAAATGTGGGAAATGTTGCGGAAATATCGGAAATGTCAGAAAGGTTATAAAAATTTAGAAATGTAACGGAAATGATAGTAATGTGAAATGTGGTGTACAGGAATTTTGAAGGTGATAACCCCCACGTCAGGAAGCAACCCACAAAAGTTGCTTCAATAAGTTGGTTCAAACAGGATCCCTATATCCCAAATTAATGCATGGGAAGGACCATTAGAATAACATATTAGTATGCTCTTTCTTTTTGAATACAATCCAACAGGAGAACGTTTCCTGCAATTTTTTTAGAAACAAGTTGCTCAAGACAACCATGAAATTTGGTTGGTTCCTTCACACAGCAACTGCAAGAAACTTTAAGGGGTATATGTAATAATAAAGCTATTGATTCAAAAAATCAAACAGATCATTCCGATCATTGGCGTAATGACTTTTTTCATTGGGGACATTTAAAATAAAAAATCTATTCTGTACAAATCTTTCAAAATTTAGAATTTTTCTATTTCTAACTGGTATTTTGTTTGGTTAACGCCCCTGTTTTTTATTGTAAATAAATTGTACTTTTTGAAGAAATTTGATTTTTAAATTATTATTACAAACAAATACATATTATTGTAGAAGTGTTAACTGTAGGTTTCCAATTCTCCGATTTTCCAATAAAGCAAATTGAAGATTTATAACGGTGATGGGTGCAGCAAATTTTTTATACAAAAGACATTTGCTCTAACAAAATTTGGGAACTCAATAATCACACATTACAAATTTTTTATTTAAATTTACACGATGCGTTGTCCGTCCAAGTCACCAACCTGTAGAATTTTACAACGTCACTGAATTTTTCTACATTACAAAGAAAATACTTCGCTATACGTTCACTTTTCCACCGCTATACTGCGTTACAAAAAAAATTCATCAATTACTTTGAAAAAATGGATTTTCCATACAAATTCAACATGGCGGCTCAAGTTCACACACTCTCGACACGTTGACCATTTCATCTACTGAAAAACATTCAATAATCAGAGTAAACACTATCTTTTGTGAAGGCCCTTTTTGTTTTCCATTGACTGGACAATGCCCTCCGAAAAAAAATTAGTGTGTTCCAGCGTTTTGTAATAATTTTACTAATGAAAGACTTATTCTTGGTGAAAAATTTTCAAATGGGAACCTTGGAAAAAATGGAAAAATTTCACTCAATGTAAGAAACACTCAGTCGTAAGTTCCTTTTGGAGAGGAGAAAATAAAAAATTTAGTGTGTTGAAAATGCGTATTAAAAATGGAAGGAAGAAGTGTAAAACAAATTGCAGGGCGATTTACGACATTGTATGTAATTTTATCTGAACAAGCTATAGACATTTTGCACTTTAGAAACTTAGTGCATCGTTCAGGTGGGTAATATCTGACGGAAATAGTGATTAGAAATAAACATTCTTATCATAAGTGGTTCCGGACCTCTAAAACCTAAGTCGTGTTCACCACATTTATAGTTTTAATAAAAATTAAACAAAAACGGTACTTGCTCGTTTGAAGTCCAATTTTGTTTCCTTCTCAACTGGGACCCGTAAATCATTTTATGGTGGCAATCGAAACCTTTCGTTTACAATGCAATGATAAATCACGTTACTCATCACAGTTATACAAAGATTATTAATGGAAAAATTAGTAAATAATAAATTCCTTCCAGTTATAATGACTCGACCAACAGGACATTTTATTGACTATAAATTTAAAAAAAAATTCTTGTGGGAATTCTTAAGTTAACAAATGGAAATTAATCACCATTAAAGAACATAATTTTCGAATAAACAAGCCATTTTATTTTGAGCGGAAGTAATGGAAAATGAAATATGCAAATTACCTATATGAACAAGGCAGACATATAAAAACTTCTTAACATTCCCGACATTGCTATTCTTCGGGACGGGTTCAATTTTTTTTAAATCATGTAGGATGGCAAAATATTAAATAAGTTTAATTAAAGGACGTCGATTAAGTAGGAATGTAGTTTGTGGGTACTGTAGATGGTATTCGACATCATCAACAATTCTGGTAAAACTTGTTTTTTATAATCGCATGGAACTGAAGCTGCATTTAAAACGTTTAACTTAATACATCATCGTATCAACTTTAATCATTCTGTCTGAAAGGGATAAGCGGGAAACCGAGATTCAGTAAAACGTTGACATTTTGTACGATAACCATGCCCGACCATGCCTCATCAATGGTAAATTACTTTTCTAGAAAATTTCTTACCACTGTCCCAAACCTTTCAATTAAGTATGTATTTGAAAATTACGTTTTGACAGTTCTTAGATGAAGAAAAGAGTTTTAAATTACAGAACTTGAATTAAGAAGAGATGTAATTACTGGAGGAAGCAGTTACAAATACACGGAAATCCTATTGATCTACCCACACAGGATGTTCATGATATCTCGACACAAAGGGAAAGAATAGAAAGATAGGGGACCCAGTATGAAGAATTCACACGATTTGATTACATACGCCTATAAATTGCATACATTCTCATTATCTTATCACGAATCCTCGCTAACATGGTTCAGATAAACGATTTCGTAAAAACTGTCATGTGTAATAATAACTAATACTGTGGGAAACATAAATGTAAAAAAATTCTATAATTGAAGAACCGTATTTTTTTGTACAAAGGGAAGCATTAGGAAGTACCTATGGGACAAAATGTATGTATGTACTTACATAAAGACTACATTGTGGTAAAAAAGACAAAAGGTAGGTAATTATTTAGAATCCGTGACCATGCACCAAGCCATTTCAACCTTTTTCCCTAGAAGATATTATTACCAGACAACTAGGAAAAGCTATATTTCCGTTTTCTATCATTCGTAAAAATGTTTCCATGAAATTAAGTGAATCCCGGATACTAAACTGTTAGGTACCGAATCAAAGGTTAAGCATTTTCGAACACGTAAAAAATTTTCACCTACCCTTAGAACCCACCTTTCTACGGATTTTTGGGACTTACCGGACCAGGATACCAAACTCGAGTTTGGTACAAACTTTTATTAAGAAATGCAAGGCCGCATCTTCTGTCGATCACAACATCGATATACAGGGTAGCCCATTAGTGCGAGGAAGTCCAATATTTCATTCAATATCATACGGATTAAAAAATCTATCAAATAAAAGTTGTAGGATACGACCCATTGCATATTTGTAAAATATTTATAAACATAGGTAAAGGGTGCTTCGAATAATCGTGGCTCGTGCCGGCCTTTTTTTTTAAATGGAACGCCCTATAATATTTGATGTCATATTCCCATTGCTCTCTTAAAATGCTCTATGTCCATATTTTTGTATTTTGTTTTAAATGCAGCGTTCCCAAGTTATGAATTTTTTCATCATTTTTTTGAAAAAACATGGTCTGATTAAAAAATGCTTAGGTTCGTTCAGTTTTAAAATTTTGACACCCTGTACATTATTATGTAAATCGATAAAGCTTTTCAATCTCTCCAATTTATGTCTGTACTATGTGTCTTCTAAAACCAATAGTTTTTACTGTTGTTCCATTTAAAATAACAAAGCTTTTCCTATTCCAAATTTACAAAACTTTTTACGAATTATTGCAAACACCCTGTATAATTAAATTGATAAGTATTTGTATATTCACTAAGGAACGACCTTTACTAATTATGTACCAAAAATCGACTCAACATTTTAAAACTGCATGAGTACGCATTTTTTAATCAGGCCATGTTTTTCACGAATAAAATTCATAACAAAAAACAAAAATATGGACTATGGAGAGCATTTTTAGAGAGCAATCGGAATATAACATCAAATATAGGATGTTCCATTTAAAAAAACAGGTCGGCACGGAGCCACGATTATTCGAAGCAGTCTGTATGTTTATAAATATTTTACAAATATGTAATGGTTCATATAATCCCTGTATAATGTAAGTATAAATGTACGAGGATAAAGAGCTACTATCAATGCAGCTTTTTGAAAGAAAATTTAAAAAATATACATTTTTGTACAAATGTTCGATCTTTAGTGATCCATGTTCAAAAAATGGTTAGATTTATCGCTACCGTTCCATTAATAGTGATATTAATGGCGTATTTCTAATTAGTTTCCACGCAAAATAGCAGTAGAAAGAAAAAGCGAAAGTTGATCAAAATTTGAATAAGTGGTGGAACGTCGAATAGTGGTTGCAACAGGAGGTAAAATTAAGTTAAAGGTCCTAAAAAGACTAAATTGAAAACAGAAAGTTAACCTTCAAAACGGCACAAAGAAAACAAAGAAAAGAGTAAATGATATAAACACATATCAACAAAACTGAAATCAAGCAAAATTAAATCAAAGAAACATTTGTACCTAATCAATACGCGAACCATGTATCATAAAAAGTGGAAACGCTACACAAGAATTTGGGCAACGAAATGTACCTACCTACAAGAAAAACAGTCTCATTTAGTAATGGAAGAATAGCAAAAAACAACATGAATACAACGGTAAGAGTTGCACAATTACACTAGGTACGCAAGTAACGGCACATTTTACTTTAATGTTTAAAAATTGTGAGGATCTTTAAAGCAACAGAAGAGTTTTAGAAGCAAAATATTGTAATTATATGTGTGACCATAGATTTGCTCCGATCATGGAGTTTTATGTCTCAACATGACCCTAAGAACATGCTACGGCTCATATGTCTAGTTTTAGCAAAAGTATAATGTTTCAAGCTGTCTAGTAGGTATGTGTGAAAGTGACAGATACTGTTTCCTTGCGATATTTTGCGATTCTTTCAAAATTACAATAAAAATAGCGGGGTTCGGAAAAAAACCCCTGGAAAAAAAACCGGAAAAAAAACCGGAAAAAACCCAGGAAAAAAACCCCGAAAAAGGAATTATAGATGGCTGTGAATAAATATATAAATATATAAAGTTTGGAAATAAAAGTAATGCCAAATTTAAACGTAGATTGCCACTAAAGCGCCTAGGTTATTTGCAGGTTTAGTATATTTTTTTTCAATTGATACAAAATGGCCACATGACACTAAACAGTTTGAATTTTAAAAAATTGCTAAACTTAAACGTAGATTGCCACTAAAGCGCCTAGGTTATTTGCAGTTTTAGTATATTTTTTTTCAATTGATACAAAATGGCAACATGACACTAAACAAAGTTTGGAAGTAAAAGTAATGCCAAACTTAAACGTAGATTGCCACTAAAGCGCCTAGGTTATTTGCAGTTTTAGTATATTTTTTTTCAATTGATACAAAATGTCAACATGACACTAAACAAAGTTTGGATTTTAAAAAATTGCTAAACTTAAACGTAGATTGCCACTAAAGCGCCTAGGTTATTTGCAGGTTTAGTATATTTTTTTCAATTGATACAAAATGGCCACATGACACTAAACGAAGTTTGGATTTTAAAAAATTGCTAAACTTAAATGTAGATTGCCACTAAAGCGCCTAGGTTATTTGCAGTTTTAGTATATTTTTTTTCAATTGATACAAAATGGCAACATGACACTAAACAAAGTTTGGAAATAAAAGTAATGCCAAACTTAAACGTAGATTGCCACTAAAGCGCCTAGGTTATTTGCAGGTTTAGTATATTTTTTTTCAATTGATACAAAATGGAAACATGACACTAAACAAAGTTTGGAAGTAAAAAAAATGTTAAACTTAAACGTAGATTGCCACTAAAGCGCCTAGGTTATTTGCAGGTTTAGTATATATTTTTTTCAATTTTCGGGGGGGTTTTCTTCCGGGGGTTTCTTTTCCTGGGTTTTTTTTCCGGGTTTTTTCCGGTTTTTTTTCCCAGGGGTTTTTTCCTAAACTCAAAAATAGCATACCCCAATGCGATATCGATAGGCATAACTGCCGTGAGGGTTCATTGGGGTCATTTTCAGATATAAAAGTCAACAATCCGACCAATACAGTGGTCACAGCGAGTTGTCCAAAAAATGAAGTCCCAGTCTTTTCCAATGGGGAGTGAACTTTTGGCGTACTAGCAGGAAAAATTGTCGTCGCATGGCAACTCTTTACATCAAGCTAAATTTCCTCGTAAATTGCTTCGAAAATTTCGGAATTCATCAACCAAATTCGTAGAGTCAATATTTCTTCGGTGCAATGGGCTAACATAAACCAGGATCGGTGCGTGCAGGTGAAAGAAAGGTGCCAGCAAACTGCGCAGACGTAAGAGAGCTTTGGAGGCCTTCAAGGCGAACTAATATTGATAGAAATCAGGGTCAAAATTGGATCGAAAGAAGTTCTTCAACCCCCCCCCCCCCCCCCCTTAATGGCGAGATCACACCGAGCTCGGATAGGATCATTGATTAAGAATTTGTGTATGACCAAGTACTTAACACCTCGGTTTCGGAGGGGGTCCACTTATTTTCCTAACGGTTCTGGCATGCCTATTGAAAATGCAAGATAAACAATAACTAACCTCAAGGCATGGGCGTAACGTACATCCATGAGCCACGGTGAAGGGATCATAAACCTTAAGCGACGATAATTACAGAGATAAGCTTCCTAGCGCTGAGATTCGCATCGAGTTATACGATACATTTTTAGCGTAGCTGGCTCTCACCAGGCACGTAGCTAGCCCCCCCCACCCCCCACCCCCCGAAAGGGTCGAGTTTGAGCTACGTAAAAATAGATTACTCACTATCCTATAAACTATATTACTTAGGTACATATCACTTTAAAAAATATGTTTTTCGTATTTTAATCCACTAACTTTGATTGTTTCTTGGCATTCTTCTAACTACTCCGAAAGCTGGAGTTACAGAATTAATCGAATTCGCCGATTCGCTGGTCCAATAATTATCACGCAAAATCAAAAGAAACAAAATTATGCTATAAAACTGGTTATTTAATTATTCTTTTGAAATTTAAGATCAATATAATCAATAAGTATAATATAAAACTTCTCAACCTAACCGGGGCGTTTTATATTTATTTTTTAAATACAATCAAAACATAACACAGAAAAATTATTAAATAACCATAAAGATTTTGTAGGGATTTTTTTCTGGTGCCCCCCCCCCCCCCCAAGGGAAATTCTGCATGATGAAGTCCGTAATTCTCTAAGGGGTGAATCGAATAAGTTAGAAATTACACACAACCTTCCCCTTTACATAAAAATATTAAATTTATTTGTTGTATACCATAGAGACGGCGTAAATATTGAGTTGTTTCTATTGGCGACATGTTTCGAGTTCGACTGAACTCATTATCAAGACAATGAAAAATTATTTATTTTAAATTAACTATTGTAGCTATCACATGTTAATTAGTGGGAAAAATTACACATGTTATTGCAAAACCTATTGTCAACAACGTCAAAAATCGCAAGTTAGGTAAATAATAAAATAAAAAGGTTCTTTAAATGAGAAACCGGGATACCTACGCTTGAAGAGCCAAAATAGATGAAATGGGATGAGTAAAATTATGAGAAACTTAAACGATCGCAAGTGAAGCAAAATTGTGGCCACGGGCCTGGCTCTCACCCTACTAAGTCTTCGAATCGAAGGGAGGTACATAAGTGGGAGACAGCGGGATTAATAGGTACATAAATGGAAGGAGGAATGGACAGAGAGGAATTCATGAACCTTCCAAAAGGAAGTACGAAGAAGTGGAGTATCATCTAATACAATCTCTGCCTCTCAGGCCACGGAAAGAACGGGAAGTCTCCATAAAATTCAAAAAAGGTGCAATAGAAGCTGACACTGCGGCCAAGGGGACCACGTGGGAGATTCGGCTCTGAAAGTGCAAACGGTGGGACGCAACCAGAGGAATAATACAGCTAGAAGCGGGGGAAAAATAACACAATCAATAAGGAAAGTAATAAACTCCGACGAAAAAGGAAATAGAGAGGGGTACCTAACGGAATATAGTAGGTAAGTTCCTCCCTCGGTTCCTCCTGAAATCAGTTGACCTGCGTTTATTTATTTGTTTTATTTTAACAATATTTTAACGAATAAGTTAAAGTGTGGTTATCTGCCATAATTCCCGCATCCAAAGCAAAACGTACACAACCTCACCAGAAGAGTAGGTACAATGCAATAATGCTTGGGAGTTTTTTCATATTTCGGAGCGACCACCTGAGTTATTTGTGGGCGGCCAATGTCCCCATAAATTACGTGGTAATGGTGATAAACAAAATTATAGCGTAGTGCTTGCTGCACATGATACAAATATTTGTATCATGCTTGCTGCACTGTCTCCCTGGAATTCTTCCATCAGATATCACCCAGCGCCAGCAGAAATTAAATATCTTACAATTACACCCGTACCTATAACATCATTAGATGTTCCGAAGCGGCACTATATTATTATTATTTAATTATTTATGTCACTGGCTTGAGATTATAGGTATAAATTTAACAAATAATCATTTTATTTTAAAGGAAGTAAAAAAAACCTCAAACAGGCTCGAGAAACTGCCTGGATTTAATACAGAAATGTATAAAATAATATAGAATATTGAAACGAGAACTGTGACAAAATGTCCAAAAAATGTGGTAGACCTTGCAAGGGCGAACGTTTACGTCTCATCCAAACAGCATGAGCATGTTTACTAATTACTACACTCGTATGCTTGATGCTTTCATATACAGGGTTATCATAAAAGAATGGTGCGGTTTCAGTAATTCGTAGGAAGATTCTAGGGAAATTTCTAAATGTTGTATTGGTATCTCTGAAAGTGTCCAACCCAAAAGTTTGTTTATAAGCTGTTCTAACCTCAACATCAGTTCTTGTACTGTTGTTGCGGTGAGTTTAGTGAGTTACTATGTTCTCGGTTCAAGATAAAGCAAAGTGTGTTTTATTGATGGCTGAATTAAAATCCGTAATTTTAGTTCAACGTGCGTTCCGACGTGAATTTGGAAGAGATCCACCACACAAAAATAACATAACACGCTGGTTTAAACAATTTGAAGAAACTGGATCAGTTCAGAAACGGAAATCAACCGGCAGACCAAGTGTACCAGACGAAACGGAGAAGTTGATTATCGTTTGGACATTTGTCGAGCGACTAAGGGCGCCCATATTGAAATTTATTAATTATGTAAAAAAACTGTTTGAGACGACAAATTAGATTAATAAACAACATTTACTGTAAGTAATTCTGTTTTTCTTTAAACAATGTTCGAAACCGCACCATTCTTTTATGATAACCCTGTACTTAGACAGTGTATTGAACCGGAGGAATCGTTCTCCTCTCCTCAAGCTTCAGTAGACAACGTGACTTAAAAAAATTACCTACCATAATTGATAATTCTAATATTTTTATAAGAAACATCTAACGATATACCTAGACATTATTTTGTAATGCTTATGACGATTATTATAATTCGGACGTTATATAAACCTTTGTGGTGGACAATTTGCGAAAAATTTACAAAGCACATTCTACTACACTTTCTAATTATAAATGACCTTAGCCAGTGAGCATTAAATAACGAGTAAGGCCATGTGATGATAATAATTTGTTTAACTTACCTACCTACAGTTGCAATAACGCGGATCCTATGCCTATTTTCCAATAAACATAAAGTAAAAGGATATCCACAAACTTGAATGAATAAGAGAGATGCAGGATGCTACATCATCCCTGTTATTCATTCAAGTTATTATGTAAGTAAACTATTTAGCGGATGAAACATAATAACATTATTCATTTATTCACTATAACCAAAATCTAGCCTAAGGAAAATAGCGCGAAAGTTGTTTGCGCGAAAGCTTTAGAATTCCATAGAAATAGGTGGTAAAAACCAGTAAGGTACTAATGAAAACTAATGAGTAATGACCTAAGTACGCAATTAACCACAATTATGTTAATAGATTCTCATTTTGCATCTAATACTTATTCTTTCCACCGCATTAACACACTTAGAAAGACATGCACGTGGTCATCTGACAACTTCTACTACATACTCTCAAATCGCATCCTTCATCCTTGTTCAATTTATAGGTAGGTAAGTGCGAATAGTTTAGGTAATCCTTTGGTTTCCATGAGTGTCAAGTGAGTAAGTAGGTATCAAAAGGTCTGATAAGAAAGTAAATTAATGACCAAGGTGATTAACTGATGATTAGGTACCTACTCAAATACTTGACGCTATCACTGTAAAATTCTGAAGGGAAACTTTTAATTACTTACACAATTTAAGTTAAGGACGTGACAATCTAAAATTAAATTTACATACATACATTTTACTTTAAAAAACCGCGCAAAATAGGATAAAAGTACACTGAACTATGTACTAATTGAATCAATTAGATAATGAAAAAAATGTGCAATTTTCTATTGAAAAGGATAAAATTTTTACATACCGTTACACATCACCTAACAAAAAAAAATATGTGCGAAACTTACCTCGGAAGGTGGAAAATCGAAATATTCCGCAATTTTTTGATAAAGTTCTTTTACATTGGAGAATCCCGATATGAGTCCTGTGGGACTTCCGTGCGCTAATTGGCAATAAAAAACAAGTTGAGGCCGTGACAGTGTCGAATTTTCATTTCTCGCAATATTATTATTTTCGTAATGTTCAGTTGGTGGTGCGGCAGGTTTAAGTCGATTTTTTTTAAACATTTTGTTGGTACAATAAAATACGTCAATGTTCACTAAACAATAATAGATAACTCGTATATTAAAGTATACGAAACGGTTCACATTACTATCAGAAAAAAATAACTATCACTTATCACAATCATTTGTTTGATAACGAAACCACGATATCGCTCTTTTTTTTTTGAATTGGTAACCCGTTCGTTTTGATCTTACCTTTACTACGATTTATAACACACTGGAGGTACGCGACTAGAGTAGAAAGCAGTTTTGATATAAACGATCTTTGTTAATTATATGGAGAGGTATTTGTTTATATACATATAAATATAAACTTAATTAAATTTTAGAGGGTTTTAATGTTTTATTAACAATCTGGTACATATTAAAAAAATATGAAATGTATAAGTACAACAATTATTTGCTAATAATTATTTATCTACCTATATTCCTCACATATCATATATTTGCTTTTGTCACAGGACCTACTTCATCTCTATGTTTAATGTATGATAGAAATACGTTATATAACATTGTTATTCCATTTATATATAAAACTTGATACTTAACAGGTAAATAATAAAAATTGATGAACTGTGTTGGAGGCCAAATGCACCAATCGAACTGCAACAAAAAAAACAAATGACTGATGTAGGCAATATTTCACACACTACTGTATGAGACAAAGTCATCTATCAACGATACAAAATGTTTTTATGCAGAAATGCTGCAGAGAATGTAGCATTTCGCGACACCTTAAATTTAAATTGAATAATATCCGTGAATTACATTCAAAGACACGATTGTGGCGTGGCCACTTGATTATTTGTGGCCGTTAAAAGTTTCAAGTGGAATATTTTCTCCAAGAAACCGATTGGTGAATATTGTCTTTCTCGCTATTTCTCTTTTAAATGCACTTTAATTGACGTAGCTTGCAGTTGTGAATCATGCATTCAAAGTTTAACAGATTTTTAGTCTGTAGAGTAGGTAAATTAATGTTCCATTTATTACGTCAAAGATAATGTAGGAAAGCTAATAAAACGTTGTAACATGTTACATACACATACTGACTTTTATAGTTATTTCATACTTTTGTCAAGTACAATTATATTTTATAAAGGGCACAGACAACAATTAAAGGTAAAGGTTTTATGAGATGATCATAATTGTAACTGAATTTTTGTGACCATCATGACCGCAGCCGGACACGCAAAATCTGCTGAAATAGTATATTAAAGTATAAGTGGATAAGCAGGTCTTTAAAACACGCGCGAGTTTTCAAGCACGACGGCGCAGCCGGAGTACTTGAAATAGAGCAAGTGTTTTAAAGACCAGTTATCCACGAATACTCTCCGCTATTTTTTTTTATTGGTTCACATTGAAATCTGGTATTAAAATGGAAATAAGAACTAATAGTGTAAAATGATTGAATTCGTAATGTGAAATCAGTATACCTTTCGTTGTCATGGAAATGAGAAAAACGGAAATTAACTTGCAATCTGTCACTTTATTTGACGTAACAAAGTACTCCTGTCAGATCAATAACCAATAAACGGAAATTAATTTGCAATCTGTCATTTTATTTGACGTAACAAAGTACTCCTGTCAGATCAATAACCAGTAGAATTTAATTTTTTTCAAATTTGTTGATGTCATGGCAACTTGAAAACACGCGCGTTTTAAAAAGTGCGATTTAAACACGCTGGGGCGTGGTTTAAAAGGCAAAAATAGGACACCAATAAAAAAAAATATCATATAGAAGACATTTTTTGCTAGAAAGAGAACATCTATCAGTTCTATCACGCGCATTTAACTTAACTTTTAGGAAACAATGTCTAGAAGGAAACTTTTCCCAATACTCAGAAAACTTTATGCAGAGACCTCTTTTGAGCAATGATGTTACAAGGCTGAAAAACAAATGAAAGATAATATGCAACGTTTTTCTAAAGTTTCCCTTTCAAATGTTGTTAAAACACTCATTGATTTTTTTTTCAAAGGCGTCAAAGTACTGCAAGACACCATGTGCATAGTAAATATGTATACCTAACAGCAACAAGTGAGCAATAACAAACGTCAAACAACAAACTTGACTTTTAATGACATATTCGTAATTATATGCGCTCGAATTGGTAGAAAATGACTTGAAACATGTCAATGTATCACCAGAAATAATTTTGGTTGATATTTCCAAAAATGTCCGCCATTGGTGAAATCGCTGGAACCAATCTAATAGCTAATATGCTAATCAGTTTGTTTTTATCACTTCCACTAGTTCCACTATATATTAGTTTAAACGTTTGCCAACAGTGGGTGCAACAACTGCTTTCAAGAAAAACTCAGGACAGTGCAAAATAAAGAAATTACTCTCCAGTCCTATCGAGTATGACTAAGAAAGTAAATAATTAGAGTTCTCTCGATTATTCAAAAACCGTGTGGCACAAAATGGTTCAGAACTAAAAGGAAGAAAGTGCTAGAAAGATTTTGCGAAAATCGCTTATCTTTAATAATTAAGAAAGTTATATTAAATAAATCGAGATAGCTGAATTCTGTTTGCGCCACTAATTTACTCTTTAAAATTGAGACATCTAGTCGAATATCTTTTAAAATAAAAGGTGTTCCCAGAAGAAAGTATCAAATTTGGACCACCTGGTACATTCCAGAAATCGGCAAAATATATTTATGCATTTATATTTTAAACACAAATGGTTCTGTGTAATATACCATCATAACAATGGTTGGTAGAGATCATCAAGACCTATGTGGCAACATTTACTCTTTTCTATAATTACTTTATTTAGAAAAAAAAGTAACCGTGTAATTATCTATAATAATTTGAGAATATAAAAATATTATGTAAGTACATCCAACATAGTATTTGTACAGGGTGTCCCAACGATCTGGGGTTGGGAGATTATCCTTATACAGTTAATAAAAAAAAATACTATAACATTATTGTACTCAAAAAGACTTTTCTCGCTATACATTAGGGATTTAAAGGAGGAGTTGAGGAGATATCAAAGGGGAGGGGTGGTGATAGGGAGTATAAAAGTGTGGATGTTGGCATATGCAGACGACGTGCTAGTGATGGCGGACAGTAAGGAAGAGATGAGGGGATTAATTGGAGTGATGAAGGTATATTTAGAGAGGAAGGGTTTGAGCGCGAACGTGAAAAAGACAAAGGTGATGGCATTTCAAAAAAGAAGAGAGGGGAGTGTAAAGAAAAAGTAGTGGTGGGGGGAAGAGGTGATAGAAAGTATGGATGAGTGGAAATATCTGCTTTACGGTACAATAACAAGGATGTGGTGTACATCAGGAAATTGGCAAATAAGGGAAATAGACTAGTGGGGAAAGTGTGGGGAGTGGGAGAAACAGCATTTGGGAAGGATATGGAGAAGAGCAGATGGGTTTTTGACAGGTTGGTAAAGAGTGTGATGGGGTACGGAGCGTAGATATGAGGATGGAATGAGTGGGAGAAAATGGAAAAAATACAGGAAAAGTACTGGAGATGGACGTTGGGGTTGGATAGAGAGACGCCAGGGTATATCGTGGGGGAAGAGACGAAAGCGGAAAAAATAAGGATCCAGGCAGGAAAGAGAGCAGTAAAATATGAGGAGGAGATCAAAAGAAAAGGGAGGAAAAATTGGGGCAAATGAGTGTATGAGAGAGATAAGAAAAGAACGGATAAGGTATGGGCAAGTGGAGAGGAGGTTGTTTTATGAGAGGGTGGGATATACGAGGGAGGAGATAGAAAGGAGAAGAGAGGAAGAAAGGGACATGGTAGGGGAATTAGTAATAAGAGATAAAGATGTCCAAGGCCAGGAAAGGAGAGCGAGGATCGCAGAGGAAAGAGGCACATGTGGAGGTAATAGTGGAAGGCAAGACCGATTGGGTGACATTGTTTACAGGAGAAAAGAATGGTGGCAAGGTTCAGGTGCGGGAACGAGGAAAACGAAAACAGACACTGGTGGGAGAATGAGAGAAGGAGAGAAGGAAGGGAAAACATATGACATATCATGAGGGAATGTGAGGAGCTAAGGGAAGAGGAGAGAGAAAGAAAGGCGATTTTGGGAGGGAAGTGGATGAAGAGGGTGCTGGAGAGAAGGGAAAGAGTACAAACCTGGAGTACAAGTAATCAGGCAAAATTTTGCATTTTAATGTATTTTATTATGTTGGTACCAAATCAAACAAAAATTTTTACTTTGACAGAATTCGAACTCCTACTTTATGAGATCTGTTCCTGCGACTTGTTTATAGTCATGAGCTCATGACAAACGCATTTGTTGAAACGTCACTCACTGAAATTACTAATTTGTTGCATTATCATATACATAATTCATGCATACGTTCTAGCTATTCGGGTGAGGCGGCGATCGCAACAACGCCAAGTGTTCAAGTGTGTAACTAAGAACATCGGGGTTAAAAGCATAAAAGCACGTAGAGTTTCGTGTGTTTTTCGTTTTCTATTGTTTTATCTTTAAAAAGACAATTACTTGGAACACAAAATATTCAAAATATTACGGTTGTTAACGTATTCCACCATGAATCCACCTCCATAAACTACAATTTCAACCCCGACGTTGACGGCCATTGCTAATTTTAAAGCGCCGTCTATATTTACTTCCTCAACCGAATACTACGAGGTGGCTTCGTCAGGAAAAAACCTGACCTCCTAGAAAGGTACTAATCAGGAAAAGTTGGCATTTCAATGCATTTTACAATTTAAGATGGGTTGCCTATAACATTTGTAGCGTCCCCATACGTACCTACATACATGTAGGATGGGTTGCCTATTAAATTTGTTTTTAGAGTTTTAGAAAAAACAATTTTTACTTTGGTAGCATTCGAACTATGACTTAGGCCCGTCTTACATGGTCAAATTTCTACGTGTATTACATGTATCTCTGTTTTACATGGTGATATTTCTACATGTACTTAAACTTAACACAGAAGATTTTACATATAAAAATTCATGTGAGAATACATGTAGAAATACAAGTCGAAATTTGACCATGTAAGACAGGCTTTATGCTAGAAAATGAGAATTTTTTGCATCACCAATACGTACACCTTCCAGGTTATTAGCATCGACATATAGAAATAGACTGCGCGTGGTTATGCTAAGCCGGGATACTGCAGGTGAGAGAGAGGGTAAACGTGGAGGCCTAGTTCTAGCTTTATCTGTCACGTATCTATTGGTCGCTGCATTCCCCTAGCTTTATCTGTCGCGTATCTATTGGTCACTGAATTCCCATTAAAATGCAGCAACCAATAGATACGCAACAGATAAAGCTAGAACTAGGCCTCCACGTTTACCCTCTCTCTTACCTGCAGTATCCGGGCTTATCATAACCACGCGCAGTCCATTTCTATATGTCGATGGTTATTAGTAGCATAAATATTAACTTTTAACCTATAAATATTTCAATGACAATATTATGCAATAATTTCAAAGCACAATTTTTACTCAATAATTGCACAGTATACACTCCATAAATACCATATTGAATATTGTAGAAACTTATCAAACATGTAGGGGTTCCTTAACATGATTGAAGTTGCACAGACAAATGTTTCATTGATTATATAAATGCAAATTCGCAACGATTTCTAATGTATATAGATACTCAGTTATTCCACATAAATGGTTTGATAATACCAGCTCGGTACAATTACTAATTCACTTAAAATACCTACCGCATAAATATCTACAAATTTTTCCTTGAGCTCATTTGTGCTACTTTTGATAGTTTTGCCTTCTAATCCAGCAACTCCATAAATAAACACAACTATGCATAATGGCGACATTACGATTTGGTCCCATAAAATTTTCTGCGAAATCACTTTTAACGTTCGTTGTGGAAGTGCTTTATCCAACCACATATAAAAATAATGATGTAAAGGTCCAAATGCTAACCCAGTTATAAACATACGACCTAAAAATTGACATTATCACATATTAATATAATAGTAAAAAAAAAGAATTACCAACACGCCACCAATCGTAACGTTCAGATATTAATTTTCTTTGATATTCGATTTCTTGTTCCATTAGGTCACCGGCCACCATAAGTACTCCAGAGGTCCATGTGTTCGTGAATAATAAATGTTTTCCAAATGCATTTTTTATACTTGTACGAACTGTGTTTGTCGCAGGACCCTTAACAGATTTAACGTAATTTCTAATTGGTACCAACAGTTTTTTGGCTAGCATTTTTTTAGATTATAAATGAAAAAGGTTTGTTTAGTTTACATTCGTTCTACTATTGCATGACTATATCTATTATAGTAATATTTGTTTAACTTAACACCTTAACACTTCGTGACTGAAAAAAAAAATTTAGGTTAGATTACATTACAACAGTAAAGGTTGCATTCAAACATATTTATGTAACACAGATATGTGCATTCCATCAAGCATCTTATTACCTAAATCCACGATACACTTTAACCTGTGACTTAACACACGGTATGCTGATTATTTGTATCAAAGGTGTTCGCTTTGCGCATGACGTTACCCGAGAAGTAACGGCGTTCGGTGTAGTCGTAGCGGTACATCTAAATAACGATAACTCCTTTGTTTACAACTTTTTGAAAAAATATATTAATATAAGTTTTAGGGATTCTTATAAGGAACATTTTATATAAGAATAAAATTTTCACAAATATCAACCCTTATCGAGATATATGGAAAAAACTGATTTTTGCAGTTTCATTACAAAATCGGTCATAGTTTTCTTGTTTATCGTTTCTCAGAAAAATTATTCAAGTAAAAGATGTAGATATTAATATGATCAATATTTTAGATATATATAATATTTTCACAGAAAGCAACCCTTAACAAGTTATTTTGATATTTCTGAAAGTAAGCAACCCTTAAGTTTGAAATCGCTCGTATCTTTTTTATTTGTAACTTATGAGGAGAAACATGTGAATAAATATTATAGAAAATTATCTTTTGAGCATTTTATATCGGTTTGAAAATTTCTCAAAAGTCAACCCTTAACGTGATATATCGAAAAAATCAGAAATTGTCATTTTTCACATAAAATCGAGCATAACTTTTCTATATTTTACTACAGTGACATTATTGTTATATAATTCGGAAGGCATATGGATGTCCGACTTTACGTCCACAATTTGCATGCTTTATAAATAGTATACGTGAGTTTCCATCCCAGATGACGTCAGCCGGTGTGCATCAGCATACCGTGTGTAAGTGTATCGTGCCTAAATCACAGACAACTGTGCCTAAATCAAAAATAAATCTCTTGTGAATGCACAGGTGTACCTGTTCAGGTCTACCTCTCAGGTCTACCTTATAATTAGAGTTCAGTTGGTCTACCCATTGAACGAACGTGAACATATACAGGGTGTCCCAGGTTTAATGATCAGGACTTTGACATTTTGTAGAGAAACACATTTTTAGGTGGGTTGCTCCTATATACATAAGTCCTAAAATTCTTGGTTTCTGAGATACAGAGTGCGTCACAATTTTCTAAAAAATAAAGGTTTTATTTATTTATTTCCGAACTGTTGAAAATATTCAAACCAAAATTGGCACACAAGATACATGGACGAGCATAAGATCCATGGCAACCATAATTTTTCTACACAGCCAAAATTCATTTTTCGTGAAATAAATGACAAAAATCTAGTTTGCGGCCGCACGGTAACAGAAACGAAAAAAAGTCTCGAGACATTTTTTGTTCAGAATTGAATGCTCCGTCGAAAAATATATTTCGAATATTTAATTCAGGGCCGTACTCTTTTTATTTATCAAATTAGTAGAACGGATTACCCATATCTCCGCCACTGGTTGATTAAAAAATTGATATTCTTCAATCTTGTGGCCCTCTGATTTTAGTTTGAATTATTGCCACAGTTTGGAAATCAATAAATAAAAACTTTATTGTTTAGAAAACTTTAACGCCCTGTATCTCAGAAACAAAGAATTTTAGGAACTACGTTTATAGGAGCAGAGCAACCCGCCTTAAAATGTGTTTTTCTACAAAATGTCAAAGTCCTGATCATTAAACCTGGGACACCCTGTACTATGTAGTGTATTACCACAGATATGTGTAGAATATGTACAGGGTGTACAACTAAGAAAGGAGATCGGCCATAACTCAGAAACTATTTGAGATAAAACAGTGAAATAAAAAATCTTATAATAAATGTGGCCAAGAGAAAATGCTGGAAATTATTTTCAATTTTCTACATTGAAGCCAGAGGGCGTTTCACTGATTTCAATTTGAAATTCCCATTTTTTGGGCAATTTTCCTCAGTAAAGTATTTAAAAAAACATGTTCGTTGTAAACTAGTGATCAATATGTAAAACTTTGTTTAATGAATTTTTATGATTGCTGTCAAAATAAAGGGAGGGGGAACTAAACTACGTGTTACTAGAAAAAATCGTGTAACTTCGAAACGAGTTGCTTGAATTTGTCAAGATTGGTCTCGATGAAAAGACAATACTTGATATTACCAAAAAAATTCAAAACCACAGCAATTTCTTATCTCCGCCTACCAATAGAGGGCGCAACTTGTTGAAGGAACAAAACGGTCAACTTTTCTAAAAAAATTTAAATAGTACCAAATATTTTTTTCACTGCTATTGAAGGGAAAATTAATGATGGAGTATTTAAAAAAAAAATTATGTCA
The DNA here is from genome assembly GCA_036250285.1 of Pyrocoelia pectoralis. NCBI lineage: Eukaryota > Metazoa > Arthropoda > Insecta > Coleoptera > Lampyridae > Pyrocoelia > Pyrocoelia pectoralis. The sequence goes on from CM070077.1 coordinate 34,570,940, forward strand.
ATAGCTCTTATAGTACCGAAGATATAATCAAAAATGTGGTAATATAAGAGGCAATTTGAGGTATAAACAAATCGTAAGCTTAATATAAATAAGGTAGGTTATGAGAATTTTAATTTCTTTCAAAATTTCAGTGGTACTGCAACAGTTGCATTTTTCATGCATTCAAAATATGCTGCAATGCTTCTCCATTGGAAATTTGCATTTTTGCTTATAATACAACAACCGAAATACACTTAATGTCATTTTGTTATCTAGTTTACAGCGTTGACATAAAATTTTCATTTTAAGCGTTTTCATTTGTTTATACCTCAAATTGTCTCTTATATTACCACATTTTTGACTATAACTTTGGTACTATGAGAGCTATTGACATAATTTTTTTTTAAATTATTCCCTTATTAATGTTCCTTCCAATAGCAGTGAAAAAAATATTTGGTACCATTTGAATTTTTTTAGAAAAGTCGACCGTTTTGTTCCTCTTCAACAAGTTGCGCCCCCTATTGGTAGACAGAGATAAGAAATTGTTGTAGTTTTGGATTTTTTGGGTAGTATCAAGCATTCTCTTTACATGGAGACCAATCTTCACAAATTCAAGCAACCCGTTTCGAAGTTACACGATTTTTTTCTAGTAACACGTAATTTAGTTCCCCCTCCCTTTATTTTGACAGCAATCGTAAAAATTCATTAAACAAAGTTTTACATATTGATCACTAGTTTACAATGAATATATTTTTTTAAATACCTTACCTTACTGAGCAAAATTGCCCAAAAAATGGGAATTTCAAATTGAAATCAGTTAAACACCCTCTGGCGGCAATGGTAGGAAAATGAAAATAATTTCCAGCATTTTCTCTTGGCCACATTTATTATAAGATTTTTTATTTTACTGTTCTATCTCAAATAGTTCCTGAGTTATGGCCGGTCTCCTTTCTTAGTTGTACACCCTGTACATCTGTGGTATTACATATAGATATATAATTGAACGTGAGTGAGCTTTTAAACCGAATAGGGTTATTGCGAACTGAGTCAAATTATTTTTATAAAACGAATGGTGTGTTATTGACAGGACTGACTTAAGTCAACCACAACGTCTAAAAAGAAAAGACCTATTAGCTCTTTTCTTTTTATACAGCCATAAGAAGGTTAAGCTGGATTTATAGTGTCGGTATCGGTATGCAATAAGAAATAAGAAATAAGCAATAAGCAGTAAGAAATAACAACGCATTTATAGTTCTTTAACGGTAACAGAGTAGGCATGCGCATTGCGGGTTTAATTTAAATTATTACTGTGTTTATCAATGAATAAATAGTGTCAGGAAGAAGCATATAGCAGACGCCTGTATATGTCAAGGCGAGACGGAAATGCGGCCATGAAAAGCCATGTTTGACTCACTTTGTTTATGTTATGTTGATGGTCGTTGCGTAGGCGTATACTTAGTTTTTGTTTAAATTTACATTTTAACGATAAATTAGTGGTGATTTTTATTCTATTAGTGCGGGAATCACATTTCATGATTTCATAATGGAAGTAGTTCAATTCATTTAATTTATGTACAATTCGCATGATTGCAAGTTTTTGTAAACACATAATTTGAGGTTAAAACATAGGCGTCTGTATTGTTTCTAAGGGCTTAAACATTTGTTTTGCACGTTGATATAGTGTGTTTTATTGCTATAAATTACCTTTAAATAAGCGTTTGTAACCAACCTAGTAAACAAAAACAAAACTTAGTACTATACGTAGTAGAAATCTATATTTTACTATTATTTTTTAAGTAAGTATCTTTTTGCGACAGCACGCCATTGTCAAAGGCCATCGCGGTCTCACGATAATATTGCATATGCTTCTTCCTGACACTATTTATTCATTGGTGTTTATGGTACGATTCTTAGGTTACCTAAGGTACGATTGTAAAATTAAAATCAACTTGACATAATATTTTCCCATCGATTCTTGAATAAGAGATATATTTCACTCAAATATTTCTTTAACACCTGATTTATATTGATGTCATCTGTCTTTTCTTACTTCGTAAGCTCACAGCTGTACACGAATATTCCCGATTCGGTAACTGTAACGGTAAGAAATAAAATTGAACCAATTCCTTATTTCTTATTGCTTATTGCTTATTTCTTATTTCTACTATAAATGATATACAGGTTATCCATAAGTTCATTTCCTTACCGCTTATTTCTTATTTCTTATTTCTTATTGCATACCGATACCGACACTATAAATGCAGCTTTACTCAAAGACCAAAGTCATATTAATGACGTGATTGGAATGACTTGCGTCAAGCTTACGTTAAAAGACATTTCTTGCATCAGGTTACTACATATATGTAATACACATGTGTATTACATATATGGGTTACTATAAAATGTTCAAGTTGACCTAAATGGAAGATACTCGTTGAGCATGTTCACTCTGAGGCAGCCCTGGTCCTTACATAAAGGATTTAAAACGAATGAGGTTATTGGGAACTGGGTCAAAGTTTTTTTATAAAACGAGTGGTGTGTTATTGATAGGAGTGACTAAAATCAACCACAAACTCTAAAACGAAAAGATAAATAGATAATTATATTCACTAAATTCCAGAGCGCCCAGTTGTGTTTGTTTAGTTGCATAAAATTCAACTCGTATTCAAAGTTGAATCAAGAAATTTTACAACGTTGTCACTTTAAAGTGGCAACCTTGTTATGATACACTCTGAAATACCGACATCGATTAGAAAATGATTCATGATGCCACCACAAGGTGGCAAATATTGACTTTATTTCGCATAGATATGTTTGTGTTATTCAGAATCTTTTTTATCTTATTTATGCGCGCTTTGATATTTTTTAAACCATCATAACTGACGTGATTAGAAGTGATTTTTTCATAATTGAATGTACAGGTACTTAAATCCATTCATATTTCTAATAATTATTAAGTAATTTTTATTTTAAGTTTACTTCGATTTGAATATTGTCTGTTTATTTCAGGTGTTTACCATATATACAGGGTGTGGCATAAGTAAATGTTATGCACGTCTTTTGGATAGGATGCCCATCGTTGATGAAACCAACTCCACCCATAGTAAGGTAAAAGAAAAACTCATATTGATTACTCTTGTTTATTTTTTACTTGTAAAGAGAAAATGAAAGTTATTATAAAACTTTCACTACCTACTTAAAATTTCGAACTGGGACGTTTTGACTTTCAATACCTACTTTATGTTTTGCTTGAATAAAGAATAACTCTATACTCTTTTCCACTGAACGTTTATGACTTCAAATTGACGGTAAGTAATGTAATTTAAAAAACCTGTTATCCAATCCAACTACTCTCCAGGTGTAACAGGTGCATAAGCCAGTTTCAATAGAAAATTCGTTTTCATACGCGCAACAGTTATAAATTCTGCCGTGAAGATTACCTCATTCAAGCATTCATTTTTTCGTATTCTAATTAACTTTAACGTTTGTACTATACGTACAGAATAATTACTCCTCTAAACACGAAATCTATCTAGTACACCGGATGCTTTTATCAGTGGATTAAATTATGAGTTATGTTCGAGGAAATGGGAGAGAAATCCATTTTTTTAACTACCTTTTTGGGCGCACCTAAATCTTTAATTAGACTTAATAATAATTTAATGTCTTAGATATAAGTAGATTTGTTGCCAAACGCCTTTAATTTACATTAAATATTAAGATTAAGATCGATTTTTTTATAACACATAATTTGTATAATTAATTTATAACACCGCCTATTTTCTCTAAATACATAGGTAGTAGATCACTCAGTATAGGCTGTGGTATATGTTTATAAATTTGACGGACATTACTCTCAAACTCAAAGTATAAGTAGTGTTTGTGTTCTTGTTCTTAATTTATAACAATAGCTCTTTTGTTTGTCTGAATTCTTTATATGTAAAACCTTGATTGTAAAACCAATCTTGCAAAGCATGTTGAATAAGGTCATTGCTTTAACTTGCTTAACCGTTAAACAAGCAAGAAAAGATAAATTTCAAAAAAATACGACTCTTCCACATTCAATATTACCTATCCATTCCATTAGATATGTCACTTCGTAAAAATAGCATCAATCGTATTAGAATTTGATGTGTTGGTTGATGCGGACATCAACATGGCAGGTCCAAAACATCATAAAATTATAAAACTATGAAGTCTCATTGAAATCGGACTTTAAATAAAAATTTTCAATATACAATGCGTTAATAAAGTAGCGGATAAATTCAATAAATATTAGCAGGGGAGTTTTTGAAAAAAACGGTCGGACACGTCGATTAGTTTTTTTAGTTTATGGTTTTTCAACGTTACAATGAAATATACAGGGTATATCAAAAAAGAGATATGACGTCATCGATATTTTTTTTAAATTGAAACTCCAATTTTTTATTGCAAAATTAGAAAGAGCACATTTTTATACATACGGCAAGGTAAGTAACGTTAAGGAAATTTTGAAAAAATTGCCTTTTTTGAAACATGTAAAAATTATCTACCAAAAAAGGCAATTTTTTTTCAAAATTTCCTTAACGTTACTTACCTTGCCGTATGTATAAAAATGCTCTTTTTCCGCGAAAGCGTGAAATGAAACTTCAAAAATGACCATTCATAAAAATTTGAATCAGTACTATTTTAAAAGCAAAGATGGATTGCGAGTTTTACCATTGGTTTCCTAAAAAATCCAGCAGGACCCTTTTAAAAGGACTATGGAGTGACGAATTGCATTCTATCCGTTTTGGAGTATAGGTTTACCATTTATACTTTAATAATAATTATCTTTGTCGATTGTAAACCAAGATTTCAAGTAAGGTTTGGTTCACTGTTTGGTATCTTTATTTTTGGTATTAATTTAAACCTTGTCACTTATTAAGAACTATTACATCACCAAATACTGTACACCAAGACTATATCATCGTCAAAAGGAGGAGATTTCTCGAAGTAATTGCGGAATGGTGTGCAAGGTCCACAGATCCCGCACCCAACCCAATGTATTGCATCCGTACAGTAATTCCAATTTATAAAACATACTCTGCAGGTAGAAGAGTTACCTTTTATTGACTTTGTATTGTGCTTTTCAAAACCGTTCCAGGTGCCATATTTTTGCCACATTAACATTCTTTCTTGTTGACAGTACTTTGAGCAAGTCCATGAAGTTATAAAAACTCCTAACTCTTCTAATTCATGTCAAACCCACCATGAATGCGTTCTATAACTTAATTTGGATTTACCGAATTTCAAACCAAATTTTCTCCCGTAACCACCACTTTTCCAACACTTTCTCGGGCCCCAAAGTGGCGCAATAAAATTTGAATAACCTAAGGATCATACTGAAGCATCCATTTGGACTTTCCTCGTATTTCGTCGCATAGGTGACTATTTGCGCCATTTGCGTTCCACTATTCTGCGATCTCTATTCAGGATCATCAGTTTGTGAGCGCAATTGTCCAATACTGTTCGCAATCGACAATCTTGTACGCTTACTTCGGAGAAGCTCAAAATCGGTTTTGTTGAAAATATAGTGTAATTGAAATTTATTTACGGCACTTGAGGTTATAATTTGTTGTGGAATAATGAATAAAGGAGTTGATTTATTTTGGCAATTTTATTATAAATAAGGTAAATTATTAACAATAATTAGTTAATGTTTCAGCGACGTTTGACCATCTAAAATGGCTTTATCAAGCAGGGCGAAACGTCGCTGAAACATTAACTCCTCTCTCCTCTTAAATTATTTAACAATTATTAGTTAATGTTTCAGCAGTCTGAAAGAAATGTTTCTTAGATGTCGAAACGTTGCTGAAACATTAATTTTTAGTGAACTGCGTCGTTGAAAATTGTTTTCTAACGCAATAATAATCCAATCTTGTTAAGAAAATCAATACTCGTTTTGACGAGACGCAAAACTCCATTCTATTCTATTATCTTGTTTTTCTTTTTTTTTGCTTGTACACGAATTTGGCGACGGAGTTAATTTTAGTTAGGGAAAGATAGTAGGATAGAGATTCGGCATTGATTTTAGGAGCTTAACATTCAATTTCATAACAAATACGGATACAATTTTTTTTCTTTATACTTCTGAAATAAAATGAAACTATCTTTATCGAAAAAAATAAATAAAATAAACATAATACTCTAAGATACAACGTACTTACTTGACCTATTAAGGCCGTCAGGTAGTTGGTCAACTATATAAACTTACAAATAATTTAGATTAAGTAAATGAAATTAAACCAGTAAACCTATTATGTAACAAAAAAGCTATCATATTAAAAGTATGTACCAAAAAAGCTCAAAAAAGTAGAAGAAAAACATTAGTCGAAATTAAATTCAGTTATCAGTTGATACCTGAAGCTCCAAGCGGCCTTCAGGTATCTAACCAAGACACTCCAGTCTCCCCCATCCAGGAGTCCAAAGCATATTACACCCCTCTGTCAAATTTATCCCTTCGGTTTTTTAATTGGATTTTTCTCTATAAATGATTTATTTTCTGTTTCCTTATTAAAGGAATATTTCGCTGTTGTTTTAATTTATTCTGTTGGCATTCTGGTTGTTGTTTCTTCTCCTTTTCAAATCATCTTTTTGTCTCCACTCCGCTTATTATACCCGTACTACGAGGTGATTTGCTTAAATTTTAATTGTTAAATCTTTCGATGATTCGTTAACCCGCTTAGGAAAAACCTCGACTCATTAACAATTCGGATTCGCATTTTCATAAATTACAGAGATTTCTAGCTTTATGAAATCGCCATAAAAGCTTTTTAGCCATATCACAATTACCATTCCTATCAAGAACTAGAAATTTTGTCAATTGTTTGTTTATTAGAAAACATAAAAAATACCGAATGTTACCATGCTAATTCTGTGATTCGAGGAGAGTCGCTGTACCAACTGCGTATTATACAGGGTGTCCCAGGTTTAATGATCAGAACTTTGACATTTTGTGGAGAAACACATTTTAAGGTGAGTTGCTCCTATATACAAAGGTCCTAAAATTCTTTGTTTCTGAGATACAGAGTGCGTCACAATTTTCTAAAAAATAAAGGTTTTATTTATTTATTTCCGAATTGTTGAAATATTCAAACCAAAATTGACACACCAGATACATGGACAGACCATAAGATCCATGGCAACCATAATTTTTGCACACAGCCAAAACACATTTTTCGTGAAATAAATGATAAAAATCTAGTTTGCGGCCGCACGGTAACAGAAACGAAAAAGTCTAGGCACATTTTTTGTTCAGAATTGAATGCTCCATCGAAAAGTATATTTCGAATATTTAATTCAGGGCCGTACTCTTTTTATTTATCAAATTAATAGAACGGATTAACCATATCTCCGCCACTGGTTGATTAAAAAAGTTGATATTCTTCAATCTTGTGGCCCTCTGTCCTTATATCTTGTATGGCAATTTTGGTTTGAATTATTGCCACAGTTTGGAAATAAGAAAATAAAAACTTTATTTTTTAGAAAAATTTAACGCCCTGTATCTCAGAAACAAAGAATGATAGGAACTACGTTTATAGGAACAACCCGCCTTAAAATGTGTTTTTCTACAAAATGCCAAAGTCCTGATCATTAAACCTGGGACACCCTGTATAATGTTTTCTGGTCCGATGGAAATCGAAGGTTAATTTGTAACGCGGGCGCGGGGCAACAAATCAAATTGGAATTTAATGTAGGTACGGGTGGGCATTATTGAGATTCGTATCGTCAAACGGTAGCAAACGGAACTTCCTCTTGCTGCTACGAATTAAGTTTCCTTGCATGTTATTATCTTATGTTTGCAACATGTTTCTTACGTCAACCTCCTCTTTCCTCTAGTTTTCTACTCATTTCCATTTCTACTTCTAATAGAGCTCCTCAAAAACTCTGTTTTCTGCAGAACATCTGTTTAGCCGTGGCGAGACTAAAATACAAATTAGGTAGATGTTTTACTAGAGTAAAGTCCCCTTATGTGGAATAGGTTCTTAATGTGAAATATGCTATTAAACGCCGAACTATATGTGCTATCTACTTACTAGTCAGTACATCAAACGCCCCTTCTAAATCGTTTTCGTACGTCGGCCACTGCGACACGACTAGTGTTACTTGTTACGTGACATCGAGGCAAACATCATTTTAGTGACACGCAACTGTTTTCCACGAGGCAACAAAAAATATTGTAGCTTATTTGTTTCTAGTATTGAAGGTAAGTTATTTTGTAGGGTTAAAGTAGACAGTAGGGAGGTTTAAATATGGTGAATGTTTAAAACCAGTAACCATTTTTATTTCAAGTATGTTGATCTGAAATAAAAAATAAAAGTCTCCTATTGTGGAATAGCCCAAGAGCGCAAAGGAGACCTCAATGTGAAATATTCCACATTAGGAAAGTATTTTTAAAATTTATTGTTTCAGAAGAAATGCCGTCAAAAAGCATTCAAGAGCACAAGTGGGCTGAAGAGGATATACTGTTTTCTTTCAAAGACTGAAAAATAACGATATTTCACTGTAGGGGCGTTGGTATTCCACATTAGGGATCCATTTTTAACGATCTACTAAATTCTCTTTTTCCATTCTAAATTTTTTTCCGTCGTTTGTACTGGATTATATATATTTGTGATATTATCTATATATCTTAGATACTTGGATATACATGTACAAAAAAAGTTAAAACATAATTTTGAAATTTTCAATTTTTTTTCTAATTAAAACAAAATGGTATTCCACATTCGGCGACTTTACTCTATGTATTTTTGAATGAAATGTGGATTTTGGATACGTATCTACAAGAAACTAATTACGGTTTAACATAAATGACAGCGAAAATAGGAAACTATTAGGAATAGATGTAGTGAGGTTTATTGTAATTTCTCAAGCTTCGCTGTGTCAATAAATATTAATAAACATGGATATCGATTTATTATAGAACATGTTAAAGTGAACAATTCATTTTGTATTATAGCATTGAATAACGAAATCTTTCACTGTTCACTCAACAGTTAAAATCTAATTATGTTCCTTTTATTCAATTTAAATTAATTTAATTAAAATAGGAGCCTGGAACGCATTCTTTAGATAAAGTCAGTACTAGCCGTACAAGAACCCCCCCCCCCCCATATGTTTTTTTAAAGAAATGAACGATCCGAGAAAAACAGTGGCGGAACTTCAAAATTTCACCCCCCCCCCCCCACAATAATATTCGCCCCCCTAAATCCCATTTCCACAATTAAAGAAAAGTTTCTTTTATGCATTTTGTAAAATGAAAGGGAAAGCTTATTTTTACATTTTTTTTTCAGAGGAGAATTTGGGGGATCCCTAAAAACAGGGGAGAGTAGAGATTTGTCACATTTGTCTATGGCGCATATTATACGGTTCCTGTGCTGTCCGGCGGCAGCGTGCCATACCGTAGGTTTCGCCTATGTGATCACTCGTGACAAACATAATCACGTATTGAACGAGCTTTCGACTTTGTTGCCACTGATCACCGCAATAAAAGTCGATTTATATAGCGTTTTGACAGGGGACGACGTTAACACGAGTCCAATGAAGGGCCTGCATAGGTTCGGCTATAATTGGTGAAATAGCCAAAACTATTTCCAATCGCTACCCAAAATTTCTCAAAAACGTTCCCCCTTCGAGCTTCGGCCTCCCCGCATTGCAGTGTCTGCGGCATTGTAGTTCCGCTACTGGAGAAACAGCATACATCAACTTTCAGCGCAACTTGCAAGGATCCGTGGCCTTAGCACCTCAAGCAAAGAAAATTAAACTCTTACTCATACTGATACTACTGTAATACATCATCCATGCGCCGTCTTGCACCGCAACAAAAATGATGGTTTGCACCATCTTGGTATGCCTGTTATAGGCCTGCTTATATTGGGGTGCCGAGGTCACGTAATGGAACCCCACGACATTTTCATCACAAACGTAACACCCCAAAACATTTTTTGATTCCTATCTCTCTCTTGGAGGTCGTATGCCATAGAAATTTACACAAATTAGGGTGGCAGCAAAAAAAAACCAAAAACCATCACTTTGCCGTGTTTTTATAGTACATAATTTGTGGTGGCGGAACTACAATGCCGCAGACCCCGCAGTCCGGAGGGGGGGGGGGGCGAAGCTCGAAGGGGGTCCTTTTTTGAGAAAGTTTGGGTAGCGATTGAAATAGTTTTGTCTATTTCACAAACGCCGTGCAGGCCCTTTATTCGGCTCGTGTCAATGTCGCCCCCTGCCAAAACGCTAAATTGACTTTTATTACGGTGATCATTGGCAACAAAGTCACAAGCTCGTTCAATGCGTGATTATGTTTGTCACGAGTGGTCACATAGGCGAAACCTTCGGTTGACACGCCGCCGCCGCACCGCGCAGGAATCGTATCATAGCATAGGCGCCATAGACAAATGAGACAAATCTGTGGGTCCCAGACATAGGGCCCTGTTTTAGGGATCCATCCAAATTCTCTTCCTAAAAAATAAGCTTTTCCTTTTATTTTACAAAATCCATAAATAAATGTTAAAAATTTTTTTTAATTGTGGAAATGTGATTTAAGGAGCAGAATATTATCTTGCGGGGGAGCCGAAATTTTGAAGTTCCGGCACTGGTAATTTGCCAAGGTGGACAGAAATTGAGATATTTTTATCGGTTCATAACGCTACATGACATTCCGTATCTTTGTGTTTGTGGTGAAAATGTCGTGGGGTGCCAACGTGAGCCCAGCAACCCGAATGTAAACAGGGCTACAACTGGAATGCTGAGACGGTACGAAATAGTGCAACATACAAGGGCGTACGCAGCTTTTTGGCTAGGGGGGGGGGGGGGCAAAAAATAAAATTGTTTGGAAACATGTTTAATATTTATTGCCTATGTTATCCCACAATTCTATTCAATACATTTAAGGATTTAAGCATTTCTTAAAAATCATATAATTCCCCTTGAGTATAAATACTATTTACTTAGAAGAAAGGCCAGGAAATGCTTAATTTCTTCAATAAAGCTCCTTAAATTATATGACCAGTAATAAATTTTAATCTTTTGCGCGTTAAATGGAAAAATTTTACCATATTTAGCACAATTCGTTTTGCGGCCAGAGGGGGGCGCCTGCCCCCCCCCTTGCCCCACCTTGCGTACGCCCTTGGCAACATACAAGAGATGAATTGACCATTTCTACGGTATGCAACCCCCCAAGGGAGAAAGGAATTGAGCAATTTTTACCAAAAATATCGCGGGGTCAGGGGTGCTAACGTCACGTGACTGCAGCACCTCAATATAAATCGGGTTGTAGCTGGAATACTGAGACGGTGCAAACGATAATTTTTGCGATGCACAATTTTCTTTGCCCGGAGTGCTACAGTCACGGACCCTGAATACAATCTAGTAATGTGCTTTTCAAGATATTTGTGGCAGTAAAGAATATTTTATATCGTATACGTATACCACTCACCTACGACCTACGCCTCGGCGGCGGTCTCTGGTTCGATTCCCGATCGGATGGTGTAAACTACCTCCGGACATTGATGTTTCTAAGTGTATGTATAGGGTGTCCTCTATCACCCTTTAAGGGGCGAATTTACACGAAAAAGTTCTTTAATTAATCATTTTGCTTGATTACTGTTTACTTTCGTTGGTTGCTTTCAGTTGCGTGTTGTAAAGCTGTAATAACTAAGTTTTTAAGATTGAGAGTTTTTTAACATTATCGATATCATAAAGTATCCAGCTGACAGTTTAACGTGAGCAATATTTCTTGTTGCTCTTGTCGCGTAAAGAATTTTTTTAAGTAAACGAGAAATTGTAGTTGTTCAAATTTAGTTAGATTTCCGAATGAGGTCCGGTTTGAATTTGAAATATCAGACCTCGGTATTTAGTTTATCGATGATAAACTGAGGGTAACCTATAACTATTAAATGAAAATGATACATTGCGTAGTCCTCTTCCTCGATGCTCAATTTAATCCGCATGCAGATTGCTGGCCCTGGTTCACTTTGTGGGTTTTCAGTAGCACATGTCTTGTTTTTACCTGCCACATGGCCGACGGCCAATGAAACTGAAAGCAGGTGCGAAAGGTGTAGTAGTTAAATAAAAAAGTAATTATAGTTTATATTATACCAAATAGCGATGTAGGTACCCATTAGACTTTAGAGTGTTAAAATTCGCCAATTCCTGTGAATGTATTAAAGCTGTACGAAATTTTCATTTTCATAACTTCACGTACGTATAAATTCGTGCAATATCGTGTAAATTGGAAAAATGGACTTGCTGGCATGAACTTGATTGATTGTTTTGCGTTTCATTTAGATAAAAAGGCTGATGGAATTTTGGTATTATCGTTCGCCTACAATAAACAGATTTGCTGCTCCATTTATGTCGCCAGACATCAAAATTGCTTGGAGAACAAAATGTCGTTGCATGTCTGTCTGCTTCCGTTTAATTTAAATGGTGGACATTTTATAAATGGTTGAAGTCAATAGTGTTGCCCTTTAGTAATTAAACAGTACATTGTAAACAAATGTCTATTTCGGTAACGTGCTCTTTACAGTGTAAGGAAGTTATGGTCAAATTTGTGATGTTATGTACCAATTGGGGACTATTTAGAGCGTTTCTGAAGAAAGGAAATTATTTTCTATTACAGGTGGACATGCAATTGTAATTTAAAAGGTGTCAACCGTGTAATGACATTTTTTTTGACCATCGTACAAGTAACACTATTTACTTTCGCCGTTTTTTTATTTCGTTGTAAACGAAATAAAACTAGGTTAATAACTCGTATAGCCAAAAATCCTTTTCGTCCTATTCAGGTTGCAGGTAAAATTCCTCGAGAGTTTCTTTATTTAAACGCGTATACACGATACAGGTATATATGGCAAATAAATTCCTACACGAAACTTTGTGATGAAATAAAACTGCTGCTGTTGCTGCTTTTTAAAGTGTATTAAACGGAAGGTTTTTTTTATTAAATAATTTATTTTGTTTTGAAGTTTCAAACACATGTCCGTATAAACGCAAACGCATTGACGAATGAGCAGTTCAACGCAGGACGTCTAAAACCGTGCAACTGACGTTTCGGATTTTAATCCCGCTTCATTTGTTATTCAGATGTAACGTGAATTACTTACTCAGGTATGTCAACAATTTTTTACTTAAATAGATTTTTAGAGGAATCCATAAATTTGTTACCGCCACTTAAGTAAATAGTTTTAAGGAGCCTCCGACCGTGATTTACAAATTGTTAATGCAATAATGTGTAATAACCGTAAAGAATGTGCACGCACTTATCATTATAAACCACTTTAAATTAAATTATATTTGTTGTATGTTTAATTTTGTGCACCTAAAAAAATCTGTTTACTTACTGCTTAAATGTGATCAAAAATGGTACGTAGACGAGACAATTGATTATCCATAAAATTAATTAAAATTGTTTTGGAATTCCCTTGTTGGAAGTGATTATTAAATGAATGGTCACGATATACAGCATTCGCATTACCTACCCATTGTTCCTTAAATACTTTAACGCACGTGTCTCTATATTTTTTTGATGATTGGTATTCAGAACTATTAGGTACCTCAGTTTACTTATAATTACAACCGCAAATTCCAACTATATTTACGTCCATAAGTAATGAAGCTGTCATAAAACTTATTGCTTCACGTACTGTAAATATGAAGTGCACGATGAACAAATTACATTAGATAATTATTACTTAATTATTTCAAGTTTGTGTTTTACTTATTTTTTATCATGATTCTGTCTGTACAAAGTAACCTTACCTAGCACAACACTGCGAACACCAAAAACCGCAATAATAATAATTTATTATATCGGACACGGTTCGACAACAAAACTGTTATCAACGAACAAACGCGTTGGATATAATACATTATTATTGTGGTTTTTGGTGATTAGAGTGTTTTGTCAAGGGTTCCAGTAACTGGTCTATTGCCTCCATCTTTCTCTGGAAACCTATACAGTGTCGAACTAGGAAACTGCTACTACTACTTTAACTACAGGGGCTAATTTTTTAAAAAAGTTAGGCTGAAATCCATTATTTACTTATCATAAATAGAACATTTTTATTTATTTTGTATAAATCATGAGTTATTTCAGTTTTTTCGAAATTTTTGAAATTTGAAAACTGTAACACTGTCGAGAAAGACCCAGGCGAAATATGTTCAGGATTTGCATTATGTCTTACCAATTTTTCGAAATATTTATGGAAGAAATGGCTAAGTACTGAAGTTCGCTATCTGCGCCATAAGCCAATTTTGCACGAAGTCTTCAACTGCAAATCGTCATCAAAACATTGTTCTCCAAGAGCCTTCGTTCATCGGCCCCAACGGGTGGTAATCGCAGGATGATAAGTTGGGACTGTAGAGAGAGTGTTCCAATCATCGACATATAGAGATGGACTGCGCGTGGTTATGCTAAGCCGGGATACTGCAGGTGAGAGAGAGTGTAAACGTGGAGGCCTAGTTCTAGCTTTATCTGTCGCCTATCTATTGGTTGCTGCATTTCCATGGGAATGCAGCGACCAATAGATACGCGACAGATAAAGCTAGTGGAATGCATTTCCATGGGAATGCAGCGACCAATAGATACGCGACAGATAAAGCTAGTGGAATGCAGCGACCAATAGATACGCGACAGATAAAGCTAGAAGTAGGCCTCCACGTTTACCCTCTCTCTCCTGCAGTATCCCGGCTTAGCATAACCATGCGCAGTCCATTTCTATATGTCGATGGTGCCAATGTAGTCCATATGGTTCCGTTTTTTATTTTCGATGAGAAGACGAAGTACTCACCTTGCGCACACTATCCAAAACCCGAGATCCTCAGTAGTGATGATGTGGGCATTGCCAAAGTTGATTCCCACTTCAGAAGCAATTTCAGCAACTGTTAATCGTCGGTCGTCCTCTAGGAGTAGACGAACAGTCACTCTTGTCACGCTGGTTCTTGGCTGACGTTGGTCAGCTTCATTTTCGACTGCTTCTCTCCCTTCTAAAAATTGTTTGTGCCATGAATACACTTGTGTCTTTTTAAGTCTATTATCCTATTATCCTCCTGAAGCCTTCTCAAAATGTCTGATGGTTTTACGCCTTCTTTCGTAATAAATTTCACTATAATACGTTGCGCAACGGATGAAGATACTTCTCGTTCAGACATCGTGATAGTTACTGAAGGAGTGGTAATGTGGTGTTCCGTTGCCGTACAGAGTCCTCTAGGCAACTCCAAAACTAAAGAGAGATTTGGTAAAGAATCGTAGATGTAATTGGGCGAAAAAACAAAATAATTCAAACTAAGGTTATTATCTCGGGAACTATTACCTTTAGATATAGGACATATTTAAAAAAAATCAAAGCTAACTTAAAAAGCAGTTCATTCATCAAAAAATATACAGAGTGTTCCATTTAAAATAGTCGACTTTTGGCATTTTTTCTGTGGTCGTTAGAAAAAATTCAGTACGGCCCTTTTGCAGCAAGTTTCGTTCAAAATCAGCATATCGAGAAATAAAACGCTTTTTTGTTTATGATAATCTCCAATTTTGTTGCTCTGCAGCTCTGCTGCCAATGATTGAATAGTTAAGATTTTTTTATTTATTGTTGATTTCGGCGACAGTTTTTAAAAGACATTTATTTTCTCCTAAATGAGTTGACTTAAGTAGGTGAAAGGCTAAACAAACTTGGTCTAGAATCGAATATGGATTTCAAAAATACATATAAAAATCTATAGGGTGTTCCATTTAAAATAATCGAGTACGATCCTGTACAGACGAAACCGAGAGCAGTGCGGGCCTGAAAATATTTTTATGTTGTAAACAAGGAACATCTGAATAAGAAATGTCTCTTGACCTTTTGTCCTAATATTAATATTAAAGGTACTATCGAAGAACGAAGGGCAAGTGGGCAACTCCGTATAGACAATTGTATTTGAAATACTATTGATGACATTTACCGTATTAGTGTGCAACAAAATTATTTACTACGGGTGCAAATTATTTAACCATGATTAAATAGACAAAATAGAGTATTCAATTCGTACCCTGGAATTTAATACCATTTTATGAAGCATTATTTATGTTAATAATTCGATCCAAATTGTAGATCGAACTATATTCGTTGAAATACAGCAATATAGTAATAGAACAACAACAATTACAGTACAAATATCACTGAAAACGAGGGTTACATAAATTGCGCCCTATTAATAATCCATAATAAATCATTTCTGTACTGATGTACATACAGAGTTAGCTGTTCAGTTTAATTGAATTATTTATATTAAGACTTCATCAAATGAAATTAATGCTGCCTAATGAACAATACCTTATTCAATTACAAGACAAGGGTTAAATACCTCTCTCCACTCACTTCACCCCAATTTCCAGTCGGTCTACCATTCAAATTTGTATTATAAAAGTATACCACTAGCACTACCACACCGTCATTTTTTATTGTAGCACTAACACTTACCACGTTTAAAATTGTTTAATAATCGCAAAAGTTTCAGCACAGATAATATCTGTGGTTTCAGTTTCTTATAGTTTCTATACAAAGACCGTTTATCTTATAATTACGAAAGTAATTGCAAACTGCATTTAATTTTTAACATAAAATCAACTGCTGAGAAGAAAAGGACAAAAGGGGGTTGCCATTTCAAAAAAACAAATAAGTTTTCTAATTTCACGGATAACAAACTTCGCCGCTAACTTCCGAATACCTTGTATAAATTTTCTGAAAAATTTTTATATGTTTGGAAAGGATTTATGCAAACTCCAAAGATATCTGGACTATTTTTTGTGAAGAAAGTGGAAGCACAAAAAAATTCCGCACTCTGTTGTACCATCCTTCAACTATTGTTTATGGTACATTTTTTTTCTAAAGGAAGTGAAAATCTTAAAATGATCCTTGTGTTCGTGGTAAATGACGTGGTTGGAACGCGTTCGATTTAATAAATCTCTCTTGTGAGTTTTGGTGTTTTTAGTGTTGTGTAATTCTTGCAGTCATTCTTTTATGAATAACTCGATATTTTTAGAACTGTCAGCATTCCTTTTGATAAAAATATACTGTCATTCCTCCCTTGAATCAAAAAATCATCCATGAAAAACACTAGATTATAAACATTAATAATAGCATGATGAGCATATATTTTAGTTAGAGTGTTTCCCTTGAAAGAGTACCTTGTCATGTGATAGTTGTATTGTTGGACGCTGATAAATACGTCTTCGATTTTGATTCCAAAGTATTCATTTCAATGTTCAAATGTTATTCCACAAGTTAATTTTTTGTAAGTTTTTCTTAATTAGTTTAACTTTCAATATTATTCCAACTGATACCATATCGTGTATATAGTGTCCTTGTCTTCATACAAACGACCAGTTTATGTGCAACGAAAACGCTTGGTCCTTGATCTCGAAAGTACTCGAACATTCACATGCATCGTTAACGTGTCGGTGATTTTCATACTTACTAATTTATTTCACGTGGTTTTTATACTGAAAACGTGAAAAGGTACCTATTATTAAAATTTAAACAAAAAACATGTAGATTGACGTTTGTAATAATTGTAACTTAACCAAATTTGTGAAAGTGTCGAAAGTGTTTCTATTTAAATCCTTTATCGAAACATGACTATTATATTCTTCTTTATGTGTCCACATAGTGATTAAGTATAGTAGTAATTACGAGAGCTCGAGTATGACTCATCGCTTAAAACATATGAATGAAATAATAGGAAACGTATGTCGCATAGTTCTTTTTAATAAAATAACATAACCTATAATATTAATCATGACATTCATGACATTCATTCTTAAAAACAATGCGCAAATTTTAGGTGACGTTTTGAACAGCTGATGATAGTGAATACATATATGGTTTTAAAACGGACACACGTTCCATTGAAAGCATGGGTAGACATATTTATTATTTGTTATTTCTTTTCTATAAATACAATTTTTCAAAGTGTAACAGAGATAGATAAATGTTATTGGTTAATTTTTGTTGCTTACTTAGATGAGTCATACTCGAGCTCTCGTAATTACTACTATAAGTAATAATTACCATGGAACAAACAATTCATAATAACATAGTTACCGTTTCCATAATAGCGTAGTTACCAAGCCATAACATTCAATGTACAAAAATAATGAAAACAAATCATAGTAGGTACTCTCCTTGGTTGTTTGATTTCTAATTTATTTGTTTATTTACATTAATTATTAATACTTCACAATATTCTTAAAATTAAAATTGACTACGTGGTTTTCATTTGGAGGAAGAGTTAACACGTTGCCATTTTCAGATAAAATTGAACTATAGCTAGTTAAACTTTGAAAAGACTTAGATTAACAACCTTTCTATTAGTATTATCAAGCAAAAATTTATTTTTCATTATAGTAACCTTGAATTTAAATTACACCGTTTTAATAACAACTATTATAATCCATTATAATAATATTCTTCTGTGTTGTCCGCAAAATAGCCTTCACCTTTTTACTATGATATGGAGTTTCTTGGGCTACCCCCATTCGGATAATTAAACATTCAACTCCTTAGCTGTCTCAAAAAATGGCTGCCACTATTTTTTCTGCAGAAGGGGTAACTTTAAACTTCTTGAGAGAGCGGCAACCATTAATATTCAACTACATTAATTCTTATTTCAAGTCAGGATTTATACAATCGGCCATGGATTCATCTCCAGAATTCGGTTCATCTCTATTCTTGCATTGTCCTGTACCAAACACTTGGTTTTTGTCAATAACATCCGAAGTAACCATGTCGACAGAGCAGCTTGGATGGGAATCACGATCCATTGAATCTCGGTATGTTTAAACAATTTTAACGATTTGCAAATAGGTGACATCTCCGTATGCATCTCAGTCGCAAACTGACGGATAATAGAACAGATATTTCGGCTATTATTTTCTCGTAAAGTAGAAAAATAATGCAGATTGCCATTAATCTACAGCATCCCCAACCCTATACGTATTATAGAGCTTGCCAGAAGTAACATATTTTTTCCATACCTTTTTTTGTTGGAATTTTGATTTATTAATTATCGAGATTCTTTTGATTTTTAATTTAAAAAATATCTTGTTAACGTGCGGATTTGAAAAAAAAATATTTTTTAAAATTGACTCACCTCAAAAGTTCGGTTGTGTGTACGGAAGAATAGAAACCATTGCAATTAATTTAAGCAATAATAAATTGAAAACGTGGTGTGCTGCTTTGTTGTACCTACTGTTCATGTTATAACGTCAAGCGAATAAAAAATGTCTTACGCGGCCAAATGTTGCTCTCAATTAATTCAATCAAGAAACCTTTTTCAAAATCCTTGCAGCTGTTTTTGCAATATTAAGTAATAAGCTGTTAGTAGATACACCCTGTATATCTTACTTGTTGTATGTTGCAAGAGAGTATCATAGTTATCTATTTTGACTTTTGCTTTTATATCTAAACGGGATTATTAGCATTGTGTCAATAATGAGGTAGTTACATATCTATCTGCCTACAGAACCGTAATAATGCAAAAGTGATAAAATTATTATATTTTTAAAGTATGCGAGAGCTACTGACTTGGCAGCTCTTTTTGTACCTATACTATGCATCTCGCCAAATACAGAACTCAAGGTACCTATACTTTCTCAGTATTGATTGGGTGGGAAATCGTAGTTTTTTCAACAAAATATCTTCCGGAATGTCTCTGGGGTTATTCATGGCGTGGAAAATTCAAGATAAGAAATTCTAAAAAACCCAGAATTATTTTATCGTAATAACATTGTGTCATGTTATCAACTATCATGTTTGGATAATACCTTGTATTGAATATGGATATTAACAATTCATAAAATACATCCTCGTTAATTGTAAATATGTTAATATCCTTCTTAAATAAACAGTGTTATTAAGTGTCATTGGCCCATATATTAAATGATAATACTGTATAACTAAGTTTTGAAATTGAACATTATTTCATAAAGCATGTCATTGTTTCAAATAATAAGAAACAATCCTCCTCTTTTGAATGAATCTTAAAACGCGGAAAAGTATCTATTATCAATAACTTGAGTAACTTGCGCGTGCTAGAATGTCATTCTAATTAAAGAGGAAGAGGAAGTGTATTTTATCGTTCAAAAAAATTAAAAAAAAGTGTTAACATTTTCCTCAGTCGTGACTAGACTGTTTCGAGATTATTCCTGTACTACTAACATGATTCTTTGTTCCGTTATCGTTAGTGATAATGATAAAACATTGAGTGCTTTATTGTTATTCTTTTAAAGATGAAGGGCATCTTTCTTTGACGTTGCTGATAGGTAAGCAAAAGAGGGGTCTTTGGTAACTTATGCTCGGTGTGAATATTATTACAACTATGCAACTTTCTCAGAAAACGTATCTCAAGACACTTCCTTGTTGCCACTACTGTGTTACTACACATACTGAAGAAATAATTATTTTCTCTACAGACATATAAAATTTAAAAAAAACGATGTTTTTCTACATTCCTAATTTCCCAAAGTTCATTTTATGAATGTATTATAATTCTTCCCATTGTACCTAATTTACTCAACAATTTCAAGTGAAAAACGTCTAGGTATGTAGAAGTTATATTAACTGCTTAAATGTTCTTCAATATACGCCGTACAACGTGGTAATGAGCAAACCTCATGCTCATTCTGGAGAGCAAACCATGTGAACGACAATTTCAACACACACTCCTGACAAAAATGTCTATGCTAAACCATTCTTCTATTCACAACAACTTAGGAGAGAATGACAACACCTAACATCTCTCTTTGTCGCAACCATTTCAGCTGAAAGCTCAAATTGGGTTTAAATATAATTTTCTACTTCATTTTAATTTAGGTAATCCAATTTCAAGTGTCCTTTTGATTTAAAAGTGAATATTTAATTCGATAAAATTTTCAAAAACCCTTCTTCATTCAAGTCTGAAACTCCTTGTTACGAATCACCTTTAAAAAGTGTATACGTAGATGTAGAAAGTTTTCTACACCTTCTTACTATTCCGAAAATACATTACTAAAGGGTGCAGTTTCGAACAGTGTTCTCCGAGAGGGGCATGTATAATTTTAGATGATGATAAGTAATCCTCCCTGCAAAATATATACTGCCGTTGATAGGAATTCTTCTTGTCCCCTCTGAATCAGCAGGCCATCTACGTAATGAGAGTAGTAGAAGTATCGATAGCTTTACTTCCACGTAACTTTAACCTGTTCAAAT
Source organism: Pyrocoelia pectoralis (assembly GCA_036250285.1). Taxonomy (NCBI): domain Eukaryota; kingdom Metazoa; phylum Arthropoda; class Insecta; order Coleoptera; family Lampyridae; genus Pyrocoelia; species Pyrocoelia pectoralis. The sequence continues at coordinate 34,592,167 of CM070077.1, forward strand.
AGGAAAACTTCGTTTTTCATTTCAATTAGTAGTCTTCCTCAGATTCCACCGCTTTTCCATTTTTGTAGTGGTCCAACTTCAGTTTTTAGATAAAGCTCTTTATGTCCAAGTTCTCTAGACTAACATTCACTGTGCCAACCCGTGCTCCATGTAGACACTATTAGCATAGATAATGTGCTATTAGCTCCAGTACATATATTAATAGTAACTTCTTTTTTTATTTTTCTCTCTTGTTTTGATTCACCAATGATACGATATGGAACCTGTCCTGACCCGACGTAAACTTCACGGCTTGTTACGAATTTCCGCAGTTTAACCGCTTGTATTCGCGTCGCACCACATTACATTGTAGTACGTAATGGAAAGCGAAGAAATCAAACAAAAGTGCTACTTCTTCTGATTGGAATTCCAATTTCCACCCTCCACTTGCCTTCTCTTGTCCCATTTCATCCAATAACTTTGGACCAAAGCTTCTCATTATTAATATAGTTGCTTCGCTTACAAAAATGTCCTATCTGCACGTAGTTCATATAAGGAAATGACAATATATCTTTTTTTCCTAGTGTCTCTCTTCACATTGTTCTTCTATCACAATTTGTATATACAGATTCATCGTTGTAATGTTTACCTAATATTACTAATCAACGCATATGTTCGTCTGTAACTACTGTCGTTTGTAAACGAACTTTATCTAATCCCTAATTCGAATGTTATGAAGGAAGCTTTTTATTCATGGAGCACATCTACATGTAGGTACATCCCGTGTTCTTTTCTGGACAGTGTCTTAGAGAAATGTTTTAACTCTATTACATCCCCCTTTTGTATACTCAGCTTCTGATTAATTATTTGAGCACGATTTGCTTCACTTCCCGGAAATCTTAATCTCGATAACTGCCATCATGAATCATCTGTACACTTTTCTATGACCACCCAGCCGAAATGTATCTATGGCTGTCGAATTTCTGGAAGAGCTGTGAAATAAGTGTCGAAAAATACCTCCACTAGGTATATTAATCTGGAGTTAAGCCATCCACTTTGCTTTAAATTTTGTACCGCTTGTGCGATAATCGACGCTCTGATGTACTAATAACACCTTCAGTCCCAATTCAGGAAGCCATTTCCCACAATGGCCAACTGCTCTATATGATGTCTTTCCAGGGGGATTTTTTCATACATATAATATTGACAGTGGTTTACGATTAAGAACTCATCATAACCTTCCCCATGAATTATACATATACACTGTGTCCAAGATAAGGAGGGCCACTATGGGGATTTCGGAAACGGTAAGAGATAGAGTTTCGGTTAAATGGGAGAAAAGTTGGGCAATTTTGAGTTTAGTACAATGAAATTTTTAAACTTACGAAATTCCGAACCGTTCCGAAGTTATGCGACAAAAAGCGAATTTTCAGGATTTCGTTTTTGACAAATTGTTACTTTGTCGTTGATGTTAACTGAAAAGTAAAAGGACCTTCTACAGGTACTTTTTAACGTTCTTTAACATGGCATACAGCAAATTGGAATCCGACGTTTCGTTTTCGAGTAACCATCATCAACTTTATTTTTTTAAATACGGTCCTGATTTTTTTATGCATAATATTAGAAGAGCTTTTTATTCTGCATTCAAGCATGTATCACACTTTATGGTTTTATTGCGATTTTATACTTACTTTACGATTAGCGGAAAAAATCCTAAGTACGAACCTGTATCCTTCCTCAATAACATTCAAACTGAATTTTATTTATAAATGGACTTTTGCTAACTGTGCTTTCCTCATCAAATTAATGAAATGACACAGAATTTTCAATTTTGAACACAAATTTTATAACCAAGTGTACATAATTACAAACAATCAACTAACACGTCATAAATGAACAGAAAACATTTTATGAAACGAAAATTTAAACATGACACATACCAATAATTAGAAAAAAATTATAATAAATGCTCGCAAAGCCCTCCTTAGTTCTCCAATCGTCAATAGCATCTTCTAACTGTAGATTCCAAAGCATTCTTTAACATTGTAGGTGTTACAGTTTGGAATCGGTTAAGTACAAGCTTTCGGAGTTCTTCTTCTATTCCAAAGGTATCTTTGTAAACATAATTTCTTACGTACCCCCAAAGAAAAAATCCAGCGGGGTTATTTCGGAAGAACGAGTTGGCCAGGGCGTTTCAGAATTGGCGCTTAAAACTCTTTCGGCAAACCTATTTGAAAGGTAATCCTTAACCACCCGTGAATTGTGCGCAAGTGCACCATGCTGCTGAAACCAACAATTGCGTACTACGGCTTAGGGTAAAATATCAAGAGCATCTTCCAAAGTAGAATCTAGTAAATTTAAGTACAATAGTAAAATAAGTATAAAATCGCAATTAAACCATAAAGTGTGATACATGCTTGAATGCAGAATAAAAAGCTCTTCTAATATTATGCATAAAAAAATCAGGACCGTATTTAAAAAAATAAAGTTGATGATGGTTACTCGAAAACGAAACGTCGGATTCCAATTTGCTGTATGCCATGTTAAAGAACGTTAAAAAGTACCTGTAGAAGGTCCTTTTACTTTTCAGTTAACATCAACGACAAAGTAACAATTTGTCAAAAACGAAATCCTGAAAATTCGCTTTTTGTCGCATAACTTCGGAACGGTTCGGAATTTCGTAAGTTTAAAAATTTCATTGTACTAAACTCAAAATTGCCCAACTTTTCTCCCATTTAACCGAAACTCTATCTCTTACCGTTTCCGAAATCCCCATAGTGGCCCTCCTTATCTTGGACACAGTGTATAATTGAATTAAAATTTGATATTAATGGATGCAAGTTGTAATGTAGTTAGCGACAGGTTTCGATAACAAGTATCATCTTCAGCCAATTCGCTCGATACTGAATTCTCGGTGTGAAAAATACCATAGACGATCCACTAGAACCGAACAAGTTAAGTAAAGGGAAAGGGAGTAAAAGACAACTTACCAACGGGTCCAAGACAGTCATAACAAGGTTATGAGTTCTTAATCGTAAACCACTGGAAATATTACCGCATTTAGAGCTGTCCATTGATTCGAACCACAATGGTCCACACAAATTTATATAATGTTACCACATAAATTTACAAAGCGAATTCTGGAGCTGTACGCTGTTCCTTCAATACCATAACTCCATTGCTTTCGAACATATATCTGTGTGTTCATTCTTCTATTCCATTTCTTTGATTTCGAGTACTCTGGATAACCTGATTCGCTCGCTTCTCAGACTGCTGTCGTCAGGGGTTGCAGAGGGATGAACCACGAAGCTTTTTCTCCACTCACTGCTACAGGGTAGGAGAAAGATGATGAGGCGAAAGTTAATTAATTTGACAAACACTTAGCCTCTATATTCATTCCTCATAGTAGCGTAATAAGTAATAAACCAACAATACTAAATACAAACCAAGGTATACTCAACTCCAAAAATGGTGAAAAAATATGGTATGACCAAAATTTGATAAAACTGTAGAAATAATATCTATTAATTCCTAAGCCTTCTACAGATCCAAAGAACAGTATCATGCCCTTCTTATTATTTCGAAGGTTTTGGAAAGAATAATACCAAAGAGATAAACTCCGACGATGGTACACTGGTACCAGTGATGGAAGGAAGACGATGCATAGGTCATTCACGTCGGTAGTGACTACCACTTCAGTAGCAATTAAACATTTGCTATCATTAGGGATTCGAGTCGATCGGTACGTGAACATGCACGCTTTGGATTTAAAATTCAATCCTTATAATATGCTGGTGGTTCAGTAGCTCAAAAAGTTCCAACAATGAGAAAATTTCGCAAGACGGGGCAAATGCAATAATGCTTATGAACCATGAGAGACATTTTTACTTAAATGGATAATTCAACAAACAGATTTATCGTTATTGGCCTCCTAAACAGCCTTGCGTAGTTCATGAAAGTCCTCTCGTCATGTTATGTGCCGTAGCTGCCTTATTTCTTTTTTATAAGGATGAAGTAATAACCGTGACAGTGAATTCTGAAGGTTACGTAAACGTGCTGTGCAAATTCTAAATTATTTTGACCTCATTATATCATAGGTAGTACCTAAATGATCGAACTTTAAGAACAAAATTAAGTGAACGAAAATCCACAGTGCTTACAATCAAAGCTGGACTTACGAGATCATTAAACCTTACCCAATAATGGCCAAAAATAGGGAGGAATCCTGCTCAAGTAACCTTTACGTTAAGGAAAGTGAATGTTCATTGATTTTAATCAGTAATGTAATGTAGTAATATAAAATATTGAGGTATGCATTACTAAGAAGGACAAAGAAATTGATTTCAAAGTGAAAGCATTGGCTGATGTGATAAGAAATCCAATTTATCCATAGAGAGTGAACTCCTAATATACAAAACATTTGATACATCCTTCTGCACTTATGGAATAGAAACCTGGAAGTGCACCATAAGTCCATCTAAGCAATTTTACAAATATCACAATTCCAAACGCTCAGAATGATAACTGACGTCAAATCACTGAGCCGTTACCACATTATTTCTGAGTCAGCTAATTATTTAGATTGCTAATGTTAAAATAATAACAATGTAAGAAGTGTATGCAATTTAAATTTTTTACCACCAAATTACAATTTTATTACTGGGGCTCTACCTATATTGGGGTTCTTCTATTCTTCCTAATTGGTTGGAAATAATGATAATAATTAAAGCATGAAAACGACTACTCCTACAACTGACAAGAGGTGAATTTCCACATTACAAAATCTTACATAACAGGTCATTTGAAAAAAATATCCTCTGGCAATACAATTTGAAGAACGATGACTAGTCGTCGTGGGTATCTACCGATTTATTATGGAAATGTACAACACCCGGTACCTGCCATATTTTTGACAAAGCTGTCGGCCAAAAAAAAATTGTAAAGATTGCACAAATCATCCTACGCAATCGCTATGTGCTGTCCATCGGAATTACATATCTACATTTTTAATTAAGACATCATTTGATACTGTTAATTTACTGTGAACGGAAGAATAGTTGAAAGTCTGGAATTTTTTGTCGTTGAATTGAATCAAAATGTAAGGGCAGAGGTTAATATGAATAATGAAAATTTCTTGGGAATCGAGGGTTGGACGAATTTGTTTTTGACGGATGCGGGTGTAGGGCTTTTGAGAATTTTATCTCACATTAGATCAAATTACCTCCTAGACCTAGAAGTTATTAAGTAGTTCGGGTCAAGTTGAAGAAAAAAGCAATCAATTAACTTTCGTTTTTTAATAATTTGCAAGTTTACCTTGAAGCCAATTGCTATATTATGCATAGCCTGAAAAACGAAAAAATGAAATTCTCCCACAAGCAACATTTTTCAAATTAAATCTGTGGAAATTATAATTCTTAACTCGTTGAAAATTTCTAGTGCACACGTAGGAATAGATAATAAAGGGGAAAACTCTTCATCGTACCTACAACAATAATAAGTAGGATTAAAATTTCAACAATACTTCTCGACAATTGCATGGCGTGTAGCAAGCAGACCCCAATTGTCATACCACTCTTGAACCAAAGTCTGACATGTTAAAGTAAACGTTCCATTACCTACAGTTTCGTGTAAACTTTCTACGTGAAAACATCGCCATTATAAATCGCCAAGGACAACTTAAAGTTAATTAAAAATCTACTAAGTACTGTGCTTTACGTAAATTTATTTACATTAAAATTGAACTTTGCGCGGGCAGTGATTTGTTTACGAAGTTATTTCTGGTTGGCCTCTTCCAATAATGATATGTGTTGGTATGTCAGTTTTATTTGTGTCCATCTCATTTACGTACCTACGTCAGATAATTTCTACCTTTAACACTCGTCGTATCCAAGAATTTGCACATCTCTTTGATACCTGGATTATTTTAAGAAAAGAATGAGTTCTTTTTCGTGTTGTTGCTTTAAAAAAACTAAGGACGTGAAAAATGTATATGTTGTACAGGTGAATAGTGTTTTTAATGTGTTCGTAACGTAGGTAATTAATGGTGAGATGTTTAAGCATATTTCTTTGCATAGTCATGTAATTAAATAACCTTGCTTAAGCTAAAATGCTTCCTTATCGGTAGAACTCCACGTAATAATATTTTTTTATTGAATTTTCTATTTTATTACCTTTTATTCTTTTATTGCAATACTTTAAATTACCATACGTTAGGAAGTTGAAGCACCGGAAAAGAGAGAGTTTTCGGGTCCTTTCCAAACTGCATAATTTTGAAAAGTCATTGTGGTGTGCGACACATTATTTTTTACTAAGTGTTAATGATACGATCAAATCCTGTAATTTTATAACCCATGTAATTACCTACTTATATTTACTTTTCGTGTGTGCACGAATCGCCAAAAAATTCCACGGTTAATTATTATTAACTATGAGAAATATTAGAAAAAATTTATGATGATGGCAGTGAGAAAGTTAAGAATTTTATTAGGCAATTGTAAATAAATGATCTCATTGAGACTAAATAAATAACCGGAAATTAGGACTCGCTTTGAACTCGCACGCGTTTGATAATTAATTGAAATTAGTCGCGATAAAAAATGAAATACGTGCATTTAATTACGTAACACAATTAGACTTTCTTCTTGGCTAACAAAAATACCACAAATTTGAAAGGACATTCGACAATATGGTGATATAATGAATGAAAATAAAATCAATAGTATCGATATTAAGATTTATTTCAATGAGGCAATCGAGTAACTTTCACAATTTAATTTAATATAAATTGTATTGTATCTTAAATAAGTATAAGTAATGCTTTGATATGGTATAAACTGCATAATCGAAAACAATGCAAAATTATACCAATATAATTTCTTTTTATGATTATTTCAATTGGAACTTTCTAACGTATTACAAAATTTCCATTTGTGAAATGAATGATTGCAGAGCATTTATAACTTTGAAATTTTTTCCCATAGGAAAGTTGCAACAACAATCTTTAACACCGAACCTATCAAATTTAATACAATTCATGAATTTTTTTCATTTTATTTTCTAACTTTAGTTTAGGACGACTCGATTTGAATTTCTTTAGAAAACCAAGATCAAAGTCAGAAAACCAAATTTTATAGTGAGGTTGCTTGACATCAAGTCAGCGAAAAATTCTGCATCAATAAGCCAAAATCGAAAGATTTTTTTATTCCTAATGTTGCGCGGTTCATAATTAAAACCACCGAGTATTTTCTCTTTTCGCTCGAATTTATTTTGGTGTTAACCTAACGAGAAGAGTACAGTTTGTCAAGTGACATTAATTCGAATTCCTAAAAACTAGAACTTTACCTCCCTACCTGCCGGAGCGGGGGTTGAGGTATAACAATAATACAATATAAACGAGTTTGTTGGGGTACGTGCCAACACCTAATTTTGGTCTAATTTTCACGAATAATAAAAAATGTTGTATCGCAAAAATCAAGCCAGAAAACCACATACATATTATAATGGGGGCATCCAACTACACTTCAATATGCCAAAAACTAAAATTTTTTTATTCATAATTTGGTTCTAATTATCATTTTGACGAACAATAAAAATTTTTGATCGCAAAAAGGAAGCCAGAAAACCACATTTTATAGTTTGATGTCAGTCAGCACCCAATTACCTACACTTCAATATGCCAGAAACGAAAATTTTTTATTCATAATTTGGTTCTAATTAAAGTATCATTTTGACCCACGATAAAAAATTTTGGATCACAAAAATAAAGCCAGAAAATCACATTTTATAGTAGGGGTTTGATGTCAAGTTAGCACCCAACTCCACATCAATAATCCAAAAAACGAACATTGTTATTCATAATTTAGTTCTAATTAAAGACTAATTTTGCACACTTCCGTCAAAAATCAGTGGTAAAATCATAATATTAGGCTTTAAACGTGTAAATTGTATCGGATACTTTACAACAGCAATGCTTTGTTATAAAAATGACGTGCGGTTTTGACGTTTTTTCTGACAAATTAATGTGCTTTCAAACTAATCGTGTTATAAAAGATGGATCGTTTCATTTAAAATTTCGGACACCCTCTGACTTGATGTGCATAACGCCAAGACTTATACCAAAGATTATATTATAGTCTTTGCTTATACGAAACCTAGTTTACCAAATTCGGTTAAGCCAAACCATAGAGCATATAAAAAAGAAATTCAACGCCATAGGAATTAGCGTAACTCCCGTAATGTTGGTTGCATACATAAATTTGGAGAAAATGTACTAAAACGCCGTAAGGTTTGAGTCAAGGAAACGACGGTTTGACAATGTTGCCGTCACAGTACAGAGTATAAAGCTACAAATATGGTAAGTTCACAGCAGTTTGGCTTTGTTAAGGAATTACCGAGGGAATTACTATTTTTTAAAGTAGATTTTTAAGAATATTTAGTTTATTGTAGGGGAGCGTGGTGTATATTGGGACCATTTTTTTCTTTTGTTAATAATTTATTCAATATTAATTTTTAACCCTAGAATACTACACCGTCGTAAAATTTACGACGGGCGAACTTTGTTGCACTATATTGTAAACATCCGGTAACTTACGGTGCTGTACTTCTCAGTACCTTCCTAATTCTTGTAAATCTACATATTTATCCGTTTTTACAACTCTTTTGGCTAATTATAGCTTCACATTTTGAACGTGAACGTAAAATTTACGACGGTGCAGACGTGAACTTCGGGACCAAATTGACCAAATTTTAAAATTGACGCCAAAACAAGAGAATATCAACCCTATAGAAAAGAAATGTACAATATGCGCCATGTGCCCCAACCAAAAGGCGTATGACTGCAACTTATTGCAGCCACTGCAGCAAGCCAGTTTTTGGGGAACACCATGGAGATATTTGTGTAACTTGAGTAAATATTTCAAACTTTGTAATTAAAAATTATAGGAATGTACATTAATAGTTAAGAGAGGTATGTGATTTTTTTTAGCCCTTTTGAGTAAATATTTTTCCTTGTAAAAAATTATTTTTAAAAAGTCGTAAGATTTACGACGCTGTAGTATTAACATAAAGAAAAATCGGTGTAGTATTCTAGGGTTAAATGTTGCTATTGAAATATGTTATAATTGCAGATAGTTACTAAGTTATTGGCAAGGTTTTATATATAAAGACTAAAGGTGTGAAAAAAACTCAAGTGTCCCGGTATATATCTACCCCCTGTCCCATTGAAGACCAACCCATGGCACATAGCGGGACAAGGCATGGTATACTACGGGACACCCATTTTTAGATGTTAAAAATGATTTTTTTTATTAATAACAAAAATAACGTGAACCCTATTATTTTCTATTTTTTCTATTTGGGCAACGTAATGTCTAATACTTTTCTTAAGCCCATATTGTATGATCACAAAATCAGCAAATTCTAAATCCCCTTCTACTGCCATTTCTTATTTCGCGATGAAACTTCCATCACTAGAATCATCACGAAGCACCTCTTCATCAAAATCGCTGCTACTAGATGATTCAAACATTTTTCTTTTAACACTTTGAACCTTTTCATTCCTTTTGCTTCGAGCCCTTTTAATTCTCTGCAACTCTTGTTTTTTAATTTCCTCTTCTTTTCTTTCTTCAAGATTTGGAGTATCAGTCAAAACTGTCGATATCTTTTGCTTTCTTCCTCTTCTAGTTTCCTTTCTTTCGCCAGCCTTTAAGTGAGGTAAGTGTTTATTGGGGCGCGTCCCATAATATACCACCAATAAGTGTCATAAAATATACCATGCGCAGTTTTTTGTATAACAATTTATTTTAAAAAACCTGTTAAAATTAAAACTTTTCACAACATACATACTTTTAACACAGCTTAAGCTTAATCACAGTTCGTTTTATTAGTCTTGATTTAAATTTATAACAGCGCTAGAAGCTTTTTTTAGTGTATATTAAAAAAACATCATACACCAAATCACTATGAGTAATATACTGCGCCCTATTGCTGTGATATTGATTTATTCATACGTCTTTAGTCTTTAACCAGCTTAATTACATGAGGGTCTTCTCTTAATTGACCAATGAATGTTGTGCACATCAAGTGAATTTTTTGGGACCAATTTCGTGGTACCGAAAATTTATTCCTCATTTTTACACCAGTTCACAACTCCTGGCCAGATTGTTAAAGCGAGATATCCAGTTTTCGTAGAAGGAGGAGCAGCAGCAGGTTTTCAATCGACTATAACCGCCTAGACCAGGGATCTGATGCCAGTACCACGAAATTGGGAGCCGTGCTGTTTGAGAACCGGACCGACGCCGACGCCACGTTGAAAAAGTAAAAGTTTACCTGGAACGTTACCGTCGTTACCAGTTCATTGTTATTACCGATCAGCGCAGTCTGCAGTGGCTGCAAACGATGGACAGCCGACCTAGCTCGTTGGATCATGGATTTACAACAATTTCATTTTAAGGTTGTTTACCTCGTTGTTTACTATCCCGGTAGCCTAAACCGAGTGGCAGATGCTTTGTCTTACACAAGGAAACTTCCTATTCATTTTTGTGATTTAGAAATATATGAACATTTTCTTTGTTTCATAATCGCATAACGCAATGATCCAGCACAAATTTCTTAGACATTTTCATGAGTGCAGGAATCACTTTTTGCTCTTATAAATCTCTTTGAGTAATTCTTGAAATGCGCAGTATAGAGTTTTGGATTTTTAAAATTCGTTTTTGGTTTCGAAATCAATAAATATAGATTGACTTACAAAACTTAAAATGTAACAAGACTAATGATTAAATCTAGGCGTGTGTTAAATAGCTAGATCTCGAGCTAGATATTTCTTAGATAACCGCATTTCGGTTTTCTTATACAAATAGTTTAGAAATCAAAGCGTGTGTGAATCTATAACTTGACATAGTATTATTACCTGTTTAATAACAAAAATTTACCATTTAAAATTATTGGTAGGCGAACTTATTTATATTCTACGCATTTACGTATGTAAGTCACCGTCGCTGTCAAGTCATTGCGTGCATCCTGTGCATTCATAATTATTGACAAAAACACTTGATGCTCGACTTGATACAAACGCGCCAACTGAAAAACAGTCACTTCATTATTGGAGCGTGAGTTAGACGCACGTTGAATTATTCCATTTCTTACATAAGTCTTTTAAGATTCAGATTAAACGAGAATCCTGAGTGGTGATATTTAAGGAAAAAAGTGACTTTTGTGGAGAACGGTAAACTTGGGATCTAATAGAGTTGATTGAATCAATAAGCAATGCATGATCGGTTTCAAATGTAAGAGTGTGCTTCACAATTAGAAAATAAATTTAAAACAATTGCGAATATATTTTCCATTAGATGGATTACTTCTTGTACCTCGGTAGGTACTTCGTAGTAGTGACCCTCACCCAAAAGAACGTCTTCTAGTCGAGTTGCTCCACCTTTTTCTAAGATGAGAAATGATAATTATTGGGGCAGATAAACATTTATTTATTTATGTAACCCTTGACTGGCTCTCTGCGTGCCCATGCGGAAAAATCTATTTGTGCTTCAGTACACCACAGTTTCAAAATAATTTTAGAATTTATACGATAAGTACAGCTCTACAGGAAAATAGCAGAAACCTCTCTTAATACATTATTGGACACACGGGTGGTGGTAACAAGAAAAAGTATTAAGCAACTATTGCTTAACACAAAAATCTCGTAAAAGCTGAACGATTTTTGTGCTCATTAATGCGTTTAATTACCAAAAGCCAATCTATATACCGTCAACTTCAGTCATACCCATCGATCGCTTTCGATCTGTTACTACTGCATATAATTTTGTGCTATTTTTTCTAATGTTTTTTATATTTTGTGCTCCCATACCAAGTGGTCTATTAGCCAAGTAGATAAATTCTTTTTCTGTCTGTATGTCGATTTTTTTTGCAGGTGCAAAGTTTTGAGAATAGTTGAAGTAAATTAAAAAAAATTAACTAGCTTGTAAATCTTCACAAACTGTTACCTAATTACAATTTTAAATAAAATGAAACAGAGGTAGACGTTATCTAAGCAGCTTATATTTGTCCAAATTAAGCAATAAGTCAGTCATCTTGTTTATCAAGGAAACAAAATTCCAAATTTCAAAACACTGATGGAATGGATTGGATTCCCAGCCTCGCCAGAAAAACTTTGGTATTTTTCCACCTCGCTTTCCATTCAGCCTCAATTATACATATGAATACCTAGGGTACTAATAGCCAGTTAACGAGCGTAGTACCCCACTGTCTCAGTGGTTGTAACACGTTGTAACACGCTTGGACACGTATGACATCGTCAGATGTTCTAAAAGCGGAACGTTTACTTTAAAAAACTGTTCAATTATAGAGGCGGTATAAAATATAGAGCTGTTTGGGAATCAATACGTACCTACGTATTACCACTGAAGAGCGCGTATACTTTCGCTAATAAATCGGTTGGTATGAAACACAATATTTGGAAATGCTACCAAAATATAGCACAAAACAAGAGGACAAAACACATCGAAGGTCGCGGAAGTGTGAAGTTAGCCGTGTCTATTTATTTGTTTTTGGTAATTTCTTGCTTTGCATAAGAGCCCAAAATTACGTGAAATTTTCGCAGGTACCACTTAGTGAACTTGTCAAAAAATCAAAAATGAACAACTTCCAATCAACTTTCCATGGAGGAATAAAATAAAAGTGAGATTCAACCAGCAAGATTAATAAGAATAAATTACATAGACATAGATATCAGTGCAATGCTGTGAAAGATATTGCACGTGGTGAAGTATTTTCTTCATTGTCTAGGTAAACACAGCTAGAAACCTAGGCATACTACACCAAAGGATTCTACAAATTATGAATTTTGTTTCGATCGAAAGTGTGATGAAACCGCGATTCAATTATTATAGGTCAATTTGCTCATTCATTAAAGGTACTATAGGTTATATTTACAGATTTCAAAACCTTCAAAAAAAAATTTGGATTTTACATTGCAAAAATCTGAAAATTTGATATAAACACGAAATTTCGAATTGTTTGACCTATTTATATCCAATTTTAAAATTTACAGGTGATTTTAGAAATTTTCTGGAACTGGCAGAACAATTTCTTCTGAGAGCTCAACCCCGTCTGTGTCTTTATTTTGGCCATCCCTATGTCCAAGCAATAGTTTAACATTTGGAGTTTTGTCATTTTTTTTAAGTACTGAAAGTCGTATAAAGAGCAGAAAATATCAGAATGGTTTTTTAATAACAGAAAGCGATGGTCTATGGAAGACAGAACTGCATCGATAGTGACAAAATAAAATTCAATTTGGCGAATGGCGCCTTAAAATTTTGGCGTCTGGGGCAATTGTCCATATTGCCCACCTCTAACGCCGGGCTTGGTCAAATTCGAAATCTTCTTGTGTTCGGAGAAATTACTACATCAATTGACAACATTTCTATAAACGATAACTTGATTTTTCAAATGGCACTGCCAATTTTTCTTTATTAAGTACGTTTTAATTTTTGAATTATGAATTTACAAAATTATAATTGCGAGTTTATTAGGTACCTACATATTTCGAATTTCAATATTGAATTTAATAATTTAAACTTTTTAACTTTAAGTAGCAGTAATATTTTGTGTTTCGAATTTTGAAATTTGAATTTTCAAATTATAATTTAGGATTAATTAGCATTAATATTTTGAGTTTCAATTTTTTATTTCAAATTTCTATTTCGAGTACAAAATTTTTAAATTTTATGCGGATGTTTTTAATTTACATTTTATATTTACATCTTTGCATAACTTGAATAGTTTGAATTTGGAATTTTGAACTTTGACTTTCTAAGCTGTGCGTTTTTTATTTATATTTTATAGTTTCAGCAGTAAAAAAAAGTCAATACCGGTATCAATACCGGGATCCCGCGATTCACTTGATTGAATGCCGAAAACCGGTATTCAAAATTTCTTCCGGTATTGTAAGGTAATGTTTTTCGACCATGATAAAACCCTTCCTTGTAGAATTTAATGAATCTAAAATGAATAATCGGTTAAATAAAATACCATTTTATTGGCGGCAAATGTGCACTAATACAAATTATGTCAACAATACCTATTTCTGTAATTTGCTAACTCCAAAGACAACTCTGTCTAAGCAGGACAAACACCGAACAAAAGAAAGCTTCTCAACTTGAAGATGTATGGAACCCTGAATTCAATGCCTTAATTAAATAGCTGAGGGGTGTATTTTTATAAATATTACATTTGATTTGTTGGTATCCAAACGTTACATAGAAAAATATTAATTCATCTAACCTGTCATCTGGAAAATTACAATTGATGGTAATTAAATGGAAATTATTCGGTAGAGAGAAAGACGAAGCTGAACAATAGGCGGTCGTTTTAAAGATACACACAGGTCACCAACTTAGGAAGATTATGCTATTCCGCGATAGAAATAGAGTGCTAATACTATCGAGCGCACAAGGCTCGACCATATCTCTGATAAAAGGATTATGTTTGAAATGCGTGATAACGTAACGTTTGACGCCAGATCATGATGATAGTCCAATCAACCTTTCATCAAGTTGATGAGATAAAACATTGCCCAGTCGTTCGTTCTCTTTAACTCACACAGTATTTCTGATTTTTTGAATAATCCGATCGTTTGCCCAGTGGTTACATAGTGTAAAAGTAAAAAATTAATACAACCAGTGCGGCGGTCTTCTCTTTGAAAAATATACTTGCAGAAGTTGCGTAATCATCTTGTAGGGCAAAACTACAATTTGCAATACTCAAAGGGTGGGAGTATGGCGTTACGCTTATCCGAGCATTTTCAACTTTTATATAATTTAATTCCATAATCCGTTATGTGATTAAACGTAATTATTTTAAAATGCGCATGAATATTTATACGAGAAGGTAATGTTAACGTTTAATGAGTATTACGTTACCTGTAACTATAATAGTGAGTAGTGAGTTACATAAGTTTGAAATAGACATTCGGAAATTTTTAATACACTTCCAATTGGTAGCGGTATTCCGGCATTTGTAATAGTTTAGATATAGTCAAGTGTTTCACCATCATCGCATCGCTTCGTTTGGAATTGCTGATAAACGTTTATCGTATAGCAACGTTAGTATATATTTTTAAGAATTGATTTTCACTCGTTACGTGCAATTGGTGATGTGCATGTGTACTTGTGTTTGGTGCATTATTAGATAAAATCTGTTGGTTTGCTCTACTTAATTTGCAATCAAACAAATAAGTGTTTTTACTTGAGGTACGGTTCGTTACTTATTTTAATTATACTTTAAAATGCACTACTTAGTCTTAATATTTTAAAGCAATGAATGATACCCAAATACTATCATTTTAAATTAGGAATAAAAGAAATTCTCATGTTGAAGAACAATAACGACCAATCTGGAGAATTTCGAAAAAATCTTATTTTTCAAGTGTCGTAATCGGCGGGCCAAGGCACGAATATCGAAAATTGAGTTTTAGCTGTATATCTCAATTAATAAGGGCGCAGGGATTTTTGAAGGGAAGCCTGCACAATTTTCGGCATCATCACGAATAATTGAGTTCATTTTCGTGTTCTGCGGGGTCGATTGAGCGAAGAAACGAAACTTTGGATAAATCGGACAATTTCCTCAGTTTTCTATATTGTGGTCCCATTAATAATAATCTACCGACACCTGAAAAATAATAGTTTTTGGAAATTCTTCCGATTTGTCCAGAGATTCGTTTCTTTACTAAAGTCAACTAATCGACTGTTTATTACAAATTTTACGAAAAAGTTATAAAATCGTACTTGAATCAAATCGAACGAGGCACTCGCGCTTTATGGTATTTTAATTTAATTTTGTAGATTGACCTTCGCGTAACTATTGTAATAGGAAGATCTCATACCTGTAAATAGAGCGTGGTATATGAAAAGAAACATATTCTAAATTAATTTTACTTTTTGTATGAGAAATAAAGTACTAATTATATTCATTTAATTAAGAAAAACAAATTAATGCACAAATTAGCACAAATAAATATGCCGTTTCCATAAAATTATTAACATAATACTAATTTTTAATTTGTTCGTTATTGATGATATCAACAGTCCGTATCAAATGAAATCAAAAGTAGCATCGATGAATTAAGCATTTGTTAAACATTCTAAGTGAAATTGTCACTTACTTTCACCTTATTAATTTCATTATTTTACATACACTGTCATTTACTCATGTAATAATAATGTACAAATTTGTACAATTCTTACTATTATAATTTCATGCATTAATTAGATTAGAAGTTTAATAACAGGTAACTTTCGCTTATAATGTATAGAAAAAACATGTTTTATTTGTGTGCCCCAATTCTAGTACTTTGACTTTTGCATGTATATCTTTTTTACAGTTACTTTCCGTTAACACTTAATAAAATTACATTTATAGTGCCCAGTATAATTTTTAATATTTTTATAACTAAATATAGACATTACGATAGAAAATTTAACACAAGTGTGTAGATTTAGAAATCGTCTGAAAAAATGTAAACATGATCAAAAATAGATTCTTTGTATCTATAATTATATTACTTAGTGTACGCCCTTTGATTGAAATTGTTAATTTGAAACATACGGTACTAAGATAAACATAATAGTAAACAATAATTAGATAATTAAACATTATTTCGTCACCATGCACGTTTATTTCCATTTAGAAATCAAAAGAAATTCACATATAAATATAGTTAGTGTTGGGAAATATTGCACTGGGGAAGGTACAATATTGTCAAAAAAACAAAGAGCAGCAAAGCTCTATTGAATCTAATGTGTTTGATGTATTATAATACGTTACATGAAAATGCATTCTTAACTTGCATCACAGTTTCCACACATGTCATGATTATGTTATAAAAAGTAAAATCATGAAAGAAAGCACATGCTTGAAATTGCGTCATTATGTGCAAGTCTTATGCCATTAAAGAAATCGTGTGAGTACTATTCAACAGTGTGTAGTTACATATTGTTACTACTTCTCGAAATTAAGATTAATTAATCTTTAACGATCTACTCAAACATAGACTCCGGTTTCCACTGTCAGATTTAAAAACAATGTCAATTTTTTTCATGTATTATAAATTATAAATAATAATCTTGTTTTAATAAATAAACTACATACATTAATTTGTACTTAACGAATATCACTTATACCTCATTTTTTTATTTATTTATATTTATAGTCTTGAGCATCGTTATTTGCAGTACGTGTGCTGCAATAATTTTCATTCTTCTACTTTTGTGGCATTACCGTTTGTTTGTATTATTGATCGTATTCTCATATAAAAATTTTTCCGTTTGCTCATAATCTAAAGGTATTTTATTTGTATCATCAACTGATGGTTTTTTGAGTCTTTAATACAACTCGATAAGATCCAGGAATGGAACAAAGTAAGGTGGGATCCAAAAATGTTCAACTTGCATTTGGAACCATTGGGAAAGTTTACAGTGACATACTAGTCTTTAGTCTTTAGGTGAATGTGGCCGTTAATATGGAACGGAGATTTTCGAAGAACAGCATATTTAAAATCAAATTAACTTTGGTGCGCTCATTACACACAAATACTAAGTATTAGGCTATTTAAGTTAAGAACGTCTTGGTATTGCAATTATCCAAATTTAAAATGTATCCTCCTGTGTAGCATTTTACGTGAACAGTCGCGCCCATGTTAATTTGGTTCTTGGTTTTAAGTCGGGAAAAATCCAGCACCCATAACAGATATTACAATATTTAGTGCTGTCGAAGAGCGAGAAAAAGCTAAACATAGCTAGAATGGACAATTTGGAATGTTGAGTCCTCCCTTTTGGATAAACTGTGTTGGGGGGGATATACACATCGCCCTGGACCGCAAGCGTAGAACAACACTGATCCATACCGCCACTATTTATTTCCCAATTCGACCACTGAACATCACAAAAAAAGCATTATCATGAAGTAGCTTTTAATAACAACTGAAACATTCTCAAATACATCTTAATGCTAAAGGCAAAACACAAGAATAATAAAATCTGGTATTTATAAGTTGAACTGTGCATTTTGTAATTTGGTATACATTGGTCAAACAATTCGAAATTTCTATATTGGATACAAGGAACAGGTTCGTTGTTTTAAATGTAAACCCACAGATATGTCAAACATTTACTAGAGTGGTCTCAAGTTGAGAACATGACATTAGTCATCATGCGCCGTAAACCAGAAAGCGTTCGGGCGAGTCCAAATTGTTACCGAAGGGGAGACACTTTGTTGTTGTCATTGGCGTCCCTTGTGTGCACCTTGTGTGTTTATTTCGTTTCTGTGTAACTTTATTCTCGGTTTAAAATGTTACTCCACTGGAATTTTGCCGCCGCGCAGACAGTTAATGGTGTCTGTCATGTTCTCAACTTGAGACCACTCTACAACGTAACCATGCCATGAATTCGCGTCACATTACTTCACAGTTCACACAAACTCTTATATTTCTAATCCAAATTATATTCATAGTTACAACAAAACTATACACAGGATTCTTCAGTGTAGTATGGTAGAGTTGTAGCTTATTTTCCGTATCATGTAAATACTTTATTTTATAACGTGTATTATCACTCGCAACGCTGCACTAATATTTGCACATATTATATTTATTATATTTCATATTGACCTTCGCGAAGTGACGGTAACTTGAATTTTGTTCTTTTTTGCATTTTTAATGAGAATAAATAATGTACCAGATTTCCTTAAAGTTGTAATTTAGCTAAACTATAGTTTAATTTTTAATTGATAAATGATACATCACATGTCGAAAAGCGTAGGGATATTTCGAAATAAAAGAATTCAGTGAAATTTATTGACTCTCTCAGTTTGCAGTACGAAAAGCATAGCTCAATGTAAATATAACGGGAGTTTATGTCGCTGGGTTTTCAATTCTAAAAATGACTATAAGTGTGTAAATATTCTCCTAATCTACATCGTAAATTATTCTATGGCCTTTCCTATTACCTACCTATATATTTCAGGTCGAAACATTTTATCTTACAGAAAGGTTTTGTTATAATTATAATATTTCATTCCCAAAGCCAGTATAATCTAAAATTCCCACATTAAACCCCATATTTCGTAATATTTGTGAAGAATACTTGCCTGTACTGCAAACTGAGAGTGAGACGCAGTATAGTCTTAACAAAGTCAACTAAACATTTTATTAAACTTCGCCATAATAAACAGTTTACAAAATGTGTTAAAAACTACCTTTTATCAAAGGTTGTATAGTGTATTAAACAATACCCATTGTTTAATTTTTATTACCTAAACAAATTAGTTGAATAATGTAGAGTAAAAATATACTTGCATTGATAAATTAAAACTTTCCCGGGAACATACATAGATTTTCAAGTTTACTTCCTCGATTTTTAAATTACAGACTTTTAAGATCAAACTCATTTTCATTCACTGCTGTTATGGTACGTACTGTAGGTATTTTTGTATCTTTTTACTCTTGAATCTGCAATTTGTAGGTACAATATGTGGGTAAAAGATGTAATGGAATAAAAACTTTTATATGAAGTTGCCTTTTGTTTCATAATAACTATCATTGCTCAAAACTGTCTAAACCTTTTCATTTATTTCTAGTGTATTTTGGTTTTGTTTCGTACCCAAGAGAAAATTTCACAAGACCATCAAGGTGTAATGCGTTGCATGCACTAAATGGCAAAAAGGTGTGGACTAAAAGTGTGACAAAAATTAATAAAAATACCTAATGTATGTCGTACATAATTGAAGAAATTAACAGCAGTATTTTGATAACAGAATAATAAGAATAACGACGTTCCCCATTTTTTTATTAAGGGAATTATTGTTGTTATTCTTTGTAAATTTATCTTTTCGATGTATTTCACATTTTTTACAGGAATTTTACGTGCGAAAGAGCCATTATCGTGCGATTTTTCCACTTTATATCATTTGTTAAACAGCGTATAAATTGCTACTATTTTGGACTACCTATTACAATTTACCTACATTTCGTATCTTATTTATTTACAGAAATACTACCGTTTATTTAAATATCTATAAATACTCATTCTTGGTAAAATATGTAGGCCAAACTATTTTAGGTGCGTATATGACTATTAATGTTATCTTTCTCATTTCAATGTGTTTTATTAGTGAATTTCTATTATGCATTCACTTCTCCATGCATACCTACTATGTTCACAATGTAGGGATGGTGCCTTTGGGGATATCAGAAACCGTCACAGATACTCGGTTAGATAAAAGTTACGCAATTTTGTTTTTAATAATACGCTGTTTTGGAATTCAGGAAGTTCAATTTAGTTCCGGAGAAAAAGTCGAAATTATTCAAAATCATTGTCGGCACTTAAAAAGGCAATATAATTTATTCAAATAAACACTTAAACGAATTAATTATCATAATCATCTCATCATTCATTAAATAATATGTAACATTTCAAGTGTAATAGAACCAAGTGCATGTCTTACTAAATTCTGTAATTCTTCAATACTGCCAACGTCTTTCAAAACCATAATTATTGACTCAACAGAGGAAACCTGCGATGTGAGAAAGGCAGACTGGTTGGTCACGATATCAAAACTCCCATTAAGTAGCCAAAGTTTTTTTCTATTAAGCACAGCATTTTTGGGAATCATGATTTCGCTAAAGCAAAAAATTTGGAAAGGAAAATTGTCTCCTGTATCAATGGCAAAAGATTAATTGATCCTGTTCGTGACTATATCTAAGTCCTTGACAAGTAATCAATTTGAATGGCTGGCATATATTGTTTGCTAAAATGCATTAGGGTCAACAACCGTAGTTAACTCAGTTTTTCTTGTTGAAATGTGTGAATTTTTATACTCATTGCAATGTTTTTTTTTTGTTATGCGAAAGAGCCGAAATTCTTCAAATATAGAATTAGTCTTCTAAAAGCTTTCCTTTACATCGAATTGCTTTTAAAATATTTCTAGAAACTTGTTCCCATATGTACTTGCACCTCCTAAATTGTTAAATGAATTCCATGGCTCTTCTTCCATATCAGCCATCCACTAGGCAAAATTTCAGGCAGAACTAGCTGGAATAGCACATAGTGCAAAAACAATATGCTTTCTTAGAAATTTCCCAAAAAAGGAAAAAAATTTAAAAAGTAAGAAATGCTTATATTACAGAAACTAAAAAAAAATTGACAGAAAAGGTACTAAATAGGCAAAAATAACAAAAAATTAGGCAAACAAGGCAAAAAAATAAACCAACCCGAAAAAGGCAAAAAAGGCAAAATAAAGTTTGCATTTTGAAATAGGGTCTGCCTTAAGTTTCTCCATTTATAAAAAAGGCATTTTGCCTAACTATCCTAGCTTTAGTAATAATTAGGGCGCGGATGTTTATGATATGTCATCTTTTTTTCTGAACGTCCAAAACAATGCCCATGTACATAGAAATGTGTTTTAGTACATCCTGATTCCAAAAACACCAGTTTTATTTTGCATTTTTTTGCATTTTTTTGAGTTTTTGGCATTAAAGGGCATTTTTTAATATTATTTTGTAATTTTCATGTTTTTTAGCGCATATTTTACACTTTATTACTTTTTTCTGATAATTGATAATATTCTCGTAATTTCAGGGATAAAAATATTGTCTTAACATAATCTATATTCTATGTGATGTTCTGTAGTTGCATATTTTGTGAATACTTAATTAAAAGCACAAATTAATAACACCTATATTATCTACTACTAAATTGCAAGTACCCAAATTTTAAGTTACTTAACTGATGCAGCGATGAACGCTAGTGCTTAGACAAGCCATTAAGTGCATTACAAGGTCAGCAGAGCTATTGTTTCTTAACAGAATTCATCGAAGAGATTGTTTTGTTTGGTTACAATTTTAGTTAAAACATACAATTTGAAAAGAAGAGTTTGTGTCGGTCTTTTTTAAAAATGCCGAAAGTTAAACCATCCTTAGCATGCCATTTACGGAAATTTGTTTCCGAATTCGGTGAAAGTGTATTTTCAACAGATGGAACTGTTTTTATGTAAATAAAATTCAAATAAATAAGTCGATTTTGAAGTCATTTTCTTCATTTTGAGTGCATTTTTGTGATGTTTAAGGCATCTTTTAAGGTTAATAAATGCGTATATTTAAGGTCATTTTTGAAGATTTTTGAGTCATCAACATCCGTGCCCTAGTAATAATAAAGCCCGTATGGAATTTTAACGCACTAATGGGCGGTTTTCCTTTTAGGTCATTTAGGTTGACCTAAAAATATCTGTACTTTTTGCACTCGCACGCAATTACATAGATAGCACCTATAGAATATCTTCTAATTCGATGATAATGTACCTAAAAAAGGTACATCTTAAATAAAACTATCGATCGTGTAAAATTCTGTGGGGTTTCAAGAGGCCATGATGAAACGGAATTTTCAGTTTTGATTTTATTGCATAACAA
Organism: Pyrocoelia pectoralis; assembly: GCA_036250285.1. Classification (NCBI taxonomy): domain Eukaryota; kingdom Metazoa; phylum Arthropoda; class Insecta; order Coleoptera; family Lampyridae; genus Pyrocoelia; species Pyrocoelia pectoralis. The sequence continues at coordinate 34,614,617 of CM070077.1, forward strand.
TTAATTAATTACATGATTCAAATAAATACTTTTTATTCTGACAATTGATTATATAAATCGTGTTGCTAATTCACGAGCCACCCTGTATATAACTTCCTTATTAATATTTTTGATATTCTTAACAATTTTTTTTACGATTTTCTCTTTCGTAATTGTTAAATAAGATTAAACGAAATAGTTCTGTGATACGTTGTTTTTTTTTTTAAGAAAATCTAATCTAATCTTAATGTATTAGGTAAATATTTAAGGTATTTCAACTTCGTTCATATATGACGATGGAACAGGTATTTTGAAACTTTCGAGCCTTTATTTAACGGCGAATAACATTATATATACTAGTAAACAAGTATGGAACACGAACCATTTTTGAAGAAAATGATGAAATTCCGTTGTTTGCACTAACCCGTTTGGAATACGGGTGCTTGTCAAAAACGCGTCGATCGCCAAACTAAGAAATCGCGTCATTTTTCTTAAATTTCAGTAACTTAAACTGTTTTACAGATACGGCCAATTACAGTTGTCCGTTAATACCATTGATTAACTAAGTTAGTTATACGTTACACTTGAGAATACTTAATTTCATTTAAATATTATTTTCAAAAACGTAATAAATCGATCTTCAAAGCGTTTTTTGCAAGTTACCAGGGCCGTGCCGTCCATGGGTGCGAACGTGTGCGCTGCACACGGGCGGCCACTTCAAGGGGCGGCCGCGGCCACGTAAGCCACAAAAATTAAAGAAAAACATAATCATATTAACTATTAAATTGGGTGTACAGATTGAGATAAATTGTTAAATGTTCTGTGTAAGATATTTGATAATGTTAGGTACCTATCTACTGGAGACAATATTATCTTTGTCCTGTGATAGTGTCATTTTACTAGTTGTCGCGTGTAATGTAATACTTTTTTGCAAGCTTTGAAACATTTTCTTTTTAAATTTAAAATACAAATTGCGAATATCAATACAAACGCTGATACGTCGCATAATAAGTGCATACAAAAAGGAATGCCGGCACATCTACTTTGTCTTTGCATCATTTCATCTTTGCCGAAAATTATTTTATAAATAAAAGGAAATTTCTAAATTGCACATTTATGTTTTCTCCTTTCTAAGTGCAGCATTACGTTTACGTACATATTTCCTCAAAGTGTTTAACTTTAAGTGCTAATTAAGTGATAGTGATTAACTTACAAGAAGTTAAAAAAATGGTTAGTACAGTACCTATACGTAATTAATTAATTACATTCTATTTTGTCTTTATCCGTTTACTTCTTTTAAAATATACCATTACCATGCATTTTAATGCAGATGAGTATTACCTATCTCAAAACAAAATTTATGTTGTGGAATAGAATAATAGAAAGATATCATGATATCTAATTTATTCATCTTAGCACAAATATTAATTAAACAGTATACTTCTATGAATATTACAAAATTGCCTACCTGCAAAAAATAGTCAGAAAAATGGTATTTATGTCTTAAATTTTAAACATCATTTGAAGTAGGGGCGCAATTTTGAAATTTGCACACGGGCGGCTAAATGTCACGGAACGCCACTGCAAGTTACCCTATACATCATAGATGGGTATGGTATAATAAATTTCTTCAGTGATTTAATTAAATAGGTAGGTATGAATATATGATCCATACCTTGTTACTTGTACCAGTACCTTTGAACCTTGTGAAATGTTACAAGGCAGAAATAGTTACATATATAATGTGTATGTTTGTTACGAGGAGAAATGAAGGTTAATTTTTCTTAATTATTTTAAAACTTGATATGCGACATTTCCCATCATTTTGCCATTGTAAGTAAATAGAATTATTTAATTGTTCGCCATTTAAGATAATTTTATTTAATTAGTTAAGAATCTTTTTAATATTATTCAGAAATTATTCTTTTTTTTAGTCTAAGCTATTTCTATGAATCCAAACTTTTCAGATTTATTCATTTATTACTAGTCATAAAATTCAGTTAATCCCTTTATATTTAGTCAAGTGTAATAAGAATATTCTATTACGAAAATCACTTTTCGGTACAGGGCATTTTATAGTAACATATTGTTATGAAATGTTACCCTAAAACCATTGCTTTCAGTCATATACAGTTTAGTTTAGTTTCTTCCCGTGGAGTTCGTACCTTCACTGAAATATTTCAGTGGGTATGTGTTATTCTGTTATCGAGTGCCTCTCTGGATCGTGTAATTACTGGTGATGAAAGTTGGTATTTTCAGTACGATCTCGAAACAAAACGGCAAAGTCAACAGTGGCTGTCTCCTGGTGCAGCCAGACCGATGAAGGCGAGAATGGGCAAATCAAAAGTGGAAACGATGATTTGCTTCTTACAGCAAAGGAATCTTGGACAAAGAGTTTGTACCACCTGGGCAGACCGTCAACCAACATTTCTACGTGAAAGTACTCGATCGGCTGCGAAAACGAGTCATTAGAGTCCGTACAGAGATTGCCAAAACGTGGATCCTTCATCATGACAATGCTCCATGCCATCGTGCCTTCGGTGTTTCGCAGTTTTTGACCTCTAAAAACATCGCAGTGTTGCCGCAAGCGCCCCTATTCGCCGGATATGTCACCCTGAGACTTCTTATTCTCCCAAACAAAATTCGCCGTGAAAGGAACGCATTTTGAGTCCATAACTGACATCCAGATTGCCGTAACGAGGGTACTCCAGGACATTCCTGTCGAAGCCTTCCAGAAATGTTACGAAAGCTGGAAGAAACGTTGGAACCAGTGTGTAGTTGTGAGAGGGGAGTACGTTGAAGGGGATCACATCAATGTACCTTAATTTTTAAATATACATACATACGTATTTTATGAACTTAGTCTCATTACTTATTGGTCAGACCTCGTATTAAATACCCTGTAATATGCGTTCCGATCCTATTTTTGCTTTTACCTTTGCTGTAGTTAACTCATTGTCAAATTAAATCATGTTCATATAAATTCAATGAAACGTTTTGCAAGTGTTATTTATAAATAACTATAACTTTATTGTACCACCAGTACCACATCGCTTGCAACATTATGTTCCAATAACGTGTTGGGTTCTGTAATATTGCATTTTTTCTAGTCTCATTTCACAGTAGGAATGATATAAATAATGTAAGACTGTACTGCCATATAATTCCATTTTTGTGATTTAGTAGTTATTTACATAAAAGTCAGAAAAATCTCACATTACTGAAGAGGAGGTAAATTGAATGTACTTTAAAGTTCCGAGTCAAGTTAGAGATTTTACTGACGTGTTTTGTATTAAATTTTTCCGGAAATCGCAAAAAAAGACGAAATTTACAAATTTTAGAAAAAGTGTTTACAAATTCCACAAAAATCAAGTTTGTCAATTGTGTTGGCAACTATACAGTTGATCGAAGCAAACATGATACCTGAGAGGGCGGAGTTAGCGCTGTTGTCTTTTTCAGAGTACATTCAGATTAAGAAGCATTTCGGCGGTAAATTCAAATATTTGAAAATTGGACCTTGAACCGCAACACAAGTACTTTCTGGTTAACTAAATGTTACTTCGCTAATAACTAGATAGAATTAATAGAGACGTTATTGATGCCAAAGAATTATCCATTACAAATGGTACGATTACATTTAATAAACGTTATTACAATTTAAGTACATGTTATTACTAGGGCGCGGATGTTGATGATATGTCATCTTTTTTTCTGAACGTCCAAAACAATGCCCATGTACATAGAAATGTGTTTTAGTACATCCTGATTCCAAAAACACCAGTTTTATTTTGCATTTTTTTGCATTTTTTTGAGTTTTTTGCATTAAAGGGCATTTTTTAATATTATTTTGTAATTTTCAAGTTTTTTAGCGCATATTTTATGACTTTTTTCTGATAATTGATAATATTCTCGTAATTTCAGGGATAAAAATATTGTCATGTGATGTTCTGTAATTGCATATTTTGTGAATACTTAATTAAAAGCACAAATAATAACACCTATATTATCTTTATCTACCACAGTCTAGACATCTACTACTAAAGTGCAAGTACCGAAATATTAAGTTACTTAACTGATACCGTTGATTGAAATATTAATATATTTCAATCAACGCTGATACAGCGATGAACGCTAGTGCTTAGACAAGCCATTAAATACATTACAAGGTCAGCAGGGCTATTGTTTCTTAACAGAATGCATCGAAGGGATTGTTTCGTTTGGTTACAATTTAGAGTTTGTGTCAGTCTTTTTTTAAAAAAATGTTAAACCATCCTTAGCATCCCATTTACGGAAATTTGTTTCCGAGTTCGGTGAAAGTGTATTTTCAACAGATGGAACTGTTTTTATGTAAATAAATTCAAAAAAATAAGTCGATTTTGAAGTCATTTTCTTTCATTTTGAGTGCATTTTTGTGATGTTTAAAGGCATCTTTTAAGGTTAATAAATGCGTATATTTAAGGTCATTTTTGAAGATTTTTGGGTCATCAACATCCGTGCCCTATTTATAACTATAACTTTATTGTACCACCAGTACCACATCGCTTGCAACATTATGTTCCAATAACGTGTTGGGTTCTGTAATATTGCATTTTTTCTAGTCTCATTTCACAGTAGGAATGATATAAATAATGTAAGACTGTACTGCCATATAATTCCATTTTTGTGATTTAGTAGTTATTTACATAAAAGTCAGAAAAATCTCACATTACTGAAGAGGAGGTAAATTGAATGTACTTTAAAGTTCCGAGTCAAGTTAGAGATTTTACTGACGTGTTTTGTATTAAATTTTTCCGGAAATCGCAAAAAAAGACGAAATTTACAAATTTTAGAAAAAGTGTTTACAAATTCCACAAAAATCAAGTTTGTCAATTGTGTTGGCAACTATACAGTTGATCGAAGCAAACATGATACCTGAGAGGGCGGAGTTAGCGCTGTTGTCTTTTTCAGAGTACATTCAGATTAAGAAGCATTTCGGCGGTAAATTCAAATATTTGAAAATTGGACCTTGAACCGCAACACAAGTACTTTCTGGTTAACTAAATGTTACTTCGCTAATAACTAGATAGAATTAATAGAGACGTTATTGATGCCAAAGAATTATCCATTACAAATGGTACGATTACATTTAATAAACGTTATTACAATTTAAGTACATGTTATTACTGTCAACTGTCAAGTATAAATTTGAGTGGTGAATGTACTAAAATAAATATTTTTTTTAGGCGGCTATTACATAAATAGTTGTTTTACTTATCTTTTGGAAGCCGTAAAGTATAACTTTTTTTTAACATCTGTCATAAACAACTTTACGGCCGCATTTACTTTACAACCGCTTTCTGTTGTCCAGGTGATGGAGCAAAGCACTCTGTAAGTGACATGAATAATCAAATATATGATTGTATTTGTCAGGTAACTGTCACTGTCAAAATTATGAAATTGATTTTTAAATTAAAGTTTATACCTTTTTGTGATAGTCGCCTAAAAAATGTTGTGTGCACCTCGGTTAAAAGTTCTTTTTTAGCCTCATCTGATTTGTTAGCCTCGGCTGCAATCATCAGATTCGGCCAAAAAAGATCACTTTTACAACCTTGATACACAAATAACTATTGTGTGATTGGCTAAAAATCTTGCCGCTTCAAATGTTTGAAATAAAATTCTTTTAGTGAGCGTTTATGTAAAGTCTTTACAGTATTAGTCCGGAAAATTCGATTTTCCTGCGCGTAAATAAGCAGGAAAATGTTGTTTCCAAGACGATTTCCGGAAAAAATATATGTCAGAATCATTTCAAATCTGCTACATCTCTAGGTACTATCATTACAGACCTTTTTATCTATGTATATCTGCACAATACAATCGATGTACCCACTACGGTAATTTATTAATGTTATACAAGGTGCTAACTCCACTTCAATCAATTTTTTATAACATATCTACTCTTTTATATAATAAATGATCATATGGTAATACATTTCATTAGGATTAGATCATTTTGCGATAACCTGCATGGTTTTCAGGCGATATAATTAATAATATTAAACTTATGATTAGATAGATTAAAATATGCTGGGAACCAATATTAATATTCTTTTCTCACAGTATCGTGTGATAATTAGCTTGTAATACTGACGGATTGGGGATGACCTAAAATATCTGAACTAAAACTAAAATGTTTTGAAAACGTGATTTATTTAGTAGCTATTAAAAAATGTTTATAAAATAAGCTAAATAATTTGCGTTATTAATCAACGATTTCTATCGACGAAGGGAAAAAGTGAAATTAAATGAGGACCTAAGGAGACTTTGCAGACTTTACTGATGAGTTATTTGGTTAGAGAGGGAATTAGTCATCTACATTCCAAATAAATGATTTGTGAATTTGATTATACGAGTCGCCCTTCTAATTAAATACTTTACCGTGACCAATATCACATGGTGATTCCAAAATTAGTACATACACTGAACAAAAATTGCTGCAATTGTTATATTAGTTGCAATATAGTGTATTCTAGAAAAAACACACATAATATATAAACAGCATTTGCATGAATAATTTACATATTATACTTGTCCAATAAATTTTGTATTAAGAAAATATGACACTGTGTACAATCTAGTGAAGCAACTTTTGTAATGCATTGTGTTGCCATATATTCGATTGCTTCATGTACTTATATTATTCCATTTGCATATTTTTCGTTAAAGTTTAATGTTGAAGCTGTAGAACTAGAAATAAGAAAAAAATCTGGGAATGCAGTACCTACATAAACATCATAACGAACTCAGGTATGTGACTGAACTCTTAATCCGATTATTCACTGGAACCTTTGTTGTTTATATATGTACAGGGTGAGCCAAATGTCTGGCAACGGATCGATTACAGCCAAACGAAGCGATGTAGTTAGAGACACCGGGTTTGCGGGAGGTTATTTGGTAAATTATAAACTATTTTAGTAAATTTAGGAGATATGTGTGACGTCACATCCGGATAAGTTATTACCGCATCGACACTTTTTTTTAAATGGAATGTCCTGTATCTTATTGTACTGTTGGGTTGAGAAAGGGTTTCAAGTACTTTGATATTAGATACAGGGTATTTGAAATTGATAATTTCGGAGAAAAAAGGAAAAATACAGGGCATTTCATTTAAAAAATGTGTCGATGCGATAACTTATCCGGATGTGACGTCACAGATATCTTCTAAATTTGCTAAAATAGATAATAATTTATCAAATAGTCTCCCGCAAACCCGGTGTCTACATCGTTTCGTTTGGCTGTAATCGATCCGTTGCCGGACATTTGGCTAACCCTGTATATATTCGTATTCATTGTTACATTTTGTACTGAAACGTCATATCAAATGTATTATATGACAAATTCCCAACTTTGGCGGTTATTTTGACCAACTTAGCTGAAGTTGAAATCGTCCTCAATCACAAAAATATCTTGCATTACACCAAATGCACGAAAATTCAAATTAACTTTCAATATAGGTGCCATTTCAAAATTTTTACTTTCAGGAAACTAGTATATTGCCTGAGATTTTTGTAAAATACGTAACGTAAGTGTAGTCATCAATTGATCTTTTAGAACCAAGGTTGCCAATGACAATGAGCGCCCAGAATACAAAAGTAGTTCTTTACTGACACACACAATAAAAACACAATATGAAGGTCGCGCTACTGATATTATTAAGTCACGTGGTAGATTTGTGCCTACACTTTTGTAAATCGTTAACATAAAAATTATAGTTTATTTTATCGAGTTTATTGGACAATATATTGTTACTTGTAGGAACGCTCCTTAACATCAGTTACGTTACTCACGCTGCCCAAATTATTATTTTCTGCAGAAAAAAATTTTTATATGCACAGAATGTAAAAGAATAATGGTATTTAACATATATAATAATTTCAAATGTGCATAAGTTTTAAGTGCAGTTTCAATCAATATTAGATAAAAAGTGTTAATAACTACAAAACCGCTAAAGATAGGTATAGGGATACCTACAGTTTATCGATGCGTAAATTAAATCGCTTTCCAAATATGTAAAAATATACGGGGTGTTTCATTTGAAAAAAATGACTTTTTGGTGTTTGAAGTTTTTTAACTTTGCCACTAATTTTGAACGCCCTGTATAATCTGTGATAGGTTTGCAAATGCATTTTGTGAACCCTTATGGTTTTACTTCGTGTTTGTAAAGTATGAATGTTTTGCGTTCAAAGAAGAGCAAAAGGTGGGCTATTAAACATCCCTCCGCAAAGCGCAAATTTTTCAAAAAAATCATAATATCTCAAAAACAGTTGAAGATAGGTATAGGATAATCTAATACAGATTAACGCAGAATCGATTGTATAATCCAAAAATGCAATAATATACAGGGTGTTCCATTTAAAATAAGAAGATGAATGGCGATTTCCGGTCTTTTCGGAAGTTGTACAACATCGACAATATTTTAGAACAAAAGAAGGCTATGGGTTATCCTTAACCTGAAAGTTTCAAATTCATAAGTAGTAAGGGACTCCAGAAACTTCTAATGAACGGGTTCCGTGATATACCCTGTATAAGACTATAAACAATTGGCAAAATAATTGAAACAAATGAAATAATTTGTACGAATGTGGAAAAATGTGTGACAAACATGGTTATGTAAAGCCGCGTACAGACCAAGTTCGCAAATAGTTCGCTAACAGTTTTCAAACCGCTGAAGAAGTCGGTTTGTACTAAAGATCGCGAGCAGCTCATGTAACTTCAAAGAAACTGTTAGCGAACACGTATTAAACAGCAGGTCTAGTGTGGACGTTGTTGATGAATGATTGAGCCAAGTGAACTGACCGTTGTTAATTCTTATTGTTATTCAAAAAGAAACGTGTGTTAGTAGCTCTGTGTGACAATGGAGTGGAATGAGAAGAAAGGATCATTTCATTGAACAGGATGAATTATATTATGAATTACAAAATACACGCAATAATATCTTCTTGCTCGCTTGATGACGTCGACATTGTTTCTATATTTTAAAATAATAAAAAGCTTGACCGAACTTCTCGCGAACTGGCTTCAAACCAATGACCGACTTTATAAAACAGTGGTGTGGACGCTGAGCTTGCGAACTGTTCGCAAACAGCTCGCGAACTGTGAAAAGCTGATTTTGGTCTGTACCAATGAATAAAGAAAACAAAGGAAGGAGAATAACTTATGCAGACGATTGTCCAAAAAATGGTTCTTGCATATGGCGTATCTAAACTTCCGGTTTCCAATAAATAAATATCTTCTCAGTATAAGTCCACTAAAAACTAAAATAAACTATGGAAATATCTTTAGAATAATGAAAACCAACAAAAATACTATTACAACCCAAAAATATTGCTAAAATCGGAAGTACATCTGATTACACGACACCAGCCTGACACATACCAAAACAAATAACGTCATAGTTGGTTTTTCAATATGGCCGACTTCCGTCGTATTTGATACAATAGTGATTAAATCGACAATGCTCCTTCCTTTGTTTTCTTTATTCATTGGTCTGTACGCGCAAGTAAAAATTGTCCGTTGCTTAATCAATGTCCCGCAAATTTTCCAAAAATTGTATATGCATTCGATAGCCTGCCCTAATGCGATGTAAGTAATTCTCATAACTTCAGAAAAAATCTCAAACTCGTCGTTTGTGTGGACCGTCTGATCGCGCTAGAGTGTCCTGAATATTATCCGTGGCCGAATCTATGCCCTCAAAAATGATAGCTCTCTGCTCTTTTGTAGGCATTCATTCAATAAATGAAATGTTATTATTTTTACGGGATGCCTTCGTTTTTAACCTTAAAAGATACTAAATTTGCATCTCAAATTAGAGCAAATAACATATTATAATCACGATGTACCGTGCATAATATAACCTTGCAAAATGAAATTATTGCACTTATTATTATTATTACACTGTCGATTTCCATTTACTCTCGCGCAATTAGATAATCTCATCGAATGACGAAATTTTTCTCTCAAGTAGAGCTTACAATACCGGAATTCCAGGATTTCGAAAACCGGGATCCCGGACAAAATTGATGCAGTATTTAAAACCGGTATTGATACGTAAATACCGAGGTAAATACTGGTATTTCGGTATTAATTTTATTTTATTTTAGTTTAAAATATTTTGGATTAATGATATTTAGAACTACTATCGGAGTAAAAATGCAAGGCCTCTGACTTTAGAAGCTTGTATCTCAGTAATTAGCAATCATAATTTAATGAAATAAAATGCATTTAAAAGATCATTTATTCCTACAAAAAGGTGTACAGTTTTAGATTTTTGCAACACATCGTTAATTTTCTGTATCAGTGTATGTGAGAAAAAGCGCTAATTATGACTCAAATCGCACAAGCGCTCCACTTTAAAAATTAATTACGGCTATATTATTGAAACTGAGTGGTAGATACTTATATATTTGAAAAATGTATACTTTTTGTCAATGTGAGATGCTTTTGAGGCCAATTGGTTTATTAGTCTTAAAGCTATAATGAAAAAACGACATCTTATGTAACTCAATACCTGAACGTTCGATATTAACAATTTGACAGTAACATAACAAGGTTAAAGCAATTATACTGTGGTCTAACACAATTCACAAAAATAATGTCATTATACATCGTTTTTTTTTAAAGAAATTTTGAAAAAAGGATGCATGCACCAGTTGGAGGGGAGAAGCGCGGCCGCGCGGGGCAGCTGTTGTCGTACACTATTGCTGTAAAGCGCATGGTTTTGTACAATGCAAAAGAATAATCACATTGTTGTGGGTTGCCGCTCGCTGCTTACGATGTGGTAGATTACCTCTCGCGGGAATATGTGCGTCTTTCTTTCGCGATAAACAACACATTTTACTTGGAATTACAAGAAACAAATTTTATTTTCAATAAGAGAATAATGCAGTTAGATTTAAGTAATATCAAATTTAGCATTTAAAACAAGAATTTTTTCTTTAACTTCCGTAAATTGCAAAATAGCACATTTTCGGTTAGGGCTTATAAAACCAGTTAATCATATGAATAAACAATATTTATTGGCTGTCGACTTTTCAGAAGTATGTGTGCTACAACATTTGTAAATTTGGTAACAATTTATGAAACAATAACAATTTTATGATAAGTTAAAACTGACCGTCAGCCAGGAAAATACTACATACAGCGTTTTTATTGCTGTTAATTAAAATAAAAGTTAAACAACTGATTCTAGCATTTTGCTTTTTACACATGTTAAACATATATAAATGACTAATGTACTGCCCAAAAATGAAGAAATTTCACCCCTCAGTTTTTTTGTTATGATCACTTAAAGTCAGAGGCCTTGCATTTTTACTCCGATAGTAGTGCAAAATATTGTATGTATACAGGGTGGTCCAATAGTGTGTGGATGGATGACTGTGGGTTTATTGGAACATTTCGAAAGTTCGATCGATTTGGTAAGGCTTCAAATCTAAAATATTTTCACTTGAATCGCAAAGTTTATACAGGATGGTTTATATCAAAGTTACATTTTTTTTAATGGAACCCCCTGTATATTCCTTGGTCAATTCTAGTGCGACTTTATATGTCACACATAGTATTTAAAACGAATCGTTTGGCCGCATGTGTCCAAAAAATTGAATGTCGCAGGAATCACAAAGCTTAGAAGGCCGTGACGATGCGATATTCATATTACTAAAACATGAAATGTACCTACTATCGTAAACCTCACGATCAAATCCGAAATCTTGTGTTCGTAGAAATTACTAGGTACCTACGTCAATTGACAAAATTTAACTTGATTTTTCAAATGGCACTGCCAATTATTCTTTATTACATTTTAATTTTTGAACTATGAATTTACAAAATTATAATTGCGAGTTCATTATTTCAAATTTCAATTTTGAATTTAATTTAAACTTTTTAACTGTAAGTAGCAGTAATATTATGCGTTTCGAATTTTGAAATTTGAATTTTCAAATTATAAGTTAGGATTCATTAGCATTAATATTTTGAGTTTCAATTTTTTATTTCAAATTTCTATTTTGAATACGAAATTTTTGAATTTTATGTGGATTTATTTAATTTACATTTTATATTTAAATCTTGGAATAACTTGAATAGGTACTTTGAATTGGAATTTTGAACTTTGAATTTCGAAGCTATGCGTTTTTTATTTTTATTTTATAGTTTCAGCAGTAAAAAAGTCAATACCGGTATCCGGGGATTCACTTGATTGAATATCGAAAACCGGTATTCAAAATTTCTTCCGGTATTGATTGTAAGCTCTACTCAAGTACTCAAGTTATGAGAAATACTTCCATCGCAATTTTTTTAAATGTGATTAACACATTTATAAACTATCGAATGCATGCAAAAATTTTTGAATATTCGAGGCCATCCACTCATTCATGCACAATTTTTGCACAAACGACGAATTTGAGATTTTTTTGAAGTTACGCGGAACACTTAGGGTCGATTCACACTATAGTGCCGGTCACGGTTCGTTCTCGGTCCAGTCTCGGTTCGGTAAAAGATTCTTACACAAGAAACAATGAGCGTATTCATACTATCAGCACCGCTCAAGTTTCGGTTCGATCACACTCCGGCACCGATACGTTTCGAAGAATATTTTGCCGGAGCGCGATCGGAGTGGAGCGCACCTGTACTGATAGTGTGAATACGTTTTCGTTTGAAATGCAGTCATTAGTGGATGTAACGTTGATCGAATGCGTTTATTTGCAATTATTCAATGGCAACAGACAGATCTTGGAATTGTGAAAAAGGTAATTAATTATGTAATAATCATTAAATATATACCTATGTAGTTTATAATATTTTTTTTGGAGATTTTATTTGGAGGTAGATTAACGTACTTAATAATAATGAATTAAATGAACAAGCTTAAAAAACAAACAATTTGAAGTTAGTCGAATACAAACTTTTGTTTATAATTTTCAGATGAAATGCTAATTGAATTAGTACAAAGTAAGCGAGGGTTATATGATTTACTGACTGAGGATAGTGTACACATCGAGACTGAACCGTGATCGAACGCGAACCCATAGTGTAGATACAGTAAAATTTTACCGAACCGAGACTGGACCGAGAACGAACCGTGACCGGCACTATAGTGTGAATCCGGCCTTACATTGCCGTTTTTTTATTGTACAATGTACATATATGATTTCAACATAAACTATTTTATATCTTTCAATTATTTTGCCAATTGTTTATATAGTCTTACATTGCAATGTAATGTATAATGTTAATTTTTGTATTTTCTTAACGAAATATTGATAGTTTTGTGGGTTGTTGTCTGTTGATCTTATATCTAAGCGGCTACCTTTATTTTTTTTGTCTATTTTCTTTACTTCTTGCAATTGCTGACAAATTTCGTTATAGAACCACTTATTAACAATTGCTTACCGTGTGTTGTTTAATTTTTGTCATATTTTCGCGATTTGGGGCGAAAAACATCCGTTGCCGAAATCTGTGGATAACTTCACGTGGGTCATTATGATTTTATTGGTTTTAGTTAACGAGGGAATTATACATATATGATTTTGTAAAGAAATCTTATGCTGTTTTTTTAGTGGGAAACATAATCCATTATGATAATTTCAAGGGCCCTTGCATGGTCCTTATTAAAATACAATCTGTACATTGTTTCATTGGGAACATAATCAAAGTACGATAAACAACTTAATCTTAAGAATCTTAGAATCGTTAATGAGACTTATAAGATTGTTTCTTTATTACTTTCAATGCACGTGTACTTATCATCTGTGTATGTGTTGTGTATTGCTCATCGATTAGTAATCATAATTGTTATTTCAATTGTGACGCGTTGCGTGGAATTATGCGATTACAGGAATGTATTACCGATTACGTGTTTTACGCGTGTACATTTGCCTATTTGAAAGCTTTAATTAATACCATTTTTAATTGAATTTTTTACGTAGATACATAATTAAAAAAAAATCTTTGCGTGTACCATTCGTAATACGTGTTCTGTAGCCATTTACATGTTCATACATGGTTTTTTATCACTTAACAAATATATAATTAATTCTGTTATCACCCTACGGATGCGTTGTAGGTAACGTTCTGGTATATACCCAATAATACGTAAGCATTTATTATTTAAACAAAACGTCGACAAAACCTTTTCAAACTCTCATTTTGTATGTAAATTACATTTTTAAATTCGCTTTTGGAAATACGCGTTTATGGTTCGTATCAAATGCTAGTTAATCGCTGTGCTAAATTGTTGTTTTTTTGTTTTTTTCAGGAGCTGACAAAGGAGAATCCGGTTAAAGACCACACGATAGAAGAATTAAAGTTGAAACTTGGAAATAAAGAAATAGGTAAGCTTTTTAGAAATCATGCACACATCAATACTATGAGTACAAATTACACTTTCGTATTTGTACGAAAGTACCGCAATTACTGTTCTTTTCGTTACATTTGACCATATGGTTAATAGAACGATATTGATAGTAAAAGAATTGAACCAAAAAAATATTCACATCACGCGCACGTTCGCTTTTTTTCTATAAAACACAGAACTAAAAATAACTCACCACCTTGAACTACATCTACTTAATAGGATAACAAATATTTCTAATGACGTTAAAACAGAAGTCGAGACATGCGGAATATCTCTTTATTTCAGCCGGTTTCGTTCCAACGACAATATGATTCGTCAAAAAGTATATCTCGTTGAAAATGGTGTATCAAGTGAGTTTTTGTTTATAATATGTTAATTAATTGTATTTCCTTTTCCGCAGATTCAGATATAGATATGATACCAGAATCGCAGAAGGCTGCACTTCATTCACCTGCACAACAACATTTTACCCAAGAGGGCCTTATTATACCACGCAAGCCTGGAAATCCTATTCTTGAAAATACAGACAGACAAAATTTACACAGGGAATTATTATTTAATCAGAAAATGTAAGTATTACGCCTCATTACTTTACTGTCTAGTTATACTTGATATTGATCTGAGTTTGTCATTTATGAAAGAATTTGTTCCCATCATGTACTCCAACATAAAATGTAAGTGCTCTCTAGTATATACAATTTTCAAAAATTACAGTTGAGTTTACAATCTCTAAAATATCTAGTATCTACGTAATAGCTTTGGAGAGAATTAGTACGACAGCAACCCACACATTAATATTTAAATGTGTTGTAACCCTTGATTTCAACATATAGGGTAGTGATTTCGACAACGTATAATAGGGATTTCAATACAGAATTGACTCTCGAAACTATTTTAGAGTAAAAGTGTATTAATTCTAGAGAAACATTTCCTCCACCCATAGGATGTTCTTCACATCATGTTATTGGATGAAACTTTTGTTTGGTAACAGGAGAACCTTTCCTACAACTTCTTAACGCACAAAATTGCTACACGGTTGGCGAAAAGTAGAAGAATATTTGCGGAATAGTTGTGTAATAAAGTTATTGGTGCAAAATACAAAATCAACTTTAAGGTTCCAAAATGTTTCCCCTTAGAATTAAAAATTTATTCTGGAAAATTTTTCAAAATTTAGAAGAATTAAAATTAAAATTCAAAGCATTAAATTATAATTGGAAACAGTTCAAAATTTCACAAAAGCCTTACTGGTCATTGTCGTACAGTAAATGTTGATTTATTGGAATATTTATTATAAATTGTAACTAGAAATTCTGAAATGTTGATATTGCTATTTTTTGTTTTTGATTATAATTATATACAGGGTGATTCACGACTATTCCCTCGGTCTCTTGTGCCTAAAGGGTACAAGATATCAGCTTCATTTTTTGGTGACATATGTAAATTGATAACGACTATTTTTTAAAATTATTTTCACTTATACAGGATGCTTCACAAAATTGTAATATATCAAAGTTATGTTTTTTTAAATGCAACCCCCTGTATTTTATTACATTTTTAGATTATACGTTAAAAACTAAGGTAACTTTATTAAACGTTCTCTATACCTATCGTTTACCAATTTTGAGAAAATTGTGATTTTAAGGAAAATATTCAATTTAAACAACCCCTAATAACACGGAAACCACTTACTTTCAGTAACACAAATTTATATCGATTTATCTTGACCTTTAAGGCTTTTATTGCACTACGTAGGATTTGGATTTTTTGTACAGGGTGTTTAGAAAAAGGATTCATATTTTATATTTTTCAAACATCAAAAACTCACTTAACTTAAATGGAACACCCCGTATGTTTTTATTCTATGTTGAATAACTTTTCATTTTCTATCAAAAACTATGAGTAATAGATATGTCTAAAATCAACGATTAAAAGGTTATTAAGATTTTTCTCTAAAATTTCTTTGGAAATGGTTTTGTTTGCATTCTAGTAGGCCATGATTTTTTTTATTGTAGTTGATAATTAGTGATCAAAACAAATCAAATCAAAATGAAATTAAAGCAATGGAAAAAATACTGTAGTAAATGCCATTTTTTCCTATGCATAACCGCACTCGATTTCAAGAGATCTTCTAACGTTTTGGTGTTATAGTAGCAAACGCATCCCTTATTCTAATCTTCATGTCATCAGCAGTGGTAGGTGGAGTGTTGTAAACTAAATTTTTAATGATAATAATAATAATAATTATACCTAAACAAACTTCATCAAGAAGACTCGAAAAAGTGTTGTTCTAAAATCCGTAACAATTTTACTCCGTTCAAGTTTCCATCAAAAAATTAAAATTCTCCCAAATACATTGAGGCTCCACCGGTTTTGGCGGTCAACAGTGCGATACAGGTGACAATTTAGTAATGAAAATTATGTCGGTTTACCAAGCCGTTATGTTGTGGAAAGTGGATTCGTCGGTAAATAAAACATATTTAAAGAATTCATCTTCTTCTCCAACTTTTTCGAGACTCCATAAACAAAAATTCAACCTTCGTTGAAAGCCTCGTCCACATAAATTCTGGTGAAGTTGAATGTGATAAGAATAGTGTTTATGTTTTTTTCAAAAATATTTAGATACACAATTCCTCAATAAATGGATTGGAAGGAGGGGTCCACAACACTCCACCTACCACTGCTGATGACATAAAGATTACAATATAAAGGATGCGTTTGCTACTATAATACCAGATATCCTGAGAAACGTTAGATCTTTTGAAAATCGAGTGCGGTTGAGCATAGAAGAAAATGGTCATCATATTGAGCATTTACTATACCATTTTTTTCCATAAATGATTACTTCTTGTTATTAATTTCATTTTTAATTAAGTTATGATCCCATATCTAATTATCAACTGCAATAAAAAAATCATGGCCTACTAGAATGCAAACAAAACCACTTCCAAAGAAATTTTAGAGAAAAATCTTAATAACTTTTTAATCGTTGATTTTAGACATATCTATTACTCATAGTTTTTGATAGAAAATGAAAAGTTATTCAACATAGAATAAAAACATACGGGGTGTTCCATTTAAGTTAAGTGAGTTTTTGATGTTTGAAAAATATAAAATATGAATCCTTTTTCTAAACACCCTGTACAAAAAATCGAAATCCTACGTAGTGCAAAGGAAAGCCTTAAAGGTCAAGATAAATCGATATAAATTTGTGTTACTAAAAGTAAGTGGTTTCCGTGTGATTAGGGGTTGTTTAAATTGAATATTTTTCCTAAAATCACAATTTTCTCAAAATTGGTAAGCGATAGGTATAGGGAACGTTTAATAAAGTTACCTTAGTTTTTAACGTATAATCTAAAAATGTAATAAAATACAGGAGGTTGCATTTAAAAAAACCTAACTTTGATATATTACAATTTTGTGAAGCATCCTGTATAAGTGAAAATAATTTTAAAAAATAGTCGTTATCAATTTACATATGTCACCAAAAAATGAAGCTGATATCTTGTACCCTTTAGGCACAAGAGACCGAGGGAATAGTCGTGAATCACCCTGTATAGATAATAATAATTTAGCTTGTTTAATTGCCTTTTTATTGTAAATTTTGCTTATTGTAAATTAATTGAATTGAATTTTAATGGAATTTTATGGTTTTATTTGAATTATTATACGAGAATTCTTTTTCTTAAAAACGAGTGTTTGTAAAAGTGCGGGTTTTAGTTTTCCAATCTTTCGATTTTAAAATGAAGGAAATTGAATTTTACTCAAAAATAATTTTGGAAACCAGTAATCACGGATTAAAAATTTGGCATTGAAATTCAAATGATGTGTTGTCCAAGTTACCACCTTATTTGCGTATTTGTTTTTGTTATCATAATAATGTAGCTTATCAAGATTGAATTATGGCTATGTTGTATGTTAGTTTTCCTATTTTTCCCCACGATTTCGACCAAAAATTCGTCCATCAAGTATTTTTAAGGTCTATATCACAACGGCCACTGATCATAACGGCCACCCCGGTTTTTGCTATTTCATAACGGCCACCTTGATCACAACGGCCACTAATATTATTTGATCATAACGTGAACAAGGTGGCCGTTATGATCAAATAGTATTAGAGGCCGTATGTGATCAAAGTGGCTGTTATTAAATAACAATAACCTAGGTGGCCGTTGTGATCAGTGGCCGTTGTGATCAGGTCCCTTTGAAATTTATACTACTGTCGGCGCAAAACGTATATACTCGGTTTGAAGCTGAATAAAAAAATAACCATTGGGCTGATTCGAATGAGCTTGGTATCAAATTAAAGCCTATTTATTTCTACGTTATTTAGAAGTAACAACTTCTTTTAAAAATACACTTTAAGGACCATTTCTACGGTCGAACGATGCAAAGTGCCCGTTTTCGTGGTTTGCGACACTAGCTAAGTTTAGAGTTACATAAAAACAAAACTACTGGTTACTGAAATTGGGTTAACTTTCCTGTTTCGTTTTCAAGGACAATCTTGTCTGGTAGTTGCTAATTTTTATAATTGTGATAATAACTTAGTAATATAGCAAAGAAAATTATAAAATTAGAGATACATGCGTACACCGGCGCTTAGAGAGAGAAACGTAACATTCTAATGGACTGGCACGCTACACGCTCGCTGTTTGTAGCCGAAGCGGTGGTGTAAAAACTGCAATTAATTAAAAATTGATTTCCAAAAACGTGACACAATTTTGGTTTCTAAATGAGTCTCATTTTATTATTCATATTACAACGAAGGCGTTCGTGTAAGTCTAATGCTCCTACGACCTACCATTCCCGAGGATGCAATGTGCTACAATATCGTCTGTAGCGTCTTTAAAAATCAAATTTTGATAATACCATTTTACAATCATATTAACAAAGGTTGAATCTATACATACTAAAATTTTGTTCCATTTGAGCGAGTAGTTTTGTTTTTATGTAACTCTAAACTTAGCTAGCGTGTCGCAAACCCCGAAAACGGGCACTTTGCATCGTTCGGCCGTAGAAATGGCCCTTAAAGTGAATTTTAAAAAAAAAGTTGTTACTTCCAAATAACGTAGAAATAAATAGGCTTTAATTTGATACCAAGCTCATTTGAATCAGCCCAATGGTTATTTTTTTATTCAGCTTCAAACTCGAGTAGGTATATATACTTTTTGCGCCGACAGTAGTAATAGTAAGGATCCTGTAAATCGGACAGGTGAAGATCATTCCTTTGGTAAGCATTATAAATCGGATTTCGAATCAAAGATTGCAATGATAATTGCAACAAATTGTTAAGATTCTCAGTTTTTTTTAATTATTTCAATTAAATTCAAGAAATGCCATATTTTTATGGAAATTCTCTTTTGGTTTTTAATGGCGACACAAAATTACTAATAGAAGGTGAATTAGATTTACTTTAATTATTATCCGTTAAAGCTAACAGAAATTCCCAACTTGCCTGAGAGAGTTATTCTAACAAACTTTCGTAAAGATCTCAACCAACAGGCAGACAGACAGACTTAAAAAAAAAGTAGGTAGGTACTTGGTTAAAACTTTGGTAGTTTTCACGAAAAACAGCTGTTTATGATATCGATAACGCTGATTGTGACAAATCCCCGAATTTGAGTGAGAAGATCCGGCATTTCAAAAACAACAGAGTGACAAAAATTTGAAAGGAACGTAAGATTTGCGTCAATTCAATTTGGATTTCGCAAGTGTAAACAAATTTTTATAAAACTTTCCATGGAAAATATATTATTTTCTTAATAAAAGTAGTGAAGAAAGTTGCATTTTTCTCTCTAGAGATGAAAGTATTGCCAACATCATTTACTTATTGTAGAAAAACAAAAGAATTCAATAAATAAATAAGTGCAAATTTCATACCTATATTTTTTTAATGATCTATATTCAGTTTTAGAAAAAATATTGTGTAAAACACGAGAAGAAAATGTTTCAATTTTAGCTCAATTGAGACACTTGCTACGCTCGTGTGCCAAACTTTGAGTTCGACTTGAAAAAAGCATAACTTTCATCTCTAGTTGTACAAATGACTATTTTATGCGCGTTTTATTGCAAATAATGGATCAATTTTTCTGGTCAGTCCGTTCGTCAAGTCTTATCCCCTTGATTTTTATGTACCTATGTATTATCCGAAATGAAGGGATATTTTGGTTCTTCACCGTTTAGGAAAACATTCGCCTAGGTCGAGTTTCACCCTCGTCTTCTGGGAGACAAGAACACACTTCCCTTTAGACCACCGCGGTAGCTATAAAGTGTTCTAATTATATTTTTGCTGTTCTGAGAAAAAAATACACGGCGATCAAAAAAAACTTTTAACATAGGTATCCATTAGAAATACCTACTATTTACCCGGTGGTTTATTTTAAGTGTGTTTATCTTTCCCCGGATGACGCCGTTCAAGGCTGACCATGGTAGCAGTTTTTCTCATGTACGCCACTTACGCCTAATGGAATTTCACCAATGGACATTCGCCTAATACTCCTTCGCCAATTCCAATCTGGCCAAATGTAAATTCGCCAAAATCAAATTCGCCACCCCCTCTTTCGCCTAATCCATTTTCACCAAGCACTCTCGCCAAAACTATTTTCGCCCTTTGCATTTTCGCCAAATCGACTTTCGCCAATGTTAAAAATGCAATTGAATCGGTGAATGAAAGAACAGTATAAGTGCCAAAACTAACATTTTTAACTGAGATAGCCAAAACGATTCAAACACGTCAACCCATCAGTGAGCGAAAAAGCAGTACATAAACCTCATGCTTTGATTCAATACCGACAACGCTGTTTGAGAGATGAGTGGAAGAGCGATACACGGCGAAGTGAAAACTCGACTATTTCCATAATAGAATTTTAAATGTTAATTGCTGATGCAATAGAAATCATTTTGGGACCGTTCGTCAATCTCAAAACTCCGATTTCAAATTGGCGAGTGTCCATTTGTCAAAAATGCTATTGGCGAGCATACCATTGGCGAAATTCTACTTGGCAAAACTACCCTTGGCGAATGTGGTATTGGGAAGATTACCTTTGGCGAAGGTAGATTAGACCAAATTCACATTGGCGAATGTGGATTGGCGAAAATACATTAGGCGAAAGTGGGGGGAATCGTTTTTCTAAAGCGAAGAAAAACTGAATCGCGCTTTCTTCTTGGATAGGAAGTAGAATCCTTCATGCCGTGTCGATGCGATACTGGAGCGGAAACTGCCTTAATTAAAGCAAAATTTGAGTACGAGTGTTGCTAACAAGCAAACCAGTTGACGTACGTAGAAATGCTTGGAAGGTCCGCAGTCTCCAGATTTCGTCCCACAATCGAAATATAAAATAGTGTTCAATCGCATACAATGTTATTTGGCACTGATCATTAATTACACACTAATTACAACAAAAGCAATAAATCATCGATACGCTACGTGATGCGAGTTGTTGCTTCGCTTAACTTAGTAAGTTGGCGAAATTCGCATCAAAGCAATTTATTTTTCATTGCTTGGAAGTTTTTCCTTTTTACTCAACATGTAAGTATTGCGCGAGTCTAAAACCGTCCCCTTCTTCCAATTACCTACGTACGTCCTGTTTTTGGAACTTTTAAAAAATTCCAGTCATACATTTTTATGTATATTTTACACGAACATAAATCCAAAAGTAAATCTAAAACTGTTTTCGGTCATTGTGTGGTGTAGTACGAGTTTATAATGATGGTATTGACTGAAAAATTCAAATTTGGAAAAACTGAAAATCGAAATACATACTTATAACAAGAGTTGAAGCTGCTGTAGTAAATCAATGACCAAGGGCGAATCATTGACTTTCTACACTATAGACAAACGGTGCAATGTTATAAATTCCCGACAAATATTGGAGCTGTGAAAGTGTTAGTTTGGAGCTGTGCCACCAAATCTTCACAGCGCCACTCTCGTTATATAAATATACGTCATAAATGTACATCATGTTTACGTTAGCGCCCGTCCTATATTCTGATAACGTTACAAGAAATACAGTTACTTACTACGATCACAGAACGTATATTACGTTCTTTGCGTACTATGATAAAATCAATGGAAATTGCAGTGCTGTTACAAAACAACACCTGCAATTCAATCTCTTTATTTACGCTTCTTTCACGAATTTGCTTTGAAACATTTTCTGCTGTAGTTTTATTTGTTGGCGTCCTGTCCGATATTTTTGTACTTATTTCCATTTCAAACCGCATAAATTTCACTACAGTATTTACTTAAGGATAACCTTAGAATTTTTAGAGGACTTTTCAACATGTAAAAATACTCCTCCGTTGTTTTTGAACCCTGGGCGCAAATCTCTTTTTTTAGACAAGGTGATAAGATGTACAAGAGCAAAAAGAACACAAGGATGACGAAAAAATGCAGGAGATAGAAACATGTAACAGGAAAAATGAATCAAAAATATACTGTATAGACTCATAAAAAAACAAAAACACAAGGTAATATAACTCAAAGAGGAATGGACAGCAACGGGAAAGGGTGATGACTGATGAGAAAACAGGATAAGAAAGAAGAGGAGAAATGAGTAGGAAAGATGAAGTGGCATGTGAAATGTATTATGTGGGGACTTAACCACCCCGGCAAACGGATTTGTAATTCCCGGAAAGGGATAGCTATGTATTCTTAACGAATGTTAAGCTGCAACAAAATAAAATGAACATCTCATTTTTAACTTAAACAAAATTAAACATTTCCACGGATTCCAAAAAACAAATAATCTTTTCGTGATTCGACGCCGATGAGGTAAGGTTTTTTCAAAAAACAAATTTTAAAAATTGATTTGTTGGTGTTAAAAAAATGAACGCACATCGATGAATTTATAAACACATTTTTCGAATAAACTATGTGGGTGGGAATAGGTATGTGACATCGTCACAATTATAACAAGTGTGAATGAAACGTCATTAAGGTGATGGTGCCTTTTATGTAATGACGTTCCATACTGAAAAAATCAATAAGATTTGCATTCCAGTGTGTATAACAAGTTGCCTATTTAACGCAAAAATTCACTAAATAGAAGTTTTCACTTTTCCCTATCTAACCGTTTGTCTATAGTGTAGAAAGTCAATGGGCAAATCCAGGATTTTTACAAGGGGTGGGGGGATCTGTGGCTCAATAATGAAACCTAATTAACCTAAAAATTAAAAAATAAATGGTCCTTTAAACCTGCACTAAAATATTCATTATTTTTCGAGCTTTCTAGCCCCCCCCCCAGATCCGCCCTTTATAAATTACCAAATATGTTGAACTTTAAATCGGCGACAATTAGCAAAAGCTTGTGCAATTTGTATCTTATTGCCTTATAATTTTCCTATATTTGATGAATGAAATTTCCTTGGCATGATTCATTTTCTCTTATTTACTATATCTAATATAATTACTTAAAAATGTTCCTTTGTAATTATTGTGAATCACTGTAAACATATTCCGATATTGACATAGATATGATATTTTAATTCATGTAAGATTACATGTTTCATTTTACAAAATGAATGAAAAGCTTTTTCTTTTGCATATGCATAAAGAATCGGAAAGATTGTCATCGCCATATTGGTAAACCTACTTCTAGTCCAACAATTTGAGCGTAATAACGCTCCTTTCATCGCCTTTTAATTCGTTGATTATTATTATTGTTAATTATAATACAAATTAGCTCATAATGACATAATGAATGAAGTATTTCCCAATATTTAATCATCTTTTATTTCCAGCGGTAAAAACGTATTAAATCAAAAGTCTGAACTTCAAAGAGCGTTAGAAAAACATAAAGATAATGTCGCAAGAAAGGAACTAGATCATCACATAAGTTTACAGTCACATGAATTAGAAAAAGTATTAGCAGATAGGATCAAAAGGCGGCAAGATGCCGTTGTAGTAGAGGTAAGTGCTTATCTTTAATACGTTATCACTTCTACTAATAACCACATTACAGAGTGATGATAAAGGACTCAGTAAAGAATTTCTAGAGGCAAGAGCTAAACTGCGAACAAGAACTGAATCCAAATAAATGATAATGATTTATTTTTTTAACTGTTTACTGCAAATATTTTCGTAATATGAAATTTTTGCATTCTCATCATTTCATCATTATTAATTATTTATAGTGTATACATTGATTATTTAAGTGCTTCAAATAGTTATATTAACGACAATTATTCGTTTTATATTGTGATAGGATCCTTTTTTCTTATATTATGACTTACATAATAAATATCATGTAATGTTTAACTGGTACATTGTATAGATAATACATTATTTTGTTATCATTATTATCGAAATTAATACTTTTGTTCTCAATAAGTACAAAAGTAATTAAAAGAAATGAAATTGTTTTATTAATGTTTTCCTAGATTAGCCAAATAAATTTTTTCCTCATATAATTCTATTGCTCTTAGTACAGGGTACAGCATATTTAAACCATTTAGATAATTACATTTAGGTATACATTTTCAAATTTTTACTATTATGGTTGCACGTTCTTCTTTGACAGTTACCACTGGTTTATTTCTGAAAAATAGTGATGAATCTATGTACCTATCGGCTACAGTTACAAATCTCAACACTGGGAAATTCTTTTTCGTGCCGTCTTTTTATTCATGCAGTTTCTAACCAGTGCTCAACTGACCAGTTGACCACCGTCTGTGCAATAGAAACCTAAACGCCGCACGGGGAGAGAGATCGCGCAAGGTTGATTCCTATCCCTATCCTTTTCGTAACGCTTTGCGGAAACCCTGTGCGAAAGAGCAGACAGCGTTAAACCAAAATGTGCTCTTGAGAGTATGACTTGAATGATTCTTGCGGCCCTCTCTCTCGGATCGGGATGGCGGACGGAGCGCGCGTTCCAGTATGAGTATAGTTCAATGATTGGTGCACTTGTTTACGATGCAACTTGACATTTTTAACTATATTGCATCTTCGCAGAAGGTTACATAGTTTTGGTGTTCTCCGCCTAAGTGCAGCACTGCATTGGAAATGTTTACTACTGCATTTGGCAAATCAAGAGTGTCAAACGTTACAAAGAGGCTTGTGAAAATTTTGAAGATGACGACCGTCCTGGACGCCTCCGTACATGAACAATAATATCGTCGGAAAATTGGAGAAATGCTCTATGTGAAGATGATAATGACGGTGTTCCCGATTTAGACACCGTCCTACTTAAGTAGAAAAAATGGTTGCTTTGTACTTACATGTTCTTCATATTTAAAATGCAAACGAATTCTTTAAAAATTAAAATGGGATTGCGGACACGTTGGCTCTATGCTTTGGAGGAGGAAAATTACGTAAATTCGATTGTTGTAAATGAAACCCTGATGGCTTAAGTACATTTATATCAAATGAAGCTGTGGCGACCACATGTGATCCCGGTACACAGTTGCTTACGTACTGAAGAGCAACGTTTGATTCCCATTGGCCGACCAATGACAACGTCTCGACACCGGCCAGAATCCTTTATAAGCGAACCCTGTTACCCACAGAAATCAGTCGGAAATTATAGCAGCCAACACCGACCAGTCCGTCTACAACCACCTGTCACCTTTCATTCCAGAACCAGTCTACCCTCCGGCGACCGACCTACCTATATACCTACTGCCTGTACCTCCATTATTAACCGCAAACTTGTACATATTTGCAAATAGAAATGTTAGTTGTTTTCACAACTTCCAAAACTTTATTGTTTGTTTGGCACGACCACACACAATAGCTGATGATCTGATTCAACCGCCAAAGAAGCATTTCAGAAAAAAGCATGGTCGTCGGCGCTGACCGTCAGTTGCATCTGAAACGGGCCCTGGAAAACCCGACCGTGCAAGGTGAAAAAAGAAAAAGGAAAATTAAATGACCAGTAAACTGGCACACAACTTCCTGTGCTTACTACAATGACGTATTAAATAAAATAGTTTTTGCGTAATAACTCAAAAAAAATAAAAAAATTAATATATAGTGTGTACTATACTGCCTTGTTAATTCAAAGGGGCGTATCTACAATAACATAGAAACTGAGAAAATTGACTTTTAATATCTTCAGTTATGCCATCAAATCATTTATGCATAGAGGAATTTTAATTTTATACTATTGAATGTAATACTGGCAGCAAGTACTGTGAGTAGGTACACAGTGTACAGATACAACCTTTTCAACTAACAAAATCATATACGCCTTTTTAATCTAACAAAGGCGGCTAATTTGTAGATACGCTTTTCTTTAAAAGCGAGTTATCGCCTATATAACATTGAGATACGCAATCTCTTCTTAACACATACATAGTACTTTTAAAGAGGATTCTAAAAATGCGTCTAACCGGTCTAACCAAATAGGTCTAACTCAATTTCTGTCGAATTTGCAGATACGCCCTTTTGAATTAACACGGCAGTATAGTTGTAATCAGAAAACGATTTTTGATTTTCTCCTGAAATAATATACAGGGTATGTCATAAATATTTTGTTAATTTCCGTCTAGGCCGGAAGTAAATTGGTATACTTGTTATATTCGATTAAAAGAGTCGTATATCCTCTACTTTACTGTACAATTTTATTCCTTCATCTTTGTTACTGTTAGCAAAAAAGATAAGAAGATATAAAATTTTCAACTTCAAACATTCATCCCTCCCTATGGGAAATAAAGAAATAACTGTATAGTGCCAATAGCAATAGTTTTTCATGAACTATTAATTATGTATAACAAAAAATAAAAAAAAAGATTGGAGCAGCGAATTGGACCCTAAAAAGTAAAAATTTGGAGAACTGCTATATTGGCCGCCATTTTGAATTTAGAAACAAACGAAAAGCGGCGTCTACTAACTTTTCACCAAGGGAAATTAGTTTGGGTTAAAATTTGAATGTTTGCTCCCAAAATAACCCCCCTAAGTTTGGGCCCCTTTGGGCCGATTTTGATGAGAAGCTTGTTTTATCGATGAAGTTTATAGGGCTTAGTTTTGGTTTTGGACTCAGGAGGACCCAAAACATGAGGACCCAAAACGGTGAGATTCATCAAAACCTTGAGATCGA
Source organism: Pyrocoelia pectoralis (assembly GCA_036250285.1). Classification (NCBI taxonomy): domain Eukaryota; kingdom Metazoa; phylum Arthropoda; class Insecta; order Coleoptera; family Lampyridae; genus Pyrocoelia; species Pyrocoelia pectoralis. The sequence goes on from CM070077.1 coordinate 34,642,016, forward strand.
TTTTTTTTCGATTAGGTACATTACTTTCCCTTTCACGGGAAAGTAAAAATTAAAAACTCTAAGAGGGCGCCAGGATTGAAATAAATAATAAGCAATTGAGATTATTGAGCACAGTTATAAATAAACGAGTTGTGAAAATTGCAAATTTAATTGTAACGCCTTGCTCTCACAAGAAGATGGAAATAGAATTAATGATGAAGTGTGGCGACTCACTTGGCAAGAGGAAAGGAACTTGGAATTGAATTCCACCCAAAACAAAACACCGATAAGAAAAACAGAAGGATCAAAGAAAAACCAAATTTTCACTTACACTTTTTGAAATATGGTCAAGGTATAATCAAAGGCGAGTTTGTAAGTAGATAGGGTACAAAAAGCGAACGGTTGGATTATTCATTTCTTTTGGTCTAATATATTAGAACCAAACCTCAAATAAAAGCAAATTTAGATGGTCGAGTTTGAAGATTTGGCTGCAATCCTATGGGCGAGCTCATTCCAGAGAAGAGGAAAAGATTTTGACCTAATAATTCAAATAAAACAAGATCTCCAAAGCAATTAGGCGACCGTGTTCGAGGCCCGGTATATTTATATGCTACCGGCCATAACATTCCGCGAGATTACACAAGAGGTAGTAACGAAGACTCGTCCTAAAAATCCTGGACTTTTTTAACGATATAGGTATCCTCGAAGGGTAGACTTGGGGGGGGGGGGGGCACAATAGACCATTGCAGGGAACCAATCGGGACCATTCCTAAGGAAATAATAATAATAATAAATAGGTATAGAAAAGTGAGAAAGTATAATAGTATTCAATAGACAATAAAAAATACAGAGTGTTCTATTTAAGTTAATCGAGTTACCATCTTTTAAAAATTTGATTTTAATGTTTAGACACCTTGTGTACGTTAGTCGAACATAAAATTCGGATAGATCCGTTCAATAGCTGGACATCTCTCGCAAGAAAGATTAACTAACAGTGATGAAGAAATTTTCTAAATTATAATTTCTGTAAGCTTTCTACAGAGATGTCACTATTTTGACAGTTCAAATAATGGCTGTCGACTTCTATCGATTGTTATGTTTCCTCTAATAATAGTGTAATATGAGTTATAAGTGAAAATAAATGTAGTAACGATGTGGATTCCAACTAAAACAAAAAAATACGGCGTCGGTAAGTGTTATTCATTTGTTTTTATCATTATTATCACCTGTCACGTCATATAGTCATTTGTTATTGGGTTAGGTTTTTCGTAATTGATTTGTTTTGACCATAATATGTAATTTTTTGTGTTTGTATACAAAGAGTCCCAAAAATATAGTTCAGTGGGAAAAATTATATTAAGCTCATTGTACCAAATTACATTTGAATAAAATTAACCTGAAGGACACGATTTTATTAATAGTTAAATACAAACGATACTATCCTAATTTGTAATATTTTGATTAGGTAGTGATGGAAAAACTCTTTTTTTGACTGTACTACTTGATGAACTCTACAGACGTTTTATTTCCTGTCGTCTTTCGTTAATATCTCTACACTTTTAAATGTTATTTCCTCTTGGGAACCTGTCTGGAATATATAATTAGAAAATTTCAGTTAGGGTTGTATTATTCCTCATACTATGAACCCATATAACTCCACACATTAAATATGCATGATTAAATTTTCATTTCATTTTATTTTAGCCGTATATAATTGGCGAGGTGATACTAAATTTGGACTATCATTGGAAATTGGCGAAACGGTACAAATATTAGAAGAATGTCAAGGATGGTATAGAGGTTTCTCGACGAAAAATAGAGCAGTTAAGGGAATCTTTCCGCAAACTTATATTTATTTAAAAAATTGCAAAGTTGATAATGAGGGATTATTTGAGAGTGTTGTACCTGTCGAAGACTCTGTGGTGCGGGAAGTTACGTTGGTGTTACGAGAATGGGGAGATATATGGAAGAAGTTGTTTGTGGTAAGCGGTTTTTAATTTTTTGTTTCATTACTTTATAATTTCTTATCCTTGAACTTGTTTTTCGAATGTTCTTACCTACGCATCATTTGTTTCCTTTTATTGTTAAAGTAGGTAATTGTTTCATAAATGTTGAATTTACGACACTTAAAATTTTAGTATAATGGATAAGATATACATGGTGATAATGAAGAAATTCTATTTATATTACTCTACTTTTTGCTTTGAACGTCATTAGGATATCTTTGGGAGATTAACTGAAAGATTACATGCACTGAATCACATTTTATTGAGGAAGTTATTCCGCTGAGCATTTATTGTTTTTATTAATCATATCATAAATTACGTTATACATCATTTCCATTCATTCAAAAATGCATTTTAGTCCTCATTGTCTTCGAAAATAGCCATCTCGGATTTGCTTGTAAGAGGCCTGTAGATCTGCCAAAACTTTTATTAAAAAGCTATCGCGACAAATAGTTTTGTTCTACAATGAGACCATTTACACAGATATTTGGGTCAAGTAAGGTAGATGCTCCAAGTATGGACAGAGAAGATTTTTCATTTAAAATTATACATTTTGATCTCGTTTTAAATAATTATTTTTTTGTTGTAAAAATTTGTTCTTTCTCAAACATTAATTACTACTAAAGTTTTGAGAAACTAAGTTGGTTTTTTTTATAATAACTAATTAATGGCATTTACGTAGACATTCCCATAATGGACAAAGGTAATCTAGTTAAGGACACCCAGTTACGAACATTATATTATTATTTCCGTTATTTTTTCATAAATTTAAAATTTTAACAAAAGATTCTTATCCTTATTGTAATATAACTCAACTCTCCCCTAACTCCCCACTTTCTTCCCTTCCAATTTCTTCTACCTTCTCCATCCATCCTATTCCTTCCCCCCCCCCCCTCCCCTAAAATCTCTCTTCACTCTCTTTCCTCTTCCCGCAGCTCCTCACATTCTTCTAACATGTGCATTAAGTTTTCCACTCCCATTCCACACAACCTATATCTTGTCATCTTCCCACCAATACTTGTTCTCCCTCTCCTCTTTCCCGCATTTTCTTCCTACTTAATCCTCCCCTTAGGTACTTTCTGTCACGATTTCACCATACTTCTCATTATACCGTCCTTCTTCAATACCACTCCTCCTTTCTTGCCTCTGCGCGTCTTTATCTCTTTCCACAATACCCTCTCTTGTATTCGCCCCCCATCCTCCTTCCTTTCTCCTCTGCAGCCCCTCCCTTGCATTCCCCTCCCATTTCATAATACCCCTTCCTATTATCCTTCTGTCCGTATTTTATTCTCCCTCCAACAACTTTGTAGTATACTCTCCTCTGTCAATTCCTTCCTCATACCTCATCGCCAGTTTCCCATTTAACCTCCTCTTACACTATGTACCTCGGCGTCTCTTTCCAACCCCAACACCCATTTCCAATACCTTTCCTCTACTTTTTCCAAAACCGTTCCTTCCAACGCCATACATCACACTTCACTAGTTTTTCAAATAGCCACCCCCTCCTCATCAACTCCTTCCAAAACACTCTTTCTCCCAAACGCAGTGTTGTTCTTAGCAAAAAAATAAAAGTACGATGTAACAGCAATACGGAAATGTAACAATTTTGTTACATTTGTAACACACGGAACAACGCTGCCCAAACGCCATACCTGCCCTAATATGTTCTTCACCCTTCTCCCCAATTCCTTAGCTTGTGGCCTCATCCTTGTTATCATACCTCAATCTGTACCGCAAATACTCCAACTCCCCCACACTTTCACTTTCCTTTGACACAATATGCTCAAGTGTTTCCGTACTGCACTTATATTACCCTTATGTCATATCGTTAGGGTTTTTTCCCTTTTTTCAATTTCAACTTATTAGGATAACTGCAACTGGGATATATTCGATGAGCATAGTAAAGGTAAAGTTTTTGTACTACTGTCATACTTTTTGTGTTAAGTGGGATTATCTTTTTACACTGATATACAGTGGCGGAACTACCGGTGTGCCATGTGTGCCAAGCACACAGGCCCGGGCTAAAAAGGTACCGAAAATTTTGCAAAACAAAAAACGATATTTTCATAGAAAAAAATGCAATAATCGAGAAACGGACCGACAAAACCACTCAATACTTTTATAGATAATTGAAATAATCACATAAATACGTATGAATATAACAATTGCTTTTTTGTGTACCTGAAATTCTTACATTAAGATGGTTATCAATATAGTCCGTATTATAATGGGGGGCCCGGCAAAATTTTCGCACACAGGCCCGTGGCTACGTTGTTCCGCCACTGCTGATATATGAAACTTGTAATAATTATAAAACAAGAAAAAAGTTAATTTTGTGTGTAATTTTCTGTATGGGCTGTGTAAATAATTAATTAATTAATAATGTCCATAAACCATACTACAAAAATCATTGTCTAGAGCTAGACGAAAAGAAAAGAATATCTATCCGATTCTAAATATTAATCAATGGCATACTAAATAATTTGTGTTTGTAACTTTCCATGTCATTGATGAAGCCTAAAACTATAATTAGTATAGCCATTAAAAGAAATATATAATGTCTCGTATAATGTGCTTTAATGAATTTTATTATGTGGAATTGTTTATACATTTCACGTGAACTATACATGTGCGTTGTTAATGTTGTTTACGTACTTGGAGGTTGTGCAATTCTATTCAAAATTTGGACATGGGCCAATGACTATGTTAATAATTTTTCTTTCGTCATACTCTGTTCTGTTTTCTCTTATGCAACGCCTTTGATGCACATGAGTAAATATCAAGTTGTGTGACATTAGTCTGTATCTCCACTTAATATAATTAATATGATGTAATATATAAATATAATACGTACAATCTTGTCATTTGCAGAAATCACATGTGCTTAAAATTTCGTTTACATTACATTACATTACCTTTAGGCAGCTTGACAGTGATTTCAAAATTGTGATTGGTCCACTATCATTTTAAGAGCCTTTTTGGTTTCACAAACTCGTTACAAAATATGTCATCTTTCAATATGTACCTACCTACAGCTAACTGTGTAAAGATATCTAAGTTTTTTAGAAAAGAAAAGGAGGGAAAACCATCTTTTGTATGATAATTAGTGTGAAAAAACAGTGACTTGGTGATAGTTTTCAAAATACTTATTTCTTATGTTGCTAACAATAAGAAATTACTTTTGAGTTACAATTTGTTAAAGTAATAATGTCAAATTTACCCAAAATTCATATGTACCACTTCCTAGGCAGTATTATTTTTCCTGTCACACATTTTTGCTATTTTGGCTATATTAGTTACATTGCACATGCCCAATTAGTGTAGAATTGATTGTATTTGTCGCTGTGTGTGATAAAAGTGTTTTCTAATTCGTTCATATTTTGTTCCACTGTGAATTTTTCTATGTGTTCAAGATCAAAGGATATATCAATAAATAGTACAAGTTAATTGACTTCAATGAAAGCCCTTCTTAAATATTTAAAGGTAATCACAGAATCTAAAATGACAATTGAAATAGCAAGAAGCTTATTGTTTTTGTCTGCTTAGAAGTAGTCATTGTACTCTGTTGCATTGGGCACTATTAATCTTTTCGGTTCAAAAATTCTCATATGTAACAGAGTAGAATATGTTTAATGTGGCAAGGTCGTTCACGCTATTAGTTCATTAACCGCAATTTGTGTGGTGTTTCCCTCACTAACTTCTTTATCATTTAGTTTCTATGTGCTTTTACGAGTCTTTTCTACTCTTAAAGTAATCTCTCCTAGATTCGTCTCTCAGATCACCAATCACCATAATCTTTTTCTAGCATTTATGGTTGCAAATTTAAAACTTTAACAACCTCATACTAAAAATTTAATATTACAGATTTTATGATAAGGGCCATTAAACGTTTTGGTATGTGGGCACCATTATTATATTGGTAAATAAATTTATCATTTTGTGATGCCTTGTAATGCCTTTTCTGTGGTAGATACACCCTTTAAGTTTAGCAAATACAGATTATAATAACATTTGGTGTATGGCAGAATGTACAGTCACAATCCATGCAGGTATTTTGACAGTTAAGCAACTCGCGCTCTGGTCAGTACTTGGATGGGTGACCGATTCATTCTGTGGCTCGGTGTGTCCGGCAGGAGGTTGTACAAAGGGCTGGAATGAGCCCTATGTACGCGTGGACTTAGGTCCCATCCCCTGTTCTAATTTACAATTTTTTACATTGTGGTGTAAGAAGGATACCAACTAACTCAGGTACTTAAGTAATAAATATAAAACCCAGTGCCTGTGTTGTTTGTTGTCTTCGGGCATTCTGTTCATAATTAGGTATGTTCCAACCATCTCAGTTGTTGGTCTTGGATTTTTGTATCAGTTTTATTTGTAATTGTTCTCTGTATTATGCTGCATTTATTTTAGGCTCTTATTTATTGTGCTTGGTACACAGAATTTGCTCTCGTTTATGAGAGCAAATCTTTCCTACTACTCCTGTTATTCCCAAAGCTTTTAACTTTTTTGATACATCAGTCCTTTCATAAGCCTTTCCAGTTGCGATTTTTCTTGTTAAGGTTTCTCCTCTTTCAGTTTGTGACTTTTCTTTTATTCCTCTATTCTTGCACTTTTCAGTTTCTCCTCTTTCAGTTTGTGACTTTTCTTTTATTCCTCTATTCTTGCACTTTTCATGTTCGTGTTCACCTTGTATGTTTTTTGTTCTATATTTTTAGGTTAATTTGCAGTTTTTGTTGTTGGACCATCTTGTAGCACACAGTCTTTTTAAGGTTTTGCTAATTACATGGTTTTCACTTCCATGTTGGCTTGCTTACGGTCTGGCAAATTTTCACTATAATAAACATAAATTTACAAAGTCGGAATGCTCTTTAATGTCTTACTACTTCAGGACATTCATCGTGAAGTACTAAATTAATATGATGAGCTTTAGGTTCACAAAAAATACTATTAGTGTCAGTGAATAGCATAACCAAGATATTCATCTCGATATCCATTATTTGCCCAGATATTAAAAAAGACCTTTTGGAATCTTTCGAGAAAGGTTTTAAGGGTCTTCCAGAATTTGAAAATACTATAAACCTTTTTTACACTCTCAAAAAGTTGTCATTTTCCATTTTCAACATAAAAATCTAAAATTTATGTAAATTTCATGTTATTTCAAGGTTAGCATGGTTTCTATTTTTTTTCTCTTATTGTATTTTTGCGTTATTTACGCCAGTAATAAAAAGTACTCACAAAGTCCTCATGCCTGGCAACACCTTCATGCCAAGTAGCAGAATGACTTAGATACTTACCTTTAACTATTTTCAAGTGCCACAAAGCTTTCAATGAATGCAATGTGTGGGCAGAGTAGGACAAATGTAGACATATCTACCTAACTTTTTACAAATCAGAGGAATATTTGCAGTATTGTCATCTTCATTTCTGCTTTCCTCTCAATATTCAATCTGGCTTCTTATTTTTCTCATCGGGGTTAAAAGGGTTTCCGAATATCTCGCTTTTACGCCGCCGTCTTATTGGAAAATGACGATTTATGATTGTGGATTACTATAGGAAGGTACACATAGTCCACACATTCGGGCCCTTTGTACTACAGCCGTCCGACCCCACAACGCCACTCAAGGCATCCCACATGTAAGATGAACCTGAGGATGCTCGAAGGGGAAGTTCCTTTAATCGTAGCCATGTCTGGCCAGGATACCCCTAACATGGATTGTCTCAGTTGGACAAGTGTGGTACACTCACAAAATATGTGGTGTGCCGTCTCATGGTCTATGTAACATCCTCTACAAGATGGTAATTCTACCAAACCCATGCCATGTTTAGTTTACAGTTCCCAGAAACTATGCCCACAAGTAGCCACATCTTCTTCCTTGGTAGCCCTGTGCAAAAATGCGCCAGGCTACGAGATGGTCCTCTGAAGGGTTTTTATTTATGATTCAAAACTAATATAATTAAAAATGTTAATTAACAGTTTGAAACGAACACCGTTTTTCGTTAAAGAGATTATTGATCTTGAAAAACTAACGGTTTCGGGTTTCCTTTTGGACCAGAGGCGGATTTACGAATTTGCCGCCCCTAGGCTGGAAATATTTTGCCGCTCCTCATCTACAGTAATTTTCGCTAAAATATTGTGTTTTTTCTTATGATTTGAATTTGTCTAGATGTCATTTTATTATTTAATCTCTTGAACTCCAACATTTGCCGCCCCCTAAAATTTGCAGCCCTAGACTATAGCCTTTCTAGCCTTATGGTAAATCCGACTCTGTTTTGGACATATTATGTTTATGTAGGCTTTGTGCAGTAAAAGCTGTGCACACATTTTTTGAAATTCCCTGTATAATGAAACACAAGTTGAAATGTTTTGACATGCCCCTTCAGTAATTCTCGATCCAATATTGGCACTGTCCAGCGCTTACCTCTTCCACCACTATGAGACTCTATAATTACCGTTGGATTTTAGATTAAACAATCTGAAAAACAAAGTGTTGTTATTTATAATTAATTTAAACCCTCTTTGTGCTGATCTTCCCGTTCACCTCATATTTCTGTATTCATTTCCATTCTATATCTATATTTTGTGCACATTTTCTTAATTAACATTAACTTCCGTACCTCCAACTTTTTAATACCCTTGCTGTAAGTATCTGGAGGTTCTGGTGAATAATTTTTAGGATTAGTAGAGCCTTTTTAATGTGCTTTCAGTTATTTTGCAACTGCTTTAATACATTAATTATGCTTTTGAGATCTTTAAATTTTTCTTTTGTTTCAGGATAGAGAAGTTTACAAATTTGAAACTGTTGGGAAGGTAATGAGAGATCTGTTGGAATGGAGACGGCAACTAGTTTCTGGAACGTTAACTCAAGACCAAACACGCGAATTAAAATTGAAGATCATTGGTAAAATTGATTGGGGCAATCGGTAAGTAAAAAAATTATTATTATACAAAAAAATTTATTGTTCAAGACACAGAACTTACATGATTTCTAAGTCAATTAAAAAAATACAGTCTTAATAATAATAAAATATAAGCATAATAATACATACACTAAGGTAGTGTATCGGAAATACCATTGCAGTAATAATAGAATTGAGCAAAGCCACAATTCTTCACATAAATGTAAAAAATCACAATAAAAGAGTAAACATGGAGAGATCTAAACTCTATGGCAATTAATGAAATGGAACTAAACCTAAAATTTCGATTATTTTTGTTCGTAACTGATTACAACTAATAAGTAGTATATTTAAATAAAATGTCATTGGGTTTTACTTTATGTTTCGGTTTCCTTTCCAAATTTCTCTATTTCGGGATAAATGGGGCTCATTTCCAAAGTCGATGGAGCCGAGGGTAAATTACTATTACTACCGAAATTCATACGTCTAACCAATTCGTCCAAAATTTCTCCAAATACTAAGAGATTCATATTTTGCCCTAATAAATGTATCACCAAGAAGTCACCAACCTTAAAAATTGAGATGTAGCATGTTAATGGAAAAATTAATGCACAGTGAAATACCTGAGTTCTTCTAATAATAGTATCAACAGCTTCTTGACTTCCAAATCGAAAACGTCTTTTCAATATCGCCTCACGGGTACGTGGTAGAAGTACTACTGCAGCTGAGTAGACAAGTGCCACACCACTAAGTATAGCTAGGATGATAAACCAAAACCATAGGAATATGTAAATTTTCTCGTTTAGAATATTTAAGGCAAGCACACATAGGGCATCATGTTTTTGAATCGAACCCGAGGGACCATATTTGTGGAATGTGCATTTTGTAACACGTGGGAAGACTGCCACCATGGGATCGGTACGGTTTTCTTGATTTTGATTAGAAAATGCCACAACTTGCGTACCATATTCTAAAAAGGCGCCTCCTAAAAATTTGTCCGTTGCGAATATGTTCACAAGCTGAAATTTAAAGTAGGTAGGTGATTACGGTTACATTCGTACATTTAATACTTACAACATTAACAAAGTTAAGAGCCTCGCAAAAGAAATATCCGAATGCATACGAGTTATGCATGTGCAGCGTTTCCACTAGGTACTGAACCAAACGCGATTGACGTCCAATTCTTTCATCCCTGCCACCAACCATAGCACCACGCATCCCTTCAGAAATCATTCTAATCTTGCCTTCTTCCCAATTTTTCCATACCCAGTGTGGTAAATAGAAGAGTACACCCTAAAGTTTTAACAGTTAACACTGAATACAAATGTACTCGTACTCACTTGAAAGAATAGAACGAATGGCACCCATTGGTAATAGCTGTGGTAACGTTTTTCTTGATTTTCGTTACCCAAACCTGGATGGGCTACATGATAACCCATCCGTCCTTGTTCATGTGGTAATGTGAAGGTGTGCGTAATCCAACAGTATGTATTAATAACGTGTGTTGCAACCCCTCCGTCATTTATACACTGGATTGGATCACCTACAGGTAATTTTACAAATTAAGTAAGACGAATTAATCAATCGAAAACTTACCAATTAAATTATTTGCGGTTATAATAATACAAGAAACGAATAGTAATGCCGAAGTAATTCTATAGTGTGCGCGAAATACCATATTATCAATAATTGCTTTGTCTATAAGGTAGCGGACTTTTACAAAGCCCGCTACGGCGGATACCATTCCCAATATAGTCATCTTGTTATCTGAAAAGTAAAAGATTATTCTGTAAGTTTTATTACTTGTTGTAACAGGTGTCGGTTACATCTAGTGTAAATATGTTTGGTAGGAAAATAGGGAAAAATGGTGTTTGAGAAGTATAAAGTAGGTACACATGTGTTCATTCAAATGTATTGGACATTTTTTATTAATTTTTGTCACTTGAGAACAACTAATGGTTTGTTGTAAATAATAATAAAAAATTTAATTTAATTACCATTTGGGTTAACTTCATCTTTACCTCAGGAAGGCTGTATTGGTATTTAATATTTATTAAAATGGTATTGGCTCCAGTACATTTTTGTAAAACAATTGAGATGGAAGGGTACAGGAAAAAACAAAAAGAACAGTGTTGCCTAACAATTTTTGTTAACTTTGATGGTGAGAATAATAATTAGAAACTTTAAATGGTTCAAGTGTAATTTATTACGTAGGTGGTGCCCTAATAAAGTAATTGTCATATTATATTAAATAAGTGATGAACTATTACGCAACAAAAGTTTAAATATTTGTTTGTGGTTGCATTATTATTTAAATTTATTTGCAAGCCGTAAACATTCTGCTTAATTAGATTATTGTGTGTAGGTTCTTATCAGAAAATGAGTCAAAAACCTTATCAGTTGGAAATACATAGATTTTTTAATAATGCGGCATTAAGATAATACGTTTTATAACATTTTATGCAAATATTGAAATAATCTTTTTAATTTAATAATAACTGTTTATTTTGACGGTCCCCCCCCATGTTATGTAATTGAATGCAATTTTCAATTGCATAGATTTTCAAGGGCAATAGAAGAGCTAATTTGTTAATGACTATTTTTAAACACTGTTAAGGTCTTTGCCAAAGATGTTGACATACAAATATTTGACAATAGCGTTTAAGCTCACCTTTTCTGGATGTGTTGAATTAAATTTTGGAATTTACTTCCGACGCGAAGTATAATAGGAAGTAATCACAAATTTTGCGATAAAACTGGGAAATTCTTTGTGACTTCATTCAATGGATGATTGTATTTGGTCTTCTAGGAACAATTGTTCACAATCAGTTCTCAAATCGTTTAGGTAGAGCCCAATTTCAAGAAAGGTGATAACGTCAGAGCTTTTTACATATTCTCGGATAACGGCAATATTTGCATGTTAATATTTCAACTTCAAATAATGTTTGAGTATAATAATTGTGTACACAAAAATGATCAATTCGGTTATGATAACCCGCATTTTTGTACGCCATTTATTATCGTTTCGTCGCAAAAAAATGGTTACATAAAAATAAGAAAAAAATGGATATTCTTTTTAGATTAATTACTTTAGCTAAACCAACATCTGTGAACTTAATAAAGTTGACTGACAAGGCCTTTTAAAAATGAAATGTAAAGAAAAACATATTTTACCTTATGTTTAATTGATGCTAATCCAAAAAAAAATCTTCAAATAAAACCAAAATGCGCACCCCCACTAATTAAAATATCACAAAATAAATTAAACAATTACAAAGAATCCGAATTTTTACTTCTTTCATAACATTTTGTGTGGTGCAGCTTGTAAAACCAGCTTTGTAGTATGACTGCCACATACCTTAGTCATTTGAATTATTTAAGTGGGGAAATTCCATCTCTTTCGCTTAACAATACGGGCGTATTTCACCATCTTCCTTAATGGTCACCATTTTGAAATTATAACTTGTTCTTTTAGAAGAATAGAAGCTGGATAGTTTTTAAAAGGGGCTTCTTGTATTTTCCGAAATATTTGAGCTCGTTGACATTAATCCGCTCCGTTTTAAAATTCTAAGTTTCTTAATTTGAAAGGGTGGGTACCCTAACTTTGTTTTTCTAACTTTTTTTCAATTTTTACCTGAGTAGGTACTAATACAGTTGTTTGTTTGAATAGAAATATTCCTATAATAGTTAACTTCGTAGTAAATTGTAATTGAACGTTGTCATGTAGGACGTATAAAGTAATAGTTTTGTCCTGTTTACACCGTAATCATAACGCTAATTAGTTCTCAATTAAAAATAATTAAGTGTGTGTACTTTCTAATGGTGCAGTAGTATTTTTATGTCGAATAATTTTGAAATTGATACATGTTGTACATTAGACGACATGTAGGTATCTTTTTAATAACAAAATCTCATGGGCTACCTGGTCAAATAATTCGCCAAGGTCGCAAGCAAAATTTTGAAGTTTGGTTTTCGTGACTGTACGCCATCGAGCTATTTTTGAGATTTCTAAATTTTTACATATTCAAATTTAAAAATTGACGTCCTAGCATTTCGAATTCCGTTTATAGAACACCTTATCCAAAACTACTACTAGGTGAAAGCTCTTGATGTTTGTTAATACGTGCCATAAAATATTACCACGTTTAGAGAATTCGCAGGAATAAATGTGCAGACTAAACGGAACAAACACTTAATATAGCATAGAAATGGGTTAGCTATGATTTTACTTAGCCAATTAATATTGGTTTGTAATACGTTCTAGAAATATTATTCTACAAGAACAGTTAACAGGATGGTTAGGAAATTTCACTCTCTTTTCAAAAACCCAAAAATATATAGGGTGGTCCGTATGAAAAAATGTAGTTTAGGATTGCACACAAAAAACCAAACACCATGTATAAAAACTGTTTATCGCGATGGATTCTACGCAAAAAAGTGCTCTAAGAAAGATTTTTCCAAAATCACCTTCTTTAAAAATTATGGAACATTAAAGAAATCGGCCAAATTCGAGAAACGCCCCCTAACGTCCAAACGATTAAAGATAGCTGAATTCTGTTTACGCCAGTGATTTTCTCATTGAAATTGAACTCCAGGCACCTTGGTCCACTTTTTTCTATCTCTTAAAATAAAGGGTGTTGCCATAAGAAAGTGTCCAATTTGAACCACCCTGTACATGGTTATTTATATTCAATTGTTAAAAGTTACTACTAACTAAGTTATTTATATTTCATACTTCGCTTTTAAAGATAAATGATAATAATATATTCTATCCTCAATTTTAAGTCTTGGCCCTATCCCGCGATGAGAAGCTCAACCTTGGGTCCCTTGTTTGTTGGTCCTCTTCGTAGTTATCCAGTTCTCGCACCGGGGTTCGGAAAAAAAACCCCGGAAAAAAACCCCCGCAATGCAATTTCAATTGATATAAAATGGCAACATGACACTAAACAAAGTTTGCCAGTAAAAAAAATGCCAAACTTAAAGATAGATTGCCACTAAAGCGGCTAGGTTATTTGTAGGTTTAATATATTTTTTTTCAATTGATACAAAATGGCAACATGACACTAAACAAAGTTTGCAAGTAAAAAAATGCCAAACTTAAACGTAGATTGTCACTAGAGCGCCTAGGTTATTTGTAGGTTTAGTATATTTTTTTTCAATTGATACAAAATGGCAACATGACACTAAACAAAGTTTGCCAGTAAAAAAAATGCCAAACTTAAACGTAGATTGCCACTAAAGCGCCTAGGTTATTTGCAGCTTTAGTATTTTTTTTTTAATTTTCGGGGTTTTTTTCCGGGTTTTTTTTCCGGGGGTTTTTCCCAGGGCTCTTTTCCTAAACTCTCTCGCACCAGGTGGTTTGAATAGTCTTGCAGTCTGCCGAACATTCTGGCAGCCGTTTTTCGGACGTGCTCCTTGGCCATAGAGGTGTATTTGGTCCACCTACAGTTATCCTTTAGAACAGGGGTGAGCAACCTTTTTTATCAACGGGCCAATCCAAATTTTGAAATTTTTTGGCGGCCCGCAAACATTATTTTGCAAAAGGTGCTGTTTCCACAATTTCGCGCATTGGTATTGAATGTTTGAACAAGCCGTTTCAAAAAATCGTCTCGGTTTAGTATGCATTATTATGTTATTGTTGTATAAAGTTGGATTTATGTATGTTAATTAAATAGCCATATTCATGGAAACCCTTTATTTATAATTAATTTTATAAAAATATATTGACGGGAGAAAGTCTGTAATATAAATAAAATAAATTCAATTTTGAAAATGCTTAGCGGGCCACATAAATAAGTAGGGCGGGCCGCGGGTTGCTCACCCCTGCTTTAGAATTTTGTTCTGGACGACCTCCAGTCTCCCGGTGTGTGTTCAATCATCGTGATTCCACACGGAAGAATTGTAGGTCCTTAGTAATTATGACGATAGCCGTAACCTTGTTTTGCCCGTTACGGTTCTCCTGTTTCAGGAGATGGTATAGAGAAGAAATAGGAAATATTTGGCGTGCACACTCCACGTCAAATGGTAGTCCGTCATCCTTCCACGGTACTCCTTTTCGAAGAAGTTGAGGAGACCTACTGGTTCATGTTTGCGTTTGGTGAAGAGAACTGCCGAGAACGTTGATTGAAATACTCTATCTGGCATATCATTCTTCTATGTTGCTTAGCACCGCCTTCTCGGTTGTTGGAGTTGATGCCCTAGGCACACCGGCAATTTCTTCGAAAGTTGTCGACCGTGATGGCGTCGATCCAATCCAGGATCCACATCGGTGAATGATTGAACTGTCGTTTCCAGCCCATATGCATCATCACGCCAACTCAATGCAAAGGGACCGGACATCTTCCACAGGAAGCCATCCTCATCCAAGGATTGCATTCGATTCTCCCAGGACTCGTCTCGGATGCCGATCTTCTGAACTCGCTCCGGTTTAAAAGATGACATAATCGTTGGAAGCCTGCTCTGAATATGCTTTTCTCCCAAATCAGATCTCTGAGAGTCAGAGTCGGTAATCTTCTCTGCGCTCCCAAAGTGCTTTGGTTGCTTCCAGAACTTGTCTCGACGGTCACGATTACGATAAATGGTGCGCCTCGCCTGTCTGATCGGCAACGAGTTTCATCTTCGACATCGTTGTGGCGATGGCAATTCTCAGGACGTCGGACTGACTGTTGGTATAATCCGTATAATCCCGCAGACGATACGCATCGATGATGTTACGCTCAAGGGCCGCTTGGTGGTGCTGCCACTTCTGCCATTTAGCCGGTCGTTCCTGTAGACTCTGTAGTTGTGGGTCACGCGAAGGTGGGTCTGCTGTATTCAATCATCGGAGCTTGTATGTAAATGAGGTTCCAAGGCTATTTATAAGAATTAGGTAATTTAACTCAATTCAATTTTTTGAAAACGTGAGATAAATGGAATTTTGAAGGTTCATTAAATTATGACATGGATATGCTATTGCTCCCAATGGTGAATATTTTACTTTAAAGTTTAAACCATAAAATTTAGTCTTCGGCCATTGTAGTAATCTGTCTTTTTCTCAAATGAAATTAGTGCCAAAGTGTTCACTATGGATAAGGTCTTAAGACAAATTGACAGTGCAAGTATTGCGCACTACTGGGCACATAAACGTAGAAAAGTTCAACTTTAATTCGATTGGCGACTTTTTGGCAATTTTTTTACATCATTCTTTGTAACATTTATTTGAATATAAATGAAAATGCAGATTTCCACTGGAGATTTACTTTTCCTCTGTGCTCACCATCGGTTGTCTTTTGGAATTTGGTCGCGATGAGAAACAACTACATATTTGGATTTTTATGCGAAAGAGCACCTTCTCAATGTTTGCAATAAGATACACCTACTCTACTGTGAAAAAGTATCATTTTTCTTCACTTTCTTCCATTTTTCATTATCATCGATACATCGAAAAATAAGATTTAAAAAAAACTCGCCAAGTTTGAACAGTTTTAATTTCAAAATTATGAAAGCATTGAATTATTTAATTAAGGAAGGTTAATAAGGTTTGAGAATTGTTTTCGTTTCCTATCGAGCATCGAGGAACAAAAAATAACATGTTGGCGTAAAATGTAATTCTATTATACAGAAAAAATAATGCTTACCTACTCTTTTCAATTCTTACGCAATTACTTATGGGAAGGGTTTCAATTGTATAACACGCGTTTATGTGGTTGATTTCTGTAATTGTCAAGTAATAATGGGTATTAAGTACCTATATTCGTGGAAATCGTTATGGTGCGTGATTCGCCTAAGGAAACGCAATAAAATTCCCATTTTGGATTCTGATTCATTAATAGAAACCATGAAATTCAAAAGTCTATGTGATATTTTGAAAACACAGATGTTCTATTGACCAAAATACATATTTAAATAAATCGCAAATCTATAAAAAAATATGTTCACTTTGATTTATTTATACATAATTATTATTTATGAGATAGCGTACCTACGGAGTTTCACTTCACTAACTCATAAAGTGTCCCTTCTAGAATATTTCCTTTGTAACTTTTCAAAACTGTTCAAAGTGCTATGGTACCGCCATCTTCAATTAAAAATGTAACTGACAAGCGTTGATACGGTATGATCGCCAGATGCGGTTTGTGGCAAACAAAAACGTGTCACCATTAGTATCTAAGTAGGTAGGTACTGATGAAATTCACTTGATACCAGTTCTAGTTCTGACTGTAAGCGTTGAATGAAAGAATTCTTTCAATCAACGCTGTAAGGTTCATGTTTGGACTTAACTTTGATAGCCGTTTGTACTTTTCCGTTTTTCTCAAGAGGTAAAGTCACTAAATATTCAACTCCAAGACCTATTTTAGGATACGGCTCATTGACATTGCCGTAATTTTTTATTTCAGGGATCATATCCTTCTCCTTCCAAAGAGCATTTCTTTAAATCCTGACTTTAGCCATGTACTATTCGTACACTAAGTGGTTTCGATCTTGAATGACCCCCTTCATGTCCCTTTGAATAATTTTATGAATCACTATTTAGTTTTCATAAGAACAAATGCTTGTACAAACATTGTCAAAAGTTGGAAGAACTGGAACTGTTGTGGCTGTTGAACTACGGCAACACTGAAAACGCTAAAAACTGTCGCCATCATAGTACAGTCAATCTGTCGTAAAAAACAGAGTTTGAATGAAAAAACTGCCCCAAGGGTAAAAGTTGTTTTAATCGTTGAAGAATGACGTACTTAAGCTGCCTTCGCGAAGGGCATGTGCTACCTTGGCGCGTCTTTTTGAAAACTCAAAAAAAGTGCCAAAAAAATTTTGAAATGCATTTTTCTCGAAATGTATGCATTTCACAGAAAAATCGATTGATGACAAAATGTAGAGGACGTTGAGATCTACAATTAATGTCATTGGGGCAATGCTGTACAGCAAGAAATGCACACGGTAGGTGGCGCTGAAGTTCCAAAAAAAGTGTTTTTCCACTTTTTCGCCATGTAAATATTATTTTAATGCAAAAATTTAAATGGAAAAGTTGTCCCTTTTAATTTTATGAACAACTTTTATTTAAACAATTTTTTTAAACAACTTACCGTTTAAAAGCTGCAGCTCGCAAAAGTATGAAAATTCCAATAATACGGTTGCACGCAATATGAGTACACATCTGAGGTGCACGTTTTAATGAAGATTCAATTATTAATATTATTCATAACATTGTAACCATTTTAATTGGTTATTAAGATGTAGTATAAAAAATTACCATTAGCAGCACAGTGCTGTATACGAAGCGCTATATTGCACTATAACTTTTAAACGGTAAGTTGTATAAAAAAATTGTTTAAATAAAAGTTGTTCATAAAATTAAAAGGAACAACTTTTCCATTTAAATTTTTGCATTAAAATAATATTTACATGGCGAAAAAGTGTAAAAACACTTTTTTTGGAACTTCAGTGCCACCTACCGTGTGTATTTCTTGCTGTACAGCATTGCCCCAATGACATTAATTGTAGATCTCAACGTCCTCTAGATTTTGTCATCAATCGATTTTTCTGTGAAATGCATACATTTCGAGAAAAATGCATTTCAAAATTTTTTTGGCACTTTTTTTGAGTTTTCAAAAAGACGCGCCAAGGTAGCACATGCCCATTGCGAAGGCAGCTTAAGTACGTCATTCTCCAACGATTAAAACAACTTTTACCCTTGGGGCAGTTTTTTCATCACTCCATCGACAGATTGACTGTACTATCAGTGAACTTCAGTTTTCAGTGTTAGTTTCTTGTGCGTTGTGCTTCTTATGCTCATGTCTCTGTCTCAAACTTCCCTCCTCGCAAAATAAAATAACGCTTTTTTAACCTGATACCTACGATACCTACATGGCTTTTTATTATAACGCTAGATCCTTTTTTTACATCTGACGATGTTATAGGAGTTTGTGTGTTAGAGTCATTTTATTCAATTCGACAATACTTGAAATATTTCTATATCCCCAGAGATCGAGTTGTCCACGAATCCCAGAATCGAATCTGATCTATCAACGTAACGGTCGTCGGTCTGGAGCTCTAACCACTACTACTTTTTGTTCAAGCTTTAAAAATAATGAGATCATTCGGCCTTCTAAGTGCAATCAACTTTTTCGTCATATTCTGCTACTATAAATCAACATATTCAAAAAGCTGAACTTTGACTATGATCATTGAGATTTTGCACAGTGGCGGCGTAGCATGGGTTCGCACCGGGGCGGTTTTCTATTGAGCACCCCCAAAATAAAACAACAAATACTAAACGTGCTTACATAATACATAATAATATTTTCAACAGATTGATATTTGTACATAAATTATAAATGTTTATTTACAATACGCTCAATGGTTAGCCGCCCCGTTCAAACGTATTTTGCTCCATAAATAGCCAAAATGCCTTTTAAATTTGCTGTCTCGACAAAGGCCAAAAAAGAACCCCGTTCGCTCTTTAAATTTGTATGGTTTCGGGCTAGCTATCTTTTTCATTATAGTACATTCCTTGGTACTTGGCACCCGGGGCGGACCGCCCCCCCCCTACGCCGCCACTGATTTTGCAGTTTTCACTCAGCGTTATAAAACTTATAACTACTCCTTTTGCCCCTATTCCCCCTACCTATTTCTTCTCGGACACTTAAAAATAGATAGAGAGCAGTCTATAGTTTATCGTTAACAATTATTGTTAATTGTTTGACAAATTAAACGTATTCTTATTATTTCTTTAGGTATAAAAAAGTTGTTAGTTGAGAAGTTTTAGAACAAAATACAGCCAAACCAAATATTTCAAATATTATTTTTTATTATGACGAATGTCGAAAAATTCGCCAACATCATTCTACAATCTACGTATCTACTCTACTGATTTAAAAAGAAAAGACGTTGCAAATAATAGTTCAATTTTTTTATGTGTAATTCAATCGCCAGGACTGTGGACTAATTCAGGCGCTCATTTGTATCATTGTCGACATCGAATAGTTTTTTACTGTGCGTAATACCGAAAGGGATTTTTCTATCGAGCAGTTGGACACTGATATGTTCAAAAAGATCGTTCTTAATTCGCTGTTACATTATTTTCATGTCCATCTTGTAAAAGTAAGGCCCTATTACTAAATCTACTCAAAATCTACGCCATGCACTGACTCGTTGCGGATGTGTTCCCATTTTATGAATTTCTCAAGAGTTTTCTGTTCAAATGCGAGAAAAGTGTTTGTTTGCAAAGCCATTTATGTGAAAATGCACTTCGTCACTAAAGATTATTTCCTTTGTAAAATCGTTGCTCGCAAGTTACCTTTCCAAAATCCTTTCGACGGACTGTCTCCGTTGAATACGATTGGATGCTTCTGGATTCTGGATTACGATGGGAGGGTAGTCAGAAGTCCACGCCACCTATTCGGGCCCTTTGTGCTGCCTCCCTGATTAGAGTCGTTCGACCCCGCAGCATCACTCAAGCCATCCCACACGTGAGATAAACCTGAGGATGCTGGACGGGGAAGCGGCTGTAATCTTAGCCATGTCCGGCCCCCAACATGGATCGTCTTAATTCGACAAGTATGGGACACTCACAAAGTATGTGTTGCGCCGTCTCATCTTCTGTGTAGCATCCTCTACACAGGATGGTGATTCAATCAAGCCCATGCGGTGCATGTGCTTGTTAAGTTTACAGTGCCCAAAAAGTATGGCCACAAGTAGTCGCAGGTTCTTTCTGGGTAGCCCTGTGCAAAAACGCGCCAGGCTACGAGATGGTCCTCTGAAGGCCTCTCTCGCGTGACACCAAGTTCCACCTAACCTTATGCTGGGCTTGGGTGTCTTGAGTTATTATGTGGTTTACAGTTGATGCTGTAAGTGGAAGAGCCGGCTCTGGACTATAAAAACAGTTGAGTTGAGGCCATTCGGGCTAACTTATCGGCTTTTTCATTGCCTGTTGTTCCAGCATGCCCTTTAACCCATACAAGCTCAAGAGTCAAGGGTATTGCTGTTTGTCACTTGCTCTAGTATTTGGTGACACTCGGAAACCAGCCTGGAGGTGATTTTGTGTTGACCTAGTGCCTGCAGAGCGGTTCTGCTGTCACTGGAAATTCTGATTGGATGCTTTCAGGCATGCATAAACTTTCACGAGAATTCGCTGTAAATAATCCGTTTTAACAATCAATCTTTTGCTTAAGTACGTCTGTCCTCTCGAATCGAACTTCTGGCTTTTGTATAGTTAAATATGTACTACGTACTTGATTATTATTTAAATTTAAATTTAATCAAGATTTTTCCTACGGTAAGTATGCCTTTTTTTGCGACAGGTCCTAGTTTGGTCGCGACCCTCACGTTGAGAAACAATGGGTTAGTGTGAGTATATATAAATACGAGCACGTGTTAAAGAAATTTATAAATAACTAACGAAAAGTTCATATAAAATAACATTTTTGTAACAATAAATAAGGCAATTAAGAGGAAAAAACATTTTTATTGCATTTATAAACCATAATGGCCAACAGCTAAATATCAAAGCAGAAGTTGTAAGGAAATTATAGCTTTTTTCGTTAATGAAATCGTGTTTAATGACATGTTATTTACACCACACGTAACCCTGACGTAAATAATGAAATTTGCTGCCGGTATTTTTTCACGAATTTATTTCTTCTGGAATCAACGGAGGAATGCGAGGAGTAAAAGAAGCATTTTGGACATCCTTGATATCCTGATTGCATTCAATTTTGAGGTGAAGTTTAGTTCGAACGTACCCATAAAAGAACAACCGGTCTGCAACCTGTACACTCAACGCATCAATATTGTATTGTTGTTTATCTACCTACTACCTGTTCTCCGGTACACTCTCTAGACAATTTCCATGACTGACAGTTTCTTTGTCGTTAGAGTAATTGATTCTAAAACTCCTTTTTTTGTTTAAACACACTTTAAAACACATTAACGTTGGCTGACCTTTTTAGGGCACCGTCCACCGAGACCATTACATAATTGTGGACATAAACTGTAATTACACAAAGTGACAAGATCTTCCTAATCGTTAGCCAATTTGCTACTTAAATTAGAACAGAAGACACGGGAAAATTAATTGAATTAATAGCAAACTGAAGTCTTTATAGTTGGCTGTAGGCAGCGAGCGTACCTATACCTGCGTATTCAGGTAGCCGCAATGCGTAGAGCAGTAGCAAGTTCTTGGTACCTTGCGTGGCAACGTCATAGCGGGGTCTTCGAATGTCAAGGTACAAAGTACCGAGTAACAGTAATAGTACTGGAATATTTTATTGGGATTAAAAAGGTCGGAAATTCTTTAGTTCTTATTCATCCAATTAACTTAGCCCGGTTTTTCCGTCCTCCATTGAAATCTATTACTAGAATGCCACCTGTAATTTAACCTTATGTTGGCTGGATACCAACAGAAGCTGCTTCATCAAGCTTTTGCAAATGTAAGAACGTTGAACTCCTCGTCTACAAGGTTATAACGTCCACTGCATGTTGAAATGCATAACGTAGGTATAAACGTTAAAAAATTCTTTGTCGATTATTCAACACTTCTTAAAATTCTGATTTTGCACTTTCCATCATTGTCGTTTTGGTTTTATTTCTTATATTGACCGACTTTCAATTATAGTATAGGTACCGTCAAGGTTAATTGCATTACAAAATACGGTAGGTAAGTAGTTCGTAATGTATCGCCATAAGTGAAAGCAAATTGGAATGTATTTGATGGCTGTGTTTGATAAGCGTCCACAAGTCGTTCCAGAGGCATCCTGGATAAGGACATAGATATTAATATGCTTGCGATAGGAGAAATGTTGACATTCACTATGTACAAAAAGTTGCTGTCAAAATAGACATTTGTAAA
Source organism: Pyrocoelia pectoralis (assembly GCA_036250285.1). Classification (NCBI taxonomy): domain Eukaryota; kingdom Metazoa; phylum Arthropoda; class Insecta; order Coleoptera; family Lampyridae; genus Pyrocoelia; species Pyrocoelia pectoralis. The sequence goes on from CM070077.1 coordinate 34,664,723, forward strand.
ATTACATTTTTCCTTATTTCATTGGTTAATTAAGCAAACAGCTTAAACTGGGTTCAAAGAAAGCCTATCAAAATTATCGTTTTTTACATAGGTAATATTTAATTTTGTTTCTGTTTGCGACTCATAAGTGGGTGTATCAGGGACGAAAATTAGACTCGCTCGTGACTACCATATTTTTCGCCTAAAAACTGTATTTAAAAAGTTTTGTTTATGTAAAAGTTTTCACCTTGTAGGTCTCGAATTGAACTACTGTAAGTAGGTAAATAGATTGGCTTTATTGATATAAATTAATAAATGTTTACAAGTGATTCCTATTCCCAGACAATACATAATACAAAACAAAAAAATTCTGACAAGTTGCCACGAGACTTCCCTTTTTTCAAAAAATAAATATACCACAATTTGCTGAATTCAGAAAAAAACACTCTTAAACTACATAAAAAACTGCAATTTTATCTTATAAAAAAATGAGTACCGCCATTTTAGCTTATACCGGAAGTGACGTCATCAAAGGTAATATTAGCATTTTCGTCCTTGGCCCGAATGCAATCCGTTGGCGAAAACCGAATTTCGATAACTTTAATAGTTTCTGAGTATCGAGCGTTGCAGTCATTTTTTAACAATTATTTTTTTTAACACTTCTTTCAAAAAATAAGTATAGCATAATAGTTGCTGAATTCAGAAAAAATACTCTTTTAAACTACATAAAAAAACTACAATTTTATCTTATAAAAAAATGAGTACCGCCATCTTAGCTTATACCGGAAGTGACGTCATCAAAGGTAATATTAGCATTTTCGTCCTTGGCCCGAATGCAATCCATTGGCGAAAACCGCATTTCGATAACTTTAATAGTTTCTGAGTATCGAGCGTTGCAGTCATTTTTTAACAATTATTTTTTTAACACTTCCAAAAAATTAGTATAGCACAATATATATTGCTGAATTCAGAAAAAAATACTCTTTTAAACTACATAAAAAACTGCAACTTTATCTTATAAAAAAAATGAGTACCTACCGCCATTTTAGCTTATACCGGAAGTGACGTCATCAAAGCATTTTCGTCCTTGGCCCGAATGCAATCCATTGGGGAAAACCGCATTTCCATAACTTTGATAGTTTCTGAGTATCGAGCGTTGCAGTCATTTTTTAACAATTATTTTTTTTAACACTTTTTCAAAAAATAAGTATAGCATAATATTAATATACAACGTGTCCAAGATAAGGATGAACAGCATGGGGATTTTGAAAACGGTAAGAGATACGAACGCGGTTAAATTAGAGAAAAGTTGTATAATTTAGGGCATGTTCACATGTAGTTTGCAAAAGTTCATTATTGTTTATCGTTTCCGAGATTTATAACAAAATGCGATTTTTGGGTTTTTCTTTTTTCGTAATTCCTACCTTTATTTTAAAAGATTTTTAAAAATCAAAGATACTTCTTCATTGTCACTTTTTGAATTCTATCAGATGGCGTTTTCAAATTTTTTATTCGACGTTTCGTCTCCGAGCAACCATCATCAACTTTATTTTTTTATATCGCCGCAACCAACGAAACACCCTGTATTCGATAGTATTTTTTATTACGAATTTAACGATGTATTGCACATTACGGTTTTGAGGCTTATTTTTAAGAAAAATTTCAATAAACACAGTAAACCTGTGTCCAGAAAATAACGACAACCTATTTGAACAGTTATTCTTATTATTTAACTTTAATTAAATGGGTTTAAAAGATTGGAGTTGTTAAATTTGTACAAAAAAAAGATATTATCAAATACTAAAATTAATCCGAATATTTCTTTAAAAAAAATTTACTTCAAAACCATAATGTGTAATACATCGTTAAATTCGTAATAAAAATTACTATCGAATACAGGGTGTTTCGTTGGTTGCGGCGATATAAAAAAATAAAGTTGATGATGGTTCCTCGGAGACGAAACGTCGAATAAAAAATTTGAGAACGCCATCTAATAGAATTCAAAAAGTGACAATGAAGAAGTATCTTTAGTTTTTAAAAATCTTTTAAAATAAAGGTAGGAATTACGAAAAAAGAAAAACCCAAAAATCGCATTTTGTTATAAATCTCGGAAACGATAAACAATAATGAACTTTTGCAAACTACATGTGAACATGCCCTAAATTATACAACTTTTCTCTAATTTAACCGCCTTCGTATCTCTTACTGTTTTCAAGATCCCCATGCTGTTCATCCTTATCTTGGACACGTTGTATATTGCTGAATTCAGAAAAAAATACTCTTTTAAACTACATAAAAAAACCGCAACTTTATCTTATAAAAAAATGAGTACCACCATTTTATGCAATCGATTGGTGAAAACCGCATTTCGATAACTGTAATAGTTTCTGAGTTTAGAGCGTTGCAAGGAATGTGTACGGACAGACTACAGACTACAGACGACAGACAGAAATTTTTTTTCATATTATGAATCTACGTATTCAGAAACGCAAAGATATGTAAAAATTTGCATAGGTCATTTTTTTTTGGAACACTAATACAATACTTTCCTTTTACTTCATACTCGGGAATAAAAAAAGAAGAATATAAACCACCATCCCCCCTCATTCGTTAATCCCGTTACTCCTTCTTTCAACTCTGTCCTATACCTCCACCTCCATATTATCGCACACTCTCGGATATCTCCTTTCCAACTCCTTGTATTATTCTCCCTTTCCCACCTTTCTCATCTAGTATTTAGTCCCTCTTTGGCCTTCTTTCCCTTGCACTTTCCTCAGCTCCCTCTTTTCCTTATCCTAATCATACCTACTCCCCTCTATCCACACCTTTCTATATCCCACTTTGACTCTCCGCCTCGTATCTCTTTCCACTTTCACTATTTTTCTTAATTCCTCCTGCACTCGCCTTTCTGCTATTGTCAGGTCCTCGTGGATGAAAATACTCGTAGCTTTAAGCCCCCCCCCCCCCGCCATTAACTCCCTCTTCTCCTTCCATCTCCCTACTTCCACCACATTTTATTTGCCTAAATATTTACTTTTTGAAAAATTCAAAGTAAAAATAAGTAACATCGAGTTAACGAGCGAAGTGTAGATGGAAAATTCTCCACAAGTTAGTTTTTTATCTCATAGTTTTTTGGATATGGACGGACAATATCAGAAAGTATTAATTTCCAAAAAATAATTTTTGTCTCATGTTTTTTTACCAACTTCTCTTCTATATGCCCAGTAGGGTGGGTCGAAAAATTTTTTTTCCGAATTTTGATTTGTAATAGTGGGGAAAACATGACCTGGGTAGAGACTTAAAAACGTATATATTTATTTTTTATTAATATTAACATTAATTACCCGCGCATGACGTTTGAAAATCCGAAAAAAATGTTAAAATTTGATTTATTTTATCAGAGTTTATTGTATAAACTACAAGGCGTAAAATAATATAGCATTCTTATAAACAGAAATACTCGTAATACAAATAATAATCAAACCAAAATATTAGAATAATCGTGCCTATAGTGCGGGGGGAGGAGTGGGAAAAGAGGGCGTAACCTGTCGATCACGCGTCATTGTCTCAGTACGCCTAATTAGTTCCGGGAGAAAGGTCGCACGCATTTATCTATTTTTTTCGCTATTTTAATAAGATTTTGTTATTTTGTGACGTTGTGCATCATGGAGATTTCAAATAATACCCGAAAATCCACAAGTTGTCCCATTTTTGGAGATTCAAGATTTTCATAGAAATTCCGAAAGACTGTTTGATTTAAGTTCATGTAAGTGTAAAGATTTAGAATTATGCAAATGTTCCAAAGACCAAAAGATTCCTAAGGAAGAACGAGCTTTTTTAATAGATCAGAGAACAGAGAGAAAAATGATTATAGGAACTGTTGATTTATTGACAAGTAAAAGGAAAAGAAAACTGAGTGATAGAAAAATTAAGCTTAAATCCTATTACGATTCTAGCGTTTGTGAATCGGGCCCTTCTCATGAAAATCCTAATACCTCTATAACGTCTGAAAGTAGCGATGAAGAACAAACTTTGCCCTCACCCTCAAGTTCATCAAAACCAGCATAAAAAAAACGTAAAATAGCATCTCTCAAGAATTTGTCAACTATCTGTGACCGATACGGGATATCCGACAGAGCAGCTGCTGCTGTCGCTTCTGCTGTTTTGCAAGATGTGAAAATCAACAACGAAGTAATCGTAATCGATAAGTCGAAATTGCGACGAGCGAGACAAAAATTACGGAAAGAAACCTTATCTCACGGCCAACTAGATATTATTCCTGCCTTATTTTTTGATGGACGAAAAGACAAGACCCTGAAAATTGTTATGAAAGGGGGAAAAAAATACCGCTCAACATCCGTGGAAGAATATATTTCGATAATTAAAGAACCGGGATCAGTTTATGTCGGATATGCCGTCCCAAGCCATAGAACTGCAAAAGGGCTGGAGTCTGCTATCTTTCAAACAGTAACAGATCAACTGAATAAGAATATGTCTCTAGAGGATACTCTTGCCATAGGTTGTAGTGGGACGGTAACCAATACGGGCAAATACGGCGGAGTCATACGGCTCTTAGAAAAGCGTTTACACCGACCACTTCAATGGATCATATGCCTTTTGCACTTAAATGAACTGCCCTTAAGACATTTATTTGCAAAACTTGATGGCACCACAACAGGACCTAATACTTATTCAGGTGCTATCGGAAAGTTATTAGATGATTGTGAGAAGCGCTCTGTTGTCGTGTTTGAAAAGATAGAAGGTATGTTACCAAACATTTCAAATGTAAAAGACCTCAGTTCTGATCAACGTTACCTTTATGATATCACATCTGCTGTCATAAGTGGTAAGTGCTCTTCTGATTTGTCTAATCGCTCTCCGGGAAGAATGTCACATGCCAGGTGGCTAACAAAGGCCAACAGGATTTTGCGCTTATATGTGTCTACCGAGATACCCACAAACGAACTGAAACAACTCGCTACTTTTGCAGTTAAAGTATATGCTCCTATTTGGTTCGAAATCAAATTAAATCCGACATGTAAAGATGGAGCAAGGCACTTTTGGAAGTTGGTATATAATTGTCGATATCTTCCGCAAGAATTAAAGAGTGTTGTTGATCCTGTAATAAAGCGAAATGCTTTTTTTGCACACCCACAGAATTTGCTGTTGTCTATGTTATCTGACGAACAAAAACATGTGAGAGAACTTGCCGCTAGACGCATTTTAAAGGCAAGGAAATCATCTGAATCCCTTCAGCTTCGAGTCTTTGAAGTGCCTAAGATAAATTTAAACGCTTCGTCTTACATCGATTTGATAGACTGGCAGCAATCTTACTCGCAACCACCTATATTGACCAATGTTCCGGATAAGACTCTTCATTCCCTAGTTGAGTCAGGTGGTGATGATGAAGTCCTTTTTCTGCGGCTACCATGTCATACTCAAGCTGTGGAGCGGGCTGTAAAAACAGTAACAGAGGCATCTATGCAGCTATGCCACAAAACAGCAAGAGAAGCTTTAATTAAGAATAAAATTATTTCACGAACGCTTATGCCTAAGTTCGAAAGTAAAAAAGATTTTAACGTGATTTGAAGATATTTTATTTTTATTTTGTCTTATTATTTGTTTATTTTTCTTTCTTAATAAAAAAAAATAGTCCAAAAGCACTTTATTTTATTAGTTTACGTAGTTGTTTTTCCTATGAGCCACGAGAAATGGATTTTCAAATAATTCTCAAAAAAAACAAAAAATCAGTTTTTCAAACTCAATGCGCGGGTAGAAGGGGTTAAACTAAAAATTTTTTTTTTCGTTATTTTTTCATAAAAGCATGTGGGTCACGTTTTTTTTACTATTACAAAACATATTAGACAATTTTATTTTTTTCCATACAAAAGCGACCCACCCTAATGCCCAGCTTTCGGTTTTGCCGTATTTTGTGTAAAGAAGTTGCATAGAAATGGATTTCCTTCAAATTGAGTATCTTTATCAAATTTTTTTGTATACATTTGTATATACAGGGTGTTCATTTAGTAGCCCGTTTTTCAAGTACGGCTTTATTGTTAAATTTACTAAAAAATAATTATACGAGATGGCAATTAGGGTGGATGACGCACATTTGCAAATTAGTTAGACACATACAGGGTGGGTAATCTTTTAAAACTTACCTGGTGTTCATTTAACAAGTATCAAAAGGCGCAAATTCTTATAGAATTTTAATTTCAACCAACTTCAAATCTGTAACTAATTATGGCATATATGTACTATATACAATATATATGTATATAACTACCCCCCCTCCCCACCTCAGACACAACCACGCCGGATTCTGCACAAATGAGTGATTGTTTTTCTTTCCACCCTTAAGGGAGATGGGAGTGGAGAGGGTGACGGACAATTTGTAAATCACGAAAAAATATTAGAGGAAAAAAAAGTAAAAAAATATAGTTTTTCTGCGGACGTGCAATTTTCCCCCTTTCCAAAAAGGAGTTGCAGTTGGGGGTGAAATTTGCAATTTGAGTATTGTTTTTTATGGAGAATCCAAAAGTAATAAAAAATAGGTGTTCCCATTTAAGTTTTGAAAACTCACCCCCACTCCACCCCACAGGAGGGGTGAGGGTGATGTTTAAGTATCATGACTCAATAGGTTTCAACAAATAAAGGAAACGTGTTTTTTTATTTTTATAATTGGATGTATCGTTCTCGAGATATTAAAGGGTGTATATTTTGACTTTAATGGCGTCCCGACGGCGAACGGGTGATCCGATCAAAAAATTTACCAGCGATTTGGAATCAGTGAAGAATCCTCCTATAAGATGACACCACTTACAGCTTTCTAAACCCTGTAACATCGACCAACGCACAGACACACAGACATCCGGACGAATTTAGTAACCAAACTTTTTGAAGTTGGTTGAAAATATTGCAAAATAACAATCTTATGAAATGAGATAGATAAACTTTTAATTTTTGTGTCCGAAATATGTTAATATAAACATCAAAATGTTCCCGGGTTAACTAGGTTTTTTTTGTTTTCAGAAAATTAGGATTAGATTTAGTTCCCAGACAAGGAGCAGAAATGGTAGATCCTGATTCAATGTCTGTAGTGGAGTTATATCAAGTTCATGTTTTAAGTGCAGAAAATTCGCAAGGTGCATCAGTACGTATTTCTAGTTACTACTGGTACAATCGGTTGTATGATCTCTTTCCAGTCTAGGGGCACATTAAAAAAGAAAGAATCTAAAAAAATTTTAACACATCATTTGTACCTGTGTATGAGAGATTTTGGTCATCACATCGGGGAAGATACAGAAATCTTTTTCTCATTATATGATGCCAAAAAACAAAAATATATTTCGGAACGTTTCCTAGTCAAAATTTCCAAAGAAGGCTTTTCTAATTATATAGAAAAACTCCATATTAATTGCACTGTTTTTACGGTAAGTTTAGTACTGGAAAAAACCTACGTTCTGAAAATGAATCTTTCTATTTAGGATTTAGGGAATACAGATCTTACAAAGGATACATACATTATAGCACATGTGATGAGAATAGGCAAAATGCTATATTCGGAAAGTTCTAAAAAGACTGATAAAAATGCTCCTATGTTATCACAGGTATTTAAAAGGCCACATGGGGTAGCTCTGCAAAATTTAAGTGATATGATTACCCATAAAGATGGAGAATCGGAAGAAAAGGAATTTACATTAAAAGTTTGTGTGAAGCATGTGTGATTTATGCAATTTGGCATCAACTATTTTTTAGGTATATCAAGGGGAAGAAAAAGATTTCAATCAGTTACACGAGTTGATTATAAGGCAAACGGGAAAATATAGTGCTTTATCTTGTCAACCAAATTATGGTATCTATTAATTATTGCATTGAGGTAAAACATATTAAAAAAACATAATGTTTTGCAGGAATCATTCTTTCATTAAAACTTTTGCATGGCGAATTAAAACAAATAAAGGAAGAAATCCGTTGTTGTTTAAAAATATGAGCTTGACAAATAAACTAGGTTTTCCTGATGTTATAATGCCCGGTGATGTTAGAAATGATCTATATATTTTGTTGGAGAGGGGCGAATTTGAACGTGGCGGTAAATCAACAGGCAAAAACATTGAGGTCACAATTTTGGTGTTAGATAGTGAAAAAAATATTGTTAAGGTGCGTATTTTATTTGGTTGGGATTGTATTAATAAACTTTTGTTTGCATAGAATTGCTTATGGGGAGCTTCTGGCTGGGAAGGTACCACAGAGTATAATTCAATGATCATATATCATCATAATTCTCCTTCATGGGCCGAAAATGTACGACTTACTCTTCCTATCGATAAATTTGCAGGTGCTCATGTTCGTCTCGAGTATAGACATTGTTCAAGTAAGTATATATGATACAGTTTGCAATTTTAATAATGTCGAAAGTAGTCGGATTAGACAAACTAAATCATGGAAGTAGACTTCATTAAAATCGAGTTTCGATTGTATTTTAATGGGTGAAAGCAATACATAGTTTAAAAAATTATAGATTCCTAACTTGTGGAACACAAAGTTACACTTTCCTTGGAGAGAGTCAGGGGGGGGGGGGGGGGATTATCATCGCGTGAACATCTTTAATTCTTAATTAACCTTGACTTAACAAAAGTTAAAAACATGAAACATTTCCAGCACGTGAGAAAAGTGATAAGAAACTGTTCGGTTTCTCGTTCATTCGATTAATGGACAAGGAAGGTGCAGCAGTACTTGATGGTCAGCACGAGTTGTATATTTACAAATGTGAAGATGCGGATAAACTTCTTAATTGTGGATATTTATCGTTTCCATATTGGAGTAAGGACTGTGAAGGCAATCATGATGCAACTGGAACATTTTCACGTAGTCATAAGGAAGTTGTTGTAGTTAAAACTTTATTGTGTTCGACAAAATTAACACAGAATGGTAAGTAAGAGTTTTATGCTTTCTTAACTTCAATTGTTTTTTTGTTTTGTTTTTATAGTTGATTTGTTGTCGTTATTACGATGGAAATCACATCCTGAAAGAATTCAGGAATCATTGCAAAGAGTATTACGTTTAGGTGACGAAGAGCTTGTAAAATTTTTACAAGACGTTTTAGATGCATTGTTCGCTTTGTTTTCAACCGAAGATGGAAATTCTACTCAACATAGTGGATTAGTTTTTCATGTTTTGGTTTCTATCTTCAGTTTATTGGACGAGTCTAAGTTTCAACATTTCAAACCAGTACTAGATGCGTACATTAAGGAACATTTTGCTGCAGCGCTGGTGTATAAGTGAGTGTACAATCAATAAACGAATACATTTCGAGCACAATTTCTCTTCAGGGGGCTTCTCACAAGCGTTCAACATTGTGCAGATTGGGTATTATCTACTGATAAACAAGAACCAATACAAAAATGTTTTAAAAGTTTAGAATACATTTTTAAGTTAATTATTCAAAGTAGAATGTTATTTTCACGTGCAACGGGTGGTCAATATGAAGACAGTTTTCGGCGTGATTTGCAAAGCGTATTTTCTGCCTTGAATAACATGATGGGTATCGCCACATCAGTTATAATTCCGACGCAGGTATGTAGATTACCATTGATTTGAATGTGTTATTTAACACAAAACGTGTAGGTTGCTTTGTTATTGTCAATAAGTGCCGTTTATGAGTTACTTATTGATGTGTTACCCATAATGGAGGTAACAAAATGGGCTGTGTTATTACTTGATTCCTTGCCGAGAGAACTACCCGCACAATTAGTTCAAGCCAAACTGATGGCCATTAAGAATTTGGTTACCAGTAAAATTTTCCAGGAGGATGGTACGCTACAAAATTTTATATTAATTTAATAACTCTTAAAGCCCTTTAGATTCCAGAAATATGTTACTAGCCAATGCCTGCAAGCATCTTCGATATCATTTGATACATAGAGATGAGCTACGATTATGTACGGAAATATTAGGAGAAATTTTGGGCTTCTTATGTAAACAAAAAAAGCACTGTGACGAACAGGGGAAGATAAATAATTGTATTCATCACGATGTCGATACACTTTGCATTAATACTTTTGATGTTTTGATTCAGACAGTATTAGCAATAATAGATAAAAATATTACTGTGATTGTAAGTTGTGCATGGCTTTCAGTATAACTTGTAATGCTTATCATTTATTACGCAACATCAATAATTTCTTAATTCTTTTAGAAATCAACAGATTATGTAAAACGTGAATTTTGTTCTGATAAAGGTTTTTTAAATTGAGAGATTGAAACAAAACGTTTCGGACATTTGTTGGTATATGAGCAGATATGCCAACCTTTACAACTAAAAGTAACTATTGGTAACCTCTAATACAGTGATTCTACTACAAACAGTGACGACAATCAATATATCGATTTTTATTGGGCTGGTATAAGGCCGCCATTAAGAGGCAAATTTTCTGTGGTTACCTTTGATCAGCACGTGATTTTTATTTGGATTTAGCAAGTTCCTAGGATATCAGGTTTGTTTAGGGCGTTTTACAACGTAAAAATTTTCGCAAATAATACAAACCCGCTCAAAATTTTACCTCTTAATGGCGGATGAGCGGAGCAAATGGTTGCTTGTCGTCACTGTTTGTAGTAGAGTCACTGTAACCTCTTAATTATTGCGTATGACCTCTGGTGGTGTTACCTACAACTATCCACCATTTACAATGTTTTACAGCACGACCATTGTTAATTTCAGTTGCGAATATCTTAATATACAAATATTTTTAAATTGATATTGCGTTTTGTTTGATGGATGATATGTATCAGAAGTTATACTGAAAAGCGAGAGTAGCTAATAATTGTTTTGCTCAATTTTCTAGGGTCAACTGGTTGCTTGTTTAATAGGCTGCTTACAATTATTTGATGAGTTTCACTATAAGCGATTATGGGAAACTTTAATGGGTTCAAATCATGACCGTAAACCCCTCAAGGATTTTCTCATGCGTGCGTTCCTTGTGTTTCGTCAATTAGTTAAACAGGAGGTTTATCCACCCGATTGGCTTGTGATTAAAATGGTGGCCAATAATGTAATGTTAAAGGCACTTCAAGAACTTGCTCAGCCTCTTGCATTTAAATTCTTGGATACACGAACTGGATATTTTGATAAAGAGGTGAATGTATAATTTCATTTACTATCTGAGTAAAAATGCAAGGCCCCTGAAAAAACTGGGGCTGACATTTTTCATTTTTGAGCAGTACATTAGTCATTTATATATGTTTAACATGTGTAAAAATCAAAATGAGAGAATCAATTGTTTAACGACTATTTTAATTAATATCAATAAAAACACTGTATTTGGCATTTTCCTAGCTGCCGGTCAGTTTTAACTTATCATATAATTGTTATTGTTCCATAAATAAATAAAAGTCGAATGGCCATAAATGTTGATTATTGATATAATTAATTGGTTTTATGAGCTATAACCGAACATTGCATTATTTCAAATATACGGAAACTGAGGAAAAATTCTTGTTTTAGATGGTAAATTTCTACTATTGAAATCAAGCTGCGTTATTTGTTTATTGAAAACAAAATTTGTTTTCTTGTAATTCAAAGTAAATGCTATGATTACCGCCGGAGAAAGGCGCACAGATGACCTCTACCACATCGTACACAGCGAGCCGCAATCCACAACCATGTGATTATTCTTTTGCATTGCGGCGCCGCATCGTTTCATAGTTTCCCGCACTGCACTTCCACGCGTGAACCGAAGCATTCATCCTTTTTCTAAATCTGTTTTAAATAATAGACTGTTACAACACATTATTTTTTTGAATCATGTTAGACCACAACATAATTGGTTTAACTTTTTACGTTATTAATATCGAACTTTCAGGTACTCAGTTACACAAGATGTCGTTTTTTTTTAGTATAGCTTTAAGACTAATTAACCAATTGGCCTCAAAAACATCTCACACCAACAAATAAGTATACATTTTTCAAATATATAAGTATCTACCACTCAGTTTCAATAATATAGCCGTAATTAATTTTTAAAATTGAAGGCTTGTACGATTCGATTCATAATTAGCGCTTTTTTGCACATATACGGATACAGAAAATTAACGATGTATTGCAAAAATCTAAAACTGTACACCTTTTTGTAGGAATAAATCATCGTTTAAATGCACTTTATTTCAGTAAATTATGATTGCTAATTACTGAGATACAAGCTTCTAAATCCAGGGGCCTTGCATTTTTACTCCGATTGGTGTATGATACTAATTTTGTTATTATTATGTTAGTTGTGGACCAGCTATTTCAACCTTGCAGTCGATTATTTAACACAACAGCCATTGCAATTGGAACAATTCTCAGAAGTTAAACGAGAAAAAATTATAGAAAAATATGGGGATATGCGTGTGCTGATGGGATTCCAGATACTTTCAATGTGGTCACAGCTCGGTATGTTAAGTTATGTTTATAGTTCGTAATCATACTTATCGCTTTAGGTGAACATAAGTTACATTTTATACCGTCAATGGTAGGACCATTTTTAGAGGTTACATTAGTACCCGAAATTGAACTTCGTAAAGCTACCTTGCATATCTTTTTTGATATGATGGAGTGCGAACAGAAAGTTCGTGGAAATTTTAGACAAGTTGAAAGTGAACTTATTGACAAACTGGATATACTAATTTCTGAAAATAAAGGAGATGACGAATATCGAAGGTTATTTAATACAATGTAAGTTAGTTATTATTGGTAATTTTTACCTACGAACAATAACATCCTCCACTTTATGCTATCAGGGAACATTTAAGCGCAGTGTAAGTGTATTTTATATTTTGTTTGGTCTCGCAAGTTTTATTTTTTTTACATTTCACATTATGTAAATGTGATATAATTTTCAAAACTTCTCAAATTATCTTTTTTTAAGGTTATTGGATCGAGTGCAATCGGAAGATCCGGCATGGAAAGACAGTGGAGCAGCTTTTATTAGTTCGGTGACACGGTTACTTGAACGTCTCTTAGATTATCGTAGTGTAATACAGGGTGATGAAAATCGCGATAAACGTATGTCGTGTACTTTTAATTTGCTTGTAAGTATAGAACTGAGTTAACAGAAAGACATGTACATCTTTTAGAATTTTTACAAAAACGAATTCAATCGGAAAGAAATGTATTTGCGTTACATTTATAAATTGCACGATCTTCATATGTCAGCTGATAATTTTACAGAGGCTGGTTTTACGATGATGTTATACGCCGATCAATTATCGTGGACTAGTAATACTTTAGTTGTAGATTCAAATTACGCAGGGTTTAGGGAATGTGAAGTCAAAGAAAAAGTATATCATTTAATTATTAATCACTTTGACAGAGGAAAGGTTTGTGATTGGCATAAGCATTTAAATTGCGATTTCACAAGGATTTTTAGTGTTGGGAAAAAGGTATACCTCTACTGAAGGAATTAGCTAATCTATACGAAATACAACTTTTCAATTACAAAGCTTTAAGTGACATTTTGAAATATCAGGCGAAATTTTATGACAATATTTTAACTCAACTCCGTCCTGAACCCGAATATTTTCGTGTCGGATTTTATGGATTAAGTTTTCCACTTTTCGTTAGAGTATGTCGTCTTTTAAATTTCTGTCCATTACCTTACTGCTTTACTTTTAGAATAAACAATTTATATATAGAGGATTAGAGTATGAAAGGATAGGTGCATTTACGCAACGATTACAGACTGAATTTCCATCAGCACATATCCTTACGAAAAATACACCCCCTGATGATACTATAGTTAATTCAGAAGGCCAATGTATCCTTTATAATTTTTGCATGTTTCATTTTCATTTTATTTCAGAAAGGAAAACATTCCAGATATGCTGGATAAGGTGGAGGGGGTGTATTTTTGGGCTATAATAATGAAGGTACAAAAAGCCCACACCGAATCGTGTTCGCTACCAAAATTACAGTGCAAAAAATATGTAGTTTTTTTTTCCGATAACTTCAAAAATATCACTTTTAGGGGAAAGTGAAGACGGAAAAGTTGTAGAGAATGTAATTTTACGTCAAAAAGATCCTTACAAAAATTTTGTATGAGTTAGATTTTTTTTAAACAAGGATTGTTTTTTGAGAAATGAGTAAGTCTCGAGCGGCGAGCGCGTTGCATTTTTCGTTGATAACTCGAAAACAACACATCGGATCGGAGAATGGTTGAAATGAAAATTGTAGACAATTTAAATACGAACAATTTTTTTTTTTATTTCTTTTTTTAAGATCAATATTGACAGAGATATGAATTTTTACTTTCCCGTGCATTTACACACGAAAAAATACGCATTTCCTGTTCACTTTTTCCCCTCGAAGTGATATTTTTTGAGTGATTAAAGAAAAACCTATTTTTTGCACCATTTTTGTTCTGTAATTTTTGTAGCGAATACGATATGGAGGAGGGCGTTTTGTACGTTCATTATGACCCAAAAATGCACCCCTCCACCAACCAAAAGCATATCTGTAATTTTTTCCTTTCTTAAAAAAAAGTGACTTATTTGACTGTACTATAAATAAAATGTACTCAACATGTATAAATGTCCTTGACACTACACAGTTATTCAGATAAGCAACGTAAAACCAATCCCGGAACCCAATCCCATCGTTTTAGCAAGCGATATACCAGAAAAAATATCCCATTTTTATCATTATAACGATGTGAGACGTTTTCAATGTGACCGTCCAGTTAACAAAGGTATTGTAGATAAAGATAATGAGATTAAGGTAAATATTTTTTAACGCAAAATTTCGGATAATGTCACTTTCTTATTTATGCAGACATTATGGATAGAAAGAACTATTTTAGAGATAGAAAGTTTATTACCGGGAATATTAAGATGTTTTGAAGTGGTAACGAGGCACACGGAAGAAATTGCACCCGTTCAATATGCATGCGAAACAATGGAATCGGTTGAAAAAGAAGTTCGTCATTTAATTTCCGTATACACAGCCGAACCAAAAAGAAACCTTAATCCATTTACTATGCGATTACAAGGAATTATTGATGCCAATGTTCAGGGTGGAATTAGTAAATATCAACAGGCTTTCTTTACGCAAGAATTTACAAAATTATATCCTGAACACATGACCCATGTGTATAGATTAAAAAATTTAATTTTTGACGCAATGCAGGTATACATTTCTGAAATGAAACCGCCTTTTCTATTATTTTATGCAGGTGCTTGCGTGTGGATTAGAACTGCATGGAAAGTTAGCTCCCGCCGGAGTACAACCATTACACCAACGTCTTTTAGAAAGATTTGCACAATTACGACATAGTTTAGGTTCCATTAATAAGTTAAAGAGGCAACAATCGGAGAGTATTGTTAAGTAAGCTTGTCGATATTCATGAATGTGATAATCGTTTAATGTGTGTTACAGTACTCCATTACCACCTTTACCAATAGATAAGCTAAATGTAAATGAAAATCATAGTAATCGATCTTCTGGTTCTAGCGGTATTTATGGACAGATGTACGAACAACAAATATTAGAAAATGATGATATTTATACAAAACCAATGGTATTTAATCGTAACTCTAGTAATAACATAACAGTTTATGTAAATGAGCATGTTGTAAGATTTAAAATCATTGCATGTGATCTAAAGAGTGCTAAATTCTTTTCTCTTAGTTGTACTAACCTTTCTACACTATTAATAAACTCTTCTTTACTTTTCTGTTTTGATCACATTTCCTTCTATTAGGAGTTCTTAGACCGACTTGGGCCTAATCGTGAAAATTTAACACTGCCAATGGTATCTACTGCACCTCCAATTCCCCAAAGGGAAAATAGACCTCGGTCACAAGGATACAATACAACACCAACAAATCCCATAGATTCGGCTCGAACTCCAACAAGGGGAAGTGTCGATTATTCCAGTTTACCTCCAATGAAATCACGGTATGTCTTAACATTGTTATGTTAGATTAAACTTCATTTGTATTATGTAGGGATTTGGACACTTCCGAAATTGTTCTGCCTCCTAAACCAACCCACAATCGTGAACGGTCTTTAACTAAACCACCTTCGCCACGTTTACTTAGACATTCTGTTCCAACCCCAACTGAATCCGCAATGCGCAATTCTTGGCCAGACAGCGGTAGCGAAGAAGCTCCTCCATTACCTCCACGATCACATAGTAAGTTACAATTGAACATTAAAATTGAATAAAAAGGGACTAAAAGTTTAATATACTGTACATTTTCGCGAGTTCTAATTAAGATGGAATTGTTTTTGAATGAGCATTTCCGATTCAAAGTATTACTTGGCATGTAACACAACACGTTTTAATTTAATTGACAGGGGTTTCAGCATTTTGGTATTACACCCGTTTTATTAACACAGAACAATTCGATACAATCATTCCGTTTTCATGCTAGACCCTCTGCTTTATATACCTACCTATACAATGTTTTTTAACTATGCAAGGTCGTCTGTGGATTTCCTTTGTTATTTGTCCCTCCCCAAAAATATTTTCGGACAGCTGTATTTATTGTTTAACTGTTATTCTTCACATACATTTTAGTGAAAGATACTTGGTAATCAAATTGATAATTAATAGCAAGCCATGTGGTAGATTACCTCTCGCGGCAATATGTGCGTCTTTCTCTGGCGGTAATCATAGCATTTACTTTGAATTACAAGAAAACAAGTTTTGTTTTCAATAAATGAATAATGCAACTTGATTTCAATACTACAAATTTAGCATCTAAAGCAAGAATTTTTCTTTAGTTTCCGTATATTTGAAAATAACAAATTTTTCGGTTCTAGCTCATAAAACCAGTTAATTATATCAATAATCAACATTTATGGGCTTTCGACTTTTATTTATGTAAAATTTTATGATAAGTTAAAACTGACCGGCAGCTAGGAAAATGCTAAATACAGTGTTTTTATTATGTAAAATTTTATTAATTAAAATTATAGTTAAACAATTGATTCTACCATTTTGATTTTTACACATGTTAAACATATATAAATGACTAATGTACTGTCCAAAAATGAAAAAATTTCACCCCCCAGTTTCCTAGAACCAGACTCTCCACAACCATAGCACTTCTTAACCATGTGCAAAGACTAGCGTGCCTTTCGTGCACGGGCGCAATGCGAACGACCCCCACAGCCGTCATGGAAGCCCTCCTGGGTCTGCCTCCTCTGGATCTCCACGTGAGAGAGCAGGCCACGGTGGCAGTCTTGCGTTTGAAAAATAAAGGGTTGTTGAACAGCAGAGGTACTGAGGTGGGCCACTCTCGAATTCTGGGAGAGGCAGTCAAGCCTATACTAAAAGGACGATCTGACTCACTCATCCCTCTATTTATACTAGGGAAAAACTATCGCATCTTTTTTGATGCGGAAGTGGCATCCCAACCAGACATATCCATCTTCACGGACGTATCTAAAACAATGGAAGGAACAGGCACCGGAATTTATTCCAAAAAACTGAACCTCCATATCACCCAACCACTAGGCAAAATTTCGACTGTCTTTCAGGCAGAACTAGCAGGAATAAGATTAAAGCCGCTTCCCCGTCCAGCATCCTCAGGTTTATCTCATGTGTGGGATGGCTTGAGTGATGCTGCGGGGTCGAACGACTCTAATCAGGGGGGCAGCACAAAGGGCCAAATAGGTGGCCTAAGTGCACGTGGACTTCTGACCACCCTCCCATCGTAATCCAGAATCCAGACCCCCCAGTTTTTTTTATTATGACCACTCAAAGTGAGGGGCCTTGCATTTTTGCTCCGATAGTAATAGCACCTGTGGTAATAGTATGCAATATAATTACAATGTGGTAGCATCTTTTGATGCAACTGTATGTCTGTTGTTATTTCCTCTAACTTTGCGTTTCTAGTCCTTTTTATTCATTTATTACAATAAATTCATATTAATACTTCTTATAAATTAATTCAAATTTTAGCTCCGGATAAACGACCGGGTTCCATTACCCTTAATGATCCACCACCAAATATTCCTAAAAGAAGCCAAAAAAATTATCGACCACATCGATATTTAGCATCGATTCGATTGTCGATATTTCTCTCGAAGACTTTAATTCTGAAGCTACATCCGCACAAGTAGAATCGGATAACCACGACCTACGTGATTCCGGAATTAGTATTACGGACAACTCGCACCTTAACAATTTTAATAATACTTGTTACGAAGAATTCGATTTACGTACGCATCAACAGGAAATGAACATTAATTCGAGTCCTCAAGAATTTAGTCCTAAACTAGAGAATCCGCCTCCGATACCTCCAAAAGCGACATTAGGTTTACAATTAAGTTTAAATTCTAGTTTCGATTTAGGTAGTGGTAGTTTAGAACGTAAACCTAAACCAATTGAAGTTGACGTGTCTTCTCCTGGAAACTATTCGGTACCTAAATTACAGAATGAAAATGGAGATGTAGGTAAAAGTAACGAGAATCCGTGTTAATATTGTGATTTATCAACTACATTTTCTTTTACATGTAAGTAATGTAATAGCATTCCCATGAATAATTAATTCCAAAAATCCCAAAATGTGCGGGTCATTTTTTTATATTATGAAGTATTTTCTTATGCAATGAATTTTTTAATCTATTTAAATGTGTATAGATGTATAATGGATGGGTCACATAAAGTAAGCAAGTTGTATTATTCGGCCTAATGTGTGCTTTGCTTTTTTTGAAATGTTTAGGCCGTCAGGTGAAAGTATAGCTGAGTGTCATATATTTTTAATATTACATCGTGCCAACTTTACATATTAACTAACAATACACTCATCTTATTTTTATCTTCTCCTATTTTCTATCAAAGCAAATTCAATGAAATTATTAAGACTTGTAATGTATTTCCAAATTAAATTTTAAAAAAAGTTTTAGAAAACTGTAATATTTAGCAATGCAGAAAAGTATGTTGAGCAGAATAGTTAGTAAAAAAGTTTTTGTAATTGAGATTTACTGTAAGTTGACAAATATCGTAGGTCATATGTGTGTTTAATTTGGGGATGACAGTTCCTCAAGTTTGAGAGAAAAAAGTAGGTGTGTGGCATCTTGATTAATTATACATTTTTTATTATAAACATAATTGTAGAATTTTTATCAATTTCAGCAAGGAAACAAATAAGTTAAAGTAATAAATGTTTTGGCATCATATTGTCCCTAACAGAAGGTCACACGGTTGTCTGATAAAATATTGATAATTCAACGAGAATAATATAAACGCCATAATCATGTCACATTTTTTATTATCAGTAACTGAAATTGGATGACCTCGCGTGGTGATTTATACAACTACTGTAAGTAGGTAGTGTATGTTTTTGTTTTTAACTTTAAGAAGAGCATTTTTTATTTTAATTAGCTAAAATGTCATTGAATAAATGGTTACGTATACAAACTTAAAATTACACAAGTTTACCTACAACTATCTGCCATTTGCAGCACTACAAACATTAATTTCAATTGCAAATAAATTTATTAAACAATTGGATTTTTTTGTCCACAATGAATCATGAAATGATAGCCAGCCACAGGATGAATCTAAAAAAATATTGTTCACTTGCTGAAATTTGATGCCATGCACATTAATATCCATGCAATGGTTAGTTTCAAAGCCGTGTCTACAAATTTTTGCACTGAGAGTGCATATTTCAGATGTTTTACGCTGCTATTGTTATCTTCACTCGAATAGCAATTTTTTTATTGTGTGAACGCAGAGAGGTGCTACAATTTTTTCATACATTAATTGTTTCTGAAATAAACCAATATTTAGATTTGAGTCTGTTATTAAATGCTCGTAAGTTTACCTGTATGTCTTTATTACAGTTTTAAGTATTTTAATATCCATCATACTAGTCATAAACGATATTTATAAAAAAAGTCTTTAATAGTCATATATTTTGTACTATTGACCAAGTATTGTAATTTTTAGTAGAATACATAATTGTATTGTCTCTACTGTAAGTTATGAGAGAGAAGTAAAATCTAAAAAATGTGTGATATATTGTTCAGGTGTGAACCATTCCTTACATCACAGTTTCCATAATTAAGCTAGTTCTTTCAGCAAATTATCCTTCAGCTGGCAACTGCCTTCAAAGGCTTAAATCAAATAATTTTCCAATTTCCACTGTATTCCTTGCTCTAAATTATCTTATACAGGGTATACCACGGAACCCGTTCATTAGAAGTTTCTGGGGTCCCTTATTAGTTATGAATTTGAAACTTTCAGGTTAAGGATAACCCATAGCCTTCTTTTGTTCTAAAATATTGTCGATGTTGTACAACTTCCGGAAGGAGCGCAAGTCGCCATTCATCTTCTTATTTTAAATGGAACCCCCTGTATATTATTGCATTTTTGGATTATACAATCGATTCTGCGTAACATTGTATTAGATTATCCTATACCTATCTTCAACTGTTTTTGAGATATGATTTTTTTGAAAAATTTGCGCTTTGCGGAGGGATGTTTAATAGCCCACCTTTTGCTCTTCTTTGAACGCAAAACATTCATACTTTACAAACACGAAGTAAAACCATAAGGGTTCACAAAATGCATTTGCAAACCTATCACAGATTATACAGGGCGCTCAAAATTAGTGGCAAAGTTAAAAAACTTCAAACACCAAAAAGTCATTTTTTTCAAATGAAACACCCCGTATATTTTTACATATTTGGAAGGCTATTTAATTTACGCATCGATAAACTATAGGTATCCCTATACCTATCTTTAGCGGTTTTGTAGTTATTAACACTTTTTATCTAATATTGATTAAAACTGCACTTAAAACCTAGGCACATTTGAAAGCAGGCTGTGAGTATGACAACAGGAAAAACAATAAATTACTTTTACAAAACGAATTTAATGATCTTATTTATACAACAAACAAATAAAAATGACTTTAATGGATATAAAATAAATTCAAAATATCAGTATTGGAATATGCGTTCACTGCTTCCATTTTATAAAATTGTTTACTGTTTACCACCTGTTTGCTTTAATGAGCATGACATCCAGATAAACATTCGTTTGTCTAATCATACTAATAATAATAATAATAATAATAATACTTACTTGATTTCGATCCGTGCGGTTAGTTAACCAGGCTTGGCCTAAGTATCGATAAAAACCGAAGTATAATAATAATAATACCTTTTATTGAGAGCAAACTATTAAATTACATAAGATTGTTCAAAATACGTTAAAACTGCACACTTGTTCTCAAAAGAAGGGAGTTCAGGTGTCTACAAAAAAAGTAGAGACCTGTTCTTGCACTCAACCCTGTTAGACGTTTATTACCGTATTTTATTTTCGCATACTCACAGCCTACTTTCAAATGTGCATAGGTTTTGAGTGCAGTTTTAATCAATATTAGATAAAAAGTGTTAATAACTACAAAACCGCTAAAGATAGGTATAGGGATACCTATAGCTTATCGATGCGTAAATTAAATAGCCTTCCAAATATGTAAAAATATACGGGGTGTTCGATTTGAAAAAAATGACTTTTTGGTGTTTGAAGTTTTTTAACTTTGCCACTAATTTTGAACGCCCTGTATAATCTGTGATACGTTTGTAAATGCATTTTGTGAACCCTTATGGTTTTACTTCGTGTTTGTAAAGTATGAATATTTTGCGTTCAAAGAACAGCAAAAGATGGGCTATTAAACATTCCTCCGCAAAGCGCAAATTTTTCAAAAAAATCATAATATCTCAAAAACAGTTGAAGATAGGTATAGGATAATCTAATACAGATTAACGCAGAATCTATTGTATAATCGAAAAATGCAATAATATACAGGGGGTTCCATTTAAAATAAGAAGATGAATGGCGACTTCCGGTCCTTCCGGAAGTTGTACAACATCGACAATATTTTAGAACAAAAGAAGGCTATGGGTTATCCTTAACCTGAAAGTTTCAAATTCATAACTAATAGGGGACCCCAGAAACTTCTAATGAACGGGTTCCGTGGTATACCCTGTATAAGGTCAAGTTTCTGCTGGCCATCAAATTTTTTATTTGATATCAAATCTAATGTATCTGTCATCAAAAAGGGACATGTCTTCCAACCACTGAACTATACTTATACTGCCAGCTCGTAACGAGAGAGAGGGTGACAAAGACCATCTCTGTTCTACTCTTGATAGTGCCTTTTCGTTACTATGCCTTGGTGTAACATTGTCTGCTCTCGCACAACTCATACGAAAAGAACAAGAAGGACCCTTACACGCTATCTCTCTCGCCATGGGGTGTTTCAATGGCAGGGACCGCCATATTCCAGTATATAGTTCAATCATATGTTCGAAGGTTCAATCACAGCATATATACGAACCAGTATGATATCTTGTGACGTCACGCGCTAATCTTTCTGTGTATTTCACTAGTGCAACAGGTAGTCACAATAATATCATAAACAAACTGTAGCTGTGTAATGTGTATGTGTACACCTACCAGTGATCGAGTGTGAACAACGGTTTATTTGTAAATTTTGATTGCAATTATTCACATTATTGTAGATTATTTTTTATACCATTATGGAATCCGTAAATGAAATTGTTGGACGAGTGCTACGCAGTCCTCAATTAAGGAACAGTTTCGAAACTACCATTCGGAGTATTAGCAATAATCAACCTCCACAACACGATCAAAGACAGAACTTACAGCGTGAAATAAATAGTTCAAGTTCTGTTTCGCAGGAATTGCACAGACTTTTCTGAAGTATCCGAACAGGACATCCGAATAATTCGAACGTTACCCAAGGAACTACATCTTATGTTGATGTTTTTAGTAAAGAGATTAACGTTGTAAAATCGAACTGGGTGGATGGTATCAATATAGAGACTACTTGGGTGAATCTTCACTCTTAATTTATCTTCTAGCAAAGAAATTGCCACAGCTTCCTTCATTTTGCCATATTCCGTTGCCGGCGTAGAAAATGATGTTCTTCGTAGTACATATACACCGTGTCCAAGATAAGAATGCACAGCATGGGGATCTTGAAAACGGTAAGAGATACGAAGGCGGTTAAATTAGAGAAAAGTTGTATAATTTAGGGCATGTTCATATGTAGTTTGCAAAAGTTCATTATTGTTTATCGTTTCCGAGATTTTAAACAAAATGCGATTTTTGGGTTTTTCTTTTTTCGTAATTCCTTCCTTTGTTTTAAAAGATTTTTAAAAACCAAAGATACTTCTTCATTGTCACTTTTTGAATTCTATTAGACGGCGGTCTCAATTTTTTTATACGACGTTTCGTCTCCGAGGAACCATCATCAACTTTATTTTTTTATATGGCCGCAATCAACGAAACACCCTGTATTCGATAGTATTTTTTATTACGAATTTAACGATGTATTACACATTATGGTTTTCAAGCAAATTTTTTTTAAGGAATATTCGGATTAATTTTAGTATTTGATAATATTTTTTTATGTACAAATTTAACAACTCCAATCTTTTAAACCTATTTAATTAAAGTTAAATAATTGCAATAACTGTTTAAATGGGTTGCCGTTATTTTCTGGACACAGGTTGACTGTGTTTATTGAAATTTTTCTTAAAAACTAGCTTCAAAACCATAATGTGAAATACATCGTTAAATTCGTAATAAAAAATACTATCGAATACAGGGTGTTTCGTTGGTTGCGGCCATATAAAAAAATAAAGTTGATGATGGTTCCTCGGAGACGAAACGTCGTATAAAAAAATTGAGACCGCCATCTAATAGAATTCAAAAGGCGACAATGAAGAAGTATCTTTGGTTTTTAAAAATCTTTTAAAACAAAGGAAGGAATTACGAAAAAAGAAAAACCCAAAAATCGCATTTTGTTTAAAATCTCGGAAACGATAAACAATAATGAACTTTTGCGGCCAGCATGTGAACATACTCTAAATAGCGCACCTTTTTTCTAATTTAAGCCACCCTGTATCTTCTACCGTTTTCAAGATCCCCATGCTGTGCATTCTTATCTTGGACACGGTGTATACTTCACAAGTGAATGACAGGAAGTGATGAGCTTGACATCTAATTACTGATCCAAAGTTTGACGCCGTAAGATGTACAGTGTGTCCAAAATTCGATGCTCACCATTGGTATTTTGGAAACGGTAAGAGTTACAGGGTCGGTTAAATGGAACAATATGGAGGTATTTATCTTATCTCTTCAGACCTTCTCTTGTTTTTCCAAAGAAATGCGTTGCCTACTAGATATTGCAAAAAAAGTGAAAATCGGCATTTTCAAACTTGCGTAGAATCCACACTATTTATCCTATCAAAAATATGTAAATACAAAAGTTGTAGATATTTAAATATTGAATAATATGCGCCATAAAAATATTTTTTTTCTTGCATCAGTAGCGAGATATGACCCAAAGTTCCATTTTTTTAAATGGAAATGATAATTTATTTTTATACAGTTGAATTACTTGATTTTTTTCATTTTCAACGATATAAGGTTCGAGCTATTTATCTTGTGTACTTTAGAAGATATAAAAAAAAATCGTTTTTGAGGCAGATTTATAATGTTACAAGTTGTAAGCAATAATAACAAAAACATAACGGGTGGATAACATGGCAAAACGAATGAGTTTTCCTATAAAAAATTCTCAATAGTGCGGCCATTGACTTCTAAACATTTTGTATAGCGTTTTTCAATGTTTATTCGGCAATTCATTAATTGACGGACGCTAACTGAATTAAAGGCCTGCATGACGCTCTGTTGCAAATCATTAACGTTCTCATAATTGACAACGTATACTAAATTTTTTATGTATCCCCACAACAAAAAATCTAGTATGGACAAATCTGGTGATCGCGCAGGCCAACGTATGGGACCGTTTGTTCCAATCCAACGGTTTCCAAATCTTGCTGATAAATATTCAGTGACGATCCTGGAATTATGGGCCGGGGCGCCGTCTTGCTGAAACAAAATACTTCTTTCTTCTTGAATAGGTAGCTCATCCAATGCATCTTCGACTTCGGTTTGCAGCAGTTGAAGATATCTAGTCGAATTAAGCGTTTGATTAAAAATAAATGGACCTATCAAACGATTTCCCAAAATACCGCACCACACGTTAAATCCGAATCGTTCCTGGAAACACAATTCTTGAACTATTTTCGGATTTTCATTATTCCAATAATGATAATTATGCCGATTGTAAATGCCGTTGTTTGTGAATCTACTTTCATCGCTCCAAAGAATTTTTTTAGAAAAAGAATGATCGTTTGCAACTTCATCCAGGTACCACCTACAAAATGTAACTCTTCGAGCATAATCATTCTCTTTGATGTGATGGCATATCATTGGCTTATAAGGATGAAATTTATTCTTTTTTAAAACATAATGTACTGAACTTCTTGCCATACCGCACTCATTTGAAATTTTTCTTACTGAAACGGAAGGCTCAACATTAACAGCGGCTAGAACAGCTATTTCAGCATCCTCATTGTCTTTTTGATAGGTTGTAGGACGAATTGCGGTGAAGGATCCACCTTGTCGAAGATTTTGCTCGAGTCGGGAAAACAAAGTTCTGTGAGGTTGCCTTCTTTCGGGGTATAAGTTGTGATATTCATTTGCTGCCGCAGTTGAATTACGATGGCATCTTATGTAGACAAGAAGAATGCTGCTAGCTTTTGTTAATACAGCCCAACATTCAACTCTGCACGGGACACGGGAGGAAAAAAACATTAGTTACATCCACCAAGGCTCTTACATAACTGAGGGAGTACGTTAGCAACTCTAAGTTTAAGCTTCAATCAAGTGTCGCTTACTGGAGTAACGAGTGTACAGATAAAACACAATAAATTAAAAATTACTCAAAATAACTGAACTCTTGTCCCTCATTCAACAGGTGCTGCTGGAATAGAAATATCTGTAATATATATATACAGGGTGGGGCACCACATACGGCACGGAAGTTGGTGCCTAAACTATAACAATTTTTAAAAATCTTTTTATATGCATACATGTAGGTCAATAAGAGCTACATTTTAAAAATATTTATAAATATACAGGGTGGTTCAAAAAAATGTGGCGTATCAAAGTTATATTTTTTTAAATGGAACACCCTATATATCATCACATTTTCGTATTTTACGTTAAAAAATAATGTCTCTTTCTTAACAATTCCCTATACCTATCTTTTATGGTTTTCGAGATATCTCGGTTTTTCTCGAAATACAGTAGGTCACAGAATTTTATATAACTTTTTTTTACTACAAACGAAATAACTGAATTAATTTTGTAATGTTCTGTAAACGCGTCTGTATTCTCAAT
The DNA here is from genome assembly GCA_036250285.1 of Pyrocoelia pectoralis. Taxonomy (NCBI): domain Eukaryota; kingdom Metazoa; phylum Arthropoda; class Insecta; order Coleoptera; family Lampyridae; genus Pyrocoelia; species Pyrocoelia pectoralis. The sequence continues at coordinate 34,690,981 of CM070077.1, forward strand.
ATGTATGTGCAGCGTCACAAAAATTGTAGGTATATCTCATAATAAAACATTGATTTATGTACTTACAATAATTGTAAACGTTTTGTTGACTTGGACACAGCTTAATGCTTTGTCTTTATACTGTGACTTGGATCACAATGGATGTATGACTGGTGAAAGAGATAACCATCAACGTATTTTTACTTGACTTTTACATTTTATTCCCCATGTTATCGTTTATAAAATGACGTTGCGTGCGAAAGAAAGAGACAGAAATACCCAGTCGTTGAGGGTTGCCTAACTTTGCTGTGGCTTCAGTGTCGCTTATGGACGTTTCCTTTCCAGTTGCGTATAGCGTACAGTTCAATGTGAATAACACAATGTATTGACACTTTCTAAATTATCTTGAACGATTGTAGCCAGAGTCAGTAGATTAACAGAGTACCGCAACCTCCGCCATTTTTAGTCCTTTCCGTGCTTCATTCACTACACGCTCAGTAAAGTAGATGATGTTTTGACTAAATTTTTCGGAATATAATAAAACAAATACACTTAACGGCACAACAACACGGCATTTCATTAAAAATTACGCACTTCGTAAGTATATTTTATGTATATGGACTAAACATGGCCGCCAGGGCGGCATTTGTCGCGTCAAAGGCTTGCGGTACTCTGTTAATCTACTGACTCTGATTGTAGCCAACTGCAGATCCCTCTAGTGTACACCTCAAAAACGAAAAATTTGAAATCAAAGTATTCGCTTTTGATGAGCTGTCTAAGGGGGAAGGATAGTCTTTGAGTTATCCAAAGCGGATAAGTGGATTGGATATCTTGAAGAAATGGTCTCCCAGAAAATTAACTTAAAACATTAAATTACCACAATATTATCTTAAAAAAATCTTTGAATGGGCCCAATAACAGCACCGAGCCAACTTTGAAAAACACGTCTTTACGTTTATAATGTATTTTACTAGGTACGCGTGCATGCACAGTACGTATACAAAGAAAGTATTGAAAAGTCATTAATTAATTAAGTAAAAGGACCTTTTTATAAACTTATGTATCACCACACCATAGAACAATTTATGCTCTATGGTATCACTCATATGTTTCATTGCAGATTATTTGATTTTTTCAACGTTTAAAAATACGCCATTTTCTGCTTGAAGGGCAAATGCTTTAGCATCATATCGCAATGGCGACTGTGTCTTAGAATGTAAAAAAAACTTATAGGTTCTTAATAGGTTTACTAAGACAATTTTCATGGTGATAAATCCAAATTTTTCACCTAAAAATAGTATTTAGTTACGCATTAACTGCAAATGTTTCTAGATTTACCAACACAACGCCTTGGACCAAGACCAAATGGAAACCACATGCATGGATGACGTTCGCTTATATGTTCTTTCGAGAAGCGTTCTGGATTAAATTTTTCGGGATTTGGGAAGTATTCGGGATCCCAATGTATTCCTCGTATCGGTATATAAACATGAGCACCTTTCTCTAGAATTATATTTGAGTCGGGTACGTGAAATGTTTTTGTACATTCACGAGTAGTTATTGTTGCTAATGGGTATTTTCTAATAGTTTCTGAAAAAAAGTGCTGGAGTGTTGAATAAGACTAATAAAGTAATAAATAATGTTTACCGTTAATACATTTATTCAAAAGGGAAAGGGATGCGATATCGTCATAGGAAGGGTTACTATCCAGCGTATTAATTTCTGATCTAAGGGTTTCTTGTAGATGTACGTCATTGGCCAATTCGTATAGGCAAAATGTTAATGCATTACTTGTTGTATCGTATCCCCCTAAAAGAAGCGCGGCGATATTGGCAACTATTTCACTTCGTGTAAATTTCTCTCTACTGCTGCTTTCTGCTTTCACTAAAATATCAAGGACTGCAGTTCCGCGAGATTCATTTTGACTTTGATTTTTAATAATTTCATTAACAAGTGTCATAAAAAACTTCGTAACCTTTTTTGTTAGTGTCATTATTTTAAAGTACTTCAGTATCTTTGGAGCTGTAATTAAAAATCGAATTAATGAATTAATAACAGATGTGTTAAAAAATTCAGACAGTTGATGTTTTATTTCGGAATCTTTATATTTCAATGCACCAAAATCAGTTGCACAAGTGTAAAGACCTATAACATCTATAGTATACCGATCTAGTACTTCCTTCACATTTAAGGGTTCCGATTTGTTTACTGTTTCTTCAATTAATCTTATTAGATCGCGACTCTTTGTCATCATGATTGGAAGAAACGTTTTTATTTTCGAATTACTAAAAGAAGGTGATATTTTTGCTCGAAATCTTTTCCATGTTTCACCGTGTGCGTGTAATAAGTTGACGCTGAGAGGATCGTTTTGCTCGTCAACATAAGACACTCTATCAATGAAACAATCCGAATTAGATATAAGTATCTTTTTAATTAAATCTAAATCAACTGGAACAAATACCGGTGTCAAAAAGGAGTAATATCCTCCATACTTTGCTGATCTACTCTTAAGATCGTTGTACAGTGCGGTTACATCAAAACCAAGAGGTATTCTTTGTAAAACAGTATCTTTTGAGTTTCCAAACAAAAAGTGCGGTGTCCACGTGTACACATTTCTTTCTTTCCAGTAGTTATAGATGGCATAAATTTTTAATATTAACCACGTTAAGCACAAAATAGATAGCGTTAAACAACTTGTTACAATATACAGCACCATGGTGGTCTAAAAACTAAGAATCTAATTGCGAACAAAATAAGGAGGGTACGAGATAATTAGGTACTTTACCTGTGTTGTAACTTAATTTATAACAAATTAAAGTATTTAATTTATAAGAACTGTTTTATTTAAGAGATAAAACTAAATTGCGCTGTTGAACACAATAACAAATAAACAAATAAATAAACTTCTAACAAAGACTAACAACTTGTGAGATTGCATTAAATTTATTTTCCCAACAAATTCCCGTAGGTGTTTGTTTGCTAATATTAATATACCTACCAAGGATACATTGCAAAATTTTCCTGATAGGTTCAAAGATCAAAGTTTAGAGATCTATAATCAGTTTCGTAGTTACTTTTTTATTTTGAATGAAAAAATAATCTTTGATTCGATTTTAGTTCCTTTCATACCATTATTTAAAAGGTGCTTAAAAATCGCATGTAATGATCAACGACTTCGTTCGTTATGTTACACGGCTGTAAGTGTGGTTTAACAAAACCGTATAAGCAAGAGATGCGTATGTCACACTAGTCGCGTCAACCGTTGCGGAAATGGGGATGATGCTGGGAAAGTGGTGCCAAAGGTCGGATCGGGATGCGGTTTTCTGCATTCTCTTCCAAAACGATTATCACGAAATGTACCTCGGTAGAATTTTCCCTCCCATTTTTTTTTCGCGTGCACTGGCCTGCAGCGATGCAATTTTCGGTGGGAGGGGAAATTCTACCGAGGTACATTTCGTGATAATCGTTTTGGAAGAGAATGCAGAAAACCGCATCCCGATCCGACCTTTGGCACCACTTTCCCAGCATCATCCCCATTTCCGCAACGGTTGACGCGACTACACTACAACTGTCGGATATTGACGTCAATGAAACAACGACTGATTGACCTCCAAGCATTGAACTGTAGTTGCTTATAGCGTACAGTTGAATGCCTCCAAGCAAGGGGAAGCAACTAATGTATATTCTAAACAATACTATACTGAACACTTCTATACTACTCACTACCTAACAACACCGAGTTAAGATCCATATAGGGCGGCAGCCCAGTGTCATTTTAGGTAGTGATAAAAAAAAGCGCGCCTGCAAATCATACTACGTTGAAGATGATGTAAAATATAAGAGCATAAAAATGGTCGCAAGTTCTGAACCTGGGGATAACAACAACAACTCTTTTTTTGTGCATAAAAAATCACTGTTTTAAAGTGATTTGAGCGCGTATAATTCTTGTACGAATCGAAAGCACAAATGAATAACGTCGTCAGAAAGGTATTTGCAGACAGTTTCGGAGGTGCAATAACCCTGCAGACGGGGTTAAAGTTGCAGTATTTTTATGATTTTTAAAAGTCATTTGAGCGCGTCTGCAATTCAGGTTAATGATTCATGTTCTTGCGTATGTCACGAAAAAAAAAATTGCAGACAATTCGGATGTGGATAAATGTCACAACACACAGGGAACTACTTTTTTTTTAGTTACATCCATTGAACTGTTATACTATACTCATTGGTTTCATCACAGTATACGTCATAGACCATTATGGTCTGTGGTCAATGAACTCTAAATAAACTGGAAGGGAAGCTGTACACCTTGAATACGGTGGGTACTTTGTGTGTCAGGGGCAGTAGAATGAGATAGTCAGATGTTGTGGTATAAGCATCCTTGTTACAACCGCATGTTTAAGTGATTAACTTTCGTTGTGTTAATTATTTTTGTTATTTGTTATTGATTAGAAATGTACATTGAACTATACGCTATACGCAACTGGAAGGGATAGGTACGGCCTATTCCAATGCATTGTAGGCGTTGAAGCCTGACAAGCACAGATGCGGACTGGGTAGCTCTGTCGCTTTCTAACTTGTTGCGTTAGTAGGGCAGACGTCTTTTAACCGCGTATTTTCCATAGTTTGAAAGGTGTAAAATAATATTTGAAAGTGATTGTGAAATTTATTAAATCAAAACACAATGGTGAATTGTTGTGTTGCATACGGATGTCCTAATTTAGCCGATAAACGCAGTATTAAACAATTTCATGGGTGAATAAGTCTTGTTAATACAAATTTTATCTAACATTATTTGCTATCGTTGTCAAACGCAACTTAATACGTTTTGTTTTTAATAAATAACGTAACGTGTAATTTTTCCATGCCCAATAAAAGGCACAGGAATGAAGTGAAGAGAAATATAATAGGTAGGTCCGCATTTTTACTTCTGTGCAGAATAGGCGGATTTTCGGAATAGCGGGGTTCTACTGTATTTTCAAAGACAAGCAATGTAGAAATTGGATAATTTTTGTCTGTTGAATTCTTAGATGTAGATCATATTATATACTCCAATGATCTAAGGGTGAATTAGTCAATTTAACAATTTAGTAGTTCATAACAATTAGTAGAAAATAGCACCAAATTTTATATACTTAACTTTTTTTACTACAAACGAAATAACTGAATTAATTTTGTAATGTTCTCTAAACTCGCCTGTATTCTCAATATGCATATACAGCGTCACAAAAATTGTAGGTACATATACAGGGTGGGCCACGCTCAACGGGACGGAGCTTACTGGGAACACGAAAAATGATATGCAAAAGTTATTTGGCAGGAGTGCGTAGGTTAGTGATGGCTACTTTTCTAAATTAGTCAGACATATACAGGGTGTTCCAAAAAAGCGTGCCATATCAAAGTTATGTTTTTTTAAATGGAACACCCTGTATTTTATTTTATTTTTGAAGTATACTGAACAAAATAATGTCACTTTATTAAGGCTTACCTATACCCATTCTTGATAGTTATCGATTTAAATGACTTATTGTTTGCGAAATTAGTATGGTTTAAATACATTCATTACACTTAATCGTCAAAACATTAGCTAACGAATTTTTGTCTATTAATTCTCAATTAGGGGGGCCATCGATTCAAATTATTGTAATATAAATTTTATTTACAGGGTGTTGTTAATTGAGAGTTTCATGACAATACAATATTTTATACAATTACTACGTTATTATAAATGGAACACTCTGTATTTTATTTTATTTTTGAATTATACTGATCAAAATAATGTCACTTTATTAAGGCTTACCTATACCTATTCTTGATAGTTATCGATTTAAATGACTTTGTTTCCGAAATTAGAACCTATGGTTTAAAAATTACATTCATCACACTTAATCGCCAAAGCATTAGCTAACGCATTTTTGTCTATTAATTCCCAATTAGGGAATTATTGTAATTATAAAGTTTATTTACAGGGTGTTGTTTATTTATTGTAATCAAAGGGTTTAACAATTCCCTTTCAAATCACTGCAAGATTCCCTATACCAATATCCATCAATTTCAGAAGAACTTACCGATTTTTATTGATGCAGGTAAAGTATAATGGATAATGCAAATGAGTCTGAAATTGGTGGATATTGGTATAGGGAATCTTGCAGTGATTTGAAAGGGAATTGTTTAACCCTTTTATTACAATAGTACCTAAAATACAGAGTGTTCCATTTAGAATAACGTAGTAATTGTATAAAATATTGTATTGTTGTGAAACTCTCAATTAACAACACCCTGTAAACAAACTTTATAATTTCAATAATTCGTATCTATGGCACCCCTAATTGGGAATTAATAGACAAAAATGCGTTAGCTAATGCTTTGACGATTAAGTGTGATGCATGTAATTTTTAAACCATATACTAATTTCGCAAACAAAGTCATTTAAATCGATAACTATCAAGAATAGGTATAGGCAAGCCTTAATAAAGTGACATTATTTTGATCAGTATAATTCAAAAATAAAATAAAATACAGGGTGTTCCATTTAGAATAACGTAGTAATTGTATAAAATATTGTATTGTCATGAAACTCTCAATTAACAACACCCTGTAAATAAAATTTATATTACAATAATTTGTATCGATGGCCCCCCTAATTGGGAATTAATGTACCAAAATGCGTTAGCTAATCTTTTGGCGATTAAGTGTAATGAACGTATTTAAACCATACTAATTTCGTAAACAAAGTCATTTAAATCGATAACTATGAAGAATGGGTATAGGTAAGGCTTAATAAAGTGACATTATTTTGTTCAGTATACTTCAAAAATAAAATAAAATACAGGGTGTTCCATTTAAAAAAACATAACTTTGATATAGCACGCTTTTTTGGAACACCCTGTATATGTCTGACTAATTTAGAAAAGTAGCCGTCACTAACGTACGCACTCCTGCCAAATAACTTTTTCATATCATTTTTCGTTTTCCCAATAAGCTCCGTCCCGTTGAGCGTGGCCCACCCTGTATAAATAATCTCATATTAAAACATTGATTTATTTAATTTTAAACGTTTTATTGACTTGGATCACAATGGATGTATGACTGGTGAAAGACATAACCATCAACGCATTTTTACCTGACTTACTTACATTTTATTCCCCGCGTTATCGTTTATAGATATGTTTGCGTGCGAAAGAAAGAGACAGAAATACCCAGTCGTTGAGGGTTGCCTAACTTTGCTGTGGCTTCAGTGTCACTTATGGACGTTTCCTTTCCAGTTGCGTATAGCGTACAGTTCAATGCTTTCAAATATCCTCACCCCTTTCTGTGGCTATGTCTCCACTCACGCTCGGCCTTCCCGTGCTTTAATGCAAATCCGGACATTTCATATTTTTTTACTTTTCATCCAAAAATAATCATGGGTAGGTAATCAATATACCTGTCAACATCTTCTGCTAGTAATTCTCTCTCTTACTCCAAAACTTAGAGTCCCTAGGGACTCTACCAAAACTGGATAAGGCTTGCCATCTATTGGCGGAGTGCTATAAAATATATACACTTTAATTAATTCTAAATAATAGAAAGTATTTACCTTAGGTTAGTTTGGTCACAGAGTACCGTGGTTTGGTGTAATTACCTGAATTTAATTCAGGTAATTACATACCTGAATTTAATGCCTGAATGCTTTCAATTTTCTGTCGTTCCATATTTGTCGCATAATAATTGAACGCTTCGACCTACGTCTATGACGTCGAGATAGTGAAAAAGCATTGTTTTTGGCATTTTTTTATCTACAAATCTAAAAGTCGAACTTGAATTAATTAATTGATGGCCTAAGAAGTAACATATCTACAATCGTTACAAATTTACAAGGACACCAAGTGTTAAATTACATTTTATCATTGAATCCTTGCAAAAATCTACCTTGGAATTCGGGCGTGAACGACAATTTTGGCCCTTTGGCGTCTATCCTCGATCCTTGGGATCTCGGACTTATAATTCCGCTGCGGGCCAAAATCGGCTACTAGCTCATTAAAAGGGGGGAAAAGTTAATGTTGGCTGACACTCACCCGCATAATTGCCTAGCTCATGCTCGCGCTACAGTCATTTACTTTCCCCCTTGTATAATAATAGACTACCATAAAAAGAGATTGGCCCTCATTTCTATAAGTAAAAAAATTCTGGCAAGTTGCCACGAGACTTCCCTCGTATTAAGACTTTCTTCAAAAAATAAATATAGTAGCACAATACAGGGTGTCGCACGGTTACCACCCATTAGAATATTTCAGAAACTACCATGATTTTAAAAATTTGAGTAATGGGATTTTTGAGCATGGCCTCCTCAAATAAAATAATGGCGTCTACGTAACACTTCCTGTTTTTCCGGAAATGACATTGTTATTTGACTTTGTTATTTTAAATGTAACACCCTATATATTACACTCCCTGAAGATGAACATGACAATAGTTGCTTCATGTGTTTGTATGTATGATTGTATAGATACATATTGCAAATAAATAAATATTATTATTATTATTATTATTATTATTATTATTATTATTATTATTCCGATTTTGTATTCTACGTAAAATTTTAGGCGGACTTTCATCAAGTTTTCTTATTCCTAAAATTAACCGTTTCGGATATATTTAATTTTTTAAATAAAAATTAAAATAAACACTATCTAGCTTAAAACCATGTGAATTCTACAGCAAGAAAAATAAAGGAACCATATTCACACGAGAGATATCTCGACCCCTAAGCTTCCCATCCATACTTTCAAACTGACCTAATTGCATACAGGGTGGTGGAAAGTTAATGCCGAGTTTAGTTAACTTCAATTCATCATAAGTTGGTTTTATCAAATGGAACACCCTGTATGTTTCGTCGTAGTTTGATGCAGAATTTCATTATCTTTCGAACGGTATCGTGGCTCACTATACCTATCTCTTCTAGTTTTTGAGATATCTTATGTTTTTTGTGCAGTCTACTAAGGTCATTCAATTTCTTACGAAAATGGCTTAGCAGAACTTTAAAACAAACGACTGTTCTATCACCAGTTATTAGTTGGCATATTTAACGCGGCGATGGAAACTAGGCTTTAGACAACAGTCCGCTGTGCTATGAGAACTTCAAAGTCGGGACGGTAGACAACCGTACACAATAGAAGTGCCGCTATGTTCATGCTATATTAACTACTACCAAATTTGACAGCCACAAATTTAAAATTCACACATGTTACTTCTTTAATCTTCATTAATACAAGTTTTAATTGAAATAATGACTGCCGAACTATGTTACACGTCTTGTTCATCTAATCAAACACCAACGTCCGTAAATTGGGGTAAAAATAACTTGATTTGCTTTGCATCCTGCAATTCTATTCGTATTTACGACCCGTGGGTAAGACATAACCTTAAATTTTCTGTATATTTACAATAACATTTCCAGTGGGGCAGCGGAGGAAAAATTATCCAAACTTTATGTGGTCACACACAACGTGTTAACTCTGTCAAGTGGATAACTGGACCCCAATTTGAAAACGAAATCGTTTCTGGTTCTTCGGACGGAACAGCGATTGTTTGGAGTTTGAAAGATAACGATTATGTTTCATTTGTGCTTCGTGGTCACGATTCTAACATTAATATCGTCGATGGTTTATATAAGGATGATGAACGTAAAGTTACAGTAGTAGCTACTGCTTCTTTAGATTCTACAGTGAAAGTGTGGACGAGGCAAAATGCAAACGGTCTAGTTTTAATAGTTTTATCATCATTATAATAAGTGAGAAATTATTCTAGGTAACTTTGAATTGCGACAGAATATAGCGTTTGGATACAGTATTGCAATAGCATTAAGACTATCATTTCTACCTGGCACAACAAGCTTAATCATGGCATGTGGTATGGACAACTCAAATATTCAACTGTATACTGAAGACAATGAGTATTTTCAACAATCTGAAGTTTTAAGAGGACACGAGAATTGGGTACGAGGGTTAGATTTTACAGTTGACGGTATATATTTCATTATTTCTATGTTTTGGAGGTTAATGAATTGTTATAGAAGAAGGCGACTTAATTTTGGCATCTTCGTCTCAAGATTCCCTAATACGGTTGTGGAGATTTTCGTCCACATCAACTGTTACTTCGGGAGATGAGCACGAGTTACTTTTAAAAAAAAGTAGAGTTAAGACGGCGAATTACGATTGCATTGTATCTCTTGAGTCCATATTAGCTGGACACGAAGCTTGGGTGTATTCGGTGAATTGGAACTCGAAAGATTTTACCGTATTATCGGCGTCATTAGATAAAAGTATGATTATTTGGGGATTTGACACAGAGTCTGGATTGTGGTTGGAGAAAGTAAGAGTTGGCGAAGTTGGTGGAAATACTCTTGGTTTTTATGGTGGAATGTTTGGTCCTGATGGTAATACCATTTTGGCTCACGGATATCATGGAGCATTTCACATATGGAGATTTAATAAAGTAAACTGTCGGGTCATTCCATCCCAAGTGGTCTAATTTTTAAAGTCACCCACACTAACCATTATTAATTTTCCTGAAACTTTATGTGGATGCAGATCCACTCTACAAATGAAACTGTGCAAAATTTCATATCGTACCATCAAGTATTTTGGAAACTGTGACCTTCCATTTAGAGGGCTTCTCAATGCATCTGCGACAAAATGGAACAAAACCCAATTTTAGACTCATTATTACTACAAGGCAAAAGCATGTAGGACTCTCTGTTACTACCACGTCTGGTACAACTTTTGGTGCTGAACCTGAAAAATTTTATCTGGAGAGATAAAATTTACTTCAGGAGCCAGCAGCAGGGGTCAAAGTGCCTTATGAAATCTGCAGAGGATACTGAGTAAATTTTAGGATCCCTACTTTAGGGCCAAATATCTCATGAATAATGAGTAAAGCAAAGCTGCCACTTCACAAATTTGTTAACTGTACGTGAGACAGTACCCTGTCATATTATCATCATTCAGGGCCACTTATCTTGGTTGGAGCAAACATGGTGTCAAACACAAAGTTACCAAAAGTGACCAATGTCTAGACTCAAATAAAGTGACTTACGCCATTTTAGAGATTATTTTTTCCACCATCACGGAAAAGAGCAGATTTTTTTCTACTTGAATCATCTTGTTTCATCTTAGATTCCATTCAGTAAAGGGATGGAAAATAAGGCTCAAATTCGTGAAAAATCGTTCACAATGCACTGTGGTAGTATAGTGGGGTGATGTGTTAAGTCAACTATAAAGATGGATAAGACCAACCATCAGCAGTTCGTTGATGTTCCTCATTAACATTGAACTGCCCAATGAGTCTCTCAGCTGCAATCTTCTCCTGAGATTGAGACTGCAGGGCCGAAATTCAAATTTGTAATAAACTGAAACTGTTACATTCAAGCTCTATACAAAATAATACGTCTTTCGGAGAGACCAATCATCTCAGGAATGCGTTGATACGTGATGTTGAAAATTATCCTCTAGAATCAACATCCCCATCGCCAAGGGCTCACGTCCGAAGCCAGGCATATCCACTCACGGGTGGGCGCACTTCTTTTAGATGTTCCCAAGCCTCCATGTTGGTTTCTTATCTAGATGGTTGCAAAGCCTCCTTTGGGTCATCTAGGCTCCAAAGACTCAAGTGGGTTTCTTTATCTTTGTTCCCAAGCCATATGGTTGGTGTCTCCATCTAGGTTCCAAAGCCTTATTTCTGGTTTCTTCATCTAGGTTCCAAAGCCTCATTGCTGTTTTTTCCATCTAGGTTCCAAAGCCTCAAGTGGGTTTCTTCATCTTGGTTCCAAAGCCTCAAGTGGGTTTCTTCATCTTGGTTCCCAAGCCATATGGTTGGTGTCTCCATCTAGGTTCCAAAGCCTTATTTCTGGTTTCTTCATCTAGGTTCCAAAGCCTCATTGCTGTTTTTTCCATCTAGGTTCCAAAGCCTCCCTTGGGTTTCTTCATCTTGGTTCCAAAGCCTCAAGTGGGTTTCCTGATCTTGGTTCCCAAGCCATATGGTTAGTGTCTCCATCTAGGTTCCAAAGCCTTATTACTGGTTTCTTCATCTAGGTTTCAAAGCCTTGTTGTTGCTTTTCCATCTAGATTCCAAAGCCTCCTTTGAGTTTCTTCATATTGGTTCCCAAGCCATATTGTTGACGGTGTCTTCATGTAGGTTCCAAAGTCTCAAGTGGGTTTCTTTATCTTGGTTCCAAGGCCTCAAGTGGGTTTCTCCTCTTGGTTCCAACCCTCCGTTGGGTTTCTTCATCTTGGTTCCCAAGCCATATTGTTGATGGTATGTACCAAAGTGTTAAGTGGTTTTCTTCATTTTGTTTCCCAAGCCATAGACTTTAGTCTGCCCAAGCCATATTGTTGACGTATTCGTCTAGGTTCCAAAACCTCAAATGGGTTTTTTCATGCTGCTCCCCAAACCTCTTGTGTTCACAATCACAAGATAAGTGGTTCTGGATGAAGATAATATGGCACGGTACTGTCTCAGGCACAGTCAACAAATGTGTGAAGTGGCAGCTTTCCTTTACTCAGTATTCATAAGATATCTGCCCCTAAAATAGGGACCTTAAAATTTACTCCATATGCTGTGCAGATTTTATAAGGCACCTGTGCTACTGGATCCTGAAGTAAAATTTATCTCGTCAGGCCACATTTTTAAGGTTCAACACCAAAAGTTGTACCAGACATGATAGTAAGAGAGTCCTACACTACATCTTTTTGCCTTGTAGTAATAACGAGTTAAAAATTGGGCTTTGTTCCATTCTGTGACAGATTCATTGACAAGCCCTCGAAATGGATGGCCACAGTTTCCAAAATACCTAATCAGTTCATTTGTAGGGTGCCTCTATGCCCACACCAAGGTTCAGCAAAATTGAAGCTGGCCGAGTGTGGACCCTCAGACCACTTTAGATGGAATAACCCTGCCGCAATTTGTATGTGAGTACAAAATGACTAACTCAGTTTTTATAGGATGTCAATTCGTGGGATCCTGTTGTTACTGTAAATGGCCATTTTGATGAGGTTGTCGATTTGGCATGGGAGCCTGCAGGTGAATTTCTAGTTTCCGTTTCCACTGATCAAACTGCAAGGATTCACGCGCCATGGACATGCGGCACTAAAATGACGGTGTGTTTTTAGTTTCGTAATTCCACACTTTAATAGCATTTTCAGACATGGCACGAAATTAGTAGGCCGCAAGTACATGGATATGATTTGAGTTGCATTGCAATTCTATCAAGGTACAAATTTGCATCCGGTGCTGAGGAAAAACTAGTCAGAAGCTTTAAGGCACCTAAAAATTTTGTAGAAAACTTTAGTAGAATCTGTGGTATTGAAGGCACCTACGAGGAATGCAAGTATACACTATACGTCCTTGTTTATAAAATTCTGTTTATATTTTTATAGCATTGGCAATTGAACCGAAAGGTGCTGCAGTTCCATCTCTGGGACTTTCCAATAAGGCAGTTTATGAAGATGATAATGCTGAGCATGCTATACCAAAAACGACTAAGGAACCATACCCTGAAGAGTCCTATTTTAAAGCTGTCAATCTTTTTGGTAAATTCCATTTGTGTATTTTTTTACCTACTTAATTATACTGACAAGAGGCTTAACTTAGTCCCTCCATCATCGCAAATCGTATTAAAACCTATCTTATATTAAAAATTTAATGCTTTTGTGGATTCCATACAAATGCATTTAATGAATTAATTAATTAATAGATCCATTCAATTAAAAATTAACAAAGATGTATTGCAGTATACCTGCAGCTACTGAGGATTAACACTAAATCTTCCTAAACAATTAGAGCATTTAATTCTGAAGATGTATATTTAGTTAACGTGTAAATTAAGAATTAATTTAAGTTGAAAACCAGCACAACATGTAATTTGTTTATAGTACTTTGCTGTTGTGAGGCGGGTTTTGCTGTTTAGGGATTTATTTTACTGAAGACAGAAAAGCAGCTTAATTCTTTTGTTATAAGTTGCAGTTGCTATATTACATACGAATTTAACAGTATGATACAATTCATGTTAGTGTTTCTATTTTGTATATAGAAAGTGTTTTTGTATGTTCATTTTTTTAATTGTGCTCTAGGAGGTGTTAAATTAAGTACATTTTTGTGCCAAATAGCAAAAGCACTACATTTTTAACACAGCATTTAATTAAGAAATAAGTGTCAATGTTGGGGGCTCCTAATAGGTGTTAGAGGTTTGGGTAGAGTTTCAAACGAATTTCTCACTGCACTTCCCTAATGTCTCTCCACCATTAGTGCTGCTGATTGGTCATACCATGCTTTTCTCGCCCTTTTTCCTTTTGCCACTGATTTTGTCTTCAACCATTCATTTCTATTATTTTCCTTAGATATTTCATTTCGCAAGCTTCATACTTGGCCTCGTACCTCTTCGTTTGGATCCAAGCATTGAAACCAATTCAAGATTGGCACAAACATGGTGTTACATAACCTACCCTTCGTCTTACTCTATTTCATAACAGATTATTGCACCTAGGTTTTTTCAATATCATATCAATACTCATTAGTAATTCTTCCGTTTTCTTTACAATAATCATCATTTCAGCTTATTGTCTTCATTTATTCTCATTGTGAATTCCTTTGACCAAATGGTCTTTTCTTTAAACTCACTTGCTGTTTTCTTTTCTCTTTTCCAATAGTTTCCATATTTCTTTGTTCTCAAGTTTGTAGTTTTCCTTTTTTCCCCATTGTTTTTTTAGCATCTTCGGCTTTATTTCATCAATTCCCACTGATTTTCCCATCTTGATTTTAGTGTTTCAGTAAACTTTTCCACAATTTCTTCTTTTATTTCCAATTGTGGTCTCACTTGCGTGTTGCGTCCCCTCTCTCCTCTTGGACTTTGTGTTTACTCCTACTAATTCTTTCATCTTTAAACAGTTTCTTTGTTTACCCTTATTCCTTTTAAAAGATTTGTTTTTCATTCCTCTTTCTTTTTCTGATTTCATTCCAAACCACCCCCAGGACTCTTTCTTTGTCTTTCTTACGGCTTCGTTTACCATATTTCCTTGTCTCCGAACATAATAATCTTCCTGTGATATCAAAGCTATAGCTTGTTTAATCAAACAGTAGAGTTGCATTGTAGTTAAATAATGATGTCAGAAATTCACATCGTTCTCTTGCTACAATTAAAATCATTTGTTTCAATTTTGTTTTTATCTCTAATCTCTTCCTTAACTCTGCTGTTCCACCATGGTCTTTTGTCTTCGCTTCCCAAGTACCTCTTTCGCTTCTTCCAAAATTACTTCTTCAAACTTTCTCCTCATAATCTCGATATCCTTTTTTTAACATAAAAAAATCACATAGAACCACCTACTGAGGAGACGTTACTACAGAATACATTGTGGCCTGAAACTCAAAAGTTGTATGGACATGGTTATGAAATTTACTCATTGGCTGCTAGTCCTGACGGCACCTTACTTGCTTCAGCTTGTAAATCAACCACTAAGGAGCATGCAGCAATTTTAATATGGTAAGTTGACCTTAACTAATTTACTCTGTCTCAGACTTTGGTTTAGGGACACAACAACTTGGAAGCAATTACAAAAACTTTATTCGCACACTTTAACAATAGTCCAACTGGCCTTTTCCCCAAATTCTAAACATTTACTCTCCGTATCCAGAGATCGTCGTTGGTCCTTATTTACAAGAGATACAGATAGTAATACATTTTCTCTTAAGGCGACTACTGACAAGAAAACTGGTATACATACAAGAATAATTTGGTGCTGCTCTTGGTCCCATGACTCAACATATTTCGCAACTGGTTCTAGGGATGGAAAAGTTGTAATTTGGAGTAGAAATCCAGATAAACCACCTGAAGGTGTCCTAAATCAGTACGAAGCCATAGGAAATATTTTAGAATTTAAAAATGAATCAGTTACCGCATTAGCATTTGCTCCCGTTAGATTAAATCATGAGGGTTATCTACTGGCGGTTGGCTTCGAAAACGGTACTATAAAATTATACGAATGGAGCAGCAAGGATTGGAAAGCATTTTTGACGTTTGATAATTGGTTTGTATTTTTTCGTAGGATAGGTATATAATTGTATTCTATCTTTGTAGTTTGGCTCATCATTTCAGTGTGAGGCGATTAAGTTTTAGGCCAGTTCCGGGAGTAGCAGGAAGCAATGTATTCAATAATAATCAACTGCAATTGGCCAGTTGCGGATCTGATTATTCTGTTCGTATATATACTGTTAAGGTCAATAATACTTGACACAAATAAATTTGTTTTAATTTAATTCTTTGTAAATAACATTTTAATGATGAAATGGATAGATGCAGTGCATCAAACCATTAAAGTGTAATAGGGTAGCATGATGTTATGGTTTGTGCTACCTTGTGCTCAATGGTCACAGATGTTCCAGTTCTGATTCTTTTTCAGTTTTTCATCAACTTTCTGCACCAAGTCATCAGTAATGAGTGAAGATCGCCCACTCCTTTCCTCATTATGCACATTTGTACCACCATATTTAAAAGTTCTCATCCATTTCCGTAGACTTCATTGACCTGGCGATGAATTTCAGCCGCTTCCACCCCTTTAGCACTAAACACTAATCACAGTCCGTATTTCACAGTCACAGGCGACAAGCCATGTAGGTATCGATTTTTATTGGCCTGACTAGTCATATGGTATATTTTGCCTCTTAATGACACGGCGCCTGACTGTGTTTACCTTTGATCAGTGTGTGATTTTTATTTGGATTTAGCACGTTGAGTTCATACAACCCCTCCCAAAATTTTGCCTTTTAATGGCGGATAGGCGAAGCTAATCGCTCCTTGTCCTCACTGTTTCTAGTAGTCACTGTATGTTCAATCATTCCGTAATGCCATCTGTGGATTGCCAACAGAAAGCAGTATACAACACGCATGGGCTTAATCTACAGTGACTCTATTACAAACATTAGGTGTTTTCTTTTTGCATCGCCACAGGTGTGCCACAGGGTTAGCCAAATGCACAATTATCACGTGATTAAAGTGCCTTGCGTCATAAGACATTTCTGCCTCAGGTTAATATAAAACTTAAAATAATGCTTTTAAAACGAATAGGGTTATTGAGAACTGAGTCAAATTATTTTTATAAAACGAATGGTGTGTATTGACAGAGGTGCCTTAAGTGTACCACAAAATGCAAAAAGAAAACACCTAGTGGTGACAAGCGATGTATCGATTTTTATTGGCCGTGGTATATTTTGCTTCGTAATGGCGGCCTGACTGTGTTTACCTTTGATCAGCGTGTAATTTTTATTTGAATTTGACACGTTGCTAAGATACCACCGTTGAGTTCATAGAAACCCGCCCAAAATTTTGCCTCCTAATGGCGGATGGGTGGAGCTAATCGCTGCTTGTTGTCACTACTGTTTCTAATAGAGTCACTGTAGCTTAATCCCGACCGCAGCGCTACAGCGGCGCAAATTCCAAACGGTTTAAAAACACCTCGTATAAAAATGGGTCTCGTTTTCTGCAAATTTCGTGCAATTTTGACAATATTTGTGTAACTATAATGCATTTACCTAGTCGAAAAAGTTAATGCTATTGTGCTATAATTGGTACGTCGATGCTTCCCTTACCTTTTTGGTTACTTTTTCTTTCTAAAATTTCATTTAAATACATTACTTTGGTACCTTATAACTTGGTATTTTCACTTAAATTCACGACCGCTGAAGTAAGTTTCTGTTCTTATTCTTCAGATTTGGTACAAATGGTGCATAATTCATTGAGTGTATCCGATATGAAAGTAAAAGCAAAAGTGAAGAAGAATTATTATATTCTCAGGATTTTGCAGGTGGTACCAAATTTGGTGCGTCAGTATAATGCTAGATTCATATTCTCGTTTGATAAACGGAGCGTACATAACATTATGTTCTAAGGGTTATCAGGCCCCATTTACGACGCACGTAATAAATTGGCATTTGCGCTTAATGGTAGAATTTAGGTATACACAGCGGCCAGCGGTCACCCAACGAGCGTACATACTCTAAAAGCACGACGCCACAATTAGATTATGGGCGACCACCTCTAGTTCCATCAGAGCATACGGACCCATTTATACACAGCGTTGTTTGGCGCGCACCCATCGAGCGGTCGTCGAACGCGCGCCAATACTGCGTCGTTATTTCTCACTTTAACATTTAATGGTTCATCAACAGATGGCACATTTATTCGGAAATAATTACAGTGACTCTATTACAAACAGTGACGACAAGCAGCGATTAGCTCCACCCATCCGCCATTAGCAGGCAAAATTTTGGGCGGGTTTCTATGAACTCCACGGTGGTATCCGAGCAACGTCCTAAATTCAAATTAAAAAAAATCACACGCTGATCAAAGGTAAACACAGTCAGGCCGCCATTAAGATGCAAAATATACCACGGCCAATAAAAATCGACACATAGCTTGTCGCCACTGTTTCTAATAGAGTCACTGTAGAAATAATTAAAAAATGTTTCTTCATGGTTCCTCAAGTTTTCACTAAGAATGTAGAAGCACCCCTCAAATGTCCAGGGATTCACCAAGCCAAGTAGCTTGACTTGAAATATAATAGCTTGGCTTGAGCTTGAAAGGCAAGCTTTTTAAGAAGAAGCTTGATGTTTGCGAATGCAGGCTTGGCTTGGTTATCAAGCTTTCCCAAGCTTTATCAAGCTTTTTTTAGTCACCGTTGAGTGCTTAAGTAAGCGATTGTTAATTATTAGTTCTAACAAATTATCTGAAAATTCCGAAGAACCGTTATTTAGACCGTACATTTTTCAGAATATCTACGCATTCACATTTTCTAATTTATAATTTTTATTATTTCTGAGTTGGTACAAATAAAAAACCGTTGCAGGGCATCACCTGATAGCCGTATCATTTTACAATTAAGAACTAGTGTTACAGCGTGACGTTGCAACAGATTTTGTACAAGGTACCGTTGCGCCCATTGCGATTTTGAGAAATGTACATATGTAATTTTTTTATTGGTGTCCTATTTTAGCCTTTTAAACCACGCCTTAGCGTGTTTAAATCGCACTTTCAAAAACGCGCGTGTTTTAAAGTTGCCATGGCATCATCATCAATTTGAAAAACGTGAATTCTTATTGGTTATTGATCTGACAGGAGTACTTTGTTACGTCAAATAAAATGACAGATTGCAAATTAATTTCCGTTTTTCAAATTTCCATGACAACGAAAGGTATACTGAGTTCACATTAGGAATTCAACCATTTCACATTATTAGTTCTTATTCCATTTTAATACCAGATTTCAAAGTGACCCAATGAAAAAAATAGCGTAAAGTATTCGTGGATAACTGGTCTTTAAAACGCTTGCTCTATTTCAAGCACTCCGGCTGCGCCGTCGTGCTTGAAAACTCGCGCGTGTTTTAAAGACCTGTTTATCCACTTATACTTTAATATACCTACTACTATTTTTACAAGGATTTTAAGTAAAATATTCTTTTCTTACTAAATCGAATCAACACACCTACCTACTAATGGAATATTTTGTTTGAGTAGAGCACAGACTATCTCAATTATACCCAGAATTATACGTAGGTAGGTACTTCTTTTATACAGAATGAATATATTTTATGGTAGAATGCAAAATTATCAGCTGGATCTTCTAAGAATTATGTTCCATGGAATAGTAAAAAAATGGTTAGAAGTATAAGCTTGAAAGCTTGGGAAAAGCTTGAAAACTCAAGCTTTTCCACAAAGAAGCTTGGCTTGGATAATACTTAAGTTTGGCTTGGTTTTTTGTAGGCTTGACTTGATTTTATGTCAAGCTTTAAAAATTCAAGCCAAGCCCGTGAATCCCTACAAATGTCGCATAGCGTTGATTGAGTAAACTGATCACCTCCTCCTCTTTCGACGATTCATTATCATTAAAAATGCATAAACAACGCACGGATCCATTTTGACAACACGAGTCAACTGGTTGAACTTTCACAAGCGGCCAGTAGGCTTGGGCTTCCAAGTGACCTGTTGGCGCCATTTGACACTCGATAGTCGCTTTTCTGAACGCGTCGTGTATCGACCGCCCGGCGCGCGTCGCCGAACGCGGTGTATATAGAGGCCTAAAGCTGTGCCGCAAAGTCACCTGATTATACAAATTTGCCCATAAAAATTAAAAAAATAGTGCCCCAAACTCAAGATTGTTTTTTTAAAATATAGATCTAGTTTTGGATCACAAAATTCTACTCTTCCATACTCGAGAGTCGAGTCTCCCTGGCTCTCGAAAGACAATGTGTGGGCACGTGTTTATGAATTGAAAGATGAGGTTTGCGCTATTTTTGCCATATTAGGAACGAAATGATCTTCTGGAAAACTTTAAAAGCCAAAACTTGCTTTTTTAGCTGACGTTTCATAGCAGAATTCAAGTTTTGCAGGCTTAGGATCACCACGTACAATTTCGCAACGAATTTATCGAGATATGTACCAATTAATCCGCAATTGTCCACATGGACCACATGAAATCCGTTCCCAATACATTTTAGACTTGCCTATCAATCTAAGAAGAGTTCATAGAATTAACCAGTTGAGAATGCGTAAGCTTGCATTGCTATGCTATGACGAACAAAAGCTTCCATTACCATGCTGAACAATATTTTCTACGGCCATTTTGACCACTTTCCTGATAAGATCACAAAAAATGATCGATACAAAAATGTCTTAAATTTTGATGTTCTACAAGAATCCGAAGTCAGAATGTCAAAAATGTCTACAGGAAAAAAGCAACGGACATCCAGACATCCAGACTTTGTGAATTCATGATGAACTTTTGTTGAAAACGTTTTGGTTGAAATCAATTAATCAAAAAAATTTTCTTTGTTTCGGAGATAACGTACGGAAAGTAAACGAATTATTTGACATCTATTACCTATAAAATTATGTCTCACTTTTTTAATGAAGAATATGTCAATATGATTTTCGTCCCTATTATATTTACGAAGAGTTGGGCATTCCCTTCCTGAAGATTTAGAACATCAAGTTAGGTATTGTCAGTGGTTTCAAAAAAATTTTTTGATTATATACGGATATTTTATGGATGAGGCACAATTTACAAGAGCAATTCTCACACCTGGGCGCATCAAAACCCACACGACATAGTGGTAGTAGACCGAGAGCCAGCAACGTATTTTGAGTTGTCATTTCAAAAGTCATGAAAAGTCACTCAGTGAATCCCTAATATCTGCTGAAAAATAAAAGTGACTTCTGCCAACCCACTCCGGTCGGGTTGCGTACTACCCTAAATTTACAAAGGGACGAAATATGCGGTTCCAACAAGATGGAGCACCACCACATTTTGGAAGGCAAATAGCGATGTTTCCTAACGAAATTTTTCCCAAAAAGTGGATAGGACGAGAAGGTCCTATACAATGGTCGGTTAGAACGCCTGACTTATCTTATCACCTTGTGATTTTTTTCTTGTGGCGCTGTCTTAAATCTCGAGTGATGGTAAACCATTAAACCAGACACGCGCGAAGTTATAATGAATAATTGAAGCTACACGTATATTTCTTCAGATCAACAATTTCTTTCTTAATAGAGCTTCCAATACCGGAAGAAATTTTGAATACCGGTTTTCGGTATTCAAATAAGTGAATCCCGGGATCCCGGTATTGATACCGGTATTGACTTTTTTTACTGCTGAAACTATAAAAAAAAGAAAAAACGCATATATCTAGCTTAGAAATTCACAGTTCAAAATTCAAAATTCAAACTATTCAAGTTATTCAAAGATGTAAATATAAAATGTAAATTAAATAAATCCACGTAAAATTCAAAAATTTCGTATTCAAAATAGAAGTGTGAAATAAAAAATTGAAACTCAAAATATTAATGCTAATGAATCCTAAATTATAATTTGAAAATTCAAATTTCAAAATTCGCAACGCAATAATTACTACTACTTAAAGTCAAAAAGTTTAAATTAAATTGAAATTTGAAATAATGAATTCGCAATTATAATTTTGTAAATTCATAGTTCAAAAATTAAAACGTAATAAAGAAGAATTTAGCAGTGCCATTTGAAAAATCAAGTTACCGTTTATAGAAATTTTGTCAATTGGCGTAGTAATTTCTCCGAACACAAGAAGATTTCAGATTTGACCGTCCGGTTTACGATAGTTCATTTCATGTTTTCGTAATATCGCATCGTCACGACCTTCTAAGCTTTGTGATCCCTGCGTATTCAATTTTTTGGACACATGTGGTCAAACGATTAAGTACTATGTGTGACACATAAAGTCGCACTAGAATTGACCAAGGAGTATACAGGAGGTTCCATTAAAAAAATGCAACTTTGGTATAAATCATCCTGTATAAACTTTGCGATTCAAGTGAAAATATTTTAGATTTGTAGCCTTACCATATCCCATATCCCATGAACGAACTTTCGAAATGTTCGTTAATAAACCCATACATAGTCTTCCATCCACACATTATTGGCCCACCCACAATATTTTGCACTAGTTCTAAATATCATTAATCCAAAATATTTTCTACTAAAATAAAATAAAATTAATACCGAAATACCGGTATTTGCGTATGAATACCGGTTTTAAATACTGCATCAATTTTTTCCGGGATCCCGGTTTTCGAAATCCCGGGATTCCGGTATTGTAAGCTCTATTTCTTAAGATCACCCAAATCTTCATCATTCTTACTTTCTATCTCAAAAGAACAATATTACCTATATTTAGTGCATAACGTAGGTACGTAGGAGCAGCACCAACTTCGAAAATCGCTTTAAATAATAATTTAAATGACCAGGTAAGTATTTATGCTCAAAAAGTAAAATAATTTAATGTTACGTAACGAGTTTCAAGTGAGTAACGTTCTTCTTTAAAGAGATCTTTAAAATAAACGATTCATTTTTAAACTAGTTGAAATCCCTGGATTACAAAACGAACTTCGAATACCGCAGTAACGAAAGTATAAAAAAATCTGGCCTTATCAAAAAGACAAAATTTGATAATTTCGAAATTTCAACTTTAAAGTCGAATATTTCGAAAAGTATTTGAGATATCGAAAAATTGGGACCAGATCTTGAATCAGCATAAAATTTCACATAAGATACATATCTTAACTCGGTTGTAGACAATACGCATCTCTTGCAACGGACGGACGCACGGACGGAATACTGATTCCAGTAACGAACGAAGTTCGTTGAAAAACATTAACACCTTGTATAATCTAATATAGGTTGAATTTTGGACATACGACTTTATACAGGGTGACTGGTTCATAAACGTATATATTGGAGGGCATGTTAATAGAGGTCATTTGCAGTTGTTTTAGCCAAACATGCCTTATACGAATGTGAATAGTTGTTGAGATATTCTAATTTTTGTGTTTTCTTAGAAATCCGCCATATAGTCGTACTAATTTAAAAATTAAAGCAAATACAACCTTTTTTTCTGCAATATTTCAGTTTCCCTCATTAGATTACACATTGGCAGACATTCTCTATCAAAAATTATGTTAAATACTCCGATCTAATAAAAATACGAAACCTAAAACCTCCACTTGTAAAAGAAAACTTCGAACAACTTGTACATTCACACGTAGTTATTTCAAAATTTTCATGATACATTAAGCGTACAAATAACTGTAAAAACTTCCTTGTTCTATTGGCTTTCGAAAGAGGTATAAAGGTGTATTATTTACTTTTCTAATCTATTAACAAAACAACAAAATTGGGCGGATTTCTAAGAAAACACAAAAATTAGAATATCTCAACAACTATTCACATTCGTATAAGGCATGTTTGGCTAAAACAACTGCAAATGACCTCTATTAACATGTCCTGCAATATATACGTTTATGAACCAGTCACCCTGTATAAGCATTTTGTATTATTTTGATGAGAGGAATTTGGCTGTTAAAAGCTCATATTTTTAAAACACCCCGTACCTATTGTAAGTTTAATGGTTAGCCAGTATGACTCTTATTAGGCGATTACTTTCGTTCGTGTGGCGCATCGCGGATCAATTCACCTCAGGCTTTCCTAAGAACAATTACAGTACTTCATAAGTTTCCAATCGGGAAAACTGCCGAAAAATCCACCGAGATATTTTCGTACGAAAGAGAAATGCTACGGTAAGCCATTAAGCAATTTTGAGTTGAACGCACTACCTTTTCTTATACATACATATAAGTATAAAGTGCTCCTTACGCTCTATGTGCGTAAAATGAAGGGAAGTAATAAAAGTGTAATTTAGTGTTTGAATTTAAGGTAAATTCAAGCTTCTTTGCGGTTAGCGAAGAACCATAACGTTCATGAAATACATTCAACAAACGTGCATATAAAGGTAATATTCAGCAACAATAGTGCGATAACGATCTCTAAGTTTGTGTAAATTTAGTAATACAAAATTAGAATTCTGTGATTATTTCAGTAAGTAGCTCTTTAGGGAGCAAAGATAACGGAGTTAATGATCTCGTAGAAGTATGCAAAGATGTACTTAAACTATTTAACTTCATCTTCGTTATCTTAGGATGGTACGACGTACATCCTAGATATTAAACTTTAAATTTATCGATTAGATGTTTTTTTTTAATTGAAAAGCGAAAGTAGTTCGCAATAATTTTTCAAACGAAGAAAAACACCGACACGAAGAAGCTTATGTGGCTTCAACAATTCTATCGTTTTATCTCTTATATATCGTTTAGAAATTTATACAGAAGGAAAAGCTATATCTATTAGTTTTCTTGATTGGAAAAATCATTCTTTCTTAAAAAGTTTGAAGTAAATCTGAAGTTTAATAACTCGTCGTATACCTACTTTATACGATTTATATATGAAATCGAATAAAACTTCATTTTGTAGCAAATAGCTAAAAGCTATATTCTTAGACAAAAGAATTTAGTCAATTTGCAAATCATATTTGCACAATAGTTACCTACTTAGATGAAAATGATGTGCACATGTTTCTTTTTATCCCTTAAAATTGTACCTATACTATACGTGTTAGTAGAAACGTCAATTCATTAAAGAACATCCAAATGCCCGCCCTATGTAATTATCTGAAGAGTTACTTTACGTTTGTTTATTGTAAAACTTTGTGCTGTTGAAAGTAGTGAACTAAAAATAAATTGTTTTTCTGATGATTGTCTTTTAAGATAACTTCGCTTCAAGAAAATGCTTGGGAAATTCTTTTTATTTGTTCGAACGGTAATTAATTTTTTGATTAACTTTTTCTACAATTTCTTTGTCCTTGTTTAATAATAATTATCCCTAGAATGTACATGATTACAGCACTTAATTTTATTTCAGTATTTATTTTGTGAGCCGAGATCTGGATACAGTACCTTCAGGCGCATCAACTGCTTTGGTTATGTATTAGCACTATCTGGAATTTTACCTGATTAAGGGAATTTCACCCTTAACCGGGGTCTTTATCGTGGCGAATGGGACCTACGATTTTACTTGCTATCCGAGAAGGAGGCGTGTTTCAGTTTTTCTCCGCTTTAAAAAAACGGCTACCTACCTTGGCCAGGTTTGAACCCACGTCACCCGGGCGAAAGGTCTTATAAGATCATCGAGGCAGCTAGCGCCACTTAATGTTCGCATTTGTCTGTGTGTGGGGGGTGGGGGAGGGGGTGGGGGGTGGGTGTGGCGGATTTCGGAGAGGAATCTATAAATGTTAATAAATAAATATTTTCAGAAACTTCTCCCAAGAAGGGCTGTGTGTCACTAAAAGGGCCACAACAAGGTAATGTGTTATTTTTTGTCATTAATTTTATTGTTTTCTCGCCTTGCTAATTTATTCGCAGATTTGGGCGAGTTTCGTTCCAGAGCTGGATTTAACCGCATATGCCGCTGTAAGCAGATGTCATATTGCCGCCTCGCCTATGGCAACCTCAAAAAACCAAAAAAATAAAATGAAATTTCTCAAGATCAATTTGTTAAAATTAAATGAACATTTGAGTTAAAATAGTGTTGTGGATAGTAATTTTTGGTTTCCCGAAAATACCCCAAAACTTAAAAAAAAATGTAAACATGAACATGAATTTATTAACATTTAAAAATAAATAAACGTTATATAGTATACAGGGTGTTAATACTAAGTTGTAACACCCGAAAACGGCAGTTAGTTGAAACGAATAACGTTTCTTAGTTGAAATTTTGATTGTGGAGCCCCAGTTCATACTTTCATAGTTATTGGGGTTTTTTTGTTTTTCAAAAAATCGTGACTACCTACTCCCTTATTTTAGGGAATATTTAAAAAATACAAAAACTTTCAGCATTTGCTTTCGGTTCTCTAAAACATTTGTAGTAATTTATCAAATAGCAAAATGGCGACCGAACAAAATTTCAAGATAAGATATTTTGAAAACCACTACATCGATTTTTGAAAATAAAACATTCATGAAATCCTTAAACTATCTACTATAACATTTGTTTGAAACATTTTTTTCGATTTGTCCAGAAAAAGTTTTTATTCAAAATGAATTTAGAAGATAAATTTTGACTTTTTAAAATTTTTAAATTTAATTTTTTGGAGAGGCAAGTAGAAATGCACAAGAAGCTCGTAGAATTTATGGGAGAAGATATTCAAATCGTCAGCAACCAAGTTGCCGTATTTTTAGAAGAATATGTAGACGTTTGTCTGGAAGTTTTCAGCCAACAATTGGTGGGAAGGTTTAGTTTATTTACAGACGAAGCTTAATTCACAAGGGACGGTATATTTAATTCTCGAATAATCACCTGTGGTGTGCTGAGAATCCCCACGCAACATTTATTCGTGCGCATCAACGACGTTTTCCAGTAAACATATGTGCTGGAATAATAGGGGAGTACATTATTGGACCCTACATTCTCCCCAACCAGGTGCGCCGGAAATTTGTTAGGGGGGGGGGGGCCTTACATTTTTTCAAGTGGAAATTAGAATACTTGAAAATTTTTACCTATTTTTAAATTAGTATAAATCAATAGACTATGAAGAGTCACCGATGGAATAGAACATTATACTCCAAACGTGATTATATTGTGAGCTTTTAACATTTTCTAAAATTGATTTACACGATTTATGAAATTCCAGGGATGGGCCCGGGCCCCCCCTTGCCCTTTAGTAGCGGCGCCCATGTCCCCACCGATTGA
This sequence comes from Pyrocoelia pectoralis, assembly GCA_036250285.1. Classification (NCBI taxonomy): domain Eukaryota; kingdom Metazoa; phylum Arthropoda; class Insecta; order Coleoptera; family Lampyridae; genus Pyrocoelia; species Pyrocoelia pectoralis. The sequence continues at coordinate 34,718,087 of CM070077.1, forward strand.
ATGGTGAAAATTATTTTACTTTCTTAAAAGACGTTCTGCTTGTTGATGACTTACTGCTAAAGATCAGACGAAGACTTTGGTTTCAACATGATGGAGCCTCGGCTCACACACCCGACAAGTCATAGTCCTGTTGCGTGGTCAGCCCGGAGCCCCAACCGAACTCCTCTTGTTTTCTTTTTCTGGGGTCAAATGAAGACCTCTGTATATGAGACACCAGTAAACACCGAATTAGAACTGGTGGCCATAATAGTAGCTGCAGCAGAAGATATAAAAGACAAGCAGGTAGCTCTTGTACGTGTTTCTTCTAGTATTAAAATTAAAAATACGCTGCCGGACTTGCGTTGCTGCGAATGGTGGCCATTTTGAAAATCAAATTTATTCCCTACTTTGTTGTTTCATTGTTAATTGTTTTATCGTTTTGTTTGATTCTTGTTTTTCTTGTTTAATGGCAACAAGCCTACTTTTTTTAAATGGCTGTTGCAGTTTGTTAAAATTTATCTTGTAATTCGCAATTTGAATAAAATCTTTTTTGGACAGATAAAAAAAAGTTTCAGACAAATGTTATAGTAGATAGTTTATGAATTTCATAAATGTTTCATTTTCAAAAATCGATAAAGTGGTTTTCAAAATATCTTATTTTAAAATTTTTCATCGGTCGCCATTTTGTTATTTGATAAAATAGAAAATAACTGTAACTACAAATGTTTTAGAGAATCGAAAGTAAATGCTGAAGGTTTTTGTATTTTTTAAATATTCCTTAAAAGAAGGGAAGAAGGGAGTAAGTTAATGACGATTTTTCAAGGACCTTTCCGCATCATGATATTTCGGCTTGTATATTGTTTTTTGCCATTTCGCAAAAGAGGATTTGATTATTGATAATCCAGTCAGCAGGATCGTTGCTTACAAGAGTTTGACTTACATACTGTTACTTTACTGCTGCAACGGGTGAGTGAAGGGAAGGCGAAGGCGCTGAAGAAGTGGCTGTGGTTGTAGCAGTGACAGTCAATCTTTTAGGACTACTAACACGCTCCGTGATGTTATCCGAGGTGTTCGTCTTCGTGTTGGAAATTTCAAAAAGTGTTGAAGCAGAACTATTTCTATTTGGTGTTGCTATGGTTGATGTACCTAAGTAGATGCTGTTGATAAGTCTCCATTCTCCACTGAACTGTGGTGGAAGCAAAAAAATCTAATTTTCTATTCCTCTTAATGGGCGCTGCCAGTAGTTTTTGTTTTTCGTGGTGTAATTTTGCATACTGTGACCCACTCAGCCTTTTCCTTTTATCGCTCATAGCTCAGCTGATTATTATTTGGATAACACTAGGCTGCATCTGATATTTGAATTTTCAATTTTCAGAATTCTGAAAACAACACGTAAATAGTAACTAAACATTACAGTAACGGTGTGAGAATTCCTTTCGCGGACATCCTCCCGCAGCTCATACTGCTACAGAGTTGTTATTGAGCGAGACGACGATATTCTGTGTTTGAGAGTATTGCCGCTATCCACCTACACAACGGAACATAGCATCATTTTATTCTTCTGGAACTCACTACATGGCAGCCCGATTTCTAAAATATGGGTCTTAAGTGCACTTTTTCTTTAAAAGTTTGGAAAACAGATAACCAAGTCCTCAAGGAGATCATCTTACATTTTGGGCCTGGCTCCCACATCTGCAACTGTATTGGAGCCGTCTATGAACCATATCCTCGAGTTATGTGATTGTTGCCTAGGAGTGCCTATATAGTTTCCCTAGGTTGGATGAAGCTGCAAGCCTCGTCTATTCTTTTATTATCAATTTATGAGAAGGCAGGCTTACACCACTTCTACCTACTTTTGAAGTGATTACTATAATGTACACAGGCAGGAAAGTTTCGGAGTTTTTGTTCTTGTGCTGGGCTTGTATTCGGGAACCATATCTACGTAGGCAACAAAGGGTTTTATTACTATCAGATGCAATCATTCACCTCCGTTTAGCTGCCCCCTCCCACCACGCGAGAATTAAAAAATGATAGCTCAAAATTAGAAGCAATTTAGGAGCTTTCAAACCCCGCATGAATCAAATTTTGAGCTCGATTCTCTTAGCAGGAATCTTCATTTGAAAGTGTGGGGGGGGGGGGGCAGCGAACGTTCATTTGAAAGAACCATGAACTCAGCCCCCCCCCCCCCCCGATCTAATTAGGAGCTCTTAAACCAGTGTAGCTTCAATTTTCGACCTACACCCCTTATCTTAAAACAAACAGTTTCCCTGAAGAGGTAACTCATAGAAAATATCACTAAATCTATAGTTTCTTTAATGGATGTAGTTACAGCATAAATAGGCTACAAAATATGTAACACTTTAGTTTCAAGTTGCAACCCCTTAGCAGGGTAACGACCCCTTGTGCCAAACACGCAAGAGGAAACTATGTTAAATAATCGAGAAACGAATCATTTTATGACGGTATATTATTTTTCGAATTAGGAGCTTTCGAAATATGCGTAGATATAAAATGACTTTCGAGTTGCAGCCCCTTGCAGGAAAACCACCCCTTGTACCATACACGCATGAATAATCGAGAAACGAATCATTTGATGACATAAAATGAGTTTCGACTTACAGCTCTTTAAATTTTGGAATGTGGTGTGGGGATATCTGAGATTTGTATAATTCGAAGTCGAGTTGTTACAACTTTTAAAAATAAACAAACTTGATAGAATTGCGATTAGCTGCAATAGATTATAAAAGAAAGAGGTTTATTTTCTCAAGAAAACAAAACGCACATAAAAGCATTTATAATGGTGTAAAAAGAAAATTATGGTTATGTGTTGGTAGTGGAAGTATAAAGAAATAAGAAAACTCGTATAAAGCTGCACGTGTTGCCTGTTTTTACAGTAAAATACTATTAGAAGAAAACTAATTTAATGCTCCTTAGAATGTTGCAATTAGACGTTTTAGTATTTCGATTTATTTTTATTATTCAAGCATTTAGAAAAAGTTTTGGAAGCAAATTTGAGATGTTGATGTCGGAAATGTAAAAAAATTCTAGGGCATGTCCAATTTTCTAATAAAGCTTCTGAAGTGATTAATCTACGATTTGATTTGTTTCGGTAAAAACATCAAAACGACTCCTATCAAATTAACACTTTTAGATTTTTTTATAGTAGATAATCACAAATATGTGTAAGCTTTGTCTAAAGCAAGAAATGATTGAATCACAGAAGTGTTCAAAAGAATACGGCGTCTAAATGATCAAGTTGAAAAGTTACCACTTATAGCTAACGGAATTCAATACCGAATAAAAGGAAATAGTTTACGAATACAACAAAGGAAACAAGATTATAACATTATCTTACTTTCGAATGTATTTCTTCGAGAGAAGTATTTATACCGAAAACAAAAGTTTTGATTGTCTTTGTCCTCCTAACAATCTTTTCCTTATTGTAACAAATATAATATAGACACCATTTGACAAATACTTTCTTTGATTATCACTATCATTTATGAAGGATTCTTTCCTTCAAAAAACGAAAGTATCACTTAAAACTTTTACTGTCGTTTAATATGAATTTTTATAGTTTACTTAAACTGGGGTAGAATCGTGAAACTACTTCATAGTTAGATCTCATTATCGAATCGTACAACAAAGATATGTGATAAATGATAAATTACTATTAAAGAGAATGTGGATGCCATTGTCGATAATTGTTGACTGTCAAGTAAAGTGAGTGATGTAACGCACCTAGCAGCTTTTTTATAACATGCAGAATTAACGGATTGTAATATTTTTGCAAAATATTGTGTAATAATCGTCATGGCTTTTTTTTATAGTAGCGCAAGCTTACGATTTGTTTATAGGTACCTCAAATTGCTTCATATATTACCACATTTTTGATTATATCTTCGGTACTAGAGAAGAGCTATTGACATAATTTATTTATTTTTATATTTACTCCCTTATTAATTTTCCTTCCAATAGCAGTGAAAAAAATATTTGGTACCATTTGAATTTTTTTTAGAAAAGTCGACCATTTTGTTCCTTCAACTAGTTGCGCCCTCTATTGGTGGACGGAGATAAGAAATTGTCGTGGTTTTGAATTTTTTTGGTAATATCAAGTATTGTCCTTTCATCGAGACTAATCTTGACAAATTCAAGCAACCCGTTTCGGAGTTACACGATTTTTTCTAGTAACGTGTAATTTAGTTCCTCCTCCCTTTATTTTGACAGAAATCGTAAAAACTCTTTAAACAAAGTTTTACATATTGATTATTTACATCGAATATATTTTTTTATATGCTTTACTGAGGAAAATTGCCCAAAAAATGGGAATTTCAAATTGAAATCAGTGAAACGCCCTCTCGCGGCAATGGTAGGAAATTGAAAGTAATTTCCAGCATTTTCTCTTGGCAACATTTATCATAAGATTTTTTATTTCACTGTTCTATCTCAAATAGTTTCTGAGTTATGGTCGGCCTCCTTTCTTAGTTGTACACCCTGTACATATTTCTATGAAGTGCAGTTATGTAGGTTAGCTTTCGTGAGGGCCCGGAAGTGAAGCTTATTTTGTATGTGATGTATCCCCCCCCCCCCAATTGTGTCACGATTCTACGACCATGTTGCTCTCTGTTTGCTGCGTTATACTTATACGACCCAGTGGTACCCTGCCACAACGTTATTTTTAATGTGTTTATACTTCACAACCATTAAGCTTGACGCATTTTAACCACCGTATATGTAATGGGTCCTAAAATCAACATTAATTAGGTGTCCCTAATAGTTAAAACCCTATCCTATAGTATACTGTAGGCAGAGTATGATCGGTAAAAGGCCGATACCCCAAGTCAAAATACATGCTTCGCCCGTGCGTGAAACCTTTACCCTAGTGTGAATGTTAGAATCGGTTATAAACAGCCATAGTCCATTTATTTCTTGAGGAGTTGTGGAAGAAGGCTACTAATTGTAATGTGGTAGCAAAATTTAATCTCCTTTGGCCGCGTTACAATAGGTATTATGCCAACGCTTTTCTAACTGTTCGATGCTGCCCTTGTAGAACAATTTATCTTTAGCCTTACAATAGGCTTCAGTTTCTGCGATGACTTCCTCGTCTAAGCCAAATCTCTTGCAACGGAGCATCCTTTTGAAGACTATACGGTGGGTGCCGAATCAATTCAAAGCCCAATTTATGAATTTTTATTATCGTTTTCAGTGATTTGTGACACGGTCTTGGTGTTTTTCCTTCGCCAAATGTGGTTTTTTTGGCGATTTCGCTCTTCAAACACCCCGATAACCAAATATAATAGTCGCTGTTGATTTGTTGCTTCCATGTTCAAGGTAGTCAATAAAAAATATACCTTGCGCATCCCAAAATACGGAAACCACAACCTTCATGAATGATTGTTGCGTTTTTGGTCGCTTCCGACGACTTTCATCGGCTGCTCGCCACTCAGCTGACTGTCGATTTGATTCTGGAGTGAAATGGTGGAGCCATGTTTCATCCACTGTGATGTATCGACGCAAAAACTCTTATTTCGCGTGAATATATCCAAACAGCGCTCTGAATTCGTTGTTGTTTTTTTTCAGGTGTGAGCAAACGCGGCACCCATATTTGGAAAACACTCCCTTTTGATAACTTCAGGGTATCAGCTATCTCTTGTAACTTTACTTTGCGATGATTGCCCATAATGATTTTCAGGTTTTTTTCGATGTTTTAGGATTGACAGCCTCATTTCGATGTGCAGAACGTTCGGCATCATCGGTGTACGCCCACGTTTAAAATCAGCAAACCAACGTTTGATGATTGTTGTTGATGGAGTAGAGTCCGGATAACACTTTTTAAGACATTGCATATCAGCTTGAACGGTGTGTTTTCCCATCAAAAAGACAGTGGTAAATCGACACGAAATTGCTTTGAATCCATTGTTTTCGAAATAATAGGTGTTTTCTTTTTGGGCAGCCATAGGGTTAGTCAAAGTCACAATTATCACGTGATTGAAGTGCCTTGTATGAAGCTTGCGTCATAAGAGATTTCTGCCTCAGCTTAATATAAAACTTAAATAAAGCTTTTAAAACGAATAGGGTTATTGAGAACTGAGTCAAATTATTTTTATAAAGCGAATGGTGTGTTATTGACAGGGCTGACTTAAGTCAACCACAACGTGCAAAAAGAAAACACCTAATAAAAGTAGTGTCACTTAAACCACTCCCACAAAGCAAAAAACGTTGCTAAAGTGTTTTAGAAGCTCTGAAACATCTCCGAAACAGCGACAGAAACGTATAATACACATCACATAGATGTTTAATGTCCACCCTCAGAAACCTACATTTGAAACAACACAAAAACGTTACATCGGAACGTTTTATATATGTTTCACTTGAAACATACATGAGTATAAAAATTGGGATGTGTTAGAAACTACGGCACCGAGAGCCCCAACTGCTCCAAGGGGCTCTTTCCAGTGTGGAAACCCTACAGAGGGCCCCATGTCCCTCTGTAGGGTTTCCACACTGGAGTATACTACAATATTAAATACATTATTGTATACCATAAACATTGTACAAATACCGTATAATATGAATACGGGACATGCAAGGTAGATATGTGTATCCTCAGATACACACTTCCCGCCTTAAAGTAGAAAATAATCTAAGCTTCTCCTTCAAATTTTAAGTAAATAATCACTTCCCCCATTAACATTTGTATCTACGTTTATGTAAGGTTATATTTTCCATTTGCCCTTGAACGTCCGTAAAAGGCTTCATTTGCACACAAAGCATCATCGCGGCATTATTGTCTTTTCCGTTTTAATAATTAAATGTAGAACAAAATAGTCCTTCTTGTATTTAAACAACCAATTTGTAATAATTGACAGCACGCACAATTACCGCTGTGTTGTCAAATCAAATCATATTCACTTTGTACCTATGGAAGATTTTATTTAGAAACGTAAATAAATAAGGTTGTACACATTTAACAGTTGCTTAATGTTTTAGTTTATCATTTTCAATAAGACATTATAGATATTTAGATTTTAATTACTATTTTAGTTGTGATGTTGATAATTGGACAACATTGCATTGCAAAGTACAATAAATAAGACTGAATTAGGCTATCCTTGTCCTGACTTCACAAACCAATGTAAACAAACGTTTCTGTAGTTCATTATCTAAGATTAGATGCTTTTCCCAGGCCCGAAGTGTTGTTTTCTTTGTGGTGTGCTGTTGTGTCAGTATTGTGACTTTGAAACTGTTATACGCTGTCGCTGCAGTACACAATTAGGTGTAATTGATGTACTGATATGTTATTGATTGTGTGTTTCGTGACAATGTTGGGAGTTATTAACTACATCGCGATCTTGTGTACCTATCTAAGGTTTTGTCACAAATGGACAATCATTACTATTTAGTATTTGGTGTACCTAATGTGTTTTGTTGGGCGTTATTAGTGCTGTTTATGCTTACGGAAGGTTTGATTAATACTAAAACCATAAAAGTCGAAAATTAAAACACAAAAGATCCAATAGATCTAAGTATTGAATCCACAAAGGGTTAATAATTCAGCACGACGTAAATAGGCGTCGAGCTTTTAGATGACGAATGGATCCGTTACTATTTACGCGATTTACATTATGCTTATGAATGGTCAGTTAACTATACAGGGTGTCCCAATATTCCGTGGACATAGAGCTACAGTAGGTTTGTGGGAACAAAAAAAGTCGAATGGGCTAAACTTACCTATATACCTACTAAAGTACATCGTTAAGCCGTGAGAGGGCGTCAAAGTTGGAAGAATATTTTTGTTTTATTTTAATAAATCGGAAATTCTTTGATCGATTTTTTTAAAATTTGGTTTGGGCACATATCAATGAAGGAACTATGTTTTTAAGTGGATATCAATTTAACTGAATTCCGGGAAGGGTGAAAACTACCCCTACCGTTCGATACATTTAATGGTAACTTTTTTGTGGGTCGTAGGTGTGCTTTAATTTTTTGTAAAAAGGAAGATACATTAATTTTCTGTATTTTTCGTCTCTTACAAAAATGGCGTATCTCTTTTAGTTTTTGAGCGAATCACACAATAGTCACAATAAATGTTCAATACGACCACCACCTCTTCGACCCTGCATAAATTAATTCTACGCAGGAAACTGAAATTGACTCTTCTCAAGATGCTGTGAACTCTTTGCAAGACCAACGCCTGTTGAGAAGAGTCAATTTCAGTTTCCTGCGTACAATTAATTTATGCAGGGTCGAAGAGGTGGTGGTCGTATTGAACATTTATTGTGACTATTGTGTGATTCACTCAAAAACTAAAAGAGATACACCATTTTTGTAAGAGACGAAAAATGCAGAAAATTAATGTATCTTCCTTTTTACAAAAAATTTCAGTTTCCTGCGTACAATTAATTTATGCAGGGTCGAAGAGGTTGTGGTCGTATTGAACATTTATTGTGACTATTGCGTGATTCACTCAAAAACTAAAAGAGATACGCCATTTTTGTAAGAGACGAAAAATACAGAAAATTAATGTATCTTCCTTTTTACAAAAAATTAAAGCACACCTACGACCCACAAAAAAGTTACCATTAAATGTATCGAACGGTAGGGGTAGTTTTCACCCTTCCCGGAATTCAGTTAAATTGATATCCACTTAAAAACATAGTTCCTTCATTGATATGTGCCCAAACCAAATTTTAAAAAAATCGATCAAAGAATTTCCGATTTATTAAAATAAAACAAAAATATTCTTCCAACTTTGACGCCCTCTCACGGCTTAACGATGTACTTTAGTAGGTATATAGGTAAGTTTAGCCCATTCGACTTTTTTTGTTCCCACAAACCTACTGTAGCTCTATGTCCACGGAATATTGGGACACCCTGTATACAAATGCATCTAATGCGTAATTTACATTCGTTCAGTATAATAAACATTTAGCTAAACAATCCCACAATTGAGTAATTCATAGATCTAAATTGACTCACTGACTTCTACATAAAAGCGTTTAATTTCATCCTGTTAAATATTCACTAGGTAAACCAAAATATTGCATTAAATGACCGCATTGCACAAATTGTCGAAAAACTCTACTTCATTATTCGTTGTAATTTAGAATGCTTTACACTACTTCAACATCTTAATACGTAAATCTATTTTAAAATGCACGATGCAGTTGTCTTAAGCAAATTGGCACATTTAACTATTCTCAATATGCAAATGAAGACAAAACTATAAATTTTAATAAGAATCAGAATGAATCTGCATAAAAAGTGTAACGAATACCAATCTTGAAGTGATTTCAGGTTTACTTTACTTTATTTTAAGGTTTTACAGAATTTATTTATTTACTACTACTTATCTATTTCAGATGAAGATTTTACACTCTTATTTATATAAAATGTAATAATCAAACATTTCATAATTGTTTTGCCAGTTTATTATAGCTTATGGGTCATTGTTAGTATATCACTGGATCAAATCAATAAATAGGAAACAGGGAGATGTGGCTACTAGGGATATGAGAACCTATCAAGAGAAGAAACGCTTACTATAGAGCGCTTTAAGGGTTTTTCCATATAAGCCTGATTTAGTACGAAATTTCGTCTGTGAGTTGAAGATATATCACCCTTATTGTGTGTAATTTAATGAGAACCTGTGATGATATTTAGAAATCTTGACATAATATCATATCAAATATTTGATTTTTGGTTTTAACATGGTCTTTGAATTCATTAATTAATGTAAAGGAGGTTGAAAATAATAAACTACATTGTATTAATATAATTAAATCGTCTTCATCTTCACGTTTTATTAATTTTCTTATATTGTGCTTGTTAGCGATTTTCTTCGGCTTTTGCAACAACCTTCGGCCGAAGCCGAAGGTTTAATAAACTCCAGAAATTCAGTTCAAGATTGGCTAGAAATAAAGAATTAATGATGAAATTCATAGTTTTATAAGTTTTTAATGCTAAACAATGCTGAATAACTAATGAGGACTGTAAATAATAATTACTATCATATAAAAAATTAATATTAGTAATACATAATTAGTAATCAAAGTTAAATAGTCGTACGTACTAAAGTACTTAACCAGATTAATTCCTTTGCTCCTACACTTGCTGATATTATTTCTGCTTCCATATTGGACTGACTTTTGCAGTTGAGTTGTCCACGACACAGGTTCATGTGCAAGTATTGCAATGATTCCTGTCGTTGAGCGTCTTGTGTCCCTGTCACCAGCGTAATCAGCGTCACTGTAGACCTTCAAACTTTGATCTTGAAGATAGTTTCATAATCCATTGTATTCTTCAAGTATCAAAAGATTCTATTACTCAATTCCAGTCTTGTGTTGTAGGATCTTCTACGGATCGAGCTGCCTTCTTTACTGCAAAAGCAATGTCTGGACGTGAGACTGTTGTCAAATAAAGCAGGCAACCCACTGACTCGTGATAAGGAATCTCATTCTTGATGTTAGGATCTTCTTCGTACCCAATTGGAGTAAAAACTCCATTAAATTCTGCCATTTCAAATCTTTCCAGAGTTTTCCGTATGTAGTCTTCTTGACTCACTGTTATCGACCCATTTTTCATTTGCCGTATCTTCATACCTAAGAAGTTGTTGAGTGACCCTCTAGTTGTATGAAATTCCATTTTTAACACTTCAATGAATTCTTCAATTTCTGATCTATCGCTGCCTACAGCTAGACCATCATCAACATATATTGCAAGATACAAACACTTCATTCTGCTCCTGCGATAGAAAAGACATGGATCAGCATCACTGTTTTTGAATCCAGCTTTCTTCATGAAATTTACAAAACGTTCATTCCAACAATGCGGTGCCTGTTTGAGACCATATAGACTTTTCTTCAGTAAACGTACTCGTTCAGTATCGTCTTCAAAACCTTCCGGTTGTTCCATGTATACAATTTCTTTAAGTACACCATTCAGAAAAGCAGTTTTAACATCAAATTGATCAAGCTTCATTTTCTCTCCAGCAGCTACAGCAAGCAAGGTTCGTATAGTATCATAACGTGTAACAGGACTGAATGGTTCTCCATAGTCGATTCCCTTTGAACATATCCCTTAGCCACTAATCGACCCTTGAAACGAACTTTCACATCATCTGCGACTTTGTCACGTAGAACCCATCGGTTCTGCAAAGTATGTACATTACTTGGACGTTCAACTAACTCCCAAGTGTCATTCTGCTTTAAGGACTCCAGTTCTTCATGTATAGCTTTCAGCCACCGATCTTTGTTGCTAGACATCAATGCTTCAGAATACGAACATGGATCTTTATCTTTAATGATAGGTTGGGCCATGTACACATAAGTTTCACTGGTCATCCATTTCGGCTTTTTCTTCTCACGGTTCTGCTTCTCATTATCCTTTTCTGTTGGTACTTCTTCTTCTTTCTTTTTGACTTGACACTTGACTTCCTCCGAAACTGTGCGCTGTTTCAGAGTCTTTGTCTTCAGTGGTAACTTCTGTTCTCTTCTCATAGCTTTTATTCTCTGGCACATTCTTTATATCGAAAGTTGAATCAGACAGGCCCTGTTCTATGGTTTCATCACACACAACCCTGAGCTCTCCAATGTTGTTGTTCAAATTGCATGTAACTTCAGATTTGAATTTCACATCGTGACTTAGAACAATTTTCCTCTGAGATGGGATCCAGACCCTAAATCCATCCCCATTGTTCACGTATCCAACCAGATATCCACGAATAGCTTTGTCGTCAAACTTTCAGCGAAAATGCACATAACATTCTGTTCCAAATATTTTCAAGTGACTTAGATCTTTCACTGGTCGATCATACCACATTTCGTAACGAGATTTATTTTTAACTGATGACTTGCCAATGGGATTCAGGAGGGATGCAGCACTATTACAAGCTTCTGCCCACAGTTCTTTTGATAATTTACATGAATTCTCTCTGCAACACCATTGAGCTGTGGTGTATAGGGTTGAGAAATACATTGCTCTATTCCTCTGTTTCCAAGCAATTCAGAAACCTTTTTGTCATCAAATTCTTTTCCTCCATCACATCTGAACTGTTTCACTACATGATCGACTGTCTTAGTTTCGTTCAGGAACTGTTCCAGGACGGTGCTAACTTCATTTTTCTGCTTTAGAAAAAAATCCTACGAAACCTACTGAAATCATCTTTAAAACACACATAGTAACATCTGTCCGTTTCATTTGACACTCTGCTGCCCAGTGACCAAGTTCCTTGCATTTATTATTTCAGAAAAAGCATCAAGCTCGTCATTTATATTTCTTGCTTGCAGTTTTGAGACGGCATATCTTTGGACAATGTTATACTTTTTAGTTTATGTGCGACGGAATTCCCTCTTATATTATTTAGTATTGTTTTAATGTCGACAGGCTCCTCAACGTTTTCTTGTTCAAAATCGCTTTGATGGTCTTGAAATTCTATTACTTCAGATTCTTCCTCAGATTCATCATCGTCAGGATTATCTGGCGTTGGTGGCTTATCAGAAAAAAATTAGGATCCTCAAGAATTCCTTGAAGTTCTTTGTCTGACAAAATAAATTATGAAGGTCAAATTTAGTTACTTCAATAAAATTAAATAAGTACTAAATATGTAGTTTCAATGAAAAAATAGTTATTTATGTATCAAGTACGCAAAATGATGTTTTAGTGGATGAGTCGAGTTTGTCGGACGAGGCGAAGCCGAGTCCGAAAACTTAGACGAATCCACTAAAACGTTTTGCGTACGTGATGCATACAACATTTTTTTGCATGAATTCTCTAAATTATCAAATTAATTTCATAAAAATTTTATTTGGTACGTACAGAACAGTTGTAAACGTCATATTTAGCTTTGACATAGTTGTTATAGCAACAACAAGTAAATTCGTAAAAATTCAAAATAAAGATATCGTAAATACGTCAAAACGAATGAAAATCCAGCATTAAGGTTGTCATAGCGACTTTAGCGTACTTGTCCTTTAAAGATGTATTTTGCGGATTGTTTTCACTCCGCAAAATGGTTACTTTGGAGACAGAATACAAAAAAATATTTTGTAGTTTACTTACATTCCTGATCACGCGGTGCACTTTAGGATCGAATAACGAACATTTGACGACAAGCGCCAAACCTGTGTGAAGATTTTATATTAACCCTATAAAGTCATTCTTAACAAATTGTTTTCCCTCCTACATTAATTATTAGGGGTTGGTAATAATTCTTTACACTTTTAAAGGCCCCCACTTTTGTTTTTGATGAATTTTTCAATTGTAATTTCATTGTATAAAACTACCCTCTCGAATTTTCAGAATAAGCGAAATAAGCTTTTTTACACGTTCAGCTGTCGCAGAACAATTCCTGCGACTTCCGATATATAATTACCGATTAATAATAGATAAGCAAAATTCACGAAATTCAGATAGTCACGATTACTTGAATGAATTATTTAAGAATTATAACCCACAACCATTCTAGAGAGTTAGCTAAAGCACCCTTTTTTGCGTTTATCTTACGACACTTATGCTAAAGAGAATTTGTGTTGTAACAAACCATAGATTGATAATGACATTATGGTTTTGAGCGGTAGTAATCGCCTTGGAAAAAGAGGATACTATTACAAATCTGTCTTTACCGCCACGTTAAATCTGTCATACTCTTTTCGCGACTAGAAATTGTAATTTTCTGACAAGCCACGTTCTAATAAATTTCACAATTTTTAACTTAGTTAAGTGCTCCAACTTATGATAGAAGCCCACTTGATGATTACCGAGAAGATTCATTCTTTGATTACTGTTCCTTTTACTGTCCTTCTTTCTTATCTACAGCCACAAGCGAACGCTACCCCGCTCTTATAATATACCTTTTATGTTTTCCAAAATAAATATGAATTCTCCATATTGTTGCGAAGTCTTAAAGTCGCTTTAATAAAATTACCTACAGATTACGTTAATTAATTGTAATAATAAAAACAATTTATTCCATTATTTTATTATTATTTCAATTAATTATGGACTTCCACAAAATAAGTTTAAAGTTTGGAGAACATTAATTCTAAGTGTTCTAGCTTTAAAAAAATTGAAGTCGTGTCTTCAGCCTAGTGAATTGAAGATACCAAGCGGGTGGTGCCCTTTTAAATATATTCTACCCCGTTCAACTTTATTGAGCAGAATGTATTTTACTGAACATTTCTCTACACGTTATGAGGTAAACGTAACCGTTTTACATTTGCACTCTTTCCATTTTTCCACAACTGTCCTCTAATTACTTATATGTATAAAATGTAATGGGAAAAAGGGTTAATGTATGAGAATTTCGAATACTCCTATAAAATTATTATGTTATTTTTAATTCATTTTCCGGAATTAAAAAAAGCGCTCAAAAATTGTATTAAGGACAACGACCGCCACTGAGTATTACGGGTCGGACACTTGTAATTAAAGTAAAATGACAACTAAAACGAGCCTCATCATAATAAAAGAAATTTATCGAGGTGTGGGAAACATAAAAGCTAAATTCTCTGTGTTTTATAATTTGTATTCGCTTTTCGCCTTAAATCCTTAAAATTCACGATTAATATTTTTAGTCATGTACAACGCTTGTATCGTGAAAGGTATAAAGAAACATGAAGGTTGTGCAAATCCTCTCAGTTTTGTTCAAACGAATTACATCACTTTGGGATGATAAATTGGCTTTCTGAGTTCCATTTTTTGTCGTGCATATGAAAGTTATTGTAATGATTGGTGAAAAGTTCGTTGTTCTAAAGTTTTGAGAAGTTGACAGACAGAAAAACAAGAAAAATTTGATAAGTTACATGTGCTCTTTATTATCTTATTGTTTATTTCGTTTATAACTGATAGATATTTTAAGCATTGTTTGAAATAGCATTTGTTGTCAAAAATACGTCCGAGTGTGATCAGCGTGCGGTCGTTCAACATTTATAAGCAACCATTGCAACTTCATACGTGAATGTAACAATGTATGGAAATAATGGAAAAGAGAAAATCGTCGAATTTCAATGAAAGAAATATCAGAAAATGGTGGAGAGAGTGTATGATCTGCCCATAATATCGTAAATAAACTGGGTTACCTATACCAAAGTTTGTGCACAGTGGGCTCCTTGTTCTTTGTCTGAGAATCAAAAATGATGAACTTGCAACAATACCAATACCATACCATTAAATGAACAATAATAGGCTTTCCCATAAAATATTTCGTTTTAATTCTTAAAAAACTTGCTTATCAAAGCTAAAAGTTAATTACAAAAAAAGTACGTTTTTCGTTTGGCAGTTCTTTTAAAGAAGTAGATTCAAAAATACAAATGTTCTTTACAGCTCACGTCAGTTGTTACTCGAAACAATCAAAGACTGTAGAAAGTTTGATGCTAATCGGACCAGGTTGTTAACATCTCGTTGTAAAAGCAGTTTCTCAAGAAATTATTCACGGGGGAGCCTTCTCATTAGACACACAATCAAGTTCATCGGGCACATATTCAAGTATAGGCTGTGTGTTGCAAAAAGTTACAGCTCTCCAGGAAAATTCAAAACTGTAAACGATGCTACAAACGGGCGGACAAAGATAAACAATAGCAAATGTCTTTTAATTTTTCTAAAAATACATGTCAACAATTAAAAAGCGGTAATTAAGACTCAAATCGCACGAGCGCTCGACTTTAAAAATTAATTATGGTTATTATTACTAAACTGAGTGGTAGATACTTATATATTTGAAAAATATATACTTATTTGTCGGTGTGAGAGGCTTTTGAGGCCAATTGGTTTATTAGTCTTAAAGCTATTAAAAAAAAACGACATCTTATGTAACTGAGTAGGTACCTGAAAGTTTGATATTAATAATATTGATAATACCATAAAAAGTTAAACCAATTATCTTGTGGTCTAATATCATATTATATACATTCAATTATTTAAAATAGATTTGGACAAAAGGATGGATGCTTAGGTCCGCGCGGTGAAGTGCAGTGCGCGGGGAAACTGTTGTCCTACACTATTACTATGAAGCGCATGTTTTTGTACAATGCAAAAGAATAATCACATTGTTGTGGTTTGCCGCTCGCTGTGTACGATGTGGTAGTAAACGAATAATGCAGCTTGATTTCAATACTAAAAATTTACCATCTAAAACAAGAATTTTTTCTTTACTTTTCGTATATTTTAAAATAATGAAATGTTCGGTTGTAGCTCATAAAACCAGTTAATTATATCAATAATCAACATTTATGGACTTTCGACTTTTGAGAAGTATGTGTGCTACAACATTTTTCAATTTGGTAACAATTTATGGAACAATAACAATTTTATGATAAGTTGAAACTGAGCGTCAGCCAGGAAAATGCTAAATACAATGTTTTTTTGCTGTTAATCAAAATAATAGTTAAACAATTGATTCTCCCATTTTGATTTTTACACATGTTAAAGATATATAAATGACTAATGTGCCCAAAAATGAAAAAATCCCCCCCCCCCCCCCCCCCCCCAGTTTTTTCATTATGACCATTCAGCCTTGCATTTTTACTCCGATAGTAAGTAGAAGATAACATAAAATAATTAGAAGTATCAAACATTTTTTTAGCTTCTAGAGGAATTTTTTTGAAAAGTGGTACAATATAGGCAACCTTACCACTACCCTTCCACTCGGCAGCTCGAAGAATTCCCAGTTGCGTTGAAAACGCTCATACGCCTGAAGGGACTCTTTATATTCGCGTTGGATAATTTTAACGTTGGGTTGTGAAGAACTGCAGGGCCGGCGCGACCGTATAGTCGAACTAAGCGACCGCCTAGTGTCAAACTAAACTAACTACCGTACCTACTCGCTACCGCCTACCACGTTCGTCCTTCGGCAAACTATAATAGTAATTAGTACTTAGTAGGGTAGGGAGGGACGTAGCCAGGACGCCGTTCGCTTGAGGTCACTGTATAGTGTATACAGTTGGAACGCGCACGCGACATACTATGGACTTGTGTGGTGAGCTTCAAGCTATTTCAAGACGAGTCATTAAGCAGTCAACGCCAAAGGGCTTCCTTGACTTCATTTTACAATCTGACTTGGAACAGAGTTTACCTAATTTGTATATCGCTTTGCGAGGTCTACTAACCCTACCGGTACCAGTAGCCTCAGGAAAGAGAAGGTTCTCAAAGCTTAAGCTCATAAAAACCTAGCTCAGGTCATGTATGACACAAGAGGGATTGGTAGAACTGGCAACTATTTCAATCGAATAAAACACCGATCTAAATGAATTGGTTTCAACATTTGCTAAGCTCAAGGCCAGAAAACAAAAAAATATAAACTGTCGTTGTTGTTTAGCTCTTTATTCAATGTTAAATTGTTTACATTGTGGTTTTTTTAAAAAAAGTGATCATTGTTAAGTTATTCTATTTATATGTATTACAAGTTAATCAGTTAATGATTAACTGTCAATAAATAATGCATTTTGAATAGATTGTATGTTTTGTTTTTTGTTTTTATATTTCCTGAAAGTGATTGGCTGAATCGACTACACTAGTTGATATATAGGGGGTTGGTTTGGAATTGATGGCAGGGGGGGGGGGGCTCACAATAGTTTTGCCTAGGGCGCCAAAACCTCTTGCACCGGCTCTGAAGAACTTTAGCGAACCACTGCATTTTATTGGAAACTAACTGTGTCAATTTTAAGATCGAGAAAGACTCCAAAGCTGCTAGTTTCACACCGTTTATCCATACTGGATACTGCATTGGAAGTGTCGACCTTAATTTATCTTAATTTTTGATTTTAAATTCCATTTGGGTACTAAAACGAGATTTATAACGAATGTATACCGGGTGTCAAGGAATTTATTAGGCAAGTCATAACTGCTAGAATGTTAGGTGTATCAGTAGTGATGTAAGGCCGATTCTAGACCAAACAGTAACTAGATTTAGTAACTTTTCTGATGTTGGTAGTACTGGTCACTAGAAAAGTCACTAGATTGGCCACGCCCCTAGTTTGCAACTTGGTTAAGGCACTGAACTCAATAATATATGGAAGAGCAAAGCCGTTGAAATCAAATGAGATGCGCGTGAAAAACTGTGCAAATTTGAAGAGAATAATAAGGTCGAAAGGTCGAAAATCGTTTAACCACGGGGACTACGCGTTTGCGCAGTGGAAAATACAATGAAAATACATCATGTGTTGAAGTCACTGAACTCTACCTCATAAATTGAAGTTGGGTTAGAACATTTTACGTGGTTTGTTTTCGTGAACACGTGTATTGATTTGATTTATAAACGTTACAAGGGAGACGGGTTTGCAGTGGGTGTTATGGAGTTCATGATTAAAATACAGTTTTAGATAATATACAACAGCTGTTTTATTTGTATGAACTCTAATTTATTACGGCGCATGATCGGGAACCCCGTGCGCATATTCAATTTGTATCACTTAAATTTACAACATTGCTCTTCCATATATTATTGAGTTCAGTGGGCTAAGGACAAATGTCTGGTTTGCAACTTGACTATGTCAAGGCCAAATATCTGGTTTGCAACTTGGTTATGTCAAGGCCAAATGTATGGTATCCGATTTAACAGGGATCGAATCCGCTTGAATAGGGGTTTCATCCGCTTGAACTTGGCTAAGCGTGACGTTGAAGTTTGGCCTTCCGATGAATAGATAAAATAGATCCAATGAACTGGGAACAGACAAAACAGATCCGTTCATCGGATATTTGGCCTTCACATAGTTAAGTTGCAAACCAGATATTTGGTCTTGACATAGCCAAGTTGCAAACCAGATACTACTAATCGGCTTTACATCACTACTCGTATCAAAATGGAATTTGGTATAGGTAAATGGTATGTGATGGGGAAAGTTTTCGCATAGTTTTCACTCCCCAGCCACTTCCAGTTTCACCGGAAATGGCCCCGGTTTTGAATTTTTAAATGGAACACTGTGTGTATTGTAACGTTTTTAGATTTGTGTATAAATTATTTTCTACTATTTTCCTTAGTAATATTTAATTTTTATTTTTAATCCAATCGCAAATAAATTAGTATCGTTAGATTCGCCAAAACTTCTTTTTTCGGAAAGTGTTTGTCAAAAAATGGTCGCCATTTGAAAAATAATAGTTCGACACGCAACTGTATTTTTGCCACTAAAACTTTGCGATTGTAATTTTTTGACGTCATCTGAGATCCTCAGATTAGTTTACGTCCAATCATGGCCACCTAGACGCAATATTAAAAGCGACCTTAAAAAAATGAAGTATGTAGTCGTAAAAACTTTTGAAAATGTCACATTCTGATCCAGAATTTTCTCAGAAATCCAAAGATGTTACAATATACAGGGTGTGAAAAATATGCAAAAATTCTCCTTTTCACATACCCCACTTACCCATACCAAATTTCATTTTGATACACCTAATATTCTGGATTCGTTGACACCCGGTATAGTTTGATTCCGTTATATTGTATCTGAATTTGAAAAAAATTCAAGTTACAAAGTTTAGTCCCACAGAGGAGTAATATTACATTGCATTATTGGTATTGGTCTTGTAATTGGTTGTAAACAGACTAACAGCAATAACCTAGCGGTGGTAGTTGCTAATTGCAATTTGCATTTGCGTACCGATTTTGCGCGCCCCCTGAATTAAGTTATTATCAACGAAAAAATCACTTACTTTTCCAAAATTACAATTTTCCGTCTTTAATTGGAAGAGAAAATCCATTTAACGCGAACTACAACACCAAACGTAAATATAACACCGATTAAACGCACCGCGCTGTTTTTTTTATTACGCAAATAAATTGAAGGAAATCAATATTGCAATTATACGAATTTAATTACGGAATATGTTGAACGTTTACAGGTGTGATATTTTTATCTCTATCTATTTATTTAGTAATTTCATCAAAGTCGTTTCACATTTGTTTTTATGATTAATAAAACGCGTGTCGTTACGTTTTTATTTTCTTTTAATTGGAATTGTAAATATCCAAACAGATGGCGTTGTCCCACCCAATCGGTGTTTCCTTATTTCTGTTACTTCATTACGAAATAATTACACTTTACAACTTTGAAGTCGTACCTACAAAACAACAGTCGAAGTGTTGAAACTGACCGATACCCCGTAGACACAATCCTCAAAAGCTGAGAGAAGGCAAATTCTAAACCCTTTCCAAAGTTACAAGTTGGTCTTGTAAACAACACCAGGGCGTGGTTATCTAAACTTGGAATCCGTAGATCCCGGCTTGATTAATTATTGAAGGTGGATTATAATGTGATACTGGGAGATATTGTTGATTTCATTTCGGGTGGTTATACCACGAAATGCTATGTGGCCTTCCAGCATGATTTGGCACTTACAAGGGTACCTCTGTTTCAAGTCTTTCCCTCTTTTGGGAATAGTCGAAGAGATTGAAGTTGTTTTATATTACGCTTTAGCTATCATGCGGTGGCGTACCCGTGTGATTTCAGAATTTGTGGGGTGTTTTATGAAATGTAACAGCAATGTTTCCTTTACGTAATTTGTAAGCATATAACGAATATAGGAAATTGTACGTTCCCGCTGCGACGACATAGACATGGACTGGCATTTAACAGGAAATCGTAGGCAGCAAGCGTATAGTTCGATATAAAGAGAATCACATCGGAACAGCGTCAGGGTGGGTTATTCGGTTCGGTCCTGCTGGAAGCTGTAGGGTGTGAGCAGGGTAGGGCTGTTGTTATCGCGCCGTCGCGACGCTCTTAGACCGGGGATCCGCGCGCACGCACTTCACGATGAAGCTTGCAGTGGTCCACAGCAGGCAGGGTGCGTGTCGTGGCTAGTGCGTGTCCGCTCGCCCTCAAACTATCCGAGTATGGCTGTGAATCATGCGGATTATACGTAAAAAATGTTGTGGTTACACTGTGGACAGGTCTTCGTGGCGGCTGCGCTTATGCCCATCTTGTTGGCCGTGGCGGCTTCAGTCGCGTCTAAAAGAGGTAAGCTACATCCAGATCTCACTAAAATCCACACAGTATCCCTTTTTTTTTTTGAGTAAATATGAAGGAGCCTCGCGTGACCTGAAACAGTTTTACACCTTATAAACATATACCGGAAACAATTGTGGCAGATTCGATCGCTTTAATAATTTAAATTCGCGAATCTGTCAGTCGATCTCCCCGTTTCTTGCCGGGAAATGAAAAATGTATCTACAAAACCCTGAAAGATAATTTCTTCATCCGATCCCTTTAACTAACATTTAGGCAGGTTTACATTATAAATTCTATACAAATAGGTCAAATATTGCATTTCAATGAACAAGAGAAAATGGTTGTCATTTCGACAATTTTAAAATTTTCACGCAAAAATTTCTAACAGTCGAATTCGCAAACCCAATTATGCTTTTTACGTTTAATTACTTAATTCTAGTAGTTAATTCCAATTTCGGTGAAATTGCCTTCCTAAGCTCTAAGTAACGGTTAAAGCAAATGAAATAAAGTAACCAATTTGTATTTGAACAACTCTATTATTCAGGATTACATGGAATATTGTCCATTATCCCTTCACGAGAACTTAATGTTTAATTAATCGAAATACGCTACGAAGATTACGTTCTACTATATAACGTTTATTCTTTAAGAAAATTGTTCGACGGCTACTCACAATAGTATAATCTAAACTGATCCTAAGCTGTTTGAACAATCGTACTCCACTGGCCTATTTTCCAAATTTTGTAGATACACACGACAGACGAACCGCAAACTGGAGTATAATCATCAGATCTTTTGGGATTAAGAAATAGGGGTACCCCCGTGTTAATGCCTTTGACGTTATCTCTATCGGAATAATTACTTCATCATCCTACTAATTTCTTATTTGAAAATTTCTCATAAACGAGATTGCTACAAACTTTGTTTACAATGTAAAGTAACTCAGAAATTTGAAAAACCTTTCCGAAGAAGCTTACATAATGCTGCCTTCTGCAATTTAATAAAGCGCAAAAGGAATCTAATAATACACATTCTAAAACTGGTATCAAAAAGATTGCAGGCGGGGTTTTCTTGTGAAAACCCTTCATTTAATGGGATTATACTTCGACTGCACTAATATTTTCTTGTAATAGGATTTACTCTAATCTGACAGGTTCACAACGTCTTTTTTTTCGAGTAAATTGCACAATTTCCTGTGTCACTCATACGTTAAGAAAATAGCGATTTTTAATAATGCCTCGTAAATAAATCAACGAATACTAACAATTCCCAAATGTAATACAAACTTATGACAGGGATATATTGTACTTTGTGGAAGAAAGTTTAGTCGTGTATCCCACGCAAGCAATTCTCTCGTAAGTTCATCTGAAAATAGGGGTTACTTTTCCCGGGTTCGGTATTGGAAGATAAACGCGGTTATTAAAATACTTCGATGTGCTAATTTTCCCCCCCAGTATGTGAAGGTAAATTACACTGTTCGTGCGATTTTAAAGTACAAAATTGACAACGAAAAGTGTTTTTAAAAGGTAATGTTTATTTTTTTTCTTATAAAGCTGTCTGCGGCAGATGCTGTTCAATAACTGCTGTTGATTATATACCTACCTACATTTTTTGTTCGCACTCGTTTAACATTGTTTCATGAACATTTTTTTATGTTTACATACTTGCGAATTCCACAGTTTTGTGATGGTCTGAAAAATGTAAACAGTTTTGTAAAGCTTTTGGATATTTCAACAAAAATATGCTTGTAACGTAAATTTGTTGTGAAGTTTACTCCCAAGTGCGCTCAGGTTCGTAAGCTAATATTGACGTCATGAAGTTAGTTCTCAAAGGGGCTTCAACAAACTGTTTTTAGCCTTCCACTATTGTAACATTTTCACTCCGAGATCCTTGTACCAACATTAGATAAATTTTGTATATACACAATACACACACGCACCCGAACTTGCGCGATAACTAGCTTTAGTGTAACGTAATAACAGCAAAAGTAAAACTTTAATCTTTGCCAGTTTCGGAAAATATAACTTAAAAAATTCTTCACTTATCATAAAGTGATTAATGAAAAGTTTTGCCACAAAATCTACATCAGTATCTTTTTGAGAAGGTTCGCAATCGGAGACTGTTGAAACTTTTTTAAAGAATACACTTACATTGAAAAACCTAACTAAAAGTTATCTCTAACTTATTTTCACCCAATTTCTTTACTGTTTGAAAGTAGCAAAATTTACCGCCATACGCTATCAAATATTTACCACGTTCTAGTTAATCCAGCAGCATTTCAAGCAAAACATTTTCGGTGCACTACGTAAGAAAATTACCAACACAATTACTTACTCCTGTTGTATTTTACAAAAATGTATTGTTGCACATCTTAACCAAAACCTATTACTTACCTACGGGTTTTCTACATTTCGCTATTTATATATTTTCAAAATCTGAATTTGTCAAGATATGCTAGACCTTTAGTAGTAATATTTACTTCTCTAAAAAGCTGAGTACTTCATCAATTGGGTATTACCACGCTCAGTGCATTGTTAACGTTGAAAATATATAGGTATGATATTAAAGATGAAAATGTGTGAATTTTGGATTACTTACTTTCGTTTTCGAAATGTGACGGAATTTCCTTGAAATGTATACACTCACTTTCATAAGAACTTTCGAAATCATTCTTTATTCTGTAATAAAGCTGCAGAGTGGCGCTTTTAATTATAAGCTTCGATAGGAAGTTTTACAAGGCGAAGAGTTAAATCTCTCGTTGATTAAAAGTATATTATAGGCCACTATTACCACCATCTAATATTGAAAAATAAATTTCTATTTTAAGTAAAAAGTACCTTCGTGTACGGGTTCGACCAAGATCAGTTTCATATTGTTCTATGACAGCAAATTTAGGGTTTATGAATAAATAATCTCTCGTGCACAACTTAGGTTAGTAGGGTGCACAATCTGTTAAAGACGAATGAATAAATTTAAGTGCTCAATAATGCCATTATTGAGTAATAAAATGCTATTCTAAAATATTGATTTGAATAATATACTTCAAATTTTCAATAAATAGAATAAAAATTGTGTTTAAGACCTTTAACGCAGTATCAAAATTTTCTCTAGCATTTTCGCAAGCACCATGTCGAAAAGACCACCATATCATATTGATTCGCTTAAGGATTCTATTGTTCGCGTTTTCCGAGTAGATCGGGTAAAAAAGAAATGAAAATATAAAGTAGAAAACAGATGTTTTCCTACAGATTCTATAGCACATATACAACGAACACAATCATTAGGAGGCTGTCGATAAGATATTTTTGCTAATCATTCTGTGTAAGCTGACGTGGCACGTGACCGCCACCTTTAAATTATATATCGTTGAATAAAATGGACTGATTCGAGTTTTACGATATGCAAGTATCCAAGTATGCGAAATGGAAGGAATTATGTATGACATCTTTACGAGGGTGGAGAGTTCAGAGTTGTAGTGTTAGGTACAGTCAGACAAATTTATCAACTTCAACGAGGATTAATACACTTTTCCGGAAGTCATCTTGGAAACAACATTTTCCTGCTTATTTACGCGCAGGAAAATAGTTATTTTTGTATCTAGTGTGCGAAATGCCACTTTGGTGATCGCCTCGTTAAAAAAATAGTCGAGATCACCAAAGTATTTCGGGCACGAGATGCAAACAAAATTTTTTCTACAAACGTGAAAAAGTTGACAATTATTTTAACGTTAAAATACAAAACTCTCATAACAGTGGGCGAAGTAAGTATTTCGTGCACGGCGTCGTCATTTCGCGGACGGTGTCATGGTAACGTAGGCAAGTGAAAAAGGAGTCACTTCGCATATTGTTATCGATGCGCAAACCTTGTAATTTTTTGACGTTTGTAGAAAAATTAAATTTTAGAGTAAATTCATGCGAAATAGAAAAAAATAGTATGAAAAACACGTGTCACAATTCCTTTTTGCCGCACTCATCCCTTTGTAGACCTCCTTTCACTCGGTCTGCAAATCTGGTCTTCGTGCGGCAAAAAGTCTCATTGCGACACTTGTTTTTCAATATACTATTCTAACTATACTTAGTTACAAATTTGACAAACTTGATTTTTGTGGAATTTGTAAACAATTTTTCTAAAATTTGTAAATTTCGTCTTTTTTTGCGATTTCCGGAAACATTTTATACAAAACACGTCAGTAAAATACTAAAATCTCTTACTTTACTTACTCGGCGCCAAGTGCGTCGTATTTCAATTTAGCTCCTCTTCAGTAATGTGAGATTTTCCTGCTAAATAAATAGTAAATAACTATTTCATCCGTCGGTCGTTCAAAACCGTTATTAAAGCAGTGCCACCGAAGAAATACCTACGGATACAGAAGCGACACTACCCGTCTCGGCAGATACCAATATGCAATACGGAAATACTTCCCTTTAAGATGGCCGTCGAACTAAAATGAACTAAAACAAGGTTGCAAACATTACAGAAACGACCGTATGTGGCGCAAACATTACTAAATATAACACATTTTTGTAAAATTGAATATTTTAAATTTTAATAAACAGTACCTCTCAAATACTTGAAGGTAAAAAATCATTGGGTACGGAGGGTGATCTAGTAATTCGACGGTTTGCTCCTCTAAAAAGTCAATTGTCTTACAAGAGGTTTTGTGGAACGAAAATTTCGGACGCTTTGACATTTGGATTACCTACTATGTCAATAACAAGTAAATTTTGGTTTTAATGTATTTAATAATTTAATATCATATTATATTATTTAATTATAAACGGGGGTACACGCGATTCTCGCGTTTTTCGTGATTTGCGGGGAGGGGGTATCTGTGACTGTAGGTTGTAATAGCTTTTGTTTTAAAATATCACACCTTCTTGAGCTGGCTTAGTTGCTTGAAAAAAGAAAAAAATTTACATTTTTTTACCTTTTCATATTGTTGACCCTGTAGGTATCTGTAATTTAGCAAGTTATTAAAGTAACTAAAATAAAGGATTACATTTACTTACATTTGACGTAAAAATCACAAAAATGGGTTGATATTTGGTAAAGATATACGAATTCGTTCCTACCTACTTATAGTAAATTTTTACCAATTATTAAAAAAAAGTAAAATGCAAACTTTTTGGAATACATTTGAGACCAAAAATACATAATGGTCCTTTCAAAATGTTAATTACGTCTTTGCACATAGTCTTTGCCCAAAAATTAACGAAAATTCCGTGTGAACTTCATAAGGATAGTTTAGAATGAATTTTGAATGTAAAAGAACTCAATTTGGACACTGGCAACTTTTTGGGAATACGAATGGCCTTAGAGAGAAAGTTTTAACATTCATCTTTAACTATAGTAAAACTAAAAATACCATAAAACATAAAATGTACAAATAGAAGCTGGTCTAACGTTGCATAACATCTGTTTTATAGAAAGACCTTCTCTACCTTAAAAAGTTTCAAATTTTTGTTTATTTCACTAACTAAAGGCCTCATTTACACGTATATGTACAGCAGTAAATATGGATTTTACTTCCTCTTAATTACAATATAAGTTGTATATTTAGAAGTATAATCAAAGTATAGGTATTTTCTTTGGTATAATGTAACGTAACAATACACTTGCCACCTACTTTCATCAATAGATATTAAGTTAAATATGTAGACAAAAACATTTTTCACGGTGAAAACATTCGACTATATATGTTACCTACGACATCGTCCATCGTTCAAAATCTCTAAATTCGAAATAAGCACACAAACATGTACATTTCGAAAGTTACCGAAAGAAGGTATCGGGACACATAAATTAGTCTACGATGAATGCTGTTACTACTTTTTACATCATTTTAACCATGAAAATGTTAACGCGAGGCATAATAGAATCATTTTTCATCATTTGAATAACTTTTCAACTTGAAATAATTAAATTTCCATGTTATCGAGAAAAAGTTTCCGATACTTGTCATTTTGAAAATTTTCGCGAAAATACTTTCTGCCATTGTTTTAATGTTCGAAATGGGTTAAGGACCTCGGACAGACAAACTATGCATGTTTACACAAAATTTTCACCCCCAAATAAGCACAAATAGCGAATTCTATTTTACACGTAATCTCCATAAGGAAACTTTGAACGTATTTTCTAAGTAAAGAAAATATATTTAGACACAAATACCGCTTGAATAAGATAACGGACTTTTATACTAAAATGTTTAAAACTTACTTTGAAAAAAATTAGTGCAGATATTTACGTGGTTTGCGGGGTATCTATAATTGTAGCATTAATTTGTAGGTTATAAATTTATAATAGCTTTGGTTTTAAAATATCACATCCGCATTCGTTCGGATTCGGCGACTGTCGGAAAAGTGCACAGCAACACAAACATATACACATCTTTCGGTTATTATATAGTGATATAATATTATGGTAATTTTAGAAGTTAATAATATTATGGAAATTTGTCTGCCAGAGCCCTTAGATGACATTCTTTTGCCTCCTGGATTACTTAGGTATTATTTAAATCAAAGCTTTCTAATATAAAGGCATTAATGTAAATATAATAGTAAGTTGTCCGACATTTCCATTTCTTTGTTCGGAGTTGTACAAAAAAAGATAAGATTTTGTGTTGTTAGTAACGTAAATTTATTATAACGTATTCATGAAATCCAATATAATTACGAGAAATTAGGAAAAATTTTTTCCTTACAATTTTGCTACCTATACCCACTTCGGTTGAAGTACATATTATACGTATTGAGAACTTTGCGATCTATACTTAAGAGCCTGAAATGTTAGCTCTTTTAAAATCATTTTCTTATTGCTTTTTTACTACATTTTCCTCATAAAACTACAGCCAATCACAAAAGACAGCTAAATAATTAATGTAGAGTAGGTTCAGAATCTCGTGGCACTCGAGATGTGTGGCGGGATTTATTTAAACGCGATACTACGATACTAATATGAAGTTCTATAAATAATTACACCTATATTTATTTACTCTACATATTTAGGATGGCATTTTACCTACCAATGTTTTTGGACGTATAATGTCGTGCCTATTTTTCGAAATTGTTGTAAATCCCGCCGCGCATTCCGAGTGCCACGAGATTCTGAACCTACTCTACCTAGTTGATTTTAATCGTCCGTCAAATTTTAGCGGGAAGATATTGTTGCAAATTGAATTTACATAATAATAATAATAATAATAATAATCTTTATTGTGTTGAACGTGTTTGGGCACACTACACTCGTCAATCAATATTTAATCTAAACAGATCTATAAATTACGAATAACTATAATTATACGAACAATTCACAATGAACATTCAAGTAAAACTGACATCACATTCAACAAAAAAACAATTAAAATAAGACTACGGTAATTTTACAAGCCAAATCGGTAATAAGCAGATTACTCAGTTTCGCTGCTTAATAAATTCGTCCACCGAATAAAATGCGTGTTTAACTAAAAGGTTCTTGACGCTAATTTTAAAGACCGACATCGGTTGACGTTTAATGTCTTCAGGTAGACAATTATACAATGTTTGTGATTGGTACATTATACCGTGCTGCGTTTTGGCTAACCTACAGAAATTTATTCTGATATTATTCTTGAGTCGCGTTTCATACTCATGTATATCCGATTGCTTTAACATTTTGGACACATTCTTTCTTGCATAACATAGTGCTTCCAGTATGTATAGGCAGGGAAACGTCAGTATGTTCAGTTTTACAAATTCTAGGCGACAGTCAGCGTTATATTGAACGCCAGCTATTATTCTAATTGCTTTCCTCTGCACTTTAAACACTTTCTGCCAATTCGGACTGCTACCCCACACTAAGATACCGTAAAGAAGTGTACCTTGTATTAAGGCAAAATACGCCGACCTAATTACACGTGGAGAGGTATTGTTCTGTAGTTTTCTAAACAGGAATATGTATTTGTTAATTTTTTTGACAACGTTATCACACTGGCGGTCAAAGTTTAATCGAGTGTCAACGAGGCAACCCAGGAAATTCATTTCCTTGTGGAGAGTGTTACCATTTTCTTTTCTTAATGATAGGGGCATGATTACTGTCTTCGAATTATTAAGTTTTAATTTGTTAGTAACGCACCAGTTCGAGATAGATTCGATCCCTTCAACAACTCCCGACAAGGCAGTATCGTAATTTGGACTAGTTGCAACTATGGTAACATCGTCAGCATACATGATACATTCAAGTGTAGGAGGTAACGAAGCAGGCAAATCATTCACGAATATTAGGAATAACAAGGGCCCCAGGATTGAGCCCTGGGGGACACCATTTGTAATGGGTAAACTGTCCGAGATTCTGTCATTAAACAAAACGCACTGATGTCTGTCACTCAGGAAAGATGCAATCAACGCGGCGCTTAAGGCACTAAAATTGTAGGTAGTTGTTAATTTGGTTAGCAGTATCGTATGAGCGACACAGTCGAACGCTTTAGATAGGTCCAGGAAAGCAGCCACAACGTGATATCTCCTCTCAAAGCTTTCAAGCGTATTATTAACAAGTGTAGTTATGGCGTCAGATGTTCCCCTTCCTTTGCGGAAACCGTATTGCTTCTGGTAAAAAACGTTATTGTTTTCGAAATAACTTACAAGTTGAATGTGTAGCACCCTCTCTATTATTTTACTGAAAATCGGTAATATTGAGATTGGTCTGTAGTTGTTCATATCATTTTTATCATTTCCTTTTTTGAAATAAGGTAAAACAAGGCCTACTTTAATACATTTCGGAAAAACTCCTGATTTGATAATAATGTTAATTAAGGTAGTCAGTGGTTGAACAAAGACACTTATGTTACGCTTCACAAAATTGGCAGTCAATCCAAAAATGTCCTTAGCATTGCTATTCTTTATGGTTTTAATAACATCACGTAGTTCCACCTGAGAAATGCATTCAAACTCAAAGATGGACAGATTAGTATTGTTTACTGCAAGCTTACTTGCATGGTTATTACTATTACTATTTGGTATGTTTGCTATGATTTCATCTATAATATTAATAAAATAAGCATTAAAATCATTTGCACTTAACTCAGTATTTAGTTCAGTATAGGAGTGACCCTGTGCTTTAATTATAGCCCACATTGCCTTTGTTGGATTACTTGCATTTTTTATGTGCTCGTCATTTGCTTTAATTTTTGCTGCTTTAACCCGTTTCTTGTATATATTTGATAACGTTTTCTTTATCGAATATAAGTTTTGATAACGGTATGTATTGTATAGGTTATTTATTAGGATCACCTTTTCCCTTAATTCGCGAACCTCATCGTTGAACCACTTAACTTTACTAAGCCCTTTTTTGTTCCCAATATTAACAACAGGAAAACACTCCTGATACAAGTTATGAACAACATCACAAAAGCTACTAAAACTTCCATTACAATCATTTTCACTAATATTTAGATACTTATTCCAATCAACTTCTGTCATTCGGTTGAAGAACAGGTTTAGGTTTGCCCTAGTAATGGGACGATAACTCCTGGCTCCAATACTACTCTTAACTATCTTGAAATCTTCTATAGTCAGCCATTGACCTAAGTGGTCCGATAAGCCTGTATCAAATGTCATGGAACTGCACTTGGTAAATGAAAAGTTTACAAATATGTTGTCCAAGCAATTTTTTCCTCGCGTAGCGGTATAAACTGTTCGAACAAACCCGTTGCTTTCTAAAAAGTCACACAAAAAACGGGATCTTTTGTCATTGGCATCACCAAAACGAACATTAAAATCACCTAACAGTACAATATTGTATTTGATTAATTTGGCAAGTATTTGGTCAAGCTGATTACAAAAAATATTAAAATCCCCGAGAGGAGGTCTATATATACAAATTATCACAATGTTTCGCTGTAGTAAAACGCAGCAACATTCAATTTGTGTTTCCACAATTAAACTATCCACAACTGTCACTGGTTTAACTGTGATGTTCGCCCTGCAAAATATTGCAACCCCACCATGAGCAACGGTTGATCTACAATAATGCGATTTCAGCAACAATGGCCCTAGATTGATACATTCGAGTGCATCAGGATTGGTAACCCAGTGTTCCGAAATACAAAAGATATCAACCTTTTTGTCAATCAAATAAGCCTCTAGTTCATTGACCTTATTTTTCAGTGATTGGATGTTCAGATGGAGAATATCCAATCTGTCAGTGTTATTATTTATCACGTGCTTATGGGCAGTTTTGGGCTCCGGAGAAAAAACCGATTTACACATGTGCCACTTGGCCAAAAGTCAGCATTCATGATTTTGTCAAGGTTAGAATATTCTACAGTTACCTTAAATGAAGCGTAGTATTCGGGATGTTTTGATTGCAGCTGCTCACATTGTACTTCCGAAAATATTGGCTCCAAAAACTTCTGTAGCATATCAACCGTTGTCGAGGGATCTAGTTTAAATACATGAAGATGAGCTCTTGGATGAACGGCTTTAATTTCACACGCAGTATCATTTTTATTGTTCACACCGACAATAGGTAAGTTTCTTCTCGTTCTTTTGCTCTGTACCGTTGACCATTGATCAGGGTTCGTGTCACTCCTTGCAGTAGTTAAGGTACCAGCATAAGTCGGTGTATCAGTAGTTCCTTCTGTGCACTTCTTAGCTTTCGCCACGTCTACAGAGGTGCTCCCTGTTTTAGTTACAGAAGGTACCGGTCTTATGTTTGGTTTCGAATGCAAGTTGGTTTTGTTAGATTCCGCAGTTTGAGTACTATTTTTATTTTTATACTTAATCACTTGTTTATTTACGTTGTTATCCGATGGTGCAATTACTCATTAATTCATTGTAGAATACCTATTGGAATACAGCCATTTGTATCGTCAAAGATTATGAAGTTATGAAAACTCGGAAATTATTCACAATTCATATACTCAAAATACACAAAGCTTTTGTAACCAATAAACAGAAAGCAAAACCTTGTGGGCATAATATCCTTCTAATGCTTTGTAGAAATAGATTCATCAAGAATTCTAAGTATTAGTACTAGTTTGCTATATAAGTACACAAAGGCATATTCTACGTGATAATTTTAGAGTTTTATTAACAATGTTTAATCATTTAATAATAGATATGGGTTACTATGAGGATTTCGGAAACGGTAAGAGATAGAGTTTCGGTTAAATGAGAGAAAAGTTGCGCAATTTGGAGTTCAGTAACATGATATTTTTAAACTGACGAAATTCCGAGTCGTTCCGAAGTTGTATCACAAAAAGCGAATTTTCAGGATTTCGTTTATGAGAAATTGATACTTTGTGGTTGATGTTAAATAAAAAGTAAAAGCAACTTCTACAGGTACTTTTTAATGTTTTGTAACATGGCATGCAGAAAATTGGAATCCGACGTTTCGTTTTCGAGTATCCATCATCAACTTTGTTTTTTTAAATACGGGCCTGATTTGTTTATACATAATATTAAAAGAGCTTTTTATTCTGTAATCAAGCATGTATCATACTTTATGGTTTAATTGCAATTTTTTTTACGTTTATCGGAATAAATCTAAGTACGAACCTGAATCCCTCCCAATAACATTCAAACTGAATTTTATTCATGCTTTCCTTACCAAATTAATGAATTTTTCAATTTTTTATACAATATTTATAACCAATTAATTACAATCAACAACACATAATTTATTAGACATGGATTAACAACAAGAAAATTTAAACATAACACATGCCAATAATAAATGCTCGAAAAGCCCTCCTTCGTTCTCCAATCGTAGATAGCATTTTCTAACTGTAGAATCCAACGCTTTCTTTAAGATTGTAGGTGTTACAGTTTGGAATGCGTTAAGTACCAACCTTCGGAGTTTTTCTATTCCAAAGATATCTTTGCAAACATAATTTTTCATGTACCACCAAAGAAATAATCCAGTGGGTTTTATCGGAAGAACGGGCTGGCCAGGGTGTTTTAAAACTGTTTCGGCAAACCTATTTGAAAGGTTACCCACCCGTGAATTGTGTGCTGAAACCAAAAATCGCGTACTTCGGCTAAGGGTACATTATCAAGAGCGTCTTACAAACTAGTTTCTGATAAATTTAATTAAAATTGTAAAATAAGTATAAAAATCGCAATTAAACCATAAAGTGTGAGACATACTTGACTTCAGAATAAAACGCTCTTCTTATTATATCAAGAAATGTTTGACAGTGAGGTTTCTGAACGGAACGGAAATCGTATCAGTATCGGTAGGTGTAATTTGAGAAAAAGTTGTAAAAAAATTTTTTTAACTAGCAGGATGTAATTGCATATTTGAACGTAGTTTTTAGTTCTGATTAACTTCTTTTAATAACAATTTTCGATATTGTCAAAAATAAAGGTACTTTACTCTTGAGCATAATTCATATTTTTTGACATATCGCGTACACGACTGAAAAAATTTAATATCTGATGATTGTATTTTAGATTTTAGAACATGCAGAGCTTTTTATAAAGAATAACTTTTTTTCGTAAAATTAATAATAAAAAAGTTTCCCATATGTTGCCAACTTAACTAGACACACGACTGTATGTCTGGCTGCCTCCATTTTTCTTCCAACATTATTCTTGTTTTATTATAAACCGGAATTAAGCTATTTGAGATTTTCAAATAGCTGTGAGAATAAATTAATTGATTAGTGAATTATACAATAAATTCTACAGTTCTTAAATATTTTCAATCATTTATAAGATCCTATAACAACTATAATTATCCTAGCTCAAGTATAATAATCTAATGAAGAAAATGAAATAAAGTGAGTTTATCATTTTCATGTTTATTTATTGCGTAGCTTGTTTTTTTCATTAAAACGATTTGGTGTTCGATCAATAGTTGCGGAGTTTGTTTTGACATGTGTTTATTGCAATAGTTTCCAAAATAAGACGATACATTCTTAGCTATTTATGTCAGTAGTAAATATTCGTACATATCCGTACACTGTGTATTTTGATGCATTATACATATATTTTATGTCACTGTCGAGGAATACAAATTTATGATATTTATACGAATAACGCTAACAATCGCTATAAATGTTGCGCTCAGCGAATAAGTTAAAACAAGGAGATATTTTTGGGCGCAATTATTGTTTTTGCCCATTTTCCTAAGTGTATTACAAGAAATAGGTTTGTATTTTTATGACACACCCCTTGAGGGAGTGTTTCATTATAAACAAATTTATTACTGGAATAGAAATGGTATTTTCGAAAATTTTGGCGCTATTGTAGGTAAGGATAAAGCGTAAGTCAAACAATGAGAGATGATTTTTTTACGAGATGAAACCAGTTATGTGCGAAATATGGGTTATCCAAAATTTTGCAAATGTTCATTTAAAACAAAAAACAATGATATGGACATAGAGCCTTTTAAGTGAGCAATCGGAATATAACATCAAATATAGGGTGATCCATTTAAAAAAAAATAGGTCGGCATGGAGCCACTATTATTCGAAGCACCCTATATGTTTATAAATATTTTACAAATATGCAATGGTTTATATCCTACAACTTTTATTTGAAACATTTTGTTAATCCGTATGATATTGAATGAAATATTGGACTTCCTCGCACTAATGGGCTACCCTGTATATACTTACTTAAACTTAAAAAGGTGGTAGTAAGATATACACTTAGATGAGGTGCTGTAATACTATTATGACCCTTAAATAGTGTATTTATAATATCTACATCAACATTTATAACAACTATTAGTCGCTTTTACACGTACTCTGTACATGTGTACATACATAAGTATTATAGCTCTACTTTACTGTAAGTGATGTATAATTTCACGACAATGTATTAAGTATTTTAGATATCAAAACAGCAAAGAGCAACGATAAATTCTTCGTTTCCAACAAAAGTCAATAAAGATGAGGCGTAACTTACTCCTATTACTTTGCATTACTAATATTGTGCGATGTTGCAAGATCGTAAAATATTTTATTGCCAAAGCTACAATTTTTATATAAGCTCGATAGATCAGATTTTAGCTGAAAACATAAATTTTTTTATTACTATTGTCACTTTAACGCCTCCAAGAAAAAAATTACATTTACGATACAAATATATTGGGAAATTTTGAATGTGGTATGATACGATACATGCAACATTATTTTGCTAGAATTGAGAATTGTTTTCTTCAATCGTTATGGAATCCATGTGCGGTTTGATTTACAAACTGCAACAAAATTCATAAAATTTTCTATGTTTGTGTTTTACTAGAAAATCTCGGTTTTCATGCAATGATTGCAATCCTTTCAAGTTTTAAGGTGTACTGGAAAGAAATGCTATAATAATTATTACTAATATACAATACAGATCAGTTCACCAGTTACGCTGTGGACGATTAAATCGTGTGAATAAATTGTAGCGAATTAATAATAATGATAATTTTGAATTGTTCTTGATTACACAGAGTTATACAGAGAAGTTATTGCCAATTTTCCAATGTTTCCCAATGCCAATAATTCCCCAAAATTTCCTACTGGTAACAGGTATTTTACTTTTTCTAAAACTACATTCGAAAAAAGGTATTTTCTTTAGTAAAATTTGCGACTCACTCGACCGGCTACAAACTTTTTTCCCCCCGCAAACCCATTCTACAATTAGCAAAATTATCTGAACACGAAACCAGTTGAAAGGCTTTTGGTCCTTTTAAGCCATGAACTATTGAGCCGTTTCGCTCAGGTTTTCCTTTGATATCTGCAAAATGATACGTGTTAGCTACATATGCACGCTAAAAAGGTGGCAATGTAAAAAATTCTGGCAAGTTGCCACGAGACTTCCCTCGTATTAACACATTTCTCAAAAAATAAATACTACTGAATTCAGAAAAAAATACTCTTAAACTACATAAAAAACTGCAATTTTATCTTATAAAAAAATGAGTGCCGCCATTTTAGCTTACACCGGAAGTGACGTAATCAACGGTAATATCAGCATTTTCGTTCTTGGTCCGAATTTAATCGATTGGTGAAAACCGCATTTCGATAACTTTAATAGTTTCTGAGTATAGAGCGTTGCAGCCTTTTTTTAAAAATGATTTTTTAACACTTTTTTCAAAAAATAAGTATAGCACAATATATATTGCTGAATTCAGAAAAAATACTCTTTTAAACTACATTAAAAAAACTGCAATTTTATCTGATAAAAAAAATGAGTGCCACCATTTTAGCTTACACCGGAAGTGACGTAATCAAAGGTAATATCAGCATTTTCGTCCTTGGCCCGAATGTAATTCATTAGCGAAAACCGCATTTCGATAACTTTAATAGTTTCTGAGTAGCGAGCGTTGAAGTAATTTTTTAATAATTATTTTTTTTAACACTTTTTTCAAAAAATAAGTATAGCACAATATATATTGCTGAATTGAGAAAAAAACATTCTTTTAAACTACACAAAAAAAAGGAACTTTATCTTATTAAAAAAACGAGTGCCGCCATTTTAGCTTATACCGGAAGTGACGTCATCAAAGGGAATATCAGCATTTTCGTCCTTGGCCCGAATGTAATCGATTGGCAAAAACCGCATTTCGATAACTTTAATGGTTTCTGAGTTTAGAGCGTTGCAAGGAATGTGTACGTACAGACTACAGACTACAGACTAAGTACAGACTACAGACTCCAGACGACAGACGGAAATTTTTTTTTCATATTTTGAATCTACGTATTCAGAAACGCAAAGATATGTAAAAATTTGCATAGGTCAAATTTTTTTTTTGGAACACTAATACAATACTTCCCTTTTACTTCGTACTCGGGAAGTAAAAAAAACACTCTTTTGACTCATTTTTTTGTACAAACTTCTTTTTCAGTGGGATGCTACGGGGTTGGAACTCGAAAGTAAGTTGGTGCATATTTAGTATCGGATGATGATTTTCAGTTATAAAAGGATCCGTTTGTCGATTCTTTAACATAGTTCCTTCTTGTGGGTTGCAATTTCTTCAGCGAAACGAGTTTTAGGATTGTTTTTAAGGTAAGGGGTGGAGCTTGAAAATAGAAACTACACTGGTTTAAGAGCTTTGGTGGCGACCACGCGGGTCAAACCCCAAATTTGGGCAAATTGAAGTCTACCATTGCTGGTATAGGCAGCCTGACTTAAATACTGAGTGTTAGCGTTTAATTTACAGTAATAAATTAATAAAATATTGTTAAGTGAACCAAAGACATCGTTAAAATAAAATGTACAGCAATGAAGTCTGGCGGTTTAGTAACGTGCGTGAGTGACATAGAGGTAGGACAAACGCTGTGACGCAATCGATAAAAGCACTGTCCTTGTATGCCTTAGGTACCAGGTGTAAATCTCACAGGAAAATGTTGAAAACTGAAGTTAAATATTTGAAAAAGCATTCGGGAGTGGTCTTGTATAATAATAATAATAATAAATAATAACAAATTGAAAATTTTTTTTTTAAAAACAAGTTTTCTAATCTTACACACTTTCCCATGCACTAAAAAAGTACATTTACAATACAAATTTTTAAACAACAACTTTTCTATCTTACACACAATTTTGCGAAAGAAAGCGTGTGACCAATGACTAATTCAGCCCACAGATGTATCTAATTTAATATACTATTACTTTCCTGGTATGAGTATTCAGAATAATAATGATATTTTATCAATTTTATGCTCAAGCACTATATCTGCATTAAGGGCCACAGTGTGTAAGAATATAAAAGTTGTTTAAAAAATATATTTTGTACGTTTTTAGTGCATGAGAAAGTGTGTAAGATTAGAAAAGTTGTTTAAAATTTTTTTTTAATTAATAAACTTTGGCTATTAGTTGGAAAATTATACAAATACTTTTTCCATGGGATTGAGGTTAACGTTGACCATATGACGGAGATGAGAAATAAATGTTATGTCATATTTCTCGAAAATCGTACACTGCATTACTTTTACTCAGTTAGAGATACAATTTTGAAAATGCACTCCTTTTAAAGGAAATTTCATTTCCTACAGCTTCTATATTTGATAAAATGCTGTAAGATGAAAAATTTAACAAGCTGAAAAAGAATGTTCACTTTTTTACTGTGCATATCTAGAAAACTATGAGTGACAGGAAAAGCTTTAACTAACAAACTGGAGGGAAATTTTGTACATAATAACTTTTTAGCTAGGATGCACAGTTTTCGGGATATCAATGCTCTACATAAAGGCTTGAAGTCTCACGTTACCATCCAAGAGTTTCCGTTTACATGGACGAAAATATCATCGCTGAATCTTATAAAAAGTAATGGTCCGTTTGAATTTTTTTGTTGTATGAATTTTCTCAAAGTCGTTTTGGTGCTGAAAGACTCATAAACATTGCTTATATATTTTCAAATTAAGGATTTTTAGCTTTACAAAACAAAAATCATTGTTCTGAAGATTAGCTTCAAAACACAAATTTTTGAAATATCTCAATTCCAAGGAAAACCAACGATCTAAGAAAGTGTCTGTTCGCCATTATAAGAAAATCATGAAAGAATGATTTCCAATGAACGCTTTATTCTCAAAATGCCAAGAATTTGCACTCTGGTGTTATTTATTTTAAAGATATACTTACCTGACATTTATGTCAAAATACTTAATCCACCTAGGATGATCGAGTTAACGTTTGATGGTGTTCGTAAGAAATGATATATAGCACAATTGCTTGGAGGGTGAGGAAGACGATTAGCGAACGTTTACTAAATCATGCTTTATAATCTCGGGATTACGATTACTTTCAGTTGAAATTACTGGAAGAGGTAGTAGATATCCGTAATTAAAGCCTTAGTAAAAATGAACACTGTTGACGTGTAGAATTACTTAGAGAAGGTGTAGAAATGATTCGCATCATTGTAGAGCATCTGATAGAGTTTCGACAATGATTTGGAGTGCTTCAAAACCTTTTTACTTGAACTTCCAACCAGGGAATTTTTAACTGATCACCATGTGACGAAAGTATCTTTTAGGAGATATTAATGGAGCTTAAGGGTCTTCGGTCACCCTGAGCCGTTTGAGAATTATACGTTTAACTATCTACCCTTCCAGTTTTCCACAATTCTCGTAGGATTCAATATGTGGGTTTTAACGGAAGATAAATATATTTTTAGTTTTCGAAATAACAACCTTATGTGAGTTGATTGTTCGTCTCTATCTCGCTTAGAATAAACAAACACGATTTTCTCGAATTACCTACGTAACATTTGTTCGAACTAAAAAGTTTGTTGTTTATGTAAGCATCCATGAGACTAATTAAGGCATATGTTTTCCCTTGTCTGTCGAACTCGCTTTTCAGTAACAATAACAAAAACTTCTTAATTAATTTACTTTTTGTGAAAATGGATGTAGTTTGAGCTTCTTAGACATTTGAAGTTTTGAAGAAATTTGGTTGGAGACATGGATATAATTACCGATTTGTGCATTTGATAACAAGTTTATTTGCAACCTAGTCCATAACAACACTAGTAATTAAAGTGCTTGTATGTGTTTTGCTACGCGTTTAGAAGGAAATATCAACACTTCTATACGTTATATGGCTAAATTAGATTAACGGAGGGTATTAGAGAACGAAAGTGCACTCGAAATAAGATAGTCAAGTCACAGTTTACAAATTATGGAACGAATAAATCACAAAATCGTTAAAGTAACGGCACGCCGCGTCCTACAGCGTTTACTTCTCAAATAACTTATTCTCTTGGCTTTTGAACTTTAAGGGATAAAAATGACGCTTATGGTCCTGACCTTGAAACTAATAAACCTTATAGTTAAATAATTAAATTCCAATACATCTAGGGTAGATTTTCTTTTTAGGTTTCCTTTTGTGAAAAATTGTTAAATTCCAATACATGGAAACGAAATGGGTCGAGAATTTAAACGCAAATGAAGATTGACGGACGTTTTAGCTTAATTTTAACAGACTGAGATCGACTTCTATTGTATAGTGGAACTATTTCTACAATGCTTCCGACATTGTGACATCTTCCAAACATGATTTCATTGATTGGTACAGCAAACTATTTGAAAGATTTACTGCAGTTTTAAACGTTATTGAATAAGCCAAATATGCATTATTATAATGAGAGAGAAAAAAAGAAATAATTCCTGGTGTGAGTTATTGATTTGAAGTTGAGGCGGTGATGAATGTTTGACGTTGGCAGTTAGTGGATAGATGCATTCTTGCTAAAAGCATTTCTCCCGTAAATATTAGCTTAATTTACTTTTTGTGGGCAAAAAAGTTTAAAATGAAATTTAGTTCACCTCGTGAATATTAATTTGGAAGTAATTAGAGTTTTGGAACATCAGTTTTAGCAATCTTTTTACTCGAATAAGCGTTAGTCTCGTTGTTCTACAGGGGGAAGCTCTAGCAGTGCACTTCCATTTGAGCGGATCACATGGATTTAAATTCTTTGAATACAATCAAAAGTGTTTATGTCAAAATGATGGAACAATAATATTAAATTAAACAAAGAACAACCTGGTGCCATGCGTTGATGATGAATATTTCAAGTTTGACTCTTCAAAAATGGGCACAGTATCTACCATTAAATTCCCGCCTTATTTATGCCTAGCCTATAGTGTCAGTAAGGCCATCAACAAATAGAGTTAAGAGCAGGTTCCCAGAAATCAAAACTCACGTCATTTCGACAAAACTTTGTTGAATTTTTGCTGCAATCAAAATGTACTGCGACCATAATCTTAGCATATTGTGCTTATTCCCCCAATCCAGGTACAGTGACTGTATTACAAACAGTGACGACAAGCGTGGTATCGATTTTGATTGGCCGTGGTATATTTTGCATCTTAATGGCGGCCTGACTGTGTTTACCTTTGATCAGCGTGTGATTTTTATTTGGATTTAGCAAGTTGCTAGGATACCACCGTTGAGTTCATATAAACCCGCCCACAATTTTGCCTCTTAATGGCGGATAATCGCCGCTTGTCGTCACTGTTTGTAATAAAGTCACTGTAAATCCAGGTTCATTTAAGCACCCCCGTGCGTCAAGAAGTTGAAACAGGATCTTGGTTGGATGTACAATTTGAAGCTCGGATCTCTGTGAAAAAATTGCAACTTAAAAATAAGATTTTGAAATATTAATTTTGAAACTTGTACATCTTAAACGTGAAGTATCTTAATTGGAAATAAGTAAGTGCGGGTTGAAACGTTACATTTTCAACCCTAAACTTGACTAATTCAGTGCTTAACGAGAGCCTAACAGTACAAACATACATATACTGATGCAATCTTTAACTTTACTTTAAACTTTAGATTCCTACATGTAATATTTTGCAGCCCATGAAGGAGGGATGGGCGGCATATTTAGTATAGTACTAGCTCT
Source organism: Pyrocoelia pectoralis (assembly GCA_036250285.1). Taxonomy (NCBI): domain Eukaryota; kingdom Metazoa; phylum Arthropoda; class Insecta; order Coleoptera; family Lampyridae; genus Pyrocoelia; species Pyrocoelia pectoralis. Next base: position 34,759,312 of record CM070077.1, read on the forward strand.
ATTGCAGCCCACGAGTCGATTTTGTTGTTAATAGCCACTTCAGTGTTTACCACAGGGTTGAATATGAACCCCCCGCCCCCAACCCGGTTCGACATTCAGTTTAACGTTTATGAATTACCTTAAAGTGCTCAAAATTGGTTGATAAACGATATGCTCGCTGTATTTGAAGTCACACATGATACCCAAGAAATCTGTAGCATTACAAATTATTTAAGTAATAGTTACATTACAAAAAAATATACAGGGTGGGCCAACGAAAAGGTAACAGACGGGTTTCTGGCTAGAACAATTTTTTTGAGAAATGCAAAAACACGTCAATTTTTGCATCAAGGGGGACAATTTTTGTCGTGATTTTCAAACTGAAATGATTTCATCCCTTAACGCTGTGAGAACAACCCCTAAAAGTTAAATAGGGATGATGGGGCAAGTGATACGTCATTTGAATTCAGTGCACTAGTTTTTATTAGTTTTTTATGTTCAACAAAAAAATTGATGTTGCACCAATGGAAAATGAGGAAAGAGTTTGAGGCATTTAAAAACTAAAAAAAGGGTGAACAGGTCAATTGTTTTTTTTTTAGAGAAGTTAGGTACTTTTAATGCCATTTGGCAACATTGTTTCAGCCCTTAGGTAAAGGGTAAACAACCATTAAATTTTTAAATAAAAACAATGGTGAATTTTTTCTTGTATTAATTAATAAAACCAGTTTATGCAAATTCAACCTTAGTTGTTATAAACCTAAAAACAATCATGCACTCACATAGAGAATCAAGAAACCTTTAAAATGAGGGTTGGGGGTTGTTGAGGCTAGGGGGTTGACCTGAGAAAAGTCAAATTTGACATTAAAATGTGCCGTGCTTCTCCTGTTACATGGTTTTTTAAGTACAGCATGATTTCTACTGCTGTTACTGAGTTGTTGGCGTGTATTACCTTTTCAAAGATGTCCTGATGTTTGTAGCCATCACTAAATGTGGGTAGCTTTATTGTTGGTAATTTGATGGTGCATGCTTTTTCTTCGGCCCTTTTTATTTTATTTCAGAGTTCGATGCATATTTCATCACAGCATTGTTCGGTTTTCTCGAACTCGTTGTCTGAAAAATAGGTATCGTGAAAAGTTGCTTCGTATACCTTAATGTTTTCGTGCAGCTCCTCAATCGCAGTCCATTGGTGTTGAATTTTTTCCTGCCATCTACTGAGTTGGACTGTGTTGTTTTCTTGGTGTACTCTTTTTTCTATTTGTTGCAATAGAGATGCTAATTGCTGTATTTTGATCTCTCGCCGTTTCAACTGTTGGGCTTGATCCTTGTTGACCCCGTCGTCCTCTTGCAAGGTGGTCGTTACACTTTTTTCTAGATCTGCCAAGCAGCAAATAATGTGAGTGTATAGCTTACCTAACTGCTCAAAATATTTTGACGTGTAGTAGTCATGTTCTTCCATCACGATGTCTGCTTTTCGCGTCTTCCCACAATGTCTACAATGCATTGCGACGCTCACTTATGAATGTACATCTTGTTTTTTCGTCCCGCCGAATCTTTCTTCATATTCGTCAGCATCTTATCCATTGCCTTGCCAATTTCATTTTGTTTGTTGGCCAATTTGTTAATTTTCTCAATTTTCTTCGTTTTTGGGCGTTTTACCCTTTTCTTTTGATCAACAAGATTATTTTCCTTACCCACTGTCGTATGTAGCAGCAGTTGAATATCCTAACAGGAGTTGATTTGTTGTTTGTTGAAGCTGGCTTTTCGACTTCCTACTGGGGCGATTGCTTTTTATTGCGCTTGATCTATAAGGATTAATTTTCTTACCCACTGTTCCTTGTTGTTCTCTTACTATAAGGGGCGTAAATCCTTATAGTTTGACAGGAGTAGAATTTTTCTTTATTTGCAATGGCCCTTTTCCACACGTACTGAGGCTCGCAGGTTTGCATTGACTCGTCGTCCAATCTTTGAAAACGGTGGGGGCTGATGGTGTCTTCAATAGTTAGTTGTTGATGCCGTTGGTGGTGGCTCGCAGGACCATGTTTAATCTCCAGATGAGAGATTAAGTGTTTTTGGGGGTTGGTTGACGGTTGTGAGGGGTACGCCGTCACTCGTACCAATTGTAGACTATGCCTGACACCCCCGTTGAGTAATTGAACAAAATTTGAACAAAATTTTTTCGATCGGTTGAAAAATAAGGTCGAAGGGAGCGTCTGAAGGTGTGCTATCTATTCGCGCCCCACCGGCGCGGCGCGGACGGCTCGACGCTGCGGCACGCGCTCTGATCTCGGCGCGTTTGTCGCTTATATCTCTGTGCCAATGAATCGGAATTAAAAGTAAAAATCGTAAAAAAACAGTAAAAAAAAGTAAACTTTTTTGGTTAACAAATAGAATTTGTTCATGTATGAGAAAATTGTACAGCTTGAAAAAACGAACAAAATCGAAAAAAAAGTTTATTTTTCATTTCGATTCATTGGCACAGAGATATATTAGCGACAAACGCGCCGAGATCCGAGCGCGTGCCGCAGCGTCGAACCGCCGCACCGGTGCCGGAGGGGCGCGAATAGATAGCACACCTTCAGACGCTCCCTTCGACCTTATTTTTTAATCGATCGAAAAATCTGACACGGTGATTTTGTTCTACAACTTTCTCATACATGAACAAATTCTATTTGTTGACCAAAAAAGTTTACTTTTTTTTACTGTTTTTTTACGATAAATCGTTAAATATTAATTTTCGGGAAAAGTCGTCCAAAGGAAACTTGTAGAGCTTCAACAAACCTACAAAACCCTTTTTTTATTTTTTCTGTACGATCAATTGCTGCCGAGTTATAGCGAAATCAAAATTTTTACTTTTTCCCCCCCTTTAAAAAAATCCCACGGGGTCTGGGTATACGCAAACTTGGATTTAAGCTCTCCTTAACTTGCCAAACAACCCTGAAAAAGTCCCGTAAAGTTAACTACACTTTTTCACCAAAAGTCTAATTTGACTGGTCTATGACTATAATACTAGAAACAAGGTTAATGTAAGGGTTAATTATTGTCGATTGACAACATCGCAAAATGGTGCTATATGGCAAGCGCAATATTTGTTTAATTGTATTCCTGCTAATGTCAGGTATTTACCAATTGTCAAATTTAGGAAAATTTGTGAAAACCTTTTTAAGCAAAAATGCCTTTTACTCTTTCGAGGAGTTCCTATGAATACTTACTCAAAATCCACTAAATTTGAATGTAATTAATCAATATTTTATACATAATTCAATATTTATACATATTTTACACATTTAGATATTTATTATATACATAATATCCTTCTCTTACTTGTTTTGATTGTTTGTATTGTATTTTATTATGTATTTTTATTTGTATCTTTTGACGAATGTAAGTGCTTTGGCACATAAGCAGCAGCAATATATTATTATTATTATTATTATATAGAGGTAATGCATATAACTAGAACCATGCAAAGTATCTAGATTAATTTTTCGTGAACTGCCAAAATTTTGAATCAATTTTAAGCTTTAGGCACTCTAACACACTCGAGGAATATTTAGGAATGGTCACGGAACGTAGGTAAATTGGACAATTTAAAGTGACTACCATACATTTTTAAGAGACCTTATTAACCGGAAACAATTATTATTAAGTCTTGACCAAAAATAACGTTCACCAATGGTCTAGAACAATTTGAAGTTTGCACACTTCCCTGCAATTACCAGATGGTTGACAGATATGTCAAGATAGTAAGAAGCATAGTCAGCGATATACAGCACTCAATCAAGGAATGGTTTTAAGTATATGGTGTCGCACCTTATCTGATCGGTGCTGTTCAAATTTGAAACTAAATGTAGTGTGTATAATACATTTACGTAGGTAGATAATAACATACTGGAAGAGGATGGAATATGCAACCATATAGTGTGCCAATACTGTCAGTCCACTTAACTGTGGCACCTGATAGAGTTGGGCTATCCGCTCGACACAAATGAATTCCAGAAAAAGTGAATCCTTTAGTTGGTTTTTTCCATGAAAGGAATTTTCAACAAAACATAATGCTAATATACCTATACAAGGAATTCTTTGGTTACTATATGCAAAGGTGGGTGACGGTATGGGGTTTATCGTTGAAGAGACCCCCCCCCCCCCCCATCCATCACGGAAGGGTAGGCTTATCCCAGATCATCGATGAATCTTCGCATTTTCATTTATTCACGCTGGGAGGCCCCACAGTAAACGTGTACTTGTTACGTCGTTAGTGAATAGACATGTATAGGCGACGGAGATACATCAGATGTTCCAAAGACAAAGGTTAAATTGCAACATGCTAAAGTAATGAAGCTTCACCTTCTTTTTAGTTCATTATAGAACATTTGGTGATTACAATGTACTGAGAATCCTGAAAGTACTTCTAACAAACATTGAGGCCAAACTTGCCATAATCGAGTAAAAGCGGGAAAAAGGTTTAATTCGAAATACGCGGAAGCGTTAATGGCAATATAAAAAAACGAAAATATAAATTAATTTGTAGTCAATCGAATCTAAACCAGAAACAGGAAAATATCTTCCGTATTACATTGAAACGTGATCTCAGTAAACCCGATCTTATACTTTTCCTTTATGCTGAAAACTGATACGAGGTCAAGACTTATGGTATAAAAGCTGTAGAATGGAGTGACCTGAATATCACAGAAAAAACGTACGCCGCTGGCACCGGATGTTGTTGAACAGCCCTTCTTTTATATTTGGTTATTACTTATTAAATATCCGTAAACAACCTACGAGCAGAAATCTCCGTTAAGCTTCATCGCGGTTTTACACATAAAGTCTTAATTGAAAACTGGGGAGATACAAAAACGTAATCGACTTGATCAATTGAATTTGGTTAAATTTTATTGAAAGCGATTGAGTTTGTGTTTCGATTAATTTTATGGAATTTCCCATATTGTTGGCCGGTTTTTCCTCACAATCTCATCCATACCAATCTGCAACCTGCTGCGGTGATCATTTTCCATTGCTCACTCACTTTATGTAGGTATAACATAACTGTGTAGCAAATTTTATGTGTTGTTCTGGTAATTTAATTTGTAGTGCACTATTTCTGGCGTAGTTGCATTGTAATATGTAAAATTTTCATGAACCGTGGCGGTTTTGTCTTTTATTTAATGCCATCTCAACGCATACATTTTCAATGTAAATGTGGCACGTGCGGCTTTTGCATCATACAGTAACATTCATGATTAAGGTTCCTTGCTTTGAAAATATCGCGGTTGGAATAAGAAACGCTTATTATTGTGGGACGAAATCATATTAAGATAACCGGGAAGTGTACATTATTCTTTATTTCCGTACGGCTTATACAAAAGGTAGACGAACAAAAAATATTAGAACGAGCAAAAGTGATTTTGGGATATTTTCCGGAGTGTGTGGATTTAACGTGATTTAAGCTTTTGTGCTAAAATAATTGCAATTTTGTGTAACAAAAAGGTATTCGAATTAAAAATGTGGGCGGTTGTGAGTGAATGGAAATGTGGGGAGATTATAAGCTTAAAAAGCTCGAAATTCTAAATTATTTCTGTAAAATATCAGGAAGTGCAATAAAGTTTAAGCTTAATGGGGTTGATGTTATAAAAAATGAGATCCTAATAAAACACGGTTTTGCTTGTCTGATGGCGTGTAACGGAACCACGTAATTTATCATTGTTTCCGGTCACGTGACAACAATCAGCCAAGTGACTAAAGAGGTGAACATTGCACTAGATGCTTGCAAGGTTCGTCCTTATAAGGATGGTATAAATTACCTGCAAGGGGCGGCTTTCTTAATATCTCTACTAACAAAGTAAGCGCTGTTTGTTAGGTCTTAAGCAAATGAAGACAAATGAGAAGCATTATTACCTTAGTTTGGGCTCGGGTATCTGTCACAAGGACGTGCTGACGTCGCATATACATTTTGAAGACGTCTTTGTTCATTACACTTTGATGCTACTACTGTTACTGCTGCTTCTGCTGCTGACTCCTCAGATTGTCAAATTAACGTTATGCGTGTCACTTGTCATCTCATTGTGGCTGTGCGTATAATAGTTAACGTATAACGTTCTAAATTTAATCGACATTACGGAAATTCGACTTTACGTACGTCCTTCTACTGCTATCCGTTTTAAATTTCGACGATTATTTGCCATTTCAGCTATTATTTGCTTAAATTACCAAATCGATAACACTGTGGTTACTCAAAGGAGACTAAAAAAATAAATTAGTTATATTGTTATATATTTACCTCAAACCTCAAATGTGCTTGATAATACTGAAACGGCAGTTATTAATGGAAGTGGCAACTGGCAATGACAAAAATAGTAGGTAATGTTAGTAAATCTGTGATGTTTAGAAAACTGCATAACCCTCGTTCAGCTGGTTCTCCCACCACGCGAGAATTAAAAAAACGATAGCTCTGAATTAGAACCTATTTATGAGCTTTCAAAATCCGCAAGAATAGAATTTTAAGCTCGACCCTCTTAGCAGAAATTTCCATTTGAAAGTGGGGGGGAAGGGGACCGAGTGAATGTTCACTCAGCCCTCCCCCCCCCTCTTAAAAACAGCAACGGAGGATCGCGCATAGGCGCATAATTAGAAATATCATTGTCTAAGGGGAGGTTTTAAGTTGTTTTATTAATTCAATTACTACCCCTTTTTGAGCCTCTGACTCCACTATGAACTTACAATTTGCTTCCTTCATCTTTCGCTTATCATTGTTTAAGGAGAGGCTTTAAGTTGTTTTATTAATTCAATTACTACCCCTTTTTGAGCCTCTGACTCCACTATGAACTCCTGCTAAGGGGTTGTCACTTGGAAATAAAGTGTTACATATTTTTGTAGCCTAATAATATCTACTGAAACTACATGCATTAAAGATATTATAGATTGAATGGTATTTTCTATGAGTTACCTCCTCGGCGAAACTAGTTTAGGGTTGTTTTAAGGGATGGAGCTCGAAAATCGAAACTACACTAGTTTAAGAGCTCCTAATTATGCGCCTATGCGCGATCCTCCGTTGCTGTTTTTAAGAGGTGGGAGGGGGGGGGCACTTTCAAATGGAAATTCCCGCTAAGGAGATCGAGCTCAAAATTTTATTCTTGCGGATTTTGAAAGCTCATAAATATCATATAATTCAGAGCTATAATTTTTTTAATTCTCGCGTGGAGGGGGGCAGCTGAACGAGGGTAACTGCATATAGGAACAGTCGCGTACCGAGAGTGCTGGGGAGGGCGGTCGTACCGAAGCATTAAAATGTCCCTCAAAGTAATGAAAAGAGGCGTAAGTGCCTCCGCAGTGCCAAAATGGATACTCTCACTGTTAATAAAGCTTTTAGCGTTGAGTGAAAGATATTTATTCAATGCTTTAAGTGAATTACTTACGACTTCGAGGGAAAAAGTAACTGATGCGAGATTGAGCTATGCGCAGTCGGTGTGCTCTGAATCTGGAATCCCTACGGAGTCACAGCGGCGAATACGTCGTAAAAAGAAGAAGCCGCCGATGCGACAGAAATGACCTTCATTTCAGAAATTATGCGCTTCCATGGAGTGAATCAGGAGGTTTCGACAAGATTTGAACAATTGCTTGAGGTTGCTGATAAGTTTGGCTTTCTTTCTCCAAAGCAACAGTTAGACGATCGAATCGACATTGATCTTCACAACGCTCCTGATGATGACATTGACAAGGATCAATTTTTACTCGAGGGAAAGTTTTGTCGCAGCACCTTCGGTTTTGAACTTAAAGAACCAGAGGTTTTTGCAATTACTTGCCTTCATTCGGAAGCATCAGGTTTCCGATTCAGTACCCAACACTGCCATCTTACTCCGTATGTTCTTACTCTAGGAATTAATATAGCTACCTGTGAAAGGAGTTTCTCCAGACTCAAATTAATCAAAAACTATCTCAGATCAACGATGAGCAATTTGAGATTAAAAAACCTGGCAATTATGTCAATCAAACATGAGCTAGTCAATGATGTGAGTTTCGACAGTCATTAATGACTTCGATAGTCAAAAAGCTCGTAAAGTGAATTTGTAATTTAAAATTTAAATCTTGTTAATGTGCATAAAATCGATAATAATAAACTTTGTAAATTTTTTGTTTTTTATCAATTTGGAGGAGGGGGAGTGGGTATCAAAAACTTCATTGCACCGGACAGCACTTACCCTAGACACGCCACTGTATAAGAAGGCATTTATAGGAATACAGTGGAAAAGGCAACAAACGTTACAAAAATAGCGAATGCATTTAAGTAGCACGATGCGCTCGACGTCTGAGAAATCAAGCATTGGCACCGATCTATATTAAGAGCAGAAAAAGGATTTGGTACTAAAGCCAAATTTACTATTATTATTTCTCTTATAGGATGTTCTGTGCAGTTGCTGGTATGCGTTCATTGGGCTTCAGTTTTAAATTCTCTTGAACTTTTGTGCATTTAAAAGAGTTTAGAATCCTGAGGAGGCTTTTTGTAATGCCCTTTGGTTTAATGTCCTTTCTCCAATGAACCTGTGTGTAAAGGTGTGGCTGCACTGTATATGAAGTTCTCCTCCTCATTCAACCCTTCCACATTGGGTTTGCTTTAAGGGCCATTCTTTTATTCGATAGTACCCCGTTAGTAGTACATACAAGATTTATACTATCCTTTTTGAGTTCCAAACATTTTCCGTTCTTTAGTTGGACGGCAATCCTACCTAGTAGGAGCACCTTTGATGATTCTTCTGGCCATTCCTTTACAATGGTTTTTATTTCCCTTCTCACCGTGCGATGTGCAATTCCATATGCTTTGCGGCCTTATAAAGAGCATTTTCGGTTTTCTTTGGGTAATCGGTTGACCGTAACGCCACCAGTTATAGAGCCATGCTAGGATAATTAATGCTATATGCTTGTTACATGTCAGTGATAGCTGATGAAATACAACAATAGACCAATTGCAACAGTTTTTAAAATGTATAATTAGAATTGGATGCCGAATTAGTCTTATTATGTAAAAATTAGGCTAAATATGAGGGGTCCACTCTAAATCGCAAAAGAGTTTCCAAGAGAGGGTGGTAAAATGATTGGAACTAGAATGCCATTATGAGCGAAGCTGAAGTGCATCCTCGCGTAACTCTTTACTGCCCTTTTCTTCAGAAAGAAGAAATTTTCTATCGTGTCTGTTACATGTAGAATCATTATCAACCGTGTGGATCAGACAGTTTGTATCTGGAAAATGATGGCAGAAGGCTAATTGTAATGTCACTACCTATACGAGTTGACATAGCGCAGTGTGTTATGTGTGGTTTCGTCATTCCTCAATGCAATGCCAAAATACATACAAAGAACATTCTTCCAAGAGTAGGAGACGGTACGTAACCAGTACATAGTCCATGCTGATAATTCTTATCGTGTACATAAAAATCTCGATAAAAATCTACATGCGCGTTATAAGCTGTGAAATATCAGCTTCGTTACACGTAATGGTAATAATACATACCCTCAACTTCAGTATTTTCAATATAACTGAACCGTAAATTCATTGTCACCAATATGACCTTTGGGAACTCTTATTTCTATTGGAGAATTTTTTTTCCAGTTTCATCGAATTCAAAATTTCAGATTGACACCGTTATGAGATCGTGGCGGGATTAAAATTTAAGGTCGAACACTTTGTTATGTAGGTATTTAATGACTTTTCGGTCTATTAATCGTTATGTTTCATAACCTGATTGAAGCAATTTACAATTAAGAGTGACGAATAATTTTTTTTACGATAGCCGTAACGTTACAACTTTAGTTAATTAACAACGACTCGTTAAACAGATTCGTTTAATTTAAGAGTATTTAGCGCTTAACCTGTCGAAATGGGACCGTTAATATTTATTTCAAATTTCTTCATTTGACGACTTAGCAAACGTAAAGTATATGGAATGATTCGTAATATTGTGGGCCACCAATCAAATTTCTTGTATTATTGTAATTGCGCGTAATAGGTTTGTGTCTAAAGTGAGATTAATGTCACTAACGTTATTATTTAGAGCAGCGGTCGGCAACCTTATCCAACCTAAGGGCTCATTCTAAAATAATTTATTCCTGAAGGGCGCATGAAGGGTTGACGCAGATAAAATGTTACACAAGGACAAAACAAGATTAGACACCTACATGAGGTATACATGATATATAAGTCAGTAGCAGTAGCTAGTTATTTCAACAATTAGTGTGACCTTGCCTTTCTTCCGACAACTTGTTGAAATCTGGCTCATAACTGGAAGTATCTGTCCTCATACAATGGTCTAAATTTACATTTTTCATTCCGCTTCTATATTTTGATTTTAAGTGTGTCATGTAACAGACACCAGGTCTCGCGCGCTTAGCTACATAAAAACGAACCCAACTCCATCTGTACCTACGTTGTGTAACTGAAGAGGTCGCCTACCAACATGGCGGTTCCCTAGATGGCGATTATCAAGACCTGTGAAGTTGTAGGATGGAGGAAAACAAACAAGCAGTTAGAATGAACGTAAATATATATTTAGTAAGAAAATAAAAACCCTAAACTTTTGATAAATCATATTTACCGCCAAAAAGAGAGAATGCCATGTTCACCTGAAACTATTCGAAGGAAGAACATGGTCAAAGAAACCTTCGGTTATGTTCCCAAGACAACTAAGTGCACATATTAAACAAAACACACAAAGAAATATGATGGAGGGAGGAAACAACAGTAACATAAAAATAGCTGCAATGAAAAAGCATATAAATGGTAATCAATTTCATGTTATATAAATAATACAAAAAAACAACAGTGTACACTCGGTACTCAAGGGTACAAACTAAAATATCCACTACTTATATTCCCTCCCCTTGTTCGACAACTACCACATTCACCATCATAAAAGCATATATAAATAGTTAGTTATTCGAACCTCCTCCAATTCGAAAGGTACACGCAGGCCTGGATTCGGCGCGTACGACTAAAGTTGTATTTCGAGCACGAGTGCTAAATTGCTATTAAACGCCCAGCAGTGGACACTGACACGGGTGAAAAAAAAACATCATTAGTTACATCCACTAAGGCTCTTACATAAATGAGGGAGTACGTTAGCAACTCTAAGTTTAAGCTTCAAGCACGTGTGCGGCTCTTATTGAGAAACGAATGTACACATGATGAAACAAAGAAAATTAAAATTAAATTAAAATAAATGAATTCAACATTTTTACACAAAGAAAACTCTCACCCCTAATTCAATAGGTAACGGAAGTTTATTATCCCTACTACATACAAATAAGAACACATTATATAATAACAAATCAAGATGGACGCCACCGGTAATTTGGGTAAACAGTTCAATGTAGAATAATCTATAGTCATTTCATTGAATGACAAGTTATTAGAAAATATAAATGGTTGATTTAAATAATTAACATTAATAAAACAGATAAAATTCATGCATTACCTTTTCGGTGAAAATTAACACACACAAAAATAGACATTTACAAATATTACAAAACCACCTGTTGCTTTTTCAGAACGCAGGATCAAATAAACCCATCCCCTTCTCACCCCTAACTATCACCCACTCCTTTGTTTCCATTCCTTTCTCCGTTGCGGTGTTTCCACTCACGCCAAAGTCTTCTTTTGCTTTATTTTCGAAACCGGCTCGAAACCAGCTCCAATTCATCGTAATTTTCTATGTCAAAATAGTGTTTGATCTTTTCCAAAACATCATCTTCTGCGAATGGGTTGATTATGAACTCCAAAATAGGCTTAAGATTCTTAAATTGTTGGAAACGAGAATTAAATTCGTCCAAAAGTGGGACAAACGAAATAGTATCAATATCTTTTTCATATACATTTATGTGATCGAAAATTTTCTTTAAATTTGGGAAGTGCGAAGTCGAATTTCTCAGTAAATGGAATTTCCATAGAGTCAGTTTGGCCATTGATTATATAAAGTATATAATCAATGGTTTGGCTTTGAATGTATTCACCGATCCAACCATTTTTGCAACATGACGATTTTTTCCTTGCATTTCCAAGTTCAGTTCATTTAGTTTTATTGTTATATCGGTGAGAAACCCCAAATCTGCAAGCCATGACTGATCAGTCAACTGTGGATAATCTTCCTTTCTCGTTGACAACAACTGTTTGATTTCGTTTATCAAACAGACAAAGCGTGCAAGCACTTTGCCTCTGCTCAACCATCGAACTTCCGTGTGCAATATCAAGTCCATGTACTCAGCATCTTCATCTTGCAAAAGCTGCCGAAACAAATGGTGGCTGCATTACCGACTACCGTGGCCCTAATAGAGTTAATTATCTTTACGACTATCTTCATGACGTGTTCAAAATGAAAACTTTTGGCATACAACGCTTCTTGATGTATGATCGCTCCCCCTGCCCCCCCCCCCCTTGGTGGCGCCCTTGGTATGTAGCTAAAACTAACGATACATACTAACGATGAAAAACTGATTCACTCGAGTGGGCGGGAGGCTGGCAGTGGGAGGCTCAGGCTCAGGTACTTGCACGCTATTTATATTTACGCCGTGCCGTTTTCGTAGAGTGCGTCAAAAAGGCGCCGCAACGCTGATTTAGAGAATGAAGATGGACCAAAAGGAGATTATTTTCCCTTAAAACTGGTGTTTGGCCGGTCTAAAGAGATTTACCGAATTTGTTTGTGCTTAAACAACTGGAACAATGATCTGTCCCAGTCGTAGTAAAGAAAATGGTGGTCGTTTCCAATTAAAGACTCTGGTCAGCCCGACGGGACGTAATAATCTAAATGATGTCCTTTCCAAACCTCATTTATGATTATTAGGATATAATCATTTATCCTACGACGCTTAGTAGTTTTAGATTATTATCGTTAAGTTTAATCGATTACTTCAATCGCTACTAATGCAGCCAGGAAATTGATTTGAGCTTTGTGGATCAGTAAGGTTAGTAAACGATAACGATGGTTCCATTAATTTACCCTTCTCTAGATTTCATTTTTCGTTATTTTCTTTTAGAGAAGCTTTGCGCTATATAGTTATGTGCTCATTTGTGCTGTACGGTTCACAGGGGCGTAGCTGGGGGGGGGATATCGGGATGTACCCCCCCCCCCCCCGAAATTTCTGTAAGGATGAAAAAATTTGTTTGTTTTTATCTACGTACAAACTTTTAAATATCGAGCTGTACTACAATTTTGTGCTAGTTATGCACTGGTTATTGTCTCTGATAAATGTGTCAAAACAGTTGGGGAATATTGTGATTTGCTAAAACTGTAAAATATAAAATAAAAAAAGCTAAGAAAAAAAAATATGAAGGGGAATCTACTCGGCAAATGTATTGTCTTTTTGGAGAAAAGGTTTATATTAGAAATCAAGGTAATTATAATTTTTCATTTTGTAAAATAATTGCTGAATACCTATCAGAAGACCGTAGACAAAATATTTTCCGGAGGGGATTGTGTAAAATTTTTAACAGATGCAACTACTGAAATTGAAACTGCGGAAACAACTGAGCAAACTACTGAGAGGAGCCAGGAGGAAACTGCTGAAGAAACAACGGAACTATGCAAACATCAGATGAAACTGAGAAAGAAAGAAAGAATTCCTCCGATGAAGACACCCAAGCGAATCTACCACACAGTTGTGATTATTGTTAATTGATCTGAATCCATCACGAATAGTTTCAAAAAGTACTTGAATTAATCAATAGGTGTGCGCGCTAAGTGAATTTCGAAATTAATTTGAAGCAAAATTTGAAAGTATAGTGGCATCGAAAGGGTACCTAGCACCGCCATTTTAGCACTGCAACTAGATCAGCGATGAGCAATGAAGGTATCACGTTCTCCAAGTTTTGATTTTACTCCCATATCATTATCAAATGATTTATAAATGGTTAGTAATTAACACTGATGTGATATAAAATGGTTAAAATAATACCAATCTTTTTATTAATGCAAACACCCCTGTAAATTTTACTGTCGACAGCATAGGATGGGCTCGATTTTATTCAAAGTTTTATTGAAAGCTAAAACAAAAGCTACTATTTTTGAAATAAGGGTAGCAATATAAATAAGTACCTATGTAAGGTTTAGCCGTTACTTGAAAAACTACGTCTCCCTATTCCTTGTTTACAGTTTTAGATACTTGCAAAAGTACTTCACGGTTCCTTTTATTTTAAGTTGAAGTTATTAAAGTATTTAAAATCGTGGAAAAATTTTCATGCGTGTCATGCAGATATTTTGAAAGCTCGACAGTGAGGAAGGAACATCACAGCTCCATAATAAATAGCAAATGACGTTCTTAAAATATATCGTAATTTTGTCGCATTTTAAGACAATCTACTGAATGCTTAAAATGAAGATATTCTTATTAGTGTTGTAGGGAGAAAATGAAAAGAATTTTGTATAAGCAACGTTAAGCTTGAGTAAGGCAAAAATGAATTTAAATGATTGTTTTTGTGAAATTGAACGATCAGACTGCTGTAAACGACAGCTTGTAAAATTAGGGTGAGATAATGTAATGTTTTTGAATGATCTGTAAAGAATCAATATATTCTTGGCGTGATCGACCTTCCATTAAGAAACATGGTATTGAGTGATTTTTATAATTGAAGCGTTGGAACTCCGCGTGTTGTGTTTATTTTAGTAACAAAACGTTACAGATAATATGTGAAAAGGTGTAACAGGGTAGAAAATCTATGCTAAGTACGTTACGGCATTTTGATAAAGGTTATTATTGAGTGGTAAATAACGTTGTTAACTACTGGTAATGTAGTGTTATCTACAGCAATTAACTCTAACTAACATCTCTAGGGAACTGAATCGGATGTTTAGGTTAAAATAACTTTAAAAATACACAACGATATGTAGTTTAATAATTACGGACCGGTTACCTTGACAAATAGGAGAAAGCTTTGTCATGGAATATTGATAGGTGTCCTAATATAATTTAAAGGGTAGGTTCAACATTTACTTAGGGCAACAATATTATGAAACATGTCTTTTACTGTTATATTTTCCGGAAATCGTAGATAAATAAAATTCTGAAAAAATGGAATTGAATAAAACTATGCCATCCAATTAGTTCCATTCGTTACAAATTTGCAAAATTATACCACTTTTGTACGCTTAATAGAAATTTATTAAACTTACAATAATAATTCAATTAACCCCATTGAGAAGGGTATAATACACGCAATGAGTAGGTCAGTTATATAATTATTAGTTCCATGAATTGATATTACATTTCTTTTGAAAACCGGAGTTAAACAAATTGTGCAGAATATTAATAGTCATTATAGCTTATTGACGGTACTCTATTATAATAATTACATTAACATTGGTCATCGACTAGGTTAAAGCATTTTATAATTCCATCTGACAATTTTAGTTTATATATTTATTGCTTTTTAGAACGTATCTTTGCCATTACAATTACAGCGTTTCTCTTGGAGAATTTAATATGAACTTCGATATTATTAATTCCACACATTTCTACATTCGTGACTAATTTATTTATACTCACAAAGCAATACTTACCAGTATTCATTCTATTATTGAAGATCCTAGAAAGTGGTTGTTGGAGCAAAACTCGAATGCTAATAGAAAGCAAAATTCTCATCTCATAATGCTAATAATTTATTTTATTCTTGTTACTCGTAGGAGAGAACTGGAACATAGCTGTTTAAAATGTGGAATAATAGTTTCCTTCTATAAACTTAATGAGCCTCCTGAGGAATGTGCCACAATAGCGGAAAAAATATTCGTAGCCTTAGCTTTTATGACTAAAAATAAAGCAAATTCAGTTTACTTCTGGATCTGTGACCAGAAAACCTTTTTTTAAGTTTTAAAGTAAGTACATTGTTAAGTTCTCAACCCCTTCAGATCGTTATGCAAAAGTTACATCCATCTGCTTGTTAATTTGTAGGTATCCATTGTCTCATTTCAGTATTACTTGGTTCAAAAAAGTATTCAATATTCGATGAACTAAAGTTCATCATATGAATTCACCAAGTCTGGATGTCCGTTGCTTTTTTGCTATACACATTTTTGATATTCTGATTCTTGTAGAGCATCAAAATTTAAGACTTTTTGTATCAATCATCGGGAAGTGGTCAAAATGGTCGTCGAAAATATTTTTTAAAAACAAATTTTGGCTTACATTATAAAATTTTTTTGTTCATCATGGCGCATTCTCAACTGGTTTTCAACTATTATCTTTGTGTTCTGTTATTCCTGTAAACATTGTTTCGATGGGTTATCCAGCTATCCTCAGTAATATGTAAATGATATTTTGGTTAGTAATGTGTTTGAATGGCATTGGATGTGTCCAAATATTGTTGATGCAATTCCAACTCCACTCCTCATAATTTTCCTTATTATCCCATGTGGATCATGAGCAGGCAAAATCTTCCTATAACCATTTCGCGACGACTTTTTACAAGTATTAAAGGTTTTCAAAATACTATTGGGCTATATGTGTCCCAAACGTTGTTTTCAAAGTACTGTAGGGCTCTGAAGTCATTGATTTAACGTACTAATATGTCCCACTCGTACATTACATGTAATAGCTGTGAAACTGTTGACGATTAATGTTTGTAAGTTGAGTAATAGACCATTTAGTCGTTCGAACACTACAGGTGCGTTACATGGGGTCGAAGTTTTCGTGTAATTAATTGATAAAAAGTCTATTTTATTACTGCATATTACTCAAGATATTCAAGTAAGTTATTTTATTTTGCCATATTTTTATTTTGTCTGACGGAGTTTGAATCATATTTTTGTACTAACTGTCAGATATTGAACCATTTGAGGATAGTGGTTAAGAGTATCAGATGGATTCAAGCAGTGATAGTGAGAGTGATTTAGAAATTGCTCAGAAAAGAAGATCCAAACAATCGAGGGCCGGCCACATACAGAGAAAGAGAAAATGTCTCGAACCAAAACCGAGTACCCCGAAGTGTATCAGTTCATCAGAAGGTTCATCAGAGGCTGAAGATTATCTTCAGACTCTGATGCATTATGCATTTGTTAATACTTCTGCTCCTGCAACTGGTACTCCTATTCCTGCAACTGATACTACTGCTCCTGCATCTGATACTCTAAAAACTGGTGCCTGTACCTGGGTGAATGTACCAGCAGAATTCCTACCCTGAATGTGTGTACCTGAGAGTCGAAGCACAACTATCCTACATAATGTTCATCAAAATGCTTCTAGCGTTGATATTTTCTTGAAATTGTTCCCCAAAAACCTCCTGAATTATATCTCCCAGTGCACGACTGACACATATGTGTCCCAGTAAAAACACTGGTGGGACATATATGTCCGGGCTTATTTCTGATTACAGAGAGCTTATTTTTTTATACGATATATATGTATAGTTACATTGTTTTTTCAGAAAATAAGTAAATTTTTGTTAAAATAAAAAAGTCGTTTTTTTGAGGTTACTTTTAATTTGGGACCTATATGACCCATTCGTCGCGAAAGGGATAAGTAGCGTATTATGGAAGAAATTTTACCATTCTGCTCCACAGATTATAGTATGCCCATTTCTTGTAAATTTACTACATTTACTCGCGAGAGCAAGTTCAGCTTTATTTTTTTGAACGTATTGAGAATAAACCCGAAGTTTCCTGCCACATTTAAAGCAGAGGTTACACATTAAAAACCTTGCATAATGTGAAGTGTTTCGTGATCATTCACGATCAAGTTATGGATGACGTCTGTAGGGACGCTTTTCGTATTTCAAATTTACGGAAGCAAGTGACCCTGGAAAGTTGGGTACAGCGGGACTGTAGGCGCTGGTGTGATTCAAATTGATCGATTATTCTCCTTTTATTGATAATATTTACATTGAAGCACTACACTAAACAAAGGGAAACAACACAAACATTTTAGTAATGAAAACTCGCTCATAAGCGGACGCGAGTACGTTTTTGCGTCGCTCGTACACGAATGAATCGTTCTGCACTCCGCAAGGGTAGAGCGCGTTCCAAAACACTACTACTACAGAACACTCTCTCTAACAACGTCAATTAAACGTTTTCAGCGCGATTTTAGTACAACTCCTTGAAAACAATGCTCTGAAAGAAAATTCTTCTAAAGCATTTCTTAGAAACAAATATTTTTTTGGGTTTAGATGATCTCCGTATACCGTTTCCTAGAAATTACGCAAGCAACAAGGACCGAAATTTTTTCCTGCTCCACTACTATACCTATGTATTCCCTAAATATTGAACCAACTACTCTTTCAGTCCTTAAATCTTAAACTCTTCCGGCTATACTCGTATGAATCGGAAAATAAGCAACAATCCACTGTTTGGATGTTCCAAGGTGAACAGAATTCCACAAAAGTTGTTCGTTGACGAAGAAGTTCCAAGAAAATGATCGCTTGTTTCTTCAGTTGTATTGGACATATCGCAACCATTTCTTTTGTTTGTGTAAAAGAAGTACCTACCTACATGTAATTCAGGGTATATTTGAGACAGCCTGTGCTCTACTCAAACAAAATATACCATTACTAGGTATGTTGATTCGATTTCGTAAGAAAATAATATTTTACTAAAAATTATTGTAAAAAAAATTATCAGTAGATGTATAGGTATATATTTCTCAAAATCTCAATGGGCGCAACGGTACCTTGTGGAAAATCTGTTGCACGTCACGCTGTAAAATTAAAAAAAGTTTTTAATTGTAAAATGATACGGCTATCAGGTGATGTCATGCAACGGTTTTTGATTGGTACGAAGTCAAAAATGATAAAAATTATAAATTAGAAAATGTGAATGTGTAGATATTCTGAAAAATGTACGTTTAACATAACGGTTCTTTGGAATTTTTAGATAATTTGTTAGAACTCATAGTTTAATAATCACCCATTAACCCAGCAGTTGAGTAATACTGCGAAAGTCCGACAATGAGCTATATATGTATGAACATGAAGTAATGCGCAATTTGTTCCAACCTCACTACTTGTACGGGAGGAGCAAGACTAAGTTTGAAAAAGCTTGATAAAGCTTGGGAAAGCTTGGTAACCAAGCCAAGCCTGCATTCGCAAACATCAAGCCAAGCTAAGCTTTTCTTCTCAAAAAGCTTGCCTCTCATAGATGTAGTTAACTGACAATTTTTGTAACGAGTACTGAAAAGCATTTATCTTAAGATGTTCGCAGCAAACTTTTGCAAATTACCCTAGGCTTTGTGTAGCATTTCAATCGAAAATGTCTGTAATCTCTTGTTGGACGCAACATTTTCAAATAAAGTTCACAGTGTATAACTACAGTGTTGGAAATGTCTTCTTCAAAGAAGTACCTAAGGGCGAAATCGCGAGTCATGCTATGACTTTGACGCAATGAAAAGGTACGCGATGTAAATTGTTTTGGGAAATTAATAAATATTGTAGGGAAAAATCTTTATTTCGCTTTGTGATTGCGACTGCAACATTTTCAGTTAGTACATGCACTAATTTCATTTGTAAAAGATGTACCTAGTATCGTTATATACACAAACATTTCATTTTATATTGTATACATATATGTAGTATTCTTTTGTGACTTATCTTATCCATGTTTTGTAATGGCATACAAAGATGAAATATATTATTATTATGTACTTCGATTGTTATCGATACTCAGGCCAAGCCTGGTTAACTAATCGCACGGATCGAAATCAAATAACGATTAGTTCTACTAATACATATATCTATACAATATAAATTTTAAGTTGCTGTTAAAAAGTGAACATACTAAATACTATACACATATTATGTTCATTAAATTAAATGACGTTGATAAAACCAACGCTGATCACATTTTAGATAATGTATTTGTTTGAGAAGCCTCGGTGTATTTGATCCCAATTTGTAAAAGCCACGTCCCGTCGACCCTCTTTCCGCGAAGGCATTAACATGAACGCAGCGTCGCGCATCAATAACAAAAAGAGACCCTATATTCCTAGGCTTCTCCCTTGGCGTCACTTATTCGTGACTTAGTGACTTTTTATAGAAAAGAAAAAATGAACATAATATGTATGTTTTGAAAAAGTGTTATGATTATTGTGTAAGCGTTTTTTGTTGTTTAGCTCGACGCATAGGTTGCACTCGAGTGGGTAATGTGTTGTTTGTGTTTTGTGTTAATTGCGAATTCTGATACTGTGAGTATATTGTGTGTTTACGTTTGAGTGCATGAGAACGAGTTAGAGGTGTTACATGAGTGATTGTTGAAGTGTTGTGTGTTGGTAATGGACTTTCTATAATGTTATGTTGTGTATGCAACAGAGTTTCAATTTGTGAAGGGAGGATTGAGTGTTGTGTTTCATTTTGTGTTTGAATGGTATTAGTTGAAAGTGTGTGATGTGGTTCTGAGTGATCTGCGGTATCTTCCGTTATGTTTAGAAATTTTCTAACTATGTGGCAAGTGTTGATAATGACTGCCTTTTGTAATTGTATGTATATGTTCTTATCTAACCCTAAAATGTGCAAACTGTGATGTATTGTTTTTGGTATAACTCCGGTTGCACTAAGAACAATGGGTACTGTAAGAGCAGTTCCCATTCTCCATTGCGCTTTAAGTTCCTGAGCTATATCAGAGTATTTGCGATGTTTCTCTGCGTGTGTATTGGCTAAATTGTTTGTGTTGGGAACGGCAATATCTATTATGTATATGATTTTTTGTGTTTTATCTATAAGTGTTATATCTGGCCTATTGTTATATACAGTTTTATCTGTGAGTAGTGTCCTATCCCAATATAGTTTGTGTGTGGTGTTTTCAAGTATTATTATTATTATTATTATTATAATTATGAAGTATTAGATACTCTAAACGTTGTGGACTACCCGGAATGGCTTCTCTCTTCATAGCAATATTTCTCTATGTACGTACAATTTTTCCACTTATTATTATTATTATTATTATTATTATTCTCTGGGGGTGGTCCCAATAGGTTCCCGCACTGCGACCTTTTTGGTCTATTGTGCTCCCCGGTGTTGTCTACCCTTCAAGAATGCCTGTATCTTTCACAAAGTCCAGGATTTTAGTAGGGCGAATCTTCGTTACTTCCTCTTGTGTAATTTTTTCATTTCCAAGTAGGAGTTCCCTTGCCTTTATGAATGCCTCACATTGGCAAATGACGTGATAGGGCGTTTCATCTGCCTCACCACAACCCCTGCATGTCGGGCTTTCAGTCAGTCCCATGTTGTGCAGGTGTTTGTTCATGCGACAGTGGCCAGTGACCATTTCTGTCGCAAGTTTTATCTTCGTCCTGCTTAACTTTAAGATGGACGTAGCTAGGTCCCCGTTTGGGGTTTCCAGGAAGATCTTGGAATGACTCTGTCCTGGGATTTTCGACCAATGTCTGCAATGCTCTTTCGTGAGTATTACTTGAATCTCCTTTTTGACTGTGTTATATGTAATCCCACAAGCCGGTTCGGGTCCTATGAATGGTTTAGCGCTTGCCATTCTCGCAAGCTCGTCAGCAACCTGGTTACCTGCGATTCCCGCATGCCCAGGTGCCCACACTAGTGTGACTGAGTTGCACTTACCTAGTGCGTTTAGCATTTGTGTGCATTCAAGGACTAGCCCTGAATTTACCACATATGAGTCTATTGCTGCAATCGCTGCTTTGCTGTCTGTCACTATAAAGATTTTCCTTTTGATAAGGTTCTCTTTTAATAGTTGAGCAGCTGCCGTCAGGATTGCATATACCTCGGCTTGGAATGCGGTCGCTCGCTAGGCTTACAGAAATTCTGCAGCCCCGTCCATTGCTCCCGTATACTCCTGAGCCAGTGCCCTTTGTGGTTTTCGAGCCGTCTGTGTAATACACGATTCCATTCAGCTTCGCTTTACTGGAATTGCTCTCCCAGTCTTGCCGAGTGGGGATTGTTGTCTTAAACAGTTTGATGGGACAAACTGTTTTGGGTATTCTCTCAGTATTCATACTAAGGGTTTTGTCTTTGGAGATTTCGTCAAAAATGAGCGAGTGTCCCGCCCTTGACGATCCCTCCTCGCCGTTAACTCTCAGCCGGTATGCCCCTCTGAGCGCCTCTGCCCTAATTGCTAGGTTTAGTGGCGGTAAGTTCAGGAGGGTCTCCATAGCTGCCGTAGGGGTGGTTATCATTGCCCCCGTGATTCCAAGGCAAGCCCTACGCTGCACCTTGCTAAGTTTCTGTATGTTCGTCTGGGTGGAGGTTTTATGCCACCACACCAGTGAGCCATACGTAATGATCGGTCTGATCATTCTGGTGTATATCCAGTGGGTCATCATTGGAGATAAGCCCCACTTGCTTCCGAACGCTCGCCTGCAAGCCCACAAGGACTTTGTGGCTTTGTTCGCTGTCTTCTCTAGGTGCGGTTTGAAGGTTAGCCCTTGGTCAAGCGTTATTCCCAAGTATTTGCCTTCTCCCACAACCTTCACCTTGGTGCTATACATTGCTATGTCTTTTAGCTTTGCCGGCCCTTTTCTTCGTGAGAAGAGAATGAGGTTCATTTTTGTTGGATTAACCGACAGACCCTCTTCTCCGCACCATGCTTCCACTAGATTTAAAGCTCCCTGCATCACAACTGATACGGTCTCTTCAAATCTGCCACGTACCACAATCGCTATGTCATCGGCATAGCCAACCGTGGTGTAACCAGCCTCGCTTAGTCGCCTCAGCAGTCCGTCCACTACCAGGCACCACAATAAAGGAGAGAGAACTCCCCCTTGTGGACATCCTCGTGCGGCCCTGACCACTACAGAGTCGTTATTAAGCTGTAACGTTCCTATGTTTTAGCATGGTATGTATCCACCTGCGCACGGTGGGTTGTACACCCTTGCTTTCCATAGCTGTTTTGATTGATTCTAGAGAGGTATTATCGAACGCCCCCTCTATGTCTATAAACGCCCCTAGAGCGACCTCCTTACAGGAGATCGCCCTTTCGGCTATGTCCACTACTCTGTGGATGGCGAGCTCACAGGATCTACCTGGTTGATAGGCACATTGGTATTTACTGATGGGCTCAAGTCCCAGCACCTCTTCCCTAATGTGTCGTTCAATTAGTTTCTCCACTTTCTGAATGTTTTTTTCGCAATACAGATCGTATTCCTTTGAAGTACCGAACTCATGTCACTATTGCTTGGAAAGAAATTCGCGGTCGGAACGATTGCTGGACATGGACAAAATATCGCTACTTTTGTGATATAGATTTACGGCTGTTTCAGCGAAAGCATATTTTTCTAATGACGATGATCGAAATGTGAACCTTAAGTTCTCTGCATGGCATCCCACGGTAAATAACGAAAGGTTTCTCGACACAGCACCTGTATGAATGATACAACAGCTTATAGAGGTCACCTTTAACGGTAATTAGCTACGTTATAAGCGAATTCTCGTTTTTTATTGCAAGAGTAAATATAGTACCGTCAAGGGTCGTACAACGCCAAACTGACTGACATATCCCTAAAACCTGGGTCAGACGTCTGAATATTAAAGCTATACTTTGATTGACAAAGGCTGTACAACAGTGTACAACAGTAGGTACTGTTGTACATAAATTATCAAAGACATTTCGAGCACAAGATTCTGTTATGAAATAGCACAGCACGACATTTTCTATTAAAAATTTACCCCAATTCTTAAATTTGAGGTGCATCACAGGTAATACAGACGCTAGCTATCGTTCTGTATTTTTTTCAAGCTCCACGACGTAACTCACTTGCAGAGTCAATTTTAAGGGTTACGATACAAGATTTTTCAGGTCAACACCCTTGAAAATGGTTACTTCTTTTTTAAGCCCTTTTACATGGTAAACATAGGTCTAATTCGATCATTTTTACTTTTCTAAAGGAGTCACAGGCCGATGCGAGAACAACTATTTGCGATCCAGGCCGAAACGAATATCTGCCTTAAACACACACGTACCCATCACGCAATATATGCGTGATCGGCCTCCCGACAAAAGTTAGCATCACTGAGTCTTTATACGTAAACATCACCCTCACCCCCTGTGGGGTGGAGCGGGGGTGAGTTTTGAAAACTTAAATGGGAGCACCTACTTTTTATTGCAGTTTTTGATTCTCCATAAAAAACTATTCTCAAATTGCAAATTTCACCCCCAACTGCAACCCCTTTTTTGGGGGCGGAAAGGGGAGAAAACGATCTTTTTTTACTTTTTTTCCTCTAACATTTTTTCATGATTTACAAATTGTCCGTCACCCTCTCCCTTGAGGGTGGAAAGAAAAACAATGACTCATTTGTGCTTGTGTTGAGGTGAGGGGTAGTTATATACAGTTATATACATATATATTGTATATAGTATATGCCATAATTAGTTACAGATTTGAACAGACGCTAGCTATCGTTCTGTATTTTTTTATAGGTCCACGAGATAATTCACTTGGAGAGTCAATTTTAAGGTTTAAGATACAAGATTTTTCAGGTTATCACCCTTGAAAATGGTTACTTCTTTTTTAAGCCCTTTTACATGGTAAACATAGGTCTAATTCGATCATTTTTACTTTTCTAAAGGAGTCACAGGCCGATGCGAGAACAACTATTTGCGATCCAGGCCGAAACGAATATCTGCCTTAAACACACACGTACCCATCACGCAATATATGCGTGATCGGCCTCCCGACAAAAGTTAGCATCACGCAGACGGTGCGTGATTGGCACTCAACGTGTTAATACATGACCACCCTGTATAAAAATCAAAGTAACCATTTTTGGGCCTGTTAACCAAATGATACTAAATATGTACGTCTCAGACAACATAATGCCACAAAAATATATCGTGGACCTCTCAAAAACACAGGATGTTACCTAGCGTATGGACTAAGGGGAGAAAGACATTGCTGCTTTAGTAACAACATGATGTGTTCGTGAGAGTAAAGACCGTAGCTATTTTACAGTTCTAAGAACTAATTAATTTCATCTAAATAATTTAACTCTAATTAAATAAGAACGACTATTACCCTTTCAATTTAGACAAGCCCTTTTTACATTATAACATTTATCATTAATTTTGAAACACTAAAACTTATTCCTTTTGCTGTCCTTCCACCTACAAATATTCGAGAATTCTTGCAAACTTATGCAAAGCAATTTGGTTCACGGTCTAATTTCGATAGGTTTAGGGTACTATAAGAGGATAGACGTGAAATGATTTTCTGCCAGCCAAACATTTCAACGTACTGATTAATTCAAAATGGTTAATTTATCATTGAATTATCTTCTTAGGAAAATTCATTCACTTAATCCTTCCGTACTATAAATCAACTCGAAATAAATTACTTTGTTATTGTTATAAACTGTTTTAAACAAATACGCGACGTTTAATTAGACTTTAAATTTTATTTCGTATAGCTTTTAACAGATTTTCAAGATTAGAATTGATGCTAAATCGTTTATTTAGGAAACGATAGCGAAAGGTATGTGAGAGGAAAAAATCAATTTAAAAGGAAATTCTTGCGGAATACTTTTTAGATTCGATCAAAGATAATGAATTTTTGATTGAACTTTCAAGGTATTGGTAAAGATTTTTCATTTGAATTCTGTACAATGCAAGTTAAGTGGAACTATAATATTACAATATTAAGGGTTTCGTTACATATCTCTTTATAAAGAGAATTTGTGTTTTCTTTGCAGTTTTGGCAAAAAAAAGTTAACACTGTTTTCGTTATCGCATTTGCTTACTTCTCTAAGAGTAAAAGCAAGGGTAAAATTTGCATAATTCAATTTACTTGATCACGTTAGAAGTTTATATGATTACGAATACTTTCTCCTTTTTCTACAAATCGATGAAAGAAGGGAATTGTACTTTAAATGATGGTGTTGAATTTTAATGAGTAATTATGAACCAGAAAGGGCGCATCCTTTACCATAATTTGGAATTCCTAATACACTTATGGTTTGTACCAGGTTGCGCGTTGGGATGTATTTATCACGATTTTACCGAGTAATTGTTGTATTTATATAATTGCATGTTTGAATTAAAGAACGTTGATCGTTACATATCGAGAGTAAGTAGTACTTAATATAGAATGTTTTCCAGCAGCAAATTCTGTATTGGTTAAAACTTATTGAGCGCGGTTATGATATTAACCAAAACAAGGGAAAGGGTTTAATTTTGTAATGTATCTTAATTAGTTTTGTAGATACTCAACTAAGAACTATGCGATATTTAAGCATTGTTGATACACAAAGTTTAAACCGACGGGATGTGTTTTAATACTTATCTAAGCATAAAATATTTTAGAACATAGTGCGTACGCTAAGCTAAGATGCGCCCCTTTGTCGATAGAGGGTTGTACAACTAAACTATAACTTTTTCTAACCAAATACGTTAAAGAACTTATTTATTTTTCCGTGTTGACCCAACTTTCTACATATGACTTAGGTACATGCAGCACTTTAAAGATCGAGTAATGAATACTGAAAATTGCTCAAAAAAGAGTGGTTTGTAGCCCTCATGTTTGTTTGCCTAAGAGGAAGACCTAGTTTTCACACTATTTCTCATAATAATAAGAATACATTGTTATGTTAACGTTAGCACAGCTTACAAAGATAAGTAGGTAAATAACATCTAGCGTGTATAACAATAACGAGTTACAGTGAAAGTTCTAAAGGACTTGAATCATCATTATTCATTAAAGAGCGTTTGTTTTTGTGAATTTCTAAACTTTCATAACAGTCGAATTCGTTCTTATCATAAACTTGCCTGACTAAAAAAATATTATCTACTTTGTGATTATTCTCAAGCATATGTATATGAAAACTGCAGATTTATCCCAAGGCTTCTATTTGAGTTAAGCTAGAAGTGACCTAGAAGCTTTTGTAAACTACTTTGTTCAATATCAGAAAAAAATGGATAGAGATCCTGCTTTATAGGAGATGACGAAGAAAGCTATCAGTAAATGCAAAAGATTCGGTATAGATTAAACGACTGCAAACTAGTAAGATAAGACTTCCTCATTCTAGTAATAAATTACAGCCGTTGGTTGTACAAACTTATAGTTGATCCTGCTCTATAGTGCATAGTCAAACCCGTAAGGTGCGCTATTGATAAAGCACTTACTCCCATTAAAGTGTGGTTCTGTGCGAACGGGAGTGTATGTATTTAAATTCAAGTTATTTAGTGGTGAAGAATTCCTATGTTACTGGTAGAGCATTTGGTGAATTGAATCACCAAATTTAGTAAAGGGCTGATTCGCAAACTAATCATTTTATTGATGAACACCTTTATAATGATTTAACTTCCACATTAACCGATCCTGAAGAGGAAACGTACACCATCCCAGAATCTGGCACGTCTGGATTATCTAGAAAAACATTTGAAGGATTAAAACCATTTTCAAAGGCAAATATATGAAGGGGCACAAATTCTCGGGATGTAAAATATTGATCGGCGTTAGCAATACGAAAGAGATTCGGGAACCTCTTTTCATAAAGGAAAAAAATTCTGGCAGCATTGACACGAGACTTCCCTTCTATTAACACTTCTTCCAAAAAATAAGTATAGCACAATATGCAGGGTGTTTACTGGCTTTTTGTTTTATTTTTAATAGGTGATATAATACAGGTCAAAAGAAGGCGAAAAACATTAAAACACTTTAGTAAAATATTTATTTATTTTCAGACGACCCGTACCCCCCACATATCTCGCGAAATACAAAACGAATTGAAAAAAGAAAAATACGTCTAAAAATAAAAAAAAATAAATAAAAAACGTTACATCAATAAAGCTTGTATGAAAGCATGTGTATTCTTTGAGTTACGTGCATAATAATTTAGTTTCAAATGTGTTAAGCAATTGATACCTACCTGTTGGATAAATCTGGTTTCTAACAAAAGTCGTGAAGACAGTGAAAATTTCTTTCTGTCACGAATTTAATAAGAGAACATTCTAAAGTATCCTCACGAAAATATCACACAAGCTAATTATACACAAAAGCTAATTGGAAAGGATCTACAAGGAAAATAAAGTACTTTCCTTAAAACCACAAATAAACGATCTCTTTATATTAAATGTAAGGAAAGAGGACTCAACCACTTAACGAATTATTTCTATGTTGATGAATGATGATTATATTAGTAATTAGTTAATCCAGTTAAAAAATTAACAAAAACAAATCAGCGTATTTTACATTTGAGAGAGTGTAGGTAGCATACATAATAATTTGTTGATGATGTATTGTTTTTAACGAAATTCAATTTTTAAATTACTATCGTTG
Source organism: Pyrocoelia pectoralis (assembly GCA_036250285.1). NCBI lineage: Eukaryota > Metazoa > Arthropoda > Insecta > Coleoptera > Lampyridae > Pyrocoelia > Pyrocoelia pectoralis. Next base: position 34,787,488 of record CM070077.1, read on the forward strand.
TTTAAATTATAAATATCACGAAACTGCCATTTAATAATACAATCGACATACTTATCTTCAGTTTTGTACAACATAAGCCCCCCCCCCCCCCCCCCCAATCCCAATATACCGTTCAAATATAAGGACATATAATAATACATAGTTATTAACGTACTACTTTATAAATACATATGTATTTAAAAATAGATAAATATATACATATGTATTTAAAAATAGATAAATATTGAATACATTACCCAAGTTTCAATGTTTTAAAGAATATGTTAACCTAATTTTATTATTGGGAGTATCGCAACTTAGTTTATGTGTTATGAATGTTTGAGGCGTTGATTGAAATCATTCAATCAACGTTTGAGGTCTTCCCCGTTCCCAACTCAACCCCTCCCATGGACAAATCCTGCGCACGGGCCTGGTCTATGTGGTGCTTTCAATTCAAAGGTGTCTTTAAAAATATTGATACGTTTGTTTTGATTGGACGCGACCTGTAGTTTCAAACGAATTTAAGATGAAGGTGACCTATATTGCCGACATCTTCACTAGAGGTGATTTGAAACTTATTTGTGACGCATTGAGATTAAATTACAAAGAGAAGAAAAAAGAAGATGAGCCAAAACGTTCAAACAATTCAAAGAAAAATTAACAATTTATGAAGACATCAAGAAGAGCAGGTGTAAGGGATGAAAATGTAATGAAATCTAAAGAAGTAGGTAAATAAGAATTTCTGAAGAACAACAAGAGAAAGTGCAAGTAGAAATACTAGTGATCAAGACAGAGATAAAAGGTGATTCAACTGGGGTGATTTTGGACATATTTCATCGAATTGTCCAGTCGATATTGCCCATCAACAGCAACTTCAAAACAATTAAATTATATTAGATAAGGAAATAAAGGCATTAATCGATACCGGAAGTAGCCTGACGCTTGTAACAAACAACCTATATGCCGAGTTAGGATCGCCGATGTTGACGAAATCAACTTTAACACTCAGTGGATTTGGAAACAGTCGTGTTGATGCTGAAGGATATTTTCAAGACATAATTTATATCGATAGTGCAGCAAGCTAAAGTAACCATTGATCAGAAATATTAAGCATTGGAGTGGTTGAAAATATTGCTGACATCGGAAATGAGGAAGTTAATGAAGATGGGAAAATGGAAATTCAGGATATGATTCAGACGTATACATCAAATAAAACAAAATCAACAAGTATCGTGTTGAGAATTGTGTTGATGGATGAAACGCCGGTATATCACCGACCCCGCTGACCGCGAAGCAGTGAACGAACAAATTGACACTTGGGTGCGTGACGGTATTATCGAAGAAGCTACTTGTAACTACGCGAGTTCAATGATAGTGGTAAAAAAAAGGACGGTTCGCCACGGATATGTATCTTATTATAGAGACTTAAATAAACGCGTTGCAAAGGATCGACTGAGAGAAACTCGCGAACGAGAGGAAATCGGATTGAATGAAACCGCCGTGATGGAAGCCAAATTGAGGGAGCTGGAAGAGAAGAACAGAGTCGAGAAAGTGAAGCTTTTAATTCCTAATTGGAGATGTTGCGAATGGCCAACATTAAGTTGAAGAACAAATACGAAAGGGCGCTAGATCTGGTTAAAGAGATAAAAATAAAGAACGACCCCAGAATTACAGACGATGTCCTCCAATTTTACGGAGAAGTTGCAGCATCTGCGGAAGGTGATAAAAACCTTAACGGTAGGCTATGACCAGCTGGCACTTGCGCCACAGCGAGATAGGGAACAGATTAGTGCCAAAGCTGAAATGTTGAAAACGCAAGAAGAAAACCGTCGTACTTACAATCTCCGACGACGGCCGACAAATTTGTATCGACGAGGCGATCTGGTAGCTATTAAAAAAATTCAAGTTAGAAAAAGATCGTGTTGAACAAGTAAAAGGCCAAGATACAAATCAAGTTATAAAGGTGGACTTGTATGATGGTCCTATCGATACATGTGCTGAGTACATGAAACGATGGTTAGCCGTCAGCGATTGATGAGTTTTACCGATAAAATATAATGAAATTGAAATATTTAACGTCGTGTTTCACTCCTCCCCTTAAATGTACGAATTGTGTTTTTTTACTAGATATCAAGAGGGACGATGGTACCAAAGCTACTGCGGTTATAGAAATATTGTATCTTTCCAAATACCCACTCACCTTGTTACGTTGCTCGATTATTTGCCTAATTCGCAAAAGTCAATCGTATTGATTTTAGTAAGAATTGCAGCGTTACAAATGTCCTAATTCTATACTTTGTCAAGAGAGTTCGCTCCCGACAATTTTTATCATCTCTTTTGTTTTTTTTCTTAAGCGAAGCGTCTGTTTGATCGCAGCATTTGCGTTGGTTCCGTTACAGATTTTCTACTTGGCGCAGATATGTAATATTCTAATTGGCTATCAGTGTACGTCATTTAGTCTCTGATTGGCTGACCATACTATTTTCGTTCGTTTTGTTTCATATTGAAAATCAGATTTCCGAGCTTACATAAATAGTACTTCGATTTCTAACTGCGTATCTTTGTACTTTGTGTCGCTGAACTAACTACACTTTACTAAGTGCTACCGAATTTTCACAAGTTTCTTACAATCGATATTTATCGTCTTTAATGTGAAAAGTTTCGATCAATATTAGTGCCTATTAGAATCACCTGCTTATTCTAAATACCATTAAATCGTATTATACGTCTTTACGCATTTAATTTCGTTTACGTTAAAAGTTTTGTTACGCTCCAGGAAAATAATAATCCTCGAGGTATGTACCTAATCTTTTTGTATTAAATATCACGTTACTCTTTGAATTCCTGACAGTAATTCATAGATATTATTTGTCCTAGCGTGTTTTTCTGGTTTTCCTTTGGTTTTACATCTCACTTACGGTGTACCGCCATTTTGTTGAAGAATGTGTCTTGAATTCTACCTGAATTTATTTCCGTTTTACTTGCTGTCGAACGTCGATGGTTAGTTCCTGATAAACAACGCTAATTGCTATTCATCACATCATCTGTAATTATATCCGAATTGCTACCTGAATGAAACTGTTTACTTCAAGATTTTCATCTGCTGCCATCTTGCGTCACCTTTCGAAACGAGATTTGTAAAATTTACTAACTATTTGAAATTGATTACTGTTAACTGCCCAAATTGTTTTACACTTTATCACTTAATTTGATTCAATTTAAATAACTTGTTTAATTCATTTTGTTACGTTCTCAATTAATTTTTCATTATCTTTGTTTGTTTCCTTTTACCTTGAAGAATTTAATTTGCTTAAAGTTAAAACTCAAAAGTATTGTGGTTGCGCAACAGCATTACTGGGAGGTAAAAGGTGAGAGTTGCTTAATTACATTTACTGACTTTTGCACAGTTACCAAGTCGGTTGCTGATATACATATATTGATATTTTTGTATTACCTATTTTGCATTATAATTGTTCTATGTGAAGTTCCATGGTTCCAAGTTAAAAAGTTAAACCCCCTTATTGTTACATACAATGCTGTGAAACCTTAATTTTGTTAAAATATATATTTAATTGTTCATTGTTACCAGTGTTAACCGTTATATTTTGGTTCATTATAACCACCACTACCACTACCGTTATTCCAGTGCATTTCTTTACCAAATATTCACATTTTCTTCCAGAAATCATATCACTGTTACTACAAGCTGCTAAGATCTTCATAGTTCTGTTTACCAGCTTTAACTTTCTAAAGAACTACCATGGCGCCTTAAATTTACTTAACTATATTCGTTAACTTTAGCTTTGATTACCCTCTTCTGCTTGCCGAATTTAAGTTTTGTACTCATACCTAAACCTACGCCCATTAGATTACTCCTTATAATTGAGCTTTCCGACCCATTGCATTACAGATTGCGGTACCAAGCCTTTGTTACCGTAACAACCTCTATATTTTTTCTTAACATATCTCCCGACATTTAGATGGTAAAGAATACTGTAGCGCTGTTAATGTAGATAGTCCATGTTGCTTGCACTCTATTTTTAAATGATCTTGCTTGCGTGACCCCACTTGCGTCATGCTTACTACTATAGTTAACAAGTCGCTACAGTTTCTCTATTTCCTTAAAATAATGAAATTGAAACATTTGGTTTTCAACGTTTTTGTACGATACAAGATATTATAGTGTAAATAAAAACGAACATATTCGTGGCAAGTACACATACCATCCTCAAAAAAGGTTTCAAAACCCGAATGAAAGTGACCTGTATCTGTCCCAAATAATTGCTCATCAACCAAAAACTGTAACAATCTATTGCTGGTTATTAGAAATTTATACATTTTTTCTAATACATTTACAATATCGTTAAATGATAGTAAATTCATCAAATATTTTATTATCAATTAGAAAGGTTTAACAGAAAGCTTAAAATCAGGCGTCGACAAGATTAGCGTGGTGAAATTATGACGTACTGGTAAACTAACCGTAAACGGGGGCCGTTTCGCATCAATATTTAGTGCACGTAATTAAAATTGAATTTCATTTCAACACCGGACATATCCATATTTAGAAACAAGCAAAACGTGATTTGAACCGCTTTATTAATTTATGAATTCAAAATATCAAATGGAAGCTAAAAGCAGGAATAATATTGTAATGATTGAACGCACGAATTGTAGTATCTGGGAGAACCGCCCGCATTTTTAATGAAAACTCATTTTGTATTTGTATTAAAATCGTTCGACGTTGTTCTTAAGTGGATTTGCTAAAATTGAAATTGTAGCAAAGAACGTTGTTTTATACTTTCTAAAGGAACTATAAATAAATGGAACTTGCTACAATATTGACTTCAACTGTACAACAATTTGTTAAACTCGCTTTCTTGATACTATGAAGGCTATAAACGTGTACGGGTTGCTAATGAAATGTGTCAATTTCGTTTTATTGTATTAAAGATTACTGTAACCATTTTATTATTCCGGTCGTGAAGGTAATAAGATAATTTAAGTGTGGAAAAGCTATGAATTTATAGAAAATTGCCTCCTACTTTATATTTAAGAGCTTTCTTAACACTAAGCTACCTAACATAATTCGGAGCTTTAACTATAATTAGGTTAGTAACGGGTAATGCCTCATTATGTAAATGCGATTTATTTGGAAAAAGATCCCGCTCAACAGGCTGAACATGGGAATAAATGAGATTTAAATCCGTATACGGTTTTTTTCCGTATTTAAAAAATAATCAATCATCTGGAAAACGGTGCATAATCTACCTGTCAGTTTGTACTTTGATCTGAATGCTGTTTACATATAAGAGAAAGGTTCGTGTTTTATTTTTGGTCGAGTTTAGACCTATTGTGTGGTTTTGTGCTTCTAATTAATATGTCAATGGAAGGATGGATTGCCTACTCAGGTGTAGTGTCATTATGTAACTGACAAGTTGAGAAAATAGGGCGAAGGAAATAACAAGAGTAAACAATAGAGGGAACAGAAATTATTTCTTGTAAGGGAATTTTCAACAGATATGCCGACATTCGATATTAGAAGTTATACCACATCGAATAATTGCAATCCATAACAAAAAAATTGGAAAAGTTGGAAAATAGAAATATATCAAAGGTTTCTATACAATAACTGTACGAAGGCTCAACGCCTATTGCCGATTGCAGAACATTGCAAACATCAAAGAGGCAAAACACTAAACAAAGAGATTTTCATTTGAAGTAAAACTTGGTGCTGCTTGGTTTTCATATAGACTGTAACACTGTTTATGATTGCTCTAGCACTTTTAGCGACTGTATTTGTTCTTAAAGGTGAAGTATTTTACGATTTATTAGATCTATAGATTGGTGTGCTAACTGTAACGGCAATATCTCGATCTGAAAAGGTCGCAATATGAGGAACAAAATTGGATATTTTTAACATCACGAGAGATGACAGCCACATAAGAAAATTCAAGTTTCCCTAAAAAATGTCATATTACGTTACCCTTCTCGTGTTTATAAATATTAACATACATGTCCATGGGCACCAGCTGAGTAAATAATCTCTACACATATTTTTTTAAGGAGACCAACCTTTCGTGTAGCTAATACAAGAATATTCCCATTAGAACTCAATTTGGATATTGAGATCGATCCACGTTTCGTTTTATCCACGGCAATGCAAAATTCAGCAAAAATATGACAAGCTCATATTCTTAAAAGTAAATTGAAGGTTGATCTTTATTTCATTGCAGAATGCAACGTATTATGCTACAAATAAACATATCGTATATTATAAAAACCATAAACTAAACAGTTGATGGGATCCATATGTGATGTTGAAAATGTTGCTCAAAATGGGGGTAAAGCATATAATAATGGCGAATTAAAAATCACAAAACCTTCCCCATATGAAATTTATTACAATTAAATTGAAATAAGAAATTGAAAGTTGAAGTTACGTTGAGCAAAGATTGAAATAGCAATAAACAAACTGATAAAAACAGTTGATGATGAATCAGTTAAAAATTACAATAAGTAGGGCTAAGGTACCACATGTTTCGACATGACATAAATGTCATCATCAGGCTAAAAATAAATGTTGTTAAGCATTAAATTCTTAAATTACGATTAGCATATTTACTAAAGATAATAAATCTGGATATGGTTGAAGTAATGAGGTAATGAGGGCGAGTGATGGTGAAGTTTAAAGTTGATAAAATTAATAAAAATTACATTAGCGAAGCCGCTAGGTTAATATCACTGAAATGCCACAGTTTAAAACAAAAGTAAGAGACGAAAAGGGGGGGGGGACTTACATGGCCTAAAGAGTGCCAGACCTTAACGGTTAATAAACACCGAAACAATTAAATCAATTCCAGATGAAAAACCATGCTGCAACAGAGAAGTTAGGTAACAAAAACAGGAGGCAGAGAGCTACTTACGGGAACACGACACAAAATAAACTTCACAAAACAAATAGCAGGAAACACAAAATCAAAATTCAAATGGACAAAATGGCCAACGAGAAAAATAAGAAAAACAGTTGAAAAGGTAACATGATGACTGACAAGCAGCGTCAACGGGTAAAGTAGGAACCAGACAAGTCAACCAGCCAGGTAAGTACAGGGTGTGAAGTAATACAGGGCGTGACAAAATTAAAGGAAAAGTAAATATTTATTGGTGTTGAGGATTTTGTTAAACGAGGAGGGGTCGCGGTTGAAATTCGTGGAAATTTCTTTCATTTCGAGGTCAAGCTTCATACCCTTGTGGCCACAGTGAAGAATTTCAAAATTGGTTTTGGGATCAAAGGAATGACCAGATTCTAAGATGTACTTGGCGAATGAAGATTTGGAGTACAAATTATTATTTTTAATACAAGAAAAATATTCAGAAAAACAGCTTTTGAACTTCCTACCAGTTTGACTAATGTAGGAGGAGAAACATGTGCCACAAATTAGTTTTGAGGAGAAAGAAATGTTAATATCGTATTGTTTGAGAAGGTTTTTGAAAAAATAGGACACAGGACCAATGGATGGCAGAGTAATAAATCTGGGGTGACTGGTCAGTGATTGGTTAAAGAGAAGTGTGATTTCTGAGGTTGCATTTACGAATGAGGTTCTGGTGCAGTTTGAGGATCAAGGCCTTGGGATAACCGTTACGGTCTGCAATCTCTAGTATTAGGTTGAATTCTTTGGTGTAATTGAAATGACTAAGGGGTAAATTGAGGAATCTATTGAAGTAATCTCTGAAGGCCGCAAGCTTATGGGTCAAGGGGTGGTGGGGAGAAAACGGAATCACCCCTTTTCATTGTTTGAAACTACGTATTCATAAACGCAAAGGTATGTAAAAATTTGTATAGGTCAATTTGTTTTTTTTTGGAACACTAATACAATACTTCCCATATACTTCGTACCTACTCGGGAAGAAAAAAAAAATTCCGTCTGTCGTCTCTAGTCTGTCCGTACACATTCCTTGCAACGCTCTAAACTCAGAAACTATTAAAGTTATCGAAATGCGGTTTCCGCCAATCGATTGCATTCGGGCCAAGGACGAAAATGCTGATATTACATTTAATGACGTCACTTCCGGTATAAGCTAAAATGGCACCACTAACTTTTTTATAAGATAAAGTTGCAGTTTCTTTTATGTAGCTTAAGAGTATTTTTTTCTGAATTCAGCAATATATATTGTGCTATACTTATTTTTTGAAAAAAGTGTTAATACGAGGGACGTCTCGTGGCAACTTGTCAGAATTTTTTCCAAAAACTCCCCTGCCAATATTGATTGAATTTATCCGCTACTTTGTCTTTCTGCTGCCCTGCTGTCTTTTGAACCATAATAGGGGAGTAGTAGTGAAAATGTGTTGGGGATTTTATTATGTATCGAGTCATGGCTATTTAACACCATCATTTGTAGAATTTTGCTTTAACTGAGAGGGAATTCCCCTTTCCAGAAAGGGATCTTTAATATCCTGAGCATCGCACCGACACGGTAATTTCGGCTTTACCTTTCATTCGACCAGAAGACGTGTTTCACCATTTTTCTACGACAATCTTGGACACGTCACCTAGTCGGAACGGTCCTACACTTACCATTAAACTACTAACCTAGATAGTTATAAAATTACTCTCACCCCAAAAAAATCGCACGCCAAACGGAAATTGCAAATCGTAACTTGCAAAGAAGAATAATTATACTATAATAAGCGATATAACAAGGTTGCTGAAGATGTATTTGTTGATGAAACGGTTAAACATTTTTCATTTTGTCCCGATTTCAAATCAATTCCTTAAAATGTTTGGAATTGACTCCCTTTACAACTGTTTCAAAAAATTTCAGTTGCAACACAATTTTTGCCTAAAGACCAGGCACGCAGGTAATCTCAATAAATTTGTAAACAATATGTTGGTAAAAGAAGGGGATTTGAGTTCAGTTCCAAAGCTTTACACGCGTAATCGGTTAGTGAAGTAGCAAAAGAAACATAGGGTGTGGGTGATTCGATCACTTCCTTACAAAGCCCAGAAAGTATGCCCACAAGTAAACTCACGATTATGCAGAAACGTGCCAGACAGCGTAATAGTCCCATGGAGGGTTTGGTTCTGTTGAGTCATTAGTTGGCTTACAGTTAGTACTGCAAATGAAAGACCACAACACATTTGCTTTGAGGCCAGATGAGTTAATGCATCGCCTTTCTCATTTCCCTTTGTTACCACATGCCTTTAGTCCATACGAGCTCGAAGGTACCGCTGTTTGATACTGATCGATTGAGTGGTGACATTCAGAAACCACTGTCAAGGTAATTTTGCAGTAACCTACCGTCTGCAGGGCTGCTCTGCTGTCACCGGAAATTCTGATCATTTTGATCTCTATGCTGTCTAAGACCTTTCTTCAATTCAATTACTATTTATTGTATTTATTACATATTATACAATGTACATATTCTTATTCAACTTCTAAGTTACGAATGATAATAATAATAACCCATTAACAAATAAATACTTCTTCTCTTCATTCCTGTCCCACCTCTTCACCTTTTCTTTCCTCTCTAACACCTCCTTCATCCACCCCACTCCCACCCCCTCCTCTCCCAGAATCTCCGTTCTCTCCTTCCCCTCTTTCCTTAGCTTCTTACATTTCCTCATGATATCCCTCCCCTTCCCTGCACATTCTACAAACCCTTTTCTCGTCCTTCCATCAATATCTATTTTCATTCTCCTCATTCCCGCACCTAAATCTCACCACTATTCATTTTTCCTTCAATCCAATATCCCACAACAGGTACTCGACCTTGCCTTCTACCACAATCTCTCGATATCCCTCATTATACCTCCGCTCAGCTATCCTCACTCTCCTTTCCTGGCCTTACACATCCTCTCTTCTTATCTTATCTCTTCTTAACAACTCTTCCACCATATCTTTTCCTTCCTCCTTTCTTCTTTCTATCTCCTCCCTCGCATAGCCTACTCTCTCATAAAACATTCTCCTCTCCTCCTGTCCATACCTTGTCCTTTTTTTCCTCATCTCCCTGATACTCATTTACCATTACAATTTCATTCCTCTTCCTCACACTTCACCGCTCTCTTTCCGACCTGAACTCTTATTTTCTCAGCTTTGATATCTTCCTCCACTATATAACCTGGTGTCTCTCTATCCAACCCCAACGTCCATCTTCAGTATTTTTCCTGAACTCTCTCCCATTTTTCCCACTCCTTCCACCCCCATCACACTCCTTACTAGCTTGTCAAAAACCCACCTTCTCTTTTCCATATCCTTCCCAAAAATTCTTTCCCCCACTTTCCACACTATCCCCACTAGTCTATTCCCCTTATTTACCAGTTCTTTTATATGCGCCTCGTCCTTATTATCATATCTTAATACATAACACATTCTTTAGGATAGGCAGTTGTTTGATTCCCTGATCTAGAATTCGAGATTGTTCTTTCAACAGCCCTTTCGTTTCCAAATGCAAGGTTGCTAGCTTGATCTGCTCTTGCACTTGGAGATCCAGTTGGGCCTATAAGGCACGGTATGCTAGTCTCTACACATAACTGGGAAATGTTATAATTACGATTTTAGGTCACCAAACAATTGCTCCATAGCAAAAAAATAGGTCTACACAGCAACGTACAGTCGCAGGACGGCCTTTGGGGATTGACTTACGAGTCTTTCGATCGCGCGAAGACATTGTCAGAAAGCCCTATTTGCTTGGATATGTTTAGTCCAGTTCAGTTTGTTGTCAATGTAATGTCTAGGTATTCCACTATGGCGATTAGGCCATAACGCCATATTACCATTAAATAGTCTCTAAAATTGTGCAATTTAAAACTTCTAAATAGATTCATTTATTTGTACATCGATTTGGAACAAAAGCGTGACGGGCATAGAGACCTTAGCTCTCATAAAGTAGCCATTTTGGTATTTTCTAAAATTTGGAGACTCTTTCGAGATACTAAGCACCCAGAGGGCATTGATAATGCATATTTTGGAATATACACAATTAGTTGTAAATATTATTACTAAATATTGACGATGGATCCCCTAAGGGATTTTGGGCACCTCAAATGGAAATGGTGGTACAAATTTAGCATATCTCTACATGAGGTTTGAAGAAACCCATAGAGTAGTAAAATTTATTTAGTTAAACAAGTAAAGGTAATGAGCTGATAAAGATAAGCAGTTTCGGTATCTTTAGCAATCTTATTTTTATAATTTACATGATGTTATCATTCTTTGCTATTGAATAACGTGAGCATGAAAAAGTACGATATTTGTATTTCTCGTCCTCTTTATAGAGATGAAAATCTTTAGCTTTACATCTCATTTCCTTCTGTAGATATTTCTAGTAGTGCACGATGCAGCATCTGACATGTTCGTCGCGAACGTAACGCGACTATAGCATCTATTTACTGTACGTGTGTTTCGTTCATCCGTTGAAAGGGTATGGTAATGTACCTTTAGGGACGTTTGCAAATATCGTATATGTATGTAAGTACTTCAACAATGTGCAAAGACAGTATGGTTTATAAACGATTCCCTTGAACAGTAGGTATTTTTGCAGTAACTGACCTTTTGACACGAATTCCTCTTCAGTAATTCTTAGTTGTATACAGCTTTTACTAATCAGCCCTTTTCGTTACGTCTACACTGAATCAAACGTCGAGTTTACTGCAACGATTTTCAATCGAGTAAATAATTTATTCCGTGTCAAAAATTCTTAACATTATTTCTTTTGTAAGGTCTGACTTTGATAGACACGTAATTAGAGAGACTGATTTTTGTATGAATGGAATTTATTGACTGATACACAAAAAGAGGTTAAAGGCTACGTATTTATCATGGGTTAAATAAGGTCTGCAAAAGGATGCGTATATTGAAATAATACATTATTGAACTGGAAATGTTAAGGGTGCGAACAGACAAAGACCTAAGTGAAACACGCCCAGTTTTCAGTATTATAATGTATAATGAAATTTCCACAGTTACATTTCTCATTCATAATATAGATCGAGCCCCAATACAATAATGACGCTAATTAATTGATAGTGAATTAAACCTGAGTGTCTTTCTACGCGTAAAAAAATTTTCCAAGTTTAGTGGAAAATTTCGACAAGACTCAGCCATTTAAACAGTAGCATTAAAGTTGCTTGAAAAAGGCATTCAAATGCTTTATACCGGAGAAGAGATTCTCGTTGAGTGGTATTTTATTAACCAAAAGCTACATCAGAAAGCGTTCTAGAAAATCTCTTAAAACTAAAATTTCTTAACCCCTACTATAAAACCTCAGATGTTTATAAGGTAATTCACTTAAAGTGCGGAGTATAAAATGTTAAATATAATATTAAAAATAAAAAATTTCCAACATCCAATTATATTTAAGTGTAAGACAATTAACAAAGGCAGTACGGCTTTGTTACACTTTTATTCTCTTGTTTTTCCCTTTACAGAAGACGAGGAATATTAGGTGAAGGGAACTAATTGTTCTTGCTGAAAAACTCCCTAGAGAAAGTCCCTTCAATTAAATTTTCTTGACACAAGTAACTCAACGTCAGACTCTCTCGTTGTGTTAAAGATCATCAAAAAGACTACTGCTACATTTTCATTTATGCTTCAGGTTTCAACTTAGATTTCATATTTTTGCTGCATTTGACATTTATATTAGCATTTAAATATTTTCTAATTCTAAAATGTACACGAGACTTATAAACGAAAGTCATTTTATTAAATAAAGTGGGTTGCTGCTTATTTTATTTCCCACGTAAATACGGATTGCCGAATTTAATTTAAGTTGTGGGACAAACACGTTAGACCTCAAGATACTTAAATTCTATCAATGTTGACGGAAATTACATTTTTTACGGAGTCACTCAATTACAACTCAAAGAAAAACGAAATTTGTAATAAATATTGAACGGTTTTTGAAATTGAATTTTTAAATAAACCTTTACGAGAGTTTAAATTCTGTAATTAAGCGACGTTGCCAACAAACAAGCACTTTTATAAAACCTTATCAACCCAACTGCGGTCTGCCCCCCTTTGACCATTGTTTCTATATAACACGACAGCGCCGGATGCTTCTCATCAATAATAGAAGGAATGATTTGTTTACTCAAGCGAACCTGAATCAACTACAAATCCCATCAATAAGGTCATCACGGTCGCCGTTACTGTTGTCCACACAAGTAAGCAAATACGATTCAATTAAAACCAGCCTTTTGATCTAAAAGGTCGTTAACAATTCAATTTATTGCTGAAAAGGAGGCACAGAAACTTAGATGAGTAGGTAACCGAACCATAAAAATTTACTTTGTTAGAATATTGTTACCTTGACCAGCATACAATATTATTACTCAGTAGCATGAGTTTTTATATCGAAGTCTTCCATTTGAAGGATTGCTTTATTAACTCCAGTGGCTGCCGTTTCTGAGGTCTGTAGATAAAGTTTACGTTAGAAATATGTAGCACCCTTCAAATTCTGAGAACTGGTACATTTGATTAATCCAAAACGGAAGTGAATTTTAAGGTTATAATTTATTACGACGTAAAAAGTTCGGCAATTCTAATCTCTCCGTCGACGAAGAATTATTTACCTTTGGTGCAAGGATATGAAATTTGAAAGGGTTTCGCTGAGTGACGAGAATGACAAATTTTTCCTCTACTGACGACTAGGTCGCCATGCAAAGAAAAGCTCACAGAAATCGAATTATCTCAATGAAATGAAGATAATGGCATAATTTATGTGCATGCAAAGATCCAAAGCAGTATACATCGTCACTGATGATGAAACCTGGATGTACCTATGCCTCTCAATGACAGTGACAGTCACTCTGATAGGGTATTTTCTGTAAAATAGAAGGATTTAGTGTAGGAAGAAAGGTGGTAAACTGAACAAGTTGAAGTTGAAGTTTTTAAAAATAAGCCCATCTATTGCAGAGTGCTGAAAACAGGGCAGTTTTTTGAAATCTCTAGAGTCAAATTAGTGGATCATTTGCCATATTTCACCATCTGGCATCACCCTGCTCCACTTCCTCGATTTAAAGGATAAATTACGTGGTATTCGGTTTTCTCCATCGCATAGGAAGCAGTGGAAGATCTTAAAAATTACTGTTGTGAGCTAACCTTAGAAGGGTAACATTTTTCCTTACACAGTTCTGTGATATGTGTAAATCTTTAAAGTTAAACATAACAAAATTAGCTATTAGTTAATTTCCTCAACAACAGAATATGGCGCATGCACCATGATATGAAGGACTCATAGCGCAGGCGATTGAAGGAGAGAGGGGTTTAAAGACATGCGAAATGGCGATCGCTTGTCACTAAAACAAGCAATTAATTTATTATTCTTCTGTTTGATATGGCAGAAACGAGTTTATTTTTGGTGATTGAGGGGTTGTTTAGCTTGCCATAAATGTTGATTGTTAATCTCTTTATTTAGTTGAGATATTAAAATTATAGTCTTGCATATACATAAAATAAAATTAGAATGACGACGATTCGCCTAAATTTAAGGCTTTTTCATGTCTGTATTAAATTGGGGTAGAATGTTGCATTAGATTTTGATAATATGTGGTGTTGCAAGCTGTAGGTACATGTGATATGGTTTTAGTTGTTTTGTGAGGTTGAAACTCCTTTTTCTGACAAGGTGTACGAATTGTACAAGTCCGAACTCATAAAAGGGATGATTAGGAAATTGAAATCAAACCACACAACCTCCCCTTTCTTTCAATTTAATGAATGAATCATTTCTAATCATTAAAATTAATTCAAAAGGATTATTGCGGCGATATGTTTCCGAACAAAACTTTTGAAGTAATTATCGATATGAAGGCTGAAGGGGATGATTAATTAACAAAATATCAAAACATTATACATTTAAAAACATTGCAACTAGCAAACCCAGAAATTTGGATCACTGTATAATTTTAAATTTTAGTACAATTTGTCATTTTGTAGTGGCGACATCTGTCGTCATATTAGTTTGTAACTTCTTGTTCATGTCGTGTTTACAACTGTTTGTTAATTTTCAGTTTTATCTAGCTCTAGCGGCTGCCCCTATGTGGGTTTGCTAGTAGTAATGTTTTTAAATGTATAATGTTTTGTTATTTTGTTAATTAATCATCCCCTTCAGCATTCATATTGATAATTGCTTGAAAACGGAACATGTTCCGAAACATGTCACCTCAATAATCCTTTTGAATTAATTTTAATTATTAGAAACAATTTAATCTCGAATATTGCCGAAAAGTTGTCATAACGGTCAAATTTTTATCCCTGCTTTTTGTGTATGGAGTTTAAATTCTTATAAAATAAAAAATAACCATCAAATTGGCAGAAGGTGCTAAGGGCATAATACACAATGTACAATTTGAAAACGTACAACCCGGAATATTTCAGCCTCTATAGAAAATTTAAAATGTGCAAAAACTGTAAAGTTTATTTTTAAGGGGGGGGGGTACTTTTTATTAATTAATTTATTTTTTTGTCTGCCCCATGAAGGGGGGTTGAGAGCATCAACAGCTGTGGTTATACCCTATACACTTGCAAACATCCATGCCCGGAGGTATTTTTTAACACGATTCGGTCGGGATTCGAACCCGAGGCTGCCAGGTGTAGTTTAGTGGTATACGAACGAGTACATCCACTACACCATGAGCGATCACCTTTTATTAATTTGTTATATTTTATTCCAGAGCACTTGAAAAATTGGCAAGTACCTAACTTTTGCCTTTCTGCAAAAGTACCAAAAAAGTCAGGTATTTTTGAAAAGGTAATTGAGCGGCTTTTTAAATGAAGTGGCACTCAACCCTCCCTTTTTTTGTTTCCAATTCTGCCAAAGAGTTACTGAATACCAGCCTACGAAATGTCCCCCTTTAAAATGAACGTGACGTATATTTCTAGATTTTCTATAGAGGTTGAAATAAACTATGATAAATTGCAGCAGTTAAGTGTTCGATGTCTGCATCTTGTAGAATGCCCAGATCTTGACGATTTTCCAGAAAAAATAATATTTTGATAGTGAACTTCAAGTTTTCGACCTAAATGTTCAATAAAGTAGAAACTAGACAATAAAAGATTATAATAAATTGTAGCAATATTAAAGAAGCGCGGAAATTTTATTATGGCATTTGCTTTCAAGTGAAGGGAATTTCCCGGTAGGATTAAAATAAAATTGCAAAGAGATGCAGTTCTCGCAGTACAGCTTAATTTCGAACAACCTCCAATATACAATGTAAAAATTCAACAAACATTATTAGCACATTTCAAAATTGAAGTCATAGTGTAATTCATTTATAAGTAAGTCTTATTTTATTTTATGCGCCGTTATATGCCATTAACGTTTTAGTTTTAGTACCTTCTACAGAAAAAGGCTGATGAAAATGTTTTTTCAGTGTAAGGATTTTGGTGGAACGATTTTAGGGGTAGTTTTCTTTTCTTTCGCCTTTCATAACTACTATATATCGAAGTGCACCAAATTATCTCGAGAAGCAGTTTTGATAAGCCCTGTCGCCTTAAAACTAGGCGAATTTCGAACGCTATATTAGTTACACTATGGATCAAAGCCAACTGAATGAGTTTTTTGTACCATCTTTGGTCCACTTCATTTGGATATGAATCCGTGAATCTGTGTAGGTAATAAGGATTTTGCCCCACGATCCTTAACCCAATTCCTTTGAATGGTCATGAAAAACTCCTGCCCCCATGACGATGACAAAGATTCGTGAAACTGATGAATTGTTTTTTCTTACCACAGTAAAGATTGAAGATGGTAGAATTAATAATCACGTGGGATGTGCAAATTTGGTAAAGTAAGACCCAACTTATCTAAGTTAAAGAAAATCCATCTGATGTGGTTGTAAGTTCACTAAATTCTCTTTCATATACTTACTTTAAAGTCAAGCTGGACGAATTTTAAGCCCTTATTTGTTGAGAAAGCTATACTAAAATACTGGATTCCTAAAAACGAAACGAATTTTTGAAATTTTGGATACACTGATGCTTTTTAATAGAAGCCAGGTTTGCTTTTCCAGGAAACCTACGTAATTTAATCCTTACACAAGATTCTGTCTATTCTCCGCCTAATATTCAACAAATACTCGAATTGTACATGCACATAAATAGAAATTACACATAGGTACAGGGGGGTACCATTCCTTTCAAACTCTCGGCGGAGTTGTTGTTTCTGTTTTTGGTAGCTTCGATTGAAGGTTTCAACAGGGTATGGCTTTTACCATGTCTGTCACATTATTTTGGATGTTCTTCGCAGTTCCAAAATGACGCCCTTTTAAGACATTTTTTAGTTTGGGAAAAAGTTACAAACCGAGACTTTTTTTGAGGTCAAAAATTGCGCGAAGGGCCGTGTGACATGAGGCGTCGTCATGACACCTAACCTAACCTTTTTTTACGGTGTTTTAAAATGCTTTACGCACCCCTGGGAAGGTCTCCCAGGGAGTGTGGGACTCAGCCTAGGCGTCTACCAACTAAAACACTCCACCGTACGCCAACCCATCAGCCGCAGTACCGTTTGAACATTTCCATCGCGCTAAGAGTAGTCTTTTTCAGCCTTAGGTTGTATTACCTACTTAGTTCGTCTATAACCGTCTATCATTTCGTATTCCTTATGTCCTTCTAGGCCATTCTTTCCTCTTTCTCCTTTTTTCCATTACCTGCCTTAGGAAGTTCCCTCCCCAGTTCCAGTTATTTTCGCTTAGGGTCATCCATCTTATGATGCCTTGCACTGTCATTGGGATCTCTATATACCGCTCCTGTAGCATCTTTCTTTTTTCCCTCCATCTGCCGCATCTGGTCACAGTGTGGGTCACATCGTCGCGTTCGGCGCAGTATCTACAGTTTTCTTGGTTAGTTTTCCCAATTCTTTTCAGGTAAGTGCCGAAGGAACCATGCCCTGTCAGTACTTGCGTTATGTGATAATCCGTTTTCCTCCATTCGCACTTCGCCCACGGTATTACATCGGGAATCACCTCTTTAGTCTTCACTGTATTACTCCTCCACTCTTCCTGTCAATCCTTTAAGATGCTTTCCCTCCTTTCCTTTTTGCTTACCGTGCATTCCCTTCTCATATCCCTCTCCTGCTGTGCTCTTTTTCTGACCAGCAGGTTCGCAGCCGGACATCCCATTATAACTTGCAGGACCTCCGCTGACGTTGTCCTATAGGCAGCTGCAAGTCTTATCAGTATTTTCCTTTGCGCTTTCCTTATCTTGTTTTTGTAGGTCGGGGCTAAGATGGATTCCTCACACACCGACGGTCCATATAATAGTGCCAAGTGGAAGGCATAGTTCAGGGCCAGCCTTTTTTCGTAGGCAGGTCCTCCAATGTTGGGCAGGATCCTAGATAGGGCCGCTGCCATCCTCTCTGTCTGACCCACCGCTTGCTTCACATGTTGCCCAGGATTGTAATTGTGGTCGAAGATTATCCCTAAATATTTTAGGGTTCTCTTCGATTTTAGTTCATTCTTTCCCATCCGCATTACGATATCCGTTTTCCGTCTGGGACCTTTTGCCACAGCGAGCTCCGTTTTTTCCTCCGCGAGCTCGAGGCGATTCTCCTGCATCCATTTTCCGATTATCTCCAGGGCCATGTCTCCCTTCCGGTTCAGCTGGCCTGTGGAGTCCGCCTCCAGCAGAACCAGTAGGTCGTCAACATACGTAATAGTACATCCCCCCCCCCCCCCCCCCCCCCGGGAGGGCAATCTGCAGCACCCCGTCGTAGAGAATGTTCTACAGAGTCGGTCCAATAACCGACCCCTGTGGTACCCCCGCTCTAACCGGCAGCCTAGAGTCTTTTCCTATTAGAATTTTCCTGTGACTTAGATAGGTGTTGAAGGCATTGCGTATGTCGATTGCCACCAGAGCCAGCCATTTTTTCTGCATTCTCTAATCTTGTTTTTTACCTGGTTTGCCGCAATGATTGTTGAGTGTTCCATCCTGAATCCGTGCTGGTTAGGTGAAAGGTCCTCCTTCCTTTTTATTTCTTCGGTAAGCTTGTATAAGATAATTTTTTTTCAAATATTTTTCCAATTGTGTCGTAGAGACATATTGACCTATAGCTGTTGTCATTTTCTGGATCTTTTACTGGTTTTGGAATTATTATCACCTTGGCCACTTTCCATTTCGCTGGGAAGACTCTGCTCTCTAGCAGCTCGTTCCACAGCGATAACATCCTTTCCGGCATTCCGGGCTGAAGTAACTACATCCCTCACAGTTGAAGTTGAGGGTCTCCCTGAGCGATGTTAATTTCCACCAGCTCTCAGAAATTCAAAAAGGATTTGTGCCAAAGGAAAACTTTGGTTCTTGATGGTCCCCATAAGCCTGCTTCAACTTTACAACTAGCGGATTCCTAAAGTATAACACAAAACTTAATGACATGTTGCTCCAAATCCCGCTGGTTCATTTTGCGGTACACACCAGTTCACTCATAGCGTTGCCAAAAATAACTTGGAGCTGAAACTCAGAGTGAGCATCTGGAGGGGATTGATCAACATATATCCAGCGAAGGAGAATAGTACGGCGTTAGCAGAGGCGCCATCTTCATTAATTTTCTATCATACCTTGTACTTAGATGACAAATTTAGGAATATTTCTTACATAATGGTTCCCGTTGGCCGTCAGTCTCATTGGTCAAGAGTCTTAGCTGAAGTTAAATCGGGTTAATCAGATCACTCCATATCAATATTACAACAATATCTTCTATGGCGACTTGTAGTGGTTTGGGGCGCCTCTTGTGCTTCCCAAACGGAGGTCTAACTTGTTAGCCAAAAAATGACGACGACAACGGGAGCAGAACAATGTCCATTTTCACCAGCCTCGAAGCTTTTTTAGACAATAAATCCTACCGTTTTACTGTTACGCTAAAGAGCTTCAGCAGCAATGCGACGTTTGAACGGTCTTCAAAGTTCGTTCAAATAATTTTACGCAGCATATATTGTCCCAACAACATTCGGCTAATTCTGAGTAGATGAGGTAGTAAAAAAACAAAATTTTCTTTATTTTGAAATAAAAAGGCTTATGCTATCGTGACGCTACAGTGTACCTTAATTTGGTTACTCATCAACTGTTGTCACGTATCATTGAATTAATAATAGAAATGTTCTAGTCTATCGTGTCAGTTTTCCCTAATATTATTGATCAACCTTTTCATACCTTTCTATATTTTATAAATGAAATCGATTGAATCCTTAACTACTTACCAATAGAGTTTCGGTCATGATTTAGTAAAATAAGCGTGGCGGATCAATACAAAACATGTAATTAATTGGAACTAGGTATGTATAATTTACCAAAGCATCCACACTTCCTTCTACGAGTAGGTACAATAAACCAATAAACGTGTTTTTAATCCTAATTCGACATTTTAAGATGTAGACCGTAGAGCTTTAAATTCAATAGTATCCCCCATTCATTTTGTGAATTAATGGAACGAAATCAAATTCCATCAATTTTTAATTCTATTGTTTAAGTCGGAAACTTCAGTTAAAAATGTCATTTTGTCGTTGGTTCAATGGTTGTAAATACGTTAAAATAACATTTAATGTTTATAATCGACTTAGGATTTCAAAATAAACGCAAAATCCTATTTGTACACGTAAACATGGTTTAAATCATTTTCAGAATTTGAACTATTTTATTGGAATGCCTCATATCCACATTGTAAATACGAAATATACGGTGTCAGTAATAAATGACGTTAAATGAGTTACGATATTTTACAACCGCAAAACTGATTCCCTTCCTTCCGTATGCATCAATTTTAATGTTAGCAATTATTTATACCACAGCAAAGCTTAAACCATTAAAATATAAAGATCTTTTTATTACTAGTTTAGTTTTAATAGTGACTATTTGTTTCGAAAAATTATTGCGTTTGTGATAGTATAAAAGAATAATTGTTATTAGGGTATTGTTGACAAATTACAGTTTTATGAGAACAGTTTATGTACACATTTCACGTTAGGGACCGTTCCAGAGGCCTAACAATTTAGAGTTTATAGAGTTAGGTAAGTTTAAAGTCACAACGGAGTGTAATATTTCAAAATTACTTTTATTCTTGGTGAGATCTAAATGTGTGGGAGCGGTTTTTCTCATCTCGTTTTTAGAGTTTGTAAACTTAAAACTAAATCTAACCCCCGTTTTCTTGCCAAATAATTTTGCACTTTTGATAAAAATACAGTTTATAACTCACAATGAGTTATAAAGTAGCAACGCGTCGGCGAACGTCTCCGACGAAATAAGCAAATGGAATTTGCGTGAAAAGGCGCTTTTGAGTAATTGTTTGTGAGCCAACATGAAAAACACCTTTCAACAAATATTGGTATCGTTTAAAAGCCTGTTACATTTCTCGCTCAAGCAAAGAACTTTTTCTGAAATGTCGCCTGTAATCCTATATAATTATATTGACGATATTGAAAATGGATCTTGAACTAAAAATAGTTCGTGATCCTTTCGTCAACACGAGTACTTTAAGTGGCAATAGACACTTTGTGGTTCTTTGTGAATCTTTCAATCTAAATGTATCGCTGTATGCCAGTAAAATCTGCCAATAAAATCGAAAACGTCCATGTTATAATACATAAATCATGTATACCGTCATGAGCAGAGATTTCGTAAATCAAAAGGAAAGCATTCAATTAATATTGATGCTGAAAGTTGTAACAAGTAGCGAAGAGTAAATGGTTGCCATCTTTGCTATATAAGTAAGCAATTTTCATATGGATGACTGAGTATGAAATTAATTGCTTTAAAATGAAATTATCCTCTGAAAATTTAAATAAGAAAAAAATTACAAAAAAGGTTAGATTACGACCTCTGATTCTAAAATTCAAATTAAATTCAAATAACAAGTTGTTTACTATACACAAAAATAATCAAATTTTAAATTTGTGAACTAAGAAGGCATATTAAGATTTTGTTATGTACGAATGAGTTCAGCTCGTATTTGAAATTCTATAAAAAGTTCGAGGGTAAATTCATATTATGTAATCCACCTGGGCATGAAAAAAAGAACCGTAAGAACCTTTCACAACTATGAATTTATTCCAACGATTCGCCAACTGATTCAATCCTTTACAAAACAGCTTCTTTCACTGCACCATCTCAGGACAATCTTCTTCCTCTGAAGTTTTCTTATATGTTTGTACAGAAAAAAGTCACACGGAGCCAAGCAAGAGTAGCTGCTAAAACTCTGAGAAGCCACAATCAGCAATAATCTGCTGCACTCTGCGTGTTTTGTACCCGGCAATAGTCACCCAGGAACAACGTTTTCTGTTTCCACAAATCCCGTCTTTCTCCCATCATAATTGTTGATGCGTCATGTTACCATAGGAATGTAAATAAATAACTAGTTATTCGAGTCAAACCTCTGAAACAAATCTATGGTCCTTGGGGAGTAATCTATACATTCTATCAACCGCGGTAGTTTTTATCAAAGATGCTCGCGGACAATTTCAAGATTGCAGAGTTCTACTGGATCAGGGGTCGCGAACCAATTTCATTACCGAATCGTTTTGCAATAAACTCGGACTACAATTCAAACAATGCGAGAGCTTAACGGCTTTAAAGCGATTTATTGCTCGCCGAGGTGCCGTAGCTGAACTCTTTTCGGATAACTTTGTAGGTGCCGAGCGAGAATTACGTTCTTTAGCCAATTTATTCAATAATAAAACTTTCGGAGAAAAAATAATCTCCAACTTAGCCATGAAAAACATAAAGTGGCACTTCATCCCTCCAAACAGTCCCCACTTCGGTGGCTCTTTGGGAGAGAGCAGTACAAAGTGTAAAACGACATATTCATAGAACAATGCGCGATTTCTCACTTACACAAGAGGAATATTACACTTTACTGACGTGCATAGAGGCGTATCTAAATTTCCGGCCTCTCATTCCCATATCAAATCACTGTTACGACCTGGAAGTCTTGACTCCTGGTCATTTCATAATCGGTGAACCGTTAACGGCCACCGCAGAACCGAATATAGAAGAGCTACCCATCAATAGACTGTCTCGATGGCAAAGAATAGAGCAGTTGAGGCAAGACTTTTGGAAACGCTGGTCAAAGGAATATTCGTCGAAAGACTGTCGCGCAATTGGAAAACCAAATAAAAACTAAATCTCCCGTCAACTAACTGAAACCCCATGGTACGTGA
The DNA here is from genome assembly GCA_036250285.1 of Pyrocoelia pectoralis. Taxonomy (NCBI): domain Eukaryota; kingdom Metazoa; phylum Arthropoda; class Insecta; order Coleoptera; family Lampyridae; genus Pyrocoelia; species Pyrocoelia pectoralis. Next base: position 34,810,605 of record CM070077.1, read on the forward strand.
TCGTCAATAACAAAACTGTCAAATGGTAGGACTCTACGTTGTGTAACGAATTGCTCGAGATGTGTGTGTGCTAGTCTTATAAGGATCGATTAGGCAGATATAAATAAAACACAAGAAATGAGGAGAACGAATTAAATTTAATAAACGTCAAGGGTTGCCCTCTCAAACTAGTTGAGATTAGCTCTGGGTCTTCGCTGATTACAAGGAGTGAAAAGAGCTACAGAAAAACCCTCCAAGATAATTACCTCACCTTCAACCTTCAAATCTAACTATCAATCACACTCAATTTTACTATTGGTTGCGTTCAGCTTATGCGATTTTCGTCAGGAATTTCATCCCCTCTTCGAATATGAAATAAATAATAAATTGGTAGCTTCTGCCATCACCTTTCAAGGTAAAGTTTCATTAAGGCTGTTCCAGAACATTTACACCAGGGTTCCATGTCTTTGACATGTTAAGAGGTTGTTTACTATGAGACTCAGGGCGCCAGCCATCAACTGAACTTAAAACCCTGCCACGGTAATTGGAGTTTAGTTTGGTATCTGTTGTACCTTGTTTTAGGACCCATCACATCAACAGTATTTAAATGCGTAAAATTTGAGGTAGGTAAACTGTAAGCGCATTCGATGTTTCAAAATCAGATGGTAGCAGAACACCACCAATTCACATTGTATAACCACAAAGCCACCAAAAGGATATGCCATGCACACAGAATCGTAACATTATTTGGTCCTCGAAACAACCGAACACGCTTACCGTCGGATGAGGGAGCCAAAAGAGACTCACGAGCACAAACCGTCATTGTAATCGTTTCAGCAGCATTTATGCGAAAACCAAATATGCTACATCCCAACATCAATGGCATAATCAATTAATAATCAATCATTAGGCTATCTAGTTAGACAAGTCAATAACAAGTCAATAAATGTATTACGCCTCCACAAAACCAAATTCAATGAGTCAAACCACCACCAGCCGCGCAACCAAGTCACGTACAAAATGAATTATCGTTAAACAAACAAACACAATGCATTAAATTACGTAATCACGAAACAAATACGCGAAATAATCATGCATGGACTACAATTCAATTAATTCTACTAAACACGCAAAACCAACCCTAATAATATTTAGGAAGTAAAAGAAAGTTATGCCTAAATGACAAATGTAAAGCTCAATTTCATATTACACACTTAAGCTAAGTAATTCAAGCTTGCTCAACCGGAATAGATACTGTAAAGTCAAAATTTGTAACATAAAAGACCTACAAAAATAACACAGAAACACCTACACATGCTAAATTAAAATGCACCCTACCTAATTAACAATTAATTATTAAAAATAGCAAACAAAATACTTAAATTTTCTGATGAAGGCGATGCACTCATTTCACCGTAACTTACTTCTTCTACGATACCCCGAGAACTGTCCCTTCCGCCGTTCCCTTATTTTTTTACTTCTTGCCTTGGTTCCCTTTCCACCCCCGCTGTCCAGCCATCCAAATACGCCGATCAGTATTTATACAGTTCATCACGTAGATGATTTTTTTTAATTAACAAAAATCAGTGGCGTAACTTTTCAATACCATCCACCAAACGGACTAAAGTTTTAGCGGAATCATTTAAAATCCAGCGGCCAAAGTCGGTTACATCACAGTACTATAATTCAATTTCTGTTAAAACTTCATGAATGTACCCATTTACTTTATTAGCTTTGCTGTTTTGAAGTTAATTACTTCAACGGAGGCGGCATGTTGATGCGTAATGTTACCATAGGAATGTAAATATATAACTAGTTTTTGTTACTCTAGAAACAGACGTAAAAAAATTCAACTTTACACGAAATTAAAAAAACGTCAATAAATTACTGAAAGAATTGTGTTATTATTCTGAAACAAATCTATGGCCCTTCGAGGGTAATCTATACATTCTAACACAACAACAATCTTCCTTAAATTTTTAATGGTGTTTCCTTAGACTTCTCTTTTCATTGTTGTGCTTTTTTTTTGTATATCGACGTGGTAACTGTAAAAGGACGGATGTCAAATATATGAGACTTTACGGGAACAATAAAAAACATTCTCATTTTGCCCTCTGCTTTTGTACATTTTTGGTCGCGGTTGATTTTACTTCGGTTTATTAGAGTTGTTAGCTTTTTGTTGTGAGCTTTACATTTCTTAGAAGCATTATTGACGTACTACCATTTTCTCATCGATACTGGCCAGTTATGTAAACATACGCCAAATTTTTAACTAGAAAGAAAAGTGTTAAGATAGAGATCAAAAAGAAATCATTAATGCCAATCCAGTAAAAACATCATTTATTTAATTCATTAAAAATATGATGTAGGTAATAGTTACAGTGACTTTATTTTAGAACAGTGACGACAATAGAGCGTAAGTCCCGCCTCCGCGCCATGTTGCGACTAAATTCAAACAGTATTAGTAAATAGTCCAGTAAAATAAGACCAAATTTAACGATTTGGATGAAATAATGGTTACAGCTTTGCAAATTTGGGAACAGGCTTGATTTGTGCTCCCTTTGAAGTATTCAAAAGTCCCCACCCGTACCCCCTCTCCGAGATAAATGGAGGGGGCGAAAAAGTGTCAAAAAACAGATTTCCGTAAATAACTGAAAAAGTATCAATTTTATCAAAAACAAAAACGTTAAGAAAATTGTAGCTGACAAAATTCCGCACATTTTCGTGTTTTATTTTTGTCTCTACGACCAATAGGAGCCGAGATAGATTTGTTTTAAAATGTCGACTGTTTTGCGGCGAAACAGTAACACGTGCGCGCATCGCGCGTATTTCGCTTATATCTCGAGAATAATTCGTAACGCAAAATGCTTCAAATAAAAGTTGTAGAGAATTTAATTACGAATAATTTTCTTTTTTAAACATTTCCATACGATTAATATTGACAGAGATATAATCATTTAAACCTTTTTCTAAGACACAATCGCTGCTCGTTTTGCATAATAAAATCAATAATAAGTCGAAAACTATTGATTCTATGTACTTAGTGCATATAATAAAAGTTGTAGAGAATTAAATTTTGAATCTATATGAATACACGAAATATCATTGTGGTAATTTATATAAGGCGATAGAGGAAGAAATAATGAAAAATTCTCCTCATTTTCCAGCGTTTCTTTGCAAATAGTTATGTTTTGACTACTTGTAGACAGTAAAGTGCCTTATTAGTTTGTTAAAGATATAATGGACCTGTAAAATAAGCGCAGGCAGAAGTTCGTACGACAAACAGTTCGCTAGTTACAGCTCTTTAAAGGTATACCTACTCAAAAATTGACATTTTATTAAGAATCCCGATTTTCGCTAAAAAATGGCCGTTAAATTTTTGTTAAAAATTGGTTTTATCCTATTTTCAGTACTTTATATATATATACAAAGGTAATACAATACAATAAATCGTTCGCAAGTTGCACTTTATTGTAAAAATACATCTTTGAAAACTATATATTTTCACAGAATTTAACTATAATGTATGTTTGTATTCAGTTTTTCTTAAATATCTTCGTTTCCATTTATTTTACGACAAACTTTTATATAAACTAATTGAAAGCTTACAAAATTTGCTATAAAAAACACTGGCGCGTGTGTTTTTCTATAAACAGCGGCGAGAAACTGACGATTGAAGATGCAGGTAATGTTTAATTTTTACAGAAATTGTATCTTTAAGCATTGTTTGTATTTTCTTCTGGAGTTTCTCCGTGTTGGTTTTTATGTAGAAAATGCCTACGTTTCGATTCCATCTATGGAATCTTTATCAAGACTTTTTTATCAATTCTGAAGTTTTCAAATTTAATTTAAGGTCTGTGGAATCGAAACGTACGCATTTTCTACATAAAAACCAACACGGAGAAACTCCAGAAGAAAATATAAACAATATATACATCCGTGGAAACCTTAACGAAAATATTTAAGCATTGTGTATATACATACAGTTCCTAATTTTAAGTTAAATAAATAAAATGGAGTAGGTAGGTGGGAAATTAAAAAACAGCAGATACTTAATTTTTCTTATAAAATCTAAGTTAAACTTAAAAACGTCCAAACAGGTGATAAAACATAAACACCGTTCAATATCCTAGCACTTAAAACCACATTATATTGTCTAGATTTTAACAATTTACACAAAAACTAAACCGACACTATAAGAATGTAATGCAAACTATTCAAATTTTAGTCGCAACATGGCTGCCAGGATCACAACCAATAAAAAATGAGACACCCATTGTCATCACTGTCCTGTATAAAGTCACTGTAGTAATAGTTATTGGCACAAATGGAGAACAAAATGATGCCTTTTTCAAATCGAGCTCACTACGCTCGTGTGTCAATTGAGCGAGAATTGAAAAAACACTTTTTTCTCGTGTTTTACACAAGATTTTTTCTAAAACTGTATATAATTAAAGAAAGTTGCATTTATAACATTAAGTTGTAAATGTTGACAGTTTACTGAATGCATTTGTTTTCCTGCAATAGATAAATGGTGTTGGCAATACTGTTAACTTCATCTCTATAGCGGAAAATGTAACTTTCTCCCCTCATTTTATTAAAGAAAATACTTATTTTGCCAGTGTTCATGTCATTTACTCTGCATTTGAACACAACACCTTATGCATCAAAGAACACTCGCTTCCTCCTGATCTGAAGCGGTGATCCGGTCCGACCTCTGCCCAGATATAATTGCAGATAGTCGAATAGTCCTGCTGGGACAAGATGTTCCAGATTCTTAACCATCATCTGATTCATACGAATCAGAACTTTGGTCTAACTCAACCGAATCAGGAATTGTTTTCATCTCCGGACTAGGAACAGGAACAATAGTAACTTCTTTTTCATCGGACGAAATATAGCTTATGGGATAAGATAATTTTCCCTCTTGAAGGTGGTACCCGTCTTTGTCGTTATGGTATCCCACCATTTTTCCAATAACACTCTTGTCATCAAATTTCTTCCGAAATTGTTTTGGGATACGCATGAAACATTTCGTGACGAAAACTTTCACTTGCTCCAAATCCGTCATACGTTTTCCCAACCAGAACTCAATTGGAGATTTATCTTTCTCTGGTGCCTTGCCACTTCTATTTAAAAGATAAACCGCGGTACCGCAGGTTTGTACCCACAACCTTTTGGTTAGTCCACTAGCAGACAGCATAGAACGTGCCGATTCGACACTCGTCCACATTTCACGTTCAGCAGAACTGTTCTGTTGTGGACAGTATGGAGTCGATAATAAGAAAGTGACCCCTCTGTCATTCAAAAGTTCAAAATTGTTTCCCTCCATCACATCTCAAGTATTTCACCAAGTGACCCGAATTACCAGTTTCTTTAACAAATATTTCGACACACTTCGCGACTTCATTCTTCTTCTTGATATAAACATTCGTCGAAACTTGGTGTAATCGTCTTTGAATAACACAAAATACTTCTCACCATTAAATCCAGGGCCATTTACATCCGCATTGATGACCTCACCCACATTCGTGGGTCGGTTTGAACGTGTTTACTCGTTTACCTGTAATCGCTTGCGTTGGCTTAGTAGTGGTGCCCATTAGTTATTGAAGGAGTGTGGTGGAAAGCAACCACATCATTAACGCACGGATCTTCAGTTTTCGTGCCTTATCAAAGTGGTCATAACTGAGTTAATACGAGTTCCAGCCCTTTAAATTATAGGTATGTAGTCAGGATTCTTGAGGTCGATATATAGGTATGTACTCGCAATTCACGTTCACATTATCTGTGACCAACATTCAGGTGTTTCTGTTTTATGGCGAGGCTATGCTTTACACTAAAGTCACTCCATAACATAATTTGTTGTGGTACCCTCTTGACAATTTCATTCGAGACAAAGATAGTAGGTAGCAGTGCTAGCGAATATATCGCCTTATAATCCTCCGCATGTTTCTTGATATACGTATCAAGAGACATCTTTAGTCGCGATTGCGTACTTTCAATTTTGTTTTATAGTAAATTTCAGATTTTGCATTATTTCACAATGTGACACTTCTCGTACAGACTTGTTTCACTCCTCTCATTTCGTTTCATTAAGTTAGTTGTATTGCACCATGTGTTATTGTATCGACTCTACCTATTTACCACCCTTTATCAAGAAGGACGGTGAAGTGAAAGATGAAGAGCAAGTACATAATAAAAGCAGTACAACCCTCTCATCACAAGATGTGGTTCTTTAGTACTAAATGTATGTATCTTCTTAGCAATCAAAGTTTCGCAATTGATTTACATGTCAAATTGGTACATTGCGATGATTAGCCGTACAAAACTGAATTGTTGATATAGGCACCGTTAAAATGCTGTTTGATGCACTCCACTAAAAGCTGTAAAATCTGATATAGTTTTCATACCTTTTGCATAGCCACTCCATATACGTTAATACATGTCTGAGTTGTTGATAATCATTAATCAGTAATTAACAATAATAATGTAATGAATTGAATTGGAATATTGTACACTTAAGAACTAAAACATCAAAGTGTTATTTGTGTGATTTCGGTTTTCAATTTTTAGTACTTGTTTTTTTTAAAAATATTTTCATGAAAAGAAAATATGTATTAAAAACATTAATATCGACTTTTATTTAACTTTAATAAGGGAGGTTGAAGAATCTGAAAAATCTCGTAGAGTAATAAATTTTCATCACAATCCAAAATAATCCAAGACGGCAAAACGAATCAACGGAAAGCTAAAAGTGTCCGAAAATACAAGTTTATTAAATAAACAGAGCGAGGGCATTTCTTCCATCTGTATAACGTGGAAAGGTCTTTCTCAAAAAATTGTTTAAGAACTTCAATAAGTGCAAGACCGTGCTTATTCATTTCGTATGCAAACGGTACCCTGAAATAGTGTAAAAGGTGTCTTTTCTATAGTGTTATAGTGGAATGATAAGATGCGTTCAATTCTGTTATCCATCGATTAGAACGGTTTATGTTGTTACCATTCATGGCACGTTTAACGTGTATATTTTTCAGCGAGCACAATTTTAAATATCTTGCAGCACGAAGCGTATCTGTGTATTTAAACGTTTCTTTTTCAAAGTCGCTTTCGGAACCATTTCCGGTCGTCTAAATTTTATCCAACGGGCGTAGTTCGAAATAAAATTTTATTATTTGTAATTGATTCATGTAATTTGATATTTATGCAAATAACGGGCATTTCTAAATTCAGTCTGGCTGAAATATTTTTGGACGTAGCGAAGTTTGATATAAATGTGTTGAAATGTAAACGAACAAAATTTAATTGGGGGTAGACGAGAAATTAGTTACGAATATTTATCAATCAAGCGACCTTTGAATATCAAGTATACTCTTCCATTAGTGTATCCCAAAGAAATTTCTACTCTCCAATTTTAAAGTGATTTTATACGTCAAGTTAAGGAACATTAATTTTACCTACCAATTAATCACTAAAACATTTCATCATTAGCGTTGATTTTTAAAATTGCACAATCTTAAAATTCTACCTGTATAGATGATTAAGGTCAGCATACAGTATAATGGTATGAACATCCCTTTTATATTAGATAATATCCTTCTTCAATCTTCATCCAAAGATGTCTTCTTGAAGATCTAATGAATAAGTCGATAAAAGTGAGAAACAGTACGTAGATAAAGCATTGTTTTAGTGGATTTTAGGGCGACATAGCTCGCTCGAGGTTGTGTGATTAGATAACTAAGGTCGTCCGTTTTATTTCTACCACCCGTTATACATTACCACCCGTTATATGTATAACGGGTGGCCGATATATCTGAAGGCAGTGAAATAACTCGAAAACTACGGATCAGATCAAAAAAAGTCATGAACAAAATTTGTTTGCCTGGAAAAGGGTCTTTCAATGATACTAAATTTTACCTCCACCCTCTCTCCCTGGGGTGGAGGTGGGGGCAACTGTGAAATCTTAAATGGGAACCCCCATTTTTTATTGCGGATTCGGATTCTCCATAAAAAATAAGTAAGGTTTATCAGAAAAATTGTAACTACCAGCCTACTTGAAAATTTAGTTTAACTGGCTTTATACACTGTGTCCAAGATAAGGAGGGCCACTATGGGGATTTCGGAAACGGTAAGAGATAGAGTTTCGGTTAAATGGGAGAAAAGTTGGGCAATTTTGAGTTTAGTAAAATGAAATTTTTAAACTGACCAAATTCCGAACCGTTCCGAAGTTATGCGACAAAAAGCGAATTTTCAGGATTTCGTTTGTGACAAATTGTTACTTTGTCGTTGATGTTAACTAAAAAGTAAAAGAACCTTCTACAGGTACTTTTTAACGTTCTTTAACATGGCATACAGCAAATTGGAATCCGACGTTTCGTTTTCGAGCAACCATCATCAACTTTGTTTTTTTAAATAAGGTCCTGATTTTTTTATACATAATATTAGGAGAGCTTTTTATTCTGCATTCAAGCATGTATCACACTTTATGGTTTAATTGCGAAAAAAAATCGAACTCGAGGTTTTGATGAATCTCGACGTTTTGAGAAGAAAAAAAAGATGAAGAAATAAAATTGTACAGTGAAGTAGAGGACATACGACTCTTTTAATCGAGTATAATAAGTATACTAATTTACTTCCGGTCTATCCGAAAATGAACAAAATATTAAAAATATTTATGATATATCCTGTAAATTATTTCAGGAGAAAATGAGAAATCGTTTTCTGATTACAACTATACTACACACTATATATTTCTTTTTTTTTCTATCCGGAAATTAACAAAATATTAAAAATATTTATGACATATCCTGTGTATTATTTCAGGAGAAAATCAGAAATTGTTTTCTGATTAGAACTAAACTACACACTATATATTCATTTTTTACTTCCCGAGTACGAAGAAAAAGGGAAGTATTGTATTAGTGTTCCAAAAAAAAATTTTGACCTATGGAAATTTTTACATATCTTTGCGTTTCTGAACACGTAGATTCAAAATATGAAAAAAAAATTTTCCGTCTGTCGTCTGTAGTCTGTCCGTACACATTCCTTGCAACGCTCTAAACTCAGAAACTATTAAAGTTATCGAAATGCGGTTTTCGCCAATGGATTGCATTCGGGCCAAGGACGAAAATGCTGATATTACCTTTGATGACGTCACTTCCGGTATAAGCTAAAATGGCGGCACTCATTTTTTTATAAGATGATGTTGCAGTTTTTTTATGTAGTTTAAAAGAGTATTTTTTTCTGAATTCAGCAATATATATTGTGCTATACTTATTTTTTGAAAACAGTGTTAAAAAAAATAATTTTCAAAAAATGACTGCAAGGCTCGATACTCAGAAACTATTAAAGTTATCGAAATGCGGTTTTCGCCAATGGATTGCATTCGGGCCGAGGACGAAAATGCTGATATTACCTTTGATGACGTCACTTCCGGTATAAGCTAAAATGGCGGCAATCATTTTTTTAATAATATAAAGTTGCAGTTTTCTTATGCAGTTTAAAAGAGAATTTTTTTCTGAATTCAGCAATATAAATTTATTTTTTGAAAAAGGTGCTAATACGAGGGAAGTCTCGTGGCAACTTTCCAGAATTATTTGAGTTATTACTTATTACACAAAAACTATTTTATTTTGCATAGCATAACTGCTATGTTTTAAAACGGGAAAACCGTTATTTTGGAGCAATTGTGTGCCTACTTTTGGAGTGGTTTTTTGGTATTTTAAGGTTTTAAGGTTAAGTGTAAGTGATCAAACCGTGTTACTGTATCTGCGAATATGATTGAGATGCAATTAGGTGATTTTTTGCTTTCGTTTGACGAAGTAACGGTAGAAAAACTAAGAGGTAATGTTAAATTATTTTTTTTATCGTATCATCGTATCAACACGTTAGTTACACATACTACATTAGTTATAGCCAGATATGATTATTTTATTGTAATATGTAATTGAATTTTCGACTTGTCTAGCAACAAATCCATTTTCACACGTTCCGCTGACTTTAAAATACGTGCGGGGACACCAGAGTCTTCCATTAGTTTTATCAGGAACGACCAAACGTGGCAAAAAATCAGTGTTTTGTTTTAAAATGTAATGATACGATAAAGCTTTGAATATAACTAAAATATTTGCGATTTATATCATCTCGGACGTTGCTAAGCAATATCCCCGCATAATATTCTCGTCATATTAACGGCTATTCTGAAAGTGCGAATATTATTTAATTATTTTACCCTAAAATCATGCTGATCGCTATCCACGAATGGTGCAAAATAAAACGCAAACTGGCAAAGCAGCTTAAGCATCAGCATTATGCTCGTCGACTCTATGGAAATGTTGGAAAAGTTCTACCCCTTTACTATTGCTATCTTTGCGACAATATAATGACCCTTTTTTGACAAAAAACCATAAAAATAAATTGTGGTCGGAAATCGTCACAGAACTAAACAATAACGGTTATTTTGTGGAAGATGGCATCGAGGGAAGAGATCAGGTGCAGAAACAATTTTTCGTGCGTGTGTACAAGACACCATGATCTAATTACTCTGAAGTACATAGCTACGATAGCCATCCGCTCCGCGTTTCGAGAAGCTCACCTTCGATGTGTAGGAAATCGTACAAAATATTCCTTCCGATCAAACATTGATAAGCGAACTAAGCTTTGTCCTCACAAGCTCTTATTCGAACGTATCAAGCAATAATATGTGAACTAAACTTTTTATCAAAATTTAAAGAGAATCGTTTTTGTTTCTATTTAGAAATCTTGATTAGATGTCATTCGTTTCCTTATCGATCACTTCATCAAATCATACGTTTTGCAGAGTTCTTTGTGAAGTACACTAGTTCTTGTATTTTCTCTTAATTGCTATAATTAACTCAGTTAGAAAATTTGAGAATTGAACCAACTCTTAATGTGCGATATGCACCTATAGATGGAGATTGTTATGAAATTTTACGGCATCTACTCGATTATTATACAGAATGTTACCCAATGATCGCATCAACTACTTTAGATATTCACAGTTAGGTTTGTATTATGGTACCATATAAAAAAGTGACAGAGATGTACTCCTCTAAGGTAATGTACTTACTTGGTCTCATGGTTTTATTATCTAGTAACCTGCAGGGGTAACTAAGGGTCAAATAAATGGTAAAAAACGTTTTCCATCGTTGTGTTGCAAAAACTATGAGTAAGGAAGAAGATTCGTGCATGTGACATGCTTGTGAGCCACGTACTTATCCGGTGTAGGTACATAAACGAAAAAATCACAGAGTTTGCTCAATTTACGCCAAGGTAAACCCAAAAACTTCAACTGGACACAAGGTACAGCAACATCAATCACACTTCTCTGAAGAGCATAAAGGCTTCACTAATGGACAACTGTGTTACCAAGTAATCTGTAGGGGGTAGGAAAGAGTCAAATAAATAGTAAAAAACGTTTTCCATGGTTGTGTTGCAAAAACTATGGGTAAGGAAGAAGATTCGTGCATGTGACATGCCTGTGAGCCGCGTACGCCAAGGTAAACCCAAAAACTTCAACTTGACACAAAGTACAGCAACATCAATCACACTTCTCTGAAGAGCATAAAGGCTTTCAGTTTCACTAATGGACAACTTGTAGTTAGACTAAAATGGTTCTGGCAGGATTGTTAAACGTTTACACGAGATGTAAAACAATCAATTTTAGCATTTTTGTACCACATACAGCTGTGGCTTGGCGTTGTTGGACTATTGCCAAATCTATCCGCCAATTAAATGAAATTGGACTTGGACAATATAATTTATGAATTTCAATGCATCAATTTTAAAATATCATTATTGCCTCCCCCCAAATTATTTAAAAATAGAAATGGGTTAAAGGTTTTTGTAGAGAAAAATGTATTTGCACTCATCAACGGTATTAGTTTTCAATTTTATTCATTATAAAGTAGGAAAATTGGAAAATAAAATCGAAACACTGAATCAAAAACGTCAAATGAAAAATTAAGAATAATTAATAACCAAAAATTACATGATGCATTACATGAATAAATGCTTTAACTATTCGTCTATGTTTTAACCACTCTGGAAGATCCATGTTATGTAAACGTTTAAAATTCCACTCCGAAAGTTATTTATTTATGAAATCAAATTACAATCGTGGCATGTGAAGATGGTAACATGAAGTCAACGATGTGCTCTATGTAACTAAAGTATTTTCCCCATTCGATAATACTCGAGAAAAACAACAAACATCTTTTATTAATCCTTTCCAAATTTATGTCGCCAAATATCGGTTTTAGGTATTACAATCTTTTCCGATTTCATTCATGTTCCATTCCCCATTGCAAATACGGATAAAATCGAGGTACCAAATATGTACTATAAAAAAATACCTATATCTTGTAGTATAAAAAGCAACTGTAAACTTTTGTTTGTTCCAGGTCAGTAAACATCAAATATCTTATTTGTTATTTCTAAACTGTTGAAACATTTTGATAAGTGTAATACGAATTTCATATGAAGAAAGCAAGTTATAATTTAATATTCATTTTTCAAGATGTTTTCAACAAATGAATATAGTCATATAACATAAGCATAATTATAACTTCCGTGAACATGGTATTTTGTAGTATTAAAATTAATTGGTAATGTAGCGGGTGCTTTTGACGCATTATAGATCTTGCGATAATGTTACTTTGTTGTCGAATATCCGTGTTGTAAACAGATATACGATAGGAAATCTATCGAGGAAGCATAAATCTGGTTCTTTGCATTATCGAATCCTGCTGTTAAAGTGCTCTATACAGCGAGTAGTATATAATTTTCATGAAATGTGCCTGAATTGTAACATTAATTCGTTGGTTTCGTGCCAAACCTGCTTAAGCCAAAAATAGAATCATTTGAAAAAATTTGAGGGTTCCAATTTGGCAAAGTTTCAGTTTTCATACCATTTCAAAATCTCGAGTATCAAATTTTTAAATGTTATTTTACATACTATTTCATTAATCAAAGAGGCATTTTTTAAATTAATGTTAAACACTATAACAAAAAATGCAAAAAAAGAAATTCAAAATAGCCAAAATGTTTGACGAAAACGATTGAGTAGGATTAGGCCTCTATTATCTGTAGGCAACTAGTTGGACAACCGGATGATAAAGATATCGTGGGGCATTGAATCAAATTGAAGCAATTAGCCGCGGGCGAGCAGTTGCACCACTAAAAATAATGGGTGCTACAGTTTCCGGGCGTGTCAGAGTTCGGCAACTGCCCCGGCAACTGTATGTATCTCTGCGTAGTCGTGGGCCATTGCAGTATATGTAGAGTATTATCCGTAGGCAACCAGTGGCGCGACTAGTTGGCCAACTGACTGCGCTCGTATCCCCATCACCGGTTCATCCAAGGGAAAGATCATCGAATAGTGTGTAATATCTTATTTCTAACACCCCTAACCTTCTTCCTCCAACCGCCTGTCTTTCCATCTTTTCCCTGCTTTCTAACACCTCCTTCATCCATCCCAATCCTTCTCTCCTAGTATCACCCTTCTTTCCTAATTTACACTTTAGATTTCATTCAGGAAACGCTCATCTTTCTATCGTTCCTTGTAGCAGATCACCCCCTTGGTCTATATTCCTCAATATGTTGTCTTCCTCAATATTACGAGAAAGTCACGTCACAGCAGCTTCACTTTTTATTAACAAATCAGTTAGGATGATTTGGAGTCTCGGAAAACTATTGTAAGGTGAGGAATTGTGCTTTACCTTATATGGGAATTGTGCTTTTTTTCTTTACACTACCGGTAAGGGCTAAAATCGAACTTCTCCAGTATGCATTTGCTTCAATATCTTTTACACCACTATAAGAACATTTATCGCTTGTATTGAAAATAAAATTTGTTGATTTTGTTTCTAAAAAATCTCGTAAGATTTTTGAAAAAATATATTGAATTCAAATAACCTGCAACTTATTCACAAGCAATTATTGTGCCAACCTTCAAATGTGTTAAATCCATGTTGTTCTTTCCCATTCTTCACTGAGTGATTACTTGATTACTTTGTGTGGTATACATTATACTAACGTATGACTCAAAATCACTTTCGTGTATTTTTTATTTCGTTGACCATTACTTCTATGTTTTTTGTGTAAGCCGTGGGTCACTTTCTTTCATTTCCATGTTTTTTCTGTGCTATAGTGTTCTTGGACGGGGTTGCGGTTCTTTATTATGGCACATTAGTCTTTCTTCTGTATCAGTTTCAAGTAAGGATAAATCGCGTATAAATATTTCGTTTGTACCAGTTTTTGTTCCCATTTTAATTGAGCTGCACCTTCTTCCTTACCTTCACTTGTTTTCTCATCTCGAACAGGATGCATTTTAGTTTTTGGTTGCATAACACGTCTGGGTTCCTTTTCTTAGACCTTAAGGCTTAACGGTTGGTTTGTTCTTTCACTTTTATGTTACAGTCCTGCGGAATTTCTGTTTGTTCTAGATTTGTATAACTTGTGTCCTTCTACTTCTTTTTTGGTGGCGCAATTGGTGCATTATTATTATTGCTACCATCTGAAAGATCATTAATTCCAAAAAAATGTTTCAGATCGGTGATTTTCTTATTGAGTTCAGGCCAATAGAGAAGCTATTTTAAGTATTGTAGAAATACGGAATGTTCTGTATCATTCAAAGGTTCAGATTATACCTAATATTAATATAAGGGTACAAACAAGTTACAGTCCTATGCTGTTATGAGTATAAACATTACATGATCAGATTTAGGTTCGTAAAACAAATAAAACTGGTTTTATTTTACAAGTGCGAGCTTTGTTCTCGTATGTCAAAGATGTCACTTAGAATATCAAGTATAAATATTAGATTTCCTTTTCAAGTGAGTTAGTGTGTAATTGTTTCTTTGGTTTACGTAGGTACATAAATTTGATCATTTCCTAGTTCTAATTTCATAGGTCTATAACTACGGAACGAATAAGGATCAATTTTACACTTTGTGATATTAAATAGACTCTACTCGTATATAAGCTAAAATATTTATTTTTAAATGTTTTTCTTTAGCCAATCGATTTCCACTAATTTAAGCCATCATCAGGTCGAGCGTCTGATTTAAAATGAAGAAATCATGTGGATGACTGTTGATATTTCTGATATTTGAGGGGTGAAGATGTGTGGTTGTAGAAACTTAACACATTCACTGCCGACGTCATGTTTGTAACATTCATCAGACGCCGGTCAATTTTTTGTTCATTAAGGCTCTTCTCAGGAGGCCGACACGAGAACGACAAATGTTA
Organism: Pyrocoelia pectoralis; assembly: GCA_036250285.1. NCBI lineage: Eukaryota > Metazoa > Arthropoda > Insecta > Coleoptera > Lampyridae > Pyrocoelia > Pyrocoelia pectoralis. The sequence continues at coordinate 34,825,851 of CM070077.1, forward strand.
GCATCACGCAGCATCTGCGTGATCGGCCCTCAACTTGTCGACTTTTTTTTTCTAAAGGAGTCACAGGCCGATGCGAGAACAACTATTTGCGAGCCAAGCCGAAGCGAATATTCTGCCTTAAACACACACGTACCCATCACGCAACATATGTGTGATCGGCCTCCCGACAAAAGTTAACATCACACACACGGTGTGTATTTGGCAGTGAATTAAGGAACGACCACACATCTTCACCCCTCAAATATCAGAAATATCAACAATATCAACAGCTTTCTTCATTTTAAATTAGATTATTATATAGAGTCTATTTAATATCATAAACAAGCTAAAAAATGGAGAGATTCATCCAAGTAATTTCCACTTTGTGTTTTTTTAATTTTAGACGTCTGTTGCCTCCACGGCCATTTTTAAGTCATTTATCGCAGGCTAAGTATGCAGCTTTTTTTATGTAAACCAAGAACATAGCATTCTAATGGCTGTAAGTTGCACGAGCAATTTGGTAAGAAAGAACTGGCAACTGGACCATTTTTTTACAATATTCCATGCAATCTCCGTGCGAAAACGTTAAATGGAGTTATATCTGGTGTTTTAAAAGATAACGACTTGAAATTTTGAAACGTCATTAAGGAAGTAGGGGGAAAATTTAAAATCTTTTCATGGCTTGCTATTATTTTTAGCTTTCGTTATTGTATCTGAACCTTTAGCTGTAAACATCTTACAAAGTTTATTATGTAATTAAGTAGTAATTTTTTCACATAGAGATACCAAAAAAACTACGCCCTTTTAGAATATGTCAAAAAAATACAGGGTGTCATTTCAATTTTTGGACCGGGGGTGGCTGGGGGCGGCGAATATCACGTTGGGGTGGTATCTCATACAATATTAATTTTCCCCCTACTTCCTTAATGACGTTCCAACATTTCAAATTGTTATCTTTTAAAACACCAGATATAATTCCATTTAAAGTTTTCGCGCGGACACCTTACAAAGAGAATTGGTTTTTTCCCACGCCCTCTCATAATGTCTGTCGCAAATCATCGTACCTAACGATACCTTTCAAAATGGTTACGCTACCTTAATTGTTACTAATCGCCCTTTTTCCTGAAGTGAGGGCGCTTACTTTGTCTAAGGAATGTTTATATTCACATGTCCTTACTTTTGGATAAGTGTGTAGATTGAGGCATTCGAGTTAAAAATTCGGGACTGCATTTAGTAAACATTGAAACCAATCTACTCTCTCTGGCTCTTGTCTTTTCTCAGACATGTTTAGTAGACGCACTCTGCAAGTTTAGAAGTTAAAAATATGTGACAATATATTTTACATTAAGTTTCATAAATATTTGGACACAGCGATACCCCGTGGGAACGGAGGAGGTACTTGAACATTCTCCAATTGCATTCTTCTTCTTATTACTAAATTTTCTTCAATAATAAAGTCTGGTATACCATATTCAGCAACTGCTGTATAGACGTTTTTAAACTTCTATATGTGCCTACGAGAGAAAGTCCTTAAATAAGTCACAAACTGCTGTAGGAAAACTGAAAATAGGAGTGAGTTGTTTCCCTATTTATCATTAGGTGTCACTACAATCCAGGTTTATAATTATCAAGTGACAGTTGCTGTGCGCGAAGCATAGCAACTGCAATAGAGTGTTCTCATGGTTTAGCCTACAAACTGATACACGATCGTTTTAATTTCCGAACAGTTTGCTGATAGTGCTTACCTAGACAACTGACCGAGGAACACAGAAAAACTCCTTTGCAAAACCTCTCTCCACACACAGTGGAAGGGGAGAACACGCTTAACAGGATTGTTACTGGTGATGAGTCATGAGTGCACCACTATCAACCCGAAACAAAGCGTACTTCAATACAATGGAAACGTCCTTCTTCGCCGTCAACAAAGAAATTCAAGGTTCTGCCCTCAGCTGGTAATGTTATGCTGACCGTGTTGTGGGATTTTCAAGGAGTGCTCTCAGTCCCTTTCCAGAACAGAAATGAGAACGTGACTGCTCAATCATACTGTAGAGTTTTGTTGTTGCTTCGGGATGCAATTCGAGGAATACATCCAGGCCTACTGACGAGAGGAATATTGCTGCATCACGATAATACCAGGCCGCATTCGGACCACTTGACCCAGGTGAAAATTGCAGAATTAGGGTGGGAACTTCTTGAACATCCGGCTTACAGTTCCGACCTGGCCCCAACCGGCTATCATCTGTTTAGTCCACTCAAAAAGCATCTTGGCGGTAAACATTTCGAGGGTGACAATGATGTTCAACAAGAAGTATGCACGTGGTTCAGACGCCAGCCCAAACACTTTTATTCAGCAGGCATTGATAAAGCGATGGGATAAGTGTATTAATGTAGATGAAGACTTTGTTGAACAAAATAAAACTTGTTTTTGGCTAAATATTTCTCTAATTTTTGTTATAATAGCTTTTTGTGACTTATTTAATGACTTTCCCTCGTACTTTTACTTATTTTTTGCAGTCTAACATCTGAAATATAAAGTAATACTGGTCATTTTAATTATTACTTTAAGAAAAAAAACTGAAGTGGAATAATATTACAAACACGTTTTTCAGAGCAATGAATGTTTAGCCGCATTGCACTTTGTACGCTGACCAAAAGAGAACTGAGCTGAGACCGTAATCTTATGCAGACATAGGAAATGTATTATTAACTATGGACCATAATACACTCGTTGTACATTACATATAATCCAATTCTCCATTTGTCGTCATCCAGTCCATGTCATAAATTTATTATTTGTGAACTCAGTTGAACAGGAGGATCTTGCTTTCTTTTCTTTATTCTTGTTCAGAATTATATCAAGTCCACTTAAAAGTCAAGCGTTCTCTAGCCTAGTTGCAAAAAAAAACAGGCAGATGGATTCTGGAAACGTCAAAGAAAGTTATGTAATATAGTAGTAAGTAAAAGAAAGAAAGTTGTAAGTTGTTCTTTGATTGTCAGAATACTCGAAACATTTTATTGATGTAGATTTTTTTTTGAAAAGGAAAACAACTTTAGACGAAATCTGCACGAATATTTACAACGCATCTTAGATAAAGGCCGCGTTATAAAATTACCATATTTATGCTTTTTCCCTTAACGCTGTCATTAAAGACTTGTTTACTTTTAGACAAAGCGTTAATTTCGATATAATTAAATAATAATTATCGGTTTATATCCACCCTCTCAATTTACTCAAAAGTTTCGAGTAAATTGATATTTGAAAAAGCTTCGGTGCTTTCATTCTCATTTTATCTTACCGCAGCTACAATAGAAATCTAGCAAAATCTTGGCAATGGCAATAAATTTCCATCCAATTACTAGAAGTGCGTCTTAGAATAAACGGACTATAATCAAATCGGCGATGCTTAAGATAACGAGTGGCCATACAATATTTGTCTTATAAATTTTAAGTTTAGATGGGGGTGTAGCGTTGACAGGATGAACCTGAGTACTTTGTCAACAACAAACACGGGGCGGTCCAGCCTTCAATGTACTTTGGTATGCAAATACAACTGTTAAACATTACGCCCAGTGTGCGACTACGCCCCAGCTTTATTGATTTCTGAATAAATGCACCGATACACAATCACTTTAAACTACTTCTTTGCAGATTATAGGAGAATGACGAAAGAAGTACATTTTCACAAAAGTATCTTCGCCGAGAGCGTTACCTGTCGCATCTGCGCATATTCACGACACCGAAATAAAAGACTTTTTTACTTAAAAGACGAAATAATTTTAGCGTCAAAAGTCTTTTGATTAATTTTTGTATAGAAAGGGTTTTAGTGGGCACAGTGTTTAGAAGTCGCAGTAACCTTCCAAGTGTACTCCTTTTCGTAAAATCCTAACAAATTGCAGATTTCAAAAAGATTAATTAAAACGACTACAAAGCTACAAAGGGTAAGATAACTTTGTACAAGTCTGTCAAATCAAAACAGAATGTTCTGTTTATTTTCTTAATGAAGGAAGTAACTTGCTATTTTAAATAAATCTCCTTTGAAAGTATTAAATTTAATTTTCATTAATGTTGTTAGGTCCCTTGGTAGCCTTTTATATTATTTATTAGACATGTGGCCAACTTCAACATTTCTCAACCATGTACATCATCTTAACCATCCTAGTAGATAGTTAGTTAACGATTATATTTTAATATGATGTAATACCCATAGATTACTTCTTTTTTCTAAAAAACGGCTCGAAACAAAAATTGCAATACAATTTAGTGGTTTTGAATTAATTGGGAATGCGCCAACACGCCCCCAATAAATGCTCGGAAATCGGTTTCAAAAATGACTTACAGGGCTCACCATTTCAAAGAGTTTAATAGTACTAACCTTGCCTTGTAGTGCACCAACATGCAGTACTCAAATTCTTGATTGTAAAACATCTTACGTAGTTGCAAGTTCTCCAAATAAAAATTAGGAGGAACCGGCGTCTGATCTCGCTGAAATGAAATTGAAATAAACTGAAATTAATTTCTATCTGAGCAATTTACAATTTACAATTACGATTTTGTTTTCAATCCATTCGCAACGTTAACATTTATCATGATCATTCGTAATTTCCTCAAAGGATAAATATCACACGTATCACACCTATAATTACAAAAACGATGAGCTTATACACTCACTACTACTTTCATCCGCACAATTTTAGCGCTCCATAATTATTTAAAGAGTTTATTGCCATATTTGCGAATAGACTGATGATGGTCGTATGGCCGAAACAAAGGATAAATATCACACATATAATCACAAAAACAATAAGCTTATACACTCATTACTATTTCCCTCGCACAATTTTAGCGCTCCATGATCATTTAAAGATCTTATTGTCGTATTTGTAAATAGTCTGATGATGTTGTATGTTAGATTTGCATTTCATTTTGCACAAATTTTTACTACAATTCTGTGATATAGTAATAGAGTAATAAGCACATGGGTAGGTTTTTAGTTTTTCTAAGAGACATTTTATCCAATTTTGAAAACTTCCAACAGGTATAAGAATAATTAAACTACATTTTAAAGTAAGTGATTTCCTATAACGATAAATTAATTCAAACATATCACTAATAAAAACCCTATGTAGCGAAGAAAGGTAGTAGGTAGGTTAGTATTTATTGAAAATGCAAACATTCTTTGTGGAATATAATTAATTATTATCCAGTATAATAACGACAGAATAATGGTAATGAAGGAAATTTCTTTTAAGTGGGGGAGCTTGGTTCGGAAACCAGATTAGTTCATAAGTTTGTAGCCCGAAGAAAGTCTCCGATTTCATGTTCCCCAATTATGACATATATTTTTTTTTGGTCAGCTTTTTTTGATTACAGAATCTCTTATTCGTCAATGTTTAAGAGGCTCTACAAATTTCTTACCTTCTGTTCAAATTCTTAATACTTATGGAATAAAAAGAACGGCTGCCATTTTCTTGTTGCTCTGCTGCAGCGGTACTTATCTGGTATCTACAAAACCGTCTGTTGCATTATAATGAGATAGTATCTTAGGGTTTATTTCTTTAGCCGTACGTTATATATTCAATGGGTTGGAAGAAGTAAAAGGCTACTATTTATTAAGTGGCATTTATATAAATGCCACTTAATAAATAGTAGCCTTTTGCTTCTTCCAACCCATTGAATAGTATCTTAGGTTTCTATTGTTTATTAACTTCCAAATCATCGACTTCCGACTGCATTCCAGGCTTCGCTCTGTAGGCACTACTATCGGAGTAAAAATGCAAGGCCCCTGACTTAAGCTTGTATCTCAGCAATTAGCAATCATAATGTAAATGAAATAAAGTGCATTTAAAAGATCATTTATTCCTACAAAAAGGTGCACAGTTTTAGATTTTAGCAATACAGCGTTAATTTTCTGTATCAGTATATGTGCAAAAAAGCGCTAATTATGACTGAAATCGCACAAGCGCTCGACTTAAATTAATTAGGTACGGGTATATTATTGAAACTGAGTGGTAGATACTTATTTATCGATGTGAAATGCTTTTGAGGCCAATTGGTTAATTAGGCTTAAAGCTATAACAAAAAAAAACGGCACCTTGTGTAACTGAGTACTTGAAAGTTCGATATTAATAATATTGACAGTAACATAAAAAGTTAAACCAATTATGTTGTGGTTGAACACGATTAAAAAAAAATGTCATTATACATCGTTTTTTTAAAGAAATTTGGAAAAAAGGATGGATGCTTCGGTTGGCGCGGTGAAGTGCAGTGCGCGAGGAAGGTGTTGTCGTACACTATTGCTACAACATTTTTAAATTTGGTAACAATTTATGGAACAATAACAGGTTTATGATAAGTTAAAAATGGCCGTCAGCCAGGAAAATGCTAAATACAGTGTTTTTATTGCTGTTAATTAAAATAATAGTTAAACAATTGAGTCTACCATTTTGATTTTTAAACATGTTAACAGATATAAATGACTAATATACTGTACAAAAATGAAAAAAATTTACCCCCACCCCTCCCCCAGTTTATTATTATGACCACTCAAAGTCAGGGGCCTTGCATTTTTACTCCGATAGTAGGTCATTGCAAAATTACCTCTAGGTTGGTTTCCGAATATCACCAAGTACTACAGCAAGTAGCAATACCATGGAGCTGGTATGAGTTAAAGGGCATCCTGGAACAAAGGCAATGAATAAGCCGATGCGCTAATCCCACTGGGTTCAAAATAAATGTTTTGTACTACAGAACCGGTTTTTCCACTTACAATACCAACTTAAACAATCTGATAACTAAAGACACCTAAGCCCGGTACAAGGCCAGCTGGAACTTGCCATCCTAAGATGCCTTCGGGGACCTTGTTCTAACATACTTTGTGTGCTCTACACTTGTCAACTAAGAGAAGGTTCATGATTAGAGCCGCTTGCCTTTCCATTATCATTACGTTTATCGCACGCATGGGATAGCTTGAGCGACGTTATGGGGTCGGTCGACTATTCAGGGGGGGAGCACAAAGAGCTAGGTGCATGTGGGATGTGGTAATCCAGAATCCGTACTTCAGATACACGTTGGAGCCACCATTCGATCCATTCAGTGTTAGGGAACAGAATATTCAGTACCTACTACATGAGATGGTCCTGTTTTTTTTTGTAAGCGCCAACCGCGGTATTGTGTACTGAAGATGAAAATAATACCACGATGATATTTCATGATAGTTCTATTTAAAATTAATAGACTGACTATAGGGGAAGTTTGTAAATTAGCGGTTAGAGTACTAGCTACCATGTACACGGCCTGCTAGAAAAACTTCAGTAATTTCCCTTTTCGTAGTCGACTCAACATCCACAAAGAAGTACCTGGGGATTATCTCTTGAGTAACAATAAGCTATTAAGGAGCGTACCCACACTTGATCTCTGGAGTTATTCCAGACATATCTGGCTGAAATTAAGGGCCCCTGGGGCAGTGTAAAAAAATTAGGTTTGTTTCCTTTACTTTCCAATGTATTTAGAGCGCCGCATTTTTCCAAAAACTCACTGTGCTGTAATCGATCTCACAAACGTCTAAATAGACGTTTTTTGTTATCATACACCATTTCTTAAGGTGTACAACAACATAGTTTTGAGCGACCGAGACATTTCATTGTCTTCTATTTACATGAGATTCAATGCATTCCCTTGTTCTTGGTGGCATTTTTAATTTATTGCAGTAACGCCTCGACTGTTTCTAGAGTGATGCGTTTAATGAAGACTTTCTTTCACCTTTTTCAGTATCTGGAATGTTGATTCGGCAGTTTTTTCGATTTATCCGGTTCAAACTGTGTTTTTATAAATTACATCTTTGCTTTGGTTCGCATTTGCTTCACCAGAATTGGGGAACGTCGCACGCGTGTAGAATGGCTTAAAATAATAGAATCTAACATTTGGAGGTTGAGGATGACAATTGCTGATATCCTATCAACCATAACCCTTTCCTTGCTCCGATATCTAACCTGTGAGATTTGTATTTTTTCTCTTGGCCAATTAAGCCAAAACCCTCAGTTTCAATCAATAAAGCCCGTGCGAATCAATAACCAGGCAACGACACATTGCAGCCGAGATGGTTGGTCTATGATGCTGTGCTTCACGAATATCGAACATACTTATATTAAGGGTTAATCTTTGTATCACTTCCACTCATTCGCATTGGGCGTTCCCAAACATGCTAATCTGGTACGGTCTATTGTACTTTTCACACCGAGAATTCAGTATCGAGCCTTATGGAGCGCGTCGTTGCCTTATGTAGCATGACTGGGCCGGTCAGGAATCAGGTGTGGCCTCAACTAAACGGCGTCGCTCGAATCTAACTTTATTTTAACGTTATTTATGAACAATAATCTTACTAATAAACAATGCATTTAATTTTTATTAAGTAGAAGTACAATTTATACAAAAATCAAGGGTATTTTTTATCTTTATTTATTAATATTGTTACAATAATTATAAATAACTCTTGTAGGGTGTGTTACGGCATCATTGTGGTAATTTTATTGATGGAAACTTACTATTTCTACGTGCAGTTTTAAGACTACTTAATTTTAAAATTTTTGTTTCATTAATAGACTTGATAAAGCCGGATGATAGGCGAAACGTTGTCGGAACCAATAAATGTATTTTTTATATTGAACTTATTGACGTAAAAATAAAGTATAAATGGCATAAGAATCCAACCCTATCCATCAATAAAATTATAAATAACATCCGCGCGGGGTGTTCGTGTGCTCTTTGGAGCGAGCCGACCCTGTCACTAATATGCTACTGACGGCAATGCTGTCCGGGTTTCCCCCATTGAAAATGAATTGCCTATGCTGGCCATACTGAATTATCGGTGTGAAAAGTACAATAGATTACATCATAATTTTCTTATTAGGTCCTGAATAGGTTTAGGTCTAAAGAAAAGATTATCTACCGCGCGAATCACATCAGTTCCTTTTTTGAAGGATACGTAAGAAAACATTGTGCGGGGGTAAGTGAAAAAATGTGTGATTAAAGTTATATAAACTTTTAACATTGTTACCACCTTCAAACCGCGTTTACAACAGTTTGAATGTTTAATTGGTAAAGTTAAGTGCGATGGGGTGCATTAAACGATTGCATTAGACATTACGATAAATTTATGTAATTAACCAACCAAATGCATCCCCCAAGTAGCTTTACATGGTTTGACTAATTAACGTAGTTTGGATAAACATCAAACTTAACGCCATTATGCCCTCGAGAACTTCTAGGATAATTTGTTAAGTTGTGAAATAAGCGGAGAAAAAAAATGACGACATTAATGATGAAGTACATGCAGATACACAGCTTAATAAATCATCATAAGTTCACCCTATAAAAATGTTATATTCGTCTCTTGGGTTCAGAGGTAATAAAAAACGTAAGACGTTAGTTGACCACCAACTGCAGTTAACATTTTATCGAGTGGAATAGATTATTTAATAATATGCTTTAAACAATAAGTTTTTATTAGAGCAGATTTTCCAACATAAATATATTAGGTATAGAGCGACATAAGGAAAGGTTAGAACGATCAATTATTACTAAAGTTTCAACCATAAAAGCACAACTAACCGTGAGAGGGTAATCAATTTTTCACAGGAGAAAACTGTCTCAACTGGCCGTTATATTTATTTTCAGGTGTTTCCGTAACCTTGTTGTCCCAGCTGCTTTAGCTCTAAATTCTAAAAATATTCCAAAGCCCTTTCTCTCACCCTGTTAAACTTTCTAATCTTCCACACCGTTTTTGGATTAAACTAATCGATAAGTATGACTTTTACGTATAGATGCATTATTAATGTATATTTTAGTAAAAAGAAAGGAAATCTTAAATCTGTTAGGCAATAAATGAGGAAAAAGAAGATAAACCGGTTTAAACTTGACGTAAAGTTAATTTAAAACTTAGTCCGAGCTTTTCATTTTATACCTTCAAAATTAACTTAAAATTCGTTAAGTTTTCTAGTATTTAAGGAACGCTATTTTTTTTTACTTTAATCTAAATTTCTATGAAATACCATAATTTCACTTGTCATTTCCAGAGATTTTACGTCACTTTCTTTATCGTTCCTTTGATCGCACACTGAGTCTTTGAACAATTCGTGCGCATACATTTTTGTAATATAAAAATGGTTGATAAATATTTATTTCCTTTTTATGCTAAACTGCTAGAATTGCCTTAAAAAATAGGGACAATATCCATAAAATGAGGATCATAATTCTTTTTGGTTAACATGACGAATGCCTTTTTTTAAATCTTTTTGGTTAAGATGGGTTGGTTATAAAATTTTGAGAACGTCTCTTATCTAAAAATTACCATGATATTCAAATAATCGATTCCTTAATTTCAGTAGAATACCGACATAAATTTACATGTTTTCATTTATAACTCCTTCGCAACGTCGGTCGTCATCTTAAGCTGAATTTGTGCATCCTGTTAAAGAGTTTCAATATATGCAGTGCTCATCAAATGATTTATGTTTCATTATTTTATGTAAAGGAGGGATTTTTCAAAAAAATTTGAGATCGCTAAAGATATTTCGTATTTCTCAATTTATGTCAATGTAAATTAGTGTAAGCCAAGGTAACTTTTCAAACAAACTTTGACAGGATATGGCTGATCCGTCTGTATATATCATAAATTTGTTAAAATTTACATATCCGGTCAACTCTATGACAGCCAGATCTATAAATTTTCGAATTTTAGTATTTATAGCGAAAAGGATAACGCGGTGCGATGAGGTTACGGTTTCAGCTTTGCAAAGTGTCATTTCGGGAAATAGAAATATTGCATATTTTTTATTGTTGTGCGAAATAGTGGTACATATTTATATTACTGCAAAATGTTTACAGCAGTCGTATAAATAATAATTCAGACGACTTAAAGGATCCTGACAAACAGCTTCATCACGAAATGCGTTAACGTATCTTGTGCAGAAATCACGCCAATCCAATGTAACTCAAAAGGTACATTGCGGTAGTCCAATCAAATCATATAAATTAGGATTTCAAACACTCGAAAATTTGATAAACCGTTATTTGCATTTATTTTATCAATAAATTAATTAGATTTGTCAGTGTTAACCTTCAATTGATTTGGAATTACAATGGCGTTTCTAAACAACCCTTTAATTTATGCAAATTGAATCTTTTAATTTTGGAGATTACGTTCAAGTAATACACGTACAAAAACGTCCACTATTTAGATGGTACAAATGTTAATGAGTAAAGCAATTTCGTTTTGAAATTAGAAATGTCTTACGGAGTACAACAGTAAAAAAGAATTGTGCTAAAACGCTCCGAAACAACACTAATGAAATAAATTTGTTTAGTTTTGCGTATTCATGGCAGTTTTTCTATAATAATAAAAAAACGGTCTCGGGAGGCGATGTTAAGAAAAAATAGACTGGAAGGGCAGCTGTCTTTTAAAATGTATTAAGAAGTGAAATACATTGCTTTGGAAAAAGATATAAACTGTGCCAACGCTCAAGTTTTAATTGGGGATTTGGGACTTTACACAAGCGTATTTCAGTCTCCTTTTTTCATTTATTCAAGTCAACAAAGCTGAAAGGAGAATATTTGACCATTTACCTATTCTTCGTTACATAAATTTCGAAAAACTTAGTAATGTTAGTTGTGTACAATTTTCTTATTGCCTTCAATAAAAAATGATGTATTTATCCTGGGTGAGAAATAATGTAATATTATTGTTAGTATTATAAGGAGTAAAAAGGGGAAGACCTGGATTATTGTGAAATAGCGTTCACCGCCTAATACGATAAGTTCTACATTATTTCGAGATGTGGATCTTCCGTACAAAAAACCGATATACGACCAAAGCAGTTTAGTAGATATCGGTGATCAAGCTCTCTGCAGTAAACTTAATGATTTTGAGACATTTAAGCTGATCACTTATGCATCTTGTCAAAATCTCACAAATTGGCAAAGTAATGGCCATTTCAAACTGGGAACTTACCTTTGAATAAGGAACCTTATATAACTGTAGCTGAAGAAATGGATTGCTCTTTTGCTCTTGGACAAACGGACAAACTTAATCTTTGTTCCAGTTCGTCTAGTTTTCTTATTATTGAAATTCTGTATCATCTGTAAATCTATGTATCTTTTTTTGTTATAAACTAAAGATAGAAGCTTTGGTAACTCATTTTTGACATCTTTCCCCAAATGTTGTAACTTTCAAGAATTAATTTCCATGCTGAGAAATACCGGCTTCACATAAATTTTTCGGGAAAAATGGAATATAGGTGTAGGTGTTACTGGGTGTCTTTTTTCCTTCATTTACATCTTTTCAATGGCAATGCTCTAATCTATACATTTGGTTTTGTCCTAACGTTGTTCAATAGTGCTTTGGTACCGATTGTGCCATATATCGCTGCCGTTTACCGTCTTAGCCATATATCAACAGCTATTTATTTTATAAAAAATAAACATCGAAATCCATTGCTTTTTAACTCTTTGTAACGTACCCCTTTAGGGGACCCCCCAGGTGCAACGTCGAAAGACTGTCGCGCAATTCGAAAACCAAATAAAACTAAATCTCCCGCCAACTAACTGAAACCCCATGGCACGTGATCGTCAATAACAAAACTGTCAAATGGTAGGACTCCACGTTGTGAAACGAATTGCTCGAGATGTGTGTGTGCTAGTCTTATAAGGATCGATTAGGCAAACATAAATAAAACACAAGAATTGAGGAGAACGAATTAAATTTAATAACTTTCAAGGGTTGCCCTCTCAAACTCAGGGTTTGAGATTAGCTCTGGGTCTTCGCTGATTACAAGGAGGGAAAAGAGCTACAGAAAAACCCTCCAGGATAATTACCTCACCTTCAACCTTCAAATCTAATTATAAATTTACCTCAATTTTACTATTGGTTGCTTTCAGCTTGTGCGATTTTCGTCAGGAATTTCATCCCCTCTTTAAATATTAAATAAATAATAAATTGGTACCTTCTGCCATCACCTTTCAAGGTAAAGTCTCATTAAGGCTGTTATGTAACGGATCCTAACATTCACACCAGGGTTCACGGGCGAAGCATGTCTTTGACATGTTAAGGGTGAGGATTTAATATAATTAGACCCAGGGCGCCAGCCATCAACTGAACTTAAAACCCTGCCACGGTACTTAGAGTTTATATTGGTATCTGTTGTACCTTGTTTTTAGGACCCATCATATCAACAGTATTTAAATGCATAAAATTTGAGTGAGGTAAATGTAATCGCATTCGATACTTCAAAATCAGATGGTAGCAGAACACCACCAACTCACCTTGTATAACCACAAAGCCACCAAAAGGATATGCCATGCACACAGAATCGTAACATGATTTGGTTCTCCAAACAACCGAATACGCTTACCGCCGGATGAGGGAGCCAAAAGAGACTCACGAGCACAAACCGTCATTGTAATCGTTTCAGCAGCATTTATGCGAAAACCAAATATGCTACATCCCAACAACAATGGCATAATCAATTACTATAGTCAATAATTAGGCTATCTGGTCAGACAAGTAAAATAACAAGTCAATAAATGTATTACGCCCCCACAAAACCAAATTCAATGACTTAAATCACCACAAGCGCGCACCAAAGTCACGTACAAAATGAATTATCGTTAAACAAACAAATACAATGCATTAAATTACGTAATCACGAAACAAATACGCGAAATAATCATGCATGCACTACAATTCAATTAATTCTACTGAACACGCTAAACCAACCCTAATAATATTTAGGGAGTAAAAGAAATTCATCCCTAAATGACAAATGTAAAGCTCAGTTTCATATTACACACTTAAGCTAAGCAATTCAAGCTTGCGCAACCGGAATAAATACTGTAAAGTAAAAATTTGTAACATAAAAGACCTACAAAAATAACACAGAAACACCTACACATGCTAAATTAAAATTCACCCTACCTAATTAACAGTTACTTATTAAAAATAGCAAACAAAATACTTAAATTTTCTGATGAAGGCGATGCACTCATTTACACCGTAACTTACTTCTTCTACGATACCCCGAGAACTGTTCCTTCCGCCGCTCCCTTATTTTTCTTTCTTCTCGCCTTAACTCCCTTTTCACCCCCGCTATCCAGACACCCCGGCCAGTATTTAGACATTCTATCACGTACATGATTTTTGTAACTTAACGAAGTCAGTGGCGTAACTTTTGTTCAATACCATCCACCAAATGGACTAAAGTCTTAGTGGGAATCATTTAAAATCGAGCGGCCAAAGTCGGGTACATCACATCTTCTTATTTGAATTTTCGCGTTGTTGACGCGACTTTGATATTTTTCATGAACAGAATATATTTACACACGGGGTACAAAAACATAAAGGTAAGAACATGAACATAAATATAAAATTAAATACATGAAATGAAATAATAGATAATTAACGAAAATGAACAATTTATTCTAAACACGAACTAGAACGTAAAGTTATGGCGCGTAACACATTGCTTCTGGTATCCAGTGAATGCAGGGGCTGTCTTGGAGGGCTCGTTTAACAAGGCCTGCTGTCGAGCTCATACGGTACTAATCTCCACGGCGGCCTCTTGGCCGGTGTCGGCGGCAGCGGTGAGGCAATGGTTGATACCGGCGATCGATGCGGGGTACTGGACTGTGACTGCTTATCCTAGCCGTGCTTTTATCAAAGTCGGCGTCGGATAGCTGAGAGTTTAACCATTACCAGCGGTTTATCCTAGCCGTGCTTTTATCAACGTCGGCGTCGGATAGCTGACCCTGGCCCGTGCTTTATCAACGTCGGACAGGGTTACTTGATCCTTTCGTGCTATTATCAACGTCGAAAGAATAAGTAACTTCCTACACAGCGCGCGCACGCTTTTATACCCATTTGAGCAGGCGTGTCTACTGACTTATGTTTAGGTGAATTCTCATTGGCGCTTGTACTTGGCGTGGGAAACTAATGTCAGCCAACCGCGCTTCGCGTGACCTCTCGCATATGCACGATTCCTACAGAATCAAATTCATTTTTACCATTCATAGGTTTTTTCTTTGCATTGCATCTTTAGTGTCTGTTTAAGTGTCTGCCAAGTGTATTTTGGGCAAACAAAAAGATTAGTAAAAATTTATTTTAAAGAGCACTTAGTTCACATCAAATACAATCATAATTATAAGTTTGCTGTTTCGAAGTAAACAAATATATAATATCTATAAACAAAAATCGTCTCTCCAACTTCGATGTGGTCGCCCCTTTTCCTTCTCTGTACAGGTATCAATTCCAAAATCTTTCGGGGCCATCTCTATTCAGTTATTCTCATGCAAGGCCAAACCGAATCAACTGTCGCTCTTTTCCTTCTTCCATATGCCTATTCATATTCATTTCTCTTATCACTTCGTTTCTAATTTTTCCCCGTTTTAGATTGTTACGACAAGAATTGGGTCGCAACGAAATTAAATGGAGCAATGGCCGCAATAGCTCAGTGCTAGTAGACAGGTGGTCGCAGGTTAGAGATAATGAGCGAGTAGGATTAGAATAGGGGTAGTAAAATAGGGAAAAATAAGTAAAGAAAAGGGTGCCACGTAATTCTTCGAGAAAAATAGGGCTGCTAATCCGAATTACGAAGGTATTAACAGTTAGAATAGTAACGATGTCAATTCTGAAAGAGAACGGGGTAGTTTCAGCAATAAAAAGAGAAGTAAATAAATTTAAGGTGATTATAATGAATAATTCAAAGAAAATATGTACAAAAAAGAACAGTTTTTATAAATACAAAAATGATAATTAATATGACTTTGATAAGTTAAATATTCAACTTTGTAGCACAAAATACGTGGGTCTAAACTACCTTTAAGTCAAGCAAAAATTGTAAGTAAAATGACGTTAAATTAACAAACAAATTGAGATATAGGGATGCGACTTTAAAAATGCAATAGACAGCAATCGGTGGTTAAATTGAAAATCTTACCTTTCTTTTTAAAGTTGAGTCGGATGTTGGAACTCCTGTGTACAGTTTTTCCAAGTCCTTAAACAAAATAAAAACAAGGGTCGCTGGCAGCGAGCCGAAATTAATAATTACACGAGTACTATCCTGTGATTCACAAAATCGGATACCAAATATAGATTAGGTTCAAATTTAAAAAGTTAATTCAAGACAATTTAAAGGTAATTCGATAACAAATTAATATTTAGCAAGTAGAAAATTAAATTAGCAAATAAACTATATTACTTTAGAAAGTGCAAACGAAATAATAAGGTAAAGTTACGTTACAGTAATAGCAAATATAGCAAATTTTAAATGGTAAAATCGTTAATGTTTAAACAGAATCTTTTAAATAAAATAGTAGAAAAATAACTGAGTAAGTAGAATTAAAGTACAAAAGTTCACGTAGTATAAATTGAAAGTTATTACTCAAATCATGAGCAAAATCAGTAACAAAGGGGAAAAACTAAAATTGGTTTTTCACTTAGCGACGGTAGACATAGTACAGATGGAATTCACTGAATTTTCGGAGCGATGATCGGGGATTGGAGAAATAGTTGATTTCCCACGAAGCGTCGGTTGTCGAAGTCGGAGTTTCACAGAAAGCAGGAAAATGGTAGAAGATTATAGGTAGCTTTTACGGGTGTAAAACCGCTATAAAAAGGGAAAGCGAAATTAGGTAACTACATTAAGCAAGAAAGAATCAGTACCAACCTGGAAAATAGTTTTTAATCCAGCTTTTTAAAGAAGAACTCACGTACACTTTTCTTTACTGTACAAATATACGTAAAAAGTACGATTTCAGTGATTTCTTAACCTTCGGATGGCCAACCTATTTTTGGTTACACGGATGCTCAAGGTGGGGTCCAAGCGGACGCCAAGGTTTTTTCGCCCTGTGCCTCTATTTTATCTAGTTGTTCATTGTAAATTGAAGTATTTGTTTATAATAAGCATCAAAATATATCAGACTAAAAAGAATAGCGAAAATTTGAATAAACCTTTACACAAACAAACAAACAAACATTTCGTTACATGGATGGCCAAGGTGGGGTCCAAGCGGACCCCAAGCAACAATTAATTAATTTCTAAAAAACGAAAATATTTTGACGCAAAATCGTTATATGAGGGTATGTATAAATGATAAATATTCAGCTAGAAAGAACCTCAAACCGATTTTCTTGCTACTAAAATAGCTACGACACAAAAAATAGGTCTTGGCCATCCAACAATTAATTCATTTCTAAAAAACGAGAAAATTTTGACGCAAAATAGTCATATGAGGGTATGTATAAATGATAAATATTCAGCTAGAAACAACCTCAAACCGATTTTCTTGCTAGTAAAATAGCTACGACACAAAAAATAGGTCTGGGGTCCGATTGGACCCCACCTTGGCCATCCGAAGGTTAAAAGCATAAGTTAAGAACGTTCACTAAATTTTGAGATAAATTAGCACAAAATCCGAATTAATCGAGTTTTAGTAAATGCAAATCTTCTCGTACAGAAATGAAGCGATGTGACTTGATTATTGAAGCGATGTGAATCGAAGCGAAGCGAGTAGCTAACTGAAGAAATGAATAGAGAAAAATGGGCTCTTGACCCTAAAGGCAATAAATCAGCAGGTTCTACGTCAGCAAATTAGTACAAAGAGACAAAGAAATGAACAGATGTGCAGTGCAACATAGTAGCGGACAAAAGAATTTAGTCATACTTACTTTGTAGCGAACAAAGAGAATTCCAAAGGTTCAGATTACATAGGGCTAAGATGATGTGTCATGAGAGCAGATGCTCTCTACATTGTAGCAATTTTTAAAAGAATACAAACTAGTAATGTAAAGAAGGAAAATTAGGAATATTTCAAATATAAATTAGGAAATTAACGCAAGGGCGTTACAAGATCGTTCTATAGTTGACCTTCCTAAGTCGCGAAGAGCCGCTGGTCTCTTTGGTTGTGTAATTTCAATATTTTCCCCGATTAAGGTTTTTAAGATTCTAGAGTACAGTCTCCCAGTGATTAGTATTACCACTGTGTCCCTGCAATTCTTTGGGTTCGTTTTTAGCCTTTAGTTATATGGTTTCCAAGATTTTGTATGTCTTTGGTATCATGCTTGAATTTTTGGTCCTTCCTTACTCGTGAAAGTGTGTAAAATCTCTGGTATTTTCGGTTTCTTTTCCCTTTTTCTTCGTTTCAGAGAGGAAGGTTATGTTAATTTTCAATACTTCTTGTTGCTTATTTCGAATACTTTGTGTGTTCCAACTATCATAATTCAAGGGCGTATTGCTGCGTTTTTGTCTTGTTCTTCACCCTTGACCTGTCCCGCAAAAATATCTACAAAATTTATGTAAATCAAATACAACTATACAACAAGACTAATTGTTGTGATCACCTAACAATCTTAAGCGTAAAATGTAAGGTACGAATAAAAAAATTACTAAGCAGAAAGTGGGAGATGTTAGGACCAGTTCCACATCGAAGTAAATCGGAAATGTTACAAGCTTTGATTCTTCTTTCACTTTATTTATTAGTATAGTGTGCACCAATGTATACATTTTGAGCAATGATAGGTCTACAACTCTGTGACATAAAAAATGCAACACCAAGAAGGCGTTGGAGTTCTTGGACTAACCTTGAAAGAAATGTTTAACTGATCAAAGATAGTAAGTGATTGAAATTTTAAAGAAATTATATAAAATATAAAGGCATTTTTTATTAATAATGTGTTGGAGCACCCCTATTAGGTTCACACTACCGCACCCTTCTTGGGATGAATTCCACCAGGTGGTCGATTTCTTCCTGAGATATTACATCCCAGGAAATCTGTAATTCATGCCGGAGAGCTTCTAGTGCCTGTGGAGGATTGGCTAATTGCTTGAGTCTTCTACCATGTCCCACACATGTTCGATAGGCGAAATATCGGGAGATCTGGGTGGCCACGTGCTTCGCAATGTGGTGATGGGCATTATCTACGGGTCCACCACTTCCTGGAGGAATGGAAGGATACGGGGTTCTACCACTTCATCAACATATCAGTGGGCATTCATGTTGCCTCGGATGAACACCAACTGAGACCTGCTTCCATAAACAATAGCACCCCATACCGTATAACCCCCATAGTGTAGTGCACGTGCTGCTCAACAGAAAACTGCACATTGCGCCGTTCTCCACCTCTACGTCTCACCATCATGCGACCATTGTGTATTCCCAAGCAGAATCGACATGCGTCACTGAAGACCACCCTATCCCATTCCACGTCTCAATCCAGTCGCAAGCTATATCACCGGCAGCACAAGATGTCCTTTGTTCCGAAACCATTGATCGGCTATTGATCTTGTACTGGAGAATCGATCTTAATGCCATTAAATTGAAGATAGCGATTCTGGACTACATTTATCTGTCGTGGCCGTCCACTTCCTCGTCTAAGACGTTTTTGACCTTCTTTAGACCATGCTTGATAACACCGTACTACAGAGGATTGGTTACGGTTAAGACGATTAGCAATTTCTCTGAATGAAAAACCACCTTCACGTAATGCAATAATGCGACCTCTCACCTCTGTCGAATTCACTCAGTTGTCGATGGTCACGTTGTCGCACTCTAGGCATAATCGCAATCTCAAAACCCAAAGAAGAACACAAAAAAAGTATTGCAAAATGGAAATTGACTTAATCTCTCCATAAAACCCGATAATTTGGATTGTAACAAGTAAAACGTGAAATTTTCCATTGTTACTGGATTATTTTGAATGAAATTTTAATCAACCTTTGACTAATAGTTAAACACTTCTGCTAAGTTTTGTTTAAAAATTCCGTGGCATTTTTTATGTCACAGAGTATATAAAGTGTATTTAACCTAATTTTTATAAAGCCAAGATTTAATACATTGCCATATAGTCAAAATTTCCATAAGTACCAGAGGATAGAAAAGTGAAAAGCTATAATACTGTGATGTTTATAGGGTTGTTAATTCTGGTTTGCTTTTAATATTTTTTATATTCAATGGGGATCGCTTTAAAAATTGGACAGGATGTAAATTTTTGAATTTATTCAATTTTTAAGTGGCACTGGATTAGAATTTGCCTCTGTTAAAATGGAAGCTTCGGCTCTGGTAATTTCTTGATTATAAAACCGAGTATTCATTGCATACGTGTAGGTAAACAATTCTAGCGCACGGTCTGCCATTTAGCGTTTTGCACACTACATGTGCATTATACAATATGTAGGAGAATGCAGGTGAACCCTCAGGCAAGTCGAACAAACTAGTCTTTGGACGTGTTTACATGAAAGGGTTCGCCCTATGAAAAGTTTATGTCGAATGTGAGCTACTGGAAGAATCCCCAGTAAGTTCTAAGCCTGTAAACCCCCGAAGCAATTTTAAATTCCGTAATGCAAATTGTATTTCCACTTAACAAACCTGTAACGATTTTTTTTTCCGTCCCCCCCAATTTAAATGTTTTTAGTCTTACCTTTAAACATTACCGAACGCAATGAATACGATTGGTTTACTCTTTAAAGTAACGTCGAAATAGTCAAATTTGTATTCTGTGGCGTATAAAGTGAACTGAACGAAGTCTTTTGTCTTAGAGCGGAATTGGAATGCAGCCAACATTTTTATTGACCAGTCCTACTTAGTTTAAAGATCTTTACCTAGACGGTTTTCAGCGGAGGTTTAATTACGAATGGAACAGGTGTAACGAAAGCGCTTAATTGAAATGCAGTCTTTTACGTTTTGTTTGAAAGAGTTATGGAATATCTTTTAAATTAGATAAAGAGGTTGAAATAAGATTTTGACTGTGTATAAATAATGCAATAGTTTGAAATTTAGCTAGGTAAACAGAAAACAGTTTGATTTATTGAAAATATTACGTAAGGATTCGAAACGGGATGCAAATTGATTAAGTTCGTTTCAAAGCAAACATGTATTATTTATCACTTTTTGAGATATCATTAATTTTACAAAAGTCTGCTAAAGGCGTCTACTTAATACTGGTAAGTTAAAAGCATCTATGAAGTTGAATTTAAAATATGTTCACGGGAAAAAACAAATTTTGTTGATTTTAATTTCTGTAACGCTTGTTTTTGAAAGCGTGAATTTTCTTCGTTTTATGTCTCTATAAATTTCTTTGTTTTATTTTCAAACAAAAAGCTTTTGGGAAACCGCCCTTTCATATTTTGTTGTTGTTTTGCCATCTAACGTATTTAAGGAATATTTATTTGAACTACCCATAATTGCATATTTCAGTTTAAGTACAAAAATTAAATTAGAGGTGTTCTGTGATAACATAAGGATTATGAAACAAGGACAGTGTAACCATTAATTCCCATTGTGTGCAAATGTTGTAAAGGTTACTAATGTGAAGAGAAATTTATTAAACGAGGTTTGCAGAAACAAGCGAATAGGTTATTAATGTTGCAAAAACAGCCAAAATTGTTTTTTTAAGAAATAACCACATTTTTATTAAACAGTTACCCTTTTTAAATAAGATTTTGGCGCCAATCCAGCAAACACTGATACTAAGCGCTCGAATTAAATGCAACACATTTTTTATATAGTTCAGCTGCTAAACTAAATAAAACTATGATCAATTTTAAATGTGTTGTATGTGCTAAGATTTATTCGTTTATTCGTATGAATAATTTATAAAAAAAAATAGTTTCAATATTCTTTTATGTGATGAAGAATAATAGTTGAAATAAATCAAAGCAGCGCGCAGCGTGTCAAAAGAAAATCTCAGAAATGTATTAAAACCACTTGTAGGTTGGAATTACGATTTTTATGCTCTTTCAAATTGGTGCACATTGATTATACTTTACTAACACATACTGGATTTAACATGTCAGAAGTAACACAGATCTTTATACATAGTAGTATTTCCATTTCGTTCTTTCAGACAGTTGATTAAATGTGGCGTTTCAAATTCCCGGTGAGCTATACGTCAGTGATTGATTTGTCCCAACATTTTTGAAACGATGATTAGACAGATATTTTTCTTGTTACATTACGATTGCCAGGTAGCCCCGGAGCGCCAGATGTTACGACAAATATCTCATAATGATTTCGACTTGACTGTGACTTACAAAAGAATGAACTTCATTCGAAGAGTTGAAACTTGAGTCAAATAATGCACAGTCAAAACAGATTAATGGAAGAAGAGACCGTATCAGATGTGATGCAGGGAGCTTTAAATCTAGTGGAAGAATGGTGGAAGTATATCTATCTGTTAATCTAACAAAAACGAACCTCATTCTCATCTCGCGAAGAAAATGGCCGACAAAGCTAAACGATAAATGTATGGCACCAAGGTAGAGGTAGTGGGAGAAGGCAAATACTTGAGCATAACGCTGGACTAAGGGCTGATCTTCAAACCGCATTTAGAGAAGACAGCGAGCAAAGCCACAAAGTCCTTGTGGGCCTGTAGGTGAGCGTTCGGAAGCAAGTGGGACTTATCTCCAATGATGACCCACTGGATATACATCAGAATGATCAGACCGATCATTACGTACGCCTCACTGGTGTGGTGGCATAAAACCTTCACCCAGAGAACGTACAGCGTAGGGCTTACCTTGGAATTACGGAGGCAATGATAACGACTGCAGTTATCGAGACCGTCTTGAATCTACCGCCACTACCTCTAGTAATTAGAGCAGGGGCGCTCAGAGGGGCATACTGGCTGAGAGTTAACGGCGAGGAGGGATCGTCAAGGGCGGCGCACTCGCTCATTAAGATAAAAGCCTTAGTATAATAACTGAGAGGTTCCCAAAACAGTTTGTCCCACCAAACTGTTTAAGACAACCATCTCCACTCACCACGACTGGGAGAATAATTCCAGTAAAGCAAAGCCGAATGGAATCGTGTATTACACAGACGGCTCGAAAACCACAAGGGACACTGGCTCTGGAGTATACGGGAGCAATGGACGGGGCTGCAGAATTTCTGTAAGCCTAGGACAACAAGCGACAAATTCCAAGCCGAGGTATATGCAATCCTGACAGCGGCTGCTCAGCTATTAAAAGAGAACCTTATCAAAAGGAAAATCTTTATAGTGACAGACAGCCAAGCAGCGATTGCAGCAATAGACTCATATGTGGTAAATTCAGAGCTAGTCCTTGAATGCACACAAATGCTAAACGCTCTAGGTAAGTGCAACTCAATCACATTAGTGTGGGCACCTGGGCACGCGGGAATCGTAGGTAACCAGGTTCCTGACGAGCATGGGAGAATGGCAAGCGCAAAACCATTTATAGGACCTGAACCAGCTTGTGGGATTACCTATGACACAGCCAAAAGAAGATTCAGGCAATACTCATGAAACAGCATTGCAGACATTGATCGAAAATAGCACGACATAGTCATCCCAAGATCTTCCTGGAAACTCCAAACGGGGCCACGGGCCACTTTCGCCTGAACAAACACCTACATAACATGGGACTGACCGATGGCCCGATATGCAGGGGTTGTGGTAAGGCACACGAAACTCCCTATCACGCTATTTGCCAATGTGAGGCATTCATAAAGGCAAGGGAACACCTACTTGAAAATGAAAGGATTACACAAGAGGAAGTAACGAAGATGAGCCCTACTAAAATCCTGGACTTTGTGAAAGAGACAAGCATTTTGGAAGGGTAGACAACACCGGGGAGCACAATAGACCAAAAGGTCGCAGTGCGGATTGGGACCATCCTCAGCAACAATAATAATAATAAATGGAAGAAAACAAAATAAGAAAAACAAATAATAAAGGCGTTGCTGCTAGTAAGTAGGCGTTTTAATGTTCTTGCATGCAACCCCCAATGTTTAAGGAGAATTCAATGACGATAATTCTCGGCAACGAAAAAGGCAAGCAACCTGAAAAAGGGTTTGGTTCTGTAAGCGACGTTGATGTTGATTATACCCCTAACTGGTGTTAATTTCCGCAATGTTGAATTATTTCATTAAAATCGCGAGCTTTTGTTACAAGAGGTGTCGATACCCTCTGTAAGCCACTTTATGGGAGTTTAGAAAGGAAAGAAGAAAGTAAAGCTCAAATTGTTCAATTCTTTTTAAGATGATTTCCCAAGCCGCCATATTTCTTGATAAGGTGTTTCAACTTTTCCCAGTTTTGATGTGAAAAACAAAATTTATGCGACTTACAGTGCATTTAATTCTATTTTTGAATCTTATTATTTTCTAAGGATCGAATGGTTCTAAAGGTCGAACTTTTTTAATGAAATGTCAAATCTGTAGTATTTGTCGGTATTTCAGTGGTACTCATTTAAGCATCACGTGATAGCTAATGCGATATGTAAAGCTTGTGCCATTATAGCAGTTTTACTGTAGATACTTTGTAAGGGGATACTTTGTAACACTTGGTGCGATATTGTCATGGTTTTTTATGGGGGCGTAATATTTTTCTTTATGTGAGTTGGCGGTATTCTGTCGTCAATATATTTTTTAAAGTGTCACATAATTGTCACATTTGACACTCCTAAATTTTGCTGTTATTTAAATACTGTACATGTGATGGGTCCTAAAACCGAGTTTAGGAAAAAAAAACCCTGAAAAAAAACTCCCGGAAAAAAACCCCGGAAAAAAAACACCGGGAAAAAAAAACCCCAGGAAAAAAAACCCCGGAAGAAAAACCCCCGAAAATTGAAAAAAATATACTAAACCTGCAAATAACCTAGGCGCTTTAGTGGCAATCTACGTTTAAGTTTAGCATTTTTTTTACTTCCATACTTTGTTAAGTGTGATGTTGCCATTTTGTATCAATTGGAAAAAAATATACTAAACCTGCAAATAACCTAGGCGCTTTAGTGGCAATCTACGTTTAAGTTTGGCATTACTTTTATTTCCAAACTTTGTTTAGTGTCATGTTGCCATTTTGGATCAATTGAAAAAAAATATACTAAACCTACAAATAACGTAGGCGCTTTAGTGGCAATCTACGTTTAAGTTTAGCATTTTTTTTACTTCCAAACTTTGTTTAGTGTCATGTTGCCATTTTGTATCAATTGAAAAAAAATATACTAAACCTGCAAATAACCTAGGCGCTTTAGTGGCAATCTACGTTTAAGTTTGGCATTACTTTTATTTCCAAACTTTGTATATTTAAATATTTATTCACAGCCATCTATAATTATTTTTAGGGGGTTTTTCTTCCTTTTTTTTCCTGGTTTTTTTCCCCGGGTTTTTTCCGGGTTTTTTTCCCGGGTTTTCTTTTCCAGGGGTTTTTTTCCGACCCCCCTAAAACCACACTATAAATACTCAAAATTGCGCACTAAGCCCAAAATACAAACCAATATACAAATACCATGTCAAAGACATGTTTCGACCGTGAACCCTTGACCCTCATGTGAATGTCGGATCTGTTACATAACACCCTTAGGCAATGTATCCCTTGAAAGGTTGTAGCAGAGGCTATCAAAACTAAATTAATTGAAAATACTTATACCTATAATAGTCAATAATTGACTTATTTACACTACTTCCACTTAATAAATATTTCTTTTCAAACGTTATGAGGGTATGGAAAAGATTGTTGTTTGGAAATCACTTACGCACTCGCAGATCGAGAGAATGTCTCAAATCTCCGGATTACTTAATAATAATAGTCTATTATTTATTTGTCTACACTAACGTTAATTGGCGGTTACATATTGCTTACTTACACTTATTTTCATGATTATTATTAATACCTCTTTATTTTCTACCATTGTTTTTTGTAAATTGCTTACAGCATCAGTTTGAACATGAATTGTCAGTTTTTATCTTTCTATATTAAAATTGCACTGTAGTTTCACAATTAGCTCTATTAGTATTAAATGTCGGGTGATACGGATAACTACAAAATATAGAAGCTCTAATTCCACCAAAAGTCCATAAAGTTACAGATAAATATGAAACTCCTGACGATCGGTGATATTATTTGAAAATTCAGGATACAAACAGGAAAAAATCCGCAGAAGTAGGGATCCACATTCCACAATGAAACTGGGAAAGTTAAAGACGGTACAGCGTTGAATTTCATGAGGAAAGCGAGAGGGGAGTGGGGACAGTAGTTTTCTTTAGTTTTGCGCAAATATCTTGAAAACTATGCAATTTACAGCTAACTCTATTTCATAGTAATTACATTTCATACAGAAATTGTTCTATCCGTTAAATAGGTATTCTACATTGCCAACTTGCATAGTTCGGGTTAAGTGTCTATGGCATACGAAATAGAGAAGGGGAAGCATCTAAAAGCAGCTTTCAAATGCCAAATACTCTAAAAATCGAGAAGGGTTGAATATTGAATTAAAATGGCTTAAAAATTAGCTTGAAATCATGAAACCATACTAAATTCTTTTCCTCATGTTGGCTATTCATCGTGAACATGCAATAGCTGCATTTTAAACTCGAATAACTCAAAAAATTGAAGAGCTTAAAATTTAGA